>JALIRH010000014.1:9717500-10967500 GCA_023055505.1 Callipepla californica brunnescens
CAGCTTTCAGAAATGGAAAGTTGAGTGATATTAAAGTAGATGTCTAAACCAATGACACTCTGAGGTGCCATTCCCCATTTGGCTTCACTAACCACAGAGAAAAACTAGAGGGTGGGTTACAATTCACTCCAAATCGTTAGATGGCTTAAATTATGTGGGAGAAGGCTCAGTCAGTGCCATGGTTGCAGTGCAAGAAGGAACAGAGCTGAACTGTAGGAAGGATGATCAAGAACCAAAGCAGTGCATGATGCAGGTCTGCACAGATAAAATGCACTCATTCCCACTCTGTCTGGATTTACTCATAGCTACAGACTTATATGCACATATTATATTACAACAATTTTTAATTGGATGCTGTTTACAAAAACATTGGTGTGAGAAAATGTCTTTTTGGTCAAGGTAATGCTTTTGCAAGGTGGCCTCTTCTGATTACTTTTTATGATCCAATTTCTATCAAACAGTCCCTCTCAAAAGGGCTGTATCTGATCATGGTACTGCACAGATCTCACTAGTAAGTTCTTTTGTCTTGGATATACTCCCATGGTCTCTCTGCTATTTTCAAAATCTACCTCTTGGAAAAGAATCGAGATCAACTCTCTTGCTAAAAAGAAACTTTAATCTTCTCAACTTTCAACTTTTCATCTTTACATCACTAAATACTCTGAACTGTTAATGCTGATGGTCCATAATGACTGCTATTAGCTACCATAACAAACTGTTCAGAAACGTTTAGATTTGGTCTGCTTTTAGTGTTACATTACATTGCATCTAAAAAGAAAAACCACCAAAAGTTTCAAGGGAATTTTTTTCTTCTAGTCAAAAGATTTCAAGCATTCTGAAGCCCTCCAGTATTGTATCAGCCTATAAAGCAAGCCAGCTGAAGGGGACAGACTCCTTATCAGGGTCTGTTGTGACTGGACAAAGGAAAATTGTTTCAGAGTAAAAAAAGGGAGATTTAGACTGGATATAAGGAAAAAGCTTCATTTTGTTTTTACAATAGGGTGGTGAGAGCTTGCCCAGAGCAGTGAAGTATCTCATCCCTGGAGACATCCAAGGTCAGGATGGATGGGGCTCTGAGCAGCTGATGGAGCTGTGCGTGTTCCTTATTGCAGGGGAGTTGGACTGGATGATCTTCAAGGGCTCCTTCCAACTTGAATGAGAGATTCTGTAGTGTGAGTGACCCATCTTTCTCCCAGTTCTGACTTTGTCAACATGAGCATGACCAAAAATCCTCAAGTTGAGTACACAAATTGTCCTTCTTATCAACTCATCTTCTGTCTGTGACTTCAGCCAACACACCAATGTTTACCTGAGAGCAGAACAGTCTCCACAATGCGAGTGTTTGAGCTCAAAATCAAATTTCAACCGTATCTTCTCAGACTTTCATTCAATCTCAGTTCCATGGGACAAGCGCTCACCTTACGCATAACCAGCGCTTCACAACACAACACTGTCAAGAAAGGAACAGCTGAGGAGGACTACACAAGTACTACGAGTGAAGGCTGAAATCCTTTTTCTCTTTCCATCTGGATAAGAAACTACTCCCATCATCCTCTTCTCTTACTACTTCATTTGATTTGCATGCCCAACTCACACTGCAGGGATAACGAATGTGTCTGATCTGGGCAACAGAGGCCCCTTCCTCAGCCTCTCCCTGTGGAGAAGCATCCTGGGTATTATCGGATGGAATAGGCTCTGCTCAGAGAACTGTGTTTGTTCATTTATTGCTTATTACAAACCAGCAGGGGGAAGTCAGATTTTAAGCCCAATAAACAGGTTGGCAGATTTCCTGTAAATCTGCTGTATTTTATTGCTGGCATAAAATGCAAACAACCCCAAGTACGTTGCAGAACAGGCCTGCTTCTTTCTGCAATAAGCACAATATTTCCTGTCTTAACAGGAACCTGCTTCAAATGTGATTCTTGTCATAAAACTGAGTCTGAGAGCAGCTCCTTTGTGTATGCTATGTGCATGTCCCCTGAGCAGCTCCATTTCCTCACTTGAAAGGCGGTTAGTTCTTAAGGGCATCCAACAGCTGCAGAGCTGTATTCCAGCCCATCTTGTGCAAACAGCAGTGAGCTCTGCTGAGCAGGGTCTGGTTTCAGGATCCTTCCTATTGAAGATGATGCACAAGAAGAAAGCACAGCATAGCTTTCCCTTCTCCGAGGTGTGGTATGAAGCACCAGAGCTCTTCCACTCATCCTTATCACTAGGGTCAGTTGGATGAAGACAAAGATCCTAAGACAACATCTCCTTCTGCAGCAGAAGTAGCCTTCAGGAAAGCATTTTGGGAAAAAAATCAAGGTTGCTCTGGACTTTACCTGCAGATGTCTTTGTCTTTTAGCTGCTGCTCCTTTTAAAGAGGATGGGACAGTCCTCTGACCAGAACAGGCAAACAAGGCCATAAAGCCTCACACTGTTTGTTCTACTCACATCTGATCTTCACAAAAACAGAGTGGGATTGATAGAAAAGCATGTTCTCTACAAGATCTCCTTAGGAAAGTAATAAAAGCAACACTAGTTGCGACCTCCTGTTGAATTCAAGAATTTGGAATTCAGAGCTAAACCACTGCAGAGATGGCAGTGATGCCACGTTGAAGCCTGAGACATATGTCTGTTTTTTCCTGCAGTTTGTGGGGATTCCAGTAACTTTCTGGTTTTTAAGTCCACACTGACTCCAGACTTTAAACTTTCCAATAAGAGTTTTGCAGAAAAAAAGACCATATACAAGTAGGCTCGGGGTACACACAGATCAGCATTCATTTTTGCCTATCTGAAACCTGACATCTCCTCTGAGATCTGGTGGGAGAGATTCTTTACAGTGTCTGAGAGGCAGGCACTTCCAGAGGGCTGGTCACCCTGGTCACCTATGTTAGCCTGGAAAAGATCACTTTATCCAGGTGCTTCTGGGAATTGCAGAAAGCTGCATGTCAAGTGCAGATCTCATGTTTTGCTGCCATCAGTAATGGATTTGGCTAAAATTAAATAAACAAATCTCATTATAATACCTCTGTTAAAAATTGCAGTCGTCTAAAAATGCAGTCACGTTATTTTTCCCCCTCCTGTCAATTGATGACTTCCACCCCCCAGCCCCCCACCCCCAAGAAAAAGCAGCTTAGGGATTTCTGCAGTCCCCAGTTGCGTCTGAGCATCTTTACACTCACGGCTGTCATCTCAAATCTAGCCCTTAAGCCTTCCAAGCGTTCTTATTTTTATCCCAGAAATAAGAGAAAGAGGGAGAATTACTGGGTTAAACCTTTAATACCGAGATAAAGGACCCATTTCCCTCTTTCTTTCTTAACCCTTAATACTTCCTCCCCATTATTCCACACATTCTGCTCATCTCTCCAAGCAGCATGCATTTAATCTTTGCTTTGCAACATGAGCTGTTTTCTCCCTTTTACCTCTGAGAGCATCTTTGTTTTCCAGGCATTGCAGCATTTGTTTGAACAGTCTTCTGCAAACATCCCAACCACAGTGAATCCTGCCCCATCCCATTAATGCTGTGTTTGTGGCAGGAGGTCTGTGCTATCAGCATGCCCAGAACTGCTCAACATCCCATGGCTTCAGCAGGGTGTCTGGGACACCCAGCATCTCTGCCCACTGCACAGGCAGAGCAGCACAGCCATCATTTACTCCAATTACACAGAAGATAGGAGGAAATACAGGATAAATTGCCAGCATTTAAGTGAAAAATGTTTTTGAGGCAGCTAATAGGTCAAAGTCCACGCTCACACGTTTGCTACCTTGGTGATGTGCATTTGTTGGCACTCCACCAGTTATTCATAGCAACGCTTTACCCACTACTTCTTGAAGGCAGTCTTAACCAAATCTGTCCCAAGATGATATATTTCATGTGTCTGTGTCGCAGGGCACTGCTGCAGGAGGACCACAGGACAAACAGAACATGAACACTTTGTGGATCTCTGGGGATTTAGGCCAAGCAAAGCTTTTAGAAATAAAAAAGCAGTGGATTTATACATATACATTACATCTCAGTAGTAATATCCGTAGTTACACAAGCATGTCTGTATAGCTGGCAGGTCTTACAGTAGAAATAGAGAGAAATCCCTTGTTCAGCTTTTGATCAGGTGCCCAAGGCCAGGTGGGATGGGGCACTGGGCAATGTCATCTGGTGGGGAGCAGCCAGCCCACGGCAGGGGCTGGAACTGGATGTGCTTTAAGCTCCCTTCCAACCTCAGTCATTCTATGATTCTGTTGTTGAGAGCATGAAACAAATGAAAGCAAAATTAGTTGAAGCTGCAACTGGCTGTGCTAAGTGCTAGGTACATAACAAGGCCATGACATAGGGTGGTAGCTACAGCGGATCCATCAAAAGCATAGGTACTGGAATCAGGCGGGTGCTGCAGAGGCAGTCACAGCCAGAAACAGCCCTCAGCAAACCCCAGTACTCAGGCCAAATCCAGCCCAACTGCATGTCAGCATGAGAAGGGAAAAGAAGCTAAATTCAAGAGTGGGTTTAGACTTATCCTTAACTCACACCTTTGGGGCTGGAGCTGTGACCATGCATTTGCACAGAAGTGAGAACAGCAATATCACCAGGGCAGATAAATGCCCCTGAAATAAAAAATCAATTTGCCATAGCTCTGCAGTAGCAAAGCACCGGTTTCCCATAAAGCAGCCTGATCACAAGGGAGGGGCATGCTGTGAGGGCCCTGCTGCTTAGTTTTACTATGAAACTGCTTTTTTTTCCCCCTGTCCTTGTTTTATTTTTAAATACATGCTGTCTCTGCTTGGTGTTGTCAAAGTTTAATGGTTATTTAAAGAGCTGCATTTAAATAATCACCAAAAAGTGTGCTAAATGTGCTAAACTATTCCTCTAAACACCTGAAAGCTGTTATATTTTGCAGGGCTAACAAGTCTGA
Source organism: Callipepla californica brunnescens (assembly GCA_023055505.1). Lineage (NCBI taxonomy): Eukaryota > Metazoa > Chordata > Aves > Galliformes > Odontophoridae > Callipepla > Callipepla californica. The sequence continues at coordinate 9,722,387 of JALIRH010000014.1, forward strand.
CCCAAAATAGGATTAAGCACTAAGATACCTTGAATTAGCACCTGCAGTAAGCTACTGACAATGAGAAAAACAGCAACTTTTGTCCATACTTTGGGCCAGAGACAGGTGAGCTTAAGTTAACCTGGCTTAACTACCTCCACTGTTCCTAGAGTGAATGGGATGGATTTCTCTCCATGGAAACACTTTTCTTTCCATTGGAGAAAGAGGGAGTTGGAGGCTCCAGCACCAAGCCCCAGTGGCTGCACTGAAGGAGATGAACCCTCCTCCTATCCTGCTGCAGCATACACTCACAGGGACATTTTTAATTGTATCCTGCTGGATCTGCATCACATAACTCAGCTAATCAGTGGAAGGCCTGTTCCTAAGCTTCCAGTTTCTTATTTCTTGTAGAACTTATTTAAATTAGCCACTAGAGATATTATGGGTGATACTGTAAAAGTCTGAGCTGTCTGACAACGGCAATTGCACACTCATAGTTAGAACTGTTACTAGCACGAGAAGACACACTGTTCCCCAGATACCATTATCAGTATACTGAAAACTCAAATTTACAAGGTCAGACACCCTGGGATAGTCCTGCTGCTCTAGACAAAACACTGTCACAATCAAGCTGACTTTGTAAACAGAGAATGACTTTTGTCCCTAAGGGCTGATTGATTTTTTCAGCTGCATTTCAGCAGGTCTGTACCCAGCTCAAGGTGCAGCTGTTTTGGAACATCAACAGCACAGAGAGGGACTGGAGAGCAGGAGAGAAGAGAGAGAGATCTGCCTTATCCTAGAGGTGATTGTGGCTGGGGAAAGGCTGCCAAGGCGTTTGGCATCAGAGCTACTTTATACGATGGGACCCTTATACACCTTCCCAGCACACAGCCTGGAAGAATGACAGCCTGCAGGAGAGCAGACTCTCCATCTGCCACAGGCAATGTGTCCAAAGTTTGCTACTTGATCACAGGCAGCCTGTGCAGCTTTGTGTCACTCTTACACGGGATATTCCCTCATAAGGAAGAGTTATTTTTTTTTTTAATCACCTCTATAATATAATATGTAATGCTAACCATAGCAGAAAGACCAGCCTCAAGAAGGAATACACAAGGCTCAAGAGTGTGAGAACCTTGAACTACAGCTGTGGAAAGGCTGTGGCTGGAGTCATCTGTGCTCTGTGTGCTGCACAAAGGAAGCAGATCTAACAGAGGCAAACAAGTGCTGTGTACAGCCTAGAAAAATCTGATCCCTAACAAAAGACTAATATGCAAAAAAATCTGATAATGTTAATTACTGCTTACTGTATATTCAGAAGAGCTGCAGTGCCAGATCTGTATTCGTGCCTGCTCCAAAAGGCTCTGGCTGAAGTGACTTAACGATGTTGTAGGTGAAGCATTAGGAAATGCTTTCCATAGGCAGTAAAGCTGTGGAAAAGGCTTTCTGCAGGCCTCCAACAACAGATGACCAGATTCCTGCCAGGGGCAGCAGGGGTGTAAGTGATTCCGCTTTGAGACAAGAGGACATAGTATGTAATCACTTCAGAGTCCTTAAGTCCTAACTCTGGGACTAAAAGATTAAAAAATGCAAATTTTACGTAAATATGTATACCAAAAATGTGAAGTTTCCTTCACTACTGAAGCTTTTGCAGCCTTCCACAGTTCTTCATTCAGCAACAGCCTCCTTTTTTTCCTTCCTTATAAAAAAAAAAGTAAATATGACCTTTCTTCCTTTTTAAAATTCTCCAGCTGCTCACTGTCCTCCTCCTAAAAGAATTTAGGTTTTCTAAAACAGTTCGTATCAAAATTGCAGTCCAGAGCCTTGCAATTAGTTGCAGCAATTCTTCTTCCATTCCCTACAAGCACAATAAACTCTTCCTCAGCCTCACCACCAGCCCTCTGCCTGGCAGCCCAGCTAAGCAAAGGCTCCATCTCTTTGCATTCGCCTCCCACACCATGACACCCACACAGAGCCGCTTTCAAAACTGAGATAGGAGAAGAAATGATCAGCTGAATCCCTGGCAAGCAAGCTCTTGTTTCTGAACTGTGTGTATCAGAATAACCCTGCCCTCCCTCCTCTGCTCTGCTGTGATTAACTGACCTTGTCCTGGTACCTGTCAATTGCAAGATAGGATTTAGATAACTTTATGTATCTGAATAGCAGAAATTGAGCTTGAAACCCAGGCAGAATTGCTTTTGCTCATGTGGTTGTGCAAATCCCTCTGCTGTACCCAGCAAGCAATCTCAGCCTGTTTCATAGCGAGGAGATATACATTTAATCTTTTAGTTTATTACATTTTTCACTAGACATAGTGCTTGTACTATCAGATGCTGTTAAAGTATTTATGTTTTTTCCCCTTCAGAAATGTTCATCTTCCTTTGCTTTGTACCCCAGGTTGGATTTGTTTTGTTCAGACCTTCCAGAACCCATGTGGGGACTCATCACATCCCTGTCCTTCTGCCCATCTGCTCTTGGTGGAGAAGATTTTTACCTGGTTGCCTGTGGCAGTGAGGCTGCTCAGGCTGTGCAGAGAACCCCACATATAAATCACTCCTATTTGCAATCTCCTCTCTAAACTGAGTTCAATTCTTCACCATTCCCCTTTCTAAAAGTCTGCCTGGGGAGGTGGCTGAGTCACCATCTCTGGAGGTGTAGATGTTGCACTGAGGGACAAAGTTCAGGGGTAATATTGGTGGTAGGCAGATGGCTGGACTAGATGATCTTGGAGGTCTTTTCCAGCCATGGTGACCACATTTGCTTTGTGGTTTGTTAACTGGTTTGCCCTTATTTAATACTGCACCTGTGATCAGTCAACATCAGACATTTCACGATGTCTTTGCTAACTGACATTTAATAGCAGGTGAAAGTTCTTTTTCTGAGTTATCTGAGAATGAACATGACAGCTAAGCAGCTAAGAATTAAAAGGAGGAGAGAACAGCCTCCCAACCAACATGAGACCTTTTACAGTCAGTGAACACTTCTGTGAACAATGCATCTCTACAATTATAGTTCCTGAATCAATTATATCAATTATCAATTATAGATCCTGAATCAAGCCCACAGTGTGAAGGTTCACAAACGGCAAGATTTTATATGTTCAGATGCCTATAAACACTCCTTGGGTATGACCATCCATCTCTTCATAGTAACATGTTTCAGATACTGTGTACTCAGAATATATTTTAAAGGGGCTCAGGCATATTGGGCTACATATGCTGGTTTATTTTTAGGAAGATGAGCTCTGGTAGATTTGCTTAGAAACAACTCACAGAAAGAATTATGTGAACTTCGCAAGCAGCTGAATATTTCCAGTTCTGGGTCTATGAACCCTGACTGCATTCTTTCAAATAAATTACTTGTTGTAAAACTCATGTTGACCTCTTCTTCCCAAAGGCAGAAATCTAGAAGTCATCCCAGTGGTGTGAAAGGTCTATCTTAAACCAATTTAAGCCTCTAGGAAATACGGAATTAAGGCTGACACCAACTTTCCATCTTTGCCTGTGACAGCACAGCGATGATAGCAGAACAGGAACACAGTGGCTGTATTAGGGATGACTTGACTGCTCTGAATGCACCAAATGTATACATCACGAAAGAGGTTCAGTGCAAATACATCTTGCTATCAGTTTTGTCTCAGCAGGTTAATAGAGAATAGAGAAGATGACACAATTTTGAAAGCAGCTTACACAGTAGGTACCCAATTCCCACCACAACTGGAGCTTGGAGGCCTATTTCTCAAACTCTGATCTTGCAAGGGCTTATGTATGCACTTGCCTTCACGGGCTGCATATAGAGCAACAACTTAGCAATATATTAGAGTATTTTGAACTATCATATCTAGACAATCCTGAAAATAGAAACAACTGTAGTAGTTTCCTATAATGTAGCCTCCCTATAAATAATCCAAGTACCAACCTGAGAACTAATGTGAACTGCACTAGTTTAGAATTTAACTTTGCTTACTCAAAGATTAAGCCCAGTCGTCAATTTGTAAAATCTATATTGCAAAAGCTGTAATAGAAAAAGGCTCCCTCTTCCACATGGGTTTTGTCCACATCTCAATAACACCCAGCTAATGCTCCTGCAGTAGGCAGAACTAGCCATCTTTAGAAAAACCCAGCCAGATTATCACAATTGCCGAAGTGCTTTGAAGACAGCAGGGCTGGATTGCAATGGCATTTCTTCCTCTCTGAAAAAATCAGTTGGGTACATGGGTCCTTGTGAATGCAGGAAGCCAAGAAGCTTGCTCTCACATCTCTGAATAAAGTCAGAGCTGCAAAGGACCTCAGAGAAAACACCTGCATTTGGGCATCAGTGGGACTAATGAAAAACATTGTTTTGGCAGCACTAAAGGTCTAATTGTATAGGGTGACTGCACAGTAGCATGTTTTTGTCTAGCATAATAAACTACTTTTTACTGTAATGGCTGAGCTGCTAGCAAATTACAGCTCCTCTTTGAGCTGAACTGACCTAATTAGTTTTTGTTTTGTGCAGCTACTGAATAAGCATGAACAAAGGATGTTTTCCCTCTTGCAAGAATAAATCAGAATTTAACATACATATCCAGGAGGCCCAATATGTCTTGTCCCATCTTGCCAGCCTCAAAAGGCATAAATCCCTGTAGTACAAACACAATGGCACCACAGTTGCCCATGCTTGCCTTTTAGCAGAACCGCTCCTTGAAGCCTGGCAGCTTGAAATGACCAGGCTTGGTAGCACTGCCTGTTGGTAAACAGGATGAGGAGCTGCTCTGGGGGGCAGGCACGGTGGGGCTGCCCAGCTGGGGAAGGAGATCTCTAGCCCCATCTTTTGGCAAAGCTGGGTTTCACACCTATTCAGCTAGGGATGTTAGGGTACCTGCCTCATCCATGGGAAGAACTGTGCTTAAGCTGTTTTCTCTGCAGATGGTTGCTGCAGGGAGTCTTCATAGTAAAATGTAGCCTGGAGACAGACAGCTCTGTGCTGCTGTTACTTCTGGAAATTCAGTGACACCTTTCCTAGCTAGCTACTCCCTATTATCTAAGATTTGTGCTTTGTATAGTTTACTTACTGATGTAACAGTGAAAAACCTGGTGTGAGAGCAGTTTGCTGCAATCTAGGATGTTCTTTGCAGCAGCCTAACAAGTTACAACAATGCAACAATTTTGTTTTATGACATTTGCACATGTATCGCTGCCTTGTACCAGCACTGTTAGCGGGACAAATTGTGTGAGAAGATGTAGTTTAGCACCCAGATGGTGTCATTATTAAGTTCTCATTAGCTGTGCTTCAAAGCACTCCAGACTGAAGGAAAGCTGTGGTGCAGAGTGCAGCAGGTACAATACCAGATCTGAAAATGGAGTGCAGTGTTTTGTAGAGGGGAACACTCAGAGGAGCTGAGGTTTGGCACTGTGGAAAGAGGAGAGATGGATGTACTCAGAGCAGGCTCAGTTCTGGCACAGCAAAAGGAATGGTGGAAGCAGCCCTGTTAAAGGGGGTTTCTCTGCTAAAAGGCAAGGAAGAAGGTGGATATGAATGGTCCTGATGGGAGCAAGGAGATAACACAGACAAACCAAATCAGCCATGAGAGCAGGAGGGAAGATTATTTCTCACCCACATCTCCTATCCCTGAGTGAGTTCTCCGAGGGGAAGCTTGTGAAGGATTAAGGTAACACACAGAAAAGGTGCAGGATGCCCATCTCCCAGGGCGCCTGAAGCTGCTCCATCACCAAGCCTAGCTCTGCCAGCCAAGCACGGATTAGCTTATCTGGGCTGGGGCAGGGGCAACGGGGCTCGGTTGTGCCTGCCAAGGAAAAAAATTCATGCTCAGAGCAAGTGTCGAGGATGACATTCTCAGCCAGGCTTGAAACAAAGCCAGCATGTCAGAAAGTGACCAGCTGGGAAGGAAAACAAGGAAAAAATAAGGAATCTATATCCTATCAGGAGAGGGAGCAGTGGGCAGCTCTTGTTTCTGCTGCTTTTAATAATGCATGGAGATCACTAACAAATGTGCCATTTTCACACTGCTAATTGCTGAAGTGTTTGCCACCTCCCCAGGGCATTTCTCACACTATCCTGACACATTATTATTTTTCCTTCCTCTCCTTCCCCCGGCTTCTTTCCTTTTCCATTTTTTTTTTTTTGTTTGTTTTGTTTTGTTTTGTTTTTTAAGATATCTGCCTGCCATTGAATCAAAGTCTGAAGAATTTAATTTCTATTAAAAAGATTAGAAATGTTGCACACTGTCCTGCCTTCAAGGATGCATCATAGTAGTATGAAGAAGTCTTATGTAACCAAGCAAGGACTTGCAGAGCATTTTTCTGCATAGAAATACTTTGTGTTCAAATATTCAGTTAAACCTCCTGGTTCTTCTGTAAGATCTTGAATCTCAAATATTGCTTGACAGAAAGAAACAACCACAGGGTTTTCAGGATTTAACCATCTCTCCCTCAGAAATGCTCTACTTTATCAGAACTCCTAAGCATCACTGAATACAACAGCTTTGTAGCTACTGTTTGCTTATCTGGAATAAGACTTTGCTGCAAAGGCTTATTGATTTAGGGAGAAAAGACAGTAAAAAGGTAAGAGTTCCAGAAGGCTGTGGTGCTGATTTAATGTTTTTAGGAGCAGAAGTGAAAAAGGACATTGATGTACAATGAAAATATCACAAAACTGAAGCCCTGCATAAGTACATAAAGTTATAAAAGACAAGTTGCAGAAAAAAAAAATATCTTCATGCAGCCCATTTTATTAAGGCCAGTGCAAGCTTCATCCTCTCATTTTGTTGATCTGCACATCTCATCATTGATATCACTAAGGGCTGCTGCACTTGGTAGACAAAGGAAGCCAAAACTTGCAAAAACACAGTCTATATTCTGTTATTCTGAGCCAGGAAATGGTCTCTTGCAGGTCAGAGGAAACTGAAACAGCTGAAACCCCTGAAACCCCCTTTCCTGCATAATGTCCCTTGGATCTTGAGGAATCTAACCGTGGTGATATGAGGGTGTGATTAAATACCAGTTGTATCTAGTAATGGGTATGTGTAGCTGCATTAGGAGGAGAGCTATAAATCAATTAAGTGCCAGTATAAAGCCCCATCGGAATCAACAGAAGAAATTGCCATTGACTTTGTACCATATCTTAAAAGAGCTAAAAATCTACAAAGGATGAGCAGTGACAACCATCTCTGAAACACAGCGGGACTCCACAGCAACATCCTGCAGGTTTCAAAAGCAGCTATTCTTTCTATTCAAGTCATTCTCTCACAGGGCTCTCAGAGATCACCTAATACACCCCAACGGTTTGGGCAAAAATGAGGTAATACCCATAACAGGTTTTCCCACTCCTGACAATGCTCTTCACTAATGCAGAAGGAACACCCCTCCAACAATGCTGGGAAGCAACACTGCTTTGATACCCACTGTTTAAGGACCTGATGCACACAAGCTGCTGTGAGCTCTCCCCCAGAAGCCAAGAGATGCTCAGGGCCGGTCTGTGTTCATCAGCTGAAGTCTTTCCTGCAGACGCAGAACTCCAGGCTCTCTGATAAGGAGGAGTACTCACTGCATCTCTGACATAGCCCTACTTAAATCAACAGCTCTACATTAGCATGCAACCAATACAATCGAAGAAGAATCAAGCCTCACAACATTGGACATGCTTAGTAGTCTTGTTGTAACAAATGCTTAGGCATAGGAGGTTATCCTTATTTCTTGAACTGCCCTTAGTTCTTGAATCAAACGCGAGAAGCAAAGCAGCAGTGATTTGAAATCTGCTCACTACAGAAGTCTGTCCAATGAATTTCAAACACTGAGGCGGATATCCAGACTGAGGAGCAGCTAACAGATGGGAAGGCAGAGATAGTGGATTTATCAGAGCTATGCTGATCCTACAGAAGTTCAGCCTCTCTAAGGTACCCCAGAGAAAATAATTTTTGTGCAGCCTGAGAGCAGAAAACCACCAATTCTCACCAACCAGAAGATAAAATGCTCAGTTTTCAACAGCATGGGTTCAACAGGCAAATAACGTGCTTAGTGAGATAAAAGGTGCCCGTACCCATAGCTCTGCTTTCTGCTTGCTGGTAGAAGCAGCAGTGAGGGCAATTGAGACTAAATTTTGTCAAAAATCAAAGCTTTTCAATTTACTTCTGAAATGAGCTTTTTTCTCTATATTAAGTGGTTATGCAAGGGCTACGGCAACCACTGTTGCCATAACTGATATTTCTCAGATTTGATGGAAAAAATAAGATTATTTTTCCTCTCTTTGAAATGGAAGAAGATGATATCTAAAGTTCTGGAATGGGACAAAGCAATACCTACAAAAGGACACAGCTCAGTCCTGTTAGCCATTCTCCTCATATGGTCTGACCTCCATGATGTCAGGTGAACTGTTGCCATCCCAAATAAGATAGCCTCTTACACACTGATCTCAGATTCTGAGATGACTACAGTGTGCATTAGAAGGGAATCCAGGACAGCCAAACACTGAAGATTGCCTATAGCAATGCACACAGAATGTGCATTCTGCAGATACAACTACATGATGTCAAAATGTCTATTAAAAACTATTTAAGGCTACATTCCTTCTTCTTACTCTGGAAAACTGTTGGCAGCAGAAATTTGCTTTATGTGTTCCATTCCACCCTTGGTTTTCTGCCTCAAAGTCATTTCCAGCTGAAATGTGAGAGGTTATTGGACAAAGAACAGTGGTCCAGAACCACTGTTCATAAGTTAAAATAGCTTGTGCTGAGGTCAGCCCAGTGGAATTTTTTCACCCAACTGCTCAGATCAACCAGGCTGGAGACTACATACTCTCACAGATATTTTTCCTCCTACATCATATACAAGTGAGCCACGTCAGAAAGTGGTTATATGAGCTCCACAATCTGAGCCCAAATGATCATAAAGCCTGACTCTTATTCCCTTCAGTTCCCCTCGCAGTTTCTGCCTGGGGGGAAACAGCCTGCTAAGCCATATTCTTCAGCCTTTTTGTACTGTCTGTTCTTTCTGGGTGATGCTGGCACTGTTCCCTACTGTGTCAGAAGCAGTGCATATGTTTTGGGGATCCCAAAGCAATTCTGTTTACTGCAGTGCACTGGGAACTTCACCTCCTGGGTAGCAGCAGAGAACAAACCAATTGTTCCTGGGCCAGATGCAAAAGGGGTGCTAACAAAAACAGCACGAAGCACAGCCCTGATGCCTCACTGGGCCTGCTGTTACGGTTATTTACTACGGCCTTCTCTCAGTTACCATAAATCTTGGCAGAAAGGGCTTGGTTAAGATATGATTAGGTGGGGATTATTGCATATGAGATTTTTGCTAGGGCTTATAAACATGACAAACCCTGAAATATGGTTTCCTCGGAAGAAGAGAGAGAAGGGAAGAAAATGGTGCTTTTACTGAAATATACCACAATTCCCTAATTACTCCTCTACACTAGTGACTCTGAGTGGTGGATAATAACAATTAAAGGAACATTCTCTGTTCTGCCCTCTTATGCCTCCAAACTTATATTCTCTTCGGGGACTCAATTTAACAGCAGCTGCAGAGTAAGACTTGAATGAAATTAGGCTGATTTAAGAGCCTGCATGGAGCTCTGTAACAAAGGGAGACCGCACTGTACCATTTTGGAGATTAATTCCCCTTGCTTGTGCTTTACAACCAGGAATTAAGTGGCAAGAACTGACCAACCAATTCTTGGCAAAATATCTTTGAGTACAGAAAAAAAAATAAAATCCATTACAGGTCTTTCTGAGGCAGGGAATTCATTTTCTTCAAAGCTTTCACGAAGGTCCAGGCCTAGTTCTTCCACACTCCTTAGAGGACTTTCTAGAACATCTGAAGACAAGATTATTCTAAACCTTATTGTTCCTTCACTACAGCTGGAATAACAATCATTACTTCCCAAACTGTGCTCATTCTGTAGTGTTAAGCATTAGATTCTACTTATATCCTGTCCTGGACTAAGCAGCTTTACAAGAGGCCTCTGACCACCCTAATGGGACTCGTTAAGATCATATGTTAGTTATAAAGAGCGTGGCAAAGCAAGGAAGTTGTTTTCTTCTAGTGTAAAATTGAATATAAGCCAACTGATGCAATTCTGCCTATAACTTCCCCATAGGCTTTCTGTCAATAACAACATTTAAATATCACAATAAACGGATATTTAAGATGTGTGAATTAGTCCTCACTATCTTCTTTTGATCAGTGACCTTAACTATCAGTGTTGAATTTAACACCCGCCCCTAAATCCCCTGTTCTGAAATATTACCCACTTGGGGGGCAGGATTAAAACCTGGAAAGTTTTCTGCTTTGACTTCTTGCCAGAACCATTAAAATATTCTCCGCATTGTCACAGCTTGTGCCACCTCCCAGGGGATTTGATTTAGAAGTAAATTACATGTAAGTGTTGGATAAAAAGAGCTTCATTATCTAATTCTTCCTGCACCAGCATTTCTTTAAATTGCTTACTAGGGACAGAAGACAATTAGTCCTGTGTTAGAAATGAGAAGTAATAAGTATCTGTCACTCGCATTAACCATGAATATTTTTTGATATGCAAATACAAGTGCTTTCTAAACCAGTGAGATGGGGCAGCCACATCTCCACAGGACCAGGTGCCAAGTATGATTCCACCAACTCAGAGCACATCCAACCACCATGAGCTGCAGAGGGTGTTGGCTGGACCAACTGTCTTACAGCAGTCTGCACATTGAATCAGCACTACAATAATAAGAAGAATTGGATGTCCTTCATCCCTTTGTGGTAGCTGCAAGTACACAAATGCTTCCATGGCACCGACAGGCTTCTAAACAGATTTCGGAAACAACTTCAAGGGCTCTGCAATCAGCAGGAGTCTTCCTCACAGATTTGAATTGGCATTGCTCTTCCAGGCAGATATCAAGACATGGAAGCTGACGCCAGTGATGCATGACTAGCAAAGATTAACCAGAAGCCTGCTTTCCTGAGTCACTGGTGAAAAGCCCCACTCAGGCCTGCAGCATGGTTGTCTCAACAGAGGGATTCTCATTTGACTCTTCCCACCAATTCTAACTTTTATCTGTAATATTCTTTTCTCCATGCTTACAGGTGAAATTCTTAGGTGAGGTCAGGATGAAAGAGACAGTTGCAAGCACAGTCTCATGTTCTTATCAGTCAGAAACCTTACTACAGGGTTCTTAAACTGCCATTTGAATGACCTGATTTTGTTTTTTACAACACTTCATTTGCTGCACCCTCCCCCATGATTGGCCTACTTCAGCTACTGGTAAGATAAAGACTTTCCTGGTACATCAGTAGTTCAAAGCAGAAGTTAAGACATATTCCATTTTGCAGAGGAGCCAAGATGTTCCTCCGGTTCCAGAGCTCAGGTACAGTTTCTTCTCTCCAGGGTTGGGCATGCAGTAGATATTTTTCTCAAGTTTCAACTCTGTCATGATTACATCTGACCTTCTCTACATTAAGTATTTAAAACCATATAAAAATACTTTTAAATTCTTGTAACATGCATACAGTGTTTCAGGGACAGACCTTTGAACCAAGGTCAAATTTTGTCACCTGAGCAACACCTGGTTCACCACTAACTCGTGTGCATCCGAGCAAAGCACATATACCCACAGGGATGTTTAGCTGTATTTTACTGCCTCTGCTTTCTTTGATTTCCTCAGCATTCAGAGTCTCTAGATTACTGCTGCCATACAAATCATTCTGCATACTTAAAAGGGAGGCTGGTATTTTATGAGGTGCTGAACCAAATTTGCTGTAACTGATGACATATCTAATTCTATGGTCAGTCTTTAAACAGACATGCTAAAACTAGTGGAGAATCGGCAGTGAGAAATACTGCTCTCAAAGCAACAGCTTTAAAGCAGGCTGAGCTAGAGGCAGTATTTGCTGGGGTATAGTTAAGAATTCAGACACATCGGATTTATTTTTGGCTCACCCAAATATACACAGAAAGTTTTGCAAAGTGATTAGGGTTCATTAAACAGAACACTTGAGAATGAACTTAAATGATTTACCTAATGGGGATAAACTTGTTTGTGTTTACAGTTACCTTGCCAGAAGTGCCGCAGATTTCTCCCTCTTAAGTCAAGAGCATTAATATTTAATCACTGTAAGACCAAACTCAGTGTCAGTGCCACCCTATGAGACACAGCCAAGGTCAGTGCAGCAGAAGGGATATTTGTGAAGGCTGCTTTCTTTGTCTTGCTCTGTTCATTTGACAGCCTTGCCACTGCATGGTACTACTCAGTATTTTCTTTATTCCCATGACAAAGCTGAACCTTCTCTCCAAGTCACAGCTACCTCAGCCGAGCACAGAGATCTCCTGTTCACACATCTCAAATGTGCACTCACCATCAGTGAGCAGAGCTTAAATAGAACTGTGGAGAGACCATGAATGAAGTTATTCTATATTAAAGTTAATTGAAAATCCTGAAGCTTCCAAGTACAATTAGTAGAAGCCTCAGCCATGGCAATTATTCTGAATACGAGCACTGCTGTAAAAGTTACTGCAGTTCCAATGTTAGATGGTTGATGCAAAGTGGAAAAACAACGTTAGATGTAGTTAGTTCACGTTCCCTTTAATGTATCGATATAACCCTTGAATTTTCTCCATTCCTGTGTGAAAATCCAGAATTTCAGACTTATTTCACCAGAAAGTTTATTTCTTTTGTTTCTCAAGCAGTTTTTCTGAAAACAAGGCTTATGTCACGACACTCCAAAAAAATACTGAAAAGCAAAGAGGTGTTCAAAATAAAGGTCTTTTAGACTGTGTGGAATTAAAAAAGGCTAAAGGGAAAGCTGCGATGTTAGCCTACAGAAACAAGCAATAGAACACTATTCATGTCAGGGCTATATCAGCAAGTAAACAGCACTAGCTCTGCCAATGCAAACCTTATTGTGTCTGCCCTAATTCTGCCCTACCTCATCGCAGGCACAAGGGTTGCCTGAACAGACTGCAAGTCGTCTGCTGTTTTTATGAAGCACACAAGGGAGCTAGGATAAAACAGACAGGATTTATTTTTTTTTTAATTTGTGATTTGAAGCTAAGATTTGAACAGATGCCCCTGGAGATGAGCATCCATTGTGCTACTCTTTTGCATGTTACATTGGTCTCACTGGAAGGTTCATTTTGAGTAGAAAGTCAATCAACATCTTAAAAAAATAATAATAAATAGATAGGACAGTCATTTTCGGTATCACTTTCCTTCGCCTATCCCTTCAGCCAAGAATCCTGCATCCATTTCCCTCCGTATTTTGTTGCCTGGATAAATGTAAGCATGAGGAAATGCTGCTCTCCAACCCACAGATTCAGACTTTAACCCAACTCCTGCATTTTACTGTGTGCAGAACTGGCCCAGTTTTGCCAACAGTTGAGTGCATTTTGTAGTTCACACCATTTATCTTTGGGAATGTGTCAAATCTGCATGTCAGACTGCTTCAGATACGTGAGCAATACAATATTGGAAAAACCTCGCAGGAGTCAATGTTCTATTAATAAATTTAAGTTTCCATCACAAACTCTAGTACAATAGAAGGAAAAACATGGCTTTACACAGGCACTCAGATTGATTGTCATTTTGTCTATAAAACAATTAATGTGCTGTTCAATAGCTATCGCTCAGAGTAACTAAAGCCTGTTGGTGAAGGAGATGCATAAACAAAGTCTCTGAAGAAATGGAATTTGGGAAACATCAGGACAAAGCTCCCAGGCTAACCCTGATTGTTGTGAGCACATTCACCCAGAGAACACTCCTCTTGACATCCCATCATGGAGAACCAGCACACACCATCCCTGTATGCTACAAATTTCCTACAAAGAGTTTGATCAGCTGTTATCTCCAGCTTCCACAAAAGCTTGAAAGGACACTGTTGAAAGCTTATCTGTTCTTTACACAGCCCAGTTGCTCGGCCTGTTCACTTATTCCTTCCCCTCTCAAAATAGAGCTCAAGTTGATATGAAAATAGCACACCTCTCTCAGAGGGGTGCAGAACCAGTAAGGCATTGAGAAGAAACAAGGAAAGCTGACGTGAACTGGCTATATATGCATTTGAAAAGCTTCAATGGCAGACTAATTAATCCTATTGTCGATGCTAATATCGTTCTTTATTCAGGATTCACAATTCACTGCTCCAAGCAAATTTACCTTTGATCTTTATTTAGCTCAAAATGGCGATTGAAGTTTTTATCAAATGCATTGACTGCCCTGTGCTCATGCACAGACTGAGGCAGTGCAAGCAAACAGGCAAATTGTCACCATTGCACTGGGGAAAGGGAACTGGAGTATCTGGCTATCAGTGGAGGGAGGTGAGCTCTGTGCAGCTTCTGTGGCTCATGCTCTGCTCTAAAATAACTGCAGGGAGACTAGGAAGGTGGAGAGTCCACAGAACTGAGAAGCGTCCATTTTTTTGTCACAGCTTTTCAAAGCTTCTCCCACTGCCATGCTCACTTTGCTCTGCTACCTCTGATTAGATTTTTCCTCCTTCATTTATCCCCTCCAAATAGGATTAACCCCATGTGCAAGACATGAAAGCTCACACTTATCAGGCCTTTCTGGTCTGACAGCTGTCATAAAAAGAAATGACAGAGCATCTGCTTGAATCTCTACAACTTTCTCTTCACTTTTGGCCAATCCAAACCTTTAGAAGCCCTTGCTCCTTTTTTATTTCCATAAAGGAGAGATGCGATTAAATCAGAAATCAGCCTTGGCCTGGTGACATCCTCACATTCAGTGGGTGCTAGCTGCCCTAACTACTCCCAGCTCAGCTGCTTCTCCTCAGAGTAATAGCTATTGAGAGTCACTAACTAAACCAGAGCGGTACAATCCCTGCAGCCTTCAGATCAAGATGGGCAAGTGCCATGAGCTTGGTGCCCTCCATGATCTGTCTGCACACAGCTCTCAGATCAGTGCTTTGTGGGGTGGCTGAGGACAGCATGTTCTGGCCAACATGGCAGCCCACCTAGCTGCTTAACAAGCTGACATCGCTAAGCTGCCAGGCATGTGCTGTCTCCAGATACCCCACAGAACACCACTGTCTGCATACAGTGCCACTAGGACAACTGCTGTCTGGATAACGAGTCCTATGACATTCCCAAAGGAGATCACAACCACTCTCCAAACGTTTCTGCAACCACTGGTTTTGCTCAGCCATGAAAATGCAATTAAATCCCTTAGTTTCATGCCAGATACTCCTTTTCAGAAATCCCAATTTTGAGAGCAAGATAAGATCTTTGAACACAATCTGCAAAACAAGCTTAGTGCAAAAGGAAGGTACTTTTCCTTTACTTTTGCACAGTAAAAGCAGCCGAAAAACTACTGCCTGGCATGAAGAAAGTAAACTGTCAGATGTGATGAATAGGACTTAACACAGCAACCGCCTTTACTGTTTTAGGCCTTCTTCACACTAGTACTGACCCTGTTTAGGCATAATGACTGTCACAGTAAGGAATACCATGTAGAGCTTTGTGGAAAGCAGTCCAGTTTAATCCCCCACCTTCTTTCAGCCTTGATCACACTAATCAGCACACATTTATGCACACAAATGCAAATGTGTTTGATTTACTGACTAGCAATGGAGATTATGCATAACTGATGACAGTGGAGCAAAATATGTGATCTGTTGTACTGCATCTGGCAACCAGATCTGTGGTGGCAAGCTTCCATTACTGAAGTTTTTGGATGTTTTGGGAGAGCCCTGAGGTGAAGAGACTAAAGATAATTTGATACGCATAAACTTAAAGGGAGGGAATAAAGTGAGCACAAGCTGCATTTGCAAGATGAAGCAGTAAACAGAGATGAGTCTACGCTGTCAGAAAACAGAACCTTTTGTGACATCTCCAGTTTTTGGTATTTTTCAGTCTAAGGCCTCAAAATGCCAGTGAATTTTTAAATTACCACCTCTAAGGCAAGCTATCAACCCATGCAGAAAAACAACTTAAAGCATAGCTACAAACAGAAGTAATAAGCTTGCCGGCATTTTAGACAGGTCCAAGATTGGCTTCAAGTACAATACAGCCCATTTTTCTAATCACCTTCAGCAGTCATAAATCTGCCTTAGAGCCATTTACGGACAGTTTCTTACACTCTAGCAGCACCAAGATGCTGCAGTGCATCATCTGACTTCACTGGAAGTTCATCTTGGCAAGATCTTCACCATAAAGTCAACTTCTAGAGCCACAGACACAGCACAAGGTTGAGTGACTGCATGAGACAGGAACTGCAGATGCTGTGCAGTTTGTGTCAAGTCCATGCCGGGTCTTACAGCCATCAAAGTACATACGAGAAAAACATTTTAGATTTTTATGGCCAGATTCCCTGCTCTTAAGTGTTGATTTTTTGTGAAAATATATGTAGGTTGCTCTAAAAGTAATAACTCCTATTTATTTCCATGGAAACTACAACAGATACAAAGAGCATGAAAACACTGTTAGATTAAGCAAATTCTCAAGCACAAAACACTCCTTTTCAGCACAGTCACCACCATTAGCAATGCATTTTCACCAGTAATGAACAAGAATCTGTATGGAGCACTCATAACAACCTGCAACAGCAGAGGTGGTGCACTGTCACTGTCCCCACTACACCACCCACCAGCTCAGTGCACTCACATCCACTGTTTGGTCTCCATAAATGTTCAGAAATAAATGTCAATGGGTGCCATTTTTTCCTTCATAGAGGAATTCAGTGACACACCTCTGCTTCATCTGCACTTCCATGTCAAATGCTGTTGTGTCGGACTGCCCCTGTGCTGCCATCTGTCACACAGCAATAAAACAAAACAGGATATTGGTGGGAAGGTTCAACCTCTGCTGCCATACCCCTGAGATCCACCTGTGATGTTGTGGGCCAACAGAATAAAATAGACATCGCTTTTGGAACAGCCCTCATTAGTTTGGAACAGTCAATGAAGGCTTCTGTCACTCAGAGATTTGTATAAAAGGACATCAGAGTAAAAAAAAATAATCCATCTTCGAGCAAATATTCAGGAACAGACCACACTGTGCATGATCCAGGAGGACAGCACCGTGACCAGGCTGGTAGTTGCCTGCCCATTTACATCTGGATGACTCAAGAAAGCCAGTCATAGGACTGACTGCAGTGTTCCAGAATGGCTTTGGTATAAGCTTTGTTCACTTAGAGCTGCAGTTCGGATTTGCAGGAGGACAGGGAGAGGCAGAGAAGGAACAGTACTGATGATAGCCATGAGAGAGGCATGAATATACAGAGGGAAAAGGCTCTGTATGCCTTCTCAAGCTTTCCAGCTCTAGATTTGTCTTGCTGTCTTATCTTCTGGCAAGAAGGCTAGACAAGGCAAAGATGAATTATGAAGCAGATTTGAAGAAATAAATCACTCCACTGGGGTCAAGCTAGAGGAGATACAGAGATGATTATGGATTATTTTATTGAAGTGCAAAGGGCTGGCATCTAAAAACCATCCAGGATGTCAAAGGATGGTCATATACACAGAAGTTGCACTATAGATGGCATAGATGGTGATTAATGTAGGAGTAATCTGCTGCCAGCCTTGCAAATTGCCTGCTCCTTTGTAGATTCAGTCACTTATAGCCTCTGCCAGACCTTGTCTCCATATACACACTTTCAAATGCATTAGAAGACATTATATCACTGTAGATTTGCCTAGCAGTTAGACTTTAAGCTGTGATCCCAGCCCTGGAGAAATTGCATTTTGATTCAAGCTGAATAAACGCAGCATATAGAATATAACAGTTTGGAAATGGATTTACTGGTGGCAAGGAAACAAGACTGCTTTAGAAAGATCAGATTGAAAGAGGGATAATGATGTAAGACAGTGCTTAATCAATGAGACCTTCCACTACTCTGGTTCTCAGGCATACCTCTATTGCAGGTTGCACTTTTACGCTCCCTGGAAGCTTATGCCTAAGGCTGCAAAGGCTTTAAAATCCAGATGAAAATTCAAACTCATGAAAAAACAGCAATAAGTCAATATAACAGGCAAGTCTCTTGTAGATTTTAGTTCAGCTGTTACACCATTTCCTCTGTTTGCTTACAGGAAGATGAAATGCAGAGCGAGCTTCATTTAGAAAGGACTTTTTACAGGTGGTGTACGTGCTAAACCACATAGCATATCAGGTTTTCCCTACAACCAGTGCATTCCTTGTTAAAAACAGTGACCCAAGTTATAGTAACTTCAAGATAATTAATTTTGCAGAACTGAAGACAGAACTTCATTCTACTCCTGTTCAATGGAGAAGCCGAGGGTTGACATTGCATTCACCAGACCACAGTTCAAATCTTCAGCCTCTGAAGTCCGATTTTCCACTGCCTGACTTCAGAACTCTTCAGAAGCACAATGATTATGTGATACTCTTATCTTGGGTGCAGTCAAAGAGAAGGCATCTGAGGATCTAAAACCTAATGATGAGAAAACCTAAATCCTTCAGGAAGCTTTAAAAAGAGACTGAATCCTAAATACCTAGTTATTCAGTACAGCAGTACAAGCTGAAATCACAGGAGGATTTGCTCCCATCCTTATGGTCTTTCTGTTAGACCACACTACCTCCCAGTTAATTAATTCTATTGATTCGTTTGTTTTTATCAGCCTTTCCACACTCAGCAGATATTTAGGACTTACATGGCTAATGCATTTTCCAGTTAAATTGATCCCACTTTTTATATCCTTCCACGTACTCACTTGAAATATCCTTTCTAAGTCTTCTAATGTTTTGAAGTTGAATGCTGACTCATGTTATTTTAAATATCCTGCAAGAAGTCTGTGCACAGTAACTAATAAAATGGGCTCTTTATTCCTAATTAATGATGAGCAAGGCTAAAGCACTACCCTCAAGCAAAACTAACAAAACAATCCATACCATTGCATCCAGCAGTACACCTGTTGAGACTGAATTCAATTTGCTTCTACAGGGCCATATTAAAATTCTTATCTGCCTTCCTGCTCATGTTCTGTTTAAGTATCTAACCAACTTAGGTCAATGAATTTGTATTTTGAGTAGTATGTCAAGGTGACTCTTCCAGAAACCACTGTTACCTTGCCAACATGGGGCCGTCACCCATGGGCGGACAAAGCAGGCAGCACTGGGTATGACTGTGGCCTGCAGTCAAATCATGATGGGCTTAAACTAATGAATTCTCTCTCAGTTATCAGTAGTTTACTTCTGTTGCAAGAAACTTCTGCACGTATTGATCAGAGCATTAACAGGCCCTGAAATATCACAGAACAGTTTAGTTGGGGTGATGTGGCTCGGAGCTTCTGCTGGTGGTGTCTGTTAGCTTTAGTACAGCATTTGGAAACAGATACCTTCAGGGAGAAGGAAGCCAAAGGATACATGTGAGATTAGTATCACTTACACTAATAGCAAAAGGAAGACAAGCTATTGTCAAGCTTCAGAGAGATGCCTCTACAATTTTTGCTTATTCATAAATAATAGCATGGATACAAACTATTTAGGTGCCATTGAGCCCAGGTCAAATGCAGTGTCAGGTGATCAAATTCACCAGAAAATTCTTTTTTCTTTAGACTCAAAACATCCCTTCTCCAGAAATCTGACTTTTCTTCAGTTTGTGCCCCACAGCTGGAAGATTGTCCATCTGTTTATCAGTCAGCCCTGTCCCATAAGATAACACACAAGCTAGATATGAGTAAAGTGTTTTGGAAATAACTGAACAGCTGCTATTCACAAGGGTTTTTTAGAGACAGACCAAACTCTAAAGTACAGTGATGCTCCTCTGTAGGCAGTAAGATAGGGAATAGATTAAAGGTAGTCTGGTGTCCAGTCATTTCAAATGGATTGCTCTGTGTTCAGTGGGAGGGAGCCTTCCAGGGTGACTGACTTGCCCTTGCTTCCTTTATTTATGCTCCTTCTAGTTTCCTGGTCCTCTTATTTTTTAAATCTAGTGATCCTGAAGCAAGGTGTCAGGCTGATGTTAACTCCCAGCCGTTGACTCTTGGGTTTCTGATGGCCAACTTGAAATAACATCAGGCTTTAAAACACTATTAGGGCAGTGGTTCAACAACAGCTTCCGTTCAGGAGTCATCACCTCTTCACTTCGAGAGGCTGCAGTGCAGCCCATACACAGGCACACTATTGTAGCTCCCTGTCTGTACCTTGTACAGAGCTAATTTGGGAGAGGAATATTCAAGATGACAAGATGGACAGCATGTCAGAGCATTGCACTCCACAAGAGCACCTTTCTATGAACAGCACTGACATCTGTCTCCAAGAAAGCAACATTAGAAGTAGTCTGTCCCCACACTGTACATATCAGCATGCATAAATAAATCTCACGAATACAAGCTTTGTCAATCTTTCTGACAAAGATCACAGCCTTTAGATAAGGAGCCCAGCCAAAAGCACATTTCTGTTCCTTTCTTCATCATTAAACTTGATAGCTCAGTGATAGGCAGCTATTCCATCAGATTAAGGCTTGCAGGAGAAAAAACTCACAATGGCCACCATGTCTTTCTCTCCCCTTTCTCATATAAAGATTTTTTTTGGTTTAGTTTATAGTAAGTGATCAGCAGCAATACACAAGAGTGTGATCTCCAATGGAGAAAAATCCCCAGTCCATTTATAATTACATCTATTATCTTAAGTTGTTCAGGCTCAGGAAAGATTCTTACCATGAGGACCTGTGGACAAAAAGCAGTCTTCATAGTAGTTTATTTTATCAGGTGGGATATCTTTTAAACCTAAATGAGTTTTTGGAGGCTTTTCGTGACAGCATCTCCCTGGGTCTTATGCAGAATATGGGACTGGACAGAATCGCTCTTATTCTGGCTGGGATTCAAACTAAGCCTGACATTTTGATGAGCTTCTTAAGCAGTAGTCGATTGGCAAGTCTTAGAAAAACACTCACTGGCCAGGGATAAGAAATCAATGCAAACCTCAGATAACTGCCTCAGTCAATGTGTTTGAGACACTGATGCACCAAATATTTATAAATGCTAATAACTAAGATCAAGGGCACCTTGCTGCCAAGTTATTAACACCAGCAACAGCGAGTTGGTTTAGAAATACATTGCGTAGGGACTCATTTGTCTAATTTTAGACATCTACAAAGTTGACTGGGGAGGGCAGACACATCTGGTCTGTTTTGGAGATCTGGATTTGATTAAGCTGAACTGTTCCACACGAGAGCCTTGTCCAGTGATAGCTATAAGGAAATTCAAAATTAATGCTTGAGAAACATCATACTAGAGATGAGCCTACACCTTTTCAATTAAAAGCTCCCTCCAAAAAGATTTCCCAATAGAGAGCTTAAGCATGGATAACAGCAGGTACACTTGTTACGATATCTCTGTGAAAACAGATTTTCCTAAAGGGAGTACAGCCCTCTAGCAGTACAGTTAGAGATAGTTCACCTCCCCACCCACTTCTGGAGAAGTTTCACTGACCACATCTCACTTTTCAGCAAGTCTCTGCTTGAGTCAGAGCAGCCAAAGCAATCAGCCGCAGTGGCACCACAGAGCTGAATAAAAAGGTATAGGACAACTTCACTTCAAAGTCCTTATGACCTGAAGGTGCACATGATATGGACAACTACATTGCAGATATCCTAGAAGGAAGGCCAAATGCAGCACAGTACTCAACGAGAGTCCTGACTGCAAATAGTGCTGGAGCATCAGTCAGCAGCACAAGTGAATCTCTCTGTAATGACACTACCTTTTGTGATGAGCTTTATCTGAAGCCTCAATGAACACAATTACTGAAGAGTCGCTTGCTCTGCAAGTCTAGATGTTTTTCCTCACATTTTAGTATGGCTTTGCTATATTTTCAGAGGTAGTAGTAGAAGGTGTAACACTGCAGCCCAGAAGAAATTATTAGCTGAAGACTCATGATGGGTACTCACAAAGCAGTAGGACATAGCTCTCATCAGCTTATTCACTCCATGTCAGAAATCGTAACTGTCCATTTCATCAAAGTTCATCTTTAAGCAGAAACACACTGTCTTCCTCCTCCGCCTCAGTCAGCTGAAGTGCAAGTGCAGACAAGGTCTGTGAGAAAAACAGTACATGAGTATCTAACAAGGAGGACTGAATCCTCAGCCGTCTTTGCATTAGATTCCATCCATTCCAAATGAGATGCTGTTGTACACATGCCTTAGACAATCAGAAGCAGTATGCCAGTGGTGAATGTGGCACAGCCGTGACCTGTTCTTGACTTGTAAGATGATGTCTTATTTGTAATATTTCGCAGCTGATGCAGTATTTCACAGATACTGTTTCTGAGTACATTTGGACCTTCAGTAAACTGCAGTGTGCTAGCAGCTGGCAGCCATTGCTAGTTATGTTGAGACATGCAGTCAGAATGTCACTTCCTTGCTTTGCTCACCAATGCTGAATATCCAGAAAGTTTAATCCTTGTGATGCTGAGACAAGTGGTCTGTCAATTATGAGTACAATTATAAATGACTATCCCCAAAATTCTGAAAATAACTCAGTCCCTCCCACTGGAGCTTGAGGTTTAGGAACTGGGCAAGAAGCTTCTTTTCCTTATGTTACTTTGGGTGGACTTTTCAGCTCCTTCATTGGCAGCACTTGCCAGGGACCTGAACTTCAAGCTTCTCTGCACATCTCCATGCTTCTATAATGTTGTTCGACTTGATGCTTATTAATACTCCTTATTAAAGTCTTCCAGAATAATATCTTTCCTAATTAGTAATGTTGGAGTGCCTTTTCCATTATTCATTAGACAGAAGAAATGGGTTAGTCATTTGCAACATCTTCCAGAGAGCAGAATTATTGAGGTTACTCTGATACAGTTCAAGTGTTTCCAGCCACAGCTGTAAATTTCCACTCCATTTTTCTGTCATCCCTCTTCCTCAGTGCAGTACACTCTAGCTGCTAATCTTCCTCGCATGTTCCCCCTGTGTGCTGCCCATTGCACACGCTTCCAGATGCACATATATGAAACAAAGCTCAAGTCCTTTCACAACATACTAGTATGCTTGCAAACATAAACATTTCCACACCATGCATAGCCTGCAACATACTCCTACGTTCCCTCTGGGAGGGATCTGAGGGGAGACATGGTACACTCACTGTGTTCTGTGCATTTCAGGATTAGCACCCCAACACTCAACACTGAGCATACCTGAAGAAAATACTCTGCTGCTCAGGGTATCTTCTCAGTTACCATGTGTTTTGTCATGGGACAGCACTTCAGAAAGGAATTAATGATGGCAGCAAGAAACACCACAGCAGCCTAAGGAGTTTATTTTTCTAATTCCCTACATTCCCATCCCCCGATTCCTAATTAGGCAATTAACTAATTCCCATTTCATCCACAGCTAAAAAGAGCAGAGCTATCATCTGTCTTTATGGTAAAAAATACTGATCTATGAAGTGTTCTACGCTCTACACATGAAAAGAATATGGGGGCGGAGGGGGGAGATGTTTTTGTCAGCTCACATATAATGTACTGGGACAAAGCAAGTGGAGAGAGGTAGAGAAAAGATGGGGTAGGGCTTGCAATTTAAGAAAATACCTCACCAGGCAGAGTTGAATACATGTATTTTGATATATTCAGTCTTATAATTCTAAACAGCTTGTAGAAACAATCCACAGGACTAAGGAATACAAGCAATAGCTGTGAGCACTGTGATGCTATCTGCCTATTAAGTCAAATGTGATTTAAGGTAAGCTTTCAGCTCACAGGAAAGAAGCACTGAGGGGAAATGGCACGTAAGAGGCATTGCAGCTTTTTGCCTCATACATGGAATCTTCTGCCATTTTTCATTTTGTCCATTTCATCAGTACAGTCCTGCCTAGAGCTAGGACCTGGCAGCACTTGAGCAACATTTACTGAAGGATCTCAGAAGCCTTTCCTTACAAAACTCATCTTTTACCGGAGAAACGGCTTTTTGGATGGCACTGTACATTAACAAATCCCAGTGAGATGCAATGAACTGTGAAGGTTTCCTTAGTCACTCATAACTGTAGCGGGCAAACTGCACCTCCCAGTGCTTTCTTGTCACTGAGGGCAGGAAGAGTGGGATGGGGGCTTCCAGTTTGGTGGTCACCCCTTGGGTTCTTGTCTGCAACCCAGCATGGTCAGCTGAACTGATAAGGGATTCAATGTGGTTTTTTCTTTCTTGAAAGTGATGGTTTGTTAAAACAAAAGTAGATTTCTAAATTGCACAAATTTGACAGCTTCTTTCATTAGGATTATTGAAGAATTTATGTTTTGATGCTGAGCACTGAACTGCAGTCACTCTACATCCATGAGGAACTCCGGCTCTTGACACAAGTGGCTTTTGTACCCAGTGCAGATGCTGAACATAGCCTGGAGTAAACTGCCTGAACTCCTCTTGCATTTCCCTGGAGCAAAGGGCCCCGTCAGTCACTAGCTTCGTCTGCCTGTCGTGTAATTATCAAAGAACTTCCCCCCGTAGCCCCCTCATTTTCCACAAACACGTAGTTTTCCATGTAATCATGGCAGTAGGGCAGTTTCTTGACCTTGTTGCATCACTTAGGGGCATTTACTGAGCTACAAACAGTCAAAGAACTTCACAGTACCCGGTTACTCATTGGTTGAGCAAAACTCATTGAAATCCATATATGTTTTGACCGAACAAGAACAAAGGAGTTTAGAATAGATTTAAAAGAAATTAAAATAGTTTCTCTGCCATGGGCTAAAAAAAAATCTCCCTTCCCTTGGGCTTTGAGTTTGATTTGTATTTCAATAAAAATAAATCAAAGTGGACAGATTAGTGTGTTTTGAAGTGCAAATGCTTTGAAAACATTAAAGGACAAATAACAACGTGGCATGTTCTTATAGTTTATTTTTGGTTATTATTTTTATTTACTCTTTGTTCTTCAATGATTATGTATATCCCATATGCCTAATGGAAAATTTTGTTCTCTGCAATAAAATGTCTGCAGGAAAAGAAGCAAAAATTTCTTCTCCAATATTTTATTACCATTGAACAATGCAAAGCAGCTATCTGAAATATCCATGTAATTTAAATGTTGATCCCAAGGCATGTCCTAAAGCATCTGAAAGTTACTGGGTTGTTTTGACTGAACCTGAATGCAAGTAGAAAGCAGCAAACTGCTTTTCAAGTTACACTCAGAAATTGAGTTTTGAGGGCTTGTTTCTGATTTCATTTAACCAGATGAAAGACCAGAGAAGCACCAGAGTCAATGCTGAAAGGAAACAAGACCTAAACCAGACCCAAACGTGGTTTGAAGAGGTAGGGCACCCATTCATAATTAAAAAGGCAGCACTGTGATTCCAAACTAATTGGCATTCAATAGACAGTAAATAAAATACTTGCAGAAATTATCTAGGGTAAACAATACCTAATGTCAAAGGCAGTGCAGAACTGCTCATATGTTTTCTCAGAAAGCTGTTCTGTACAGAAACTTTTGCAGCCTCACAGTACTTTAAAAAGAGCTTATGAGCAGGAGGAATATCAACTTTTTACACTGTCTAATAGAGGTAGGACAAGGGGGAATGGCTTTCGACTAGAAGAGGGGAGACCTAGGTTAGATGTGGGAAGAAATTATTTACTCAGATGGTGGTAAGGCACTGGAACAGGCTGCCCAGAGAAGCTGTGATTCTATGATATTCCAGTTACATTTGTCTGAAGCAGCCCGAAATACCCCTCTTGTTACTGCTACCAGAAGCCTACCAACACCAAAACACATATACCCTCGTGTATGGCATCGATATGAGAATTAGAATGAGAATTCACCCTGACATGAGCCTCTGACCCACAGCGCATCTCCATTCACCACTACAAAGGAGTCAGTCCATGCACATAGCAAATCCCTGACGTCCTCCACTGACAACTGAGCCAAACATGATGGATTTTTTTTTCCTCACACGGAAAACTGAGTAAACAGAACTTTTAAGTTATTTGCTTTTATTTCTTCAAACAGTTTAAGAGTTGAAGGAATGCTTTCTCTTTGAAATGGATCATAAGATCTTATGAAAGCCCAGCAAATAGAAGGAAGAGAGCCAGAAAGGCTTTCAATGTGTCTGAGTGCTGAGGAACAAAGACCTTTCTAAATTCCTCAGACCCCTCTGTGTTCCTCCCAAGACAGTTTCATGTCAGAATTAGAGGGAGACCTTTAAGCCCAAGTAT
The DNA here is from genome assembly GCA_023055505.1 of Callipepla californica brunnescens. NCBI lineage: Eukaryota > Metazoa > Chordata > Aves > Galliformes > Odontophoridae > Callipepla > Callipepla californica. The sequence goes on from JALIRH010000014.1 coordinate 9,748,440, forward strand.
GGCTCCAGCTTCATGTTATTCTAAACCACAGAAATATCTAGAGCTTGGCTCTGAGATCCACTCTCATTTGAATGATGGATATTTCAGAAACTGTAGACGTAGATTAAATGTTATCTCCTGCTTGAGGCATTCTAACAGTAGATATTTGTCTGGTATCATGCACAGATACTCTGAGGGAGCTGGCAAATTTCAGTTAGCTAAGACTTATTTCACATAATGTTTGAAATCCTTCAGAGAACAGTAATCTTGTGTACACACTGAAACTGTGAATACAGGTCTAATGAGGGAAAGGCAGAGAAATGAACTTGAAGTGTCCAACTGTCACACTTAAGGCTACTCTGTCCTGGGAAGTGGTATAAACCCCTCATGTATGCTGTTTACATGATGTGTTCGTGTTAATGTGCTTACCTAATAAGATGTGCTAAATGTCCCTATGAAGCACGGCTGTGACAGATTGCTCTTCATACTGCTACTTGCTGTTGCCAGGGAAGCACAATAAGGAATGTGCTTCAGTGGGATATATCAAGAAGAAATTTGGCCCACTAAGTATGAGCCATCTACACACCCACTAACATAACTTGTCCCCAAAGATAAAGCATATTCAACAGCTTTGCATTGTACAGTCACCATTGCAGCCCCTTCGCAAAGCAGAAGAGCAGTGGAATGACTTTTTAGTAGTCCCATCTGCCTTCCAGGAATTACCTTCTGTGAGATAAGTAATTTAGTCCTATATTATGAGAGGTTTAGATCCTCTCACTACTTCAGTGCATCAGTACCACCTTCAGACCTATGAATGACTTCAATGTAATAGGGAAGAGCCATTTAGCCACTTCTTAAATGATCATTTAAGGCCTTATTTGCATACTCAGGATGTTTAATATCTGCACATTTGAAGCTTGCTATTCAGTACCACTTTTACTGAACATAAATGATATTTAATTAGAAGCTGAGAATATTAAACTTGTCTTTTGCAGCAATATAGTATTTCACAACCATCTTAAGTGATAAAGAAGGGCCAAGATATCAACTCCCCATATTACCACTCTGAGCAATATGAAAGGAGCCTGAAGAAATACAATATGCCTAAAGAAAACCTGAAATTCTCCTTTCATTCTTTTCCCCATGCCAGGCACAGAAGTCTTTTCCAGAGGCAGCCTACAAACCAGAGTGTGAGTGGAGTGGGACATGTAACATTTTAAAAAACACACACCAGCCTTAAAAAGTTACTGGCAAGGAAAAAGGTGATACCATTTCCTGTCATTTACTACAGTTTCAAGAATAGAAATGGCTGAGGAACTCCACAGGCAGCCGCCAGAGGAAATCAGTCTGTTGGCCAAGACACACCATCTCGCATGGCACAGCACTCACCAGCTGGATGCTCAGATACATCCACATCAGCCCTGCTCCAACACTGAGAACTCAGACCCACTGAGCACTCAAGTACTACTACTACAGCTCAGTTCCCTACTTAGCAGCTAGAGAGACCGCTGAAAGCCACGGCCCCTGCTACAAGTAACAGTGGAAAACACAGACTCAAGGATGCCACTGAGATAATAAGGTACTGTTAAAAAAAAACTGAAATGTTTCAGAGCTGTAAATGCTCTCCTAAGGAGGCATCACATTCCAGAAGCAGTTACAGAGTACTCTGTAAATGAAATTCAGAACTGAATTGTTTACCACTCTTCCTAGGAGGCACTGTCACCTTGCAGCCTGAGGTCTGGCTCTGTGCATAGCCCATGGAGCAGCCAGCCCTTGCCAATGCTCCCACCCAGTACTTGGCTCTGCTGCAGCGCAGGGCCCTTTGGCCTCACCTGGAGGATGCAGCTAGGAATCATCTTTAACAAGGAAAGCACAGTTAAAAATTTGTTCAGGTACACTCCAGACCTGATTCTCTACCTTTTCTATTGCAGGCATCTGAAGTGTTTAGCAGAGCTGTACCAGGCTGTGTACAATCTATCAAGAGCAACACACTGACATTGAACTGCAGCCCTCAAGAATTAAATGAGTGCGTCACAACAGCACGCACCAGGGAATGAGAATGAGCTGGAAATAGAGGAGCCTCTCTCCTCTGCAACTGGAGCACGGCAGGCACTGTGCAACACAAGTACAACTGCACTTTGTCATCTCTTTGCACAGATGTAAATACCAGACCATCAGAAAAATTGGCCCATAGCTTAATATACCAATAAGGCTAAGATGATCAATGTGTTCAAGAACATAATCTTGTTTAATCCATTAGCTTTTAGGATAATGCAGTATCACAGGCAGCAGCAGTTCTTACAGTATGTAAGATACCTTCCAAACACCAAAGCTTAGCTTTGCTCTCTCTATATATATTTTTCTTTATGAATTCAGCAGAATATCACTTGCCCGGTTTCAGCAAAACTGCAGCCAGATGTCAGCTTTGATCTCATCACCACATAATGAGAACAGATAAAGGACAAATAGGTTATACTGTGCTTCAGCAATAGGAAGAATTAACTTCACTGTTCCTTGCAGCACCATCTGGGTTTGGCAAAGTTAATTCTCATCCATGTCAAGAGTTCATTCGAGGAAATAATTTTGTTTCCCAAATGCTATTCCTTCCTGCTTCTTCTGGATATGTAATACCTGATCCCCTGACCTACTCCTTCTGTCCCGATTATTCATACTTTAAGCATCTTAAAACAAAAAGTACTGCAGCCAACTGCCAGAATTAGTGCAAAGCATTTAAATCACATTCTTAATATGTCAAATAACATGCTATAATGTATTTCTTATACAACTTGAAAAGCAAGGACCACAACTCCCTAGCTACTTTTGGAAACCAGGAAAACCAGGATCCTGCCTTCCAGACCTGCTTTCTAACTGATGCCAGACACCTGGCAGACACAGCCTCCCTCCTGCAGAGAGGAACCAGCTGTGTGCTACCTCATAACACCCCAAAAATACCAGGCAGCACTTGCAGAGTGCTTTAAGAAAAGTGCTACAGAAACACAGAGCACAACTATTTCAGCAGACAAAACCCAAACTCTAAAAGCAAACACAACCTCTCCAGTCACCCACTGCTCACTATCCATCAAGTCAGCAGTGGGTCACCAAATACTTTCTTAGATACGCACTGCATTTCAGAACCTCCAAAAGACAAAGTAATTCCACTACCCATCACCTCCTCACCTAGATGTCCCCAGCAGTACCTTTGCCTTGGTGGTTGCCTTCATACAGTTGGGCAGCCAGCACAGTCTAAGCAGCACACCAATACAATTTGATTACATTTTCCATTCATTTTATTTATTAAATTAAAGTTGTAATGTGCTTTGGGAAAAAAAAATCCCAACAACACTCCATGGTCATAGCAACATTTTATTCCTGGATAACTTCCCCACTTGGTTTAGACTGTATTTATTGTATTTTCATTTTCCTATTTCTAAACTTGTGTTTCAGTGTGTCCAACACATTGACGCTTAGATGATATGTCACATGACATCATCTTTACCTATGCTTTTCTCATTAAGCATGTAGCAAGCATGACAGATTGTAATGTATTTTTCCATCAAATTTATTGTAAAAACCTTTAAGGACAGCTGCTAATTAAAACAGACCTAAACCACCTGACTTTCTACATCAAAGTGTCCCCTATTTGAGTTTGTAATGAAATAGGCAAACGCTTTGAAGAAGTATATTAATTGGAGGGGAAAAAAAGTTGTCAATGTCAGTGGACAAGCCTGACATCTCTTTTTTTTTTTTTTTTTTTTTTTAAGTACAATTTAATGGACTTTCAGTTTCACTGGAAAAGCTGATATACCAAAATTTCCAGGGAAATACAAATTCAAAGTTTCAAGTTGTGCTTGTAACTTACTGTAACTTGCTCCTCTTGTGGTTGCTCCATCCTTATTGGTTCCAGATGCCAAAGGACTTCAGCTACAGAGATGAGTGATAGCCATATTTCCTGCACTGTCATTTCTGCCAAATATCCAACAGGTTTATTGATCTGTTTTCATGTCATTGCATAAGGACTCAAAATATGATCGCATCTGTATGTTCTCTGCTGCATTACATTTCACTGCAGCGGATAAAATAAGGGGAGAGTAAACAGAGCTAGGGCCTTCATGGCTGGCAAATCTAGAGTTACATCCCCCCAGATGGATCAGATATCTGCAGAGACTGGCAAAGCACAAAGATCAGGTTAGTAGTTCCCGGAAATCTGTGGGAGTTGCACCGCCAAGAATTTGACCCAATGAATTTTGTGTGGTTGGAGGCATATGTTTCACTTCTCCTGGAGTGTGCTTGATGGCACAGTGTGGCTTTGCTTCTTTTCTCCTTTTTGCTTGCTGTCACAGGGAAGATCTCCAATAGGTCAGAAAGAGCACATTGTTACGATGTCGTTTGTGAGAGAATATCAAAATAGAAGAGGAAATCACAAATCTTTGTAGGGTGAGGAAAAAAAAAGTCCTTTACAGATATTTTAAGTGCATTCACTGGGGATGTCAGTCTGCACACAAAGTGTCATATCTGAAACTGATTCTGACAATGCCATGAGGTTTCCCCTTAAGGTGTGGAAATTTTGCAAGAAGAGATGATGTAAAGCAGCTCAAGACTTAGGTGGATGGACAGCATTGTGTGAGATATCTGATCCAGCAATAGTTCTCCAGTATTTGAGATGGCTGTGTTGTAGGGCACGCAAATTACACTAAGAAATCATGCTTGACTCTGTAGTCATTGGAAGGTTTTTAGTGCTGAAGCTGTGTTAGATCTCACTGCTACTTACACTAACTGCTTTTATAGGTCATTTAATTATTGCCTCATTGTAGAAGATTGGACTTATTAATATGCAGGAGATAAAATCCTCTACATTTTAAAATGCTAATTTTTAGGTGTCCATATGGCAATAAAATCAGGCTTTGAGCCATCCATCCGTATCTTTATATGTCTGTCTATATGAAAAACAATTTTGTGGTCTAGTGAGTAGGGTACTGAGCTGGGAGCTGAATCTGGGTCTGTTCTGCATCTGCCATTGACTTTGAGAATAGGAGCATGGACACATTATTATGGGGTACACTTTACTGTGAACTACCCATATGCCATCAGCTCTTGAATAATGGCCCCAAAATAAACTTCTGTCCTGTAGAAAAGCAAAGTAATTCTCCCCTTTAATGGGAAGGACTGCTGCTCTGTGATCATTGCAAGGCATCACAGTTGATCAAGGGCTGAGTTACAGCCCCGGGCAGCTTGCTGTGCAGGATATTCATACCCTCAGATGGGGTTTGTTCATGCATCTCCTGCATTCCTCTGTTCTTTGGACAAAATGTTTTGGATCTCTGTGCATCTCTTTTCTGTCTCTTGCATTTGTACTGCTAACCCTATGATGAGGCTAAAATCTCCCACTACACATAAACACTGGGGGCAAGTGGTGAGGGAGGATACATGCTCTGCCTGGGCTCCTGAGCACTGCCATGTATCAACTACAAGAATGGTGAAGGACATCTCTGATTTTCAACTAAGGAGCATTTTTCTGTAATCGAGTAAAGAAATGTACATCATCTTTGGGTACCATGAAGCATTAATTGGACTAATAAAAACTGATGCATATGCAGCATTGCTGTTGTTTCCTCTGCTCTTATTCCTGAATTTCTACTACTCTATGTTCACTTCGTTGTGATGGTTTCCCTGTTGGATTTTACATTTGTTTTCAAACACATAAATGAGGGCTTGATTTCTCTAGCTGAAGACTTTAGATAACACTGGAACTGTTCTACCTGGTGAGATCAGAACAGCATGTTCCAGCTGAGATGCTGAAGATGGCTCCTGTTGGGATAGCTTAATTGTGTTTCTGTTAATTATCTTTCCTTCTAAGTCTTACTAAGTCTGACTTAGTTGCTCTAAGTCAAAACCTGCACAATTAGTATTTCTAAATTCTGCCTTTCATCTCTGTCTGTATTCCTTATTCAGACCCAGGCTGGAAGAGATAGAGAGATCTAATTATGCAGCTCTTCTCAGACAGAATTAGTGACTCATGGGCCATTTGTACTGATTTATGTTCAAAGATCACCAAAGTTAGCCTCTACTCCCATGGAGAAGTGAACCTATCTGCTCCACTCCTTGCAGAAAGCTTTCTTAGAAAAGGGTAACCTAATATTCCCCCTTGAATCAGCAACCCCCAAATTACTTTTCCTGTCACAGGAAACATTTTGGTAGAGAACATGGGCTTCATAGTTTGCAAAAAGGTCTTTTTGTATTGCTGATATCTCTGAAAGCAGACAGAGGCTCGTTATTGGTTAAAGACTGGTCAGCGTGTACTGGCTAAAGGAGCGACTGTTTTTTCTCCTCTGAACTGCTCCTCTAAATTGAAGCCCCATTCACCAGAAAAGGCTTCTATTCCTCAGAAAACAAATTAATAAGATTTCTTTCTTCTCATTATGGTTTTTTTTTTTCCAAAACAAAAACAATATCTGCAACTGCTGCAGCCAAGAAATGACATGAATAATTCATTCTAATTTCACAGCATTTAAGCTACTTTACTAGCTTCTAATTAACATGTGTAGATTATTTAAGGACAAGAAAATTGCTTTTAAATGCAGGTAAGACTAAGCTGACTATCCCCAAGTATTATGTTATTTGATGCCTTCTCAGAACCCAGCTGTGCTGTTGAAATTCTCAGGGTCATAGTAGCTGAAGATGAAAGTCTATTTTTATAAGATTGGGCTAATGACATCACTACAGAGACCATTAAACGTCTGGGATATGATGCAGACTGGGATTTCTTATGAATGTTGTTTAACTGCCATTTCAGCAGGCATTCACAGTTACACAGGCTAACTCTTTTTCTGTCATCCCCACATTGCATTGCAGTTGGGATTCAATGGTGTGTTCTCTTCTGTCGACAGGAGTGGGACCACAAGCCTGACAGCACATGATGCCTACAAATAGGTGGTGCAACTGGTCCTTACAATTCAGCCCACTCTGCTTTTGTACACTCAAGAATTGTTTTCTCTTTGAGCATTCAGAAGAGTCAATTTAGCTGTCAAGTTTTACTGAGAAGGAAAATGTTCATTCTGCTGGGAACCCTGAACTTCTTAGGCTGTTTCCTTCCTTTACACACAAAGTGGGATATAGCCATCCTCGCATGGAGTCATTCTCAAGGCTCTTTTTGTAGACTGCAGATAGAGCTCAACCACACCTAGACTACTCACCATCTCATCTCACAGCAGTCACTGAACAATATGGATGTACTTGTTTTTGTCACCTGGAGAATTGGATCTTCAGTCGGTAGCTCAGAAGTGGACACCTGCACTGAGTATGAGTTGGGGGGACATGCACAGGGTCCCTCAAGCTGGCATCTATCTCCCATGTGCATGAGTTTTTGCATTCATGGGGTCATTGTAAGGATTGTTTAAAGACTGCTTATGGATTAAAAGTCTAAAGCAAAAAGTTCACGTAACCGACTGAGCTGGAATGAGATTTGTATGGAGTCGGGGCCTGAATGTTAGCCAGGAAGAACAGTGAACTCACCTTAAGCTCAGTAAATGAGATAATTGTATTTAAACTGCATTTTGTAATTAAAAAGATATATTAAATGAATCAGATCTTATCATCAAATAAAGTTATCTGACAGCCAGGATTTGATCATTGCAAAAGGAAACAGTGGTTATCAGATTCAGGACAAGTGCATTTGCAGGCTGATTAGTTAAAAACTAAGAAAATGGAAAAACTAATAAGGTGCTATTTATATAGGACAATCTGAGCATTTCCATACCATTAGATGAGAGGTGGGATAATAACATTCTCATTAAGCTGCTGAGACCTATTTATTTTTGTTTTCTATTTAAGGATATATTTTAACTCTGCAAACAAGCAGAGGCAAAACTTGGGTTCACGCAGGGTTTTAATTGCCTGTTAATGTTTTGCCAAATCCAACATAATGCTTCTGAAAGCTCCTGCTTGTCACATGCCCTCTATCTGGCTGATCTTTGTGCATGGATCAGAGAATCATGCTGGTGTGTGTTTTGGCAAGCATCACCCTGATAAAAAAAATAAAACGACATGATTTTATTTCAATTTTGGATCACTGAGGAGAGACTGTACTGAATTAGTTTTCCATGTGGAGGCAAATGGCCGAGCAGCCGAAAGGAACAGTCATATATACTACCTGTTTCTTACTGTCTCCAGAAGAAAGATTTTGATTGTCAGCTGGGATCAGTGAGGATGATAATGATTTAATACTTTGGGACCTGGAAGTCCCAGCTGGAATCACTTGATGCTCAGTGCAACAAATGGTGCTGAGCAGCAGACACTCCTCTGAGGGCTTTACAGTCCTGAGCCCCTGTCCTGCAGCAGCTCTATGCCTTGCTTATTTTTACTAATCTGCCTAAAATTAAACATGGGTAAATATTTACCAGATTGAAACACAAATGGACAGAACAGGCAAAAAGAATGAGAGCCGGGAAGAATTATCCTCATTTTGCAGCTGCCCTGATCTGCTGGCTTGGAGTTTATCTGTGCAGAAAGGCAGCATAAATCACTCCTGATCTGGATCAGATGTGTCCTGCTGGGAAAGCAGCAGAGCACAGATCAAAGATTAATGATCACCAAAGCACAGACCTGGGCCACTCCACCAGGAGAAGATGAAGCACCCTCTGGGGGACTCTGTCTCTCTCTCTGCCAACAGCAGGAGCCATGCAGAAAGCTTGGAGCAGCTGCCAAATTTTAGATGGCTGAAGTTAGGTCAGATGGATTTCCCTCCTGAGGAGCTAAGTGACTTGACCAAAATCAAACATGAAGCCTTGGACATAAATTAGATCCTGCACTTGTGGAAATAAAGGAATAGGGTTCTTCAGACTGTGGAACTGTATCAGTAATACAATCAAAATTTCACAAGTTCAGTGCTAACTGTTCATCTACCATTTGTACACATTCTCTCAGCGCATATACACATCAGTGCTAATTTTGCAGGCTCTTTTTTTGCCACTGCGGGCCAATAGAAAAACGTATACAATAGAAACAAATGTAGGTGAATAAAGGATGCTTGTGCAGAAAGCTCATTTAAATGGGTGGGGGCATCTTTCAGTAACCGCATTTTTAAAAATAAAGTAACCACATCTGTTATTGGAATAGACTAGTTGACTTCAGTAGACCTACGTCAGTGGTCAACATTTGGGAATTTAAGTGGAGAGTGATCATTATCTTAACTGAAATGTTAATTTTCTCAGAAACACAAACAGAAGTAGGAAACAAGGGAAGAGTATTCTTCGCAGGGCACATGGCACCAGCTCTGTAGGTTTCACACCTGCAATAGCAAATTTGGTGTCCTTTACAGTGGGAGAACACAGGTACATGAGACAAAATTCATTAACTACAATTGTGGCTTATCTGCCTCTATTTCTTCCTTCAGTTACCATGCTTCTGGACAGCCTTGCCTTATACGAGAAAACATTTTGCAGCGTAATCATCTATTTCAGCCTTGTGAGAGATGAATACAGAAAATAAGGAAAATAAAAGTAGCTGTTTTGGATAACAAATCCTCATGTTTTGGGGGGACTTCGGAGCTTTGCTCTTTGGCTGAGATTGGAGCCAGGAGAAGACCTCAGCCACATAGTTCCTTGGTATCTATCTGGGGAGAAGGAGGTGAAGAAGAAAAAGGATCTGTGACACCCCTGGTGTCCCCATGACACTGCTGTGCAGTGACTTTTATCACACACCTCCTCCCCTCCACAGCATGACCAGGGAGAAAATGCATGCTATATTTCCACTGCATCCTCCAGTTCTCAAACAAAATGATATTTAGATCTAGCGTGCTCTAGAAATGTCTTAATTTACTACAAATTATAACCCCTCTGCACTGGCATCTACCCAGGCACTTGACCAGTTGAGTGATGAGGCGTGTTGCTCACCTTTACTTCCCCCAAGCCAGTTGTTTCCCACAACGCTGCCATCTTGCAGTTACAGGTAATGTGATGTTTTACACTCAGCACTGCTATTACCTCCTTGCCGTACCTTTATAGTCTGAGCATTCAGATAGAGATGAAACCCATTATACTTCACAGCAGTTTGAACACAGGTCCTTGAGTTGATTTATCTCCTTTATGCCTGTGCGGTTGGGTTCTCTCCACTACCTCCCTCACTTCTCTATGATTTTTTAACTACAGGATGTAAGTAGCATCTGAATTGTAATTTTCCATGCTTTCAGATATGGTTAAGGTATAATAAAATCTTCACCCTCACTGGCTGCATTTGGATCAAGGTGAGTGGAGCTAAAAATAGTCGTTTTAAAAAATAAGCATTTTTTTCCTCTAAATTTGCAATGCTGAGCATGTTTCTATTTTGCTGAGGCTTTGAAAGTAGTTTTAATTGGGAGCGATGCTTTATGGCTTTTACACCCTTTCTTCTCCAGCACTGAAGCTGTCTCTAAATATAAATACAGATGCAAAATTCACCCCTGAAATATGCTCCAGCTTGGTTAATGACAAAAGACAGGTGTAAGACTGTAACCTCTCTATGTTCATTGGAGGTTGGGCTGTTAAGTACTTTATGGCATTGAACCTTATGCCATGTTTGCACTCAGCAATAGAAACAGAATTGTAAGTAAGGTAAAACTGGGTGCTCTCACCCAATTTCAAATTAGATATTATGAAAGACTTATTTTCAGAAAAAAAGTGGTCAGGCATTAGCACAGACTGCCCAGGGAGGTGGTGGAGGTGTTCAAGAAATGTGGAGATGTGGCACCGAGGGGAATGGTCAGTGGGCATGGTGAGGATGCCTTGGGGTTAGACCTGATGATCTCAGTGATATTTTCCATCCTTAATGATTCAGGAATTCTGTGATTCCTTGATTCTTTGAATACTTTCTCCACCATCTCCTTGATCCCAGTGCGGAGCATGTAGGTACACTCCATGCCTTGTCTCTGTGGTGTCTGAGAGCTCTTCCTTGCATTTGCAGTGCAGCAGTCACTCATGGCATGGGCAGCCACTTGCCAAGGTGGCCAGGTCAGCTGTTGATCGCGTTGTTTTTTTCTGGTATTCCCGTGACAGCCGTGACTCACACTGGCTGAGCTGTGTCATCTGCCTGCCGGAGATGTTGGGTTTTGTCTTCTGAAGGTCATTGCCTGGATCTGATCAAGACATTGCTTGCAAAATGTCATGTCAACAGCTGCACAGAGGGGGGGAAACAGGGAAAAAGAAGGCCCCTTGAGTTTACACTTAAACACGGTGCAGTGAAGCCGGTGTTATTATTAGCCAGCAGCATTTTGGGCCATTATCTGTCTTGACAGCTCCAGGCCTCCAGGCAGCCCTTCTAAATGCTGGTGCTGATTTGTTGCAAATGTTAAACAGACGCACTGCAATTGTTTGTCAGCAATATAACTCTCCCCTGTTGCCCTCTGGTCCTCATGTGCATATGGTGATGTGTGGCTTTCATGAGAAACAATCATGAGAAATGATGCATCGGGAAGCAGAGAGCTCCCAACACTGGTCTTCACGACAGAGCCATTGGATGACAAGCATACATCAGAGAGAAGCAATTGCCCATCACAAAGTCCTGTCAACCTGGCAGCAGATGTGATTGCAATCTTCCTTTAGAATGGATGTGAAGCGCTTCTTCTGGTCAAAGCTATTTGCACTCTCCTTGCTGGTGCTGCAGAGCTGCCAGCATAGGGAGGTTTGCCTGCCTGGTCTTACTGAAGTCACTGAATAACAGCTGAAGCTGATGAATTGCTTTCTTGCTTAAAGATAAGGCTGTACTTAAATGCTTCGCTACACTGGTTTTGATTCTCATACAGCATTTAAAACTTTAATTTTCGCAAAAGAAGGAGTATCAGAAGGGAGTTCCATTTATTACTGAGATTTATATGCTGTTTGAGAATCACTCAAAGCCTTTTTATTTCCTCAGCTTATTTTTTGTATGAATAAAGAATAAATAAATCTTGAACAAGCTTTTGATTTATAATAATGTGCTAGTCATAAGTAAATACTGTTATCCATAACAAGGAGTTTTCCTAGCTCAAATTTTATCTAGATGCAAGGAGAGCCATCTAGGACTACTGAAATGTTAAGCTGAGGGGTTTCAGTGTCTTGAAACATGTTAAAAAAAAAAAGAAAACAAAACTAAAAAAAAAAACCAACAGATAATTGTACTTTAATAGAACATTAGAATGAGCAAAGATGAAAAAGAGAAAATTACACTAGAGATGATCTACGTTTGGTTTTAGCAAGTTTCACTAAACCACTATTAAACTAAAACCACCCTACAACCAAATCTTTTGGGTGCCTCTTGAGCAGACAGGGGATTCTTTTTGTTGAAAGTCTCAGGCTGCTTTAGAGCTATGCAAAACATCCAAAGCTGAGTCATGGGTCTGTCCCGCCTCGTGCCATCGAGAAGCTTGGGGGATATTTCTGGAGATGAGTGCAGGAGCTAGTATGTGCTCTGTGCCTACGTGCCATGCAAGATGAAGCAGCAACATCCACCTTCCCAGAGCAACCATGGAGACCGGCAGCCCGCTGATCCCATCAGTAAGGCATGGGCTGTTTTGAATTGCTAAACTAAATCAGTCATGAAATGGAGAGCAGAGTCTTTCTGCCTCACTGAAAGATCAATACTGTCAGAAATGCTGGAAAGATTCTATGCATTTCCCATGTTGCTAAAGTTTCATTTAAATAACAAATAAATTAGGGCTTCTGCTTAGCCCTCAGGGTTGCCATGATTTTTCTGCTTTCATGTGTTCGGTGAACCTCCTACTGAGGCAGCAAAGTTACCTCCATGATGCATAGTTTTGCAGGTCACACCCCAAAAGTCTACAGTTTTCAATTATTAGGATTATTCTGATGGCAATTTCTGGTGGACAAGCATTCTTCTTACTGACAGAGGAATGTAGATCAACAAACTCAGCCATGGCTTTCAATGCCTCCGCAGTCATTAACCAGTGTCTGAGTAATGATTTGCCATCACTATTCTACAAACGTGTCTACAAACAAATGAAAATGCAACAAGTGGTTCTTTGGTAAAATTTCCCAGTATTGATTTTTGTATTAAATTAGTCTCATTGGCTAATACATTTCATCTGTGTACAATGGGCACAGGAGTTCCCCTTTCTTTCTTTTTAAGATACACCATATGCTGAAATGTTTTTAAAATATTTATTTCCCAGCTACAAACACAAATTTTTCTTTACAAATCAGCCTATCCTTATGAAAAATGCTCTCTCAAGTCTAATGAAGGGAAGAATGAAGGTATATATCAGGATTTTGAAATAAGTAAGCGTCAACACTGTCTTTCACTTCATCTGCCCCTGGCCCATTAGGGGTCACCTCAAGAAACAGCTCATGAAATCAGGCCAATAGTAGGTTTTAGATGAATTAGAAAGAGATCTGGATCGGGTATTATCTGGTGCTGAGCCATCTCTGAATAAAGAGAAATTATCCACTTCAGAGCCACTCATTATCTGATCACACTTTTGAGTGGATGATGATGGTTTTTCACTTGGAACACAGTAACCTCCACTTAGATCCTGGCATTGCTGATGTATGTGGTCATGCACCCACAACACAACATTGATTTGAATAAAATTAGCTGCAGAAAACCTCTCTCTAAAATCAAGCAGATAAGTCTTCTGTTCCTCTGCCATGGCAAAATCTGGCTATCTTACACTTAGTAAACAGCTCCTACATTCAGACGAAAGAGGAGACAACAGACCAGATTGGTCTTATTTCCCATATCACCAAACACCACATCCTGGAGTAGTTCCTCTGAGATGAACATGGAAAAAAGAGCAAGCTGTTAGATTTTGAAAGTTTCTATCTTCTTCCCTGACACTCAAATTCATTAAAAATACATTAAGCACTGGGAAGCATTCACATACAAAAGTACAGCAGGTCACAGATGTACATTCATACATTGTCTCATCTGTGTTTCAGTTGCTCTGCTTACACAGTAGGTTTGTAAGAAATGGAAGTGTGTGGATCATTGTGTGCATTGTTCAGATGCCTAAATACGCATATATGGTTAAAAAAAATTAGTCCTAAGTTAAGCAAATTTAGACATGTGAGTAAATCTATTGAAATCATAACATTAAGACCAAAGTCAGTGATTCAGGTGTTCAAATATGGGAGATGAACATCTTGCCTCTATTCCCTTTGGAAGAGCAAAGTCACTTTGAAGCTGTTTGCCAGCAGGAGCTCTGAATGCAGGATGGACCTTTGATCAAAGATGTGTGCTCCCAAATGGGGCCTGAGACCAGAGCAAGGTGTTTGAAAGGAGGATTGCAGAATGGGCTTAAAAGACTCAAATATGTAAGACAGAATTTCCTGCCACCTGGGAGTACCTTATTATTCATGAAATGCCAACTTTTTAATTCTTATAAACAGCAGTGTGTTATCCCTCCTTCATTAATTTAAGAAAACATCTGGAAAGATCAGGTATTGTTTGAAGTGTTGAAGTGGCACATTGTTCTTCTCTACTTGCTTTCCATGCCTGTATCAGATCGCTCATCTCCCTGCTTACTTTTGAGTACATTCTGAGAGGTTAGACTTTGAACAGGACTATCGTATTTATTTTTAAATATTTTTCCCCCAAAAATACAAATAGTCTTGAAACATGAAGGAATATTTTATAAAGGAGGCTTTAGTTTCATGGATTAGCCATGCCTGTCTTTTTAATTCAAGGACAGAAGATGAACTCAAACTGTAACAGTTCCCTAGTAGCAGGGTTTTCATGAATATAATTAGAATTTTCTCTCTTGCTCTATCTGTCCTGCTTTTTTTTCTACTTCAGAACATTTCTTTGTTTAGAATTGTAATGATTTCTATTAGAAATAATATTCATTTCAGCTCCAGTCTTTTATAGTATTGATGGATGCTGTTAAAATACAGCTCTGCTCTGTTCAGAGCTGGCTGCATTTTAGCAGTGCACTGAAAGATTTCTGCATAATGGTAGACTGCGGACTTGCCAGCCTTGAAGAGGGGGCAGTAGAGGCAGTCATTCTTTTGATCACCCCTGGGATATGCAGGATGTCACCCTTGATGTTTTTTTCTCTTTTTGCATCCTGTGCTCAGCTGTGCTCTTAGCCCATTGCTCTGTCCACAGCTGTTTCTAGCAACTCATCAAGAGACAAAACTGCCACCCTCCGTGCAGTAGTTATCACCATCAAACTACTCTTGTTGCAGAGTAGGCTGAATGGGTGGTGTGTCCCCATTTCATGTAATCACCGAACTACAGGCCACTCCTGTAATGAGCAAAAAACATGGGTGTACAGGAGACATGAGAAACCTCAGACAGGTTTATGAATATCAGCTTGATGAATGCATAAAAATAATAATACGAATTTCCCCAGTCACATCATGAGCCAGCAGCCTAGCAAGAGTCTGGAGAGCAGGTGGGTCCCTGGAGCCCATGAAGAAGATAAATTATGTACATCAGTCCAGGTCAGGAGTTCAGGCAAGGTTCCTCACCAGAGCCTTACTATGTGGAGGACAAGGCAGAACTGCCTCAAACTAAATTGCCAGCAGAAGAGGTCTAGGAATAAATGAAAAGAACACAAATAATAAAAATTTCCTTGAGCAGATGGGTTTTGCTCATGAATTCAAGAGGAACTCAGATAGGAAATTACTCAGCTATTAATGGGGGGATGTGAATCTGTGTTTTACATCATCCTCAGCACAGAGGAAGCCAAGGTATGCTGATTTTTCTAAAGGTTGCATGGGAAGGGAGCCTGGAAAGTTTCAGGCCAGCAATCGTTTGGGTGCAAAGGACAAAAATCATATTAAAGAATGAAATTATAATGCAGAGAGATTAAGATGGCTAAACAGCGAAGAATGAGCGCGGCTGTGCAGAGAGAAGACGTGCTTAATAAAGTATTTTTTTGTTTTTGAGAAATCAGTAAGCATGTAAGTTGCTACAATGCACTATGATTTTCAAAAACTTCTGGCAGCTTCCCTCCCCAAAGGATCCTGAGCAAGTTTGGCTGTCTTGAAATGAATGAAGGTCTGAAGGTCCTTTGGTTAGTAAGTTAGTAAGTGGATGAAAGCTTGGAACAATGGAACAACTGCAGGGAAGTTATTCTATGTCATTCCACAGGGATCTGGGGCTATATTATTCAAGGTTTTGGCAAACAGCATACAAAGAACTGCATAGCAAGATAATACCATTTTCTGTTGATAGGAGTTTGTTCACGACAGAAAGATAGAATAAGTGTAAAAACCTGACGAATATTCTTGTGGTACCGAGGGACTGAACGATAAAACAGAAGATGAAATTCACATGTTAAGAAATGCAGAATAATGACCATTGGGAAAAACAACAGTAATTATAACCTACACAGTGATGAACTGTAGATTAGCTATTAGTATTCAGGAAAGAGATTTTGGACTCACTTTGAACAGTACTATGAAAACATTAGCTTAAGGCTCAGTGGGAATGAGTCAGAAGGTGCAGAGAATTTTTAGAAATTATCAGGGAAGAAATGCAGGACATACCAGAAAATGTAATTAACCACTGTTCAGATGTCTTGAAATCTATGTATAGCTTTGGTTCCCCTGAGACGGAAAAGAACAAGAAAAGGCACACAGCATAGCAGTGATGAAGACTAAAAGTACAAAACAACTTCCTCACGGGGAAACAAAGCAAGGCATGATTCCTTCCCATTACATGAGTCTTCAGGCCTCAAACAAGAAGTCAGAAAAATCAATGGATTTTTTTCCTGTACAAGGCATCATTGGGACTTACTGCTGAAGGATATTGTGGTGTCATGTTTCTTGGATGACCCTTCCTTGGAGACATCCAAGGTCAGGCTGGGCTTGCTCAGACCCTTGTCCATCAAGCTACAGGTGTCCCTGTTCTTGCATGGCAGTTGGACTAAATGACCTTTAGGAGTCCCTTCCAACACAAGGATGCTACGATTCACTCATGTTAAAAACTAGTAGTCTAATTAATATAGGGAAATTCTTTGATAAAGTGCTGATAATTCCATGGCTGTATACAATTTCAGTAAGGTACAGAGTGAGGAAAGCCAAGAATACGGACAAGGGGAAGGGTCACTTCATTTCACCTGTTCTTCAGTCTTTCCCTTTAACATCTGGGAAGAGCAACTGGCAGAGACAGGAGTTGGAACACTGGGACCTCAGTGCTACCTCTTGCATCTAGTCTGCTCTATACAGAATTTATATTCACTTAGAGAAAAGAAGCAAAACTTCACATTACTGGAACCAACCATCTATATGGAATCAACAAGCAGCAAACAGATGGATTTTTTGTTGCTTCCTCTGGTTACTGCCTTTTCTGATTGTGTCCTTGTCTTATTCTCTTTTTTTTTCTTTTTCATTTGACCGTCTGCTGCCTCCAGTACCATGTGATTCCTCTCCTTAATTATGCAAGGACAACATGAAGTGCCCCACCAACTGATAATATTTAATCTATTTCTAATTATACTGCTTTTTCAAATGAACCTGGCACACTGAGTGTAATTCTGCTGTTGTTGTTGACTTTGGTGCAACTCTGTGGGATGCCCATGGCAATTGCTGAGGAAAAGATGACTTCTTGTACGGAAATCTGAAGTGAGCCACAGACTCGTGCTGGAATTTCATCATTCTGACTAATCACTTTGAAGACTGTCTTGTACTGCTTCTTTGGATTCCTTCAATTTCCTTTAACTCTTGGCTGAGTAGAGCAGACAATGTTACATACTGAAAGGAATCTTGTGGAGTTATTTCTCACTGAACTTAATTGCAGCCACTTCTTCCACAAGCCCTTGGCAACCTAAGAGTACTTCTCTCTGTGACACCATGCACCCTTTGAAAAACCTTAGAAAAAGATTTTTCCACTGTTTTCAAGTGTTGGACTTTCCCAGCCTTTACAAACTAGAACCTCCAACACTTCACTGTTGCTTATGCCAGGAAGTATTGTATCTAACAGCTAGATTTTAGTTGGAAGATGTTCTTTCTTTATGGTATTTTCTACAGTAGGATCACATAAAACTTTAGAAATTAGATCTCACAATTCCCTTACACGGATTTCATTACAGTTCCAATTCACAAAAGGGAAACAGTGTCAATCAGAGGTATTGCAGGAGAGTTTCAAAGGCAGCCAGCTCCTTAGGGCAGGTGGCACCCTCAAAGACAGCTTAAAACCTCCCTCTCACTTGTTGGCTTCAGCTGGAACTGCTCAGGATGATGCACTGGGAGTTTACTGGGTATTGATGCTCAGCAAGCAGAGCTTCTGGAGTCTTTAGCCAGTATGGGAATCAGGCTGAGTTTTCCACAGCAAAGCTCTTGCACAGCTACATGGCAGAGTCTAGAATCAACTTGTCTCTCTTAGTGTTTCTAGACCATGCTTCCCCTCCTTAGGGATGTGTGCACTGCATGAAGCACTAGTTTCATTGTAGGAATTATACTGGCAGACTGTGTCATTCCATTAATCAGGTAGGTCCGATACAGAGACCTAACACAATAACATCCCTGTTATACACACAGGTGCATACACACACGTGCTCTAGAAAGATGAATTGTCAAGTGATTCAGTTTTAATCTGAATTAATGTCTTCATTCAAGCTGTGGCTCTGCTCATGTGAGGAATGCTGGTGCATTTCTAATTTCCTTTTCACACAAAATTGTCAGCATAATCTGCTGGCAGAAACCAGAACTGCTGAAAAGAGGACAAAGAAAAGGGCTTGTGGAGGAGGTGGGAAAAAAAACATATATTCTGTCAAACAGTTAGACTGCCACTCGGGGTGTGGGTGAAAACAGACAGCTGATCTATGCAATGTGAAAGTGAGCCCTAATGGGGGCAGGAGAAAGTACCAGACAGATGGCCTGAAGAGCCTGCTACTGCATATTGCATTGATTTTGTGTCCCCATCACCTTGTGCCCCCTACCCACCCATTTTGTTCTACATACTTGATTCTAGCTGTTTGTATTTACAGCTCCTTGCCCAGTAGAACCTCCCTCTCTGGCAAGACTTATTGGCAATGCTGGAAGTACATGAATGCTTATACTTCATACTGTCCTTTGGTATTTTCACTGCTTTCACTACCCTGTCCCAAAGTTATTCCCTACTGCATTATTATTAGTTGTTTCATTAAAAGACAACTTTTGAATAGGTCAGTAACTGCATGTGAAGCAAGACTACTGAATAATCTGGTGTTCATATTCAGTTTATATGACTAGAATGACTTATTAGTCTCTCTTATTTTAAGAAATATTAATCATAATTAATAAAGGATGTGTCTGGTCTATGAATAAACAGATAATACATCTTGAGAAAAAGACAATGTCACTTATTAAAGACATGTTCTAAACAGCCAAACAAGAGGGATGTGTTCCTGTTCATTTCCTTGCCCCAGCCATTAATTTAATCTGTCCTGTGAAAAATGTGAATACAGATCTCCCAGATTCTGTCTCCTTTATTCAAGATAATTCTTAGCGAGAGTATTGACCAGATCTGAAAAGAAATTCCAGACTGCATGTGGGTAATTCTCCAAAAAGAAAAATAAATAAATATTATACATATATATATATATATATATATATATATGTATGTATGTATTTAATCTAGTAGATCTTCAGGAATAGTTCTAGTTTTGTGATTCAGCGCTTTCTGGAAGGCTTAAATTATCATAGACATTGCTGATTGCCTTTACATGAACTTCCTTTCATAAAGTAATCTCTTGACTGCTACAATGAACAGATTAAATCTTGGTAGCTGTAGGAGAAAATCAATGCAGTACCTCCAGCCATGATGCCTGGCTGTCTTCAGAGTAACCACATTATAAACAATTTCAATGAATATTTATGGAGAATGCTTTGCAGTTTTTACTCGCTTCTAATCTCTGAGTGATGATCTAACAGGACTGGTGTAACTGCTCTTCCATATGTCCTGGTGAGAGACATTAATAAGTGTAATAATGCATGAACAAAATCTGTGATGGCAAAGTGAAATCTTCCAAGTCTACAGTTTCTGGTACCTTGGCTCCATATCTTGACACAACAATTGTGAAAGTGCAGACAATTAAAAATGAAGGACATAATAGATAGCTTTCACTAGTATCAGAACTCACCAGACCTTCACTTAGTGATACAGGCAGGGAATGTCAAAGACCGTTTACAAACAAAGGAAACAGCAATTCTCCTTGCCTTATTCACCTGAGACAGACAGGACTCTGAAGAGCAAGAGAGTTTTGAGAAAACTACACTGGAAAAGCTCTAAAAAAAAAAAAAAAAAAAAGTACTCATAAGATATACCTGTAGGGCAAATAACCCCAAGGAAAGCACTCAAGGAAATAGTGCAAAAGGTGGTATTTTTTGGTAGGCTTTAAGTAGATGGTATACAAACAAATAGCAAAAGAGATTAGCTCACCTTGATGATGGTTGAGGCTCACCAATAACTCCACCAGGGAGGGATCGCCAACAAGAGAGTCCTCCCTGCTGGTGGTCAGCCCTTAAATGGGGTCTTGGGAGAGGTGGAATCAAACTCCACCCCTTCCAATCACACTCAGTTGTGCCCCTGCAGCTGACTCAGGGCTTGCCTCAGGTGATCCATCAGTGGCTCAGGCCGTGATTCAACAGTTCTCATACATATACCTAAGACACGTATTTGCTTTGTTATTATGGTTAACTCAGAGAGGAAAACGTTGTATTTGATCTGTGGTTCTGAACAACAAAACTTGCCTTCAAGAATGCATATGATGCTAACTCTTGGGCTGTTTGTCTGCTGACACCACTAACAGGCTGTACAAGAACATGACATCTCCATGCCTGCTCTGGGAATGACCTCCTGAAGGAGCAAGATAAGAAAGCCCAGTGTTTTGTTTGATACCTACACTGCTCTTGGTAGTATCATTCATCTGTCCTGGTTTTCTCCACTGGAGAAGGGTCACTTCTCATATAGCTAAGTGGTAATTTCTCAGCATTTAGCAAGGGGAAGTGGAGAAGAAGACAGAGGTATCTCACAGAAACAAATTGTAGAACTGTAGGGGGAAAAATGAAAATGAAAACTCTTTTCTTATTCCCCTGAAATGTCCCTGAGTCTGTGAATCTGGAGCTCACTGCAGCAGACCTAGGTTCCTGTTTGAGATTTGAAATAGAGTATTATGGGTGTTGTCCTTCCTTGAGTAAGAGGGGCCATGGCTCAAAACAAGCTATTTCCACTGCCATCTCTCTCTAAAGTTAATCTCTCTGATTGCAGAAAACAGAACAAAATTTTCTTCATTTTGTGATTCTGCACATGAATAACATAACAAGACAGTGCATAAATCTCTCTTACAAAACCAAGCTGGTTGCCCTTACCTAGTCTATCCTCTGCCTGCAGATGGAAACATCCAGCAATCCATCCTTCAAGACATCTGTGTAGATGCAGGTTGTTATATGCTGAGACAGGATCACGCACAGGGAAAACATGTTCACACCATGCAGCCGTGGTCACCAAGACTGCATTTGTCTTAAAGAGATTCCCCACTTCCCTGCAAAGCAACATCAAATCCTTCTTGAACAAAAACCACTATCAAATTGGAGGGAGTTTAGTAGCACAAGGGTATCCCTATGAAATGGGCATTTCCAAGCGTGACTTGCTTGATTATGACAAGTTCTCAGCCTCTATGGACGTCTCCATGCTGGTCTGAAAAAAAAAAAAAAAAACTATTTCCCCAATTTATCTTAACTTCTCGTCTGCTTTGCCTCAACAAAAGAGAGAAATATAGTAGTATTTCCATTTTTTGCTGGAAACTATTTTTACAGCATTTCATGTTCAACACAAAAAGTTCCTTTGCTCAGCTGCTCTCCTTTTTTCTTGAAGGCACTAAAACAGGATCCAGAAGTCCCTCAAAAAAGGGAAACAATCTGCAGTGTCTCAAGGGGTGTAGCTTAGGACAAAGCCACCAGAACAACCTCAGAATGCACTCTGAGACAACCAACAACCTGAACTAAGAGCCACATGGGCAGGGCAGCACCACTGGCTGTTTATCCTCATGATCTCAGCCACCAGTGAGATACATGCTTTGTTACTAACAAGACTGGGGACTGTGGGGTGAGAAACTTAGGGTCTACCTTCTAGGTGACTTCATGCTGTTGACATCTGTTCATTTGTAGTCAGTATCTGCTTTTGGAAATGCAGAGCAGTACTTGGCAAAGTTAGATTTTACTAATAAAGAAAAATGAGAGATGCCTGGACATATCTTACACACAGAGATGAGCATAGTCCATTCTTAACTCTAGCAATTTTCCTGTCATGTGATTTCCTTCCACCCCAGTGACTGCTTCTCTTTCTGAAAGGGGAAGATACTGGACTGTAAAATACCACCATGCTAAGTGAAGTGCCAGCAGTCCTGTTTGCCTCTTAGCTTGACTGGAGCAGCTGAGAGATCAGACTTTGGAACAAATCTCTCACTGATTTGTGCTCATTTATGCTTCCCACTCAAGGGAGGGACAAGCAATATCATTCCATGCTCGGATGCAGTGTGTTACAAATGATGATGGAGGAGGCTCAGCCCTACTTCCACTGCAGGGTGCTGAGCAGGGCAGGAGCCAGCCCTAGTTAAGGTGAGATATCAGGAGCAGATAATGTGCTTGCATCCTGGAGAGAATTTAGGAACACCACTGTGTCACTACTTCATGGCTAATCTGCTTTGCTGTTTTTAAAATCTGTTGCAAGCTAAGGAAAGTGCTATTTGAAGGAGCCGTGCGCTTTCAGCTGATAACAGCTCAGGTGATTCTATATTATCACTGACTGGGGTGGACACTGCCTTATCCCCTCTGGTATCTTCCAGGCTGGTTCCTTATGCATTATCTGAAAATCCTTCTCCCTCTAACAGCCCCTGTGGCTCTGTGTACCACAGCTGATGTATGGTCATAATGGGGACAGGGTGTCTGTGGAGGACAAAATAGAAAAGTAGGAAAGGGAGGAGAGGTGGGACAGAAATGGTCAACAACCAACAACTTCAGGAAATTAAATGGTCCAGAGTCTTTTTTTTTTGTGTGTGTGTGTATGTTATATTAGCACTTATATACACATATAATTAGGCCATATGCATTTATATACATGCACACATTTACAAAATAATTAGGTCTTCTGCATCTAGGGTTCACAGGTGACACTTACTCAAGTGAAGACAAGTGTCTGTAGAAAGAACTGCCTCTCCTAAATGGAAAGAAGCTGTACCTTCTGTTCCCTGTGGATATCACTTCTCCCTTTTATATCTGGTGACCTGTAGTTGTAGAGGTGCTGGCTGCTTTGAGAAGGGAGCCCTAAAAGCTTGCTATCAACAAGCTGTGGTTACAGAGCCCTGCATATGAATGCACGGAGGTTTGCTGCTTTCTCATTGATCTGAGTCTTGGGTATTGGCACTGACAGATTTTCAAAGGAATATTTAACATGTATGTCCTCTGCTTTTTTGGCAACTGTCTAGGATGAAATCTCAGAGGAAGCAACCATAGAGTGTCTGCCATGTACTGTGTTTCTGCTTGTTGCAGTCTCAGAAAAAAAGATACAGCACAACAATCCTGAATCCTCAGAGCCTGGAAGACAAAGTTGTGCAGGAACTACAGTACAAGTTGTGTCGGAATTATCAGGTTCCTAAAAGACCCAATTCATGAGCTCACAGGAGCAAAACATTGCCTGCACACTCCAGAGTATGACAGTCTGGTCCCATTTGACTTCAGACTCCCAAGCATCCAGGAGAGCAATAGTACATGTGGGCTTGGACACAGGGATTCAGATTTGTTTTGGATTCAGACTGGGCCTTGAGTTTCCTGGATGTCTTGTGAACAGGACATTGCAGCTTGGAGAAATGAGAGGGAAGAAACAACACAGGGCTGAAATGTGGTTCTCTTCACTCCTCTGTATTTTATCTATAATAAGTTGTGCAGACAGCACTGTACCAGTGGATGGTATTATCTCCTGTGCTTTATAGTGGCAAGAAAATCATCCCCAGAAAACTACTTCTCTCTGTCAAGCAAGGTGTATCTCATTCTGTATTACTTACAGACTTGACCACAACACATAGTAGAGTGGCCTCTCTTTGGGTGCTCATAGTTCATAAGGGATTGGGGTTTCCTTTGTTTTCTCATATTCTTTGTCTAAAGCACTCATAAATTGCAGACTGTATAAGCAGTCAAAACCCAAAGGTTGCTGCAGACTGTGGAGGACCAATCTGTAGCAAGCAGGAACCAAGGTTCAGCAGGGCAAAAGATTCCACTCAATTTCCAAAAAAATATGCTGAGATTAAAACCAGCTTCATGGTTCACAGCACAGAAGACACAGAGCACACGCTGTAAGAAGTATGGCTTTATGTTCTCTGTGCCCATCGTGTGGGGCCAACTGCTCTCAGAAGCACAGTGCCTGGACACAACAATCCCACCATAGCCCATGGTGTGCATGCATGTCTTGTGTCCACATCACTTGCAAAGTTCTTATCTAAAGGAGCTTGAGCTAACGGTGCAGACAAAAATGCAATACTCGCCTGCACAGTGTTTGAAGGGATGTCAAAGATTTCTATATAGTACATCCATGTGTCTGCCCTGGAGAGGCTTTTTCCATCACTGACAAGCAGGCAAATGTGGGAATAAAACCTCTGTCATCAATGCTCAGTGGTTCTCCCGTAACTGTTTCAGAGAGAGTGATGAATACCGTGTCCAAATGAAGCCACTGGGGAAAATTAAACTGCTAGTAATGACCTAGATTGGAATTTGGCTGTGACTCTAGGACTAATGACTTGCTCTCCCATGAGAAGTGGCAGGGGAGCTTGTTGGAGATGAGCAGCTCATGGCCACCCTGGAAGGCAGCTCCATTCTGCCATGTGCCACATCCTGTCCTGGGGCCCAGCTCAGAGGAGGCTGAGGTCTTCTGGCTTGATGCAGAGAGCGAGAGAGCTTAGACAGATGGATAAGCAAAGGCATGTTGTTAGGAGCTACAAAGAATATAGGAGTTTTTGTTTGCTGTAGCATTTTAAGTGCTTTATGTTTCACATGAGGGTCTGATCGCTTTTAAATTAGGTGCTTTAGGATATGGTCAGGTGACCACGTGAAAGATTTAGTGTTTTTTTAGGAGGTACTGCTCCTTACTACAGATTGCCATTGCTTCTCAGGGACATGGTAATTGACTGGAAGTGTGCTCCCAGTCCACTGCAATGGGAAATCTGATTATTTTCTGAGTGCTGGTCACCAACTCCTTCACGAGGGCTCTGGGAGTAACCTTAATACTCAAACAGTGTGAAATTCTTCAAACTTACAAACACATTGTGTGTAGTTTGACCCACTCGTGGGACATGCAATATAAATATTAGGTCTTTCTAACCTGATTAGAGTATGAAATTAAAATTTCTTAACATGTTACCCAAGGTGATCTGCAAGCATAGAGATGTGATCAGCTATGCTGAGGAATATGTATGTATAGTCCACGTGAACAGGATAGTTCATCCAGAGATACTATCATGAATTAGATCCCAGGATAAGAAAGATCTCAAACTATGTAGGTGGTTTAGAATCATAGAATGGTTTGAGTTGGATGGGACCTTTAAAGGTCATCTAGTTCAACTTCCCTGCAATGAACAAGGACACCACAGCTCCATCAGGTGCTCAATCTAAATCTCCCTTCTTTTAGTTCAAAACAATTTCTTCTTGTCCTATCTTGACAGACTCTGCAAAAGAGTCTATCACCTTCTTTCTTATATTTTCTGGACTGGCTTCACCCCAGAGCAGAGTAAAACCTCTTTAAATGAAGCTGAAAATTATTTTCCTGTGTTTTCTCTCTTGAATGAGACTCTAGCTGTATGAGTTATCATTCATTTTGGGCTGTGGTGATTAATTCTCACTGGGTGAGTAGCAGTGATCCGTGCCATGGCTGACTGCTTGTTTCTTAAATTGCACGGCTAACTTACATTAATATTCAGAAATACTGAATTTGAATGTGCTGCTCCCTCCCAAAAGCTCTTTGGTGATAGATTTGACAGGAGTACTTGCACAAAACAAGCACTATAGAAAATGCGAAGAGCCACTATTTTTATTCTCATCAGAACAGAATAGAGAAGGATTCTCTTCAATTACCAACAAGAGACCCCTGGCAGGCAGATGTAATGGTTGCAGGAGATTGGAGTTCTCCGTGTGCTGGCTAAAGAAGCTGTGAATTCACAACTGCAGGGCTGGGCCTAACCACCTCCAACTGAATGATATGCAGAATTTCTTATTGCTGCACAGAGCTTACTGTGCTTAAAGCATGGGCGGGAGTGCAAGCAGCAGGGTGGCTAGAGGAGGGGGAATTACATTTATTTCATCCTGACAGATCACTCCATTTTATGAGGGTTATCTGCTGCACTAAGCAAATATTTAAATAAGATGGCCCTGAGAATAGCTCAGGGGGATTTACTACAATGCAGATTTCATCTAAGATTCATAGATTTTAGACCCGAAGATCACATAGCAATTGATATAACTACTTCTAATTTGTGTTTGTTATTGCAGTTTATTTTTCCTTGGCCATTGGCACCAAGGAACACCTTGGACAGGCTTGCTGCAGCCATGAGATGAAATGGGGTGAATGGGGGTGTGCTGTTAGCTGCACCAGTTCCATGTAGTACATACCACTGAGATACATCTGCCCTAGGCATCTAGGCACAGATTTAGAGACTTTCCAATTCCCCCAAATACACCTAATTTATTTATCTGATTTTCTGTGTGAGAAAGGGGATGAAGTCATTGGGTTTCCTCCCACCTTCTCCATTTAGTCAAGAAGATGAATCAGTTGCACCAACCAGTTTTCCTCTATCCAACCTGGAATTGCTTCCTTGGAAGGCTCATTTTTACCCCTTGGTCTCCTGGGCTACGTTCTGGGTGATGCCCATCTCACCACGGCAATGCTGTGTTGTTTCCACATGCGGAGCTTGGGCTGAAACAGACATCACTGCTTGGTTTTTCACCTTTCCCCAGAGCAAATGCCATCGAAAAGGGAATATTTGGCATGTGTACCTCGATTGCCCTCTAGTGTTAAGCAGTAGCCCCGGACAAGATCCTCTGCAGAAGCCGAATTTGGAACTGCTGAGAAGATTCGATTCACGTTTAGGATTTCATTTTGACAATTAAAATGATTTTTGATGACTGGAGGGAGGCTGTAGGCTGGCCAAGAAGCAACATCCTGAGTCAAATAGCAGAAAAGCTGTTTGAGAGTGATTTCATCATCAGCTGATGGGAAATTGAACACTGTAATGCAGATTACTCCATCAGATTATCTAAGGCAGTTTGTTCAAATGGTAGAGAAGCTGCCAGCTACTTGCTGCACTGAACGTATTGCATCCTGGAGGATTCAAAGATCCTTAATGTGTTAGACCATTCAACAGTAATTTCTTATAGAAATGCACAGGATACTGTCTTTATCAGACTCCATGTTCAATAAAATATCTTTCTCTCCCAAACTGTTCAGCTATGGTACATTTACAGTGCTTTGTTTAACACCCCATAGCAAAGCCAATTTTCTGTTACACAAGCTGAAAGCAGAGAAGTATCTTTCAATAAATCTTTGTGTCTAAATTATTATTATTAAGCTTCAGAGTTAATATAGGTAGGCAAAACAAAATTGTTTGGTTTTAGACTGTCAGCTGTAGGATGGATCCCTGAAGAATAAGCTTCATCTGGAGTTAGACTCAACATTGTCTCATGTTAGGCAGAGAAACTCCCTCTCCAGGCTCAAATACACCCTTGGAAAAAGCCCTGCATTGGTCCTACTTTTCTTGTGAAAATATTCATTCCATTAGATAATTGAATACCTCATTAAAACCTGCTTCTTCCATCCCTGATATTTAAATAGGTTCACCAGGTCTCTGTGAACGACATTCATACTGAGATGTGATCCTTGACAGATAATCTGCACACCTATATCATCCCTGCAAGACCATCCTCCTCAAATGTAGCTAATGAGATTTCGTGGCTGTGTTTTTATTTTCATTGTACTTCTGTATCATGATGAATCTCGAGTGTGCCAGGACATTTTAAAAAGCAAATTATGTTGAGATTTTTTTTCTCACAATATTACAGAATCCTACAGATGGAGTATAAGAAAGCTCTAGTTTAGTAAGAAATTCAGGCCATCTGTTCAAGTAAGAATTGCAAAAATCAGTGAACAATACAGGTACTAAGTACCTCCGTTCCTTCTTCATTTTACTATATGTATGTATCCCTGTATTTTCCACAAGTTCCTGTGCTGAGATACAGTCGTTTTCCAGTACGTGCTATGCTCTCTGAAAAATCATGAATACCCACTCTCGTTAAGAAGAAAGGGAAATGTATGTGTCTTTCAGAAATCTACCTGTGCTTTTAAAGGTGGGGAAAGAAAGCTTTAAAATTTCCTAAATAGGAAATGCCTGTTGTATTTGCTAACCAGAGAGTAAACGATGTGAGCATTGCACACCCTAAAATCCCCACATATATTTAACAACAGTGGCCTCTGGTGGAGCTTGGCTAAACAGAGTACTAATAAGGTACTCCAGGTCAGAGATGACTGCATTTGATTATAACTCCATCCTAATGGACTGGAGCTCAGGAATGCACCTCTAAGCATCGGTCCTTCCAAGGATACTGACCTTTCATTAATACTAACTCAATTTTAGCATGTGCCTCGGTATGTGTTTAACATTGCTGCAGTGCTTATCGCTTGGAGATTCAGGAGCGAATCTGTTCCTTCCTTCTAAAAACATTCAAAAGGCAGTTTTGGGGCCACAGGAATCCAAGCCGTGTTCTTTTAACGCTGGCTTTGATTTACACCTACCGTGTAGGACTTTGCCTGAGATTTCTGTGTCTCTGGTGCATTGGGTAAAAAATCGTACACTCTTTCAAAAGTTACTGGGAGATGGGAACCAAGTAGCAAACTGCAAGAACAAGGATTGAGAGAAGCACGATCGCTTTTTTATTTTACTAAAAATCTTCCAGCTTTTTTGAATGAGCTAAACTACTTCTTATGCTTTGGTTCAGCAACCTGTTCTCATTTAATAAGCATGTAAACATATGCTTATCCTTAAGCACCAGTTTACATCCCATCTGGCTCAAGTCAACTGCTCGTGTTATGTGCTTTTCTAAGGGTAACCTATGCATCTGCTGAAATCCTTTGCCAAATCCCTGTCTCCATTTCATGTTTGGATATCTAGACTTACTTCGCAGACCTAGATCCATGTCATCCATGTCTTACAAGTCCAGGATTTAAACCATTAGATCATATTGCTTATAACACTCACCCACACCCTTCTACATTTTCGAATACGTTATGATAGTAGCAGAGCTTCATTTGATTTTATCATGGCAATATAATTGTAAGCAGCTGATCAAAGTCAAATGCGCTCTGTTTAATTAGCTTTCTCAGTGACCTGAGTGTGCTACTGTGAGAAATCACCGTGAGTCACTAAGGTCTTATGTATGTGTAAAAGACATACACCTCTCCTGGCATTAAGGACACTGTCAGCATTTGCCCTCCAGCCTGGCAGATATCTGGGACATGAAATACATTTCATGAAACGCTATTCTTTGCTCAGCTAGCACTTAATGACTGGAGCTCCCGGCCAAATACAGAATCCTAAAATGAGGCCATCAACATCACCCAATTACTGCTGTTATTAAAAATGCCAAGTGTAATCATAATAATAATTAGATACTTATTATGCAGCGCTGCCTAAGGAATATACTCCATGTGTGTAAGATGTCATGCTAGTACTTTAGTAGAGCTGGGCAATCTCACCACCTCCATGTTACTGCAAGAGAGATGTATTGCATCTGAATGTGATCTGCCTGTGTAAATCCAGTTTTCTTGATCTTTCACCTTCCAAGGGTTTATTATTATTTTTTTAAAGCTGCAACTAGTTATAGCCCATGAGCTTTGTGTCTTGCCACTGACACCCTCCCAGAGACGCTTAGTATCCAGAGAATATCTCCCTTTGATCTGTTATTTATTATCAAACAATTATCCAGACAGACAAGTTACACCCACAGTAAGCTGTTGCCTCACATACTAGAAAAGCAGTGGTCCAGAAGAGATGGAACATGCTCAGTGTCAGATGATCTTGACTGACTTCAGGCAAGTCCTTCTGCTCCTTGAACCTCTGTTGGCTCATCTACAAAATGGGCCCCAAAACCACAGTTTCCTTTGTGAAAATGCTTTATAATTCTTCAGTAGATGTCCTACAGAAACACGCTAATTATTAATGTGCTAGTTGTAAGCATGCTAATTATATTGAAGATTATCATGTCCACAGTTGATTTATTCCCAAACTGCCATTTAAAGGCCAGGCTCCTGATTCCTTCCAAATCTACAGGGAAGAAGCTCATACACCTCCTTTGTCCCCGTCTGCTGCATTACATGCTGAGTTATCTCTCTGGTTTTGCAACATTCTAGCAAAATCACAGCTTCTGAAAGAGATTAGATGGCGTAACTTGGCTCCACTGATTGTTCCATCCTGGCATCTGTTTTATTGCTTTATGTATTGTGGAATTAGGAGAGATTATCTTCTAATTATTCCCTGTAGTCTGCAAGACAGATGGGGAAAAAAGCGAATAGTATTTTATGTGCTCAAATCTCTTTTCTGGTCTTTGTCCCAGAATGACAGAAGTATGGGAATCATCTGCAGATGAGATATGGATCTGTAAGACAAAGGTCAGTACAAGGTACACATAGATCATGCCAGCAGGGCTCTAAATTTTGGGGGGGAAAAACCGAAGTTGATTCCATTAAGATCATGCAGTCAGTCTCACTCAGTGAAGACCTCCAGCAGAAGCTGTCTCAGAATAGTTTAGAGACTATATTTGAGATAGTACTTCTGAATTCTGAACTGCTGTACCTGCCCCAGGTATTATCAGGTCAAGTTAAAGCTATCTTTTTCCCCAGAGCATTCCTTTCTCTTTTCTTTGCCTACTGTTCTGTGTGACAGGATTGTATATTGCACGCAAAGCATGGCTGAAGGGAAGCCTTCAGGAACTCGTATTCCCACAGGAGCCACATGGGCAGACGGCCTTTGGAAAAATCACTGACCAGTGACTAGAAAACTGGCTGACTTGGGGAAGAAAGAGAGGGTACAGGAAGAGTGGTGAGGCCCACATACCAACCTCACAGATAACGCTGTCACACCATGGTTGAGCCCATGGACAAGCTGGTGCAGCTCCCTTGGTGCCTGCACCCAGATGGAGACCATAGACATCACTCCACTCCCACAAACTTTGTGCCTTGAGGTTACAGAAGTGAACTTCTTCCTACAGATTTCACTCAAAATTGCCTCCAAGCCATAGTATCCTCAAAATGTTTACAATAAGAGTTCTGAGTTCTTTATCACGAGGTGCCTGCAAACCTTCAAAGCAAAGGTGGGCTGTCATGATAAATGACTCCTTCCAGGAGTGAAAAGAGCAGAATTCCCTCCTTCCTCTCCTTCTTTACATACTCCTATCTCCATGCCCAAGGGCCTCCTGCCCAGTGCAGGAGAGCTGTCTCCATACCACAGCCACACTCTCATGCTTTCCCTGTGTGCACCTATTGTACACAAACCACCACTGCCACCACAGCCTAGTCCGATAGGCATCAACCTCACTAGTTATGTTTGAGGTTTGTTTCCTCTCCCAGTCACTGTGTCTGCCTGATTTTCCTTGGTTCTTACCCGCTTGGAAAGTGATTTTAGGCTTATCTTTCAATTTTCTCCCTAACCTTTCATCTGTGGAGCCATAGACTCATTGATCTTCCAGATGGGGAAATTATTCTTTTGGATTTGAAGTGTAGATATCTTCCTGTGTCTAACTGATTATTCCAGAATGGATCACGCTCTGCTGTGGCTAAACAGAATGAGACACTGACAAGGGGGAGCAGGGATGCAGAGCAAGAGGATGTGGGATGGCAGAACCCAGAACAAAATTAACAAATTAACAGTGATAAATACATGGGATAGAAAAAACAATCTGAAAAGAGAGCAAGAAAAAGCCACAAAGGTTCAGAGGTGTTCCTAAACACAATTTCAACTGCCCGCTACCCATTTTGTCCCAAACATGGCTAGACATGAGTAATTCCTGCTTTTCTTTTGGGTATAGCCCCAGAGAGAGAGGAGCTTGTTTGAGTGTTCTAATCCCCAAGGTAATGATGTGTCCTGTGAGTTTCATGACATCAAATGCTGGGATGGGAGGGGGTAATTAGTGCCCCAGTGACTGTAACAACCCATGAGTGGTAATGCCAGTTCCAAGTACGCAGTTTTATTGCATAAGAAAATCACGTGTGGCTGGTAGAAGAGTCTGCTCAGCAGGAACTAAAGGAATGGGCCATATTAAGTACTAGAATGGAATATTAATGAAATATTACCTATATGGTATGGAGAATACTGCCTTCACAACCACACCTGAGTATAGCTGCAGTGGAAACTGTGGCTACTACAAGGAAAAGCCTCTTAGCCTCTCCTTCCAAGAAACCCACACCTATCTATAGAAGTACCTTTGTGTGTCCAGGCACATCTCTGTGCTTGCCCTGTATTTTAATAATATTATTCCGATAAATAAACCTTAATGCTCAGGAACCCTACAAATGTAGGTTGCCAAGCAAGGAGCAAGCAAGGCTGAGACTGGCTCCTGGGCTTGGGAGTCAGAATAGCTGCAGGAGTAATCACTGGAGTCCCTGCACAAACAGGCACTGACCTACTTCAAAAGGCTAGTATGGACAGAGCCCATAGCTCCACAGGGGCCTGCAGTACTGACAGCTTATGCTGGAGGTTGCCAGGTAAGCATGTGCTGATCTGGATACAAACTTCACACAAAGACCCAGTGTCACTAAATACAACACATTAAATTAACCGTTGCTGAAGGGATCCAGCACTTTGTCAAGTGATCTTTCAATCACTTGATTTATCACTTTGGCTAGAAGACTGGGTAACTGTTTTCTGGGCTAAGCATGGGAGAGTGCATTGTGATAAACCAGTCCAGAGTTAAATACAAGACACATACAAAAATCCCATAACAACTCAAGCACACACACACAACTCACTGCCTTACTGCAATTACTGCTGTCCTCTTCCATGGCTATTTCTGCAAGCACCCAAACCACGCAGAAAATAAGCAACTATGCAGAGAATAAGCACCTCTTTGCTAGACCATTTCTAATGCCCATTAAGTTTCCTCAGACTCTGTGACCCTAAATCTCTTTCCTAATACTTGCACATCTCTTGCAATGTGTAGCAGAACCCAATCTAATGACCTCTGTCACAGTCTTCAGAATACTGGGTAACACCCATTCCTATGAAGGAAGACTGCACAAGGGCTACAGATTCTTTAAAAGAAGTTGCAGCAGAGGCAAACTGTTTGCACAAGCTGCTGCAAGCAGTGGGAGTGGGGAGAAGGAGGAGATGAGGGGACCATTTGGACACATGAGGGGAATAACAGCATGTGAGACTTGAGATTCTTTTACAGAATTATAGGTGGTACCTTGCAAAGCTAAACCACCCCTCATAAACGAGAACCCACACCAAATACTGTCTTTAATTTATTATATATGAGCTCCATTTTTGAGGGAGGGAGTTGTTTAAGATGAAAGCTAGTCATTGAACAGAATGAAATACTATTATATTAAATGCCACAAGACTGTGGTGGCCAAAAAGGTATTTGATTACAAACCACACTTTTCAGAGAGACCAGGCCTTGCTTGATTTTTTAGCTCACTTTGGAAATGTCAATCACAGCCTATGATTGCCATCTCATCAGGTTGCTATCAAAGCCTCCAAAGAGTTGTACCACAGGACACTGGCCAAGGAATGATGTGATCACAGAATAGGTACCCAATGTGATACACAAACTGAATTGAATTTTCACAGCCAACTCTGATGAGTGTGAAAACAATTCAGTACTGACAAGTCCATCTAGGCATACCAGGCTCTGCTCATCATCCTGCTGGAAAACAGAAATCTGAAACACATTTCTAAGCATATTTGGCTTTCCAGCTGGAATGAGAGCTTTCTGTCATCTGTTTTGGTGGAGCAGCCCAGCATGGGAGTCTCTCAAACACAGCACTGCATTGAAACAATATTATCATTGCCTTTGTGAAATATTTGTACAACCTTGCACCTGCAATTGATGCAGTTAAATAAAATGCATAATGAATTCATGGGTTTTAAGACCAGAAGGGACCTTCCTAATTATCTCATCTGATTTCTTGGTCTGGCATAATAAAAGCTAGAGAATTGCACCCTGAGGAACTTCTGTCTGGCCCAGAATATCTATGTGGACTAGAAAAAGCATGTCTTTCAGAAAACACTCTTTCATGTCGTTAAGCCTTCACAACTCTAGATAAGGGTATCAGTGAAGTCTTCATACAGTTGCTCTCCCTTAAACTTTTTGGGCCTCAGCTTTGAGTCACTATGCAAGGGTTTGGTGAGACAGACCAAGCAATATTTCACTTCTACCTCTCCTTTCTTTAGTGTTTGTGATCAAATTGCTCTTTAACTTCATCTCTGTTCAAGTAAATACACTGCTCATTTGAAAGCTCAAAGTTTGAGTAGTCTTGAATACACTTAAGACACTCTAGATTCAAAAGAAATGTCATATCTGGGCTATGGAGTAGTCACAGTTCCTGCATATTATTACAATTGAACTATCTATGATTATGACATAGAAAGTTGGCATAGAGATGTCAGATCCAAGAACAAAAAATTGTCTGTCTAACCCATTTAAACTGACTCACCTTTTGGTGTCTCCTCTGCAAAAATGCAGCATTACCCCAGCTAGTAAACTGCTCACTGAACAAGGATGTATTTATTTTTAGTGTATGACTGCTTAATCCCTTCCTGGGATCTGATGCTGGGTGAACAGTGAACATAACTGAAATGAAGAAGCAGAGCATCTATCTATATCAACAAGATTTTGATGCTGTTAGGAAAGGAGTAAGAAAGACTCAGAGAGTTACACAACAGCTTGGAGAAAAGATAGGTGCAAAAAGTGACCTGACATCCAATGCATGAGGCATAGAAACACAATGGATTCGACACATGGAGAACTTTCTCCTCTGCTGAGTAAACTCTAAGTGGCAATCCTCACCCCATTCCCGCTGATAACAGTCTCACCTGGCAGTGTACACATTTCTTTATTTTCATATGGCACTTCGGCAGGGGAAAACATGTCTTGATTGCATTCATAATCATCTTAAGCACTTCTAAGAATGAAGTGTAATCTATATAGCATAAGTAGCAATCAGTCAAATAAATGCTACGTCTGTAACTTAGTTAACAATCATGGAAAGCACTGCCAGATTTCAGAGAATTGCTTCCACTGTCCAAATCAGACTCACTGCACTTGAAGTATGATAAAAGAAATGACATTTCCTATTCTATAATCCATTATTCATCAAAGACCAGCATGCAATGAAAACAGAAGTATACGTATAAACATCTGTTTTCAAGTTAGAACTTTCTGGAGATCTGATCCCTCTGAAGAGCTTAAACACAGAAGTCAAACATCATAAATAATTAGACAAAAGGTGTTGAAAATTACAGTGGAGTCAGGAATATCTCCAGTGCCTTTCCAGGCATTTCTGAAATTTCTTCCATGGGAAAAGAAGGGCTTTCAGCTAGAAACTCCACGTAGCATAAGCAAGTGCTCTGGCCCATTTGTAATTCTCAAGCAAACTAATACCTAAGCTGATTAGACTGTTGTATTTCCTCCTATGCCCTCTTCAAATCACAAATAAAAGGAAGTTACAAGGGGGAAGAGGGCTGTAATATTAATACATCTTGTCTTGTGGATGTTATACAAAGGGAGACTAGCTCAGCTTTTAGAGTCCCACTATTAGACATTCATGCTAGGACAAAATAATTTTATGTGAGACATCACAGTAACCTGTAGCTGCCAAAGAAACAGCAATTTCTGTGGTCTGCATCATATTTATATAGTTCTCAGTAGCTGAATATACAGGAGAAGGATGATGAACACATTTACTCGGCAAGAAAGCAGCTAAGCCACAGTATTTTAATCATCTCATATAAGGATGCAATGTTATTGACTAAATTTTGCCTTCACTTACATCTATAAATACATGTGGTTTCAAGAGAGTGAGCAGAGTGCAGCCTTGTCTTGTAAATATTTGGAATATACATTATACCATATGATAGCAATTCGTGTGTGATTCGCCACTTGTCCTTTTAAATAGGTTATTTTGCAGATGATGAGAACAGTCCCTTGTCATTAGAGCTATGAAGAAAAGGATTTGTGGTATTCTACACTAATGGCCCCAAACCTCAGCAGCCAGATTGCAAGGGTGTGGATATACTTTATTGAATTCTATTTTTACAAGAGGATATCTCTTCATCCTCACTCATGTGCCAGGCAGATCATTATGGGATTTATATCGTCACTTAATCTGACACTGAAGCAAGTCAAGTCTGACATCTCAGCTGCAATGATTATCTTGTTTTACTCATTTTCTTCAGCAGAGGGAGCTTGAGTCTACAGCAAAGAACTGCTGCCTCCTCTGACACGTTCTTTCCAGCCTATTATCGTAAGGACACTTCATTGCCACAGTTATCAGTCAGTAAATAAGAAAATAAATCACGATGTTTAGGAATGGTTTGGAAAGTCTGGCACGCTGTCTGGATTGGAAGAACAAGGATAGATCCTGTATGGACTAGTCCCATCCAACCCACAGCCCTTTTCTGGAGGGACTCTGTGTTGGGTTCAAGTCAGAGAGCAGTTGGACATAGGGGTGAAACTACGTGCAGATTGGTTCAGTGCTGTTCCCAGACCTGGTCATGTCAGTGCAGGGCAAAATAGGAACGCATTCAAGTAGCTGAAAGGCTGCACAAGATTGCACTGTGGACAGGATCAAGTACACTGGTGCCCCCTCCTTGCAGACTGGGGCTTGGAACATAGGTCAGGAATAGAGCTGGAGGACAGTCACCAGCTAAGCTGAAAAAGGTGACACTGGGAATTTATCTACAAAACCAGCTTCTTTGGAAGCTTTTCTGGCTGTGGGTTAGCACAGTGGTGCTAGAGGGTTCTCCAACATAGCACCTGCAGAGCATCACCCTGGGGAAGCAAGCAGCAGAGGTGCTGCCTTAGCAAGTGCTATGAAAATGCTCAGTGTGCTCCGAGCCATTGCCTGGCACTTATCCCTCTTCCAGTTTAGCAGAGGAATTTCTGCTTCATCCATGGCAAATAAATCCCGATATGTTCCTGCAGCACTCATGGTAATGTTCACTTGGATCTCAGGCCCCTTGCAGGATTGTTCAAAGTCATTGTTCACAGCAGTTGGTCGCTGAGCAGGGCAATTCCATGCAGCCGCTTCAGCTTGAAAAAAAACTGGCCTGAACATCCTAATGTTTATAAACATAACAGGACACAATTACTATTTGTAGCATCCCTGAGACAACTGCAGATGGGAACACACATTTCAGAATAGGAAGTTAAGTACTCAAGTATAAAAACCACTTAAATAGAAATATATGTTGGAAGAACCAGGAACAAAACCCATAAGATTAGATTCTTAGGCCTTTATCCGAAGCACTAGAGAAGTAGTTATCCGATTTTATTTCACTAACAGGCCATGATCCATGGGAAAACACTTTTATAAAACAGCCATTAACTAATTAATAACTTTCTGGCTAGAGTTTCTTACTTATAATCTATCTTTTCCCACACATTCAAATAAGTTAAAGTCATATAATTCTAACCTCAGATTCACTTGATGGGCATCTCATTTGCTGTGATGGAAAGACCTTGAAGAACTGCCTGCTACCCACGTACTTTCAAGGTAAATGAAACAAACTGCAAATCAAGGACACCATTAAAACCTGCCCATATAAAGCAAGGGCCTGGTTCAGGACTGCCTGATTGGGTATGCATTGGATCAGGCCCAAATTGCAATTGGTTTGCATATTTCCCAAACAAACGCCTGTACATAAAATGCCCATGAATGCAAATTGGTTGTGTTTCTTCATTTGTATAATTTTACAGAGGGTGGCTTAAAAATGAATGCACACAATAGAATTATACAGTATTCTCAGGGGTTCAGACAAGTTGCTGTCCGCCTAAGGGAAGGCCGATTTAGTGATTAAAGCATAACCTCCAGGGAGGAGGAAATCACAGTTGTATTCCCCGAATGGCCACATATTTGTGAAGTCACTCAACTTTTCACGCCTCTGCTCTCCAAACAGGGACAGAATCTATTTATGAACCTTCACCAGCCCATCCACATTTGTATGGTGATAGCAGAGCAATGAGAGAGAGATGGTGTTGAAAGGTAAATTACCTTTTGACTTAGTTCCATATACACATTTATATTTGTGCCATGGATAGAGTGGTAACCAGTGCACATATGTCTTTGCTTATAACATGTATTTTTACCCCATTCATTCCTTGCCTTCCCCCACTGGTCTCCCTTTTCATAGGCATTCATAGCTATCATTCCCAGAAACATCTGAAAACAACAGGATGGCATCACCCTCCAGTTCCCCCTTCTCTGCCTCTCTCGAGAAGCTCTGTGTCATATTGTCAGTGTTTTATATATTTACACCAACAGAGGAGGCCTGGGATGTGGGCTTTTTCGTTTATATGAGTCTCACCGCCACAGGGGGTATTTAACTTTCTGCCCTGGTTGCTGTAATTCTCTCTCCAGTGGATATACAGTTCAGATCAGGTTCCTATTGCTGTGATGACAGGCATTCAGCAGGCACTGTAATTGCAGAGTTAAAACAGCTCATTTTCTTACTGGCAAGCTGTAGTTAAAGAGGTGCTAGGAGGCAGCCTGGCTGTCTGCAGAGGAACTGATCAAAGCACTGAAAGGCATCTGGCTTGTCTCTGTTTTCTTTCACCACCCCCCTTGCTGATGGAGGGGAAAAAAGAGAGAAGGAGAGAAAAAGCAAAAGAAAAAAGAGGAAAAAAAAAAGGAGGAAAAAACTATTTAAAGGAATTTATGAAAATGAGTACTTGTCCTTTTCCTGAGGGTAAAAAGCAGTGTCTTATTAGAGATAGTAAACACGCTTGGGTTAGGCAATTTTTTAACTCTTGAGATTTTTTTAATGAGAAAATTGGGGCTTGTGAATGTTCATTTGTGTCTATTTCCATTAGTCTTTCCCAGTGAGATAGCTGAACTGCTGGGTACTGCTTTTCACACTACAAGGATTTCCTGAAGGAGAACAAACTTTCCCCGTCTCTGTAGCAATGTCATCCTTCCGTACCAGATGCAGCTTTGTACCCTTCTGACCTCTACCCTTCCTTGAAGGACACGTGGCTCAAGCCAGAGCACTATGGACAATGGGATTCTGTACCCTGGATTAATTGCAGAAGTACAAATGCAACACATTTGTGCTTTACTTTTATTTGCACTAATTTGCTACAATTCTTCCTGTCATAAATTCCAGCAATTCACAAAGGAAAAGGTAAATAGAGCTGACAAACCACTTGAGATGTTCATATGAAGGATAAAAGAAAGAAAAAAGCTCCAAAAGCAGGGGAAGACATCTATCAAACAAATTGAGATCAATGATCCAAAAGGCACTGAGAAGTCAATCAAAATGTTTCCCCCAGTGAGATAAGGGAACCCCCAGGCAAGGAATGGCTCCGTTTCCAAGTCAGAAAAGAGACAGTGCATCTTGCAGAAAAGCACCAGTCAAGTGAAAAGAACTTAAATGTGGGAACTGTTTTCTATGAGTCATGAGGATAAAAGTTTATCAGGGACAGTAAGAGCCAGCAGCTGAGGGCACACACTCTCCTCCTGTAGCTCTGCTAAGTGCCTGCTCATGGCAGCTTTGAAAGGAAAAGAGATGGAACATGATCCATTAAATACTATTTGACAACATTTTTCAACCAGGTTTCCAGGTTGGCACAGTGCAAAAGCAGCAGGATTTCTGCTCTCTCTTCTGAGCCTTCCGTCATCAGAAATTCATCACAGAGAGAGCTCATTCTTCGCTTTCGTTCCCCTCACACTTCATTCTTTTATCCTCTATCTCCCAAAGGTGACACCACCATATTCCGTCAGACAAAAGAGGAGTTTGGAGTCTTTGAAAGCAGAAAACAAACTCAGTAACTCAATGCGGAGCCTAGACAGGCAATGTTGCAAATTAAGTTGAAAGAGGACCAGTTACTGCTCCATTACTTGATTTCCCCTTCTCTAATCCCTTGCTTGTAATTAGCATAATTTATTAACATATTAGAGCCATGCATGTGAATCTCTTTATAGTTGCTGAGTGCTCCCTGAGGCTGCCTACTGAAAGCTTTTCCCCACTGTTTAATAATATGTTACATAAGGAAAACCAGCTTCTGATATCATTTAAATTATGACTTTCCTTTCTGCCTCTGAACACTCATTTCCTTTAAACGAGGTTAATTTCCTTAAAGAATGAAAATCCTCCGATTTCAGTTTTCCATTCATTAGAACCCCTTAGTTCAACATGAAAAAGTCACACACAGAAAGGGAAGAGAAAAAAAGAAAGAAAAAATCCCACTGAACTTCAAACATAACCATCTTGAGAAGGTTTTCTGTGATCTTGGCTCCTCCTCTCCTTTCTGGGCCAAGAAGGGCTTATGCAAGCTATTATGAGACAAAGGTGGACAATGTGCTTTACATGAAGGTAGCTTCTCTCATCCATGTAAAGTCCACTTAGAGCTAAGGGCATTTTCAGAGTTGCAAACACAGTCTTCCTTTGGGGAAATAATATAATGGTTTAATGGGCCAACATCCACACTGATTTCTTTGCATTCCTCCAGTCATTTCCTTTCCTGTCACTGATCCACTGCTGACATTTAGGAGAGGATAGGCTAGCAGGTGCACTCTCACCTCCTCTCTGATGACCAAAGATAGTCCATCTTTGGGCACAGAACACATTCATCGGCACAGGACTGCATCATATTGACCACTTCAAATAACCTTCACCTTCACTCCTCACTCTCCCAAACTAAACTTCCTACTCTCATACCTCATGAATCAGACCCTTTATCCCAGTACTTTTTTCATACCATTCTTCTTCCAGCTGTTCTACAGCTTTTCAATGGTATGACAGCACAAACTGAAGCCAGTTTCAAGATCCAAAATGTCTCTTGAAATATGACATTTCCCTCTGTGCAGAAATGTAAATGCATTTTCTCCTTGAAAGCTAGCTCAGGAGTTTGCTAGACCGAAGAACATGGCCAAGTACTAGCTAAGCAGAAGGCATGCTCAAAAGAGACAAAAACAGTGCACTGGTTTTTGAAGTACTAGCCAAAAGTTGGTTTTCTGCT
The DNA here is from genome assembly GCA_023055505.1 of Callipepla californica brunnescens. Lineage (NCBI taxonomy): Eukaryota > Metazoa > Chordata > Aves > Galliformes > Odontophoridae > Callipepla > Callipepla californica. The sequence goes on from JALIRH010000014.1 coordinate 9,789,578, forward strand.
CCTCTACGGACTGCTTGTGTGAAGTTTGGCTCTTCCAGTACATAAGTAAGTGCTTGACTCTAGCTGAGTTCAACATGATTTAACTGCTAATACCTTTGAGGATTTAGCCCTCTGTTATATTTCAATAAACTGGGAATAAAGTAATTTCTGCACCTTAAAGAACAGCTGTGAGCTATTAAAGCTTGTAGCTGTGTACATTAGGTAGATAATACCTCCTCCTGTCATTGTACTGAGCATATCCCTACCACAGATGGCATTTGTAGCTGTGGAGTGGTGTGTAATAGCATCAACATTCACAGTGATGATTATTTAAATGCAGTGCTACCATGGTAACCAAAAGGGCTCCCTGCTTTTTTATTATTATTATTATTTTTAATAAGTTTGTGAAGTGACGGAGTATCTCATGTCCTCCTCCTGAAATTCATTTTGAGCACATCATTCTGGAAACAGTAACAACAGAGAGAAACCCTGAAGAGAACCAGGTTCTAGTTGCTCTGCCAGCAACCTTGTGGTGGACACCTGTCAGACACCAACCGTGTGCTCAGATCCCTACGAGGTTTCATTAAGGTGTAAATAATGACATGGGCTGGACAACATTCTGCTTTGCTGAGTTTGGGGCATAATTTAGGATCAGAGCTTATGTTTTCAGCCCCAGTTAAGCTTTCTTCAAGGAAAAAAAAACAATTTTAATGACATGAAATATAAAATAAATAAATAAATAAATACTGTTATTTACAGAGGAAATGTTTTCAGGACCCCAAAGAAAGAAGAGAATGTTATTGTTGTTACTATAAGTTGTTATTTATTTTTTATTTTTTATCACTGGGAAAACCCAGGGACAATTTATCTTTTCTGCCTCATGCTAGAGATGTACTGATGTGGGGATTTCAGGGGTGATTCTGTTGAGAAAATGCCAGTTTTTTTATAAGAATTTTTGTGCAGGGGCAGCCTGTGTGATGGTGAACTCCTATTTCAGTGAAGCTTCATCTCAAGTGGAAGAAGCTTAGGTTCAGTAATTGGACCATTTGAGGGAGGAGGACTTACACAGACTTCAAGACAGCTCAGAATGGGAAAACAGGTTCCCACCCCACTTATTTTTGATTCCCAAGCCTTGAGTGAACCAGTGTCTGTGTTCCCTCTTCTCTTTCTGAACCCAATTTACTGCAATATTTATCTCATTGAGGGTTGCTCTCCTCAGAAGCACCAACGTCTGGGATGCTGCAACATATATATAAAGCTTTCTGGCGTACTTATGTGTATTGAGATGTACTTTTCATGGTAAAGCTGCACACGCCCTTTCCACTATTCAGCCTCTTCTCCTCCCACTTGAAAACAAACCTCTTGAAAACAGAAGGGAAGAATAATTAAAAAAAATTGTAATCTGCCTCGGGTAATGACATGATTGAAACATCACCATTTTGTCTGGAGGGTCACAGGACGGCTTTATGAGAAAGCTTTAAAGCTGCTAACTCTAAAGAACCTTTGATATTTGGCCTTTTGTTGTTGTTAACGTATTCTGTTTCCTGGCTCTTGGAAACAAAGCCTGTACAGTGAGCCCTGTCACTTCAACAAATTTGGTGCCAAACATGCTACACCACAGAGCAGTTTGACAATCCGCAAAAATTAATTGAGCATTCGACATCTTCCAAGACGAATAAGTAACTTAGATACTTAATATGAAGTAAACATCACAGCGGTGTAGTTGTATTGGGAATGTGATCCTCAGTCTTAAATAGTTCAGTTAGATGTGATGTGGTCCCTATGTGGTGAACTGGGTTTTAGCAAGAAGAGGTTATACTAATGGTGCCTCAAGTTTCATTGCAACAGTTGAAAACTGAAGGGAAAACCTAACTGATCTACTGCAAAGAACTTAGGATAGCAGTAATAGTAGGCCTGACTGACCAAAATGAGATTCCCAATCTTTAAATTACAAAACAGTCACTCAAAACTAGTAATGGAGATTTCTTTAGCCATAGGATGTCTTTTTTTAAAGAAAGCCTGGGAACTATTTCTCATTTAGCAGTCCATATCATATAATTTCCTCACTAGTTCCGTCTTTTACAGTGATCATGAACTAACATTTCATAGAACTTTATTTTTACAAAAGTGTTCAGTTCCAAAATTGTTTAAATCTCATAGGCAGGAATAGTTCTCTAACAGTTTGTTTTTAGTCATGTTTGAAATGATTTGAGATTTGCTCATTCATGGTCAAAGTTACTTCTAGCAGAACACTAAATATAAAATCTAAAATTAAAATAATTATTAAAATTAAAAATTAGTTAATTAGAATAATAAACTCCAAAAGAATGAAAGAGAGTTTAGAGGACACATAAACTCTACTCAGCTAACTGTAAGAAGAGTCTCTGGGTATGTTTCATTCAACAGCAGCTTATTCAAATGTTTGCAAGAAACAAAGAAGATGGATCGTGACTGCAATTGAAAATAATGTGTGGATTTTACTTGGAAAGACATTAGTGGATACATTTTACAATCATACTGACTTTTATACTTGAGCAAGAGTCTATTTGAGAAAAATGCCTGTGCGTTTTGTAAGATCCAAGAGCTTTGGAAAAGATCTAGAATTTTGCACTCTAGCCAAAACCAAATGAAGACAAATGAAAATGAAGTGGTGCTAGCCAAATGAAGCCAAGGCAAAGCATGGACACTACTGGGACCTGTCCATCACAGGCTTCTGGCAGAGACTTAGCAACAGAAAACGTTTCTGCCATTCCTTTTACAATGTGAATGATCTGGTTTTCAGAAAAAAAAAAAAAATATATATATACATATATATATGTTTCTTACTTGTAGAAATGGATGGAAATACTTAGCTTTTGGGTAGTGGTGGAAAGCTGCCTAAGCTGAGTTTGGCCAGAGACTCAATAACTTTGCCTAGTAATTGTCTTCACCAGCCAAAACAAGATAGATGATATGCATAGGCTTGCAGTGTAACTATTGCTGTCTTTTGTGATACCGATGAGAGGACATTATTCTGTCATATTAGAAAAATTAACAATAATTATTATACATTATTATATGTCTGCTATCTTGGGAGAAAATAAAGAAAAGTTGCCCCACTTCCTTTTGATACAGAGTAATAAATTATTTTTCTCTCTCACTCTATTTTTTCTCCTGGGCCCACCCAAACTCCTGGAGGCTATTTCCTTTAAAAGAGCAAGGTACAAGCAGCTTATGGAATACATGAATTCTATTTGACATATTATCTTGTCAGATACATTTAGCAGAAATGGGTGCAAAACTTCTGATGGAATCGACAACTTATTCATAGGAGAAATACTGATTTTTGACCATCTGTAAGTGATTTTGTTTTGGTTTTAAATACTAATTTTTTTTTTTTGTCTTCTCAACAGGCTCATACTCAAGCCATAACATACTCAAACACAGAATTCAGAACACCTCATAGCCCTGCAAGGACAAACTCTAGCATGTCATGGGAAACCTTTGGATAATCTAGAAGCTGCTATGAATACTGGGCACGTTCATAGTTTTAAAAAGCTTCCATAGATTTTAGGAAGTGTAGATGAAAGAACACAACAAACCATGCAGCATGGAAGGAAGTTATGATCTGGAGCTTTCTTAAATGATATGTAGAACTGATTCTTGTTAGTTTTGGATTAAATGAGAAAAACTGCTTTAATAGACATTTAACTGATTAACATACTGTCATGGTCTTACTGTAGGGGGGTCCTCTTGGTAGTTTGTTCATTGCTTTATCCAGTATGCTCCATTTAGCCAGTGTTTACCTTCTTTGAGCCCTGCCTTGGCTATGATATGAAGAAAGGAGAGGAAAGAAATCAAATGCTATAGAAAACAAAAGTGGTTTGAACTATAGATAAATCTAGCTCCAGCTGTAACAACAGGGCTGTGGGTTTCTAAATTTTAATCTCCCAAAAGAATCTATATCAAATTCTTTAGCCCAGAGGTCAAAAGGGATTTTAGGAATGGAGCAGGACAACTCAGCTTGTAAAGTCTTCTGGACAAAGGCCTTCTGCTGTCAGTCTGAGAACATCTGTGGAATATGTGTACATGAAAGATGCTTCAAAGCAACATAGTACTATAAATATTTTATACTTTTCTGTCTTCTATCATGTTGCTAGCTGCAAAGGTGCTATATTTTATGCAAGAGTTAATTCAGATACTGCAGACAGCAAACCGAGATTTCTTTCTGAACAAAGAGGTAAGCAGCCTACGTGTGTTCTCGAACATAGCCCATAGTCATAGCAAGAAGCTGTCTTGGTAATTTATCTGAGTTTTGTCATTCTGGTGGTATTCAGATATGAAAAAATGTGTGTATAGGCTTTGTGGCTTCAGATTCAGGATGTCTATTATTGGTAAGAAATTAAAATAAAGTTCCATAAGTTGTTTGAGATGATGTGATGTGAAACCCTAGCAACGTGGAAAATAAATGGTGACTCTCTGGTCGCCTGGACTCCTTCTCCAAGTCTTGTGCCAAGAAGGATCTTTCAGCAAGCAGCTGAGCACCAGCCCAGCAGTGCGAGCCATTCCTCTGCCAAATGGAGTGGCTCACCAAACCATGGCACAATCTACTGTTCAAATGAGCAGATGTGAATGAGAGGATAGATGACCAACACCGCTTCTGTGGCCAGATATAAAGAAAGATAAGTTTTCCATTTCCCACAAAAATGTCTCTCTCCACACTGCTAGGAAACCTGGCTTAAGTATCCTGTACAATACCAGAGAAAGCTAAGTAATGAGATAAACACCAGTATGAAAGCAAGGGTGAGGCATACATACTGTAAAGTCTGCTAGGAAACACAGGTTTATCTTGAGTCACAACATGAGCACACAAGACCTGGAAACAAACCCTTTTTTGCCAACAGAGAATCAAGGCTGGCCCTCTGTGCCCAGCTGGACTCTAACCACTGAACTACTTTTCAGTGGTTCACAGGTTTTGTGGCTCACAGATACTAATTGCTATATAGTTGGGGGAACCAGAGCTTCTGCCATAAGGCAACATTTTTCTCCCCTTTCCAATTTTTCCTTAAATTTTAGAAGTGGACATGTTTCCTCATTGCTCCAGCTCTCAGAGAGCAGAACCAGAATGTCCCCATTTAAGTGGAGCAAACGTTTTTCCAAAGGGTCAAAGTTCATGACGAGCTTGTAAGCAGATTATGGAGCTGGTAGAAAGGCCAAAGGCACCCTAAGTCTTTACATTCCCAAAGTGCTGTGTTAAACTCTAGCCCAAGGAGGTACTTAACCCCAGAGAGAACGGAGGTCAAGTGAACTTGCAGCGTTTCAAATGCAATCAACTTGGTAAAATAGCTGTTTATAAAGAAGTATATTACAGAGACAAGCTAATGTTAGCATTCCCTGGCTAAAAAAAAAAAAAAAAAAAAAAAAAAAAAAGCCTGACCTATTGCTAGTCTTGTCAAAGATCTGCCATGTTTGTTTTATAGCATCAAACAATACGACTTCATTTCAGTTTGGGTTAATTCCCAGGGAACATTTTCACTTAGAGGCATTGAAAGTCGAAGGAGATGTGGGAGTAGTTAAGCCATCTATCTTTAGGTACTTAACTCATACTGGCCCCCTACACTGGAGGGGAAAGGGATGTTTCCAGAGGGCAGTTCGAAGTACACTAATTGCACCCTGACCAGTACCCTGGTGATCTCTTTCCACAGGGTTTGCAGAATGCAAAGTGCAGAGACACTGCTTTGCACTTTCTCTGTATTTCCTTTAAAGCATTCAGAGTTGCATGTAAGGTGCTAATTGATCCTCATAAAATCTCCATAGCATTTACAGAACCCAGCTGGTGCACATGTGCAAGAGACAAGGCAGGCTGCAGCACAGCCAGTGGTGCCATGATGCAATGAGCGGAGCCATGGCACAGTGCAATAGGTCTGCAGCCTAGCACACATCTTGGGCTCAATATATGACATGCCACATCAGCCCTACTTCTCCCGGGGAATCTTCCACCAGGCACAAGGACACCTAAATGACTGTGCCATGTGTGACAGACAAACACTAATGAGCTTGCTTGCTGAGGATACTCAGTGGTACCCACTTTGTTGTTTTTGTTTTTGGATGAAAAGGAACAAACATATAATTTGACACAAATAACTGTTTTGAATGAGAAAAACAATATGAATATATAACGACAAACATACAAAACAGTATAAATATATAATAAATGTTAAAGTCCTCTTTAAGAGCAACTCTTCTATGAAGGCTTTATGCTGTACATGTCATTAGTTATTATTACTGTTCCTATAACCTTCATCATTAATATTACCATAACCACTAGAATGGCACTAACAGTAGCACTGAGGAACCACAGTCGTGAACTGAGATTCCTTTCTGTGGGTGTCAGCAGGACAGCATGAAGTCAGCATGGGAAGTCAAGTGCAATGTTTTTTCAGAGGCAGCTCAACAATAACTTCTGCTATCAGTGCAAGGAATCAGTTGAGAGGTGGTGAAAAGCAAGGGATGAGTGGGCAATGCACCTCTCGGCACTGATGCTTTCCCATCATGTCTGCATCCACAATATTCACGTTCCAAGAGCCAAATATTGCTTCAGTGGACATGGGACTTGTACAGGTATTTCAGGGGAGAAACAAGTCTTTTCTAGCCATTTAAGTGTTGTTTGGGAGGTTTTGCCTCTTTGCTTTTGTTTTATTATAATAATAATCTTGTGTGAAACTTTCAAAATTCAAGTTGTTCCTGTAAAGCCCAGAAGTATGCAGAGTGGAATGTGTAAAATTTTAATACTGTGGCATTTAGCCTTATAAATGTCTTTGTTTTGTCAAAGAGACTTATTATTTTTGAGCCAAGAAGTAATTAAAATACATAGTATGAATATTTATTCTTATATGTAGACTCTGTTTCCAAAAAAGGAAGTTTCAAAAGCCCAGTCTTAGTAAGAATTTAAGAATACATGACACAAGCATTTCCCATGGAAGATCCAGATACACTTTGTATGGTTTATGGGCAGGGAGATCTGGGACACATTTTAGATACAGTGAAACATCTCCATCCAGGAGAGCACAATGCTCTCAGCCTTTCAGGGATGCCACACAACTTACTCAAGAGCCCTGAGTGTTGAACAATCCATTAAGAAATGCTGTCTTCAGTATAGCTCTCTCAGCTCTTTCACAAGTAATTACCTAATTGAAAAGGTATCATTTATAAGCTTCTTTGCTTGAGGCTTCTTCAGCTCTGCTTCTGCTCTTGGGCACCCTCCTTTGAATTGTAGAATACAGCTCAGCTAATTATAATGTGGTATCACTTGATAAAGCCAACTGAGATCATAATGGGAAGACACTGAAACATCTGCCAAGATTTGAAAATTGTGTTTTTCTTTTTACTTATGCCAAAGACAGGTTACCCGTAATTAGCTCTAATTTATGAATAAGTGCAGGCTGTACTTCTAAAAGTTACAATATCGTGCCTTGCCCCCCATTTTAGAGACAAGTTAGGAGCCATGTATCTCAATCAACTGTATTACTTTTCTGTATTGTCAGGAATAATAGATCTGCATGAAAAAATGTGTAGGAGAAAGGGGATTTTATAAGCATCATTTAAGAAATTATGGGACACCAGTCTTAAGTGATAAACAGCAATAGCTCCTGTACCAAAAATCAAAGTCACGGGAGTTCCAAGACTGTTGATACACATTCTTTTTTTATGCTCTCTGAATTTTGAATGTTTATTATTCAGGTTTTCTTCAAATCCCTTCAAAGCCTTTGCCATTGTTGTGTTTCATCTGTGATTCTCAAATCATCACAGGTCTCTGGGAGCTGGAGTTTTACACACAAATTTCACAAGAGCTGGAAAACTGAGATCAGACCAATTGTAGCTTGTATTACATAAGCGTAGGATTTATTTTCATTTTTATTTTTAGCCGTGCTTGTTCTTAAAGTATCCAAATGGTTCTTCTGTTTTGACACAAGCTGCAGTTCCAGCAGAACAGAATGGGTAGACGAGCAGTGCCCTGACCTCATACAGTTCTATAGGAGCTCCAAGGGACTGTGGAGAGACTGAGGTACAGCAGAAAAAAAAAAAAAAAAAAAAAAAAAAAAAAAAAAAAAAAAAAAAAACACTAAAACGGACAATGGATTTAAAATAGCTTTGCAGTTCAGATTTGAGACATTCTGACAGTCAGACACAATGAAAGCTGCTCTCACCAACGTCCATTGTATCTTTCCTGATTATCAGCCCTTCCCAGCAGACTTCTCCAATATAGATTTAGGAAGGAAAGAGACCTTATGGCTCTCAGCACTTGACATCTACCTCCTCCCCACAGCTCCAAGTAGGTGGTGTGGAGAAGCTACGCAGTGTGTGAGTAGACAGCACTTCTTGTTTTGCAGATGCCTTCCTATTGTCCAGAAAAATCTCTTTTATTTTCCTGTGACACTTGATATGCTTCCCAGAACACACCCAGGCCTCTGGCCACCACCCTTGAGATGGACGAGGTTGAACAGGCAGTCAGAGATGAAGTGATGACTGCTGCCTCCAGCCTGTGACATCCCCTTTGGTCTGTTTTTAGAAGGCTGTTGAAGATAAGCTGTTAGCAGGCTGCTGAAGTCAAACAACAAAAAAAAGATGCAAAGGAAGATGTTGATGTTGTGACGAGGACACTGATCTCAACAGAATCAAAGAGAGTGCTTTCCAGAAGGGTTGTTCCCTTTGCATGCTCATTGTGTGACTCTGAATGCCTGCCTGTTTGTCACCCCACATGGGAAGAAAAGGGGGGATGCTGGTTACAAGTAGTTATAACGACTTGATCATACATTATAGCAGTCATACAATCCAGGATCCTAACTTTTCCTCACCACCCCTTTGGTCTCCTTAAAATCTTTTTTTTTTTTTTTTTTTTTCTCAACTCAATCACATAATGATCCGAACCAGAGAACAAACACAACTGCATCAAGATAAAAAACTTGGCTTCTTGAATTTCTTGATTCACCCTGGAAATGGATTTTATGTATGTGTGTGATTTCTCTTCTCCTTTTCCCTTATTTCTAACAACCACTTTGTATGAAATGTTTCATCACAGATGTTTGGTCATCTTTAGTGAATACTTGCTTGTGTTGCAGTTTGTCCACAAAGAAAGAGCAGAGTGAGTAATGAGAAAACAAGCCCTCCCCTGTGCTGCTTTCATTGCTTCTCTGCCTCTGCTGTTGTGGTTTGACCAGAGGAACTGTGGGCTGCAGAGCTTGCTGCACCCTTGCAGGAGACAGAGAGTCACGCGGAGGAAAGGAGACAATTCAGCATCCTTGGCTTTACAGTTGAGAATCAGGAACCTGTTTTTTAGTCAGAAGTCCTTCTTCAGAATCCAATTAATGCCAGGTAAATTACAGACCAGCTGTTTACAACTTCTGACTGACTAATATGGTCTATTTTAAAAGCAACCCGCTCATATTCCAGCGAAGTCATCACCATCCCAGTCTGTCCAAACGACTGATGAATCTTTATGATAGGTAGGTGTTTTACATAGAATCATTAAGGTTGGAAAGGAACACTAAGATCATCCAGTCCAACGAACAACCCATCACCATCATGCTCACTCAGTGCCACATCTACCCTTTTCTTGAAAACCTCCTGGTGACTTCCACCACTTCCCTGGGCAGCCTCTGTTACAACACCTCACCATTCGTTCCAAGAATTATTTTTTCTTAATATCCAGTTTGATCCTCCCCTGGTGCTACTTAAAGCCATTACATCCTTCAGAGTCAATGTGGCAAATTTGCAGCAATAAGTGATGTTCTTGCTCTGTAGACCTTTGTAGGGACCATTCAGTACATTTTTCTCTAGAAAACATCTGTTTATACTGCACCAAGTGCTGCTATAATCCAGAAAATTGATGTTGATTATATTGTCTGCTTGGTATATTTCAAATAACTTCAGTAATGTCAACAGTTTTCATCTCAGTGAGGTACATTTCTAAAAACCCTATGCAAGTTAAACATTTTGACTTTAAGAAAACAAGCTCAAGAAATTTTAAATAGTACCCAAGAAGAACATTGTGTTCTACAATTTGGTTTAATGCAGAGCAAAGGGGTTAGAAGGAAACCACAAACACTGTCCATTTCAGTCATCCAGGCAGAAACTTGAATGCACAAATATCCTAGCTATGGCTAGCTCTGAAGTGTTGATTTACATTAACTCCACTAGCTGTTCTGGAAATTGCATCTCAATTCACCAAAAATAAGAACACATTTTGACAAAATACCTGTTGGTGTTAACTTGGATTTTCTTGTTTTCAACCATGGGTTACTGACAGTGCAGTGATAACCATTTTTTAATTTTTGTTTAGAAGAAGCAAATGCTCACACAGTAGGAAGCTCTCTTCACCCTGTGTGTATGTGAGATCATATTTAACCTTTTTGTGAAGGTTTTGTGCCCTTCAGAGGAGCAGTACAAAGCAATTTGGTTAGCTGAGACCACCATACAGATCTTCACAAGCCCAAGTACAGATCTTGGTTTCAACAAGGACATTCAATGAGTCACTCTGTCTCCCCCTTTTTCTCCTTCGCCCTCTTTGCATATGATCTCCTGGTTCTGTTTCTACCATGTGCTCTGCAGGATAGAAGTCGTCCCAGATGAATTTTTGCACAGCACTCACCCATGACTGTCAGTTCAACTTGCGCACTCAGGGATATGGTTAGGGGGCATGGATGTGATGGGTTGATGTTCTGACTAGATGACCTCAGAGGTCTTTTCCAACCATAATGATTCTGTGATCCTGTGAATCTTGTCTCTCTTCATCTTCTCTCTCCACATCCTGACACAGATATTCCCAAATATCTCAAAGTCCACCAGGTCTTGGGGCTCATCTGGTGTTGCCATTGCAGAAGGAATGGCGGTCACCACTCAGCCCTGGTACAGGATATGCAACCTCCCAGTGCCTGCAAATCCAGTGTTCCTCAGAGCAACAGGAGTTTCACTGGGATTAACCCAGCCACTTGTTTATTCCCCAGGTTAATTTCACACGCCATGCACCAAGCCTGTGTTAATTATATGATTTATGGGGCTGTGTTTCACTTTTCATTGCATCGTAAAAAAAGGCTTGAATAAAGACGCTTGTTCTGGTAAATTTTCACTTGTTTGTGAATGGCCTGGAAATAGTTAACAGCAAGCACATACTCTGGGCCAGAAGAGACCGGAAGGTTCAGATTATTGCCTTATTTATTTTATTTTATTCCTAATTAACATTTTACAAGCTTTGAATATGTTTACAGAAGCACATGCAGGAAAGGGCACATGAACAAACAGAATTAATAGCCATTGAGTGCTCCATAACATACCCAAAAGATTAAGATATCATAGAGCAGTCTTGCTGTTTCTGGTGGAAGCCAGGAGGCCTAATTACAGTGACAACAAAATTTCACCTTGCTGCTTTAATTTTCTAACTAAATCCAAGTGTTCAGTTGGAAGACTTGATCTGCTGGTAGGGAAATGTATCAAGTGTTTTGTTTTTTTCAGAGGGAGCATGAATAACAACGATGATTTGTTTTGTTGTTGCTGGCTTTTTTCTGGTTGATAAAATTAGGAAACAGTCAATATTTTCAGACAGATATAGGATAAGCCTTGGGTCTAAATCAGCCTTATCTCGGCCTCTATTACTTAGACTTAATGTGGAGTTTCCACCTTTTTTGTGAGCGTATTCCCATCCCACCCATTTCGGTAGCAGTACTGAATAATTTGAAACAAATAACCTCCCTCTTCTCTCTAAGCTATGTCAGATGCTTGCATAAATGCAGGTGCTCTGAGTCCCATCAATCAATTGCCCAAAGTGACTTTTACTGACATTTTCTGTTAACTGCCAATGGAAAGGCCAAGGCTGTTTGTCACATAGCTGAAAATATTCAATCCTCATAAATAAATAAATAAATAAATAAGTTAATATAATGTCTTTGGGAACCTTGTTTTACTGATGTGTTTTTAAGCTGCTCACTACTTTCTTTCAGAGAACGAAATGATGTTACCTAAAATCAGGGTTGCCTAGGGTGATGATGGAGTCACCATCCATGGACGTGTTCTATAACAGTGGAGACGTAGCACAGGGGGGACATGGATAGTGGCCATGGTGGGGACAGGTTGACAGTTGGACTAGATGATCTTGGTGGTCTTTTTCAATCTTAACAATTCCATGATTTTACGATTCTATGATTCATTCTCCATTTTGTTCTGTGATCTTGAGCAAAACACAAATGTAAGTAAATTGCTCATCTATTTTCACCAAATTTCAGTTGGATGAAGTTCTGAAAGGTATTTTACTTGCATTTATATTCATGTCTAAATCCATGAAAGTTACAGATTCAAATTGCGCAGGTATCTCTTAGAAACTCAATGAGTACTTGTCAGCTTCTTTAGACATGTAGGTGTTTTCTGCCTCCTCACTCCTTTGTGAATCCCAGTTTTAGGACCAGACACTCAACATATTTCCAAAACAAGAATTAGTTACCACTTGGTAGTATTTGCATAGTTTTTCCCTTCTTCCAAATTCTCACGGTTTCTGGTGTCAGTGTAGCTCTGCCAGAAGTAAGGTGGGAACGCTCTTGTAAGCAAGTTGTCGTTCCTCTGTATTGCTTTTACAACTGAGTTGCCTTTGCTGACTCAGAAGGGCTTCATATTTCTGCTTTTTCCAGCGAACTGCAAACTGCCAGAGCTCTCTTACAGGGTAGCAACAGAAGAAGGAAATTGTAGGAAAGAAGTCAGCATCAGCAGAGGATAAAGGAACAGTACCGGATCCTAATCACACAGGACACAGCGATTTGAAGCATGAGCAAATTTTAGCCACTGCTCTAACCTTTTTGGCTGGAGATAAACGGATGTGATTCCTATCTCTACCCAGAGGACACCATGAGGTTCACCATCTGTGTCAGCAGATGCACATACTGGCAGTCCTTGTTGCCTCATCAAGACCATGATCTTGGCTCAATTATGCAGCTACTGGACAATATTCTGCTATTAATGTCATCTAATTATGCAAGGAAACCTGCAGATCACGTTTGATTCCCAGACAGGGAAAGGACAAAAAAATTTGCTTGAAACTGGTTTATGTCAAAGGGTGAGTAACAGTGTGGCATAAATAAACAGTCCAACACGTTATCCTGTTTACATGGGATCAGAGAAGGCTTGTAAGTCTGAGTCCTGAGGGAGGCACTTATAGTAATAATGTCCAGACTTCCTTGCACAAGGTTCAGAAATTCAGGAGAAAGAAAGGGAAAAATGAATTTTAAGTGCTTTGTATAAAGAAACAGTATAATGGGAAGTTGATATTGTTCCACTTTGCAACATTTTGCATAAATGTACAGATGTGAGTCTCCTTTTGTCTTCTTAGAGCCCATTGGTGGAGATTTGTGTAGCAGCATCAGGATCAAAGTCTTTGTAGCTGCCCCAGATTCGTTTCAGTTTTTTCTCTCTTGGATTCCCACTCTCAGAGATAATGAGCTCAGATTTTTATACAGGAGTAATTTAAAAACACAAAGCTTTTACTAGGTGAAAGTGAGCTATTCTTGCCTCTATTGTGAAATTGCTGTCTGTGATTTCATTCTTGAGTTTCTTGTATTTTTCTACCATGCTTTTTGGAGATGACTGGATGCCAGGAGGAAATTAGCCATCACAAAATATCTTAAGATGTTCCATTACCACAAAGTCAAAATCCAGACAAGGCAGCTTACTCCTCTAAAGAGGCCTACAGTATGAGTAAATCTTGCCCAAGTTGCGCTCATATGTTGTAGGCAAATAAAGACAGATGAATTCAAAAATAATATGAGGCCAATGATTATAGTCTCCTGATGGAGAACAGTCTGTGAACGTCTTGTTTTCACACAAAACATGAGTGTGAGGTACTCCCGTGCAGAATTTATGTCCTGCCTGCTTTCCACTGACCACCACAAGGAACTGCATATGGTGTTATCTCCTGACCTGCTCATCATGAAGGAGCACAGCTCAGGTGCTAAGCTCACATTCCACACTGAGCATGGATGGGAAGAGTGAAAATTTGTGGAGCTCTGGGTAGCTGAGTTACTGTGTGGGGATAGACAGTGTTTGCTCAAATGGAAATGCTGTTTCATGGGGTCTGAATGTGTCTTGAACACTTGTTCTCACTCAGTCACAGCCTTTTCAGTGTACTGCATTTTCTGACGGACACTGCAGACATCTCCCTGTACTCTCTAACATGTAACTCAATCAGGCACCAGGCTACTGCTCCCATGATGTGGATTACTGAACATGCTTGCTGAATTAAATCTATTACTGTATAAATGTCAAAAAGAGGAATTTAAGAAATGAAACTATTCTAAACCCTTTCTGTGAAACTTTCTGCCTGGTGAAAACTGTTCATCTTTCATCCTGGACTGGGAGTTGAGAGGTTCAGATAGATCAAAGAAACAGTTACAGTCCTGAAAACATCCAGAGGCTGGAAAATGTCTTAAATAAAATTTATCATAAATTGCTCCAGATAATTTAGCAATTCTAAGAAGATACAAGTAGAAAGTTTTTCTTTCAGAGAGAGGAAAAGACTATATTTTACTTTTGTTTTCATTTCTGAATATTTTGTCTGAACTGATGATGCATTTAACATGAACTAGTATCTCTAAATGTGTTTGTATTTCTTTGTGATAAAATACCTTGTTTATATTTTTAAGTATCTAATCCCACTTCCCTGGGAGCCTTGTGTCTCTGTGTTACAGTGTGGGCTAAACTGTGCTCTTCAAGAGCTGACTCTAGGCCATGTCCAAAGCCTTGGACAAACAGCCATTCCAAGTGAGAAGAGTTGGCTCAAATGTCTGTTCTAGCATGGGGGTAAACAGAGAACAGACACAGCTGTTGGAGCCACTGTCTGCAGCACCCAATGAAAAGCAACTCTTTTCTTCAGGAATTAAGTAGAATTGCCAGTGGTTTATAATTGAGACTGAAATCAGGAACACGTTCTATAGACAGCTTTTTACTCTTAATTTCATTTCACTCTGTAGTTTGACATGCAGACCCTGGCTTGGGAGTTTAAAACCAACAAATAGCAAAAACGTTCAAGGAAACATTTGGAAATGAAGATCTCCTGACTAATGGTACTTATTTGGACTCCCTTTGATCAAGTATAATGATGCTTAAAAGATAGAGTATTTGGTTTGAGAATTTTTAAGTGGAAATCATATTTAATGCTCCTATCACTGCTTCTTACGGGAAAGAAAAGAATTGCAACAGAGGCTTCAAGGTTTCCTCCCCTTCTCCCATCCTGGTTTATGACAGAGGTGAAATTTTTTGCTTTGCTATTTATTGACTTACTTTAGTGTTCTCAGATGGAAACATTATCAGACTCATCACTACAGGATAGATCAAAGACAGCAGATCAGACTCCTCCCTGGGGTGAAGATAAACTGCTGCACTTGACCTGTGCCTGGAATGTTTAATGGGGTCAAAATGTAGAAAAATAATAGTATTCATTCCCTTCCACCTTTGCAGCAGCCTTCCCCAGGATCTTTTTGTGGCTATTGCACAGAACAAGGCAAAGGCCTGCATTCCTTTCAGACACAGCTCATTTCTACAGGTAAAACTGAGAAGTCTGTTAGTTTTTGCCTTCTTCAACCAAGGACCCCTTTTTCAAAGTTCAGGAAGAGACAGGTACTGAGTCCTTTCAGTATTCTTTAAATATCTGCCTACCATACTTTTCCTCTCAACTAAGAAAATAAATTTGACCAAATTCTCTTTTTTCTTCCCGTTCTTTTCTTGTTTCAACCTTTTTTTCCATCTTGGCACTGGTGGAGGAATGGCTGTAGAACTGAAGGGAACTGTCTTATTTCAGGATCAAAGCATGAGACTCTGCAACATGAGCAATTTTAAGAGCCTTTTCAACCAACCTGAGCAAGGGCCTGAGTGGGCAGCCAGTGGCAAAGTGAAGCACATCAGGCAGCTCTGTAACAGCAAGCAGCAGAGATACCTTATGTCTTCTAACTATGACCTCTATTTTGCTTGCAAAAATCCTGCTACAGCAGCTGCCTCTGGCCATTTGCAAAGTACCCCTGCCTTTTGTTGTGATTATGAGCTTCAGGATCCTGTTAGTTTGCAGTAAATCACTCACAGCAGCCCCAAAAAATGAATAATTTGGTCAAGTCATGCACCAGCTGGTGTCCCGTAGAGAGTCTGTCTACAGACACCTTTGTGGGTTGCCTCCTCTATTTCCTGAGCCTGAGAAGCCCTATTTCAGATCCCAAGCTTGTTGCAGCTTCTGGGTGACTGCCATGACCTCATTTATAATGCAGCAAAGCTGCACTGATTCATCTCTTCAGGAAATATGGTCTCACTAGGCTTGTCCAGCAGAATATGGACAAGCTGTGATTGACCCTACTCCCAGTGCATAAGCTCTCTCTAAAAGGGAAATGGTCTTTTCTTAGCACTGCCATCATTTCTTGAGTGCTGAAGAACTCTTTTGAAGGGAAAAAGTGTTCAACATTGAGAACAGTGATAAAGTGATATGATAATACATGCACAACAGAGGCAGCTTGGAAAGCAGAGTTTGAACAGAGTATGGAACTGAAACATGCTTTGCAAAACCTATACTATTTTAGAACCAGCTCAACTTGCTACCTTCTTCCTAAAGTCCCTTCAGTTCCAGTTTTAGCAGGAACAAAATGGAAAGCTATATTCCATTAAAGCTATAACTTCTTTGTTGAGAGGGTCCCAGCAAACACCCAGAGACTGTTTCATAGAAGGAAAGGGACAATAGAGTCACTTCCTGCGTTTTGGAACTATTTATGCCAAAATCTTCCAAAAAATCATATGCTGCCCACCCTCCCTGACTCTGAGCATGGAGGCAGATACTAAGCATGTTTTTGAAAATCAATCTGCATATCTCAGCTTATCTGTAGCCACCACCAGTCCTTCCTCTTGGTGTACAGGTCTGATCTGACACATTAATCAGGTATACAGGATTATCTAGGAAATTGAATTTTGAAAGACAAGATCATGGGAAGCACGATGGCACCATCTGAAGGTCTTGTAGTTTCATTAGCTGCATAGACACTTTCTGTATTTAAGCATACTTTTCTCATAAAAACATACATTTGGTATCCACAGTGAGCGCAGTGAGCTGCACATCTACTGGTACACACACTCCTGGCAACAAGCTGTCATAACTTGACTGCCATGACTTAGATACTATAATTTGCTATTTGTGTTTTGTTACCTTCAGACAAATCCCCACCTGTCCACCTGCAGGTATTTGTTGCCTGAGGTGCTCAGAGATATGGCTAACAGAAAAAAAAATCTACTGACTACACCAAAATAACATTAAGTGCCAGATCTAGGTTATATGCAGGAAATATCCTTTCTTCTGCACCCTGCCACCCAATCACATGTTATGGAGGCCGACACATACCGTCCTTCAGGGCAATGACAGCTTAGGATGGGCATGTTTAAGAAGATTGCATGATATCGTGGAAGTGGGAAGTGTGTTCCAGCATTACCCCTTGAAGCAGAGTTGATTTATTTGGATTGTCTTTGATCTTTTAATTACAATATGTTTTCATTCTTAAAGCCATGGGTCCAGTTTATCTTGCTATAATTCACGTGTATTATTTTCCTGACTCTTGGCATCTCTGAATTGCAAGTCTGTGCCTCTCAAGGAGAGGTGAACCTTGCATCTTGGCTTAGGAGTGCTGCTGCCTGGGCCATTATGAAGAATTTGAGGTGATTCATTACTTAAAGACTTTTGAGGCTATTCTCCAAATCTGGAAGGAATTCTAGGCAATTTGCCTGCTCTACCCAAATTTGCTGGTGTTTTCCCAGAAAGTATGCAAAACTGAGAGCAAGTTGTATCAGTGTGTACTTTGAAAGAATAACTGAACTAAAAGTCAAAGATTGTATTTTGTTTCCTAATTCCTTTGTTTGACATTTCTTGACAAGATATGTGCAGGAAGTAAACTAGAGTTTACTTCAACCCATCATAATGGAATCAAATTGTTTTCCTAAGTGCTGCTAGCTCATTGTAGCCTTAAAGAACCTCTGTTTCTTCACAAACATGAATAAAAATGTCCAGTTTGAATCCACAGTGGGTATAAGATGAACAGGATTGTTCACTGCAGCAGCAGCATAGTTGTATTATTGTCATGACTTAGATACTAACTATTTCTCTCAGATTTAAGTTTTAACTGCATATGTTTTACATTTCATGTGAGGACATTAAAAAGGAGAACATGTTAATTTGCTTTGCTAAGAATTACCATCAGATAGATAGATAGATAGATAGATAGATAGATAGATAGATTAGATAGATATGGCGCCCAGGAGACAATAAAGCCTAGGAGAAAGCAAGCTGTTTTTTCTATTTAGGTAGATACTGCAGAAAGCCAGCAACTTGTGAGACTGTTTTCTCTAGTTGGGATTAACAGAGATGTGCTAGGAAGGCCAGCATTCATGCAAATGAAAGTGGAGTTAGTCTAGAGCACAGCATTTGCTTACCTGAGTCACTCAGTAGTTGGTTGTGAACAAGAGAGGTGAATAATGATTTCAATATTTAGTGTAATTCTAGTTATGGATTCTGTAACTGAAAAACAAGCCAACTGTAGAAAGTTTGGTATTTTATATTCATATATGGCAGACCCCAGCAGATCATTGGTACATTATAATGTGCAAGCCTGGACAAAAACATCCTGGAATGACCTCTGGTGAACTCTAGATTATTTTGTCAGGTATTTATTGTCCATTTGGCATGGCCTACAGAAAAGAAAAGGAATGTTTCACTACTCGTGTCATACTCAGCTACAAGCAACATCTCAGCAGTGGAACACAAGGAACTGTAAATTCTTTGTTGTTAGAATCATCTAGTTTCAAATGCATATGAGTTTGCTCAGCTTATTTTTCTGTATTTTGAAGTGTCTTAGCCTTTCTAATATCTTAAATTGAATACATTTATATTAAGCCATTTTAATCTTTCTTCCTTTAAAACAATCTACTGGTCTTAGTACTCTGTCATTCATTCTTAGCTGTGTCTGAAGACTACATACTTTCCAGCTCACAGTAACATTGTAAATGGTAATCTTCCTGCTTTGGATATGATCAGATATGCTTAGTCTTGAAATACATGTGACTTGTGCAGTGGAAAACTTGCCATAGGACTTTTCCCTCAGTGATTAATTGTTCACAAATATTTGGGAAGCTCCTTTTTCATCTCATGCTTGTCTTTCTTCCATTGTTTTGAGGAGGAGATTCTTGGAATTGGGTTATCTGGCAATGGCAGCATAAAAAATGCAGTACTTTTCTGACATTTTTTCTCAAGCAGTCTTAAAGTGTGTAGTGGCAAGTTTATTCTTTAACTAAGGTAGAAATTCTTGGTCTATACAATATCTCTGAATCACCTTTAACTATTTTCTTCTTGGATATAACTAGTTCCCCTTCAGTCTTAAGGGAAAGAGCAGGTATTTGTTTATGAGAGGGCATTTATGTACTTTGGGAAAGTTGAACTTGGCTGAGAAAACATAAATATTTTCAGTGGTTGGTTCAAGAAAAACAAGATGTCCATCTCTTTTAGAAGAAGGTATTCTATGAAATGAAATCATAAGCTCCCTTGTTTGTGTGCTTTCGTTTCCATTCTTTTAAGTTTTACCTAGGACTTTACATAAGTCTCTTTTAAGCAAGGCAGTTACTCTGATCCGTGAACTGCCTGGAACAAAATATGTGAGAAGTTTCTCCTGAAACATCAGGGGAATAAATTTTCACATCTGAATTCCAGTCCAAACTTTAAATGCTTTTTCATCTCTGTATTCATTTAAAAGCATGCACGTCCACTTAAATACTCCCTACTAATCTATAGCCCACCCAAACATAGCATATTAGAATGACAATATCAAAAATCAAGCCTATCTTTCATTTCCAAGGAAGCTTACTTAGAACCTGAGGTTCCATACCTGATTCTCCAACCTGAAGAATCTGATTTGGGGATCTCAACTGCATGAGATATGAAAAAAAATTATCTCAAAGGACCTGCAGGTCTTCTTCAGTTCTCATCTGGAAAAGTTGTTTTGAACCAGCAAGGTGAAATTCATGTTTATGGATATCTCTGTTTTTCTTTAATTCTTAGCTTTTCTCTCTAGCTGATGGGAACGAGACAAGCTGCGGAGTAATGCAGAACAGTTAAACTAACAAGTATTGGAGATAAAGGACACCTTTCTTTTTCTTTCTTTCTTTTTCTTTCTTTTTCTTTCTTTCTTTCTCTCTCTCTCTCTCTCTCTCTTCATTGGAAACATGATATTTGAGTGATGGTAACAAAAAGTAAAGATAAAATGACACCACAATGCATTGACAGTTTTTGAAAGAAAAAAAAATATCTAAGTCTTTGGGATAGAATTCACTGTAAATAAAAGAAAAAAAGAACAGAAATTAACGTTTGTGGTCAGTCCCCAGCAACTACGCTCTTTAATGCAAACCAATTGCATTTTTACCTGAAATATATGACAGATAGCTTAGGCACTAATGTTTTTCTCTGTTAATAAGCTCGATATGGAACAGAGCTCCTTTAGAATATGTACGGTAAAGTGGAAATGCATGCTTTGGTGACTGTTATAAAGCAGGCCAAAGATATGTCAAGTCCAATTAATGTCAATAAGGAACATCTGTATTTAGGCACCCAAGTTACTTAATGCAAACATTTCATAATTATATACTATAGCACACATGGAGCATTATGAGATGTGGTGTCCCAGTGTGAATAATATTCACATTTTTCAGATCAGTCAGCAGTCTTGGTCTGGCTTTGGCTCAGCTTGCAGTCTCCCCGTAAGAGCATTTCTTTATAATATTGAATTAAGTACAATCCACATTTTTTCTCTTATCTGTGAAATCTTGTGGTTGTGGCTTGACTGTTTTTATAAAATGAAAGATCCAAGTGCATGTAAAGCTAGGGTTTTGGGGGCTTTTTTTTTTTTCCTTGAGACATCTGGTTTTTTTCTTATGTGCTTTAAGTCTGGGAAGGAAAGGTTCAAGTGGATGAAGCATAGCATGAAAGACTCCATGTCTAAAGGATTCTTCATCTCACAGAAAGACCAGCAAAATAGTAAAAGAACAACAGTGGAAACCATTTCCTTCACCTGAATCATTAGATGCACTCTGAAATGGTGGCTTAGCTCAAGTCTGGAGAGAGTGGAATAGATACCAACGTTTATAGTCTGGGAATCTCAAAACTTCCTAAATACTTGTAAATTTGAAACCAGCCATGCAGCAATTGTTTAAACAAATGGAGCAGACGCTTGTAAGCTCAACTGCCACCCACACATAGTTTTCTATGGTACATGATGCCTTTTTGAGCTGGGTGGGTTTCTTGAACTTGGTGGGTCTGTTGGGATGGAGCTCTGGAGTTGTGTGTTTGGGATTTTAATCTCCACTTTGGAGGAGCTACTAAAAAAGATGGAAAAGTCATCTGGCGCTTAATGTGAAACACATCACTTGCATCTGAACAGTCTCCATCGCTGGTAGTGCTTTCCACCAAGCGCTCCCTTGAGCTGTCCAAGTCCCTCCACAGGCCATCATTCCAGACAAAAATGGCAGCAAATGCTGGGGCATAAGCTCTTCCAATCACTTACAGCCTCACAAAGCCACCACAAAACAATCAGCAGGGAAAATCTGGAGAAGCTGCCATATTAAAATCAGACTTGCAGGTAAGTGGGCAGCTTTACCTAATCTGACAAGTGCTGATTAATTCAGACTAGAAAGAAACAGGTGTCAAAATTAGATTAGAGAAAATGGAATATCTGCCATTCGGAGAATATCTTGCCCAAGTATCAGTCACCAATATTTCTGCCTCCTTCATCCACCCATGTTGGCAGGTTTTCACAACCCCACCTCATGGACTGCCAAAAAGAACGCTACCATGAGCTAAGCTCCCACACTGTTTTTAGCAAGCTGCTATTGAGACCCCACCTATTTCAAGAAACATTCAGGCCTGAATACCCACTTCCCACTCTGTATATGTTCTGTCTTGTCTGGCTTTGTTTTTCTTCACTTGTGCCTTTGGAATACAATCACTTCAGGGCAGGGTCTAGTCATCTCTTTGGCACTTGACCTGCTTTTCCTAGTATATTTACTGTTCAGAGTTCTTCTATGAACTTCAGCAAGATCACTCTTTAGTCTTCTGTGATTAATAATGCTAATTAATACTGAAATCAATCATGTTGGCTTGTGTTCAGAGCAGAGGAATGCACAGTCATGTAAAAAGATAGCTAAGTACATTAAAACCTTCAAAAGAGCACAGATCTCCATAGGAGAAGTTCTGGATATTGGCTTTTTTTTTTTCTTTTTTTTTTTTTTTTTTGCATTTAACTCCAGGAAACAGTTTACTCATCTGGAAATAAAAGTTTGATAGGGGTAACCGTAAACCAGTGATCAGCATTGGAAGATGATCTGTTCAAAACACTATCCCGTTGCAGAGCTCAAGCAAAGCCTTAACACAAATGTTGCTGCTCTCATAAGAAATAATAATGGTGGCACCTGTATGCCAACCTGGACAAATTCCGCATGATTCAAAACAGAAATAAAAGTTTTGCAATAGAGGCAGAGGAAGTGAGGTGGTAGCTCCATGTGCTGGGATGCTTTTAGTTTGACCAGGTACAGAGCTGTGGGACAAGCAGAGCAGACAGCCAGGAAGAGGTTCTCCAGGTTTTGCATATGAAACCTGCCCTGAAGTCTCATTAATGACTAATGGGAGTTTTGTGTCTTCCTTCCATGTACCACTCTGAACCTACAAATAACAGGATTTGTGTGATCCCCCTCCTACATGCTTGCTGCTCCCTCTAACTCACCAATAAAACCTTGGGAATAAAACAGACTTCGATGTGTGCACATTCCAATTATAAGCAGACAGAAGGAGAGCTTGGATCTAAGCTGGCTGAGATCCAGGGATACCGGCAGAGGCATAAAGAGAGTGGAAGTGGGCCTTGTGCCAGGAGAAAGAGTGAGAGATTTCTGACAAGTTTGAAGGGGAGAGTGATAGCAGAAAAAAATTGTGGATCCATTGAGTGTGGGTGAAGGATAATCGTGTGGCTAAGCAGTAAGATTAGGAAGTAGACTGAGGTCTGGAATCCCAGGTCTGCTGATAGGGATTTCCAGTCTGACCTAGCAAGACTTACTACACCAGTGCAGGCAAGGAGAGAAAAAGGGTTGAGGAGGGCATTCCCCAATGCACCACTCTGCCTGGAAACAAGATCGACACAGACCGAGTCCTCTGCTCTGCCTAATCCTGCACAGAAATAGTCCCTTTTTTGCAGACATCCCACTGAGCACTTCACCCAAGCCCAGAATATGGGGCTGATGTCCTGTCAGTTAGCTGCTGTCCCCCACTGATTTTCTTATTAAATGCTGCAGTAGAGTATGATGTGTAACATGAGGTATCCTCCATATCACAGTGATCAGTCTCTCAGCACAGTTTTATGGGTTGCCAGCACCTGCTTTTCTATCTGATAGCCACAGGGAGGGTGACTGGGAATTAATTTAAGTGCTTTGAGATCCTTACTATAAACAAATCATTTAGACAAAAAAATAACAACAAACAACAAAAACAAAACAAAACAAAACAAAAAACAATGCAACAACAAACAGTAATAAACCTGATTGCATCCAGATCTCTCTGCTGAGACACAAGTTCTTTAACTTGCTTCCTATAAGACTGTTTTTTCCAAGGTTTCTTTTTTAATATTATTGTTGAGGGGGATTTGGGTTTTTTTGTTTGTTTTGTTTTGGTTTTTTTGGGGGGAGCTATTAAAATATCCAGAAGGTTTTCAAAAGTATCTTTGGGTACCCTTCCAAGTAATTTATCTTAATTTTTAGGATGGAGACAAACTTCTTATTTATGTTTCAAAGATGACATGACATCAAAGAGTTTGAATATTAAATTCCTTAATTACAGATGATAGGCTGATAAAAAGAGATCACCTGTGGAGTTTTATTAAACCGATATTACAACTACATTCACAGAGATTTAGGACTACAACAACCAACCTAAACCCATATGTCAAAAGATTATTTGGGGAAATAAAAAGCATTTTCTCCAATATATGGATACCACGTACAACTTGAAATTACTAGCTTCCAAACCAATAACTTTACCACCATTCTGAAATTACTCATCAAGTTGACCATTTATCCTCTGGATGCTGCTTTGCTTGCTGTGAGAAAGTCCATGATTTCTTCCTTCAAATAAGACTTTTGCCACACCCAGAAGGTCTGAAACAGCATCCTAAGATGTGCTTCCCAAAAGGTCTCACTTTTCCTCGAGCAGGTCAAGAAAGAGGTTTTACCCATCCTCTAGATCTTTTATACTGCCCTAACTCAGGATAGCAGTTACCCTGTGTGCTTCCATTTTGACATACTTGTAGCTGAGGAATTTGCAGGGTGACACTGGTGCCAACACCTTAAACTGTAAACACTGATTTTCACTGGGGGGAATACCAGGAGGAAACTTATCACAAAACCTCAACAATTTCCCTTGGTTGCGTGGGAGTCATTAAATAAACTGGGGAAGACATTTAAGACAAAAATTTCTATCAAGAGACAAGTGAGGGGGATCATGCTTGTGGTGGGACGCTGTTTTTTCAGTCCCAGCCGACACACACCCATACATAATTAGCAGAATCTCTGTCAATATTAAAGTTACAACTGGATTCATAATTTGTGGGTTTGGCTTGTCCATTACTGGCCAGGGTATGAAACTGGCAGGTTAAAAAGTCTCCTCTTGGAAGTAAGTTTGTGTGTTTAAGAGGCTTTGATTGTGTGCAAATCACTTACAGCAATAGTATTACAGGATATCCAGAATCTAGATGTTTTCCAATGATCCTGTTCAAAACATGGTGGAATCAAGCTTTGTAAACCCCCATCCTGGTAGCAAGGTAGGGTACAATTGCCCCTCTTTTAATATAGGAAAATTTTGTCAGGGAAATGTTTTACAGCCTCCAGTTCTCAAACTGAGTTGAGGCTCAGGTGTACTCAGCACTGTCAGAAGATGCAGGAGCAAAAATCCCACAGTATGTGCATAGCTCAGCACTGCACGGAAGCACTGTTAGTCACAGTATTAGAAGTTGGTCTTAACACAGAAGTACTCAACTTGAGTCTCAGTCATTTGTTCAGTATCACAAATAACACAGGTGAGAGGGTTTGGACCAGGGCAACTTCCTATTCTCTATGATCTAATGCTTGGGTTCTCCCTTTTGCACCCCGTACTCAAAGGACTGATCTGAGTAACTAAAGGACAGTGATTCAAAGCACAGATACACAGATCCATATCACGGGGACAGTAACAGATGGATTGAACAGCCTCAGCACCATTAACGTTCTGAGAATGGAAAATCTTCATTTTGTTTTTGCTGCTTTTGTCTGAGATCAGAAGCTGAAGTTTCACTGACCTTTACTGATGTCAAGAGTGTGAAACTGCCAGCTCTGCTAGCATTCATCCAAAACAAAAACAATGGGAATGTCTGATCCTGTTCTTGCTATTTCATTCTGCACTTTGCACAGTAGCAAGGGCATTTCTGCAATGAACCTGGGTGTAATGCTTAGTTTTAACTTGCTGGTGACTAATTTTAATCACATACAACGATAACAATTACTTTCAGCATGTACTAGCCCATATTTGTGAGCTTAAGGAATTGCTACCCATTCCTTCTATTTTCAGGGTTGTTACAAGAAGAAGTAACCTTTAATTGGTTTTCACTTTTTTCTTCAAAAGACAAAAATATCTGGGAAGAAATTACATAGTCATGGTTGAATTCCCAAATTGGCAGCAATGGGAATACTGGGTGAGTGAGATATACCAAGAACAATGTCTGGAGACGACAACCACGAGCATGTTTTCCCCCTAAGAAATCTAGTTTCCAGAGTAGCATATTCCTCCACACGCAGCATATTTGCACTTGGATAGACTCAAGTGGTGAAATGCCCTCTAAATCTGCCCTGGCACAGCCATAAAAACACTCCAAGTACTTCCAAACATTTAAGCCAAATCCTATCTGGTTTAGCAGCAGTCCACCTGGTTTTCCTTTCCTGCTTGCAATAGCTTTTCTTCTTCTGCTCACTAAGCCAAAGCCTCCTCTGTCCTTCAGACCACTTGGCATGGTGAAATAGAAAATGATGGTGGGAACCACAGGCACCCCAGGGTGCTGATGCCACCGTGGCCTGCAGAGCCTGAACTGGAACTAACTCATGCTCTTGGTGGTACTGAGGCTGCTGTGCTGCCAGTGGTGGTATCTCCCAGGTACAGGCAGTGGCAAATCCCAGGTATAGCCAGCCCACTCCCCCTGGCACACTCATCCCATTAAAACCCATGGCACGCTTTGCTAAAGTAAATGGCTCTAGTCTGAGTAATCCTGTTCCAATTTCAATTTGCATAATTGCCTTCTGCTTTCATATCTCCTGCAGTTCCTTTCAGGTAAAGACTTCTTGCCTTCTTATCCAAGATAGTTGCTTAATGCTAGTTTGCTTTAAAACAGCAACTATTTTGTCCCCCCAAGCTAGCTGCATTACCAAGGGTGGGTGCACATGTTCCAGTGCACTTTAGAAAATTAACGTATTTTGGAAAGGAAGTATTACAAACTTGCTATCAACATGCACAGCAATAAATCTAGGGTAACATCTATTCCACATGCCTAAGGATGTTCATAGCACAATTCAGAGCTGCAATTACAGCTCTTCTCCCAAGTTTTAATTTTGCTATCTTTGCGATTGGTAACTGTGGCACCCTAAATGTCAATATAGATTGTGTGTATGTGCTTGGGTCAGCAGCAGGAAACCAAGGGGCCACGGCTTGTTAGTGGCAACCTGGGTTAGGCAGGTACCTGTCAAGACTGAGGAGGGGGTAAGAAACAGAAGAACTGTTTGCAGCAAATGATTTTGAATGCTTCCTCATTGTCTGGCATGATCCTCACACCTGACACTTGTAAGTTTGCAACAAACAAGAGCAATGCTTTGAAAAGCTAATGATCAAATTTGCACTGAGGGCAGGGCAAGCAAAGACACGTTTGGTGCGCTGGTCTGGGAAAACTCACAGGAGACAAATAGGACTTTCAAATAATGCCCTTCCTTAAGAGAAAAAATAACAACAATAAAAAAGATGCCTGTGAGGATAAACAATTGCAAGCAGGTTTTATTCATTCTTGGCACTTGCCAGCATTTGGTTCTTGCCTTGCACTCCACCTGGTTGTGCTGTTGACCATGAAGCCCCAGCCTGCAAGGTTATCTGGAAAACAGGAAATAGCTTGTGACTAATACCATCTCCATGTGCCATGAGTCAGAAATCTTGGCGACAGAGAAAAAAAAAAGGATCTAAAAAAAAAAAAAAAAGAAAAGAAAAAGAAAAAAAGAAAAAGAAAAGAGGAGACAAGTTTCCTGGGCCAGAGAAAGGAAAGAAAGGAAATTAATTTCCCTTTAGAGCCTTATTCGAGGCTGCTGAATGTCAAAGGCAGGTGTCACACGGCTGGCACAAGAAGCCACAGATGAAATTTGGAGCTCTACAATAATCTATTGCTTCTGGTTCAGCTGATTTGACTACTTCTGATGTAAAGAGCACCTCAAACTGTTGATTTCATCTTTCTTCAGAACATGTTTCTCAAGCAGCAGGGTTAGTGCGAGGCTTTGCTCACCAGTGTTCTCTCCAGGAGGGGAAAAAACAAAAAAGGTGGAAAGAGAAAAGAAACCTACTCTCTTTCTCTTGTCCTTGCTCAAATTTTGATTCAGGTTTTATGTCTGCCATCTCTAGTCTTGAAACTCACTTATTTTTCTTTTTTTACAAGATATTTTACAAGACTAGAGCTTTGCAATTTCCACGAAGGGAAACTCATGTTTTTGGCACTCCTATTTTGTTTTTCTACGCATCTCTCTGACTTATAAAGTAAAACTCAGTAGCACAATGCTGTCCAACAGATGACACAGTGCCTGTAGCATTATCAACTGGGAAAACACATTGTGAGCTGCAGTTCTGGACTCATCTAGGGCAAATTGACTGTTTTGCAATGTACCTGCCCTAAGTTTAATATGCAACTTGGCATTTACTGAAATCCTCTCCGCAACATGCTTTTAAGCCCTATTCCGAGTCGTATCGCATGCTAGATCTAGTAAACAAGTCTGCATAAAGCCGTTTATTAGCTGAGTCCAGCGACACTTCTGTTCTGGTTAAATCTGTCTCCTAGCTGACGGCACGGCTGCTAAAACCCTGCAGCTAGCGGAGACGAGAGTAGAGGTTCCCTTCCCAGGTCTCCCAGGTTTCTTCCACAGCTCTGCCAACGATGTGGTGTGACTTAAATTAAGTCAATTAACTTCTCTGTGCGTCAGCAGAGCAGGACATATATTTACTGGGGAGGGGGAGTTGAAGACTCCTTCAGCAGCCTTATAAGGTGCCTCAAAAACCCAAGGCAGAAGCAGCAGTGAAATGCAAAGAGCACAATCATAGAGGCAGCAACTTGCTATACAGAGTGCAGAGAGATGTTCGACATTTGGGCTGATAGCGTGGATGTGATGTGAGAGTCCTTATTTTAGCCTGTTCTCCAGCCCGATCTCCAAAGTGAGTGAGATACACACATCCTTTCTGACTCATTCAGGGCTCCAGAAAGGCACAAGGAAAACCCTAGGATAGCAGCAGCCCTTTGCCTTTGGCTGTGCAGAAGGACCAACACCCTACTGAATACCCTGAATGCAGAAGTCCCTGCCATGGTCTTCATATGTCTCTTATTTACCCACCTCTGCAGGAGTCAGACAGATGTTTCATGGGTCTTAAAGTACTTCAGGGTATCATGAGATGAAGCATTTTGTCATTTGATGTCAGGCACTGGAAGAAGAACCTCACACCATGCTTACCTCTGAAGCATGCCCATTTTGCAGCACACTCTAAGGCTCTGGAAGTCAGGAAGAAAGGAAAGGAAGAGAGAGGAAACACCCCAGAGGGTTTTAAAAACCCAGATAGCTCCAGCACCACTATTAAAGTCCAGCTGCCTAATAAATCCATGCTTTTACATGGGTTTCTCAAAAGCATCTGTAATGGCACAAAAACCTGGGACTTTGAAGAGCTAGCTACTCTTGTGCTTGTGTGGATGTGGTTCTCGGATTTCAGTTGACTCCAAGAATCCAAGGTTCATGGCTTCTGAAATTCACATGAATTTATATTTGTCAGACACTCTACCTGTTGTGTAATTTTTGATGCAATGAAGTTGGTGCTGCCCATGTACCCAGGATGTTGCCAGAAGAAAGAGCTACACCCCTGCTAATGACTCCAGAGGAAAAACCCACAGTTGCTACATGCTGTATTTGAGCAGAGTTTGAATCCATCAGGCACTACAGGTAAAAGAGTTTGAAATCCTACAAATGCAAGGGGGTGTAACAAATTCTCCATGTATGTAGGCTCCAGAATCAACATTAAGATGTAGCCCTTGACAATAGCAACCATCTCCATTTGGCTATCACTATCTCTGGAGAACAGAGCCGGCAACTTTATGAAGGAAGGGAACATTACAAGGGCATGACCTGAGTTCTTTTCAGATCCTCCCACGAGCAGCAACAGTCTTCAGTGTTAGGAAGAGCAGATGAAGGTATGGATATGGGACAGCTAGAGAAAGATCATTTCTTGTGCTCAGGTGGTCCTCAGGAGAGTGTCTGGCATGTCTGTGTTTCTCATTTGTCTTGGTGAGTCCTTTGTAGGAGCACAATGCTATGGCATATGACCTCAGATGATCTCACTTCTTGGATGTAGGAAATGCCAAAAGAAGACTAGGCCTTGCATTCTCACCACCCACTGAATGACTCATACTAACAGAGAGAAAACTGGGTTTATCTGGATGCTTAGGAACCTCAATGCACAATCAACGTAGAAATGAGGCCTGACCTACCTACCCCATAAGGTCATTCAAATCAGTTAAGTTTAAAATATGAAATTAAGATGTGGCTTGACATCAGGAATCTAATGTACATAGACCTAACCCACTACGAGATTTTTAACTCAGGATATTTTCCTACTCCAGAAAACTCTAAGTTTCTTATCATTGCTGTCAAGGAACTACTCAGGCTTACAGAAGAAATCCTTAGAAGTTCCTGGTTATCTTAAACCCTTTTTTCACTGCTTCTGAAGAGGGGGAAAAGCTCAAGGTGAAATGTCCTCAGGGCAAAAAAAATATTTATTTTATTGAAAAAAAGAGCACTTAATTAAGAATATGGAAATCTATTTAAAAGAATGTACTTTATAAACTTCACAGAACTGCAAAAAACTTCTTTAAGTATTACAGATGCAAGAATTTGGAAGAGTTTACTGTATTTTTGCCACTTGTGCTTGTTTACCTTTAAGAATTAGATCAAGACGTACTTCACACAAGACACAGCCACAGACGCTCAAACCATACACTTGGTGAAATCCAAGTCACTCTAAAGTCAGTGGGAAATTTGCCACTGAAAGCCAGCAGTTTCAGTAAGCCACCCGACTAGAAAACCCCAGATCTCAATGGCTCAATGTATTTAGCTCTGTCAATATCTTCTGCACTAGACTTGGTTGGAAAATGCGTTATTGTGCCATGGAAATTTATAATGAGAAAAGTGGAGAGAGGGAGAATACTTGTTGTTGCCAACCTCATTTTTGATGGAAAGGTTTTCTCCTCCATGGTGGAGGGATAGAGAAGACCCAGACAGGGAGCTGGCAGAGTCAGGGATGGTAATTTGGTCATGCCAAGTAAGACTTCCAGAAATTTTATGAAACATGTAGGGAGCTAAAAAAATAAAGCAAAAGTTAGGCAGGAGATGCACAGTCTAAAAGGAGCATTCAGAAGTGGGAGAAAAAAAATGTAAGGCTTTAGTGTAAACAAAAAATTCTTCCTGGATATAAGCGACGGTTTTTATTAAGAGAAATTGTCAGACCCTTGGCCCAAAAAAGAAAAGTGAGAAAAACAAAGTATGTGAAAATAGGAAAAAAAAAAATAAAAAAATAATAAAAATAAAAAATAAAAAACAGCCAACTTTCAGCAATGAAAGATGAGGAAGAAACCCAGAAGATGAAAAAGTCTTTAGTAAGGATTAATGCAAATAAGCATACACACGGGATACTTTAAACTCAAATGGAAAATACTCCACATGCCTTTCTATTGAAATCCCACATATTCCTGTAGAAAACTAGTTACCAACAAAAAGAGCCAGCTGCAGTTCTAAAAAGCTTGCTTTCCATGTTGTTAGGGTGGGACATGCTTCCTATTTGCCTAACTTTTAGCTTGCTGGCCAAAGTAGAATGGGAAAAGCAGAGTTTCCTTTTGGCCCAGTTTTCCTTGAAGCCTGGGAGCTGAATTCCACTTCTGACTTTGAATCATTGAGACTAGCTGTTGGAATACAGTCAAGTCACATCCCTCACCTCCCTGTGATTCAAGAAGCCTGGCTTTTAAGAAAAAAAATATCCAGAAACAGCCCATAAAGGCAGGCTCTGGATCCAAGATGAGTTGCTGTGGATAAACAGATTAAAAGTGTGGATATCTGTACAGAAAAATTCACAGAGAGGAACACAGTGTAGTTTCTCTGGTCAGCCAGAACATGTGTTCCCTTCCTGTATTTTTGGAGATATTTTAGGTGTCTTGTGAGACAATTTGGTTCAAAAACAGACTATGGTAATTGGGAAGATGTATGAACGCATACAACTGCCATCCTGGAACCAGCTTATTAGCTAAATGGGTCTAGTGTCTGGTTGTAAGCTGGGCAGATGCTTCTCCCACCTGGTAAATTCTTTGCATAATAGAGGAAATAAAACCCATTCTTTTTATGAACTTGTAATTAACTAATGTGAATGGGATTCCAATTGGCTCATTATACACAGTCAGAGTTTGGCGATGGTGCCTAATGCAGCTGGCCTGACCCTGACCTGACAAGTGACACCGAGAAAGATGTGTCCCTGTTAGCCTCAGTTTTTCCATTGTAGAATGATGATACATATCTTCACCTTGCTTATGATGATCCATGCACAACTTCACTAACTAGTGCTCACAACACCATTTGAGTACCTTGGAGGAACAGTGTGAGAGGGGGTCACGAGTCACACTTAGCCCCATCCCATTACTGTGTTCTCTGAGAAGCCTTTCAGCATACTGGCATAGTGTGGCAATCACCTCACATTTGCCTGGCACCTCCAGGGTGTCCTTCAACTAGTAGCCATGCAGTGCCCATTGAACAGCTCATCTCTGTCGAGGGATGGAGAATCCTTGTGCATTTGTATGTGTCTTTATTTAATGAAGTAATTATGCGTGCTAACGACATTCTTCGAGAAACATCCTATCTAAAGTTTCCCACCATTCTTGCACTGGTAGTTTTCCCCCTTCCCTCCTCCTTTCCCTTATTAATTTATGAAGCAGCTAATTATGATCCCTCCAGGCTAAATAACTGTGCAGTTAGAGATGCACTAGATGAGTGGGTATGGCAAGGCAATGCAAAGCATTTTTCTCTTCGCCTATTACATGTATTGTTTTAGGTAATTAACATCCACTTTGTAGTGGCAACACAGACGCCTTGCTGTCTGTACAGCTTCTTGGCTCAGATCCTTTCAAATACTCCCTGGTACACTCCTTGCAAAACCATGTGAAGTGTTATATAATTCTCTAGGTTGAAAGGCAATTGTGTACATCCAGGTTATTAAAGGGATCTGTATATATGTACAAAGCTAACATTTCTGGCCTTATCCAAGGTACCGTCAGCTTATGGTCAGTTCGAATGACTAAAAACATTCAATAAAACCTAAAGAGGCTTGCCCCCTTCATCAGTTGCCTGTCCCTCCAGTAGTCTTAAGTTTATACCTGGGAATACTTTGGAAAATATTAACAAAAAATATTACATGTTTCAGGTCAACACTGACAGCATACTCGGCTCTGGACAGTAAAAAAACCCAAAGGCAGTCCTCATCTGCAAGACATTCCCTCTCCTAAAAACAAAGGCACATATAAACTAGCCTAAACTTGGAGATTTAGCAGTAGGGGCACCTTTGTGCTCTTGCAACTGCTGCTAATCTTGATTTAGTGTGTTTATATGAAAGCTTTGGAAGAAGAGAACATGGTGGATTAGCAAAGTGGGAAGAGAAAGCCATGAAGCCTTGGGAAAGGTAAAAAATCTGCTAAGCTGTGAAAACAAGGTCTGACAAGGTCAGGATAAAGACAGCTATGAAAGCATTAAGTCCAGCTATACTGCTACCAGTGAACACTCAGGTACATCGGAATAAACAGTGCTTGGGACAGGAACAATTTGTGGGCAGCTACTACATACGATTATTATTATTATCAATGAAGTTTGTGTACCTCACACGCACTTGCAGATTTTCACAGTCCACTGCCTGGGACAATCAGTGCTGTCTCTAAGCTGAGTGAATACCCAGAAGTGAAGTAAAAGACCACAGTGAAAGAAGGGTCTCTTGCTCCTTTGTGTTTGCACAAACTTTCATTCTGCTGCTGTTTCACATCTGCACAGAAAGCTAGTAACTGCTCTTGACTCAAATCTGCTTTTCTGAGTTAGCAAACAAAGAGAGGTAGAGACCAACACTCAGACACAGTAAGATTTTACCTGGAGGACCAAACACAGTCTTTTTTTTTTTAACTTCCCTCTCCCTTCCAGTCAATAGTGTGTGTCGATGTGGCTGCTCATAAAGTTAAGAATCAGATAGGGCTGTTTAGAGTGTGGGCTGGTGCTTTGCAACTGTAATTGCACAACTTTGCTCATGGCTGCTGACCTGCAGCACTTGCAGCATTTGAGCTTGAGCAGGGCTATCCAGTTCCAGCACAGGGTGACAGTGCTCACACGAGTGGAGGATCTTGCCCAGCAGGTAGAAGGACAGACAATACTGAGTCAGGACAGAAACATCTGTCCCACTCCTAGCTGAGACTTGCAAGTGGCTCTCTGATGCCCTCCATCCTTGCTCAACATCTTCCTCTCCAGTTTGTCACCAGGGCATGAACTCTGTGTTTTGATTTGGATGAAAAAATGCTCATCAGCATTTTTCAGACTTCTGAGTATCATTTGCTACTCATCTCTTTAAGATAGAGATCCATCCCCTCCCAACAGATATGAAATTATTAATTGCTGCTGTAAATCAGCAGAGTGTGCTGTAAGCCAGCCGTGACAAATATCCTGGGGAGCAGCTATGCAAACAAGATGGTTGATAAAAACAGAGGAAGAAATACATGTCAAGATGTGGAATGGAAAGATAAATTCTTTTCTTTTTTCTTTGTAAAAAAAAAAAAGGAAAACAGTACTTGATGGGAAACTTCGAGGCAAGCATGTATAACCTTTCTTTTTCACTTTTGTTAGTGTAAATTGGAAGTGTACTTGGTGAGAGTTTTTCCAAGGACAGTAGAAGGAAGGGTGGAAGGTATGAATAATGTGAAATAAATGAGCAGCCCCCAGGTTAAGTGTATGTGTATAGGCGGGGAAACTCTGAAAAGGCCAGAACATAAAGACAGCATAAAGATTTCAAGTCAAGATGCATCAGGTTGAGCAAGACAGAATAAAAGGTTTCCATAGAGACAGTTGGAAATGGACCGTGCTGGTAACCAAGTGAGAATGTAGAAGGATTAAAAGGTATCATACAAGTGAGGGTATTGGGGAAAGTTTGGAGGAGTGGATTTTTGGCAGAATTAGACCAGCAGGACATGCAAGATGCAGCTGTGGGACAAAGATTCCTACAATACAGTGGGAGAACTATGTAGGTCACTCCAAAAGTCATGTCTCCTGTTAATTTCCATGGCAACTGCAACAGGCACAAAGAGCAAAATAACGCTATTTGATAGAACAAATTCTATTTTACAACATAGTCACCACTACTAGTTAAACATTTTTGCCAGGGGTGCAGTAACAAAATATAATAGAATATTGGTGGGAAGGCTCAACCTCAACTGCCATCCCACCAACATCCATCTCTGACATTGTGGGCCGATATCATAAAATAGAAGGCATTACTTTTGGAACATCACTCATACAGTGGAAAAACCAAGATAGCTGCAGTCCATGCAGCGCTGCTCTAGCCAGTGCTATTAATAGTTATTCATGAGTTTTAAATTCACTAACAAATTATTTTAGAAAAATATATCCACTCCATCTGTTTTCCAGCTTCTTTACCAAAATTCTAATTTAAGACATTAACTAAAATGGAAAAAGATTTTCCTTTCATTAACTTTGAGTGTATCCAATTTGTGTTTCATGTGTTTCCATTTTTTTTCTTCCTGAAGGGTTTGTTTTTCTGAAGCACAATGGAAACACCACACTTATTTCCTTTTTTTTTTTTTTTTTTTTTTTTTGAAACCATTTCTGAGACTTCAGAAGGTACACCTACATTTTATGAACCTGTCAATGACTCTGGCCACCTTCCAGGTCCCCCGGGGCAGGTATAAGGTAAGCAATGGTACCTAGAAGAGGTACCATTATGATCTAGGACTACTCAGACCTTAATTGTACTTCTTAGCACTGACACCTGACAGTAAATACAGAGCATTCAAAAGCTCTCAGAAATGGATGCACCAGTTGCACGTTTATCCTTTTTAAATAAATGTTTGTAGTTGTTCTTCTTAGAACTAGCTAGTTCAAAATGGACATTTAGCAGCTTTTCATAAACACACTTTGTCCTGCTAATGATATACATGAAAGTGCTTTTCTGCACGTTTGATGTTCTGAGAGCTCATGGTT
This sequence comes from Callipepla californica brunnescens, assembly GCA_023055505.1. Lineage (NCBI taxonomy): Eukaryota > Metazoa > Chordata > Aves > Galliformes > Odontophoridae > Callipepla > Callipepla californica. The sequence goes on from JALIRH010000014.1 coordinate 9,825,212, forward strand.
TGGCAGGCGCCAACTCTGGTTTGAGATATCTCTAAGCCACTAACAGCTGGAGGCAGAAAGCAAATCCTGGGGAAGAATCACCAAATGCTTGTCCTCTTCACATGCTCAGCCCTTAATATCTGCTGCTGGCCATGGCTGGAGACAGGCTTCTGGTCTAGGCAAACCTCTAGCTTCACACAGTGCAGCTGTGCTTGTGTTATTTGTGCCATACAGTGCCTAGATCAACTACTGAAAAAACTGAGTGCAAAGCAAAAGAATCGTAAGTGCTGAGTGATTATGTGGAGCTCTCTTCTTATAACTTACAGAAGGCATTCTCAATTCTCTGCCAGTTGCTAGTAATGCAGCCATCCCAGTGCCATGCCTTTAAAAGCATCTTACGAAAGTCTTGTACATTGCCTAGACTCACAAACTGTAGCTCACAGATTAAAATTAATACTTTGAAGTGTTATATAAAAAAGCTCAGTAATTCTTTTCTGGAAGATGAAAATAGGTTGGCACAAATCAAAGGGACATTAATTGCCAAATTAAGTCAACATGCATAGGTTGAGTTGAAAGTAACTCCTCCTATTTATTTCTATGGAAACTACAACAGATAGAAAGAGCACGATGACACTTGATTAAGAAATCCTCAGGTACAAAATGCTATTTTTCAACATAGTCACCACCATTAGCTGTGCATTTTTGCCAGTGATGAACAGGATCTTCATGTCATGCATGTAAAAATAAGCACCAGTAGAGGTGACCCGCTGTCACTGTCCCCACTGCTGAAACACACCACCCACCGTTTCACTGTGCTACATCTACATCCACTATTCAGTCTCCATAAACATTCAACAAGCATCAGTGAATGTCAATGGGTGCCATTTTTTCTGCATGAAGGAATTTAGTTCCACACTTTTGTTTCATACACACTTCCATATCAGAAGCCACAGTGTCAGACTGCCCCTCTGCTGCCATCTGTCACACAGCAACAAAATGTAATAGAATGTTGGTGGGAAGGTTCAAAATCCACTGCCGTCCACCACCATCTGACTCTGACATTGTGAGCCAACAGAATAAAATAGGAGGCATTACTTTTGGAGCGTCCCTTGAAATTTTAACCAGCACACAGCATAATTTATACTGTTCTATTCTGTTCTATAAAAACTGTTCCCCTTTTACAAGAAAACAGACACAATTCAATTGGCTGGATTTTTCCTGTATGTTCTGAAATCTTATTTACTAATGTAAATACATTTTCTTTCCATAGTCAGGCAACCAGTCCAACATACATATTGATATAGGAGCAGCACTGCCTCTTTGCAATGGGTAATGATGATTTACGCAAAAAGCTTACTTTGTGGGAAAATGAAGCTTTGTAGGTTTACATTTCACGTATTTGTTCTTTTCATGTTATGAATAACTGCTGTTTCCTTGAACTAAGTTATTGCTATAGGGATATGAGTGTATTTTCCTACAGGCCAAATCTGCTGCTATTGTCATTGTGCCATTAACAGTAACGTGTCCTGAAGACTGTGAACCTGTATAAACTTAGTGAGAGAATTCCTCCAAAAATAGAAAGGAAAATAAGATAGCAATCTTTCATTTTGAAGCTCCTTTTGCTGTTTCTGTCATTTGGAGGGTGGTTTCTCTAATGAAGACACAGTTATGTTCACAGAGCTGATATGCATGTCCATGGACCATTTTCGTGAAACACCAGCTGAAAACCATTTTCACAGAATTAACATCTGCCTAGCACAGAAACTGCAATATGTCTGAGATTAACTGGTTTTGGCAAAAATCTGTTGCTGAAATTATTTACAGTAAGGGAGCTGCACTGTAGTCACGCTGATGGTGTTCAGATTGGGGCATTCTTCATAGCTCTGATGTCCTACATTTCAGATGCATTGCTAAACCTGGTGTGACACCACTGAAACCATCATGGGTGTTTTGGAACTTGTCTCCTCGTGCATTATTGCCAGTATAATAAAGGGCATATTTTCTCAAGGCACAAGAGGTGTTCACACTTGATTTATTACATCCATATTATGCAGTTGCAAAGATTGAACCTCCTCTTGAGCTGTGCTGAGTGCATGCTGCAGCGGCCTTCAAGTTTACTGAAACCCATAGGAACTTCGCTAATTGGGGTTTTCAGATTTCACCTTCGAAGTTATTCAGGCCCAATTTCCATATCCATCTCTACGAACTAACTCGGAAACTCAGTGTTCTCCTCAGATTTGCAAGACTTTCGTTAGATCTGGGGAAAGTTTCCAGGTTGCAGTACAGTTGTTTAGACGAGTGAAATCTATGTGGGAACCTAGGGGGCTTCATAATAAAAAATTCTTCCAAGGCAGTGCTGTCATACAAAACCAGGAGGTTAGTCCCAGGTATTTCCTCATCCTAACACACATACACAGGCAGTTCCTTGTAAAATGTGACATAAGCCCTCCTCCAAGCTCACATAGAGAACACAGTGGACAAAACAGCTTTTTATCTAAGCTCTGTGGGCCACGTACGTGAAATAAAGTTGCCAAACACAAATTAATGTGTAATTATTTTTCTTGCCTGAATCACTTTCTTTCATGTGTCATAACATGCAGAGTAAATAGCACCACACCTTTTTACTTTAATTGTGGTAATCTGATCTCTCAGCCACAAGAAAGCTTTCCCTAATGCCTTCTTTAGAATGGACTTTCAAGGCAAAGTGAGCGCAGTAACTGTAATAATCACCTCTTCTTTTCTTTTGCTGTCAAAAGGCAGGGGGGTTGTTAGCTAATCAGGAACCAGGACCACACTGCAAAAAATAAGTGCCCTAAAAGAGAAGTGAAGATAAGTGTTTGGCAGGTAATTTAAGGTAATGGTGGGATTTTTAATCCTTTTTTTTTTCTGATTTGCATGGTGTCTAATTATTGATGTGGTAAACATAAGACTTTATAGCAATACCATAATGAGATATATGTTATATCATTTATCTGCTAAAATTGTCTCAGAGTTTTGAAGAAAAGAATCTAGTAGTAGCACATGTCATCTTGGTTTGATCATCAAGAATATTCTGGCCCCCGAGTAACATTAAGACAAATAGAATTTCATTAGCTGGGTTTGGCCCATATCTTGCATTGGATCCTTGGAAAAGAAATGAGATAGGGATTTACTCCAGAGCAGAAACTTGGCTCCTTTTCTCCTTATTTTGTATCACCTTCATTCCCTGATGAGCCATAGTTCTGAAATAAGACCCTAGATCCAAACCTCATTTATGAGAATGTTAATTCAGGGAGAACATCAAGAAGAGTTCCCTATCCAGTCGCTAATCCCTGTTGAAGTGATAGAAAATCTTCCTAGCGATGATGGTGTGTGCTGAGTTAGGGCCCAGATACTCACAGAGGTCTTAGGGGAGACTGAGCACTGACTATAGAAGTCAGTGCAGTCCTGACCTAGCACACTGGAGGAACTTGCCCAGAGCAGCATTCAAGTTTTCATAGTGCTAAAGACCTTGTTGGCCTCCTCTGTTTGCTCCAGAAAAATCATTTCCTTCTGCTGAGGTAGAAAGCAAGAGGGATAAGTAATTTGAGATAGCAGGCAATCATTTATATTTGTGGCTAAGCAAAGTACCTTGTGAGTCACCGCACGTTCTGGTGGCAGAGGAGAAACCTTAGACCCTGGCTGGGGCACCGAAGTAGATAATGCAGGAGGGGAGAAAGTAAGATGAAGCAACACACACATATATACGGGAAAAAAGCATTCATGCTTTTCAGTTAGCTGTGTCCTTTAACATGGTTATTTCTAGTACAACTTAAAACTTCAAGTCATGTCAGTGTCCAATACTAAACATAGGAGAAAGTCCCTTTCACATGGCTGTTGCATCATGTGAAGTGCTTAGTGTATTCCTAGGGCCCATGGTCTCCTGGGCACCAAACTTCCCCACATGACAGAAATGCAAAAAGGTCATAGATGGAGCCAGAGATTACAGACCCTCCTCTGTATTCCTCCATTGTGTAGTGGAGACACTGAGGTTTTTCTTTGCGGATCACAGCAATTTGGCAGAAACTTAAACATGCTTATTTGTGTTGGGTGTCCTGTACTCCTTGTAGCTCCCTGGTATAGTCATGCTGCCAGAGGTTCTTCTTGGCCTTCCACTTAGGTAAGAGTCTAATTACATACTTGCTGCTTTTGCTAGGTTTGTTGCTAACTAGTCATGCTGAAAGCTCTGCAAGTCATCACATGCTAATTCAAGTTAGTTTCTTGACATGTGCCTGGTATTATTTGTTCCCAGAATCCAAGAAGCAGCTCATTATCTCTTCCATATGCACCATCCTTCCCCAGCAGAAGGCATTTAGAGAACTGAGAATTTTGCAGGGGGAAGCTCTGGAAAACCATGCCTTTTCACAATTCAGCATACTATGTCTGGAACTATCAATCCTACAGTGTACCTGGGGGTAAGCTATTTCATTGGTGAAGTATCAGTTCATTTATCTTTATATCATTTCTGCACTAACAACATCGCTGAAGTCACAAAGATCTTAGAAATATCTTATCAAATTCTTTGATGTCAGATTTACCCAACATAGCAAATGGTTTAACCAAACATCCTCATCACCCAATGCCAAAACATCCTCCTCACAGTCTAAACAAATTCTGCAAATTAAAACATGACAAGCCTTCTTCCCCAAATGACAAAATGAGAGTCACCTTCTCTGTTACAGGTATTAGACCCATCATCCTGCTCCTGTTTCTACTGAAGATCCCTCTATTAAAGATTATACTTCTTCCTCTATCGGTCACTAAGATATCTCAAATTGTCAGTAATCCCTTATAGTAGATGGCATTGTATGTGTTTTCTGTTCTCTAATGACAGCCAGGAAAGAAAAAAAATGGACAGAACATTCTGTATTACCCCCAGATAAGGATCCTTACTCTTGCAATCCCAGGAACAAATTAGTGTTACCAGGCTTTTTGCATGAGATGCAAGATAGACATTCAGTTTGTATTCTGAAGAATTCATTACTTATATAACATGCTTGCCAAATACAACTGGTTGTTTCTATCTACCCCAAAAAATTTTTATCATAAGGTGTTGCAAGAGGTCATATTTTATAGAATTTAAAGTGGTAATATTAGATGATCGCAGATGGAGCTAATGCAGTACCAAAACCCACTGTGCTGGGTCTGGCTACTACAGTTTTTTTTTCCATTTTATGAGTGTAAAATCCACCCACATAGCTGCACCCAGTATGGGATGTTCTATAATAAGTGTCGCTTTCATCTAAAGTAATCAAAGCCATTAGTTTACAGGAATCACAGTATCTGGAGAGATGCCTCCACCCTTTATGTGCGAGCAGCCTGTTGTAGATTCAAACAGGATGGAAGCTGCATATAAACATTTAAACAAATTAAAACTGCGAGGAAGACAAGAGGAGCTATAAACTACTACCACCCGGAGGGCAGGTGTAACTTTCACAAGGAAATATTGTGTGGCTTATTACACATTGTGCTATGGATTGGGAAGAGTTCAGCTGTTAAGAAAAAATACTTAACTCCTCATAATTGCATCAATCTACAAAATATTTTTGAAGCTTGTATAGCTTCATTGCATGGGATGACTTCATTTTTTATGCTATGATCATCTCAGCCTGGAGTAGATAATAGAGAGAGCTGAGCTCCTCAAAAGTCACAATGATCTGCTGCTTTGTATTATTTTCTCAATGTTTAGAACCTCCACATTTTATCCAAGTGACATTAGAAGGGATGAGTATGATGTAGTAAACACATGGAACATCATTTAAAGTAATACCACTGTCGGACAAGGGCGTTTTCTGACCAGAGAAGAAGGCCAAACTCCCTTTCTTCAATCTGATGCTTTCTTTCAGATCCATCTCAAGATCAACAGTAGCAGCAAGAATTGGATAAATAAACAACAAAGTGAAACAGAGAAGCACAAATAATATGCAGCACCTACATATTAAAAAGATTCTTTCTAAAGGGCATGCACTCACAAGATTTCTGTTATATGCCTATAATATTCTGGATTAGGGAACTTGTATTTTTATTTTAAATTGAATATGTATAGAATATATATAATATGTATAAAATATATTGGATAATTTAAAATACATACATATTTCTATCTTCATCCAATCCAGGTGATTGAGATGCAAATATTTCCTGTATATTATTTCAAGCTAGTGAAAATCTTGCCTTACATGAAAATCTCTTGTATAAATGATACTGTTGATTATATTAAGTCACAGAGAAGCAGAAAGGTTTCCTTTCCTGGGTTAAGAGCAACAGACAGTCTTCAGAACTGTGCTGTACCTAGACAGAGGATGATCGTAGCTCCTTTGCCTGCATACACTGCTGGGGCCAGCTGTATTCTCTTGCTCCTGTGATATTGCCACAGGGCATTTTGGACAGCACATGATAGAAGAGTCAGCGACATAGGCACAATCTGCACATGCTGCAGACAGGGAAAAGAGCCCCAGTTCCCTCTGTCATTGTTTCTTGGAGTTTTTCCAAAGTTCATAGCTCTGGGTGAGTATTAAAAGCTCATTAAAAATGGCCCAGTATTTGAGGTATTTTACCCCACCAGAAATAATCTACTGATTGAGACTGCTGATCTTAGATAGGGACAGATAGGTTCCTGTCACCTGGAATCTAAAAATATAAACGTATTTCATTGTGGGAATTTAGGTTTTTCTTCTATTTACAATAGGTCTTTTTCATATATATGATTTTTCTAGTGTAGCTGAACTTCTTGTAGCTGTACAGGTGACGGTGATGAAATACTGTTTTACCTTGCGTGTATTGGCTGGAAGCTACAAGAACTGGACACATTTCAGTGATTTAAAGCGATGTCTCCAGATGGCTTTTACCTATGCTCTCTACCTTACTCTATCTGGTGTTCCTAGACTTCCATAGCTACTAGGGCTGTTGGAGAATGACAGACCTGGTATCACACTACTCAAGGTTCCTTCTGTGACTTCTTTAGAGATGGCACAGTTATAGACTATGTGCAGAGGACACAGTTTCTACATACAGAGAATTTCCTTACATTAATAAGGAGGAATTAGATCTTCCTTTTCTCTGACAAGCAATGTCGAGGAAATGAAAAACTGTCCTCACCCATCACCAAATTCCTCCTAACTTCCTAGGAACCTGAAACCATTTTCCAGAAGTCCTCCTCACAGCTGCCAAAATCTCATTGATGTTTCTGTTGGGTAAGGATTTACTGCAAGCTTAAGACAGGCTTCTACCAGAGTTTTTTCCACCCCACCCTTCCATCGTGCAGATACAAAACAAGGCAGTTATTCATGGTCTGTGCACAGGATGAGATGGAAACTCTTGAAGCTGTAGATGGGATTCAGACAGGCTGGGGAATGTGGCTACTTAAAAAAGAAGTTGGCCAAGAGCTTAGGACATAAACTGCTTGTAGAAATTAGGCAACAAATTCTGTTGCCTGTTGTTCTGGTGGCTTATTTTTAGATTAGTGTGGTACAGGATACATTCTGCCATCCCAGTTTCCTCCTAGGATGGAAGATGAGTTCTGCAGGGCACAACACTTGCTAATAAGCTGAACCTGAAGAAGTAACTCACACATCAGCATAAAACATTAATGTGACTCTCTTCTGTAGCAAGCAGATCTCATTTCTCATACAAACAAGCTAGGTGGAATGCTGAACAGCAGTGAAGCTCAACAAGTTATGACATCCAGGACAGCTTGATATGAATCAGTTTGAGCACTTCTACATCAGACTGCTTTGTATCACATAGGAACAGGAAAGTCTTAATGTATTAAACAAAATGAAATGAAAGGAAAGGAAAGGAAGTGAGAGAACAAATAGCATTTAATGCCCTCAAGGATCAAACACTGCAGAAATAAACTTCCAAGCTGCAAAGTCAAATTTGGAATCTAGACAGTCCTCAAATCCTCAAAAAATAACTCCTGAGAAACATGAGTGTGTATAAAACACTTGGTGAATCAATATAAGTGAGTCAATAGTTCTAGAGGAAGAATGCTGGAGGTAAGGGACAAGAACCCTGTTCTTGGATGGTGAAAGCCATGTGTGGGATTCATTTTCCATTCTTATGCTTGTTTTTACTGTTGGAACACAAGTCTGATTTTGTCTTTGATCTCAGCTGTGGCTTCCAGGTGCAGTAAACACATAATAACAATGTCATAATCAGTCTCATGCCCCGTGTATTCTTGGGGATATCATGTACCAATAGCAGCATTCCTCCTTCCATGTGGAAAGATCAGACTGGAGATTACCTGCCTCTCACTAATGCATAGACTTCTTTTGAGACCTTCAGTTCTACTGCTACTTCTTCTGATGCCCTTGCAGTCTTTAATTTATCCCACCCTTCTTAGCAGGACAAGATTGCTAGTTCAGGTATTAAAGGAACACATGGAAACTTCTCCTGTCTTTTTCCAATTATCATACAAGGAGACAAAGAGCAAGCTGAAAGCAATCTTCCTACACAATATCAAGTGTGAGGAAGGCATGGTGCAGGAAAATGTGAGAGAGAACTCCGGAAATCAAATTAGATTTTTTAACATATGCACTTAACAGGAACCTAGGAGTGGGAATCCTAGCAAGTCTACTGATCACTTCCCTGAACACTGAAATTCAGGTGAAGATTCCCATCATATAATCAATTTCAACACATACAAGGTATGTGGCTACACCCATCAGCCAGTTTTCTCTCCCTACCTCTCAAAGTCATACCCATTATCCAATTTTTCAGTTTTAGATTTCCTACATCTCACTTACTGTTTTCTCAGTTCTAGTTCTAGAGTAGCCATGCACTGAGCTCTGTGGTTGAACACAGGACAGAGAATGGCTGAATGGCCAGTGTAGACTTCTGCAAGATCTGCATGTTTGACTGCTTTTAGCATGGCTTCAAATGTGAGTTATCATTTCCATACAAAGATCTGCTTCTCCTGTTTGTGACATCCCATAAGGCAAGATTTCTTCCAGCTGAAGAAGCCTATTATATTCTTAGGCCTCTACTACCTATGCCAGTGTGAAGGGTCCTTTGATATAAGACTTTTTCAGGACCTGAAAGCATGCTGAAGTCTGGTTTTGAGCAAATACACATTACTACATCTGCAATGTTTGAAAAGGGAGGCATCATCTTCATGTAACACTTACAAAGAAGTAGCACCTAAAGGGGAAATTTCCCCACCTCCAACCTGTAAGTTTCTAAGTTTATTTCATGGAACACAAGAATTAATTTCAATCTTCTCTTCTGTATATCAGATATTGACACACTGACAAGAGGCAACATACAGCTTTGACCTTGTCCTTCCAAACTCTGCTCTTATCCAGATTTCAAGCCCTCCAATGGCAAGAATACTGCTCCCTTAGTGAACCACTCCAGAGTCAATGCCTTCTGTTAAGTACAACATCTATGATGAATACATTACTATGTAATTAAAAATAAATTCAATGCTGCTCTGTCCTTCAGAGTTTGAAAGATGTGATAATAATAACCAGAGGAAGATGGACACTGACTAGAAAGTTTTCATCATGTATTTACACACAGTATTCTTTGTGGAAGAACAAGGTTATTTTAAAAGCCATGTAAATTAAGAAATTAAATTGAAATTCTGGAAAGGGGAAGGTTTTTTTTTCAAAAGGAAGAGACAAGAACATCTTAGAATTTCAAATTATAGCAGGTTATTAGTTCCTGTTTCTCAGAAGCTATTCTGAGCTGTTGTTCTGACTTTTCATCTTTGCCTCAGTATTTTGGAATCTCTGTCAGATGTCTACTGTGGCCACCACTGGGAAAAAAACAACACAGACACATATGCACACACACACACGCACACACACACACACACACACAATGAAAAAGAAATAAAAATCATTAAAAAACCTTTTAAAAGCAAAAAGCAAAATCACAGTGCATTCAGATGTTCAGACAAACTCTAGCACTGCTAGAGAGCCCAAGATTAGAATAACTATTCCTGATCCTCTGCTGGTAAAATTTTAGGGAAACACAACTCTTCTGTTGCAAAGTATCTCAGTCTTACAGCTTAAATTTAAATCATTCCCCCCACACTCACACATTCATAGATATCAGTATCACTGGTAAACCTCACGAGCTTGCTCAAGTACTGATTGAACTCAGTGCATGTACACAGTGATCCCAGCCAAAGATCTGTTGTCATTAGCAATACTAAGATGGCACAGGAAAAGGACAGGAAATCCCAGATAGCTCAATGCATTTTCACAGTAAAATTATTGTTTCCTTTAGAGATACCAATTTGTTAACAATTGTACTGAAAAAGGCAAAGTGTCATGGTGAATTTAAATATCATAAAACTTAAGCAGGACAGAAAGGAAGATCCAGCAACCTTCATGGAAATTAAGGACTTCCCCCAGTTCATTAACATAAGGCCAATATTTAGCTATGTGCATCCCATACCTGTGCCCTTAAAGATAAGGTTGATTCATGCTGGTCAGCTAACCCATCAGGACATGCATCTGGGATTATTCAACACTGTGGGTCAGGAAGGTGTGCAGGTAGTGTCTCTCCTCCGTCAGTCAAGCAGATACACAGCCCACAGGCAACACAATGCAATGCCCAACTAATTTGTCTTAAACACATCATCAGACTCCCACACTTCAAGTTCAGTCCTGGTTTTTCATCAGTGGTACCTGAGACTGCTCAAATCTTATTCAAAGACATATATTTAAAAGAAAATACCAGATCAAGCAGTTTTTCATTTCAGGTTTGTTTCAGCTCATTGGTCTCACTGGTGAGCCAGAGATATCCCCTTTCAAAGAGGAGCAAGATTCCTTCATTTATGCTTGCCCTTTTCTTGTGCCTTCCCTTAGGTATCTGCTGTCAGGGACAGGATGCTGAGCTAAAGAGCTCCTTGGCCTGACCCTGTGTCATTGACCTCTCTTAAGCCTCTTTATTACTTCACCTCTTTGTTGACCTCAGCTGGGAGTAAGTGGCTCTAGTGGTAGGTTGACAGAAGTTCTTCCATAGGTTCCAAGAAATCTAAGAAAAGAAGATAGGTGTGTTAATTTATTTTTGATACTTTTGGGTGGAGCCCTCCTACTCATGGCAAGCTGCCATTGGATCACAAACATACTGTACTCTTGCTTCAGAGCCTCCATTCCCCTCCCCCCCAGGTTTGGCTTGATATGATTCCCATTGCAAATGTCTTTGAATGTTCAAACTGTCATTGGTAGATGGAAAAGTAGATGCACAGCGTGTGACCCCTTTGTGAAGAAACTGTCTCTCCACTACAACACATGCTCAGATCTTGTTATTATTCTCTGTGGTGGTGCATTTTTGTTTCTTTTTTTGGAAGTCATCCCTACAGACTAGTTGTGATTAAATGTCTGATGTTTAAAGCTTCCATGAGCCTTTAAAGTCCTGTTTTGCAATTTGGGCTTTAGGCCTGGGAGGTCCACAGTTCAAATCTCAGCACATTCCTCACTGCTGTTTTTAATTATGATTTGATATGGACATTATTGCTGCAGGGATCTCTCTCACACTTCAGAACACACAGTTTACTAAAAGTCAAGAGACGCCAATCAAATTGGGTCCTAGTTCAAAAGAACAAGGCCTGTAGCGGCTTCATTTTCTGCCCATAGAAGTATTTGGTTGATGTTTAGACGTGGCATACCTAGAGGAGGGGAGGAAAAATGAAAAAAAAATTAAGGGTCAACCTAAAAACAAAAGCTTCTCAGTGGGATGAGATATGCTTAGTCCTGGATCATCTAGGGAAGAATTTTACAAACTCAGTAGTCTGCCTCTCCTTGTCCCTCTTTCTCATATAACTGTAACATAAGACTACATTATTGTACCTTCCTTTCTGCAAGGCCTGCAGATTGAAACAGGAACTGGCAAAATAATAGAAGGGAAAATATGCTGCTTTGTTTCAATTTTGTGAGATTAATCAATTCTTAGTTTGAGAGAATGTGTTCTCAGTTCACTTCCCCAGCTCTGAAAACAAGTTTGGTAGTCCAAGGCCTGCATTGAGCATTTTCTCTCCCAGCAACTGATAAATGAAGCAAAGTTACTAGAAGAGCAGAGCTCTCAACAGACAATAACCATCTCCAACCTCATAGCTTACACCAGACCTGCTAAGCCTTAATTCTGGCTGGTTTGCAGTAATTTTCCTAAATTTCAGGCTGGTATGAATATCTCCTTCCAAGCACTCTCTTTAACACATAATACTAAACCAGTGAAAAAGGTGTCTTAATTTTACACCCTCTTTTCTGCTTAGTTTTGGTTTTCTTGGGAGTGGATCGGAGACATCCCAGCTGAGAAAGAAAGTCCTTTTCACCAATGCATGCTGTCGGGTTACTGATGACTTTGGCTGCAAAGCAGCTTTGATCAGGACCTCTACACTGGGTTAGTATAACCACAGACACTTTAGTAAAACTGCTTCTTATTATGTAAACTATACCCATGGCTGCCCTGAATTAAAACAATTTTCAGATGGGCGTCCTTCTGTGAAGGGACCATTTCATTTCACTTTGCTTCTTTTCTGGTTTCCTGAATTAAAAAAGAGGGAGCCTGAAATAGAAATTGTTTCAAATATTGCATATTCGTTTTATGATCTGCCACTAGATCATGCTGGATCAGCATATTTTACATTCATCAAGAAGCAAAATTTTTATTTGTCAAGCTTTTATTTAATTTTGTGGCTAGAAATAACAAGAAAGAGGGGAAAGGGGATGAAATACGTTTTTATAGTGGCCTCAAATATATAATCTTCAAATATATAGTGATCTTCAGAAGATGGTTTTGTAAGATTTTCAATGAATGAGAGCGTAACCTGTATCTAACATTGATGGTATGAAAAGAAAGTACTCAGGATAAGCAGACACCAAGTTCAATAAAGGTGTAGTTGGAGTAGACCGTTCTCATTTTATTTAGTATTAACTGGCCAGACAGTGCGAGAAATATTTTAGAATCATTACACAAACACTATATAAATAGATGGATTTGCATTCTGTGGGATTACTCATTGCAATTTAAACATTACATTTGCTTTCAGTAATCTTCACCTCTACATTCATTTTAATGGCAAATGAAGCATCAGATAAGTCCAGTTAAAAAAAAAAGAAAAAAGAAAAACTGATAGGGATGTTAAAATGTCAGTCTGGCCTCTTTCTTTTCAAAAATTATTTCAAAATCTTTTTTTGAGCTTTCAGGACTAGAAGACTTTTTTCATACTTGTTTATTTGGTCCTCATGTTTAGCATTCTAATTAAGGATGGTAAGGGATTTTTATCATGACATGGCATTGAAATTATTACAAACATTTTGTTTTCCCCTTGACAATGGATAGGTAAGATTTAGGTTCCCAGCTTACTGAAGTTCAAGTAATATCTGTGTAGTCTTATTCTTTATCATATTACTGTTTTAAGAAGGCGTGGAGTAGCTGTCATTTGCTTCAGTCCTTTATCATTTTTATGTGTATTTCAGTTGCTATGTAAATGACAGCTACTTCACCATCATAATCCAGAAATAGAACTGGATGTACTCAGAACTGTGAGCTGCATAAATGTGGTAATTCTGCTTTATAGGGAATCATCTATGACTGCGTAAAGATATACACACAGCTGACTGCAAACTTCAGGACCTGAGACACAAGGAGATTTTCTTACCTGCTTTCTTCAGAAACTTTAGCAATGATGAGTCATCATCTTAAATGGTCTTTCAGTGTGCATTTTAACATGACAAAAGACACTGGAAACTTCACACAGAGTCATGGTATCATGGTTTGTCAGTAGCTGAAACACTAACAGGTGGGCACATATTATCCCAGGGAGTCTTGATCTGTAATGAGATGATCTGCCTTGCATATAGATCTTTTTTGATTGAGATTCTCCACTCTCCTCTCCTAGACCGTCCACTGCAATCGTGCCAGTCTTGTGAGGCTAGTCTTACTTGTCCTTCCAGCCATCTCAACAGCAAAACTAGAACAAAAGAGAGAAATATCTGACTTCAGTTAATTTCATTTTCTCTTCTGGTTTCTTATTCTCCTGTACTAAGTTATGATGTGCGCCACAGTAAAAACACTTACATACTACCAAGGTATCTGTGTTCAGAATCATAAGAATACTGTCATACTTTGCGAGTTTGCCAGAAAGATTTGCCAGACTTTCCAGGCTTCCAGCCTCAGATATCATCATATTAGCAAAGAGGAAATATCAGACACTGGAGAAAAGTACTTACAGGAATTCAAGTATCCTTGTTTCTCAGCCAGTTTGTTGTTTTTATGAATGCTGATCTAGTTGCACCCAGCTACTGAAGCAAGTAATAGGCTGGGCATGCCATGACTTCCCAAAGCCACATGGTTACAGTTTTACTTCCCCACATGCGCTTGAACATTTCTAACAGTTCCAGACAAGGTATGGGGTTCTGTGATGTCACTAAGGCTGTGTTTCTTGCTATTCTTTCAGTAACTAAAGCTTCTGAGGGATTTTTAGGGTCATTTATTTGTTTTTAAGGAAAATGTAATTTGCAGGTTAAGAAAGAGTGCAGGGGGTCAGGTCTCCTGGGTGTATTCCTCTCGGCTCACTTACCAACTTTTCCATGAGTATGAGTGCAATAGGAATTGCACTTAATGACTGTATATAGAGTCCTTTGAGATCTTGGATGAAGCAGGTTATTGATATGCAAAATATTCTTTTGAAGAAGAATATTTCCTCATACTTTCAAGCATGAGTAAGAAAAACAAAAAAGAAGATGACGAAACTCTAGTCCTGCACTGCCAGCTCTAACTGCTCTTCATGCTGTGCTAGTAAAATTTCACACTGCTTGCATGCCCTCTCCTAGGGGACCAAGCAGCACAGAAGCTGCATGCGCAGCTAGCCTCATCTACTGCAGCTTTCTGTCCCACTCAGGAGTCATAGATCTCAGCCCAGTTGGTATTTTCACCAGTCACCCTTTCCTTGCTATTAATTAGACTGCAAATCCACTCCACATACCTCAGGGCAGAGCCTCTTTGTCAACAGAACACCATTGCACAACACGAGAAAATCATTTCCAAGGCAGCTGATGTCAAGACTGGGAAAGAAAAACCTGAAGAGATATTCATGGTCATGGTTGGATGTGTGCACCAAACAGAAGAGCTGACAAGATCAGGTACTGATGCTACTATGCCATTACCATCAATGAGTCTATGGAGAGCAGATGAAACACATCCTAAGCAGCAACTGTCAATCTGCTTTTTTTTTTTTTTTTTTTGTCATATTTTCTCAAAGTCTATAAAAAATCCTCTTTCTCTTCAGGATGAGTGCTGGCAGTGCTACTCTGTTTTTACACTATCCTAGCATCTATTTTAACACTTTGACCATGTGCTATAAAAGAAATGTCATGCAGGCCTGTTCCCTGTATTCTTTTTCCAGTCATAAAAGATGTTACATATTCTCAGAAAACTAAATAAGTGTGATCCTTTCCTGCAGATGTCTTAAAAAAAATTTACAAGCCTGCTGTGGCTTTCATCCCATGTCCTAGTGCTTATGCTGTTCTGGTGTACAAATTAATACTGCAGAAGGAAAAAAAAAATGTATCACTGAAGGATAAAGGACAGTATTGGAACCTAGGGAAATATTCAGTTCTGGGTGAAAGAAACCCAAACAACTGAAGCATGAAATGAAGCAAAATAACACAGCTGATTTTTATAACTTTGTTTATATATTCTGTGTGTATACTAAAGAGAAGGTTTCCTGGAATTGTGGGGCAAATCCATGGTAGTTTATTTGACTCAGAGCTATCGTGCTGGCCTAGTCACAGTAGCCATGTGTTTTCCATACTTGAGCTCTTTTTATGATTAAATGTATTGAACATATGTAAAAGGAGCGTGGCAACATGAAGCATCTGAAGTTCAAATTATTAAGTAAGTGGTTGCTGGACAGGAATTCACTCTTACCCAATGTGTTTTAGGTGAGGACAGGAGGAAACAAAGCCATCCAGAGACATGAGTGATGAGAACCCAGGGCCATCTTGAGGCTACCTAACCAGGCCTCAGTACTGAGTTTTGCTGCCCCTGGGATGAGAAGAAGAGGCCAAACTGATGCTTCACAGCTTCTGCCAGGGGATGGGGAGCTTCTCACTGCTGCTGTGGAGCTCCAAGCCGTGCTTTGGAGGGGCAGCACCGCTGTGCAGGAAAGCAGGCCTCCAGGACAGGAACAGGCCCAGCAGGCTGTGGGGCTGCGGTCATGCACAGAGTGGGCCGCAGGGCCACAGCAATGTACAAGTACAGCAGGCCTCAGGGCCAGGGCCTGTCACAGGCTGCAGAGCCAAGCATGCACACAGCAGGCTGGGGACACACAATGGGCTTCAGGGCTGAGGCCACACCAAACTGTCCATAGCAAAAGCCAGCTTAATTGCACCTGGGCCTGGATTATTTCTTAAACCTCAAGTGCCAAATTCTCACATCACATATGATCCCTACAGCCCCTGTCGTGGGGATGTTATAGGTAGCATTTTGCTTCCCGTCTCCTTCTGCCACCTCAAATGGAAGAGGAAGAAAATAACAGACATACAGAAAGGTTATTCTTTCATCTTCATTATGCTTTCAAGCTGCTAGCAAATGAGATGATAGTTATTACATAGGAGAAGTTGTGAAAATTCATAACAAGAAGACAGTGAAGAAGGAGGCTGAGGGCGTGGGTGTGCTTGGATCATACTAGAAATGGTGCAGCAGTGTTCTCAGGCAGAGAACACTAAAACTATGTGTAAAAAACAGAAGTTTGCATCTGAGAAGAACAAAAATGCATCAGAATCTGAAATAATTACTCTTTTTTAATTTCTCGTTCTTCATAGATCTTTTTTTATGAACTCCATTTTTCCACACATTTATAAAAGCGTTACAATACCATTCATTCTTAGGAAATCCCATTTAGCCTGTCTATACTCTGCTGCCTAAGATTTTTTAGGTGACAACAGCAAGATTTACAACAAAATGTTGACAACAAAAATTCTGCCTGAGAAAGAAGTAAAATCTTGCTAACGCTCTCATACACCGTAATCTGTTAGATGATTTCTATTTCAACTTGTTTTATTTTTGACAGTTGTCACATGAGCTGCTTAGCACCTTTACCACAAAGCAAGGATTAACCTGTAGTCTAGGAGATGTGGAAATTTTCTGAGCTTCCCAATGCAGAAAAATAAAAAGCCAAGCAATCTACCACTGTCATACTTTACCTTTGTGTGATTTTATAAATGCAGGCAAGGGGGAAAGAATTACACTTTGCCCCCAGGTTCAGACTGATTGGTAAGAATCTCAGACACTTTAAGTAGGCGCCACAAATTGTGTAAGCTCTGACCTGCTGGCTCACTGCCTAGTTCACATGACAGAGATATCTGATGGTTTTGGCAAGGCAGATTGAGGTGGAAAGGTGCCTAGAAACCAATAGAAACAGAGCAACCATCCTACAGGTTTTGAAAGGGAGACAAACAGACATGTAGGGTGCTGTTCTGTACTCTCTAGGGAAAAGGAAAGGGGTGAGTTTTTTATTGTAATAAACACAATTGACTCCTTTCCTGCATACAGATGGGAAGCAAAAGGAGTACACTAATAAGCTGAAGACAAAGGGCCTCTTTGATCCTCTGGGCAGTTTTAAATTCGTGTAATAATTTTGAGTATGTGTGTAACCTAAAACAAAGTGACTCCACTCTTGCTATACAGCTGCTTAAATTGTGCAACATCTTGTCTCCAATATTTTGTAGTCTTCAAAGCTTAACAGAATATCACATGTAAAGCCATTGCTTCTCTGGTATGCCTTTCTGATTTGGGTACTTCTAGCTAGTTTTGAGATGGCAGACTGTCTAGAAATAAGGAGGAGGCAGACATCCTGGTGGCTGCCAGGTGTGATGCTGTCTCGAGGTACAATGCAGTATGAAGTGAGAAAAAAAAAAGACAAAAATGTAAGTTGGGTGCATGGAACACTTCACATAAAATTACTGCTCCCAAAGATCATTCTACCTTTTGTCCAAGAGCCTCTGTCCCCTGGTAGTCAGCTGGCCACCCTCAAGATTGATCCTCAAAGAGGAAGTCTTATTGCAAATGCAAGGGTCTGAGGAAAAAAGATCATTGAGGTACTTGTCTTCTGCCATGACAAACTTCACCACTCCCATGCTTGAGGACAACGGAGAACAGAGAGGAAGAGAAACCCTTAAATCCAGAAAAGTGAAGGGAATAAAAAAGAGAAGAAAAAAAAAAAGCCACAAACATATTCCCCTTGCATGCCCTTTCTCAAACTGTTCATTTTGGATCTTGGGCTGCTAATTTTGAATTGTTTTCTTCCAGATTTCTTCTTTGCTACATTTCCTATGAGGCAATTGAATGAGGGTTTAGCTACTATTAGAAAATGAAAGATGGCAAGATAATTAGGAATCAGAATGTCAGAGAGGAAGAATTATTTGTTGAGTGATATATTGATGAATAATGTTACATTAATGTTCTTGCACACACTGAAGTCATATTACTAACAAGAAGTTCACACCAATGCAATTCAAAAAGAAGCTTTGTTCTCATCATGTTTGTATAGGTACACAGTACAACTAAGTAGCATCAAGCTATTTGCCATAGGCTTGCCTGACTTCTCCTACCACAAGAGTTTAGTTTAAAAATTTTGTTTCCTTCTGCCATATTTATTTAATTTATGTGTAAAATTTGTAAAATAGGCCTATTAGAAAACGAATCCTTGAAGCATCTTACAAAATCTATAACAAAAAATATTCACCATTGGACTCCCCTCTGCTATTTGTATTTATACTGCTGTGGTGCCCGAGGCCCCAGCTGAGATCAAGGCCCCAGTGGTGGCCAGTGTACAACTAGATAATGAGAGACAGGTTTCCCTCACTGCCCCACAATAACAAAAAAAAATTAAATAGGCTGAGAAAAGATGGCTGAAGAAATAGATATCAGAAAAGACCCCACTTCTCCTATTTCTAAGTCAGGGACCTCATTAAGAAGAACATTTAAATATGTATCCAAAATATTATTGTGAGGTACCCATAAAGAAAGAGACTTAGATGATCCAGACACAGGAGCTGTGACAGCCACAGGGCACGGAAGCAGCAAGTTCCTAAGTCACATCTTTAATGGCAAATGTCTGAAATGTGAGTTTGTGAACAAAAATAGCTTATCGCTTCTCTCAGCCACTGATTCATAGTGAAAGAAGCCGGTACCAGATTGAGTGAGACACTGTACACCAAAATTGTTGATCTTACCTGGTGTGGCAATACACTGCATCAGACAAGAGCAGAAAGGTAACCTCCAGACTAACTTCAAGGACTATGAGGTCTGTAAAGCTCATGTTACTAACAAGACATCATTACTAATTTTTTCCACTGCTTAGTTTTGATTTAGAAAATCATTTGTAGACAATGATAATTCATCTACTTAAGTTCTTAAATAGAAACCCACAAATTATGCAATTGATTCTGTCATGCCTGAGACAACAAGACTGCCTTTAAGATTTATCTCAAATGATTATATCATATAATTGGCAAAACATCAATTCCTTGTTATTCCTATGCACTGGGGAAAACAACAAAAAAAATATCTACGTTATGTTAAAATTGGAGTAAAGGTCAACCATGCATAACAGCAATTGAGTGTGATACCAATATTATCAAAAGTATTTTATTACAAAGGCAAATCTATTGAACTCCAAAAGGTCAAAATTAATATTTAATTTGCAGAAGTGAATATATATATAGTATAGAAATTCCAAGTAATTTCTGTAATTGGTCTCTGCTCACTTTCAGAAAAAAAAATCATGTGAAATATAACATAAGTCATCATCAAATGCTGTTATCATTTGCTCTCAAGAGGTTATGTGTGCTGCCGAGAAGACTTCCACTTTTACCAGGATAATCAGAGAAAGGAGTAGTCTTTCATGTGAGAGAAGACTCAGAGAGCTTTACTTGTTTAATCAGAGTGAATCAAGCAAGATTTAGTGAGGAAGAGGATATATTTTTTCCTTATAAACATTCCAGTTCACAGAGAGGGAAGAGTAAATGTTGCAATAACGCACAATGAGAAAGGATGGTAATAAATTGCCCATAAGTGAACTCAGTTGTAAGCGTTCCTTGCTGTCATTGAACTCACATTCTGAAACAAGCTTGTATTTGTGAAATGGAAGCTGCAAGCTTAACTGCCTTTAAGATATAGATTGGTAAATTCATAGGATTAATTAGAGTATGGGGTTTTCTGTGACAGTACTGACCTCAGCTAAATAACCTAGGAGATCTTTCTCCTTGTCCACAATTCAGCCAGTGCCAACAGCTGTTTTGCAGAAGAGTAAAGCAAGAATTCTTTGTTAATAGCTGCCAAGGCTTCATAGCTTTTGAATTAGCTGTTTTTTAAAAGAACATGGTCATTCAGCTGTGTACAAATTAATACTTCATCATGACTGAGATCAATATGAAATGGCAGGCAGACTGAGATGTTGAATTTGTGTGGCATTCCCTGGGGAATTCTCTGTGTTTGCTGTTTTGGCAGCTTTTACCACAGAAGGAACTTTGAGTTACTAAGAAAAACATAGAAAAAAAATGACCACGAGACCCATAAAATGGATTCAAATATAGCCCTTGTATAAAATTCCCATGAATTTTAATTTAATGGAGAATGTCTGTAATATTCTATTTAATGTTTCTGGATAAGGAAAGTGAGATGTGGAAGGCAAGGTATTGAAGAATCTATTCCTTCTTTATTTTAAGTTCCACAAGATGAACTCCTTTCCTTATGAGTTTTCAGAAGAGTTAATTCACACATCAAAAAGTGCAGCATTTACAGAGAGAAAAAATTTAACAAGCATGAGAAAATTAACAAACCTGCACTCCTATGAAACATTCAACAGTAAACACGTAACAGTGAAAAGCATTTTCATGGCATGAGCCTTTAAGTGCATTTGATGTTCGTGAAGATTAAAGACCCCAAGTTTCCACGTGACTTTTTAAAACAATTTTCAATAAAGAACAAAGATAGCCTTTTGCCTTCTAGCTTTCTGACTGAATGATGACTCCATGTGTTTGTTGCCTTGCCGTTTTGTTTTTCCTGTAAAATACAGCAGCCATCCATGCATTTCCGTGTCAGATGCCATAGTGTCAGACTGCCTCTCTGCTGCCATCTGTCACACGGCCACAAAACATAATCGATTATAGGCAGAAAAATTTAACTTCTACTGCCATACCAGCAATATCAGCCTCTGACATCACAGACCAACATAATAAACTGCAATAACTCCTGAGACTAGGTAAGTTTTTCACTTCAAACAAATGTTTGTGCAAAAGCTGTTTCAATGTAATGTGCGATAGTGTTGGGTGAGATAAATCACAGCATACATATTGCAAAAGAGATCTTGTATCAAAAGTTCTCAAACAATTCCACTTGAGGAAATAGATTTTCTCATGGATAACACTTTTCATTCTTGACTGTAAAATAGCCAGTGTATCTAGAGTAATTTGCTTGTATATAATAAAAAGTGTAAACAGGAAACAATTGATGCTATTTTACATTGTTAATTAAATTTAGCAGGGAGAAATTAGGAAAGGTCACTGAATGTGCTCTCAGAGAGGAACAGACATAAAGATACAATGCCATAGAATGCAGTAAAAGCCTATAAGACAGTAAAACAGATAAGGTGAGTGAACATAGTATAAGCAAATGAGGCACAGGTCACCCCTTCTTATGGCTTAATAGTCTTATTTATAAGCAGATATTTCTGGATCTAAAACATTTTTCTTCACTTCATCCTTAGTCAAGTGAGTAGCATTTAAGTAGCAAGGCCTTTTGTAGGGACAAATGCCATGTAAGAAATTAAGTAACCCAAAGAGCTGGAATTTTACAGTACTGCAATTTTGCTTCAGGGGGTCTTAGCTTTTATTGAACGATCCCTGGATAGGAGTAAAGTAAAATATAGTCTTGGCAAGAAAATGGGATAACGTAAGAGAAAAAGACAGTGGTGCAGGAATCCATGGCAAAAAATCAAAGGCAAGAATTGTTTCACTCGTCAGACTGAAAGGAGTGAGGAAAAAAGCAGTAGATGCAGGACATGTATGTGAAAATAGACTCATCATTATTGTATTCTATTATACCCAGTAAGTCATACTGGCAGTATATTATCCAAGTTTTTGGCTTGACAATTCATTTACCTACAGTGACATAAAAAATGAGTACTGGCACATTCCTTACTTCTTGGCCCGTATCTGACATTAACTAATTAATTAACTAATAAAATATCACTAATTGCAGAGACAGTGGTACAAGCCAAGATTCTAGAATATTTATTTTGATAGCAGATAGCACTACAAATCACTGCTGAACACTAAGTTTGGTGGGTAATCTGATGTGTTTTGCAGACAGAAATGCTTGCCTGACAGAGCATCACATTAATGAGGCAAACTACGACTTTTGCACAGTGGAGAGATCAAGACGTAAATATCAGGGTGTAACCCTGCAGAGGAAAATCCTCTAAAGACTTGTTGAAAGATGTGGTATCAAATGAATTGCTTACTTCTTACAGTCTGCTTTGATATTTATTGGTTCAAATTGCTCTACTGACTCACTCTTGCATAAGCTTTCATGCCCCATTTTAATCTTGACATTTTGGGAAGCCAATCTGAGGCAGTGTAATGACTAGGTTTACAAAGGATCAAAATGAAAAAGGAGAAGCTGGGCTGTAATAATTATAGTCTGTGCAAAAAAATACATGGAGAGAACAGAGTAGGAATGATCATGCAGCAATAAGATGAGTGTTAATGCTAAGTTATTTAGAAAATAGAGCACTCTGGGAAATTAGTCAGTACTTTGTTTGCGTTTTGAAGTACCAAATAGTCATTTAGTATATATTTGAGCTGGGGGAGAGTGTGGAATTAGTCTTCTCTATGCAATGTCCTGAAGTTGTGCAGCTCAGATATTGTGTTGAGAGTCATCACTCAGGAAATAAACTGTATTTGCTCGCTGTCTGAATTTGGGATACATAAGAAAATCAAGGAAGAGAAGAGGCACAAAATGTGCTGAAACCAACCTTACCCCTCCAAAACAGATGATCCAGCTCAAGAACTTTCACCTCTCTCATTCGCACAAAACCAAGCGGTAACGAGTGGTAACATGGGCAGCTGCTGAACCTCAGCTAACTGCATTTACAGTAGTGGTGGTGTATGTGAGGAAGGCATCTGTGTGACGCTCAGGAAAGTTGTGTCTTACTCAAGCTTGGGAAATATGTGTTTTGTGGTAAAACAAGGCAGAGTGATGCCAGCTCTTTTTTCAAGTTTCCCACTTAACTCTGTGATAATATATCTCATCCTACCTCCACTCCCTGATAGATGCTTAAGAGTGACAGCTGGGTTTAGAACAAAGTGCATCAGCATCATTAAGACTTCAGGGCTAATAGTTTTCCTGTCATAAATACTTTCAGTAGGGGAAAATACCAACATGCTTGCAATATTAGTAAACAAAAGATTCAAAGCAGACACTGAATCCCACAAGGACAGTGATTCATTGCCTTAAGAATTCATGCCAATTTTAATTTTCACCTGAACAATAATGATAGTTCGTGGATTGACTGTAGCAGTCTGCAGCTCCCTCTCTGCCACTTCTTGGTTACACTGTCTGGACATGCATCTGAGAGCTGAAACTGAGAATGAAATCAGAAATAGCTGTGTTTAATCCATTCATTGAGAGGAAGATATGTGCTTTTGCATTCAGAACAAATGTGCCTTCTTGGGACTATTTCTACACTTTATTTTCCAGTGCATTCATTGGATATTGGCTTTCCTTTTGCACGTCACAGTTTTGTCTGTGTTTCCTAATATATATAAACTGTCCAATGTTGTCTAACATATGAATGTACAGAGTTCTCAGAAAGTCCTGGAGAGTCTGAGGCAGTCTGAGAAGAAAGGCAGACTGTTCAGAAAATCCCATGCGTATGTCTAGAATAGATGTAGAAACCTATTCCAGTAAACTGGGTTTTAGATAAAATTTCATTTTAAATGTGTGGTTCATGAACAACATTATTTGGATTTATTTTTTTTACAGAGAGTGACATTTTAAGCTGTTTCTTCCTATAATTTTTCTCTGTAATTCTAGGAGGGAATGTCAAAAGCTGGAGTAAAAGAATGCTGTTATGATGACATGACCTGGTTTATCCTACACTTCTTCATCTAGATAAAATTTTCATCCAGCCCAGGAAATAGGCAAAATCATGCTTTTAGCCTTCCAAGTAAAACCTGGTGTCTACCCACTGCTAGATCTGTTCTTCACAAATGCAGAAATAGCTTGGAGCAGAACAAATCCACAACATAGTCAGGTTGTCTGTTGTTTCTCATTATTTTGTGAGTGAAGAATTTGCCAACAATGACCTTTTAAGATATACTTTTCAGTTTTATGTTTTGTTTCCTTGAAATGAATTATTTAGTGACCAGTTTTCAGGACAAATGACTCATGTAGATTTATGAGTGAAGCAAATATTTCAGTATTCACCTTCAGAGAAGATTAAGATCTCTAAACATGGAGATGAATCTGGAGTAGTCACTTGGCTTTAGATAGCCACAGCAAAACAAAACCCAGCAAGATGTGGAAATGAATGGTTGTTTAATAATGCTTTTGTTCCACTTTAACAGAAATAGAGTAATATGTTCTCATTACTGCTGTTAGCTAGGAATAACTATGTTAAATCTGTATGAGCAGAATAGTTAGGCACAAAAACACCAAATCAAATCAAATCTGTTTTCACCTGTTTTTATATACATTACTGCACATCAAGACCAAATGTATTATCAACATACATCAGCTGGCATTAAAGCAGAAAAATGCTAGAATTGTCAGCACCAGATCTTGATGGTTCATGAAGCACAGCTGAGAGATGTGATTCACCGAACACAGAACAATAAATGTGCAGTTATTGTTTACACTCTGAATGGTTAAGAATTCTTCCTAGAAGTCCTTTAAGCATTAAATACCATTGATCTATATTTAAAATTCCACAATGTTGCTCTAGATCTAGGCTGGGCTTGATTCCTTTTCTCCCAGATGCTCTCACCTCCCTGCAAACTTGAGATTGAACTGTTCCAACTTCTTTTTTCGATGCAGAATTCTGTCTCCACAGAAAACAAAAGAAGGGTCTGTCGCAAGACAAACTGAATCAAATTCTTCAGGAGCTTTTCAGTTCAATTAAGCTGTAGGATAGTCCATATCATAGGTGCAAATCACTTTGTTCATTATAGGACAGCAGACAGGGATATGGCAAAAGGTAAAACCAGGAATTATGTCTTTAAGGGCTCGTTGTAATCTAATTTTATTGGTGGTACCCTCCCCAACATAATGAACTTTGATGAAATAATGAAGTAGTTGTGGCGCCTGTGAAACTGAGCAGGCAGCTCTGCCAGTTAAAGACCTCCCATGAACACAATCACCCAGGCAACAACTCTGGGCTGCAGTGAAGCCAGAAACTCTGGCAAGTCAGCTCTTCCATCTCTTAACTCCTTGCAATTCTGCTTTCTGAGACTTGGAGGAAGAAAAAGAAAATAAAAAAAAAAAAAAAAAGAGAGAGGGAGAAAATGAAGAAGAGAGAAAAAAGATCATCCACTTACATCTGTGGTTGAGGGATCTAGCTTAAAAAAATAAATTCTGTCAGAATCCACTGAGTTGTTTAAAATGACTTCAAGTTCAGCAGCCAGCAAAGTTACGGAAACCATAAGGCTGGCTCTACCACTGAATAAGTTCAAATGTCTTAGGAAATGAATACAAGGAAGACTTTAAATAGCAATATTTTTAATTCAGCAAGATTTCCACCCCCTGCTAGACTTGGAAAGAGTGCAACAGATGGTTACAGGAATCTGTACATTTATCATTGTTATTTTTAAGAAGTTGGATCTGTGGAACACAAACATTTAATAATGGATATAATTAAATTCTTTACTAGTTAGTTTGACTCGAGTCAATTGGCACTGTAATTTCATTTTATTTACATAAAATGTATAGCAATTGTGGTTCAGAGAACTGTGATTTTACAGAGCTGGAACTACAGATGGAATAAAGATAAAAGAAATCAGAGTTAACAACACCCCTATGATCTCAGATAATTTCTCACATTTGGAGTTTAGGTATTCAAACTCTAATCTTTATAATCAAGCTCAGGTCTAAATCAGCTAGAAACACAAGCATTTTCAGTATGACTAATGACTTTGGGCATTCCAATTTCCAGATGATTAAATGATGATGTTTTCAAGTGACCTGCTTTTGATAGATGTTATTAAAGCAAGTCTGAAAATTAGACTCCCCTAGTGGTGGAAACCCCATGGCATCAGTGAATTATATGAGATTTCTACTACCATGATGATGAACTTTTCTAAGAACTGTGACCACATCTTCAGTGAGTACAAAGCTACCTTTGAAAACTTTACCTAAAATTGATCCTAGTTAATCTGAAAATCATCTAACTGGTCTGTCCCTCAACACAAACAAATTCTTATTTTGGTTGAAACTGTAGCACCTCCCTATTTTTTTTTCAACAAACATTGAATTATTTTAAGTTGATAAGGCTGATGAAAGGTCACTGTAATTGCTTATTGGTAGAAATTCTTACTTTGAAAGAAGCTGTTTTAAAAAAGTTGGTTCTCGGTGATTCTTGAGATAGCAGCCCCTGAAAGTAGACAAATATAAATTGGAGTAAAATCACAGCCAGGTTTACTGGGAATGTTCAGCATATCAACCTCCATTATTGCTCCTCAGGTTCTGGGTCTTCCTGAGGCCACGCAGTCTTGTGTTCATCAATAAACGTGATAGTTGCTCCCACACAAAGGCTTGGAAGCCTTTCAAGGGATTAAATCATCCTTCCCCCACTCAGCAGAACGTTCAGCTACATCAGTGTGTGTACACCTACTTCTACTTGTGTTTACACAGGATTGTATGTGAATTAGGATACGGGTATCCAGGATCTGTGCCATTCTATGGAGTTACAAATTAGACCCAAGCTAACCAGATTGTTATGGATCTGGGACTAGTCATTACACTGATTTTGTGGTTATGAAGCAGGAGGTTGTGCCTTCTCCACAATAAATCTCTGATTGCTCATGAAGGCTTTTGAATGTTTGTGGCAACGGATTAGTGACTCCATTTCTCATTGCCTGCATGTCAGATCCATTTCCTAATTTTACTGGGACAACTCAAACTGCCCATCCAAATTAAAGTGCAAAAGCAAGATGCGCAGCTATCGTGTAGGCTCTAAGCCAATGCTTGTCAGCAGTCAATAAAGGAGCAGCTCCCCAGTGTCTCTTTTACCTGAAGAAACTAGAAGTACATGGTGCCCTTTTAATCTGGAAACAAAAGAGAACAAAAGCAAACAAATGGAGACCAAATTATCTAGCCTTGAGATCTGAATTTACTCCGTATTGAACTTCTGGTACCTAGTTAATGAGCCCATGCTGTTGCTCACTAGTGAGTGAGAACAAAGAAAAGTGACTCATGCTGCCTTGTTATTGTTACATAATCTATACGAGTAATTTATTTTATGGTTAATTACTGGATTAGTAAGGTATATTGGAAATGTAAAAAGATGTGGCACGAGGAGTTACGGGAGATTCAAATGGTTGTCTGTAAAACCGTGCAAAAATATCTGTTGGTATAACCTGGAGGAAAATCTACAAAAAGCATGTCTGCTTTCAGGGTTGGTCATTTGTGTTAACACCTCGAAGTGTGGCTGGATTTCATTCAGCCTCAGTAGGCTTTTGTCCTTACATTGGTCTGTTTTTGCAGTGATAAACCTCCCTTTATTTTACCTCTGTGAATAACTTCTGCTCTTACCTGTTGGAGAAACCTGGAGTCAGTGTTTGTTCCTTCTCACATGATTACACAGGGCCATTTCTACAGCTTCTCAAAATCCCTGCTGTGTTAATCACCACAGAGCTGTGAGAATAAGGGATATACATCTTCCTAACCACAGTCAAACTACTAGAGATTGGTTTATGTCATTTATAAAAAGGTAGAAATAATAATAATCATTCTGAAGTGTCTGGATGCATCTAACTATGCACTAGACATGCAAGTATGCATTTGAAGCTGCAAAAACCCTTTGGTCATGAAATGACCTAAATTGGGATTACATGCTGAGGCATCAGTCTAATATGAAATTACTCCCGTGTTTTTATTGTAATGACCAATTAAGGATCAGCACCTCAGAAACCTCAGGTGGCAGTTTTACATGAAATAAACATCGACCTTGAAAATGTGCCCCTTCTGAAATCCTAATGCTGATGTATTCTGAAAGGGTCAGCCCGTCTCCATGGTGTTGGCAGGAGTGAGTTGTGTTTGGCTGCTGAGTGCCGATACATCCTCAGTGCCAAAGATTAGTTGTGAGCAGGGAAGTTGCTAGGAGCCAAGGATAAACACAAATGCTCCCTGCTTTCCACACAGCTCTACTTCAAAGTCATGCAGCACGCTCATGAATGTACCCAGTGCTCCTCTTCCTTGCTTTAACAACACATGGTACATGGGATAAGGAGTCATATTGTGTTCTTTTGGGTCTTTTTAAAACAAATTTTTATTTAACCTCTGCTTTGACCCAGCACGTAAGTGTGTTGCCCAGATATGCTCCATTTCAGTTTATTTAACCAGAATGTTTGCTTACTCAGTGACCACTGGAGGGGAACTACTGCTCTTATTAATTCCACAATGGGTATTTGTTGCTTCTTGTTTTCTGACATTTTCTTTATGACCCTAATTGCAGAGTTCTTGTTTTCAGATAATAAATGCACGTGTCTATTTGCTCAGGTATTATGCAATTGATCTCCAGCTATTAATTAAAGATCTAGACTCAATGTCTCTGAACCTGCCTCCGGATATTTGTCCTGATTGTGTCATACCTTGGGTGAACAAACAGGGAAACCACTCACAGCACTGCGTGCACACTCACTGCTCATTCTCTTTAATTACAAAGTCTGAATTCTGGAGCTTGCAAAGAAGGAATTATACAGAGCAAAGAATATTTTTCTGATGGGATTTTTATTCTTCCTTCTTTCCCTGGGCTGCCAGCATTTCTCCCAAGATGCTGACCAGCAAGCATAATGAGATGTTTGTGTTGTTCTCAGCCTTACAGACCAAAACGGGTTTATTTTATCCTTTATTGTTGCTGCTGTTAGCAGCAGGACAAAATTCAGTTGATGTTGCAAAGAAGATGAAGATGTAATGGGTGAAAAGAGAAATCTTCTCTTTTCATTGGTTGCTTTTCCTCCCAAGAGCCCATTTAGGCAAATATGTTATATGATCCTGTGAACAAATTGTTACTTTTCCAGACTGCACTGTTTTCTGTGTAAACACTTTAATGTACCAGTGTACAAGAACAGCACTTTCAATCCAAAACTCATCAAAAATAGACCTTCCAGAACATTTGGAAGTTGTTAGGCTCCAGAAGGAAAAGGGAAAGAGAGGCTGTGAAAAAAAAGCTTTTCATCTTCTAACTGCTCTCTTTTTTATATTTCTTAATGTTCTAAAAATCCTACCAGAGAGCTCTGAAGCTTTTCAAAGCTCAGAACAGCATGGGTCCCCAAACATAGCAAAGGTGCAGCGTAGAGAGGCAGAAATTGTTTTCAGTCAATTTAGTAAGAAGTCATTACACTTGAAGAGAAAATTTAATGAGCTTGGGAAGCCGGGATTTGCTACCTACCTCTTTTATACACTTCCTGTTCCCCTTAGGAAAATCACCCAACCTCTTTGTGACTCAGTTTCCTTACTGCCAAATGAGAATAGCAACACTTTCTGACCTCACAGGGAGTGTGTGTCTGAGAAACAGTTGAGCACCTAGAGGGAAGCTTCTGAAAAAAAAAGAGTTACTTTTAGTGCTAGTAGATGCAGCTGGTATACCCCACTGCTGCAAATTTCCAGGTGAAGAGATTTCTACTGGAAAAATGCTGATTCAATGTCACCAAAATGTTTTGGGAAAATATTTTTTTAATATATTTTTAAAAATTAATTTTGCTTTTGAGATACGTCAAGATTGGCTCTGTGCAGTTTAAAAGTATCTTCTCAGTTAAAATAGTCACTGTGACAGTGTTGATCTTATTACAGCCAAGTTCTACATTTTCACATTTGATGTTTCTACAATTTCTCTTTTGAAGTGCTGCTTCACAGGAAAAAGGAAAACTTAACATTTTTTTTCTTCTAACCCTTGAAAAAAAGAACCATCATTATCCCAGGAAAAAAAAAAAAAAAAAAAAAAGAATGAAGTTTTGGCTCTTATCTCTCTCAGTAGTCATAGCCACCCAAGGATGTGCGGGAGCGTTATCTGTACACAAGCTACACTGAGAGTGCTGTCAGCAATCCGCAGTGAGCATGTCAAAATAAGAGATTAGAATTGCTGGTTTGATCACAAGCTCAAAACACTCTTTTTTAAAAAATGTGTTTTGCATTTCCATTCCCCAAACAAATTAAATCTTTTGCCTCTAGAGCTGTTAGGTTACAGCTATCATCTCTTTATGCATTTGAGTTATGAACTGTGGGCATCTCTGCCTGCTTCTTCTTAGATTAAAATGGGCTGCTGGAACCTCACTGTTCTGTGCTTAGAAGATATGCAATCCTTGTGATACAGTATCATAACATTTTGGCATCATTTCGTCCTACGTAAGAAAATGAACGCTATGAGAACATTGGCATAATCTTTTGGCTTCACAGGCTTGGCAGCCGCAGGCTCAGCTTCTGAAGGTTTAAAAACTTTTATCCCAGTTCAGATAATATTGCCAAAACTTGGGTTGTCATCTATAGAAAATAATTGCTTGTCCAAGTCTTTACAGTCTCTATGCTAGTTTAATAACAAGTAATTAGTTGAATAAGTCCAATTAATGCCTTTGTACAGATCTGAGATTGGAGTAGGACTGTAGGTCAAGTTTCATTTTAAAATCCATTAGAATTTCTATCACTCTGTACACACCCAGGGCGAAGCTATTATGGGCTTTCCCATTAACACATGTGATTCATTATTTGGACTTGGAGCACAGATCTAACAATGTATGTATTTAAATCCCTAAAGCCTATCTAGAACGGTAACATTCGCTGTGATCAGGAGCTCCTTTTTTCACCTTTCCCTGACAAATGTGCTAGACTCGGTGATACCTGTGAACAACAATGGGAAAGACATTACAGCACAATTGTGCATGTGGAAGAGTGTCTTGGAACAATGCACATGAATTTTATATTAGATGGTACGTCACAGAAGAACCATTAAGTTTCAATGAGCATATTTCCCCACTGGATCCATACCTAACCAGTGCTGCATTTTTCAACAAACAATACTTTGGTTTCAAGAACTGTTGGTGTTCATGCATTCTAATGGGTGACTGTTGCTCCTTGCATCAGGGTGACAAACTTCACTTCAGCTCTTGGCTCATGCTTTGACAGTGCACGAGCAGGGAGAGCAGCTTGTACAGCTTTCTCACTGAAAAGCAACATTTGCTTTTGAGATTAACGGGCTAAGCTAGGAAAATTTCACAGCCCTCCAGACAGAATGTTGTTGAGCCATTATAAGTACAAATGGTTGTGTGTCTGTTTTGCAAGCCAGCTCATTTACTGAGTGTCATTAGAAGCTCATACACCTCCGTGTTGTGATGTTCTTGTTATTAAATTATAGAGGGTATCAGAGTAATTTGAGATGTGGACTTTAAGTGTTATTTCTATCCTCTATCACTCCGGCTGATAGTCAAAGCCTGCTTTGGCAGGAGGGTAGGATTGGATGATCTCTAGAGGTCCCTTCCAACCCCTACAATTCTGTGGTTCTGTGATTATTCTTGTCATGTACAGACAAATTTCCTCTGAAGTGGCTTTTCTGTGAACAGTTAGATTAATTGCTCTCGAACTTGAACCACTTTTAGGTCTATTCAGATATCAAAAAGAAGTTTCAATTTTATTATTTTTATTTCATTTGTACTCTGAACTGATTTAAGAGTCATAATCCCCATGGGTTTTGTCCTCACTGTCAGATGCAGATTCTGAATATTGTGAGATGACAATAATAATGAGAATGACAATCGTAAGTCCCATTTCAAGATACAGAGATTCAAAAAATAATAATTACCCTGTGGTTTGAATATAATAAGGATTTCTTGCATGACTTCAAGGTCAGTATGTTATGCAAAGGAATAAGAATTATTATGCAAAGGTTCATTCAGCCCAAATCCTGCATCTTCAGAAGGCAGACAGAGGTGCAGAAATATCTTCCCTTGTTACATCCTCCCAGCTTCCAGGACTGGGTGATACAAGGATTTTCTGGTCCAAAAAGATAACTGGACTCTTAAGAGCTACAGATAGACTCAGCCTACCAAGAATGTGACTGTCTTTTTAAATACTTCTTGGTTTTGGCCCCACAACTTCTTACAGCAGTACTTTCCAGAGTTTGCTGACATGTTTTGTATGCAAGCACGTCAAACACGGTCATTGCTGTTTTGAAGACTGCTGCCTGCAGAGTTTAGAAATCATCCCTTGATTCTTATTCTGAACAAAGAGAAACACAGTTTATGTAAGGTGAACTGACAGCAATCATCTCAGTATGTTATTATTGTTTATGATGCATAATTTAAGAGCCAGATTTTCCAACAATTTATGGATGCAATTATACGTCTAATTTGCACAGTTATTGCAGACATATATAATATCAGTTACTTGCATGTTCAGCTGGGCTAATGTAGGGCTGGAACAGCACTGAATGATCCCTGTGTACATTTTTCCAGGAGATTATGCCACATTTAGCATAATCTCTTCTAACAACAGTAAGTCAACTCACTAATAGTTTCACACCAAATGCAAACCACATTATTTTTCAAGAAACAAACATCTGTTATTGTTAATGAACATTGTGTTACAGAAGAAATATTTGACTTTGGAGCTTAGCAGAAATACATACTGATTAAATAACAGTTAAAGATCAAGACATTCCTTTTAAAGTGTAGGTCATAGTATAGGTGCAATATCTGACTTTTCTGTTGGCGTTTTCAAGCTGACTCACTGCGATATTCAGGATGCATATGTATAACGTACATATATATGTATAGTATGTAAGCTCAACAAGTTTTTACACTGCAAGGGCTTTGGCAAATTGCTTTAGAGACCACAGCCTCTGAAGTACGCAAAAGGCCACAACGCTGGACAGGCTTGTAAATCCTTACTTGTCACGCACAACACAGTAAAATGAAGTGTTGTAATTTGTGCTGTAATCCTGCCCAAAGCCAATAATGGGACCAAAGGGTTTTTTTATAAAAATGTCCACAAAAATTCAGCCATTTAATCATTTTTGGAAGATGCTTCAGCAATTCAAGCTAAACTCAGATGAGCCCTTAGCTTTGCCTACTGATCCATCATAGAGTAGGAAGTGAAAGACTTCAGAGAGAAATGGTCCCTTGATTGCTATAAAAGTCTGAAGATAACTAATTGACCTAATGGCAAAAGTAAAACAAGAAATAAATAGAAAAGAACGATTATAAAACTGCAGTGACTCATCTTGTTGGTTTGACATGCTACTTTACACAGATTGGCTGAACTCAATTCTTCATAAAAGAGACAAAACTGAAGTCTCTCCATTTAACTGTGTATTACACTGATTTATGAGGAGAACCACATGAGTGTAAATCATCGACAAGAGCTTTTGTCTAGCTCCATCGTGGTAACAGAATGATCACATCATGCAGTAAGATATAAATGACTCATTTCCATGGTAAGATAAATCCTGGAAGAAATGGAAGCTTTACAAACTTGAGCCATTCATACACATTCACTTTGACTTCATGGTCTTTAAAACCTTTAAAATAACTTTGAAGTGAGGTTATTTATAAAGAAAAACTACAAACAAATTAAGTTAAATTTACAAGGTAATACACAATGGATATACAAATATCTGACCTGAATGAATGTTTGACAAATGTAATTCACAGTATGGCACAAAAGGACATTGTCACAATTATGGAGCTTAAAAATAAGACTATTTTTTTCCAAGCTTGTCTGCCTTCAAAAGTATTTAAAACCTGATTCTCCTCCAGCACGTATTAGTGTCAATCAAAAATAACTCTGCTCAGGTCAATGGATTTACACAATTGCAAAATTAGTGTAAGTGAGAGGACAATCAGAGCTTTTGTAAGCTACAAAAATCTCTCTTAATAGCAACAGCAGCAGAGAAGGAGGTAGGAGGTCCCTTTCCAAGACAGGCTGTGTGGACAAACAAGAAAAACCTGCTGATCTTGTGAGGACTAGGAGGAGGAGCTGTAGTATTATTTTAGCTATTAATTCACTCCTTCAAAATTTCCTCTTTCCTATCTTCCACTTCATGTGATATTTTTGGCAGGATTTAGGTTACAAATTTAGCGTTACACAGTTATGTGCTCTCCATCACATGAGACCAATAAAGAAGATTTGAACTTTAAAATTACATGCTTATATGGCAGCAGTGCTTCTTGGGTTGTTTCTTATGAAGCTGTGACAGTGTCCCTCCACTCTTGGGCCCCACTCATGGCTTGCCAAGTCACAGGCTGCCTTCTGCAAAGTGCAGCTATGACTCTGCCACTGGAGACCTTGCTTGATAGATGCATCTGGTTGCAGTGTCTGAAGGATTCAGGGAAATAAGCCCTCGGGTAACATATTCTCAGATCTAGATTCATGTTACAGTGTTGCCCCCACTTCACATACGTTTCACATGCAGGCACATTTATACCATAGGACGTACCTGTTCTTTAACTGAACAAAGGGGTCATCAGTATTTCACCAGCTCATAGTGACTGTTCAAGCATGTTGGTACCCCCCCCTATCGCATTGACCAGTTTTAACTGATAATGTGAGTTGGCACACTGCATGGAAAATAGTGATGGAAGGAGAAGACACTCAGGAAGCCTTTCTTCTGTGTGACCCTGGATTGTAGATGTATCGGAAGTGGACAATTCTTATAGTGGATCAGATTCCCAGATCATGGAAGCCACTAATAATTGGCACTAACCATTATTGGAAGACCTATAAAAGAAAGAAAAAAAAAAGACTGGAAATTCAGGAGAATAAGGTTATACTTCTTACAGATGGATTTCCCCAGACAGCAGAGAGTGTTTGGAGAAGGAAGGTGATTTAAGAAATGCTTAATTAACTTTAAACTATTGTATACCATCATTTCTATAGAAAAGAGATTGCATTTGCATTAGTAGGTATTTAAAGCTTGTCAGGCAGAAAGGAAAAAATACTTGTTAAGGAAAAAACTTCTGTTTCTATAACTTCCTTAAAACCATTGGGACTTTGCCAGGAAATTAAGCCACAAATAATTTACCCAGAGAATATGAAGTCAACAAGCTTTAGAGCTGTGGGAACAGCAAGTGCTGAGTAAGTCACAAAGTCATAGAGCAGATGATTACAGATAAACATATGTCAGGCTTTCAGCTGATGATATTGGAGGGGCTTCCTTGAAATCCAGGTCCCTCACTCTGGGACACTGAAGCAGAACAGCATTTGGGCAGTTTCTTCTCCTTTTGGGGCTCACTTTGTAATTTCTGTTATATTTATTGTTTAGGGGAGCAGAACTCTTTGTCTGATGTGAAAGCCAACAAATTGAAAAAACAAACCAGTTTTCCTATAGAAGATAAAGGCCGTGTGTGTGGAGGACAAGCAATAGGAGAGCAGCCCTGCCTAAGGGAATCTTCTTTCTTCTGACTGAGTATCTTTGCCAGCCCAGGACTGTCCTGGAGATGTATTTGTTCAGACTCTTTCTATCACAGAGCCTGCATAGTTTTTATGTTTGGCTGTAGGGAAAGGCAGGAGTTCCAGAAGACATAACCATCCACCTGGGTGATGGCATTACCATTGCTCTCAGCAGGACATCCTCTTTCCTCACCCCCATGCACTTGTATGATCATGAACTGACACAACCTAATGGAAAACGAATCAAGACATGCTATTATTTTCAGTAACCACCAATATTAAAACCTGAGTTTTTGCTAACAACGATAGGTGGTTGCTTTTTTTCCATCATTTCCAAGAGACAATAGAAAAAGAAAATACAGAATTCTCTGAGGTTAATTTTTATTCAAATTTCATTCCCTTCAAAGCTCTTCTAGGCAGTCTTAGTTCAGTACGGTACTGACATCTTTTGCCTTCTCCTGGTCTTGATGACAAGCAGCAGTAGGTAATTTTCACAACATCACCTCAGCTACAGGACAGTTTTTGCTTTAATTTCTTAACTTCTTAAGGGTTTAGAGAGGAATCCCACTTCCAGACAACTCACAAAGTAATTTGTGACACAGGATGTCCCAGTTACTATATAGGAATGTTGAAAGCATTTTATTTTCTCCTCTTTGATTTTTATTGGTTGAACTCCCAGTCTTTTGTGAGTAATTACACCATTTGCTTTATGTCTTGCTTTTATAATGACTAATACAAAAATATATACGTACAAGCAAATGGAATTATATTACTAAGTGATTAACAATGAACAATTAGGATTAATTAAGGCAATTATTTTAATAAATAAGAATTAGTAAAATATATCCATAAACAAAACTATGGCACATATTAAGCTTGGCTGATGCAGGCCAAAGAAGTAGAGTTGTGACAGTTGGGAACAGAGGCAAGGAGGAGACAGAGATGATTAAACAGAAATACCCATATAAAGAAAAGGTTTAATTAGGGATAAGGCAGGAGGGACATATACAGACTACTATGTCACTTGCAAGGGTAATTCATTTGATCTGTTACCGCTAGAAATGGGGTTCACGTACAGTCATTCATATTTAACCTTATTCTTTTTTTTACCATGGTACAAAGTCAGAAAGGCATTAAACTGTCCGAATAAGCAAGGGAGAAAATATTCTTTTCTATCACTTTTTAGTAGCTCAGTTTTGAAAGTTGATCAGGGCACCAAGATTAGAATCTACACTTAAGGTTCAGATCTAGAAATTAAATTAAAGTACCAACAGCACTGAAACACTTTAATATTTCTGATTGAATTCATGTCATTGTTCATTAAGGAATTTCTTTGCTGTCTGGAGTTTTGAATGTGCTGAAGCAACTCATCTTGTGCTATGTTATAGTGCCCCAGATCTCCCAAACCTCCACATCACCACAGTACATTGGGTTGCCACTCTGAAGGGTGGTTCTCTTATGTGGCACCACAAGTGAGAGCTTTCCATGGGCTAATCTATTCAATTAAGTGGATATGGTCTATTAACAGACATTGTTAACCTTTGGCATAATTACATTAACACAAAGATGCTAATGAAGCTGTAAAGGCAAAGAAGTAAACTTCAAGATTTGATATGCTAGATGGTGCCAACAGTTTTCTTTCTATAATAAAGTGTTCCAGTAGCCTGGGGTTCTCAAAGAAGAATCAAATCTCTATAAATCTTTGCTATAAATTTTATAATAAGAATAAATATAAAAGAAGGTATAAGGAGAAAATGTAAGAGAAATTATAAGTAAACAAACACTGAATGAAATTCCCAGGAATTTGAAGAAGATGTAGTGTCAAAAATACGATCTGTCTAGTCATGTGATATTAGCCAGTAAATAGTGTTTACTCTGGTGTAAAACGCAGTTAGTTCTCTTTTGATTAGATGTATTGGCAATATAAAAATGTCACATTCTCCCTTCCTGCAAAACTCAGCTGCTGATTCAGCACTTTGTTGTTGGGAAGAACTTCAAGTCTCAACCAACGCTCGTAAAACAACTTGGCTCCAGTAAACCATACTGTCTTTTTGTGGATGTTGAAGGTCAATGGAATGACATGAGTGTACACACAGCTAAGAAACCAAAGCCCCCAACAGAGATTTTCTCAGTCTGTGTATTGTTGTACTTGAGTTCCTTGTCCTCTCTTTCGTCTGTGATTGAGGAACAACCTTAACAGTATGGTTAAGGACTTTCCTGAATTAGTGCCTAGACTTCCTTTTATACAGTTGTATACAGTTTTTTATATCATCAAGATCTTCTTCAGTCTGTAATCAAGAGTTTGTCAAGGACGTAAATAATTGAGCAAAAGAGACAAGAATCATGCATCCATTGTCCCATGCCCAACCTGAATGCCGCCAAATACTTCACAAACTAGCAAACTACATGCTTTGAAGGGTACCATGATTCATTATAACAGAGGTTAAAAGCAAAACTTTAGGGAAAAAAAATAGTGTACTTCAATCCAATCTTAGGAAGCTGAGAGGAACATAGTCCTTTTTTTTTCTTCCCTAGCTCTGAAGAACATCAAATTGATACTTATCTTCCTCTTGGGAGAGAGGGAATTAAAAGCACTTCAGTTCATGAATATCTTGCTTGTTTCTCTTCAGAAACTTCCTGAAAAACCAGAGCAGAAGGTGTGCTCTCACTTTATAACTACTTTAGCAAGCTCAGGCCCCACAGTTCACCTGCATCTTACAGCCAGTAACATGGGCAGTTACACAGAGGGATGACAGCTCCTGCTCTCTCTGCTGCTGGAACAGTGTTCATCCAGTGTGTTTTTGAGCATGTTACAACCAATCAGTCAAGCCATCGTTTGATCATACACCACTGGCTTCTGTAACCAGGCTTTTAACTCTCTTTCTTTCTGTCGATAAAGATGTTCCTGTCACAGTATTATTCTGCCATGTGCAGCTTTGCAGGAAAGAGAAGGTGTAAAAGGAAGAAGGATATCTTGAGGTTTGCTGTTTGGAACTGGCTCTGTGTTGTATTTCACTATGTAAGCAAACATATGCATGGTTTTCTCTTCAGGTTTTCAGGCAGAGCAGTTCAACAGGCAATTTCCTGTACTAAGTAGCGTTATAATTAGGATTGCCACTGGAATGAAACCCAGTGATCCCATATTATTCTATTTCACCATGTTAGCATTTAATTGTTACATCTGAGAGACACACGCCCACATTTTGAGTGGGTAACTTCTCATACCTGCTTTTTTACATCCTGGCATTAAACTCCCTTTATTATTCCTCTGTATTTATTTTCACATGTTGTGGAGAGCAGCAAACAGCAGATCATGACAGTCTCATGTGATCGTTACCTGTACAAAGGCACTCACACATACATCCGCATCTTTGGTAAAGTGAAGCAGGAGTGACCAGAGAAAATGTTTGGATTTCATGATAAAGGGACATGTTAATCTTCAATTCCAGCTCTGCCAATGCAGGAATCCTCTAAAGTTTTGCCCAGAAACATAAATTAGCTGAACCTGCTCAAGAACCACACCAGGTTTAAGGAATCAGAGTTTCTGCTTCCACCCTGATGAAGTCACTTTGACATCAGTGGCACTATTCCTGGCCACTGTATTATTCACGCTTTGCATGTTTGGTCTTTAGGCTTGCAGAGTAAAAAAAAAAAAAAATGAAAAGAGGATGCTGGAGAGAACAAAAGTAATAACAGCCTCCAAACTACAGGAATGATGTGTCTTAGGAACTGCTTGTCTGCATATCATTTCTGGTTGTAGGCAAGAGCCACTCAACTTCATTAAGAGTGAACGGAAGTCCTTCAGCCCCAGATTCCTGTCATTTCATTTGAAGAGGAGGCCTCTGGCATGTAACCAGATATCTTCCGGGTTTTTTGGCTTGCTGATCTTAGCCTTCAGACTTCTGGCCAGTATTAATTTACATAGGCCTGAAAACAAGCGTGGCGCTCTCCGTCGTCTTGAGTTACATGCAAGGAGCACCAATAAACTTCCTGATGTAACTAATAAAGGAAATTGGGAAGGAAGGAACAGTCTATCAATTATCAATTGGATAAAAGTTTCAGGAATTAGGCAAATTTAAAGTATATGAAGCAAGTACTAAGAGCTGAGACTCAAAAGGAAACTGTGAGCTCTTTTGCATTTCTACATACTGAACATGAATTCATTTACAAAGTGGCAGCAGAAGTAAAAAAGGAAGGACAGAGATGGGGAGTGAAAAGGCAAGAGAAAGCACATTTCAGAGAGAAGAAAAGAAAATGGCCATTTGTTCTAGATGGGAGAGGTGCAGATCTGCCACATTTCAAAATACGAGGAAATGAACAGCTCTTCATCAGCTGTACACTTGCCACACTTCTTGGGCCATTTGTTTGCATTGTTGGTTTTTTTTGTGTGCATTCTGTTACCACTCCTATTTTGCTCTGTTCCCCAGTGACTCTGTGTAGTTTTTGATGATTCCTGTGAGAATGGTGTCTCCATATTTCAGTACTGAATCGGACTTTGACAGTCTGGAAAGCACCTGAAAAAGAAACTGGAATGTCACGGAAAAAGACAGATCCACTTGTCTGGGATTTTCTGTGTTTGATGCTCTATCACCATCTTCCAGTCAATGTTTCTTTTACCCACAGCTAAATCTGCTCCATTTCCAATGATAAAGCAATGCATCTCAAACATATTTAGGAAGTTCTGCCTATGGTCTAAGCTTTCCTCCTGTATGTGTTTATTATCCTTTGTGCAACCTATTTCTGCTTGTTTCCTCATCAGGAATAATAGTAATAATAATAGTAGTAATAATAATAGCAATTATGTCTCCTAATGTATGAATGAGTTCTCTTTTCATATCCAGATCTCACATTAATCCATAATATAAAAAAGACAGAGAAAAAAAGAAACCAGGAGAGCAAAACCTCATGTTTTGCCTGCTAGACAGTCCCACAGCATGCTTCTGTGAGGTCATGGGTTAGAAAAAAAACAGTGAAAAAAAAACCCTAAAAATGTGATACACCCTTACTTGGGTGCTCCTTAAGTGCATGCCTAAAACTGAGCACAGTTAAGTCTTTTTCTGGAAGACAGGCTGAGCAGAGGGATTTCCTTTGCTGATGAGCTACTTGCAAGTTGTTCTTTTCAGCTGTGAGAGTCGATCAGGAAAGTTGTTGATTGTTCAGCCTTCTCTTCAAAAGCAAGGAAAATACTGTTCATAAGAAACATCAAAAGCTCCTGTCACAGATACCAAGTCTATATACTGTGTGCATGTGCCAAGTCAAATTAGGTTATTTTACTTGATATTAAGTTTGACAAGCAAAGAGCCTATGAAAACCAGAATCCCAACTGGGTGTGCCTCCCACAACTCACACAATTTTTTGGTGTTAAAATTCCTACAGTAGCTCTGTTCTTCACCCTCAGCTTATATTTCTGTCTCTATTTATCTTGTCTTGAAATGTACCTCATTATGTTCTAGACATCTTCTAATATTCAGATTCTTCAAGAATGTGAACAGTACAGGGAGACTGTTTTGGCTAGCAAACCGGTCTTACCACACGCGGATGTCTCTGTGGTCTTTGGTTTCTATTTACCTCAACAGATTATAAATTCTATTATCATGCAAATTTGCAGGTCCACTGAGTATATCAGACTTGTGGGCTCCTCGGTGCTATAAAAATACCCTTCTGCTAAATAGTTTCCTGGCAGTGGCAATGACAAATCAATTTGGGTATTAACAGCCTCACATAATTAAGAGAAGTACTAATAACACGTTGCATTTTAAAAGAGCAGGACAATTTCGCTGTGGACGGAGTGAGCATGAGAGATCTCATTCCATACTACTTAACCAAGAAGAGCTTCTTTGACTGTGTACTGAAGACAGGATTAGGTCCTTGAGACACACAATGGTCCAAACTTCAGTGAACCATACAAGCAGACATAATACAGCACTTTACTGAATAAATGTACTGTAATTGCGGAATGACACTTCCATGAATTTGGTGGTTTGTACATAACCCTTACAAAATATTCAACGTATAAAACAGGTACCCACAAAGGATAACAATTTAAACACCAACTAGTTCACTTTTATTCCGTGGTTTATATTATGGAATATTTTTACAAATAATTGCCTTCATCTTGGACACAGTATTCCATAAACATACATGGAAATATTTGTACTTCTCTTTCTCCTCTGATGCCTGGTCCTCTCTTACCAGAACTGTATACATAGCCTAGTTGAAATACAGGTCTAATTTATTCTGACTTTGGTTTCTGTGTAGCACAGACACATAGGCACTTATGCTAAAGAGTGTTAGGGATGCTGCTCTATAATATTTTCACATTATTCAGCTTCCCAACACCAACATCTTCTAGCATGCCAGAATCCTTAGAGCACTCTCAAAATCTTTAGAGGAAGCTCTCAGCCATTCCTTGACTGACTATAGAGAGCACCCTTTCTCTAGCTTCCCAAGGAGATACTTTTCCAGCCTCCTGCTTCCCAACCTGTATTAGTTGCATCTAGACCAGGAGCTCTGACACAGCGCAATGTGGAACGTCCCATAGCTGAAGCTGACCTGACTTGTAGTCTGACAGTGTCCCTAGGGAAGAAGAAATGGAAACCTTAGCAGAACGAAGGAGTCAGGATCAACAAAAATCTCCATTTACTCTATTTTTAAATGTGACTCCAGCTTCCTCTTTGGCAATAAGAAAATCATTTCTAGAACAATAAGAAATTGACCCTTTATTGAGAAGGAACCTCAATCAGTCAAACCTTTCCTAAAACTACTTAGTAAAGAATGGCCTGATAACCACAAGCAACACAGAATAAGATGGGGCAATTCCAACTACTCTTGTTACCTTCCTATCAGCTTTTCTCCCTGGCTCAGTAATGGGTTTGGAATGACTTAGCTTGATGATTTTACAGGTTCTTGCTGTTCCCGTATCTGTCAGCTTCCTGACTAGAAAGGGCAAGTCTTCATCATTGCCAGCAGGCAAAGTCTGAAGGATTATAAGTATTACAAGATCTGAACATTGGCCAAAATGTTTTCAAAAGAAAGCCATTGCTATGTATTTCCCATCATCATCTCAGGAGCCCACTAAACTGACATTCCTTAACTGCACAATTTAACACTGTTATTTCAGCATTTGTATTTCTGGTTTGGGAAGCAAGAAAAACTGAAACAGCATTTAAATGTGTTTTTAACAGATTAAAATATGAATCTGCGTGAAATCCTTTCCAAATTATTCCATTAAGAAGTAGTATTGCCCGTTCTCTGATAATTGTCCGTCTTCAAGAGGAGTTCCTGGCATGATGTGATCCCCATGTTCCTAGAGGCAGCCAGTGGTAAAGGGACAGATCAGAGGGGCTGGCAAACTGCTTGTGGAGGTGACATACCCTCTATCTTCACACCCCCATTTCTACTTGCAGCTAACAAAGCCATTTCTACTAGGCTGGGATAAAGAAACCTGTGAGATCCTTAACTCATCCCAACTACCAGTGGCTGTCAGGGGACCAAAATGAGCTCTGGAATGGTGTAGAGTTGTCTTTTTGCCTCTGCTGTGCAATCACTCTGGCTTAATGCTGTTGGATGGCACACCTTAGTAGTGCAATCTGGCCACTGCCTTAGAGTCAGGCTGGCACAAAGTGTCTGCATTGCATCACAAAACCCAAAATAAGAGACCTTTACTTACCACAAAGGAGGAAATGGAGGAGAAACACTGTAGTAGAGTCCCATGAAAGTAAAAGCCTGCAGTTGTATAACCAAGCAGTAGGTCAGCATGTGTAAATTTAACTGTTGCAGTCTCATACAATTTAATCAGTCCACATAAAAAGTCTGAGAATGCCACTTTATTGACTACTCAGTAAATACAGTGTGCATTACAGGAGAGAGTCTTGTCTTACATCCTGGGGATAATGTCACTGGTTTGGGATTCATAAATGAGGCCTGTACAGGAAGAGGGGATTATGCTGGCAATGCGAGAATTCACCACAAGGAATATTTACAAGCTATAAATCCAGTTGTTAATTTCAGGTTATCAAAACCAATCACTGTATCTCAGTTCTCAAACAACATCTGATCATCATCATCATCACACCAGTAGTCAGCCACTGCAAAATGGACGTGCAGTGAAGCAGAATTTCCTTAACTGTATTGCACTCGTTTCCTTCACTAAACATTGAATTGCAACCTCAATTAACAAGACATTTCTTCCTTAAGCAAGAGTGGGGGTAGAAAGGGGAGAGGTCTTCAAGATGGCCATGGAAATATATGCACAGCTTGCAGGAAGCAGAAATGTGTTTGCAATTTGCAACAGGAGGGAAAATAAAAGGCTGAAAAGAGAGATTGATTCCAGTTTTCAGACTATTAAATCAATGTCAACTTATCAAATCCTTGTATTTCCTGGAATGAGAACAAAGGTAACTCAAATGAATATACTTCCAGATTTGTAATCTGTTTACAGTTATATTGTGCACTTATTAACTGTATGACTATTCAACCACAATTAGAAAGACTACTGTGTTGTTGTTTTTTTAAATTTCATGTGTAAATTTTGTACTTAGAAAAAAGTGATAAACAAAAATCAATCTCTATGGGAGCTGTTCAGACAAGTACACTTCAGACTTTACTACCAACAGCTGTACTGAAATATTTATACAACCACATTATATAAGTTGCCAGCTGTTCTAATCTTACACACCCGACAGCTCACACACTGCCTCACAAGTTGTTCCATAGTACCATCTCCCAGGCATCAGTTCTGAGACTGACTTTTATGTTCTATTTATCTATCTGTCTGTCATCAATTCCATTGTCTTCAAATGGGGCTGTGATCAGTTTACCCAGATATGACAGCTGAGCATAGCCTATAAAGCCCTGTGATGGGGAAAGACCTGTCAGGTTGCAAAGACCGGTGTTTTTCCTACATCAAAAACTTGCAAACTATTACGATTAAAAAATGAAATGAAATGAAATGAAATGAAATGAAAT
This sequence comes from Callipepla californica brunnescens, assembly GCA_023055505.1. Lineage (NCBI taxonomy): Eukaryota > Metazoa > Chordata > Aves > Galliformes > Odontophoridae > Callipepla > Callipepla californica. Next base: position 9,869,792 of record JALIRH010000014.1, read on the forward strand.
GAAATGAAATGAAATGAAATGAAATGAAATGAATTAAAATAAAATAAAAAATAAAATAAAATAAAAAGAAAGAAAAAGAAAAAGAAAGAAAGAAAGAAAGAAAGAAAGAAAGAAAGAAAGAAAGAAAGAAAGAAAGAAAGAAAGAAAGAAAGAAAGAAAGAAAGAAAGAAAGAAGGAAAGAAAGAAAGAAGGAAAGAAAGAAAGAAAGAAGGAAAGAAAGAAGGAAAGAAAGAAGACCTTATACACTTATATAGATCTTTTACAGAACAAGACATCAGCAGTTTGGATCAACTGTGTTCTAAGTAGTGGCAGAGATACTGCCTCTGATGTTTTTTTCACTTCCTTCTCACTCAGTATTCTTTTCTGGTTTCGTACTAATCAGTTTTTATTGTCTCAGTTGAGAGGATCTTTATGCATCCTTGGGGTTAGCAATCGACAGTGCTCTTGAGCTGTCATCTTGATGAGAGATCGGCTGGGTTGAATAAACAGGTCAATCCTAACATGATGATTATCATTGAAAATCAGCTGTCAGAAGCCTTACTTGATTTATTCTGACCTCATATCGCAAAAAGCAACAGGACTCCTTTTTGAAATCCCAGGACAGTTCTGACATAATTCCAGCAATGACAATGACATTTTGATTAATAGCTATGCATGTTCCTTTTACAATGAAATTAAACATGGTATGTCTTTATCAGTATCCAACAAATGACTGCATGCTGTTTATTCTTCTTGATTTTTGGAATAGGATTCAACAGTTTGGATTTGGAGCTCTGTGGAGCTGGTAAAAGAGATTCCACCAGACTTCAGATAGAAGTCTTCACTGCTGGTTTTCTCACAGTTCTGTGCTCTTCATGTTTTGCTTCCCTTATAATGTCTGACAAACAAGCCTCATAAAACAGGACAGTAAAATGAAATGTCCATATCTCTCAAGCTCTGCATTTTGGTATCATCTTTCACTTTCAGAAAACCATGAAGTGCTGGAAAATTGATGTGTTTGACTTACTTTTTTTTTTTCCTCAGAACCACCCTGTTCGTATTTCAAACTTCCAAGGAATCATGAAAAAATTAAAATCTGAGTAATTTCACTCATTCATTCATGAATGCTTCATCTGCTTCATTCAATTGAAGTTCAGAAGTTCAGTTGAATTTTAAGTTCATTTAGTCTGCTTGTAGTTGGAGATATGCAAATCAGAGGTCAAGTGCAAAAAAGATATGAGCAGAGCTACAATCTACATCAAATCAATAGATTGTATCCAGGAAAGAGTAATAGATTATTTTGTTCAAGCATTATGCATATGAATAATTTTATGATCTTTCACAAAGATGCCTAAAAAACAAAACAGAAAATGCTTCTGAACATTTGGAATACCTTTGGAATAGTTCTGATCAGAAAGTCTTGTGGGGAAACGCATTTGAAGAAACTGAGAAGATCACAGATGCTCAGTTAGAGAGAAGATTAGTAAGAGAGGTACAGGAAAGTGTCTGAAAACATTTGCTGTTACATTTGGCCAAACCAATGCTTCCACTCTGCACAATACCCAAGAAAACCCCCAAGCAATACACAAGTGTAGAACCATTAAAAGAGGTCTTTACTGTGGCAGGTTTTAAGTTTTTGTCTTCAATAATATATAAGACAAAAAGAGATGTCTGTCTAGGTGGCAAGAATATCATATTTAAATGGATGGGAATCAAGCAGAGTGGACAGGAGCAAAATGAATGCAAAAGTCAGCCTCCAACCATTGGAGCCTTTCTGGGGAAGGATGTTTCTCAGTGACTGCCTCCACTGCAGAGTTTCTCCTGTTTTGCTCTGAAGCAGATTGTAATGCTGCGATTAGAGTTCAATTCTTTTCAGCCTGCTGTTGTTTCTGCAAAATCCTGAAGTGTATGGCATGCTACAGACAAAAGCAGTGCCTTTGTGTATGAAAAAACGTGCCGAGAACATGGATGAACAGCCACGAGGAAGTCGGAGGACAAGTTTTACAGCCTGCTGATAAAGGAATTTCTTGAGAAGTGATGATTCAGGCTTCTCAAGAATTGCCCTAATTGTGAAGAGATGCCCGTCCAGCTGCCTCCCTCCTTGCCTGTGCACAGAAGCTCAGGCAGGAAAACAGTTATACCATGGGATCAGCTTCTGCTTCCCCACGACTGCTCCACCCCATGCATCTCCATGTGCTGTTCCGAGGAGGTACTAGTCATTAGAGGAAGGAACAGATCAGCTGACCTGTGCCTGGTACATGACATCTAGATGATTGGACTAGATGATCTTAGTTGTCTTCTCCAATCTTAATGATTCTGTGATTCCTTGATCAGAGAGGAGGTGTGCTGGGAAGACCTCTCACTGCCCTTTCTCTCTGGTCTGTTTGCATAGGTTGCATACCTGATAGCTGAACAGAAAGAAGAGAGTAAGGCAGAGGATTATATGAATTCAGATGGCCCATGGGGGTGGAGAGGGAAGGGAAATGAAAGAATATTTAAAATAAACAAGTTTACATCCCAGGAAGAGCTTTTCTCAAGAATCTGTATTTAGCTGCCTGCAAAATCAGTTAATCAGCATAATTGTCTGTAATTAGAGTCCAGAGGCACAGCACAAACATAGCTGCTTTGCAGGGAATTGGGTAGGGGTCTGGGGAGGGCAAAAAGGAAAAATTTTCCAACGCTCTGTTAATGACAATCATAACTCTCCACACAGCCGGGGAGTCTTCTGCTCTAATTAGAACCATTCTTGCTGAAATGGAAGGCGACATGATTTGTGAAAAAGACACCCTCAGCATGTAATTTTCTATGTAACAAATCTAGAAAGATGGATGCTCTTTGATCTCAATTCTCCTGTTATTGCTGTTCACACTGGGAAGGGCGCTTTAATGAAACAATCTCAAGGTAATTTACCCCTTTGAAGTCCTGAAATGTGCTGCCAACAAAATTTCTGGTTTAGTGGAGGCTGCTGCAGCAGTCATTCAGGGTTGCTTAATGGAGCACCAAAACTGGAACATCAAGACATCAAAGGTGAAGGTGCCATGTGATTAATAAACTAAGCTATTCATTTGTTTCTGCCTCAGAGGCAATCTGACAATTTATTGTCACTAGCTAATTTACACTTTGTGAGTACTTGCTCTTGATAGTTATGCTGCCTATAGAACAAGATAAGTAATGTTTACATGAAGAGAGGAGGAGAAAAGACCCTTTTTAAATCTGAGGAAAAACAGGGGAAAGGAGGGGTGTTTTTGGAGTCAATTGTGGGAGCAAATCATAACTGGGATACTTTAGAGATGAGAAGCTGGACCAGAGGCACCCATTTCTACATTATTCACTCCCCTCCCACTGCCTCCTTTGACCATCTTCTTGTTTACATACTGTTGCCAGGAAACAAAGTCCAATTAAAAGTGGATTACAAGGCAATGAAACAGCGTTATTATGAGGGAAGAGTTACACCAATGCACTTCTATTTGATTTGATGTCTAAGCCAAGGTTTTCAATGATACTGGGCTAGAGAAGGTGGGTCATACAAATCTCTGCTGATGTCTGGAGCGGCATCTAGTCTGTCTTTTTAGGAGATGGTGTTGAGACCATCAGCTTCTTTCTTCAAATCAAAAGCTAGGGTATTCGCTACCTACTGGAAATGCACAGTCACCAAGTCCAACAGGACTTCACTGCCTTAAGAAAGCCTGCAGTGAAATGGAGCTGCACCCCAAAAAAAAAAAAAAAAAAGTTGAGAAAAGATGCTTTCACAGAGAAAGTAAGAGCCTATTTGAGATAATGTAGTGACTGCTTTTGATTCTGCCTCCTCTCCTAATGAGCCGCGCCTCTCTTTCTAAACAGTTGAAAGCAATGGGCTTGCAGATTCATCTACACTCTCCTATTCTCATGCAATACCAAGTGGAAGACAAAATATTTGTGTAAGAGTTCTGGGAGTGTAATTAGGATGTGGAGTTTGATAACACTGCCTGCAATAAGGAGGCGTTTGGGGGAACATGAAGTGGGAAGGCCTGAAGAACAGGGAGACGTGGGATTGGCACCTCCCAGATTAGATCTGCAGTTGAACTCTCACTCCCTGTTCCTGAAAGATGCCCTTTCTCAGGTATGCCACTGCAGCAGGAGGGCAGCTGACTGCCAATCTGCCTTGCTCTAGGGCAAAGAAACAAGGGGCATCCGGTGGAAGGCACTGCACGTCCTTATCTAGCCTAGGATATTAGAGCCTTCCAAAACCTCAGGCTACAGGGAGGTCATACACAAGGAATTTGGTTTGATGTGTGTGAAATGGCTAATGAATAGGACACTTTTCATAAAATGTATATCCTATTTCAGCCTTTCAGTCCTCTCCCAGGAATTGGAACAGTCAGATACAAATTCAGTTTTGATTTTGCAAAATTGGGTCGGAAATCTCAGGTCAAAAAAAGCCCAGGTTCTTACTAAGGTGTGATTCTGAACATGTTTTGTTGTGTTTCAAGCCTCTCCTGTGGCACAAGCCCACATTCCCATGGCAGTTTGTTTTCCAGAGTGACCATGTCCTGTTTGTAGAGTGTATGAGCTGCACAGTGCTGCATCCATGGGGATGCTGCCTAAGACTTGTACCCCGGTCAGACAAATATCCCACAGTCCTTGAATACATTCCAGCATGCCTGGAAAAGTTGTACCTTGGCTTGCTCCAGCAGCATGAGACAAGGCATCCAAGGTTATCCTCCCACACCCAGGTCTGGAGCACAGAGGAGCAAGACAAACAGGTTACACAGGCAGAGTTAGGTGGTCTTGAATTTACAGCAAAAAATAATGTGCCAAACCAGTTTATTGGAAGATCTCCATATGCCAGGAGAGGATGTCACAACTACTAGCCAATATTAACCACATTATGTGTGGGCACAAAACATATTTAGAGTCAACCTTTTCATGAACTGGTTACAAGCTCGGTTCACAGTGGAAGTGTGGGCTATTTTTGGTCCTTAGAATGAGGCTAGAGATATGAGAGCTGCGTCTGATAGCATGTTGCTTTTCAGCTCTGGGTGGAAGGGGATGTTCAAAGGTATGTAAAACTAAGGAACAATAATAAAGAAATAAACTAAGGAACTGCTATCAAACCTGGGAGAGGTATTGTTTCACGAGCTGTTGAAGCTGGAGGCATTGCCTTGGTTCTGGTTTTGAATCCCTTCTCTAAACACCACTGTGCAAAGAACCCAGAGGAACCACAAACTCCAGCATGGCAGAAAAGACTGATTATGAAAAGACTGATTATATTTTTTTTTTCTTTTTTCCTTTTTGTTTTTTTCTCCTTTTTTTTTTTTTTTTTTTTTTTTTTTTTTTAAGGAGTAAAGGCTGCTCATTTCTTAACTCCATGGGGGTTAACGTGTAGCATCCTGGCTCCTGTCACTAAGAAGCATGATAAGACTTCAAAGAGTACAGTGCAGGGCAGATACAGGCAGACAACAAGAATGGGGCTAATAAGTAGCCTGTAAAAAACTAAAAAAAAAATCCAAAACAACAAAACAAACCACCAAATAGAAAAGAAACTCTAATGAGCCACCCAGATCATACATGATACCATCATTTTCCATCTTAAATGGCCTCTTTTATTAGCAGGTTTAGAGGACCCCAGACAGCAGCAAAATATTATCTGAGGTCCATAGCCATGGGCGTAGAGCAAGGAAAGTGAATTTGAAGACCTAGCTACATCTGGAGTTTATCAGCTCTTTTCCTGGCTAGTATTACAGTAAACAATTATCTATAGATCAGGAGACAGCAGGGACTTTAAAGACCCAAATTACAGAGAAAGAGAGAGAGAGAAGGAGAATACAAGAGATAAAAAGGAGTCTATGCATCTTATCGTACTAATGAAATCAACCTGACAATCATGGCAGGCTGCAAGGGTATTACACTGTCTGGTATTAAATGAGCAGTTACAGCACAGGCTCCTGTATCAAACAGCAAATAGACACGAAAGAGAAGAAAAATGTACCGCTAGGTCAAGTCGAGTGATTTATAGGGAGCAGTTAGACAGCTGGTCAGTTTTAAACCCTCCTCAAGCGTGCTGTCAGGATAACAACATATTCAAATGCTTCGATTAGCATTTCAAGGGACAGGGAGTGTTCTGCTACACAGAAGACCTCGGTGAGTCCTAAAATGCAATTAATGAGGAAATAGCAATTGCCCGCAGCTGTTATTCTGTTTATGTGCAGAGGAACAATCACCTGTTGCAAAGGCAGCAATAATCCAGCCTGTTCTGTGGACACATTTGACTAATTCTGGCTGTTTCAAACTGTGATGCCTTGCTCTCCTTGAACTTACTGCGAAAGGCAACTCCTCCAGCAAGCAGAAGGTCCCAAAAGGCTGGTTTCCAAAAACATGGGAGGTACTATTACCATGTTCCTAAGTGGAACAGATGCAGTTAGGACTGTTAAGTCCTGCTGTATTTTTGTAAGAGCCTGGTGGAAACATTACCAGTTCTTATAAATTTCTTTTCTTCTTCTATATCCACACTGTTTCTAGATCATTTAAAATGGAGATAACAGCAAAATGATTCTACAATGGGAAAAAGACATATGGCACCAAAATTTTGTTTTAGGACCAGCACTGAAATACTGCTGTTCAGAAATTCCTCTGAGGCACAGTGGATTTATGATGATCTCGGAATTATTTTTGATAAATATGGCTTCACAGTCCTTTACTGCTACTGTATGAACTGGGTAAGGATGCAGGGTTTTTTTCAAATGTTGAAGTATGCCACTGATCCCCAGGAAAGAAATAATGAGGTTATCTCCTTGAATACCCATCTCTGAAAAGGAGGGAGATTTTGCTGTGAATCAGCTCCTGAAACTTGTGCTTGGTTTTGTGACAAATTTAATGAACAAGAAAATGGAGGGAAGCAGCCATTGTGAGCAACTTGTACAGAATGCTAAAGGTAAGAAAATTATTGGACATTTTTTACTGGTCTGAGGACCTAAAAGACACCTAAAGTCCTCCCATACACCACTCCTAATAGTTCCAGAAGTGTGCATGTACCAAGAGGGAAGCATGCTTCAGGGCTGAGACATGACTTCGGCTGTTTTGCTTTGGCAAAATGGACTCCAACCAGGAAAAGCAAAGACAGTAAATGATTTGTTCTCATGAAGGAGCTAGAAAGGATACCTTCTCGGTTACCCTCTCATCTAGACTAGGGACCAGATAACCACTTTGGAAGCACAAGACGGTATAAATGATGAGCCACTTGAAGCTGAGAGTTATTCTTTTCTCTTTCCTATTTTTCTAGACTACGATGGATCTCAATGTCCTTGGAAAGATTGCAAAGTCTGACATCCTCCCCACCACACTGGACTGAAGTGCAACCCCCGTTGCACACTGAAGGCAGAGCAGTGCTCTGAGGTGTCCTTTGGGTTTAGGATAATTTCCTGAAGATGCTTGGGCCTGTTAGGCCCATTGAGCTGACAAACTGCAGGCCTGCTCAGATACTTTGAGGAGCTCTTTTCCAGAACATTTCCATTGATCCTCTGCCGAGATATATAGCTCTGATTTTGTATGTGTCATTTGAAGATGTCATCTTGATCTCTCTACAAGGTTTCCAAATAGTTTCATTTTGTTTGAAGGGAAAGAAAAAAGCAAGTGACAAAGATCATTTAATTAGTATTATTCCAGATGCTTACATTTGCACTTGAAGATGAGCAACATGATGTATTTCTGTTCCCATTCATGCGAATAAAAACCCTTTATGCAATTGCTACGACCTACTGTTTAAAAATGAATAATGACACACTAAGACTTCTTAATGGATCTGAATTATCTAAAGTACAAAGGGCAAGATTCTCTGGTCATACTTCTGACTAGCCTGGATGACTGTGGAGAATGGATTCCCCTGTGCTCAGGGGGACTTCTTTCTGGATAAAGAGAGTCGAAATTTGTGATAACCATCCTTCTGTCATGGGACAGAAGGCATTGTGAGGGTGCAATGCAACATGACAGCACTGGGCAAGCCAGGGACTCAAGAGAAGAGCAAGTGGGTGGAATCCTAGAATACATTTGCTTTGGAGCAGGTTTGTTTTGATAGGGCTGGCCCAAACTGCTTGGCCAAACTTCCCAGGCTAGCTTCTCACTCCATGTAAATCACGAAGAGCGTAAACTCGTTCATTTCATTGGGACTGGATCTATTTATAGCATCAGGACTGCATTCAGTGTTTGTGATGATGTGAGAGTGAGACAGATATATCAGGAAGTTCTTTATCCAGGCTTGTTTTATGTAAGTGCTCAACTGAATAGAACTCATAAAGGATGATTAATAGTAAACAAGGGCTGTTTTGTCCTACATGGCAGAATGTTAGAAGTTATTTTGTACAGCACCTGAATAAGTTATTTAGTCAGCTGGTCAGGTCTCAAAAGGAAAAGTACTACAAATGTTCTCTCCCTCTCTCTCTCTCCTTATTTAATGGTTTCCATCTCTATCTCCTTATTTTTCCTGAGGCAGTTATCAGTGCATTTTTTCAGATTTCCCAGGCAGATACATTATCTTGTGATACAGCCCATGGTTGTGAATGTCACAGCTTGCTGTTTGACATGATGTCTCCTTAAGAAGATGCAACACCCTGGGGGGCAGGGGTGTGGTGAAGTGACTGTACCTTCCTCAGCAATCATTCTAAAATAAAATAACTTCAAAGTATCTATATGGTATACTCTGCTAAGCATCTTACCATAAGCTTAAATGAAAAGCAGTCTAGCTCTTTGTTATTCATCGTTGTTCTTCATGGCACATCCAGCAGAAAAGACGCATAGTTTGCCACTGGTACTTTTCATTATAAATGTCCACCTTGCTTGTTCCAAAGGCCACAGAAAGTTATTTTGTTCTGTTTTCCATTGATTACAGCCACGTTTGGATTGTTCTTTTGAAGAGGTCTGATCCTTGGAGCAGTTCAGGGGCTAATCAACAGTCTTTGGATATTAAAAACATAGTACAACAGGAGGGTCTGCTGGAATGAGACAAAATATCAAAGCTTGAGCACTTTTGGCCATTAGAAGTCCCACAACACTTTTCTCAAGGTTAATAATTACATTCCTAGAAAAGGAGAGTTGACTGTTTCATCTGAAGTGACTTGCATTCTGCCTGACACGGACCTCCTCAGTTTCACTTGCATTTGGTTCTGCCTTTCTTCACTTCCATTCCTGGAACAGAGTCACAGGTTGCTAAACAGCTGATGCGTTTCATCCCAAGGGTGACTGCATTCCAGCAACAAGTAAAGCGATCCCTTTGTAAATGCCTGCCTACATGAATGAATAACGATTACAAGTAACATTAAGAGACTCAATAGGAGCAGAAAATGGTCCATGATCTGTAAAGTACCACACAGTGCCTAATCTAAAGATATCTCAAAGCCAGAATGTAAAATGCTCCGATATTTGCATCAAAGAAGAATTCTCAAAAATGGAATGAAATATAATTTCAACACTCTGAAGAGACAGATGAACAGATGTATATACGATAGATTTGTGGATGGATTGATAGATAGACAGACAGACATATAGATTCCTCGAACTCTGTTGATGGGAAGGTTTCCCCAGACAACCATCATCTGACATAACCACTCCAGAGAACAGTAGGTATGTTGGGAGAAATGTTCCATTGTTTGGGAACTGTGGGTTTCAATATACCCAAACAGAATGGAGATGAAAAGGAACGGGGGAATTCACATCAGTAAAGGATGGGATTTGTTTTAGAATTCATTAAACAGTGTGCAGAAATGCAATTTTGTTTGGTCAAAACAGCAAGGCTTCTCAAAGTAAAAACTTCTTTCTTGTAAAGAAAATTAGTCCTAGGCTATAGCTCTGACTCATACCAAGCCAAATACAACAACCTTAAGCAGTTATCCCTTATAGTAACACAAGCCCCAGACAGAAGTGGAATGAGGGAGGTAAGGATTAAGGAGGACAGAGCTGTCTTTGCCCTCAGCTTTCTGGGGGTGCAGGGCTGAGGAAGGGCGGACAAGGAGAAACTTTTCCAATCAGATACTGTATCAAAGCTTTAATATCCAGCCAAAGGGATCCTTTTTTAGGGCTAATGGTGGTCAAATCTCAACATGTTTTCAGTGTCAGTTCAACTTGAAAGAAACTTGCCAAATATTAGATACTTCAAACATTGGAAAAAATGCCATTTTCCTTGAGGTCTCCCATCCTCCCCTTTTCTATTTTTTTTCTCTAAATACAAAATTTGAGGGCTCCAACCTCAAAAAACACCTAAGTGTAAGCAAGGTTCTTTTCATGCCAACTAGATTTCAAATGGAATCCCTGCCCCCAACCCTAAAGGAAACTTCCAACTTAGATATTCCAGTTTCATTTTAGAGGTTATTTGCACTGTTTCTGAAGCTTATGGGAGTTCTTTATGTTATTTACTTATCTCTTTGATCCATTGTTCCCAAATCAGTGATTACGTTTATTTCTCTTTTCAGCCTATATTGCTTCACATCCCTTATTTTTATCCATATCTTTTGTTGTTTTTTTTTTTTTTTTATTTTCCTCTTTGGTCACTGGGGGTGGGGGGGGAGAAACAACTTCAAATTTTAAAAGTACAAATGTTTTTGGTTTTGTAACATTAGGCAAAAAGAGGAATGATAGAGATTTTGTGTATTTTACAGCTTTCCCTTCTTTCGCCATTAAAAACTAGTTTACATACCTCGAGGCCAGTTGCCTAAATCACAAGGGCTAACATGCTCAATGCCAAAAAAAAAACCCTTGTGCAATGCAAAGCACAATTAAATGGTCAGAAAGAAGAACAGTAATTTCCCTGCTCTTTTTTTGTTTTGTTTTGTTTTAATCGCCAGCAGGTAAAACCTCTACTTTATGTCTCATTTGAACTACAGAGGCTCTTCAGCTAAGTGAAGAGTCAGCTTAATTGTTGATGTGAAACTATTTAGATGGTGTTTGGTAAAGTCATTTGTTCCTTTTGCATCTTTATCTTCAGTCTGACATGGGCTTAACCTTTGATCCTAATCCCTATGTCACTCAGGTTTAGCTCTAATCCCAGAAAGTAAAAGTATCGGTGCTGTGTTATTTCAAGAGGGAAATAAAATCTCTGTCCTCTAAAGAAGAATACTGAGTTATTCTGCTACTGACAGTAGCAGACTATGCATGGAAGATGTTTTCTTGGAGAAGTTCTTGAGGGGCTGCAGGAGCCAGGGAACCAGGTGCACATCAGGATTTGAGGTGCCTCTAACATCCCTTGAAGAAGTCCATGAGGTTTGTGTGGCTTTGGAGAGCTGTTTCTTGTTTATTTATTCTTTCTTCTGAAGGCAGAAAACACCACTTATGCACCTTGGATGTTCTAAAGATTCTTAGGCCAAATTAATCTCACCCAAATTTAGGTTCTTAAATCAGGAGCCCAGTTGCTTTTGGCTAGTCTTTATAGTAAAGAGAGAGAAGGTACTTCCAGAGCGGATTTAGGCGTGTTGAAATTCTGCCGTTCATCTTTCTGATCCTTTTTTCTTGCTTAAGCAGCCCAGCTGTATCCTTTTGCTTGGATTTCTTGACTTCTTTTGTCCATCACGTGTGACCAGTCACCTGGCCCTGAAAATAAAATCCCTCATGATCCTCTGGTACACAAAGCGGATGCACCATTAGCCAGGGAACTGATTTACACAAGGTCTTACTGAGGCCAGAAGCTTAGAAGGATTCAAAAAGGTATTAGGTATTTGTATCAGCAACAAGACTAGCCAGGTATAATAATACAGATTAAAAAATAAATAGGAATTTTGAGAGAGCTATAAACCTACATTCTTCAAGGCTTATCTGAACTTCTGACTAATGAGGGTTTGGAGGAAATTTTGTGCAGTGGAAGTTCTCTGGGTTTTGTGTTTTAACTCACTTAGGCACTTTTGAAATCCCACCCCCTGGGCTTGCTGGACTTCTGATTGATCCAGGATGACATTTCCTGTGAGCATATGTTCCCAATCATCATACAATGCACAAATTTGTTAAAAAAAAAAAAAAAGTCCTGGATATTTCAGAAGGAAAAAAAAAAAGTAATTTATTAATAAATAGTCACAAATAATTTGCTCAGGAGGATTCCATTCTTTAGTTCATGTACCTCATACAGCCTAACAGAAAAACATTGGCCTTTGGTGTATCTCTACTAATAGTTCTTATTTTTCGTTTGGCACCAGAAACATCTTAGATCCTTTGGAGACTGGAGTGAAGGTGATATACTTACCTCAAAGAATTCCTCAAAGCTAATTATGCCACAGGAAACATTAACCATATTCCTTCAAATTTCCAAATGAGAGCATGTTTCAGATTGCAGTTTGTTATATATGCTTTTAATAACTGCTGTAGTCTGAGGAAGTGCAAAATTGGGTCATTTCAGAACTGGAGCACAGATCTTCATGGATATCCTCCAAATCCTGATGCTGATGGAAGTGGTCTTTCTGTGTGTTTGCAGTACACAGTGAAGTGCATTGTGGATAGTAAAGAACCAGTGCCTCCAGCAGGGAGCTAGAGAGGCAGAGTAATAGGTACAGAGCTCAGCCAGGATTAAAGGATGCAAAGGCTGTACAAAGTAAGTTATGCCAAAGTGCTAAGTAGTACCTGTGCTCAACGTGCACAAAATCTGTCCTCACCTAATGTAAATAGATGAGGTAATCACAAGTTAGAAAGGGAGAAGTCTCAGAAGTCTGAGCTGTCCCTTGTTCAGTTTCTTCTCTGTGCTTAGCACGATCATAGTGCAATGCTCTGTATAGAAAGGTCACACTATTATACACCCCACAAGTGTTACAATTATAGCATCCCTTGTAGCTTCTAGTCATTGCAAAATAATTGTGAATCCTTATACAGGTCTTTTGTGGGAATTTTTTTTTCCCCACTTCTTGATCTGCACAGCTGACTCATGAAGCTGGAAGAGGAGATGAAGGAACTAATTGCTGCGGGAACTTACATCACTGAGCTCTTGGGCTGAGAAGCTGAAACTAGCTTCATTTCACTGAAACCATGACACTGAAGCAACTGTTCTGTCATTCTGCAGAGCAATGGCTGGATGGGCATTAGCATGACCAGAAGAAAAAAAGTAACAGCAGCAGCTGAAAGATAAAATGAACAGAAAGGCTATTTGTGCTATATAGATAGCCTTTCAAAATTTACAAAACATCTAAGAGGTCTTTTCTCTTTTCAAATGTCCACTTAGCCTCTGCTGGCCTTTTAGTGTCTTGACTTTGGTCATTTTATCTAAATTTTATAACTGACCATGCTGAAAAAGAGCTAACATTCATGACATTCTTCTTTCAGATCACAGAATCCTACCTCAAATTAAAAAATAATTCTGGAATTGGATCTAATTCTAGAGTAGGGCAGTGAGACACTGAAATAGGCTGCCCAGAGAGGTCATGGATGTCCCCAACATGGAGACGTTCAAGGCCAGACTGGATGGAGCTCTGAGCAACCTGGGCTATTGGGAGGCATTCCTGCCTATAGCAGGGGGGTTGGAACTAGATGATCTTGAAAGTCCCTTCCAATCCAAACCATTATATTATTCTATTATCTTTAGGGATGACAAAGGGACCACATACTGACCCATTTGCATCCATATGTGCCACGTGTGCCCTGGCATAAGACAGTCTTTTACCTAACTTCTTCAGTATCTTTCTCCCTGTCCTATTTCACAGAATAGAGCATTCAAAGTTCAGTCCTTCCTGTACTGATGTGACTCTTCCAGATCAAGTTGCTTCCTACATGCTAGGAAAATCATCTCTTCAGTCTTGGTTGCCTTCACGCTGAGCTTCAGTCTGCAGAGGTCTCGTGACAGATCTGGAGGTATTGCCATCATCCTTTGATTTTAAAGGAAGCAAGAGGTGTCAATGAAACCAGTGAACTTATTTTAGCATGTGATTACAAGCACTGTCATGGAGCAGCACAACAGGACCTTTCCACCTTTCTAACAGAACACTTAATCACATCTTTGCATCTGTTGGTCTCCCTGACCCAACATACACGTACCCTGCTCCCAAAAGTGAAAGCTGAGTGCTGAAAATCTGCAAGTTTGCAGACAAGTGAAGTGGTGAGACACCTGCTCTAGATCAGTTCCTGTGCTCTGCGGTTCCCAACAGTGTTGACCAGATTACTGCAGGACAGAGAGCAGTTAAATGCATCTTTAACAAGTCCCAGAGATGACTCCTAGTTCTGAAGCATGGGGACTGTAGAGGAGTCTGGATGCCCACTGAGCTCTAAACAGCTGCTGCATCAGTAAAATGACATGAAAACTCTACAACTGCCCAGAAAGGAGGTTGTAGAAAGATGGCAGGCAAGCCTTTCCAGACAACAGCAATAGGCCGAGAGGGAATGGCCACAAGTTGCATCAGGGGAGGTTCAGATTGGATGTTAGGAAAAAATTTCTTCTCAAAAAGAATGGCGAGGTATTAGAACAGACTGCCTAGTGAGATGGTGAAGACACTGTCCCTGGAGTTGATGGAGAAAAGGGTAGATGTTGCACTGAGTGACATGGTCTAGTGAGCATTGTGGGAGTGGGTTGATGACTGGTCTTGATGATCTTAGTGGTCTTTTCCAATCTAGATGATTATGTGATTCTATGGTTCTGTGAAAAGCTGCTCTGCCACATAGTTGTCTCTCCCAGAGTCAGCTCAGCTTGTGGAAAGGGAGCTTTTCTGCTCAGGGAAGCGGAACTTGTATTACAAATTGCATCATAAGCACTTGTTTTCTCAGAGAACATGCCTAATTGAACTGCAGTGCAGTGAATCTCTAATTCCTTGCTGGTCCTGGCTGCTAACCCACTCAGCCCAATGAATCAGTTTTTTCCCTGGTAGCTATGAGAGAATTGGTGGTGACAATATGGCAAGAACACAGTTCACACAAGATGTGCTTTCTCTACCACAAGTCCCATATACTATTCCCACTTTTCTGAACACCTGCCTTCCCTATGGGTTCTACAGTTCATTACTCAGTAAAGCCAACCAGTATTCTAAATATGATAAGGACTGACTTGTTTGCTTAAGGCTTTAAACATAGGCTTTAGCTTGCCTATGGCTTCCTCATCTTGTGTTAATAAGCATCCAATGTAGTCAAAAAATTAAAAGCTCATATGTCCCCTATTTTATCCTATTTTGATTTATGGTGCATGTTGATTCCATTTTACAACCTATTAAATCACTCTAAGTAGGTGCGTGATAATACCTGACAGAGGCCAGGACTTGGCAAATAATTTGTTTAAAAAAAAATGCTGAGGCCAGTCCTACATTTTAGGGCTAGAGCTGGCAGGTGGGTGGATGCCAGTTTGGTCTTCATTATATTATTTTAATTAAATAATACCAAATGCACTGTGGGCAGCAAATAAGCACCCTTTTAAATGTTATCCATTGCAATAAACACATGTAGTTCAATAAATTGCTTCTGATG
Source organism: Callipepla californica brunnescens (assembly GCA_023055505.1). Lineage (NCBI taxonomy): Eukaryota > Metazoa > Chordata > Aves > Galliformes > Odontophoridae > Callipepla > Callipepla californica. The sequence continues at coordinate 9,885,152 of JALIRH010000014.1, forward strand.
TTTTTCATTCCTGTGAAGAGCCTGAGCTAATATTCCACAAAGCAATTGAAACCACTCCTCTCAACTTGAACATGCATCAGATGTGGTCATGTCAATCAACTGTCCATCAGCATTATCTTTATCATTTTTATCATTCATTCCACTGTCAGAACGTGACTGCCTGTCCCTGCACAAAGAAGCAGGGCCAGCAGTTTTACTGGGGAAGTGAAAAAGCAGCCTGTATTTAGTCTGTGTTTACATCCATCATGATTCCTCATATAGAATGAGCAATTTTTCAATTTTTGGTTATGAAAATATATGTATATTATTTAAATGTGTTGTTCTGTCCCAGTTTTCTTGCTTCAGTACACCAAGGATAGGTTGGTCTACAGAGAGGCAATATTCAATAATCTGAGCAAAGGAGAGGGGAGAAATGTAGTAACATTGGTACTCAAAATCTATATAAATTAAACTAAAATAAATATATTACTAATATATTGGACTACGATGAAAGAAGTCATAAGAGAGAAATGAGGTCATACATGAAATGAAAAACATGTGAGTATGTTTGTGTTTTAAGTGTGACACTCTGAAGGTACAATTCTGTTAATCTGCCAGAGGATGATCAATAGGCCAGAGCCAAGCTTCTGAAACATGAACACCATCAGTTATTAGCTGTTCAGTTGACACACGGCTTGACAATGGGCTGGAGCAGAAACCCACATCCCAAGCTTCATCCCCACATCTCTTGGGACCCGAGTTTCTTTCTAAACTTTCTGCTTCTTGTTTGAAACACAGAAAAGCTACAAAGAACCTTTATATTTCTGGAACCTTGACTTCACTTATTTCCTTTTCCCTGTTGTTCTGTAAAGAGGGACTGAAAAATTTTGTGACTATTGAACACTTGTATTGCTTTTCAGGCATGGGCAGATACACAGGTAAAGCTTTTGTACTCTAAGCTTGTATTTCCACATGGAGAGAAGGTATGCTGCCTGTTTGATGCAATATTATACATTTTGTTTGAATTAATTAGAGCCTAATGGGTATCAGATTCTTATTTCTCTTAGATTTGATTTCTCTGGTACCACCTGTGATCATATAAGGAAGTTCTCTGCCTAAGGAAGTGGTGGATTCACTGTCCCTGGAGGTTTTAAAGAGAAGAGTATGTGTCGTACTGAGGGACATGATTTAGTGGGCATGATAGTGGTGGGTTGATGATTGAACTAGATGATCTTAGTGGTCTCTTCCAGCCTTACTGGGGTTATGATTCTGTCATTCACAACAGACCTCCTTGCTGCACAAAAATGGTTAGATCCAGAGACAAAGAATGACAGGAATTCCTAAAATTCATACGAACAAGAGGAAGTTTGAATTCATACGTCCAAAGAGCTTAGAAATTATTTCTAAGCCTATTAATAGATCTCTGACTGTTACAGTGTCTTAACATGTTGGGTAAGGCAATCTGATTCTTCATGCCATGTCACCATTTTAAATAAATATAAATCACATCAGAAATTACCACCAGCTCCCTGTGTCTGTCAGTGCCAGCTTGCCACAGCAAGCCCAAGAGGCAGGCATAGCCCTCCTGGGCTGCAACCAGTGCTGCTCATGTCATATCACACCACTCTTCCCAGTGCCATGTGTACCCCCAGGCATTCTGCACACTTCATGATGACAACAGAGAGCCTTCATTGCTTCCAGTGGGTGTGGGCTTCAATCCCACTCCCACAAAATGCAATTGGTTGTCATAGGTGGACTGCTGGTTTGAACCGGTATATCAAATCCCACGTTAGCGTAAAAAACATTAAAATGATAACTTCATCTCGAGTTACTTTCCTATTCATCTATAGAATTTCTCAATTATGTATGACTAATTTTGCACAAAGTCATTATTTGGAGCAATTTGTCTAAGTATGAGAGGCAACACCTTCAACCTTCCTGCATGGTGGGTGGGGAAAATGTCATAATCAGTTCTGCTTTGGCATGAGTTATTAAGCGGTCACAGGAGTTCAAAGGAGAGAAATAATGAACAGGTAAGTCATTACATGCAAAAATTCTTCTACTATATTATCAAAATACAAATTAATTACAGATAAGATCAGATGAATTTTCTTTAATGTCAGTTTTTTCCCAGAGATGGTAATGAAAGCATAGAGTATGTGGGAGGAGAGGAGTGGAGATGTATGGAAGGGATGTTTTATTAATGTTGGCTTGATTTCACTGGGAAGACGTTGCCTGTGAAAGCAGTAAAGGAATCAGGAAAGGCTCTGGGACATGCAAATAAAATCATTTTTATTGCACTTAGTGTGCTAACTCATGCATGATCTCATTCAGACTCTCAAAGCAATCATAAAACTATCTCCATGCAACAATTACTCCATCAGCCAATGCAATCAGCCGGTAGGGCAGCTGGCAGCCCTTGCCACAGGATCCTCCTGAATTCATTAGCTTGTGGTCGGGATATCTTCTCAAGGTTTCCATTCTCTATCTTGAAGGGAATGACCGTAACTAAAGTGAACATGTGACTCATCCCAGCCAAGAGAGAGAAGAGCCCACCCCACTCCCCTCCCCCTTTACATGCAATACTAATATTCACATGACAACAAACATTTTCAAAATAATAGTCCTATATACTTAAGATTAATCAGAGCGGGCGCCATCCAACTTGCAAAGGTAGCAATTTTCCTTCATTAAAGCCAAATCAGGAGAGAGAACTTCAGGATTCCTTAGGGCTAATTACAAGGTGTTAATAATAACAATATAATGGCAGCAATTTTCTAACTTTGCCCAAACCTATAATCTGCCCTGAGTGCCTTATAGGATTGTCTCTGAGTTTATATAAAGCCAAGTGTTAGCCTAAAAAATGTTTTAAGTAATTTAATTTTTACATCATGTCTCTCCTCAGTCTGTTTGCAGCGATGTGGTAATTATTAGTGGAGAGTTTTTCTCTGGGGATGTGGACAAGTAGCAGCATGACAGCTCCCAACAGCCCCGAACAGCCCTCTCCCATCACAGCCGAATTTCTTGGGCCCCTCCTGCCCACAGCGGAAGGCAGAGAGGTAACTGATTACAGGAGAGCTGGAGACAAACAACAAACAGACAAACGTACAAATTATTTTCACATCCACCTCCTAATTGCTTGCTAAAAGCCCTCTAGGACTCGATGATCAAACGCGGCATATTGCTAGAGCGGGGATGAGTCACCTGTCAAAAATTTTCAACTGCAATAGCAAATCAACAGCCTTGCCACAGTGAGGGATGTTTGAAATACAAGAGAGAACTGAGCGGCCGCTCCAGGGTGAATGCCAGCTGTCCCCAGGAACAGAGCTCACCCACATCTGAAGGGTTTTCAGGGTCAGGTCATCATCCTGAACGTCCTGTGGCCTCGCATCGCAAAGGTGAGAAAGAGCCGGCATGATCCAAGAGGGAAGCAGAAACCTGAATGGCTCATTAATCCCTTGTCAGATTTTGGAATGGTCCCACTATTGATTTGGATGTTGTTCTCAGCCTCCTGGCGATCACTTGCCTTAACGGTGTAATAGCACAATGTAAGGTGATCTGGAGAGTCTTGATACATAAACTGGAGATATTGCTCTAAAGGGGAAAGATGTCATAATGTATTTATCTTTTCTTTTCTTTTTCTTCTTCCCCCCTCTGGATAAATTGTGTTTACCTACACTCTGTCACATTTTAGCCTGCAGCAAAATGATTTATGAACAAATTATAACCTACTTCACAGCTGACAAGTTAATTCTCACTGAAAACTAAGAAGGAATTATGACAACACTGAAGAATGTTAACACAGTACATATTATAATTGAATGAAAGATACCTTACAGAGCAAGCCCATATTAGTTTCAATGCTTCCTACAGGCTGAGGAACTTTATATATGTATATTACAAAAATCAGAGTCAAATTTCTGTGAGTTGGGAAACTTTTCCACCTCAGACATTCCAAAGCTAACTGAAGAATCTCATAACAACAGTTTTGTCTAGAAAATATGACACTTCTCAGTCGACAAATACTGACTGGCTTTCAGGTGAAAACTGGAAAGAGAAAAAAAAAAATGAGAGAGAGAGAGAGAGAAAAGAGTAACAAATTAAGAAGCCAAGGTCACCCACTGAAAATATTTTGCTCCACAAAAGAGGGAGGGAGAGCTAAGAAAAATCTGTGGTTTATGTGTGAGAAGGAAATATTCTTCATTTTTTTGCTCACCAGGCTCACCTGCCTAGGAAAGGAAGGAAAAGCACTGCCATAAGGGGTTAAACACAGGGCTGGTGTGAAGTCAGGTGAGTTCAAGTGGTGGTTCTTCATCTCAGGTGACCCTGAGAGAAACAAACAGCTCTTCATTTCTGTGCTACATATGCCTCATCTTTTCAAAAGCCCCACCAACACCTATTCAGGAGTACTACGTACTTTGATGTCTAAAGATGAAAAGCGGTTTTTGAGGTAAGAAATCACAGATTAATCCTAATCTAGAAGAATCAGTGCCTACTAATGCCGAGCTATTTAGTTCCATGAGTCTTTTTTTTTTTTTTTTTAACTAGGCAGTTATCAGGTCAAATGGTGCAAGGTGAAAAAATCTAGAGTATTCCTTTTGGATAGCTGAGTAAAAATGACTTATCTTTCTGGTCAAATAAATTAGTACAGATCAGGATCCATTTTTTCTTGCTGATAGTCAGATGCAATCCCAGTACTAAGTAAACTGAGCACTTCACACCCATTCACTGAAGTAAATTCATTCTGATTTATCTTATATACTTGTCAAAAGCTCTGCCAAGATGTATAAACAAACCATTTTCTTGGATTGTTTCAAGCTAATCATATTAACATATTTGCTTTATTGGTTTTGAGGAGTTTCCAAATGAAAATGATTGAAGTAGGGTCCAAAACCAGCTTTGTTTCATTGCCAGTTCTGGTGCTAATATGTGCCTCATTGGACTTCTACTGTCCATGTCAGTCTGTTTGCACTTTTGTAGAGGAGGCTTTCACCGGCAGCTCATCATCTGTTTATTTCTGCTAAATGTTGTACTTAATAGGTCAGTTATTTAGAACAGCAGGAGAGCATGACATTGGGTCTGCAGAAGGTGGTGCTCTCTGATGAGCTAGAGGAGCTTGAGGGATTCCTGCACACCAAAAAAGAAGCTTTCCCCATAAATATACAGAAAATGTGCTGCACATTTAGGACAACATGTTAAGCAGGTTCCAGAGAAAGAAAATATACCACTAAAGACTAAAAACTTTCATACCATAACCATGTGCTTTATCAGCACTCCAGATAAGGAAAATGCTAGCCCAGAGGGGTTTTCCATCAAGGCAAAACTCACAACAAAAGCTGAATGGACAAAAGGTAAGGAAGAAAATGTAGAAGTTACTGTGACAAAGGTATCTTTTATTCTGCTACTCAAGCAATTTCAAGCCATTTGAAAATGTGGGCTTATCTTCTTCCTTGGGGTATTCTGAGCATTCCCACAACTGAATTTGTTGCAATTTATGGAGTAAGAGGATCAAGCAGGCTTTGGTTACAGAGCACATGGTTTGGGATGAAAAACTTCTAACAGATCCATTGACTTAATGATGCAAGTCACTGCTTGTAGCAAAAACAGTTTTCATTACGGTAAAAGACTGAAGGTGAAATTCAAAGAGTTAAAAAGGATACAGATCTTTTTCTGGAACTGCTAAGGATGGGGAAAACAAACAAGACATCCCTATGAAGGCAAGTGTCCATCCGCATAGACCTGCCGTACTGTTACTACCAACCTTTTGATTTTGCTACTGTATCTCCAGGTTCTTTTCCGAGGGTTTCAGTAATCACTTGCCCTGCTCTACAGCTACAGTTACTGTTGCCCCTGCAGAGATGCGGCTCTGCCTGGGGTACCCCCAGACCAAAAGCAGGGTCCTGAACTACTTTCTCGGGTTCAATATTACTTGTAAATCTTTTTCCCCTGGAACCATTTTATTTTGTTTTGAGAAAACATGTTGGGAATTGTGTGCATAAATTCGTGATTATATCCTGGCAAGCGTAAAAAACCAAAACCAAGCATGGATATTTTCTATGGGAAGATGTTTCCACCATCTCTGTGTTTGCATCTCTGCATACCTGCGCTCTGGCTAGTGATATCTCATGGTGGTGAATGCTGCAGGGAAGGTCCCTTTGGGCCTTATGAGTCACTGACACAGCCACATTTGAAAAATAACAATAGCCTTAAAGGAGTGAATTCAGTGACCTGTCCTCCTCTTGCCATCCCCTACTTCTTTGCCTCCCCTCTTTCTGCACATCAGTTTCCTATTCTATTCTCATGGAAGTGACTGAGATTAAAGGTTTACTGTGGCTGAATATTCAGGAAAGTCCCACTTTCTAAATCTGGTTCTAATTAAAAAGGGGTGGGAGGAGGAAGGGGGAAAGAAAAAAAAAAAAGCTCCTTACTGTACACACAGGCAGCCTAATCCATCCTGCTGACTTTCATAGGCATGAGTTTCTATCATAGAATTAATAAACTATTTTCTGAGATTTATGTTCCTTAACCCTCTTCACCCCGGAGATTTTTGCGGATGTGAGCTGTAGATGTCACTTCCAGAAAAGATGGGCATCTGACTTCAGCCTGGACATCGGTTTATTTATGAGGGAGGGGGCCAGGAGTTCAACCCTTGTGTTCCTAACGGGGCTAAGCAAACAGCTCCGACCCAGCTCTAAGCCATTCTAAATAGACGGAGAAGTTGGTAACCCAACTCCCAACCATTGCCGGAGTTCAAATTTAGGTTGTGATTTTACTCCATTCCCAAATGTCACTTTATCCCTGCTTTTCAAGAGCTTATTTTCAAGGATTTATGAAATGTGAGATGACAACCCAGTGCAATAATGTTGTGGAGATTTTGCCCTTAACTCACCCTAGAAAATACTCTGCACGAATGGTATGGAGGTAGCTTCCAAGAGCAGCCTTATTTCCCTTAGGAAAATGAAAATCTGAGCTGTGTGCCATTAAAATGAAAAACTTGAAGAGAGTGGGAGGGTACTGAGCAGAGCATTAATCAGATATGGGAAAAAATATATATATATAAAAATAAAAGAATAAAAAGGAGCAAGATGAAAAAGAAATGAACTTGCAAGAGGAGAGAACAGCTCTAGAATTTGCACAGCTGACAGTTTCCTCCACACAATTGGTCTTTCCTATAGGGCAAAAAAGTTGCCATTACTTCCCTTTTATCTGTATTATCATTATTAATATTTATTACTAATAATACAGGACAATCAGACTTCATATTTGGATTCTCCCAGACATGGGAAGAGAGATCACTATGGCTTCTCTCTGAAAATACTGTAGACTTCTGATCAGGGCTAAGTTGAAGTCATTACTCATCTCTATAACTTTATTTGAAGTGTCCTAGTTTAATGAAACATTTAGAAAAACAAATGACAATAAAGCAGTCTCTACCTCAAAATTCCCAGCTGACCTCCCAGCAGTTTTACAACACACTGCCCATTTTAACCTCTGCATCATGACTGCTGACTGTGGTGTTACCACTTGACCCAAAGCAGAGGCCTCCAGTGAGAACAGAGGAGGTTCCCGCATATGTTAGACTATTAACAGCAGAGAAAAATCAAAATCAAGGAGTGATGGAAGAAATATTATTATGGACACTTGTATTTATGATTTTCCAAAGTGATACCCTCTTTTCCCAGCTAACTCATTTACAGAGATTAATGATCCAAAATAAAGCACAGTCATGAGCTGCCAAATTTAATGAAATTGGGGAGTTTACAAGGAACAGTTGATTAGAGCCACATACCCAGAGAACCCCATCTCATAGATTCTCATATTTTTCCACTAAACCAAACATGTGGCATCCACCAGTGCTGCCCCTCTATAGATGTCCTGCAAACCACTGGAGTCCAGTGGCTCTGAGTAACAACCAACTTGTTAATGGAAGCACTTTTTGCCTAGGACTATTCTGTACCTTCTCTTGATCTATTATACATCTTCACAAAGTGCTTTATAAGGAATTAGGGTTACCTCACCTAGCCTGGTGAGGATTACCTGCTGCCACTCTGTCCTGCAGCAAACCCATACTGTCCTCAAAAAATGGTGGCCTGTGGGAATGGAAAAGCAAAAGTAGCTGCTCAGAAAAAACAAATCTAATCTAATCTAACATTCTATCCTTCCAGCAAACAGAGAAATAGAAGAAGAGGGGGCAGGTGGAGCTTCTGGTCACCTGAATATCTGCTTCCTGAACACAGCAGAAATGGAAGGGTAAAGAAGGTGCTCATCCATGTCTGCAATCTTTGAGCAATAGCTCCTCTTCAGAATGGGCAGTAGCAGCTTGAGGTAGTTGAGCTTTCAGAAATATCAGTATCCTAAATCTGGGGCAAAGAAGTTTTTAAAGAAATCAGCCCTGATCACTCATCCAGGGTCTCTTCTCTCCTTGTCAACGAGCATGCGTGCAGCAAATTGATCCTTGCTGACTTCTTCAGGCAGCAAATGCAGTCCTGGAGCAGCAGCCACTGGGGGCAGCAGGAATGCCCATTCCCTGTGCCAGAAGAAAAACCCACAGGAGCCCTGTGCAGTAAAGAGTGGCTGCGACCAGGAGGGAAGCCTTTAGTTAACAGACTTGTTTATGGAAATCCAAGCTTTTGGCACTGGATATTAAAAATAAATAAATAAACAAATAAGTTTTAAAAGGAGAAATTCTGATATAAATTATCACTGAAGTCACTGCATGGGAGCATAGAATGCAAACATGCAAACCATCAGATTTCATGGCAGAAAAAAAAAAGAAAAAAAAATAAGCTGTCAGTGATATCTGCGTATTGGTTTCACATGTAGTTTATGTAATTGTTGCTTTGGGTATATACAGTGGACATTCCCTCCTAGCAGATGTGCAAGAAAAAAACTCGTAAATTTTAACTTCTTAGGAGTATTGGACAGCCTCTGAGGCCAAGAGGGTGAAGATGTCAGTGCATCAGAGTTGGTGGTTGCATTAAACTACATTGGACAGGTTCATATAAAACCAACCATTGGGATGTTTCTTCACCACATATGTTTGCGTAAATATCTGCATGCATTTATAACCCACCTCTTCTCTTAAAGATACAAAGCTATCTCCCCAGTGATTTACACTCTGTATCTGTAATCTGCTGCAAGGTCAAAGCAAGCAAGCTGAGGTCTGTGGAGCTCCTCCAGATTTACACTAGTCTAATAAAGATCAAAATCTGGCTCTGAATATTACCCTTCCTATTCACGAGCATATTTTTATGTTTGAGTTATCTTCTGTGCTGTTACATTCCTGAAGAGTTTTTCTACTAACATACTTGGACTACAATACTTTCCCTAATCATCCAATCTTGGCTCTTTTCTAAGAGGAGGAGAGCTGACAGCTGGGTTAAATTACAAAAATGACAGTATTATGTGACTAGTGGCATCAGTATCTAAATAATCTGAGTATCAGCCACTGCTGAACATCTAATTACATTAACGAAATCCTACAAAAGTTCCACTTCATTCAAATATTTTTTCTGTGCAACTAAGAAGGTAAATTATTCAGAGGGCTGGAGGGAACCGGTTCTATCTGCAAACCGCACTTCCAGCAGTAGTATCAGTCTGGATATGTGAGATGAATGCGGCTTTCTCCTTAAAAAAAAAAAAAAAAGTCAGTTCTTTAAGTATTAAAATGCATCTATTTGTTTACTTTTGTTTTTATTACTGGTGATGCAGAGATTTATTCAAGTGTCCTATTAGGAAACACAATTTGGAAACTTTCTGCAGTAATATTTCTGCAACTGTAAACGATAACAATCACACAGCGCTGGTCCAAAAAAGAGAGAACTAGTCGAAATCAAGATCTTAGATATCCTCACTAGTAAATCTGTTATCGATGATATCTGAGGAGTAGAGGTGCCAGCACCAAGGCACGCAGAAAATTGTTTTCAGAGACAGGTTGAGTTCCTCTCCTATTCACCCATCCATTGCACTGTTTAAGTCAATATGAAACAAAAAACTAAACTAAACTAAACTAAACTGAACTAAACTAAACAAAAAGAAAAGAAAAGAAAAGAAAAGAAAAGAAAAGAAAAGAAAAGAAAAGAAAAGAAAAGAAAAGAAAAGAAAAGAAAAGAAAAGAAAAGAAAAGAAAAGAAAAAGAAGAAGAAGAAGAAGCATAAAATGTTGTGCTTATACTGCACCTTGATTTATAGTTCCTGGAGAGGCTTTAAAGAAAAAAATTAAGCAAATAAGCTGCCATGGATTACTTAAGAATATTCTGTTCTATCTCAGAACAGGGTGATCCTTCAAGGCGAGCTTCATGTCCGCATTCTGTCAATCTGTATGTAGGTAAGTTAAATAATTGTGAAAATATTAGTTCCAGCCATAGCCCTTTTCATCACCAATGTTGTAGCCATACCTTAGCCCATGTAATTTTCTTCAGTTAGAGTGTTTACACTTTGAAACACCTACTGTCAATGCCAGCTGGCTTGAAATGTGGAAGTTACAAAAGAAGAAGGGAAAAAATGTAATAAATAAATAAATAAGTAAAGGGGGGAAAAAGGAAGAAAAATATAGTTAAATGCTGAATGAATAAAAAAAAAAAGGAAGAAGAAAAAGTTGATTAGTACAGCTGATAGAGTTCTACAGCCAAAGTCGCTGGATCATCACAGGCTAATGTTCACAGAGACACAAAGAACTGAAAATGTTATCTCTCTTTTAGCTGTAATCTCTGATTAGAACGTTTAATCAATTAGCATTGCTGTTGTCAAAACTTGCTCCCAACAAAGGATGAGAAAAGCTGCCGGAGGGCGATCGCAATGGCTGGCCAATTCTGAACCATGCAGTGAGGTGGGAGACACGTCCCTGCAAGAAACATCATGTTTTACCTGGGTGCAACACTGAGCACCGTGTCCTGAGATGAGAACACTTATCTGATATTATCCTTGTCAGAAGTACTAGCAGAATATCAAATAGCCCCCAAAAGAAGCCTATTTTCTCTTCCTTTTTCAGAACGCAAAGGATTTTTGATCTTTTCTGAAGCATTTGTAGGCCGACTGTGAAAAAGTTGTGGCGTGTTTTCCTTCCTCTGTGAGTCACCTCAGTCTCTTGGAGCTGGTCATTATTGGAATTCCAACAAAAATGACATGAATTCTTTTCTTTTTTTCTGTAAGGTTTATTATCTCTCTCATTAACCCGACCTTTGTGTTACGGAGTTCTCTGAGGTCTTGAACAAGAACAGGATCTCATTGTGTTAAGCGCTGTACAAACATATAATAGCTAGTATAAACAGGCAGGGGATTGGGCAACAAAGAGCAGAAGGAAGAAAATACAATAGTTCCCATGTCATACATGGCAACCTCAGACCTAAGAGAGTCTGCATGACTTACTTAAAGCTGGGGACAATGTCCAAGGTTTAAAAATTCACCCATGTTTCCTGCGTGAATGTATGCAGCTCTAACCACAAGATTACCTTTCCTTTCCACCTACCTATCTGCTTATGAATGCAGTACTCATGGTGCAACACTCTGTCATTCCCAAAGCGCATTGGGGTTCACTGTCTCTGGCCCTCCATCAAAATCCTCCTTGGAGACTTCCCCCCCGAGTCATCCACTGCCACGTTTGTACATCTGCTGCAGCTGTGAATACTCCATGTTCCCCCTTTGAGCCATTGCTTTATCTGCACCAGAGACATAGCTTCAATGCAGTGTAATCCTGGTAGCCAGCCAGATGGGAGTATTAATGACAAGTATTTCTTCACAAGAAATTCAAATGTAGGTCATGGCAAACAAATGTGCTTGAATGGGGATTGTTAATTTAGGGACAGAGAGGCATTTTGTGGGTTTTTGAAGAGCTTAGGTGGGTTTCTTCCGTGGTGGGTGGCTATAGAAAGTTGCTTACCATTTTGGGTTGAGGAAGAAGTCATCTTCTTAGCTTCAGACTGCCACGGAGCACTCATTATACCATAACCCCAGAGCAAAGGAAAGACAGACCCGAGGATTGTTCTCATGTCAGAGCACAGAGATTTAATGTGTTGGCTTTCTTAATGAGTTTCAGAAAGAAGTGGACAGTGAGGTGATGAAATTTCCTGAAGTGCTGACAGACTGAGGCGTTCTTACTTAGTTATGGGAAATGCTGGAATATGCATGTTAATTGGTATGACTATTTAGGGTTGTATTCAAGCGTGCAGCATTCTTGGAAAGAACCATATTGGTTTCATGTGCAGCCTTTTTGATGTGGTCTTCATTCCTGAGCCACGACTCCGTCTCTTAAGGACTGAAGAAGACAAACAACCACAGAGAATGCAGCAAGGGCAATGGTAGGGAGGCACAAGATGCATTAATAGGGCCCTAAGGAGAGCTCTTGTACCAGGGAAAACAAGAGCAGGGGTAATATCGCTGAACCCCTCACCACATGGAGCTGACAGCTCTCATGCTGCAGTCTGCATATAGCACCCAGCGTTAATTCCCAAAATTATAGCCTAAAAACTATGCACAGAGATGCACATTATTTTCTTCCAACATATCACTCAGCTCCAAAAAAAAAAAAAAAATTAATTAAAGACAACAGTATATCTGTCAGCAAGATGGGATGAAACACCGGCTCCACACTCCTGAGTACTGCAGTGCAATGGCACAACCAAAAGCCAGAGCTCCAGAGTGTATGGGTGAAAGCCTAGAGAGATTAAATGAAAGATCAGCTGCACGGTAGCACTCCCCAAATGTACTTGATAAAGGACAGCCACACGAAACGAACCAGAACATGACTGATTAACACAGGCTGCAGAGAGCAGTGGGGTCATTCAGCCGTTCAGAACTCCTCCCAACCACAGTCTGTGAAAGGGCTGACAGGGTCCTGAGGAATTTCCAGAAGTCTGAGACAGTGCATAACCAAGAGGCTTAGAGGGAATGGGGAAATTCACACCAGAAATGCACAAGAGAAAAAATGTTGATTGGTTACTATTTATTCACATCTTCATGTAATGGGATTCTTTTCTTTTCTTTTCTTTTCTTTTCTTTTCTTTTCTTTTCTTTTCTTTTCTTTTCTTTTCTTTTCTTTTCTTTTCTTTTCTTTTCTTTTCTTTTCTTTTCTTTTCTTTTCTTTTCTTTCCTTTCCTTTCCTTTCCTTTCCTTTCCTTTCCTTTCCTTTCCTTTCCTTTCCTTTCCTTTCCTTTCCTTTCCTTTCCTTTCCTTTCCTTTCCTTTCCTTTCCTTTTCCTTCCCTTCCCTCTCCTTCCCTTCCCTCTCCTTTCCTCTCCTCTTCTCTCCTTTCATCTCTTCTCTCCTCTCCTTTTTCTTCTCCTCTCCTCTCCTCTCTTCCCTTTCCCTTTTCCCTTTTCCCTTTCCCTTTCCCTTTCCCTTTCCCTTTCCCTTTCCCTTTCCCTTTCCCTTTCCCTTTCCCTTTCCCTTTCCCTTTCCCTTTCCCTTTCCCTTTTCCCTTTCCCTTTCCCTTTCCCTTTCCCTTTCCCTTTCCCTTTCCCTTTCCCTTTCCCTTTCCCTTTCCCTTTCCCTTCCCTCTTTTGATTACTTAATTCAACAACATTCATCCAAATTCAGTTTGCAAATATCTCAGTCCAAGTAATCTTCCTCAGAGTTAGGAACCTTGAAAAGTGCACTTTTCAAGGGTCACTCATCTTTGAATTTCTGCAGATTTCTGTGTCAGACAAATAAAGTACCCTGAAAATTCACTGTGAACCCATCCTTGTTTTTATTTGTGACTGAATCTGTGTCAATCTGGACTTACAGACACAACGAAGTTTGAAGAACTGAAGCAATAAACTAAATTAGAGTTTTTCTGTCGTCAGAGCTGACAATGGAATAATAAAAGGGCCATATTCAAACCTCAGTCCTATGCTTTACTCATTTCTCTAATAGCCCAGAGGTTGTTATGCTAGAAAAGGGTGTAATAAGGACACATTGTCCTAGACATTGTGTTTCCTAACGTTTTGTTAACTGGACACATTTTTGTGGGTTAATAACCTCGCTTGTTTTCTGATGCTTACATTCAATTGCAAAATCAGCTGAGAGGAAAAAAAAAATGCAAGGAAAGATGAGAATAAAAGCCAAGAGAACCTTCCGTGGAAGTGTAGGTGTTTGGACATGAGAGCCTTTTGGCAGCGTCAGATGTTGCTTTTTTTCCTTTCTTTTTTTTTTTTTTTTTCCCTGGGTGTTTAAAGAAAAGCAATTACTTCTGTGATGACACTTAATATGCCAAAATTCAGCCTCGGGCAATTTTTTATGGCTGTGTTATAAACTCCAGAAACTCCAGAGCACACTGGATCCACTGAAAGATGTTTCATTGCAGCAGTGCTGACAGGAAACCTGTGGTTGTGCTGGCATCTAAAAATTCTTGAAAAAAAAAAAAATAATAAATAAATAAGTTTAAAAAAATCAGCTGTTTAAGGGGGTGGAAATGCTGCATCACTGGTGGGGGCGATAAAATAAATGGGCTGAGACTCTTTGCCTTTTTGAAGCTTATCTTTAAATTTTGGTGAGATTTTCCGGTGTTGTTGGTGCTTCTTTGAACAGTGAATGTGACCTTCTCCAAAAGTGTGGAAGAAGATAAGGGAATGCTGAAACAGTGCCCTCTGCATGCCCTGAGCAATTGTGGAGTTTAATCCTCTTGCTGCTGTGCTCAGGTTGGGATGGAGCCCCGCACTCTGTGTGCCCCCATCCTCATTGAGAAGACATGGGGTCCCTCAGGGCTGGACTTCACCTCAGTCTTGGCCGAGAGACCACTGGGAAAACAGAAGTGGTTTTGTAACAGATACATAACATCAGAAGGTTTTACATATATTTATATATCCTTATCTAGATATATAATGACTTAATTCATGTTAATAACAATTCAAGAAAAAAAAAACAAAAAAAAAAAACCCACAAATAAATGGGCCGAAGTCTGACACAAGGGGGAAACTGAGGACTGCTCCTGTGTTCTAACACCCACCACATTCTGAGCTGTAAACCAGAAAAGGGGAATCATTGTGCAAAATTAGGACTAGAAAAGAAATTCCTGGTCACGACCCTGATCTTGCCATGTTTGCTCTCTGCAGGTCTTGATCAATATTTTCCCTGCTATTTCAGTAACTGTAAACTGCCATTCTAAGAACCCACATGTTGCAACATTAAGTAGTGTTTTCAGATATGCTTATGTTGTTTATTTTAAGGATATGTCTAAATGGATCCTTCTAATTGCTTCATGGAAAAACAAGTTTACTTTATGGTTTGAGGGTGTAAGACCGGGTATCATATTACTCCTGTATTTGTATAGGAGTGACTATTCAAATGGTTGTGATAAGCTACTGAACCTGAAGAGCTGCAATTAGATGTTTCCAGAAGCTTGTGCCATCCATCAGCGTGAGTGTAAAGACACCACACTGCACTGCTTGGAAATGTTCAGAGATCTTTGTTAAAATAATGGCACTTTCACCAGCATCAAATTACCTTGGTTTTTTTTTTTTTTTCCCCTCAAAAGTATATATATATATATTTCAATGCTTTAATATCACTCTTCAATAATTTGGGAAATCATACTGCATATGTCGAAATAAAAAAAAAAAAATAGAAAAAGAGTGCGTGCTTAATTGTGTCCATTCCATCTCTATAAGGGAACTGATGAAAAAAACTAATTTTTAAAGGGGAGCAGACCCGGCCAAGAGATTAACGTGGGCACTGACTGATGGTGTTGTTAAAAGAAATGCCAAATCATAAACGAAAGCTTGTTTTCAGCGTCTTCAGCATTTGAAAAAGAAAGGAGAAGCTCCTTCCTTAATAGCTCATTAAAGGTGTTCTCCCAGCAGCGCAAATGAAGGTGCTATTCAAACTTGCAAACAAAATCCAGGAAGATCCTTTCGGCACTTGGTATAAAGCCATTATGCTGGCGATTAACCCATTAATTTTCAAATGTGTACGCTGTCAAATATGACAAAACAAACGAGAGGAGGATGAAAGCAAAGTTACCAATTACGGCGCTGCACAAAGGAGTACAGCCCGAGTGTAAGTGGCAGAGCTTTCTCCTCGCTTGAGGTGAGTGCTCCGTAAGCGGCACCGAGCAATTGGCCGCCTATGATGCAAGTCAAATACCACTCCTGCAAACTCCGTGCAGAGAACTGCTGGCTCAAAGCACTCGTGAGTGGCAAAACTGAATCAACCGACTTCAATGGAAGGGTACATTTGACTGGTTATTGCATTTCTTTGGACTTCAAATGCAAATTGCAACGAACTGAGACAGATTTAGCTTTGGATGTGGGAAATGTGATTCAAATGTCGTTCAATGAAATGGAAGTCAGGGCTCCAGAGCTTAGTTTCTGTTTCAACCACTGATTTATATAACTAAGCTTGGACAAGAATCTTTTTATGCTCTTGTCTTCATGTTAAGCAGCTTTTAATTTAAGTCAGAATAATTTAAGCAGTGATTTGAGATCTCAGCAGATTTGAGATTGTGTTGTAAGCAGTTGCTGTATGCGCACGTATTATGTACGTGTATTATCTTACGCACACTTTAAAAAAATGCTTGGGACCAGATCTCAATGATTTGTATGTTATTGTTTGATGAAGGTGTAATTCAGTGAACTCAGAGACAGTTTGCTTGGAGGTAACCAAAGAAACCCGGGCAGCATTCATCTTTAAGTCACCAGCTACAGTGAGCACCGGGAAGCATTTTCTAAGAGCGAAAAACTATTTTTAAGACACCGCCCCAGAGATATCACAAACACATTAGTTAGGATATCCAGGGAAAGTTTCAGGGCTGGAAAAGCCACTTTCTGCTGTCGCTCTTTAAAAATACACATACAGTGTTCTTAACCTTTACTTCGTGATTAGAACTTCCCAGAGCAGTCCAAAAACATCACCAGAGCAACAGCAGTCTAAAAACAACTAAAATAAATAAATAAATTGGGGAAAAAAGTATCTTTAAGTCATTGTTAACTGTACTCAAGAAAACAGAATCTCAATCTTTTTTTTTTTCCTCATTCTTTCTGACTGTTCCTCCTGCTTGTTCCTTTTCCTTGGATTGTGGATGTGAAAATATTGATGCCATTGGCATTTCTACTTTTTCATTCCTGGCACAGGAGAATTTGGGAGGCAGTGGGGACTTTAATTAGGTACAGTAATTCTTTTAATTGGAAAGCTTAATATCTCCCTGTTTATACTTTCTTACATTCTTGATTTAAAAAAAAAAAAAAAACTGTTTGTTTGTTTTACAAAATCCAAATTTGGCCTGAACAAGCCCATAGCAAAGCCAGTTAATAAAATTACTCAGTATTTATGCTTATCCCTAAAGACTGCACAGAGCAAGCAGGAAAACACACACATGAAGGAGTGTCTGTCTCTCCCAAACCAATGCTGGATGAGCTCATGTTTCTCCTGCCTTTTTATATTGTTGTTGGAAGACTTTAGCTAAAGAGAGAGAGAGAGAAGGCAGGAGCAAGCAAAGAAATTCTGTTCTTTCCTCATCTCTGTGGGGTTGTGCTGGTGTCATCCCTTTGCCTCCAACAGTGGACAACCTGCACTACAGCAAGGTAGAAGCCAGCTTACAGCTCAACAGAGGGACTGAAATGAACTATGGAAGAGAAAAGTGAGATTGGGTTAGAAGCCTCGGATGTGACCTTTCTGCCCCACAGATGTGAAGGCAGCCCCTTCAGAGAAGTCAGAGAATTATAAAATCATTACAGTTGGAAAAGACCTCTAGGATCACCATGTCCAACCCCAGTCCACTCCCACCTTGCCCACTGTCCATGTCCCTCAGTTCCACACCTCTGCCATTCTTCAACAGCTCCAGAGAGAGTGACCCCACAACCTGTGCCACAGTATCACCACTGTTTCTGAGGATAATTTTTTTCCTAATACCCATCCTGCACGAGCTGGGAACAGAGTCAGCAAGGAGGACAGGATGGAACGAGCAGATGTTTCTCCTGGAAGAAAGGCACCAGCGAGGTGAGATGGGAGCTCACAACATCTCCACTCACACCCAGGCACCGCTCCAGCGTCTGCTGAACTGAGCCCAGGGCTGAAGGCAGCATTTCAAGGCTGTGTGGGGGCAACAGAGGTAAGTGGGGAGACAGCCTGCTCCCTGCCATGGGCTGCTTGGAAGGGATCCTGAACAAAGACGAGGGCGAAACTGCCCTCCTTCCAGGTGCGGTGCTGCTGCTCGTGCAGTCCCACTCCTCCTTCTCCCTTTGCTCATCTGCAGGCACGAAGCCAGGTTGGGGAGAGGCAGCTGTAATGCTGTTGTGCAGCTCTGCATGTAGGACCATGCTGCAGCCAAGGGAGCAGAACATGCTCAGTGCAGAGAGTGGAGCAAGGGGCACCAAAGGCCACCTCGTGCAAGTGTTCTTCCACATGGACATTTACTGCCTCCTGCTAACCTACTTTTCTTCCCATGCCAGGGCTGATGCAAAACTGAGAATGGACACTTTGATTTCTTGAGGATCCCTCTGGCCCAAACAAATACCCGCAGTAATGTTCTGCATTGAAGCCAAGCAGCAGTGTGAATGGTGAAGGTAAATCAAGGACACCTCTGCCCTGTGATCTGCTCTGTGCAGTTTGTAGCTGTAGAAGCTGATTTTCTTGGCATTCAACACCTTGAGAGAGAACTCTGCATTTTCCTGCAGACAGATCTGTGGAAGGGAAATGCATCTCCCACAGAACTTGATTTTACACACTGGCTTTGTTGCTAGTAAAGAAAAGCAAAGGAGTAATCATCAACATTAATATTACGATTGGAATATAATGTTGCTATGGAGAAAAGCTTCTAGTGTTTCCCAGAAGGCATCAGCCACTTCCATATTTATTGGGTCTAATCTACCTTTTGCATTATCCTCTTTGAATTCTACCACACCAATATTAACTCTAATCATAGCATTAGCAGTTACCTTCAAGGTTTCCTGACAGACTTTCCTCTGTTACTGACTGGAAGCTGTTCACAACAAGACATTTTCCCTCTTTTCCCATAATCGTGGATATCCTTCATCTTGTCCCGTTTGAAACATGACTAAAGAAATCCAAATCTTACTGGATAAACTAAGGACTGATGCAAGTGATTGATGCATTTACACAGAGAAAAGGTTTATGACTGAGAGCGCAAGTGGAAGCACTGATGAGACAAAGGGTGCTTCTCCTATCTGATGTCCTTTACAGTAGTGTAGAGAAGTTTTGCAAATTTAACATGAACTGGTCGTGCTCCAGTACATCTGGTGGGAATTTTGGATCATGCAAAGCCTTTGTTAAAACAGTAGACCTTGAGCTGGTCAGTCTGGATCTAATTGGAATGGAGTTAAGTCATACTGGAGAGTGGCTTTGTTGGACCCACACCAATAACAATGGAGAAATACAGTCAACAGAGTGAGAATTGCCCCAGAGCAGAGCAAGGATGGCGAAACTATTCCCATTGGTGCTGGTTCAAGATTTATCCCTCTGCAGCCTAGAAAACTGTTAACATAATTTTAAGATTATTTTCTTGGCATGCATAGATCTGGTTTTTGCTGTGCTGTGCTCACCTTCTCCTCCTCCCCCTGTGTATGGCTCTGGAATCCCAACTGCTGCAGATCCAAGCATTGCAGGGACTGTTATCTGCTGTGGCCCAAATGAAAATTCATTGCTCAGATACCCCTGCGTGTTGGAGCTCTGGTTGCTATCTGAGTCTCTGTGTTGTGGCTGAGAACCATCTGGAGTAAATCAAATGAAATAAAACCTCTATTAACTGAACCTTAAATATCCAAAGCTCACCGTTATCACGGTCAAACACCCTGACACTGCAAAATTGTCCTCACTTTGTACAAAGCTCGGTTTCCCATGCTTCTTCACCATTGTCACTAATGAAATTGAGACTAAACTGTTTGACTGCATATCCCTAAGTGTTTGGAGCCACAGTGTGATGTAGCACTGTTGTGGAGGCAACCCATGCCAAACCACTGACAGGATCAGGGTCCAGCTACAAACCAAATCCTTAAGAAATGAAAGCTTCGCTGATCATAGCGGTCTTGGTAGCACCACTTTGCAAGTAAAAATAAAAATAAAAACCCACAAGTGCTGAACAAAAATATGATTTGACTGTAGGGCAACAGTGATTTTTGAAGAATGGAAGCTACAGGGTGACGATACCTAAGGAACTTTCCACTGGGACAAATTGGGATTATACGCTCACAAGGAAACACAGAAATGTAATAAAAAGCACACAAGATCCAATTTCTGCATGCGACAAAACCCCATATAACAGACTGCAGTGGCCTGATGTCATTGAAAGTGCTCCCTCCCCAAAATCTCTGTTTGCAAGCAGCCACTTCTGGCTAGACAAAAAAGATTAATTCTTTTTTTAGATGTAGAGACTATAAATGAAGTTATTAAAAACATTCTCAGTAAGTGCATAGACAGAGAGGTTGGTTATATTGGAAGGAGGATTATTCCCCAGAATGGAATTATGGAAACAGAATAGTCTAGGATATTTCAAGCTAGTTAGAATGAGCAGAAATACATGCATGAGACCAGGGAAAGCTGCAATAACAGGGGCTGAACGCTGTAAACTGGGTGACTCAGATTTCTCAGAGGCTGTGCAAAATGAAGCTGTTAAAAACTGTTGCAAGGATTTAAGTTCATTATCTGCTAAAAGAATACCCTTCCAACGTCTGTTATATTCTAAAATGTGATTTGGTTTGGTTACTAGAACTTCATTATGTGTAGATATATATATATACACACAAATAAAAATCGTTGCCATCTTTAAGAAGTCTTGGAGCCAATATGACCTGCAGAAGAGTTAGGAGCACCCAAATCAATTGTAGGGACATTTTTAGGACTGTGATGGCTTCCTCTGCAGAGCTAATATCACCTCGAAATGCAATCAGGGTAATTATTATGAATCCCGTGAAAGAACCCTGAATGTAATTAAAGGAAAGGGGGTGGGGGTTGGAGGGGTGAAAGCCGGTAACCTTGGAGGGCTGGCAGGAATCCGGAGCGGAATGTGTTCGCACCAGGTCCGCTGCCCATCCTGAGCCGGGAATGCGCCGGCCAGGTCTCATTATAAGAGCACGACGAGGGTGTTTAAGATCTCCGCAGACTCCTGCGGGGATCCCATGGGGTTGGCAGCAGCCGGCGGTGCGCTTCCACTCGGCGCTGCGGGAGCGGCTGCGGCGGTGCGGGCAGAGCCCGGAGCATCCCTCGTCCCGCTCCGCCTGCAGAGCTCAGCCTGCTGCACCGATCAGCCTTTATTCTACATAAATTATATCTAAATAAGGTTTATTCTACCCTTATTCTATCTAAAAAATCGCTTTTCATGCATTTTTTTTCCTTTCTTTTTCCTTTTATTTTTCCTTTTCTTCTGATGGAAATTTAACTTCTCTTTAAAGAAATGGTTTTTTTGTTCTGTTTTCTCGAAGTAAGGAAATCAGCAAGGTGATCTCAGAGTCGGGCACTCCCATGGTCGGTTTGTAGCAGGTTTAACTCTGTAAATCCAAAGCGATTTATTGATTGGTTTATTATATCAAGCTGGGTAACCAAAAAGGGATGGGGCAACTGCGGGAGGCAAAAAGTGAATCGCAAAGCTGCCACAACTCGGGGGACTCGGGATAGATGTGGAAAATAAAACCGTGTGGAAAAAGAAAATAGACAGCAGATAATGATCATTCGAGATTTCCAGAGGGTGTTGGATACGTCCCCACGCTACGAATGTATGGCAGAAATAGTAGGATTTTATAGCAGCCCCGTCTGAGCACGGGATAATTCAGTGTGTTTTCCAACTCCCATCTCCTTTATGTTTCCTATCTTGGTGGAGGGAAAAGGAATGTGTCTGAACACTGACAAATAAAATAGGAGTACCTAAATGAACTCGGCTCCTGGTTTATTTGCGGAGATGGGTGTACGCAGCGAGTTTCTGGTTATAATAGGGTGTTCCAATCTAAACCAATGCGGGATCTCTTGGTTTATAACAAATCATTTTCCTCGCTGGGATAAATCTTTTTGAGATATTCATAACCCAGACCAGCGGGAACGTGTGCGAGATAGCTATGATTCCCGGCAGCAAGTTCGACGGGAACTGATCGAGAAAGGAAAAAAATATAATAATAATAAAATAATAAAAATTAAAAAAAAAAGGTTAAGAATAACAAAAGAAAAAAGAATTGAAAGAAAGAAAGAATAGAAAGAAAGAAAGAAAGAAAGAAAGAAAGAAAGAAAGAAAGAAAGAAAGAAAGAAAGAATAGAAAGAAAGAAAGAAAGAAAGAAAGAAAGAAAGAAAGAAAGAAAGAATAGAAAGAAAGAAAGAAAGAAAGAAAGAAAGAAAGAAAGAAAGAAAGAAAGAAAGAAAGAAAGAAAGAAAGAAAGAAAGAAAGAAAGAAAGAAGGAAAAAGAAAAAGGAACATCAGAGGTCTTAGACCATATTGCTTTTTCTCACTTTTTAGGGAAAAAAAAAAAAAAGAGAGAGAAGAAAAAAAAGAATCCTGGAGATAAGGGCGCAGCTCCGGCCCCGATGGGGTGAGGGTCGGTCCAGCAGAGCTCACGCTGCTGAGCTCGGCTGGGAACAGATCCAAAGGGTTTTGTCCACGTTATTTTTCGGTCAAGGATTTGGGGTGTCCCTCTGGGACGGCTCTGGCCGGCTCGGCTCCCAGCAGCACGGCTCCAGCAGGTGCCCACGGTCTCTCTCCCCCGGGGTCAGACTCCGTCCTCCCGAGAGACGACGGCTGCGGCCGCTTCGTGGGGAGCAGGGCTCGGCCGTGGGCTCCGTGGGGCCGCGCACACCCCGCACCTCCACAGTCCCCATCCTCCTGGCCGCGGGTCGCCACCAAGAACAGAGCCTCCATCCGATCCTCTTTTGATCGCGGGATTTCTGCACGTAAAGATAACCTCGCAAACGGGGCTTTCCTCCCCTGGATCTTTCCCGTGTGTTTGTTTAAAGAGTTATTACCTCCGAAAGAAAAATTAATAAATAGAAATCGTTTTCAGTCCTCGAGGGCAAAACAGTTCAGTGTTCTGAGCTGGGGGACACCTGATCTCCCCCAGCTACCCCTTGTCTCTTGCCAAACAGAGGATAAATATCTGATCGCAGGTGAAATACCTGCGCAGGGAGAGGGAGAAGAACAACCCTCGGCGAGTGAGAAAAGGAGACGCCGATATTATGCAACAATCACGGTTCGTTGTACGCTCACTGTCTTAACGAGTGGATGACACCAGTGCGATAAATAGGAACCATTGTCGGGTGACACAGAGGACAATTATAACGCGTGATTGCACTTACTGCCTATTTCCAGAACCGAATATAGAGCAACTTTGCTTTACCGCATCCACCTTCCCCGTGCAGCAGGAGCCGGTCTCGGCGAGCCGGGCAGAGCCCTCCCCAGCCCTGGGATGTGTCAACCCCCCTTCCCCCTCCCCAGAGCCCGGCGGGGATGGACGAAGGATGCTCAGAGGAAAAACTGTAGGGAGAGCTCTCTGGAGCGGACAGCTGGGCTCCGCTATCAGCCGAAAGAGCTTCACGAACAGTCCAAAAGGCTCAAGAGAAGGGTCTAGATGGAAGCAAAGTAAACCCGATCCCTCGGAAGATGCGACGTTTAGTTTGTTTTAACCCTTTTCTGCTTCGCGAAATGAATGTCTAATATCATAATATCTATTAGAGCAACACCTCTCTCCTGGTCCCAGCTCTCACAAGGAGCTGGGACAAAAAATCTCATCAAATCATCCACTTATTACCTCGGCGTACGCCTCGTTTCGAGGTAATACTTAGGCTTAGTGCATGCTCTAATTCCATTGACCTGTACTGATTTCTAGACAAATCGGAAGCCCTTTCTTCCTTTCCTAAAGGGATTCCACACGCCAGCATCAAGGAGGCTCGTTAAATACCCATCTATAAATACATAAATAAGTACGGTGTCATCGTTAGAAAGCGCCTTATTAAACAAATCGATTGTAAAATGCTTTTGGGATTGATCGCCTCTCCCGAAGAATGAGCTCTCTCCCCACTGCCCGCGGGCAGCGGATGAAGGACACGGGTTGGTGCTTGACTGAGGCATCACATGGGGGCATCATCCGCGCGATAATCCGAATCGACTCTCTCCTGATCTGCACAGATAAGAGGGAGAGCCCTTTGGAGAAATTGAACAGCCACCTTCCCCCCCCGAGCCGCCGGCTCTCACGGACTCGGCAGGCGGAGGAAATTCGTGGTGGGGATGATGCCCACGGCCCTTCGGAGACAGCAGCGAGGATGCTGCGGCGGTGCCTGCCCGTCGCCTCCCTCCGCCCCCGGGCTGGGAGAGGCAGGAGGAGGTGGGCCGGGGGCAGCCTGGAGCCCGGGGGCAGAGGGGGAGGAGGGAGGCGGAGCTGCCCGGGACGGGCCGTCGCTGCTGCTGCCGCTGGAGCCGGTCAAACTGCACAGCCACTTCCCCCAGGAGCTTCCCTTTCATCTCCCCGCTCCTGGCGCCTGCAAAACAGCCTCAGTTTGTCTGCAGCGTCTCTCCTCCCCCTGCCCTCCCTCCCTCCCCGTCCCTCTCCAGCTGAGAGCTCCAGCCTCGGCGGACGGAGGCTGGGGGTTGGGGGCGCGGGGGGGCTCGCGGGCATCCTTGGGGTCCGTGCTCTCTTCGAGATGTTCTGAGGGCGGCCGGGAGATGGAGGACACACGGGAGTTGGGGGCAGGGGAACAGCTCAGGAGAGAGCTCCCTCGGAGCTCCGACAGCCGCGTCCGGGACCGCCCTCCCCGGGAGCTCTGCGGACACGCGGGGGACGGCCCCCAGACTCACGTCGGTTCCCTGGGACGGGTGAAATCCACGCTGATCTGAGGTCGCTCTGAAGTCCTGGGTCGGGGGAAAGACTGAATTCCGAGAAGTGTCACCCAACCTCTGTACTTGCGAGGCTGCCGTCTTTTCTGGCTTTCTCCTGTGTTTTACTGACAGGAGGAGGATGGAGGAGGGGAGGGGTGAGGGAGGAGAGAAACATCCAAGTTCAGACTTTAAACAGAAAACGTTCCGAGCTCGCTACGGGCTGACGGAGAGCAAACGCCACGAGCAAGCCCCGCCACGCTGTGCAATACCAAACGCTCCTGTGGCACCCCAAAGCCAACCAAATCGGGCTGGCGGAGTCGACTTCTGCCCCGTATTTCTCGACGCCGTGAGAAATTTGTCCCTAGGTCCCTTCCCTTCTTCCACCTTCCCAAGAGATGACAGCTCAGAGAGGGCTCCCCAAACCCACGGGGGCAACGTCCAGGCCACAGCCAGGCAGCCCTGGAGCTGCACCCACGGGACGTGAGCACCGGGTGCTCGGTGTCACCGTGACCTGCCCTCCTGAGAGCTCTCCTTCCCCAGGCGCCCTTCCAGCGGGCATTGACTTTGGGAGCTCGGTATAATTATCTGTAGCATTTTCAGCAGCCCCACAATGGCTTTCTAAGGACGGTGCATTGTTCTTGACACACACGCATTGTTCCTGCGTGTCCATCAATTCTCATTTACTTGTCACGGTGCAGGAAGCATGGAGAAGGGAAAGGGAAGGCTGGGGGGGAGGAGGGGGGAGCTGAAGGAGAAAGGAGGGACAGATTCACCCCGCAGCAGGAGACTTTGCGAAGCAGGGGGCACTGCAGTCCTGCACCTCCCTGCGTGTATCTCTCAGCAAAGAGAGATTTTTTGGAGAAGGAGGTGAGGGAAAATGGGGATAGGAAGAGGAATGAGACATCTGCTTGTGGGAGCAACTGTTACTTTCTATTGCAGAGAAAATCTCAAATCGGGGCTCCATTGCCTGAAGTACAGCCTGCTTCAGTCGGGTTAGCTGTAGTGAAAGGCATCACCCCTCTTTGCAGATCACCCTTGGCTTTAATCCTCGTTCCAGCAGTAACACTGCTAGCAATAAATTACGTGTGTGCGAACCCTGCTATTAGTCGCCCCGAAGAGTGGGGTTTTGTAACACAGTTCCTCGTACACATCCTCCACACTCCTTCCCACACCGCAATCGCCTGACCCGGTCCCAGTTTATCCTGCGTGGCACCTGGCAAGGTGCTGTCAGCGCTGATGGAGGGAGCTGCGAGGGGTCGGGAGGATCCCTGGGCCCAGCACAGAGCACTCATTACAGCCTCTCCTTCGGGGTGCTCCCCAGCCTCACAACCGGCCCAATTCTCCTCCCAAAAACCAGCTCCCTGACGGCCCTCCTGGAGAAGTCATAAACGCCCTACAGAGAGAGAGGGATGCCGTGATTTGTGTCAGTGGGGCTAGGGACGTCCCCGACCGGCAGAAAGATCGGGAATCCCAAGCGAGAAGCAGGTTAGCTGGTGAGATCCTGATCGTTGTATGCAGGACGTAAACCAAAACGACGCAAGGAGTGCAGATCTGCATCTGATCAGGACAGAACCCGCAGCTCTGTCTGAATCTTTGCAGGAGCCGGGGCACAGAGCACAGAGTGGAGAGCACAGCCCCAGACATGGGCAGCTGCATCGCCATCTCCCCTGCACACTTTGTTACGCTTTAGCTTTGTTTTGTCTTTAGAGCTTCATTTATAACTCGCACAAAAACGGCTTCCAAACCGAGTTTCCTGGACGTTTCTTTAAATAATAGTAATAATAAAAAGTTAAAAAAGGAACAACAGGGAAAGTTGCAGGCACAGGACGAAATAACGCCCGGTGTAAGATTAAAAATAATTACGAAAAGAATAATATGCATTCGCTTTTATCCGCGCGGTAATTAGAAATGCTTTTGAAAGGATGCTCTTTAGTCATACCACTGGTAGGAAGTCAAAAAGCGAGAGAATCGCTTTCATAGTGCGAGTCTGATACACCTCTTAATTAAGGACTGCGTGCCCCTAATTTATTAAAGTTCATCTATTCATCCTCACGTGTGTAATTGACGCTGGAAAAAAATAATAATTACAGATCTAACCTCTGCACAGTGTTTCTGCCCAACTCGGGTCCCGCTGCCGAAGAAAAGCAACCGAAACCCTTTTATTTATTTATTTATTTTCGGATGAAAGACGTCCAGAGTGGGCTGCCGCGTTTCTCCGAGGGGATGTTGCACCGAGTGAGGGTTCAGCACCCCGCCGCCCCCCATGTGACCCCGGAGAAGTGCCCCGCTCCGGGAGGGCGGCGGGACCCGACGGGGCGGCCGGGGCGCGGCCGGGGAACCGAGGGGGGCCGGGAAGGGCCGGGCCGGCGGCGAGAGGAGGCAGTGCCGCGATCTTCTAAAGTTTCCTCTTCGCCTAATCATCAGCCTTAATTACCCCGGCGGCTCTTTTCTTGCTTCGGTATGATTATAGCCCTGGACGGCTCCTTAATGGCACGGCTCCGCTCGCTGCCCGTGTCATTAACTCGTAATTCATTTCGGAGGGGACGGGGAGTGGGGGTGAGGAAGGGGGGGGGGGGGGGGGGGGGGTGGGGGGAGGGGGAACACCCCAAACAAAATAAGCCTCGGAAAAAATAAAAAAGAGAAGAGAGAGAGAGGAAAAAAAAAAAAAGTCCGTGCCCTCCCTCCCGCTCCCGAGCCAATAGCATGAGTCACCCCGCGACGTCAGGGCCCAGCGCAGGCTCGGATTGGCTCGTGGGGCGTTTACTCCACTTCCCAAAGGAGGAAAGAGCCGGGGAGCCCCAGAGGGGGGAAAAGAGGGGGGCGGCTCCGCAGCGCCTCACTCGCGCAGTCCCCGCGCAGGGCCGGGCAGAGGCGCAGCGCAGCTCCCCGGGCGGCCCCGCTCCAGCCACGCTCCGCACTCGCGATGGCTTCTCCTTCCAAAGCGAAGGAGGTTTTCTCCTCCGACGAGGAGGGCCCGGCGGCCGGCGCCGAGGAGCACCACAAAGTCAAGGTGTCCAGCTTGCCGTTCAGCGTGGAAGCCCTCATGTCCGACAAGAAACCCCCCAAAGAGTTGCCGCTGGCCGCGGCGGGGGGGCAGCGCCGACGGGGCGGCCGTGGGCACCTCCAGGAACATGCTGCTGCCGGGCCACGGCTCCCGGGACGCGCACAGCCCCCCGGGGCTCTTACAAAAACCTTCGACACCGCTTCGGTCAAATCGGAGAACTCGGAGGACGGCACGTCCTGGATCCAAGAGGCCGGGAGATATTCCCCTCCGCCGAGTGAGTGTCCGGGGAGCGGCGGGGGGGTAAAGCGGGGCCAGGGAGCGCCGGGAGCACCGCTCCCACCCCGGGTGACACTGCCAGCCCCGGGCTGAGCTGCGCTGCTCCCGGCACGGGATGCTCGGAGCACGCTGGATAGCTGCTTTTATATATCTATCTTATGGACCAACGAGTGTGTGTTCACAGTTATGCTTGTTTGGTTTTTATGCGTCGCCTGGGTGTTTACGTAGAAGTTTTGTGTTTATACCTTAAGCTGTGTATATAAATATACAGTGCTTTTAAGCGGTACAATGAGGAGCTCCCTTTCCCTGTGTATGGCTCCCCAGCTGCCACTTTATACCGTTGTGCTGCCCTGCTGCACTCAGTGGGATTTCTCATTCTCCCTCTCACAAAGCGATCTCCTCGCTCTTAAAGCTGTCCTTCCCAACCTTGTACGGTTTCTGCGCTCTCTGTCCCACCGATATTTGTCCCTTTCTCTCGCTAAATACGGTCTGTCAAAGTCTCCCGAGCTGGGCCTGACTTCGTTCCCCCCCGGGAGCTCTTCCCATCGCTTCAAGGACTCCCGATCCCGTGCTGTCAGGTCACTTTCTAAATCTCTTTGCTATCCGATCTGCGTTCCCGTGTCTGTGCTGAACTGCATTTCGGTGGGATGCCCTCCGTCCACTTTTAAGACAAATCTTAAATTTAAATTACTTTAAAAAATAGTAGCAGTAATCTCCCCCCCCAAAAAAACTACCATCAAAAAAGGTGAAAAGTTATCCCAGCAATGCCAGACTCTGCTTTCCCATCGCCAAGAGCCTTTATGGACTGACACCTGCATTAAGATCGATCCGCGCTGACTCGTGCGATGTAAACCAAATTCTCTGCTTTCTTAAACTGAATGATTTTACCAAACCGAAGAGCTGGGCTCTCATGGAGGATTTCTTACTGTGAACTATCATTGCAAGGAAGTTTAGTGCTAATACAAGTTCTTTATTTTGGTTAGAGTCACTTCGATTTGGCTTTCAGCCACTTCCTTTGCTTTGCCCCTACCCTGAATTAGTTTGATTTCTAACATGTTGAGAAGGATGGGAGGAGAAAAGGCCTCCTCTGTCAGTATTGTGTAGCTCTGGGTTGCGATTTCCATGTACTCTCAAGTCCTCTGGAAATGTGTGAAAAGACAGCTGCCCTCTAACAGGGCAAGGCCTCATCTCCAAGTTGCTGTTGGTTGTTGTTTTTGTTTTTTACTCGGAAATTCCACCTCTTTCTCTATTAAAATCTGCCGTTCTGGAGATCTGGAAAACACTCTTATAAAGAATTTCAATGTTTAGGGTGTTGAACCAATGGTGGTTTCAGGGGGAATTTGAGGCAACAACGACCAGGGGGTGGGAGCCGCAGCTCGGGGAGGTCCTTCGGCCTCGCTCCTCTTCCTCGCTGCTCGCCCCGGCTCTCGGCCCCGTCGGAGCGGCCGGGACAGTGTGGGGCACGAGCGGTGCTCCCTCCCCGTCCGTCCGCGGAGCACTTTGACGTCGGGACTATTAACACTGCAGCTGGAACGAGAGAGAGGGGAAGAGCTGCGAATGCTAGATGGTGAGCAACACGTAGAGGGAACCAGGTGATGGTTTTTGTCCGCCGCTGGCCGGAAAACGAACGATAAACGGGGGAGAGGAATAAAAAAGACAGAACAGAGCGAAACAAATCGCTGCGTCGGGCGCTGCAGGACGCGCGTGGGGTAATCCTCATTACAGGCTCCGCCGAGGGGACCTCCCGGCTTCTTATCGGAGTTTGGCAGTCATCTGCGGGGAGGTAGGAGAAAAAGCTTTCAGCGTTTGGGTGTATTCCGAGAGAAATATTTCTCAGGGCTTTAGTTTGAAAGCGCGTTACAGCACTTCCCCGTGCGCAGCCCCGGCCGGGATGGGCCGGGTAAGCTGACAGCCGGGGAAGGAGCTGCGGCCGCGGCCGTCCTTGTAAACCTCATCCCTCTGGAAGCAGCTTCAGCAGCGGAGTCTCTGCAGATCTTCGAGGGAAGGAATCTGTCCCGTTTTAAGAAGGGAGAGTGGAAAGAAGGGGGAACCGGCAGAGAATTAATGAAGTTTTAGCGGCGCGCCCAACGTCACGGTTTGCAGCTTAAGACGATCCCGTGTGATCGTAAGGCGGCGTTTGACAAGTTGTTTTCCAAGAGGGATTTATTTTCTGCGTTCAGTGTCCGGAAGAAGAGTAGGAAGACGCAGTTCACTCTTTATTTATTTTTTTCTGCTGTATCTGTTTTTTCTCTCCCCGTTCTGAACGCTTTCCTCGGGAGATTTGTTTTGCTCGCAAGTTATGCGCTGAAACAGCATCGTGGTCCGGTTTATTTAGAAAGATAAATAAAAAAGGAAAACGGAAAGGGTTCAGGAAATACGAGGTGAAAACACTGGCAAGCGTGTGAAGCAGGCACTACAGCACATGCGAAATTCTGCCGCTGCTTAAGAGCTGACAGTGCATCATTTTCTGTATCAAATTGGGGAGTTGGTGGCTTCTTGTAGGTCCTGATTTGAAATGCAGTCAAATTGCAGAGCTCCTCACGCCAGGGGTGCACGTCTTGGTCATTTTTTAGAATTAATAGTGAAATGCAAAATGAATTGAAAGGCAGCTCAACAACATGCCGACTCAGGAACAAGTGCCCAACCTCCTTGGGGTTATAAGGAAAGCACAAAAAGTACCAGATTTCCTGATTTGTGTTAGCTACAGATTCTGCAGTTATGTGAGGTAAATATGGCAAATGTCAGAAGAACAAATACAGAGTGAAAAGTGTGGCGTTCTCTTCTTGTATGATAGAAACAGAAAATATTGCTTGGGGGAAAAAAAAAGAACAAGAAAGAAAATAACAAAGCCTTAAGTAGAAGGGAAAGCTGCTCTTGATTTCAGTGGGAAAAGAAATAGAAATAACAATGCCCAGTTGTCTGGAACACAGCAATCATCAGACTGTTCTTCAGCTGCTGGATGAGCTCTGGCAGGGCTGACGTTACTGTTGGTGAAGTCGTGGCATGGGCTTTTCTCACACCCTGTTGCTTTTGTGAATCTTCTGCTTTTGCCTACAAGTTTGTGCTGGGATTACTCCCTCAGTTCTTCTGCTACTACTGAGACAGCTGATTTGTGTAGACCCTTACGATCGTAAAGTGATCTGCTGGGTATCTCTAGATCCTCTGTGCTCTGTTTGCCTACAAACTAACTCCTTAGAGTCAAGGAGCTGAAATTTCAGGACATCTGCTGAAGTATTGCAGTATAAGTTTGTCCAGCAAGAGATTTTCAGTGACATTTGTGAAAGATCCTCTGTTCTGAGGATGTCTGATGGGACATCCTCTGTCACAGGTCCTCCCCGTGCATCTCAAGTGCCACGCGTCTCTGCAGAGCACCCAGGTCTCCCCACTTTGTGATAACCGGCCTTTCCCTTCCTTGCAGGACACCTGAGCCCTACAGCCTGCACCCTGAGGAAGCACAAGACGAATCGGAAACCTCGCACCCCGTTCACCACTTCCCAGCTGCTGGCCCTGGAGCGCAAATTCCGCCAGAAGCAGTACCTGTCCATCGCCGAGCGAGCCGAGTTCTCCAGCTCCCTCAACCTCACAGAGACCCAGGTCAAAATCTGGTTCCAGAATCGGAGGGCCAAGGCCAAGAGACTGCAGGAGGCTGAGCTAGAGAAGCTCAAAATGGCAGCAAAGCCCATGTTGCCGTCGGGGTTCAGCCTCCCTTTCCCCATCAACTCCCCCATCCAGGCCGCCTCACTGTACGGAACATCCTACCCTTTTCACAGACCTGTGCTTCCTATCCCGCCCGTTGGACTCTATGCTACTCCTGTCGGATATAGCATGTACCACTTATCCTAAGAAGATCAGAAAGGCACAGTGACAGCGAGACAGACTTCCTGGTGGATTTGTCCAGCCCTGAGAAGGCAGTACCCATCCAGTACTGGCCGTTCTTTCTGCACGCTTCTATCTGCCATCCCGAGTGTACAGGAGTTCGCATTAGCAAAGCAAGGCATCCTGTACGCAACAGGCTGGGTGTCTTCTGAGGGTGCTCTGAGCACTCACAGTCTGATCCTCAAAGTGTAAAAAAAAAAAGGAAAAAGAAAAAAAAAAAGGAAAAAATGTAAAAACAATAATAATAAAAAAAAAGAGCAACTGTAGGGTTTTTATACGGTGCATGTAAAATTAGAATAAAAAAGAATGGGTGAAAAAACAATCTCGCATTATGGAGGCAGAGATTTCCCAACAGCTTCCTGATGGAGCCCAAGCTGTGTTTAAAGTAAATGGGTACGTGCCCTAAATCCACGCTCTCAAGTGTCATCATTTAATATGGGGGCAAGGGGAGGGAAATAAAAAGCTATAACCAAGGTGGTCTGCGGGGGCTTGTTTTCTTTTCTTTTTTCTTTTTTTTTTTTTTTTTTTTTTTGTCATTTAAAAAAGCAGAGCCCTTAGATACAGACACCGTGTAAATAGAAACTAGACCCAGTAGAGTCCGAATGCAGTTCAGAGCCTGCATTTCTAAGGGTAAGGAAAGCTTTCCGCATCCCAAGCCTCCACAACAAGATGAGCGTCGGGGCCCCTAAACGCATAGAGTAAAGCAGCGGCTTAACCCACCAGTGGCTCTTGTAATGCCTTTCATTATCTGTGTAAATCGCTTCAGCGTTTTTAAAGCACTGTGAGAAGAGGTGAAGTGCGAGGCAGACTGCTCTTTATCTCTTCCGACTGGCGGGCGTAGAGTGTTTTTCTTTCTACAGCCAGGTAATCTTGGCTCTGCAATGCTTCTTGAAAACCAGGAGGGAGGGAAGGAAGTTTCTGGGGAAAGAAGACGTGGGATGTTTCCACAGTGGTGGTGAGCAAGGGTTGTCGAACTCTTCTGCGGAGATGTTTGGGGTTTTTTATTAGTATCTGCAACAGTCTGTATTAAATAGAAGAATCCCCCGTGTCTTCCTCTCCTCCCCTTGCAAAGGATGCCAACTGAATTGACTCATGCTTCAAGCCCTTCTAAAGAGAGATCCGGGTATCAAAACCAGACAACGCTACTTGTGGGACGGTGGGGTGCCAAGAGACTGCGTGACCTCTCTGTCCCTGTGGGAGCTTCCCAAGTGCTGGCAGTGTCGTCGTCCCCGGTCTTCTCCTTGTAACTATTGTATTTTGTGTATTACTCTTGCTAAACTTTGTGAGAAAATTACTCCGAAGGTTGTGGAGCACTGAAGGCAGAGCTTCTCCTGGATTTATTTTCTTAGCATGTTGATAAGAACCCCTCCTCTGCCCCACTCCCCCTCTCAAAAAATAGAAAAAGAAAACAAGAAAAAAAGACCTAAAAAATTTATAAAGCCACAAAGTTTTACCATTTTTGGTTTGTTTTGACCCAGGCATTCTCGCTGCCTGGGACCCACTATAGATGAACTTCCCGTCTCCCTTCCCTTTACCCCCAACCTTCCATTATAGGAAAGTCCCTTTGAAAGGGATACCTTGTACAATTTTATATATTTTATTGAAGATTTATTATTTCTTATCTCTTATTTCGAATTAAATTAAAAAAGAAAAAACATGTTTAATTACGTGTGGGTCTGTGAGTGTTTGGAGTTCTTTAAAAGGTAATGTCTCCGTGTGTGTTTTGCACTGCTGAGTCAAGTTCAAAGGAATGTTTGGGTTGCCTTTATGATTATTTCCCCTTCTGAATCTGAAGTGAAGCCAAATTTGCTTCACATGAAGGTGAATTGCAAGTCAACAATTCAAAGTCGAGAGCCAAACCTTTTATGAGGTTTCCTTGTTTTTAACAACCCCTTTTAGGCGCCTCTGTTCTTTACAGCATTATATTCTGGGGACGTTTCCCTCACTTCTCGCAGCTCGTGTGCCCTTCTCTGTTGCTCAGGCCTCTCCCCTTGATTCACCTTTCCCCTCACCTCAAAGCTGTCTTCGGTGTGTGGCTGGCCTCTGCCCCATCCGTAGCTGGGGGTCATAGTTGGGGGTCCTTCAGTACAGGTCAGACCTGGCAGGGAATCTGCAGTACTCCAGCACAGGGCCGTTGTAGGGTTCCCGTGTGACATCAGCATAGGTTTTAGGGTGGCCTTGGAGAGCAGGTGCCTGATCTCTGCCCTATCTAGCGAAGGGGACACGAGTTTGCTCTGCTGAGAGCTGTCTCTGCGAGATTACATTACCAAAGTACTACTTCACCAGAGATTACGGCACACCAAAGTGGCAAACCTGCCCTTACCTTTCGCTGTAGGATTATTCAGCTTAGGAGTGACCTCTGCGATCCCAGCTGGTGAGAAACGTGCGTTTGCCTCTGTCGGAACAGCCGGGTTGATTAAATAGGGATGCACGGAGGAAAACATCCCCGTGCCCAGCGTCTCTCCCGGCCGTGCCCCGCTCCTGGGGTCGAAGCACTGTCCCGTACAGCCCCGCTCCGTGCCCGAGCCCTCCTCGCAAGGAAAGAAACGGGGCCGCGGCTCCACAAGGGGACGAGAGGCGTGGGAGCTCCTCCCGAGCGGTGCTACGGCTCGGTTAGCGGCTCTCGGGGCGATCCTTCCCTCTCAGCCCATCTGGGACACAAACCCTATTCACCTTCCTGCTTCACAACTGGAGGGAGCAAAGCTGGGGGAACCCGATCTCCACGCAGGCTTTCCTTTTTACTGCCGCTTAAAACAGGAGACAAACTCTCCTCTCTCGGGTTCCCCGTTTCCGAGGCATTATCCCCTCACTCCGGGTCAGGGAGAAGCCCCCTCGCCCCTTTCCCTCCCCGTGCGATGGTCCCGAGCACTTTCTCCTCTGGTTATAAATAAACCAGCGGTATTTTTTAACCTTCGGTATAAATCAGCTGTGTCAGGGATTACAGCTAAATCTTTTCGCTGGAAACTCTTTGAGCGCGGGAGCTTTGCGTGTGTTATGATAGATCCTTAAATGGATACAGATTTATTGCAGAACACAAGGGTGTTGAAGGAAAAGCTTCCAAAACTCGGTTACAACCTTTGCTATGGGAAAGGCAGGACAGATCCGTGACACCCTCCCCGAGCTCGCGGATGGCATGACAGTTCACCCTGCGCCCATTATTAACTTGTTCCAATTAAAGCCTTCAGAAAGGCCGAGTTAATTGAGTATTATATTTTATTAGGAGGGAGGTGTCAAGCTTTACTCATGAGACTTCATCATCGGCCTAATGGGAGCTGCCCCGCAGGCAGATCTGTAACTGAATAAATTACAGCGAGGCAGGGAAATCAGAATGCTACCATTAAACGCGATGCACTTACTGAAATTCCTCCTCCGCTTTCGCAAGAGGCTGGGGAGGTGTGGCTTTAATTAGTTATTTTAATGCAAAGTTAAATTGTTCCCAAAGTATTTTCTGACACAAAGCAGATGCGATGATTAGAAGTTGAGTGAGACTGAAAGGAGTTGGCATCTGTTCCAGTTACATCTATATATTTTAAATTTCCAATAGAAAGTGAAAAATAATTAGAGCAATAAATAAGAAACATAAAAAAAAAAAAAAAACAAAAAAAACCAACGCGATAAATTATCCCGATCCTTAAAATCCCGACTTGCTGAACGGCGGCTCAGGGCAGCCGGGCACGGCTCGGCTCTCCCGGGACCTTAATTCACGAGGTACGGGTTTGTTGACACAAACAGTTAGGAATGGGCTCTCTGACTCGCTCCGGCCGAGCGTTCATTACAGAGAGCCACGGGCGCTCGGAGCCTGCATTTCATGTTGTCACATCGCCTTGTCAAAGCCCGGAATTCCTGCATTTTATGGGGAAGGAGGAAAGCTCGGTGGCTGCGGCGCGTCTGCGAGCCGGCGTGCCAGAAAGAGCCGGGTTTGATCTCCGCCGGGAGCCGCGCTGCGAGGCCCGGGGCGGCGGGCACCGAGAGCGGCGGCGCCGACGGGAGAACCCCGGCCCGGCTCCGGCGGGGAGGAGCCGCCCCCGGCCGCGCACCGACGGGAGGGTCGGCGAGGGACCGGCCACCTGCTCCGCGGTTGAGGGACTCGGGATGTGGCTGCGGCCGGGCGTGCGGCTCCGCGATGCCGCTGCCCACCGAGATCCGCCCGGCCCGCAGCCCCTGCGCGGTCTTTGCGCCGGGGATTGACGCGCAACGTACGGGTGCGAGCGTATAAATATGCATTGCGTATTCCCGAATAGTGTCCGCGAGTCTCTGAGAGCGAATCCCGTAGGTACTGCCTGGGAATGCCCCTTTCGCGCACGCATGGGGCGTTGAGGGATTTTGAGGGGTGAGTGCGGGAGGGGAGTCCATGAAGGGAAGGAGAGAGGGGAAGGCAAAAGGTGACCCATCCCCAGAGAGCCCCCGGCTCCCCTCTGCCACTCCCGGGGCCGCAGAAAGGGACCCCCAGCCAACGTCCCCGCCCCCATGCGCTCAGCCGTGGGGAGAGCACGGAGGTGCGGCTCGCACCGACCCCAGGGCTGCTCGGGCAGCGAGGTTATCGTTGTGCTTTTTCCAGATCATTCCCCCCCCCCCCCAGTTCATCTCTAGTTTAGTTTCACCGCGGTTCAACTTCTATTCACCGATTAAAAATAAGAATAAAAGGTTGCTAAACGAGAGGAAAGAAAACCGAACCAAACCAAACAACCCAAAGCCCCCGGGGGCTGCGCGCTTCTCCTGTGCCTACAACCAACCACCACCATCAGGGGCTTCTGAAGGAAACCTTTTCCGAGGGTCACTTCTCGATGTTACCCCGCTCTCGGCAGTGCCCGCATTCTTTGCCTCTCTCGCAGTCACAGCACAGCGGTATCGCGACTTTTCCCTGCCGGAGCACGGAGGATGATTTCCCACTGAAGTGCATTAGGAGAACTGCACCGTTCATCCCCGCACTGGGAAACCTGGGAACGAAGCGCTGCGCGGTTCACGCTCCTTTTCGGTGTCGGACAACACCGTGGAAGGAGAGTAGATTTGGGGTCTTTTTGTTGTTGTTGTTGCTGTTATCGAGTTTTTTTTGGATTTGGTTTGCAGTCCCTCAGCCCCTCGATGCGCCTTTCCCACCGTAATCCATGGGGCATTTGGCGGGTGCTACCAGTCGCACGAAAGGAATAAAAATCTTTCCATCCATTATATTTCAGTCTTTTAACACCAGAGCAATTCTGTCCCTGCTGTTTTAGTGGAAATACCGGTCTATAAAGCTGCAACTGCAGTATATTTTAAAATGCTACCAAATTTTTTTAAAGGGGATTGGAAGAATTCTGCTTCGCTTGGGAAGGAAAAGACTCAAGCAGTGTTTGCGCGATTAATGTTTTATAACACTGTTCGAGGAAATGAAAAACATTCTGTGACAGTCCCACCGTAAAGGCGGCTCTTTCTTTTCGGCAAAATGATCTGGATATGTATTTCTTAGATTGCTGTGTTTTGAGCAAGCGAGAATCTCGTAAAGAAAAAAATAATAATAATAATAAAAAAACACGTTCCTTAAAAGTATGTGCTACCCATTTTATGAAACCGATTGTGCCAGCGTTCAGCTCCGAGTCTGTTTTAAGTAGGAATATTTTCCCAGACGTGTAATGGATTGCTTGAAAACAGAATTCTTTGCTTTTTAATGACCTGTAATGGCCAATTCATTTCAACTGAGCTTATCAAGGTGCCGTGTTAAATAACAAACCGGTTCTTGAAAACAAAAAAGTCATAATGAAAAATAAGCAGTCGGAATAATCTCCCATCTCCGAGCCAAAAAAATGCAATAAAATTAATTTAAGACTGTCAAAACATCAAAGCTGAGAAAAGGAGCTGCTAAAATAATGTCTCTTGATAAGGAAATAATAAAAACACACCAAAAAATGTCTACTCAATAAACTCCACTGGATTTGGGGGTCTGTGCTATATTTTATTTGGTGATGAAAGCACTTTGATGTCACTGTATTCCAAACAATTATTATTATAATTTTAAACAACCTGGTGTTTTCCATTACTAACGGCTTACGCTTTGAAGTTACACCTCATAATTTCTTAAATTAAATAAATCATTTTAAGTTTGCACTGGGAGCCTTTTAATAGCAGAGAAAGGAATATCATTATCTTATTGAGAGGCAATTGCAGTGGCTCCAGTTTGGCTGTAGCTGGGGGCAAAGTGGTGCACTATAACAGACATACTTTATTAGCCTCCCATAACTCTTGAAAGAACATTTTTATATTTTCTTTGATTCCCCCCCTCCCCCTCTTGTTTTAAAGCTGTCCCAACCTTTAATTACTGCCTAATATGAAAAGCATTATTTTTTAATGCTGTGTAATTTACCAGAGGCAATAGGCCAAGTTAACAATTGTTTATTAGGGTTGCTGTTTCACACAGGGCAAAGAATGCTGTTCCAAACCCAACTTTTCATGGGTGGTTGCACTAATTAATACAGTGTCTGAGACTCCTAGGGGGTTTTTAATATTAAAGCCTATGGGGCGGAACGGTTTTTAGAAGTCCAGCTCCTGCTGACGTCCTCCTCCCCTCCCCAGTGATTTCTGTTGCTTTCAAGCCGTTTTGATCCGAGGAAAAAGTCGGCTGACGGGAGGGGAGTGCTCTCAGAGCCGCCCCACCGGGGCTGGCACCCTATGTCCCGGACCCCATGTCCCGCACCCCATGTCCCCCAGCCCGAGCCCCGCACCCCGCTCCCCGTCGAGGCTGCGGCGGCCGCCCCACCCTGGGGCGCGGCCCCGTGGGGTCCGCTCTGTACCCCCTCCCCCCGCACCTCCGACATTTCTCCCTCTCGTCCCACTCAGATTTCTCTCATCAGTCGCCCTCGCTGTAATTTAGGATGAGGCGGGAGGTGCCGGCGCGTAACGCGGATCCCCGAGGGTTCGCACCGCGGAACGGGAGCTGCTCGCACCCCGCGTTGCCAAAGAGAAAACTATACAACTTCCACGTCCGCGTCTTTGCTGGTGCGTGTTACTCCGTAGCCCTTTCTCAGAGATTCGCTGGGCTCATCCATTACATCCCCGAGGAGAACGATATTTGCGCCGTCGCTGCCGGCTCGGGAACTGAGAGCAGCGCTGCGAGACCGCTCTCGGGGCGGTGACTCGAACCCCTGCGCATCTCCGACCCCAAATCCCTGACCCCACATCCCCGGAGCGGCCCTACTCCGCTGCTCCGGGCAGTGCCACCTCCCCCGGCTGCGGGCAGGGACACCCCGCTCCGCCCCCCCGAAGGGAGACACGGGACGTCCATCAGCTTGATAAATGGGGGTTGCTCACTCCTGTTCTTCCTGCTAGTTTATTTTCTTAAACTACCGGGCAAAAAGTGTAACGTCGGAGCAGACGAACACACTAACAAACAGACGACAGCTTTATGGATGGAGCCCAGCTCCGAGGGTTGAGAGGTGTTAAAACCAGAGCACCGCTGCTTTTCCCCATTCCGGCCCCGGTCCGGGACGTTTTAGCTTCTGAAATAAATGAACAAACAAACAAACAAATAAATTAAATCCTCGGCTGAGTTTTAAAGGAGGAGACACTTAGGGAATTGTTTTATGGGCCGACCATTCTCTGTACTCCCCTCGCTGTTAGCTCAGCTCCTTTGCAAATCTAATCTGTCCGGCTCCTTTGCTATTTTTCATGTTGGACCCATGCGTTTCTCCTCTAAGCCTTTCTCCTTTTTGATGTAGCGAGCCAATTGAAGAATGTTGGTCTCGGTT
This sequence comes from Callipepla californica brunnescens, assembly GCA_023055505.1. Classification (NCBI taxonomy): domain Eukaryota; kingdom Metazoa; phylum Chordata; class Aves; order Galliformes; family Odontophoridae; genus Callipepla; species Callipepla californica. Next base: position 9,924,719 of record JALIRH010000014.1, read on the forward strand.
ATCAATCACCCAGCTGGGGCTTAAAGGGCTCGGGCTAATCAGATTTAATTGCTCATGTAGCGCCACTCCTGCCCTGGGCCACGACCGACTTGCTCAATTAAACCCCAAATACCTGCAATCAATAAATAAGGAATGACAACACGTTTAAGGGATTTATCCAGCAAAGGAATTGAACTGGAAACAGATTACAACCGAAAAAGGCTCTTTTATAATTAAATGTACACCTCTTACAGAGGGAAAAGCTGTGTTAAAAAATATAATAAAAAATAAAAATAGGAAGAAAAAGGAAGATGATGAAGAAAAAGAACAGAAAGAAACTGCTTTGAAAGTATATGCAGAACCGATTAGCAAGTAACACACACAAAAAAATAATACTTTGGTCCATCCAGGCATGCTCCTAGAGTTCTGAATTTCTATATTGGCAGCTGCTGTCTTTTCTGAGGATTAGGTTGTAAAACTGTCTGTTCATCAGATCTGCTGTCAGTGCTCGAAGGAAGAACAGCAATGGAGTGTGGAGGTAGGTGGATTGTGGATGAGTCTGTGTTTCTGCTCCACACTCAGGTTGGATGTGGCAAAGCTTGTGACTGCAGAGTTGTGCTCCTCTCTCAGTGCTTGAGTTAGCAGCCCGTGGTGATTCAGATAGTTTCCTGCACTACTTTGGGCAAGCAACCCTCCCAGACTAGGCTGGAATTCAGCTGGGATCATAGGGAGATGCTGTTCTTTATCGCTGATGCCAGGCTGCCAAGGTTGGAGCTGGTGCTCCTGCTGCACCCAGCAGCTGGCTCAGGATTTCAGCTGGGTAGAGATGTCAGGGGGAACGCTCCTTCTGGGGAATTCCTCTCCCCCTGCACACCCATCCACCACCCAGCTCAGTTCTGAGCTTTACTCCAGTTAAACATGTCCACTAATCACTCTGCAAGAGATCATCTTTTACACTAAGTGTAGAAGGACTGTTGGCATGACGCTTGAGTCCCATGCTGGTTTCCCATGGCTCCCACTGGTTGCAGACTAGCTGGACCCTAATATGAGCCTGCCTGCTGTCATGCCACTCTGATGCCACTTCTGCTCCATTCTGCTGTCCTGTAAGACAATCTTTGTGGGAAATGAAGGTAAAAATCATCATAGAAGTCAGGGTGTTGATTAAAAAATAAAATCCTCAACTGTCAAGGGAGTATTTCTGTAAGGTCTTCTGTTTGTTTGTTCCTTAGCTTGGTTTCCTAAGGAAGCCAGGATTATATGATCAAACTGTTACAGCCTTTTGAACTCCTGGGCCAACTCCAATCAAAATTGACAAGGGGGCAGAGGTCTCAGAAATAATCAGGTTGCTGTGATTTTCACAAAAATAGACCACTGGATAGAAGAGAGAGAGATCTTGTTAAATCCCACTAAGGCTGTAACAAGAGCTCAGCTCTTAAGAAACACTAGAGAAGCTGAATGAGAGAGTGTGACATTGCAAATATCTCATCAGCTTGTACCTCAGATACGAGAGACAGCAGATATGAGACCCAATTACCAAGTAGGTTTTGTGTGTTTTGCTGCTTGAGGAAATGTTCATTGGTTATATTCGCCTTTCTTTGTCACTTTCTCTGCCAAACTGCCCTTTGACTTGGAAAGCAGCAGAACATCAAAGGGCAGATCTGGGCACCGGCAGAGTCTCTGGGACAGATCCCAAACTGTGGTTAATGGCATCATCCAGGGCAGCAAGCTGCAGAGATGCCTCCCAGGGTTGCACGGAGGAAGCCTGAGGCTTGGCAGCAGCACAGGAGCCTGGCAGATGAGTGGTCAGGGTGTCAGTATAGCAGGGGCTTTGCCCTCATTGTTGTCTGTGTCATCTCCTTTAATCAGTCCCTGTCTGCATCTTGTTTCTAGCAGATGTATCCAAATCCTGGCAAGAAGCAAGGAGGGAAGAAAGAATTCTCAGCTACTTTGATGAGTTTCAAGTCAGCCTGTTGACCTTTCAAAAGTAGTAAAATAGATCGGGGGACAAATAAGCAGTTTTATTTAGGCTGTGAAATTTGAGCTGATAGCTTTGCTTATAAGAAGGCATCTTTGTTTCTTGTACTCATAGTCCAGTCTGTAATGCAGTTCTATTAAATCATGTTTTATACAATTAATACTCAGCTGGATGCTATGTGGCATTTGCTGTTGAAGTTGGTATGTGCCATCATGCTTTCAGGTTTAGGGTGATGATGCCAGTAAGAAGGTGGGTGGTATGGTGGACAGGCAAATAGACCCATTCATAGGAGAGACTTGAATTCTTAGCCCAGAGAGAGCACGATTCATAACTCCACAGCAAAGGACAGCAGCCAGTCATTCCTTCTACACAGCTACAAAAGCAATGAGACCTTCCTTGGCAAGCCAAGTGCAGAATGAGACATTTCCTCCTTGCCGATGCCAAGTCAAACTGGGCCAGTTTGGAATAGGTCAGCTAGCCAGGTTGCCAGTTCATGCCTGTCTCAGAATCTGAGTCGTCATTTATAAAAACAAAAGCACTTATACTTCTGTTACCATTGAAAATATTCCCAGCACTGACCGTTCTGGAAATTAATAATCCAAACAAGATCTATAAGATTTTCTGTGTCTGTAGAAAAGAATGGATCCTACAGTTTTTGAGGAGAGAGAGTTAATTTACTTCATGATGCTCGAGTGTTAACTTTAAAGCCTAAGGAAGGCAGTCATGCTAGCAAATGCTGCCCATAGATGTTCGATATTTGAAGAGTCTCATTGAATGACATCTAACTTTAGCATCACACATAGCCTAACTGGGGATAAATTAAAGGAAAACTTAGGGAAAATAGAACAAGGGAAAATAAATATGACCGGATTTCTTCCAGAGCACACAGCTGCCTACACATACTCCAACTAATCCCTTCTGGCAGATTTCCTTTTTTTCTCCAGATCTGTCCATTTCCCTTCTTTTAAGAGTTTTTGCTATTTGAGGTAAAGGGGGAAGGGAACAAAAAGAATGAAAACAGGGGATGTCATGGAAGCCTGATGTATACAATGCATGGGAAGAGACAGACAGAAATGTCTTGCAATGTCAGCTAAGGGAACATTGAATAGTGGCCTCTCTTGGACTTAGAATTGAAGTGGGAACTGGTTTCTGAAGGAGTAGTAAAGGCAGAAGATCAAATCACATAGGATGGAGTGGAATCCCCACTTAAGACACAAAAATACCCCTATAAATCTGGAGTAGTCTATTTGTACAATATTTATTTTCTCTCCTCTGAGCCACGTGACCCGAGTTTTTAAACATGTTAGTATCAGTGCTGGTGGATTCCATCTTAGACTTCAAACACGTTCACATTTGATGCAGTAAGGCCCAGTCCTCTCTGTAGCCTTGATCTTAAACAGGGAACAGCGTGAACTGGATATCTGAAATACACCAGATTTGCGACCTGTCAGCTTTCTCTGCAAGATTATGCATGAGGCAGGACATTAGCAGTTGTCTGTAAGGTGATTTTCCAGCAAATAATCATAGAATAATATAATGGTTTGAGCTGGAAGGGATCTTTAAACAGTCTGTTTCATCCCCCCTGCAAAGAACAGGAACATCCACAGCTCCATCCGTGCTTGGAGCCCCTTCAGACTGATCATGGGTGTCTGCAGGGACAAGGCACCACTGCCTCCCTGGACAACCTGTGCCAGTGCCTCACTGCCCTTATCATAAAGAACTTTTTTTCTCACATTCAACCTAAATGTCCCCTTTTTTAGTTCAACTGTTTTTAAGGGATGTGATTTAGTTCTGGGAGCTGGAAGTTAGTTTTACCCTTCTGACCTCTAGGACAGAAGGTTGATTCACACCACGGTCCCTGGCAACTTGCTCAAGCCTATGATGTCAAGAAGTACATTACTGCACAGAGGCAGGAACATAGGCTTTATTTGAACTATAGTTTTAGTCTCACCCTATCCTCACTGCTCGCTTGATAGTGCCCAGGCTCTGCACGATGGAAGTGATTTAAGACGTTACTGCCTCCAGCTGTCTGCCTCACCCCACTCCCAAAAGTTGGCAGAAGGCACTGTGTGTCTGTGCTTTGACTGTTCCAGTTCATGGTCTGGCTTATTAGCTTAAACTGTTGGGAAGACCAAAGGTTGTTCATGCATTGCCTCTAGGAAGGAAAGCACCAAAGGGAGAATTCAGTTGTCTCCTTTGGTGTTTTAACAGAATAGGTTTGTATGCATGTTTGCTTTGCTCTTTGTAAATTAAAGTATGTTAATCTTGAGAAAAGCAACAGTAATTTTCACTACTACAGACCTTCAAGTAGTGCCACCGGGCTTGCTTCTTTGTCATATCACGAGAGCATAAGAATCACCTGGGGCTGCTAGGCACGCACTGGCATAGAAACTTCGTACATTCCCTGGGCTCACGTGATTGGGTGTTATGGTTGGACTGGAAGCTTGGGCATAACCTCTGCCAGCTGAAAAAGTATGACCAAAGGATCACTGATTTTTCTTTGCCATTGCCAGATCCTCATGGCACAGATTTCTTATAGGCTGAATTTTAAGATATTATCACCAGGTGATAAATGTGGTAGAAAGGAAAGATATCTTCCTTTAGCAGAAGGCAGCTCAGGCACAAAAAGAATAAGGAATTTACTCTGGCCATGTGGAAATCTCCGTTAAAGTCCCATCAGCTAAATCCTTTCTAGTCTAAAGCCTTCAGTGGCCAAACAGCGAACGTCTGTGCCAGTTTCTGCATTCTCCTGAAAGGGAAATAAACTCGTATTTTTGCTTTCATTTCCTTTTCACGGAGATTTAATGGCTGAGAAGTTGTTGCAAGCCGTCACATTAATTAGAGTTGGTTGCTATACTGTAATGTGCACCAGCATAACACTAAACACCAATCATCCAAACAAAAATCAGTCTATTTCATAACTCATAAATTCTTTTTTTGGTGTCAGAGGAGAGCTATCAATTCAGGGATTCAATCTGCTTCTGCCTGAAGTCAATGCTAAAGCTATTAATAATGGCAGGATCAAGTCAGTTCACTAATTTGCCAAACTCCCCATCATTAGTGTGAATTAATGAGATCCTACTGAAGCTGCCTTTTGGCTGTGGGTGAAACGGAACATGCCTGGCAGCACATCAGCATTATAAGGGAGGCTGGGGAGGAGCAGGAGTGATTTGGGGGGAGGGAGATGAGCAAATGGAAGACCCTTAATTCAGTCCAGATGGAAAAATTTGACCCTGACTTCACCAGTCAGGCAATGGCCATAGCCAGGCTGCTTCCTAGTGAGGGGAAAAAATAAAGAGGCTCAAGTAGCAGATGAGGAGGCAGCTCAGATAAAATAAGACAGCTATTCACTTTGCCCCCAAAATGATCTTTAGCCCAAAACTGTAGAGACAGTGCTCAAAATGGATGGCTGTCCTCACTGTTGTGTCCAGCCTCATCCAGAACTAAAATGATAACAAAAAAGTCATGAATAAACCTGTTTCTTTGAGATTTTCAGTGCCAAGAGGGTCATATGGAGTTTGGAGAAGCATACAAAGAGACGTCAAATGTAAGTTAATTGAACTTGGCTGCCATCACCAGCTACAACACATCATTTTTGACTTTAGCAGATCCTGCCAAAGCCAACAAGAGGATACTACTGCTCTGTTCCTTGAGATGGTGATGGTGGTTTAGCTGTCCATGAGTCATCGGGATAATAGTTATTACTTGAAAAGGATGTGTATGGAGGAAAGGATGTTCTCGTCTGACACATGTGTCTGTTGCTGGTGCCATCACAGAGACAATGCCAGGGTAATGATTGAGTATGATCTTTTAATGATGGCAGCCGGAGCAGCCTTGTAGAATTAATTGGGTAAGTGAGAATATTTGCATGTCTTTATTTGTTCTATTTGTACTGGCTACAGAGTCAAACACATGCACTTCTGTTTGGGGCAGACAGGCAACTTGACAGTAATAGCTCAAATTAAAAACATAAAGCACATGGAAAAAAAAAAAAAGTTTTGTTTCTTTTAGTGGTATGACAACAGCAAAACAGTAGCTTTGATAACATCATTACTGTGTTTAGAAAGGATCTTCAGAGAAATGCACTTGAGCACATAGTTCTGAGACTGGAACTCAGAACTACTCAGAAAAATCTCAGTGGTTATTTTTCCAGAATCTGTTGGCCAGGCATTTACTGTGTTTCAGACTTCTGACCAGAAATCTCCTCCTGAGCTATGCCTTACATCAAACCAGCCTCCAGCTGTGTGGGAACTGTGGGCTCCCTGAGTGGTGGATACAGAGGTGACCTTTGCAGTCTCTGAAGGTAGCTCAGCCCACTTTGCAGTTACCATGAGTGACATTAGAGCCATGGCTGTAGTGAGCTGAAAGGGAAACAGAGCACTGGAATATCTTGTGATGGCAAAAAATACCCCTCATGAATAATGGACTGTCATAATCCCCTTCTAACTAGATACTGTCTGTCTGTCCTGCACTCAGCAAGAGCAAACCTTGATAAATACGATCCAGATCCTGCCCTTTCTCTCCCCAAAACAAAGGCATGAGATCTTCAAATACTTTGTGTATCCCCTTGAAAGTGTTAGTGGCGTGCAGAGTCTAAGTGAATACACTCTTCCCCAGTTGTTCCATAATACATAGCATTAATTATCTCATAGTAAAAGAGCAGAGCAGGAGGATGACTGTGATCTCACCTATTATCTCTAGTGTGATTTTAAGGATCTAATTTATGCATCTGTGTCTTCAGCTCCACTGTGTTTGTCAAACTTCTCACAGCAGAGAGAAAATAAAGTATGTTAATTTTATCAGAATTTTAAAGGGATCCTTAAGTGTCCTCCACTTGAAACAAAGCCTCTGCAGGCAGTGTATTCCATCACTCACAGAGATAAGAAATGCTTCCCATATACAACCCACTTACTTTGTAGTTCACTTCTAATGGGCAGTTTGGTGAAAGGTACTTTCCAACTTGCAGTTAAAGTGATCCATTCAAAAGATAAGCTGTTCATTAAACCCAGCACATTATGTTGTGCTGCAAACATATATTTAAAGAGGAAATGCTACTGTATGCTCTTAATGCTTTTTTTCCCCCTCTGAGATCTAGAAAATATTATGATTCATCATCATTTCCAATAGTGCCTGCAAATTACAGGCCAACCACGACAGCACAACACTGGGACTCCTGGAAGTGAATGCACTGAGGAACACTGCAAAAATTTTCTTGTTCAAATGTTCAAAGAACATTTTTGCAAACATCTACTCTTGCTTGTTTCTGGCTCCCTTTGATCATTCTGTACAACATGAGTTTTCTTTAAAAGGAAGTAAAGCCTTTGTACTGAAGTCATAGGACACTCCATGTGCCATAGCAAAATTACTGACTTGCTAGGTTAAAGGAGGGACCAGCCACTACAGTGCACTGTAGCAGAGCTTTGAACTTGCAAGCACATACATAGAAAGCCAGAACTTACTTCTGTTTATTCAAATGTTGTGAGCTTGCGTACATAAGGAAGCACTGAAGTGCAAGACCTAATTCATACATATAGGATTCTGAAAGTGTTTTTGCTTTTGATATCATTTTCAAATTCATGGGAACCTAACCCCTCTTTCTCCAAGCAGAGGTTTAGCTGCCAGATCGGAATTCAGGGGTGACTGAATTCTTTGTGTATACCAAGACAGAGATGATCCATCTTGCCCTGCAGTACACAAAATTAGGCAAGGACATTCTGAGAAATAATGTAGTATGTCTGTGGGGGAACCAGCAGCACGGAAGGTAGCACTTCTCTAGTTACTTCAACTCAAAATCTTATTCCAGGCTCCGATGGAGAGCCACACTGTCCCATGAGACAAATCAGGCACCCCATTCTTTCTGGAAAGCAGATTGCAGAAAACCAGCTTCATGACACAAATACTCTTACCCTTTATTGGAGGTATTCCTGAGCAGTGACTGGATTTCTGTGTAGTCCATATGCAAGAGGATTAAAACGAGTGTGTGGGCTTTAAATGGAAGTCAGGATGGACCTTGGCTCTCTTCAAATGCTGAGATAGCTTTGATCCATGCTTCTCACTCTTTTTTTCACTTCCTTGAGGTATTCATAGCGGATTTCTCTTCTCTTTTCTCATTTTTCTCATCCTGTGGGTAATACAGTCTCTTCATCTCTCCTTCCCTAAGCACAGAGTGATGCTGCATTCTGTAAAGTGCAAATATTAATCTAATTGTGACAGATGTGGCTTCACTCCGTGCTTGATCCCATATGCTGAGGCTGTTGTTCACGGTTTCTACTTGAACCCAGGCATTTTATAGCTGATTTAATGTTTAGGGAGCCCCATATTCTTCAAGTTGCTAGGAGCTAAAGCATAGTAAGCATACCCCTGACAAAGAATCAGCTTTTAGTCTTGTCCAATAAACTTCTTTGTAAATCTTTCATTTTTTTGGTTCCTGTAGAGCCTGAAATATTTGAATTAGCAAAGCAAAACAAAGCCTCTCTGAGAGTATTTCAGCATTTGCATTTTTATTTCCTATTAAAGTGAGGATGTGCAGAGACAGAACAAATATGGGAAATGAGCAAGATGAAATAAATAAAAAAATAAAAATAACATAAAATAAAGCAAAACAAAACAAAACAAAACAAAACAAAAAAACTACCACCAAATTCTTACAGAACCTTTAAGAGGTACTTAGTTCCAATTCTGACTAAAGATGGCTCCAGCCCAAACATTACATATGGACCACTCTGAATGAGGTTTTCATAAATTAGACTTTGGCTTGCAATCTGTATTTCACAGCTGCCCTGGGTTATGCGTAGCTTCTATCAGGGGCCAAAACAAGAACCCAAGCTCTGAACAATCCCTAGCTATCAGGAAAGTGCGAAGGTCAGGTGAAGACCTACATTTTGTGGCTCTAACTAGACTCTCTCAGGACACAAGTAGTAAGATACGAAGGTCCACAATGAGTCTCTATCATGACTAATTCACTTACTTTCTTCATGATAATAAATAAGCAAAAAGAAAACACGATAAGAAGAAAGTCCTTCGTTTATGCTGCTCAGTTGTTAATGCTTATGTCAAGAGAACAATCCAGAGAACCACCAGTTCTTTATGACTTTTGTGTAGCAACTCCTGAGTCATACCTGAACCACTGACTGAGCACCTGGAGAAAAGACCCAGCCAGCCCTGGGAGCACAGGTGAAGGCAATTCAAATGTGTGACCTGAAGGAGTGGAGCCAGGCTCCCTCTTAGACCCCATTTAAGGGCTGACTGCCAGTGAGGAGGGATCTCTTGTTGGAAATCTCTACTTTGTGGAGTTTGTCCATGCAAGCCTCAATCCTCAGAGGCTTGTGAGCCTTTCTTTGTGATGTTTTATTGTACTGGTCCTGTTGCTGCTGTACTACTACAGTTTTCTTGCTAAGAATGAGTTCTGTGTGAAGATGTTGTCTGTGTTTTTTTTTTTGTTTTTTTTTTTTCTCTGCTTGAGTTTTATGTATTTAAGGAAATGTAGAGCTGGGCAAAACATATTGCACTTGGGCTGTATTTAAGCCAGACACAATTCCTCATAAGTACAGCTCTGCATGCGACAGCAGCAACAGAGACACCAGTGCAGAGCCCAGAGCTAGCATTTATGGGAAGTAATTTGCCCTTTAGAAAATGGGATTAGCAATGCAAAGCCCAGAGTTAGAGAAACACATATGAATTGACAGCATTAGTGGCAAGCATAACCCCTTTCATTCATCTGTGGTTCTGAAAATCTGATGAGGAAGTTTAGGAGAACTGTCTGATGCAAGACCAGAGCTTGCGACGCTAAGGTGGTGGAAACACTCTTAGAGACTGGGGGAAGGGAAAGGGAGGTAATAAAGGCTTGTTTCCCAGTGGCACCTTGCTGCCTCGTGGTTTGGCCAGGCGTTTGACCAAGGAGTTAAGAAGTGGGGATATTTCACCATAAATGAAGCTGAGAGAAACTTCTTTTTCTAAGTGTTTAATCATGTGAAACTCAATTAATGTGGGTGTTTTGTAGTAAGTTTTAAGTGTGTTAGTTGATAGGTTCACTGTGTTCTGCCACATCTGGCTGATGGTTCTGTGGAACTGGTGAGAAGTTGCTGAGTTTTGTTTTTTTAGCGACATGGGTGTCACAGTGTGAGGAGAGCACAAGAGAGGAAGAGAGAGGACTCACAGTGTCTTTTTGGAAGATATTTGCACTGCTTTTCCCTTATTTTTCTCCAGCTATGAATTTAGCTCCTATTACTGAATGTTTCTCTACCCACTGGGATTTTGTGTAAGAACTTTGTTCCTCACCACAGTTCACCAGGAGTCCTACCAGCTACTATGACATGAAGAAAAAGTACTTAAGAAGCAATGAAGAAGCAAAAGAACAGACATTACCATTAGCCCTGTGTCAATTAAAGCATTAAGTAGAGCATCAACAACACCTGAGCTGGAGGGGATGTAATGTTGTTCACAATATTTATTAAATTGCTTTAGTCTCTTTAAAACTGTTTTCTTGCCTGCTCAATTCAGGAAAAACTTAAAAACTTTGTCTCCATAAAATATCAGCCAAAGGTAGCAAGTATACTGAACTCTTGCTCTCATATATCGTACCTTCAATCCATTTACATTATGGGCCAAGTCTGCTCCTGCATGTTTGCATCTGTAATCGATTGCGGGAGCTATTAATCATAGGTGTGTGTGATAATGTTTAGACATCTCTTTGATTTAGGGATGCTATTAAGGAATTAGGCTGTAATAAGGTAAGAGTTTTTCTCTGCAATTAATTGCTCCTGAGGTTTTGCAATCCACAGTTAAGTAGTGGTGCAGAAATCACTCTGACTTTTTAAAACTAACAAACACAGGACAAAAAAAAATACAGAAAAACAGGAAAAAATCCCTAACCCAATATCTATAGTTATGTCCCTCATGACCTTCTATTTGTGGTCTACATATTGATGACTAATTAGTTCTCTTTTGTATGTACAAGTTGTGAAACTAACACTCTGAGTCCATTTCAGTTTCTGAGTGTTACTGCTGGAGCTTGTAAAAGATATGATCAAAAGTGGATAAGGTAACTAGCAGGACTCTGCCTCCTGGAAGTTAATTAGATCTCCCTCTGAGTTCTACTTCAACAGGAACAGAAGAATGACTTGACTAACTACTAGCATTGGTCCTATTGTGATTAGAATCAGAATCTGTGACAAGATCAGAATTACCTGATCCTATGCAAATTTATCGTAAGTTTGTACTCATGTTTTAATCAGAAGACATCCTTGTAGGTCTGGGGATTTCTAATTTCTTAAAAACAGTTATTAAAGATGTTTGGGCTGAGTCTGTTTTTGAGCAGAAAGCTGGGTGAGGAAAAAGAAGAAAACATTTGTGAATCTTTCTGATGAACTTTCATTTGGAGTTCATATCAAAGACCAGGACTGGTAGGTGCTCTGTTTTCTAGTGCGAGGTAAACAAACAAACAAACAAAAACCTCTGGGTCTATTTGGTTGTATTTTTTTTATGTTTATTGCATGGAGCTATTAAACACATTGATCCAAGCTGATTTTAGTTCGTACAATTACTTTTCACTTACCCTAGACTCCTCCCAGTTATTTGAAGCAAATGTTTAGACTGGAAGACCTTTGTGGACAGGAGCTTGCAGAAATACTAGAAACAAATTTAATATTAGTATTCTCATCTTCTGTGCCAGTTTGTATACAGTGTTGTCATTGACGAACTGTTATATTCTACCCTAGAAGTAGCTGCATCCCAGCCCAGGGTAAAATAACATTATTGCAATTATAATATTTTTTCAGCAGTCATTGAAATCAAATCTAAACGTAGTAAATTTTGTAATTCTTATTATGTGAAATGATTTTGCATTTTGAATGCCTCTTCCTTCCCCCCAGGGAAATGGCTATAATGTAACTCTACCTGTTTCCACTGCAGTGGAGAAAATGGAACAAAACAGAGGTTTTTGAATTCCATGCTGATGTTTGCCTGCCAAGTGAGCCTGCCGTGCTCAATTCAAGAGCTAATCCATGACCATCACTCTATTTCAATAATTGTGGAACATTAATGACTCTGTTTCCTTATTACAGAGCTCAAAATAAGAGCATTGGCATTCCGATTTAGCAGGGAACTTTTAAAGTCTTAGCCCAAGGATTGTAAGAGGAATGGATTTTTTTTTTTTTAATTAACTTTGCATTCAAAACTTGTGTTAAACCATCTGTTCTCATGCAAGGGGGTGAAAGAGAGGAAAGCTAGCCGCAGATTTTCATCAGCGAGCTGTTAAATTAGTCCCTTTACTTCACAGGGCTTGTTTTATTCAATCTGCCTTTATTAAGAACACAGGTTTGATTCTGCAAGGAACAAATTCTTCTGGTTCTTTAAGGAAAATGGTTTTAAGCAGGGTTTTATTAGGTTGCATTACTGGATAAGCGATACAACATGTTACCAGCGTGAATCATCTGATTTAGAGTGACAAGAAAGGAACTTAAAAAATACCCAGAGCCATAACATTGGCAGGCGAGGGCTAACAGGGCCAGATTTGATCTGCTTTTGCAAAGTTTTTCTGTTGCAATTGGTAGTAACAGTCTAGGGCTTTTAGATATTTTGACTAAGTCTCTCTACAGTCCCTAAATTAAGAAGCAGAGAAATTAGGGCCAGACTGCAAGTCTTCTAAGCAGACTGAAAAGTGGCAGTGAAGTCAGCAGGGCTGCTGATGGAATGAAGCATGATCTGGGAGGAGGTCTAGCACTGTTTCTTCCTGGGAGGAAAAAGGCATGCATAGGTCATCTTGCCTTCACGGTCAGCTGTGATCCTTATGGCATGATAATTTTCCTCCCTGCCTCAATCCAGCTCCTGTGAACTCCTGTGTTGATCTGTGAGCAAACGTGGTCATTTACAACTCTGACTTCAGCCAGTCCAAGTGAGTGTAAAACACCTGAGAGGCATGACTGGCGATCCTCATTTTATTTTCATTTTCTGCATTTAGATTATTTTTGCTTGCATTACTCAGGTTTTTATGAGTGAGCAGACATGTAGTGGTATAGAGAATATTCACAGAAACAGAAACATGACTTCTCAACGAGAAACACAAAGAAACCTAACTTTAAGCCATGTACTGAGCTACCACAAACTATACATCTCCTGCTAACCAAGGGAACCTCTTTCACTAAAGTTAGAATGAAAGTGAATTTGTAGATCTGCAAGTTCAAAGATTTTTCAGGTAACCACTAAGGGAAATAGAATATTTTCACTGAAAACCTTGTAACAACAAATAGTTTAATTTGCCAAATTTGATAGCTTTCAGTCTAAAAAAGAAATGCCTCTCACAATGAGGACATCGAATTTCAATTAGGTTCTAGCCCAGAATTAGTTTATTTTCTTCAGTGAATTCCTGAAAGTGAAATGAATCATTAATCCTGAACCAAAGTTCTTAAAGAAGTCCTGATGTTGCTAAAATAAAACTCCTAGGTAAGTTTCCAGAATGTAGCAGACCTCTTTACTGAATTTTCAAGCTATGCCCAAAATTGTACCTGCCCCTTCAGTTCCACAGGTAGTTTAAAACTTCTGACCCAGCTGAGCTCTGAAAGCAGAAAGATTTTTCCCTGGAGCTCAATTTATTGTCTTAGTCCTGCACTTAGTCTTCCCCTGTAAACTTTGCTGAGTCAGATCCCTCTACTTGTCTCAAACAAGGCTTTACAGACAAAAAAATAGTACCATAAACTACTTTAGCTATAAAGAAAACTCCATAAATATGTTGCCTTTCCTTTCTCAGCAATGAAAAGAGTAAAAAGAGAAACAAGTTTTGTAGAAGCACTGTCCCATTGGGGTGCAATGCTGGAGGTTAGTAGTAGCAGCAAGTGTCATTTGTCTAAGGACATCATTTTGAGGCTTGGACACTGTTTGCCCCAGATCATGGGAAACGAGTGGATTGTATTTTATCACTGAAATTATGTTGGGAATCATCTGAAAAAAATGATTCAGTATCTTCCCCTAAATATTTGGAGAATTCAGTGGTTTGGTTCAAATTAAATCAAGTTTAGCACTTTTTAAATCCTGCATTTTGAGTTCCTATGGAGGAGTAAGCACCCTGAAAGTGAGCCTTCCATGCTGATTTTTGCAACCAAAAACAGAGTTCCCTGTAGTGGAACACTGATGGGAGAATTGGCACCTGACAGGTACATTAACAGTGCCTAGAGTGTTCAGGCTAGATTGGCAGGTAAACCAAGCAAGTGGTCAGGCTCCAGAACAGCAAATATTCCTACAATCATAAATAAAGAAGAAGTTTTACTTCAGTCTTTCAGGGTATTTACAGCTCTTGTTTGTTTCAGTGCTACGGACATGGTATGCATATATCCATATTTAAGACTGAAGAAGAAGGAAAAATACAAAAAGAGGAACATTGTTGGAGAACTCTTTGGCTCTCCATAAGATCTAGATGTCCATTCTGAGCCCAGGAGATCAGTTTCCTTACTATGTGGTGAATGACTGCTGCCTCAGTTTCATGACTAACCATCTAGTTTTCCTTTTTGGTGGGTGCTTAGTCATTCAGGATGCCTGACTCTTCTGCATCCTTTCCCTTGGAAGGAGCAGAAGAATCACATTAATGCATGCTGCAGTCCGTCTGTGCCAACAGGGCAGGAGTGGCTTGGGAATGACAGTCTTCCCTTGCACACTGTTATTAAAGAAATGATGACTACTAATTCCGAGAAGTCCTGGACATTTGACCACGCTTGGGAATGAATCCCCACCAATTTTCTTCAGAATGTGATGACCATTTCAGCAGAGAGAAAAATCCTTAGTGCAGCAGAATTTAGCATCTTCAGTCTGAAATGGCAGGTTTGACTGGAATGTTTGTTTTGGTAGCTATGGGATTTCAGGAAATGTGTTGATGCAGGGATCCTGTGTAAGACCACAGATCTATTCACAGCATTGCTCCACTGTCTTCTTTCTCTGGCCCATTCACATTCTGCCCAGAATCTTATTACAATATGTAATAATGAAGGCTATGAAACCCCAGACTTTTTTAAACATCTATTTACATGGAATTTGAACCTTGCTACAAATAAACCATAAAAATGACATTAATAAACACCGGAAAGCAGTAATGATGTGTTACTGCCATAGGAGGGCCAGTTAAACAAGTTAAAGGCTGACACAGTTTTCCAGATGCGGTGTTGCACAATGTGCTTGTTTACCTGGATCCTTCACTCTTTCCCTTTCCCTCCTCGGACACACAGGTACCAAATGTGAACACTGAAGTGAATTCAGATACATCAAACTATTCCTTGTAAGTTAAGATTGCTCTCTTTTACAGTTTAGCATCTGTAAAAGTCCATTTCCAACCACAATATTTTTTTTATTTCAACTTATTCTTCCATTATAGGCCTCATTCCTGTATCTTTCCCACGAATCACAACAGTTAAGTTATTCCCTCCATGACATGACCAAACCATCCAGAGCTCCTCTGTTGCTCCTCCCACAGTGTCATTATTTCCCATTTTTCCTTTGGTAGATTTGATTTCTCTTCATTTTTGGTGATTACGTCTTTCTATGGAAAGAAAGAATGGAAAATGGTCCAATACTGAAGTTTAGGAATGATTTTGAAATGCAGATGGAGTTAGAAATAAATTTTAGGATTCCTGAAGAGGACAAAAGCAGGGCTAGGATTTATAATTGTAATTTTTACTAGTCTTGATTCCAGTGGTGTCAGCTATCATCATTCCTTTTTTTATGAATCAGCTGTCCAGGAAAGAGTTCTTTGACTGCCTCAAACTCAGTCGTGTTTAGATAAAAAATTCCACAGGCTGCTAAAATAATACAAGTGCATTCAAGTTAAGTTAATGTTAACATGTTCTTGAAAATTTTAAAATCTAAATACTTTTTTAAGAAGGGTTTTTCTTCCTGCTAGAAGTGATACAAATGACAAATGATGCTCCAGGAGAAAAGAATCTGAATTAGATCACAGGCAGAGGACTTTCAGAGTCTGTCATCTCACAACTTAATACAATCATAGAATCACTAATGTTGAAAAAACTTCTAAGACCATTAAGTCCAACCTCAACCCATCCTCACCATGCCCACTAGCCAGATCTCCACGTTTCTTGAACACCTCCAGGGATGATGATTCCACCGCCTCCGTGAGTAGTCTGTTCCAAGACTTCACCACTCTTACTGAGAAGAAATTTTTCCTAATGTGATGAGACAACTCCTTGGAGAACCTCAGATGAATTCAGATCCATCCATGCTTTCATATCTTGCCAGTTTTGGTGAAATGATAATTTGAAAAAGTGTAATTATATTTTAACAGATCAAATATGCATATATTAAATTGAACTAATTGAAGTGAGGAATTTTGACATGTATCCTTTGAAGTCCTGTAAAAATTAAACTAGGTGTGCCCATCCCATTTGCACAGGGTAAGTTCAAGATTCCTGAAAACACTCTTGTTGCTATTTCATTATTTTCTTTTAGCCACCAACTACTTTTATTTATTTTTCCAGTATCAGAGAGTTAACTCATACAAGAAGTGGGGATCCAAAGAATGAGTTTTTCCCCCTTATGTCCTGATAATTACCTTAATCCAAGATTCCTTTCTGTTAGTTGAAATTTTGCTTTTTGTTTTCTGCCAGTGACATCTGCAGCTTTTGAGATGGATGTAGAACAGCATCTCTGCTCAGAGATTAGTTTGTTTATTAATTTGTTTGCTGGTTAGGATTCCAGAAGATTTTCCTCAATGTAAAAGTGCATAAGAATATACTAGGTCTTAAAAGGTACATTTTGTAGATGAGTGACAAACATTAGCCTTCTCTGAAACCTCAAATACAAATGTGCTAAAAATGTGGTCTGTCTGCTCAGCAACTCACGTATGTCTGTGTAAAAAAAAAGGAGGGGGGGGGGGCAGAAAGCATAAAGAGGAAGAAGAGCAACAGGATCAACAGTGTGTCTGTAACAAGACTGATTTCCTTCTTGTGGTTTTAAAAGACAATTTGTTTCATCAATCATTTGGACTGTTACTACGCTGCCTTCTTAGAAGGTAGTCACTGACTGTAGAGCAGTACTACGCCATTCATTTTGAGTCCACCTTCTTTGTGTCAGTTATCTTTAGATCTTTTTTCTTCCCTTCAGCAGTTCTCCCTAATCTTAGGAACATAAAAAAAACTAGCTCCAACCTATAAAATGCCCCCTGCTATAGAGGCAGCCTGGAAGCAGGAAAGGAGAGCACATCATTTCAGATACAATTACCTGTCTAGGTTGTATTTGGCCATATCACCAATTAGCTTGGTTCATTAATACTGGAGGTACAGAGAAAAGAGAGAGGCGTGTGAATCTTAGCTCACATTTTTATCAGGAGAGGACTAGGGGGAGGGTGATCACAAACTTCTAGTGCTACATGACTACATGCTGTCTTCCAGTTACAGAGAAAGGCTGTATCTCCTCCTCTGTTTCCACCTGGTTTAAAAAGTCCATGAACCTTGTTCTTCCCATTTGCTTCTTCACATTTCTTGTCTCCATTCCCCTAGGGTCCTAGCTTCTACTGACTGACCTTACAAATGTAACAACAATAATTATCCTATAATTAGACACTCTAAGTCACGTTGTTGCTAAAGCTGTTGGTTGGGGCAGGAAGCAAGCAGTGCTTAAGGTAAGAGTTGAAGTCTCCTTCATTGTCACACCAGAGGTATTTGTGCCAAGCTGTGGGCATTTCATTAGATGGTTGTGGGGTTCCCTTCTAATTGCATCTCCTAAGTTAGTGATTGCTGTTCATGACTCAGTGGTTGTCCATCCCAGGTCACAGAGCAAAGGACATGTGGGGTTTCATCAGATTTCAAGTTTGTGCCACCATTTTGGCCACCAAATTTAAACCATCCAAACTCATTGTGCTGGTGATCTGCCATCAGTATGATTTTAGTGGTGCACTTCAGTCTTCTGGTTTTCATCGCAGAGCACAGAACTCAAAAGATTATGGCAAGTGGCAAATATATACAGTTTATGTGAAAACCAGATGCCTAGGAAATCTTTCTTGGCATTGATAATACCTCTGAAACCATAATTCTCATCTCAAAGCAGGTGAGATATGGAGATGTTCTTGCAGAAATGTCCCAGCTATGACAAGGTTTGGAAGTACAGCTTTGGATTAAAGACACTGAGTTCATCTGATCCATCTTTCCCAGCTTGGGCATTCCATTTCTCTGCCACCCACTCCCTTGTTGCTTCTTCTCAAGTTTGCCTAGTAAAAATGTTGTTTCTTTCTTCTCCCCCTAGTTTAATTTTCTTTGGGCACAGTACAGGTTGTCTGCAAAAACACACAAGATGGAATATCTGATTTTCTTGCTTTGTTGTCCACATTTCAACGTTGTGCTGCTGAGACTGATTATCCAAACCTCACAGTAGAAGTATTATTAATGAAATCACACATTCGTATCATACTCTACCTCAGTACCAAATTTCTCCTGGCTCTTACACTTGCGGTATTGATAAGCATCAGGCAAAAGCAGGGTCCCTAGGTTAAAGCTATATTGCTTTGAATTTCCCTTCTATGCTTAACATCAGACGCCACCAACACATCTTGAACTGATTTAAGGCCCTGGGGTGTTACTCAGTGCCATTCAAAACACAGCAAGCCACTTTCCATGTGCTAGGGCCACTAGGGCTCGTTAGAATGGCATTTTTAATAAAACTTAAGTGTAACTACAACATTTTGCGGCTCCACTCTCCAGATAAACCACTATGTACGTCATTCCCTGCTTCACCTCCCCATTTACACACCCACCAGACTTTTGACCAGCCGGCCAAATTCATTATGGGTTTAAATCCATTGCAATCAATAACATTCCTTCTGCTTGACACTTATTGCAGGCAAAAGTTTCCATAAGGTTGTTTGTGTGTGTCTTTTTTTAACCTCCTCTAACAAATGAGGTCTTGAAACAAAGCTTGAGTGCTATTATTCAGGTAAGGAAGTGCACGAACATTAAAAACACTGTTTTCAGATGCAGATGTTCTATGTTAAAGTTGTTTTCTGGTCCAGAAAGGGCTGAGTAGCTAATAATGCCTGAACATTTTCCTTTTCCTTGCCCAAAACAGAAATAAAATATACTTATCCAGTGCAACATCCACTAGGAAAAATCTCTGTTTTCATGAGAGAACCCTGTACACTGCAGAGAGGTTGGAACTAGGTGATTACTGAGGTCCCTTCCAACCCAAAGCATTCGGTGATTTAGTGAACATGTACAGATGGACTAATTCATAATCTTGCTGATCTCAGTTTTGAAACTGTCACCCTTAGCTTGCACAGACAATGACACTCAGCTAAGTCAGAGCAGGGTTACTTGGGACCTTTTCCTTGGGAACTGGAAGGGAACTGGAGGGGAATTATCACAGCCTGAGGTGAAGTTGCTGGAGCAGGAGCCTCAGCATTCCTCTTTCCAGCAGCAAGATTTCCAGCACTGGTTTTAGGGGTGGTAAAGTTCTGCATCTCTTCTACAGGTTTGCAGATGATGCCTCTTAAGACTGTTTTGCTTCTGCTTTCTGTTTTTTGGTCTTGTTATTAAACCCTACGTGTCACATGGGACAGAAGTATCAATACATGGATTCCCTGACTGTGAATCACAATGTACCCTGTGGGATTTGGATAAATAGACTGAGTCATATTTTCCTCACCTCTCTGGGTTCCCATTTCAGATACACTTCACAGCCCTCAGATAAAGGATAAAATACTGCTGTTTCCAAGTGGTTTTGCCTTGATCAGGAAGGACCTACTCTAAGATTATTATTATTTTTTTTTTTCATGCAAATCACTGTTTTATATCTCCTAATGGACTTCACCATGAGCAACTTCTGACACATTCTGTACACTTTTGATATTTTGGAAATCTTCGTGTACAGACAGCTGCATGTGTAAAGCCTCTAGCAGGGTTTTAAGTACTACAGCAATAAATATAAGACTGGCTGTGTCAGTCCATGACAAGCAGCTCTCCCTGATGCCTTCTGCTCTTCCACAGCTGATAGGGAAGGGAGAAGCAAACTCATGGCAGAGCATGTATGGAGAGAGCAGCCAGCACCATAGCTCCCAGCTTACACAGTTACCACGCGATGCTGTTTAATACCAGACCAATGAGGTGAATAAAACCTACAAAAGTTTATGGTGTGTAAATTACTGTTGCACCCTGCCCTCTGCCTCTGCACTGAACTGCCTGCACCAGAGATGTATAAATGAAAACAGTCCCTTTCCATGCAACAGCACGAGTTCCAGGGAATTGAGAAATCAGTGGGCAGTCGTAGTGGGATGGGAAGTGGGAAAACATGTCCTAGCCAGTTCTGGCTTTTGACATCCCATCCCATTCCATCCTTTCCCATCCCAGCTCTCAAACACCTTTGGAAAAGGTCTGTGCTGGATGCTTGGTTGAATGCCATGGGTCTCCTCCAAACCCTCAGCACTGACAGACATGACAGAGAGCAGTACTGCAGCCTTGGAGAGGGAGAAAGAAGGCAAAGATGTAAAAAGCATCAGAAGGCAGTTAATTTAGGGCTTTTAGCAGAGGATAAGGGTGAGGAATTCCGGAGTACTTTGGAGGAGGGCTCTGCTGGAGGCACTGCATGACAAGGACTGTTGTTTTGCCTCTTCTCATCTTTCAGAATTGTCACTGTTGTGTAACCTGAATTGCTTCTGGCCGCTTCGTATCTTACATATTTGAGAAGACTGGAAAATTCTGTTTCAGAGTATCTAAAACTACCAAGGAAACATACCACTGTAGACAGGCATCTACAATTCAGCTCAACACATGAGAAGAACTGGCAGCTGCTGTGTTATCTTTGGAGCCATTGCAGAGTCTGTCAAACTGAAAACACGACAAAACATTTTGAGTAAACGTTGAAACTTTTATGATCTCTTGGGGAAAAAAGAAGTTTCAGATAGTGTAATCTGATGAGTGTGGTGCAGATGAAGAGATAGACAATGCCTGTTAGAAGATGCATATGCATGTTGTAAAATGAGAGGATGTATCTGTCTCCATGCTTACAATAAGATCTGAGAGAATGAATTCCTTTAACTATTCAAAATCTTGTTGCTCTGTGTAGGACTTCAACAACTTTCTGAAATGTACATGTTTGGAAGAGGTATGTCTTTCCAAAAGCTGGGGTCAACACTAGGTGGTCAGTGTGCTTTCAGCAGATGATTAGCTTTAGACAAGTCATTTATCATCCTTTGCCTCAGTTTCCCCAGCTGTAAAACAAAGATGGTGAAATCATTTGCATGACAAAGTGCTTTGGAATTGAAAATATGTTCTATCTAGGACAGGGTTTTGTTGTTCTCGTATTTCCAGGTACATAATGGGCCACTACAAGTTTAAAGAAATTTTCCAAGGTGTTACTGAAAAATAGCGGTATTAAAATGTAGCTCAGAAATATCCAGGGGATCTCCCAAAAGTAAACTAATGCATAGCTCTACCAAACAGCAACCTTTGCTTACACTCGCTGTAAGAGTTTCAAGAGCTGCAGATAAAGCTGATGCTGCTGAGTCCAAGGAAACTGTAAATCCTCAGCGTCTTTCAGAATCAAACCCTCCCCTTCCAGTGAAGGGAAGGAGCAGCTCTCAGCACCACAACAGTCCCCCTAATGCAGTTTGCTTCATGGTGTTTGTATGCAAGTGCAGAGCTCGCAATCGAACAGTTGTTCACCAGGAACTGGGCAAAGGCAGAGAAACACCGAGTTAGAGATCATCTCCAAATTTCACATTTTATTCCCCCAGAGCTCACAAATTTGTCTCAAGCCTTTCTCTGAATTGTGCTGGTTCTGTGCTCTGATGGCATTCTGGCTGCATTTCACTGGTGAGCAAAGAGGTTCTCATATAGACACTTTGCACAAGCAATTAGTAAAGTAATTGAGTGTTCTGTGGGATGAAAGGTATAATGCATGCGCACAAGATTATTCACCATTTTCATTACACACCATATCCGGGAAGCTGCAGGAATGTGATGCATCTAGACACTTCATGGTGAGGTAACTCTGAATGACCTGCTTTTCTTCGTTTACATTTGACTCAGTACCATTTGAATACTGTGCTTTATGTGTGATATTGCCTTATTGCTTTTACAACACCCAGAAGACTCGAAGAGCCAGCAGGTCTCTGCCCTCAAGAGTTTGTTTTATCTGGGAGAAAATGAGTGGAAGGTAATACACAATAGGGAGGAGATGGGTGGAGAGCCTGAGATGGTTGGACTGCAGTATAATCATTATTATTAAAGCCCTTATGGATATCATGGGAGAAATTAGTCTTAGGTAAGGATTTGAATGGAATGAGACTAGCTGCTTAGCAGGCCAGAACTGGGAGGCTGTTTAAGCAAAGAAGGGTGGTGTAAGGAAAAGATTGGGTTTACATATATGTATGTGTGTATATATATGTGTGTGTATGTATATATTTTTGTATATGCACATATATTCATGTATATATATGTATGTGTATATATATATACACACATTTATGTCTATGTACATTTAATATATCAGGTTATATAGAAGATGGTATCACCCAGAGAAGTCATTAAACATAGAACTGAATAGATATCACACCTTCTTTTTTGAAAGCATCTTATCATTTCTCCACTTTTTGAAGCTTCTCATAAATTTTTCAGATCAGGTTTTCAGGGGGACTCAATCTAACCTGCTGGGAAAAAATGTGGCAGATGCTAGATGTCATGTTTTGACAACATACCTCTCAAAACAGTTGTTTCAGGACATGTGGAGGTTGCCTGCATGGTGGAAAATAAGTACACATTTTTCTGTGTGGATTAAATGATTTGCTTTGGTATCCTCATCATGCTTGAAAAGTGCCAGTTAAAATTACTGTGCTACGGAGCTGCTGAGTCCTCTGCCACAGGAGCACACAACATCCAGCACTAAAGCTCTCTCTTGTGGTCATGATATGCAAATACATGGACTTTATTAGAGGAAATAGTGCTTCATAAACTACTTCAGCAAAACACAAAGCTCATGAGGAGTTGAGAAATCATGTCTTAATTTTATGTTTAACTAGAGTGACAGTTTCTACTCCTACTTCTAAAGCAAGAATGTTTATTATGGAAACTGTAGGCATCTATTACTCTTCCAACATTGAATCTGTTACTTGAAAAACTCCTTCTTTTTAAATGAGAGGTTGTATTTTTCAAATCTATTCCTAACTTATTTAAAGAATCTGTTCAGGGGCTTATAACCACAACTCAATGCAGTTGTATGAGCAATATTGCTCTTGCTGGCTTTGATTTCCATTGCTGAAACCTTGTTTGTGTGCTGAACCTCTGTGACCATGAGGGCCAGGAGAGCCTGGGAAAGGCAGAAAGTACAGCATGAGACAATGAATATGGAAAACAACTGGACACACATTAGTTGTGCAGGAGCAGAACCTGTTCCCTGCAGATGAAAGCTGACTCATGTGACAGTTTTCTGACAGTGAGCACTGTCTTTGCTGAATAAGAAGTTGTCTGATCAGATAGTGAAAGTCTCACCTGCTTTGTCATCTCCTGGTAGAGCCGAAGTTTTGTGCTGCTGGGAATAGAGGCTCCCCCAAATCCCTTTATTCTGGCAACAAAAGGGGTTTGCCTTTGGTCTTTCCTTGGCCAAAGGGGAGCTGTGAATGAAACATTACAAACAGATCTGGATTAGCTTACAGATGCTCCTTCAATGCCTCGAGGTCTACAGAAAGTCTCCTGGAGCTGTGGAGCAGAGCTTCCTGCTACTCAGCGCTGTCAGAGGTGAAAGCACCAAGCTTCCACTGGCATCAAGGCAATTGGCTATTCCATGGTGAGAAATGTCCCACTCAGAGGATGTCTGCTTCAGACACTTGATTTTCCTCCTGGTGATAAGGAAAACAGAAAGGGAAAAATTCTGAAGGGATTGAGAGTAGAGAGAAAGTTGAAGCCATTGGTCAAGAGAATGGGTGTGAAGAAGCTTGTGAGTCTGATCAAATGTACAAAGAAAAGTGTCACTAGGAATGGATTTTGGGTGAGGGCTGAGTACTTGAGTCAAACAGGGGAAGTGGAAGATGCTGTTCTCTGACTGTCACACAGACCTAGATTGAACTATCAAAGGGTGCAGTGATCACAGCTCCCCACCTCTGTGTGTGCCTCCACTGATGCCAGAGACTTGTGTCAAAACTGTATTCCAAACAGCACAGATCTGTCTCTCTGGGACCTTTTATATTTTCTTTCTGTGTAATACGAAATACAGCCTTTCCCTTTTTGAACATTACGAAACCTGCAGCTGAAACAGGAAAGCAATTTTGTGGGAACTTTTGGAATTCAGAGCTCCTTGTCTTCTGTAGAGCTCAGGAAAAAAAAACAAAACAAACAACAACCATATTTTCAAAAGTTCAAAAAGTCCCTTGAAATGTTCCTGAGATTGTGGACTTACCACTTCATTCTCCTTTGTCCTGTTTTGTTATTCCACACCACAGAATGGATAGTGCTCGGATTATTTCCCATTTTCTGTTTCATGTTTAGTGGATGTTCCAAAGTTGATCAATTTTGGAAAGGTAGACAGTGGCCAAGTAAACAAAATCATAAAATCACTAAGTTGGAAAAGTCCACTAAGATAATTCAGTCAGACCACTAATCCATCCCTACCATGCCCACTAAAATAAATCAAGTGAAATGTCAATTAAAAAAAAAGAAAAAAAGAAGACAACGATTTTCTCTGCTGACACTGAAAATGCCAACATTTTGAAAGTTTGATTTTGACATTTTTTCCTGATCTGTGGTTATTTCAATTATTTTTCAAAGGGTCATCACAAGTGTTCCAAGTGGACAACTTTAAATACTCCAATTATCTAAACTACGGAGGGGTCACAAACACACTAACAAATTCTCTAATACAAATTCAGGACTTGAAGCAAGATGGCAGGGTCAGGCTACACTCTGCCTTCCTGCAAAGTTGCTTAATAGAACTCATTTGATTTTTGAATGAGGCTTTTCTTTTCCCAATTGCTTTAAAACAAACAATAATTTTTACTCAGGAATTACAAGATAACAATTCAAAAAGGCTGAAAGAGCAAGTCTGTTGGATGAATCTGGTCATAGCTGTGGTTGTTTTGAATCATTCCTTCTTTGGTAGAAAGGAATGATTTAGAAGATTGACATGCGTGCAATGCTTCATCTTCTGAATCATCGACTCCCTTGAAAGGCAACTAACAGCTAAATTGCACTGTGGAGTGCTTATTAAAGGTGAGGAAGCTCTCAGCCTTTGCCAGTACTGGATCCTTTGTCTTGAGCCGATCCAAAACACAGCAGAGATGATTGGGAATGACTTAACACGCAGAAGCATGATAGCAAGGTTAAGAAAACAAAGTTAACAGGCATGCAAAAGGAAGACTGGGAATGCTGCTGACTTCTTTAAAAATTAAGGCACAATGAAGTGCTTCCTTCATTAAGTTTCTTTAGAAGTTAATTTACCAAAACATTCAGTTAAGAAAAGAGCAGCTAGGGTTCAGCACGGCTGAAGGGCTTCAGAAAGGAATCTGCAGAAAAGCTCCAAAACTGGACCAGCACCCATTTTGATCATGGAGAAAGGAGCAGATTTATGTGTTCTCATGGAGGAATGTGTTCTGGTTCTTCCCTATGGCTGGGAGAGCCACACAGATCTGCCTTCTAGCCCCTTTCTTGAAGTTACGTTCTTAAGGATAAACACGTACTCTCAAAAATACCCAGCCAACCAAAGAAAAAAACACCTCAAAATGAAAGACAGCAAGGAAAATCAATTGTTTTTACATGGAGAAGAAAATGGAGATGACTATGAAAGGCAGAGCTAACAACAGAGTTTACAAAGAGATCTTTACATCTTTTACCAATGTATATATTCAGCCAGAAATATGTGTGGATAGCAAACTTGTTTTTCCTTCTTTGTCCTATAACACCCCATGAATGACTCACATGTGTTCACGGACTGTTGAGCTTGCTCAGAAAAATGCATATTTCATATTGAAAAGCATGCCCTTGTGATTAGCAAGAAATAAAAGAAGTGGCAAACAATCAGCTCCAAAGCTGTGGACAGGTGATTCAATTTTACCAGTAACACTGTCTTTGTAACTGTTGACTTTTGAAAGTATGAGAGGAATGAAAGGGAATGCTTCCTGGGTTTCATTCCCTGGTGTCATTCCTCATCATAATGTAATTGAAGCTCTGCGTTTTATACTGTTGCTTTGCAGGTTGCCTTTTTTTAAAGGTACACTGTCACATAAAATCAAACAATGCTTTACCTCTGCAATGAATAACACTTCCAACTACTAAAACTGATTGTTAAAATGTCATGTTAGTCCGTTCCATAAATCACCAGTGAAATCCTGACCTTACCGAAATCAATGGAGATTTGCCACCAGCTCCCGTGGGGCCAGAATTTAGCCTCCAGCCTTGGTGAATATCCAGACAGAACAATATCTCCGATTACTTTCTTAGGTTGGACAAATGCATTCCTCACACCCTGCTCTCACTGTCCCTCACATCTTGGCTGCTGGGTCAGTCTGCTGAGCTGCCAAGAGGCACTGATACATCGGTGTGAGGAGCTTTGTCCTGCAAACACTTCAGCACATAACAGAGCTTTAGTGCAGAGATGCAACCCCAGTGGAGCTGCAGCTTTGTCATAAGTGACATAGCTGTGGCTGAGGTTATAACCCATTTTACATCAGTGTGTCAGATATAGAAACAAAGCACAAAATGTTTACTCTTTTCATTAGCTTAGGGAGTGAGTAACATGCTCAGTTCTTATTTATGTTGCCTTAGACAGTGTAGGGAAAATATTTTACTCTTTGTTTTTGCCCAAATCATTCTAATTGCCCTCTGGAAAGTCTACTTCATAAAAGGAAAACACATTTGAAAGCATAGCTGGGAAGTTCATCACTTATAGATTGAAAAAGCAGCATTTGTTTCTCTAATCAACTTTCCAAGATGATGTGTTCACTACAGGACACTTATTCATGCTTCAGCTAATTTAGATTTAAATAGCTATTGTGACTACTTAATGCCATTATTTAAAAATTAGAAATTAATCTGAGACAAACTCTCTTATCTTACCTCTCCACAGCTCTGGCAAATTCTGGCCCAAACTCAATAGTTTATTCTCCAATGCACACAAGTTAAGAAGGGGAACAGGGAAAAGGAGAAAACTGAATGCCATATCAAGACATCTGCTGGGACTCCCACAGGTACGCAAGGCAGAAGTGTTCCCCCTAAAATGCTTTTTGACACAAGTCCATGGGCTTATTTCATTGCTGTCTCAAAGCCTGGAATCAAACACAGAGTGTATCGGATGTCTCCAGCAGCAACTAAACTCATGCACTCTTGTAAATCTCCCTCGTAATCCCCCTGCTGCTGACACTTTATTAGCCAGGCATTCCGGGCTGTGCTTTACTGGGGCACCTCTAAGTGATTGCAGATGGAATTACTGTGCTAGGGTTCAGATGTGCTACCAAACAGCAGTCTTCATATTTTCCATGCTCTGCCTCATCTGTTGGAATGGTTTTAACTGTGCTGTGCTCTGAAAATTGTCCACCTCAAACTGGGAGCTGTAGGACTGGACATCTAAGCAAATCCCAGGCATTTTCATTGCTGGGCAGATACTCCCTTCTGCACTCGGGAAAACCCTCAAGCTGAACAACTCAGTGCATTGAATGGCCAGCAATAAATGCTGAGCTGGGTGAGGAAGTATGTAGGTATTTGAGGGCACATCAGTGGTGAGAAAGTGGGAATTGTGCAGAGCTGCCCAGGGCAGCAGAGATAAAGGTGATGAATCCACACCATGTACATTTGTTGGCTCAGATACAGTGTAGCTCTGTCTCTCAGCAAGTCTCATTAGAGCACAGGCAGTGGTTAATCTAGAGGATGTTTCTGGGTTAATAGTTCCTCCTAATGCTGTGATAGCACAAATACATTGCGTCCAGATCTAAACTGGCATGTAATATCCAGTTACAGACTCGGCTTTGCAGTGTTTCACGCTTTCAGCTCTGAGCTGAATTATCATTTGCCTACCACTCTTCCTTCTAGGATATCCACTGTCTCCTTACCTATCCAGTCTTAACCCAAGCGTCTCCTGAGCATCTACACAGAAGGAAACAAAAAAATCTGCAGGTCAGAATTAACAGCTATTTGTTAGTAATTGTCATTCAGACTCAGGTCGGAGAAGGAATATTTATTAAAGGAAGGGATGTTAGAAATTCCCTGGAAATGGCCATACATTCCACGTAGTATCCAGGGAATGCCATCTCCAGGCAATTGGAAGAGAAGAAGGTTATCAGAAGTAGTCACCATGGGTTCACCAGGGGGAGGCTGTGCTCAACCAACCTTCTATGATGTCATTACTGGCTGGGTGGATGGGGGGAGAGCAGTGTATGTAGTCTACCTTGATTTCAGGAAGCCATTTGACACTGTCTCCCACAGCATCCTTATAACAAAGGATAACAAATAACTGAGGAAGTGTGGAATAGATGAGTGGATGGTGTTGTGGGTTGAGAACTGGCTCACTGGCAGAGCTCAGAGGGTGGTGATTGGCAGCGCAAAGTCTGGTTGGAGGCCTGTACTTGGCGGTGTTCCTCAGGGACTGGTGCTGGGTCTGGTCGTGTTCTACATCCTCATCAATGACCTTGATGAAGGAGTAGAGTCCACCCTCAGCAAGTTTACTGATGATACAAAGCTGGGAGGAATGGCTGACAAGCTGGAAGGATGTGCTGCCATTCAGCAAAACCTGGTCAAGCTGGAGAGTTGGGCAGAAAGGAAGCAGATGAGGTTTAACAAGAGCAAGTCTTGCACCTAGGGGGGAGTAACTGCAGCCCTGGTGGCCAAGAAGGCCAATGGGATCCTGGGGTGCATTAAAAAAAGCGTGGCCAACAGGTCAAGGGAGGTTATCCTCCCACTCTACCCTGCCCTGGTGAGGTCTCATCTGGAGTACTGTGTCCAGTTCTGGGTTTCCTGGTACAAAAAAAGATGGGGATCTCCTGGAAAGAGTCCAGCAGAGGGCTACAAAGATGATAAAGGTCCTGGAGCACCTCTCTTATGAGGAAAAGCTGAGAGACCTGGGTCTGTTCAGCCTTGAAAAAAGAAGACTCAGAGGGGATCTGATCCACATCTATAAGTATCTAAGGAGCGGGAGGCAAAGGGGCAAGGCCAGACTCTTCTCAGCAGTGCATGGTGACAGGAAGAGGAGAAATGGCCACAAACTGAAGCATAGGAAGTTCCACACAAATGTGTGTAAGAACTTCTTCACAGTGAGGGGAACAGAGCACTGGAACAGGATGCAGAGAGAGGTGGTGGGGTCTCCTTCCCTGGAGACATTCAAGACCTGCCTGGATACCTACCTGTGCAACCAGGCCTAGGGAGCCGCTTTGGCAGGGGATTGTACTCGATGATCTCTAGAGGTCCTTTCCAACCCCTACAACTCTGTGATTCTGTGATTCTGTGAATCTGTTGTTCCAGCAGTAGGATACTCAGCATATAAACTGCTTTAAAATGGATTTTTAGAATCAAGGCACAGCACCTGCATATTTTAAGCCACTGGTTTAACTAATCGCTGTGCCTGAGAAATGCATGCTTTGACTATTAAAAGAAGTCTCATAATTGTGTAGGGAAATGGGAACCACTGGTTTTATATCAGCTATTTTACAGAGGCTGTGATTTCTCTGGTTAAATTGAGTATAATGAAGACAACAAGCTTTTGACAGTTCAATTGTGTCACCTGTGTTTCCAGATGGGGCACAGTATGGAAAAGCTTGCTCTTCTTGCCCATTAGTTTAGCTCTATTAACCCACACAGCCTGGAGTAACAGGGTGCCTATCAGACTAGAACAAGGGAAATTGCACTTATGATTCATGCTTATTCCATTCATGCAAACAAGCCCTGCTAAGCTGTTTTACTCCATAAACTGGACTGCACGAGTAATATGATGAAAAGCATCATAATTTATATCCCGAAGAACATATGTCTTCCATATTGAAACGTTAGCAAGTCCCAGATTTTGGTTAAAAGGTTTGGCCAAGTTAGGCATATGTGCTATTGTGGTTAATATGAATTTGTTCTCTACATATGGACAGCAGTCTGATCTCACATCTTGTTCTCAACAAGACTTACTGTATTATCATGGTTGATTAAATACACATAAATTAAACGTGCAGCCAGCAGTGGCTCTTTTACTAGAAGAACGTTGTTGTTCGTGCATTATTACAGACAGATTTTCAAAAGAAATCAGCGCTCAGCTAGACTCCAGAAGAAGCAGCTTGATTTTTAAAGAAACTTAACATCTTAATTCTGAGTTCCTGAAAATTCGACCATGACTGCGACTCTACTCCACCACTCCCATGACTGTAGCTCATGGTAATATATTGATCATGAGATCTTCTGACATTTTCCATTACTCTGTGTTTTTCTTGACATGAAGACATATTTTTTCATATGAAGAAGGGAAAAACATTCTCCAGTGTTGCAGGAAATCAAGAAGCTGGTGGTATCCTTTCCATTCATACGTGCTGCATATTTTTGATTGCTGTTACAAAAGGTCCTAAGTAGGAATTTTCTGGGTGTTGTGGGCTGTGTATTTCATAGCTGCCAGGGTATGGGCTCTCCTACCAAATTCATGAACAACAAATCTATTATATAGCTGTAAGAGACCAAGGGGGACCAAACGCAGTAATGGAATCCTTTAAACTGCACCTTGAGCTGCTGGTCTGCAGAACTGATCATCTGCATGTTAATGGACTCCAAAAATTATCAGAGATGCTATTCCTTTAGCTGAAAAGGTACAGAAAAGATGCAAAAACTCTTTTTTCCTATTGCAAAGTTCTAGGCTATGGTGTCTTTGATATCCCCTTTTGGAAGCATGATTTCCAGTAGTGTGCAAAGTTGCTCATGTAGGGAGAACGTATCAATGTAAAATGTATTTTTCTATGCCATTAACATATGGCTCTGCTTAAAAAATGAGAAGAAACACCAATATCTTATTTAACTTGGTACATGCTACACTGAGCTAAACAGTATAGCAAGTCAGTGTGAGCAGTATTTATTTTAGTGGACCTTACAACTAATGTGGCAGTAAAAATCTTTGTTTTTTAAAGAGATGGCTTGAATATCTTTCTGCATTGAAGAAAAATGGCAGTGCAATATTATTAATACTGGTAGGCTAAAAAAAGATTTTCAGATCACCAAAAATTGGTCAAATCTTCATGACATGCACTCATGCATGATGTTACACTTGTACCTACACATGACAGACAGATATGAATGTGGGCAGCACATAGTTGAAAAGCTGCAACATCCACTTTTCTTAGATATATATTAAACTTTGGCACTGTGTGGGTGGGTGTCCATATTTCACAGAACCAAGTACTGGTCCTGCAAGACATTACAAACAGGTCAACAGCATAATGGTTCTTAATAAATATGTTTCCTTAAGATTTCCCATAATTATTGTTGGATCTACTTTTACTCTTCTGTCAGCAGAAAATGAGACAAGAAGATTTAAGTCCTTTTGTACCTGGGAAACAGATGTAAAATTGTTTTGCTTATTTATGCAAGTTTAAATCAATGATTTCAGACCAGAGGAACACTCTCCAAATCTCATCATCTGCCACATCAACATGCCAGAAAGTGCCATGTTTCAAAGGGAGCAACTCAGAATAGGAATATGGAGAAATTATTTCCACTTTTTTTTGAGACCTTCCTCCACATTTCCTGCTTTTCTTTTCTCCTGTGGATTCTGCTGAGAAGTATTGGGTAATGCCTAACCTAAATGTTGCTTTAGTCACACACCACTAGTCACCCAGAAACCATAGAATGTTATTAAACTGCAGTCATTTCTCCTTGGGTTCCATCAGTTATCAAGACTTATGGTAGAGGGGTTCAGCCAAGGTTACAGCACGTGTATGTCTCAGGGCTGCAGGGAGCACTGTATCATTGCTCTGAGCCAATGTAGAAGGCACTGTGGGTTTGACTGCTTCTGGGGTCATAAACTGAGGAAACATATAAGTTCCAGTGATTCCTAACTCTCCCTGTAGAAATAGAAAGGGAAGGAGGAGAGTCACCAACTAATGTTAGGAAAGCACTTCTCAGAGCAACTCACAGCAATTTTTCTAATCTAGAGTACGCTAAGTGGAAGCTTATTGCTGAATCACTCTATTTCATCCTTATTTACGCACTTTTGAAGTGTCCTTTTCTGTGTGTTTCTCTTTCCATAACTGTCACAGCCCTTAAACTTGTCATTGCTGTGGATCCACAGACAACCCCTGAGCTCCAGGACTCTGAGGAAAGAGAAGGACTTGGGAGGGCAGGGGCAAAATGGAAACAAGTTGAGAGCAGCATGGTAGTCCTTGTATCACAACCCTTTCTTGCTTTGCTCCTCCACCACCTCCACATCCATGGATCTGCTCAAGTTGTGGTTTTGGTCACAAATGTCAAGCCCATTCCCATGCAGCTTTGAAAAATAAAAGGCTTCTTTAATAACCTTTGGTATGCACCCTCAGTATATTCATTTTGCTGCAAATGATCTGTATTCACAGATAGTACAGAATTTGGCTGTAAATTGGAAAGTATTTGAAGATTTACACAGATGAATTCCATGTCAACCAGGTATACACTTACCTGCAAATGCAGCCTGATTCTGTCAGTTCTTCTCTGGCCATCTTGCTTCTATCAGAAGACTTTCAGTAAAATGTGTGATGGGGTTGCATAGATTCTGAGTGTGAAGGGAACAAATACCAACCTTAAGGTCTTTGGGGGGCTGCCTAATACTAAAATGAGAAAGTGGAAACCTAATTAAAGCAAAGGTTATGAAAAGCAATTTCATAATTTCCTTTCATTTGACAATAAAAGAACGTCTAGCATTTGTTCAAATGCCAGAATCCAATATAACTCAGCATGAGGATGTATTTGCAGAAAATGGCCAATCTCATCCACTCTCAAAATTCGGTTGTGAATCATGAGTTCCAGCAGATTTCCCACATCAGCTGTATGTTAAAACTTTTCCCAGCTGTTATAAGTTTGTTCATTTTTCAAAGTTATTAAAGGATACGCCCCTGCTAATAATTCTCAGATCATGGTGAGATGCAGAAGGTTTATGTATTTCAACAGAATGCTATTTTGCATTTACAGTTCTGTAGAAGAGAATGGCTTGTTATTTCCCATGAGACTGATCAATGCTAGCAAGAATAAAATTGGTGAAAACTTAAAAGTGTTCTTTGAAAAATTGTCCAGCATTTCAAACCATCAACAAAACATAAATGCTAACTTAAAACAAGTTGAACTAAGTACAATGTGATTTTAAACCTTCAGCAATCATCTTTCCAAATCCAATAAGCTCCTTATGTCTTTTTAATTTGGCTACAGTGACTTTAACTGGATCAGAACAACAGGCAAAATAAAGGAACCACAAAAATGAATTCAGCTAGTGCAGCAAGAAGGTCCTTAGCAACCTGACTCCAGTTACTGGCAGCTGCCAGTTCATCAGCCAGCCCAGAGTACTCCAGATGTTAAAAAAGCAATAGTCATTATGGGCATGGCAGTTAGAGAACTCTGAATTTTGTTTTTCTGATATGGAGAACTGTCTGTCTAAAAATAGGTGTATCTGATCATGAACACGTCCTTTTTCCATAGTTTGGTGAACAAAACAAAAATGTTTTCCAGTTTCCAAAAAAGTCTGGTTTGATTGAATTTGTTTTTACCTTTGAAGTTCTTTAACTATTTTTTCTAAGTTTTTATAAGTACGGTTTCCAAGAACAATTTGTCCAATTCAACACAAGTTGTTGCAGTGTGCAAACCAACATTGTTTTTTTTCTTTAAGCAGAACTACTATTTAAGAAAACACTCTTGAATGTCCTATTGCAGACTTTTAAAATCACACAAACATCCTTTCTTTCATTTAATTATCTCTCCATTTAATTTTTCCTCCTGTTTTCTTCTGTGATGACTATTGATTTCTATCTATTGTAAATATATAATACATATTCCTTAAAATGGAAAACTTTGACCTTGCTGGTTGTGTGATTGTGCAACCTTCTTTTCTCTCATCCAGAGCTCTGAAGACTTATGGAACTATCTCCATAAAATTATAACTTTTATATCTCTGGGCTACAACTATTCATTTTGTTTATGCAATTCCTGACGATTTTATCTGTGTTAGTGCTTGGCACTTCTTCAAATTAGCAGACAGATTGTGCATTTTGTCCCTGAAGAGGAGGAATGTAATAATCACTTTTTTAAAAAGTTTGGTTTAAGGAAATTAATTTGCTCAGAGGAAATCAGTGGTAGTGACATGAGTAGAATTAGTTTTCTGGGACAATATCCAACTGCTTTCACCCAAAAAGGCCGCCCTTTCGTCAAAACTTTGCCTCGTTCGCTACAGAGCTTCCTCAATTGCAGCAAATGAAGCAGAGATCTTACAGGCAACTTTTAGCTTTGATATTCAGCCCCAATGAAACCCCAGAGCAATTCTACCCTATGCACCAATAAGGCAAGCATCTAATGACTTTGCATGTGCAATATATATGCACAGAGAGCAGATCAAAAATCTCCTGCCAACAGTAACACTCTTTTTCCTAATTTTCAGTGTCTGAATTTGCAGTGATAACAACCTTTTAATGGGGGGGAGCAGAGAGAGTTGGTTTTGCTTGGCTAATTTCCAAGGTAAACTGAAAATGTATGAAAAACAGAATTCTGTTCATCACAGTGGGAGGATATACATCAAGTACTGCCACCTGAGCCAATCACATATCTGAAAGCATCCTTTGCACAGCCCATGACTAGCAGGAGATGAGACAATTCTTGGCTTCCTAGAGGTTTGCTGGGAGTAGAGACCTGAAATCCACTAAGCTCTCAGGAAAGAAGTGAGGGAGGACCATGGTACTCCTAGTGGGAGTAAACTCTTTGCTCTATTCCCTCAAACCTGTTCCTTCATCAGTCTAAATCACAGGATTATGTAGGTGTGTTTATCCAAATGATGGGTAACGGTCAATGAGTCACCTAATTGGCTCCATATAATTGCAGAGATACATGTTCCACTGTGGTAGCAATGTAGCCATGATGGTCTAAGGACATAAGAGGAATTGCAGCTGATGCAATTGAAATAATCTTTCATATGCACATAAATGAGAAGCTAGTCTATCTAGGAACTGTTCCAATTGACATAAAGTTTCAGAAATAATCTTGATTGTGGCCAGAATGCTCAGACCCATATAAAACAGATCCCTATCTTTTAAAATCTGGTTACTGGTTTATTCTGGTTAGAGGTTAATCTATGACACAGAGTTTGTATTTTAACTAGAGGCACAGCCCTGCAGCTACCAGAAATCCTTTATTGGCCTTTTCTGTAATGCATGTATTTGATGTGTTTTTACACTATGGTCCCCAAGACAGATGGCATGGGTTGGCTTTTGTCCAAACCATGTCCAGATCACAGTATGTGCTATTCCTTAGTCTGCCTGTCTCCTTGCTTCTGTTGTTTATTCAAGATGAACATGGATGGGAAGTAACATACATGCACAATGAATGCCTGTGGGATGAAAACTCCTTGAGAAGCAGAGGTAACATCAGTGTAGACAGTCCTACAAGGACAAGAGGTAATGGCCTTAAGTTGTGTCAGGGGAAGTTTAGGTTGGTGATTAGGAGAAAATTCTTCTCAGAAAGTTTGGTGAAGCGCTGGAACAGGCTGCCCAGGGAGGTGGTGGATTCACCTTCCCTGGAGGTTTTCCAGAAGTGGGCAGACGTTGCACTGAGTGACATGATTTAGTGGTAATGTGGTGGTGGGCTGATGGCTAGACTAGTTGGTCTTAGTGACCTTTCCAACCTTAATGATTCTATGATTATGTGAACCCATTCCCTCCCAGATCCCAGCCCTTGCTCCTCCAGTCTTCCAATGTAACATTGGAGGAATCCATATGGTTTCAAGCTACCCACTCTCAGAATTGTGTTTTAACTCACTTTGAATTGGGTTACTGGTTTGGTTTCTAAACTGCTACAGAAATAAAAATAAAAAATCTGGATACTAGACAGACACTTGAAATGAATGGCAAGTTGAAGGGACGATGTTAAAAAATCAAGAATATAATAAGCATCCTGCACTGCAAATAGTTGCTCACAAAACCACCATATTTTGTTCTGTTTTCAAACTCATAGTCTGAAACAGGATCAATAAATATCTATGTCAATTGAACTATGTGAGTTCAAACGCTGTGCTCCTTACTCTGATCTCTGAATGCAAACAGGCTAATGGAGCAAGGGGCCACGTAAAATGAGAGAATAATATGGGATTACTGAAATAAGTACTATAACTGCAGAGCCCTGAGGAAACAGAGAGCTAACACACTCCACCTAAACCCTCACATAAATAGTTTGGGTAATTAGAGGCTTAGATTTATTGAAAACAATGAAAAATGTCATAATTACCTTTACATATTTTTCTTTCTTTCACAGGTAGAAAATGATCCCAGTAATTTGGTGTTCAGTTAGCAGGGCACATTTTGCATTGTTGTTCCACCACTGTGCCATTCTGAGCAAGGAATGCTCCAGGGAAACCCTTCTGAAAAGGTCTTTTTAAATCTTGTAACAATTAGCAAGCATTTCACGGACCATTTCGGTCAAATAATGTAACTTGGAAAATGGTGCCCAGTTCTAAGGGGCTGTGAAGTATTTCCTTGTTATGAATGGGAAGAGTTTTTTTTTACAAATGAGATATGTCCTGCGAGCTGGAATAAAATCAACCCCAATTTAAGTAGGAGGTTTGCTTCTCGATTATTTTTCCCAAACACAAAGTAGAAACTGTTACTGGTAAAAACCTCTATTAGAAACCTCTGTGATACACATTGCACAGCAGAGTGAAAACTCACAAGAAATCCAATGAGTATTCTTTAATACAAATAGATGAAGGTGAAACCAGCAAACAAGAACCAATGAAGGCAGACATCCAAAGCCTGAGGCAGAACTGGGGCAGCTCAGCCATGAAACGTGGTCATATTTCAAAATAGGCCAGTACAGCATAAACCTGTTTATGAAATGCAGGTGGAGTCTAATTCTGAGTATGTGGTTTGAGCTTTAAAACTCATTATGTTTTGATTCTGCACTCCTTGGAGACCAACTGACTCCTTGTACATTAATGTCAAGATGTTCAGATCAAATAGAGGGCTGAAGTTTACAGCTTTGATGTTCTGATAGCAAAGCATGTGTATAAGACAATTCTTTTCTCTGGAAGTTGTCATCATTCTGCAATACTGAATATGTAAATGATTGCCTTTCAGGCCTCAATAGATGGCCTGCCTCATTCACCTGACATTTTATGACTTTGTCTTCTGTGAGAGCATGTGGTTTGCAAGATAGGATCTGGCTAGGAAAGAGCAACCAAAGACTGGATGTGACAGTGAAACTGAATAAAAGCTAACAGATTAATAAATGGTTTTGGGGAAATCCTGCATCATTTCAGATTCATCTCTGTATTCTTTCTGGACAGCTCCGCATGACCTTACACTAAGCAGACTGTGCAACGTCCCTTGGTCACTCTGGATGCTGAGCTTACAAAGCACTTCCCTAGCAGTATAAAGAGAATAGGAGAAAGGCTGTATAGGAGTTTCTTTTTTTCAGCAGGAAAGAGGGGACTGGATTTAGCTGGATGTGCTGTGATATTTTCTGTTCTGTGCAAGCTGTGGA
This sequence comes from Callipepla californica brunnescens, assembly GCA_023055505.1. Taxonomy (NCBI): domain Eukaryota; kingdom Metazoa; phylum Chordata; class Aves; order Galliformes; family Odontophoridae; genus Callipepla; species Callipepla californica. The sequence goes on from JALIRH010000014.1 coordinate 9,962,294, forward strand.
GGGAATCAAGAAATTTTTCTGTGAGCTTTCTCTTCTCCAAGTTAAACAAGCCCAGTCACACAACCTCTCTTCATAGGAAAGGTGCTCCAGCCCTCTGAGCATGTCTTTGGCCTCCTCTGGACCCACTCCAATGGCTCTATGTCTTTTCTCTGCTGCTGCCACCCCTCTGTTGATGCAGCCCAGGATATCATTGTCCTTCCACACTGCAAGCATACTCTGCTGGTTCATGTCCAGCTTTTTGTCCATCAGAACCCCCCAGATCCTTCTCCTCAGGACTGCTCTTTCAGTGAGTTCTCCCTGTTTCTATACATACTTCTAACTGCCCCAACACAGTTGCAACATCTTGCAGTTGCCCTTGTTGGACCTCTTTGTGTTTACATGGTTTAATTTTTTGATCCTGTTCAGGTCCGTCTGGATGACATCCCTTCCTACCATTGTGTCAGCTGCACCACTCAGCTTGATGTCATCAGCAAACTTGCTGAGGGTGCACTTGATTCCACAGTCTGTGTCAGTGATACGGATGACAAAGAGCACCAGTCCCAAGACAGACCCCTGGGGAACTCTGCATGTGATTAGTCTCCACCTGAATGTAGAGCTATAGACCACAACACTTCGTCTGTGACCGTCCAACCAATACTTTATTTGCTGAATAGTCCAGCCTTCAAATCCTTCCCTTTCCAATGTAGAGATAAGGATGTGCTGCATGACAGTGTTGAAGGAAGAGGAGTTCTGGCTGCTAGTCTGGGTTTTGTTCAAACTAAATGAACCAGCCATGATGTTCACCTTCAGCACAGCACTTGACTATGATTTTACCAAATAATAAATGCAGCTCTTGCATAGCACAGGAGATCTAAAACTGAGATCAATTTAATGCATTGCACAGCTTAGTCAAAAGATTCCTACTGGGCTACTTACTATTGAGCTGGAATAACTGCAGTATGGTACAGCAAAGTAATCCTTTTTCATTTATTTTTGGATTTGAGCCTTTTGCTCCAAGTTGCCTGCCTGTGTTTATGCTGCTGTTCACTAGCAAAACTAATCTAGAGCAGTATAACAAAAGCAATATGTGAACTACAGCACATCAGAAATGTTCATCCTGGAACAGAGTAACCCTGATCCCCAGGGGCAGAGAGGTGTTCATAGGAAAATATGAAAGCTCACATCTGGTTTGGTACTACAATAAGAGAATAAGCTGTTTGCCACTAGAGGGTGTATCGGCTGCAAAACTGTTACTGGAAACAAGGATTTTGTTTAGAAGCTGATCTTTTTTGTTCTGAAATTAATTTATGCAGCCTCAATTATCTGATGCTTAGTTTTATAAGCAATTAAGTTCTCAGCATCGTTCAGCCCACCTGAACCAGCCCATGGTGGGTGGCTTTGTCAACAACAGATAATTTATTTTGGTTGTTCCAATTTTGCTTGCTTGTTCTTTAAGGCAGTGTTTGCAGAGCCCCAGGCAAAACAAGATTATTTAAATGTACAAGATAGGAGTGTTTGCAGTATGCATTTGTGGCATCAGAGCCACAGAGTCTAGGCTCCCTTTTCTCTTTTGCTGGTGGGAAGAGATAAGGACAAGCAGTCAACAGCTGAGGGTGAAAAGGGAAGGTGAGGATGGCTGAACTCAACCTAGAACAAAGCAGTCTGGGAATGCTGCCAGGGTTAAGGAACAGACAGGCCAGGTATGAAAATTCAGCTTCTTATGACGCTTTGTGTCTCCAGTGAGAGATAATAAGTGCTTCATTTTCAAATAATCAAGAATCATAGAATCATTATGGTTGGATAAAAACACCATGTTCACCAAGTCCAGCCCCAACCCACCTTCACCATGCTCACTGACCGAATCCCCCAGTGCCACATCTCCGTGGTTCTTGAGCACCTTCAGAAACAGTGACAGCACCACCTCCCTTAGCAGCCTGCTCCAATGCAATAATACTCTTTCTGAGAATATTTTCCTGATATCTAACCTGAACCTTCCCTGGCACAGCTTCAAGCCGTTACCTCTCATCATTTAGTTACCTAATGATAAGTAAGGATGCCATAAGCTCTGCTGGAAATTCAGCCTGAAAAGGCTGGAGGAGCTCTACTGGTGATTGCTGTGTGTCCCCAGCCCCTGTGAAAGAGGTGTTTTGCTTCAGGTGGGTGTGGGTCAAGACTTCTAGCATGCATTTAGGTCTCAGAAACAGTGCTTCTTGGAGGGTTGCACGTTTCTCCTTATACAAGAAAATTGTTAGAGCATGGAGGATTGAAATCAAGCAGGAAAGTTTACATTCAGGAAGGCTTATAAAGCCATTTCTAGTTATATATGAGATGCGAAGTCTTGTAGTTCAATATGCCTAATCTAGTTCCTTGCTATTTTAATCAGCCATCTTAAATAATTCTGTTTATAAAACAATCAGAGCTCCATCTGGTTCTCTATACTGTGCTTCATTGAAAAACCCAAAGATAGGCTGCAAATTTAGTAGCCAGAAGGGTGAAATAGTACTGGCTTGATCACACTAGTTCTCTTGTGCTCCTGGCTCAAAAAAAAAAAAAAAAAAAAAAAAAAAAAAAAAATTCACTAACAGCACTGTATAGCTCCTTACAGGGCAATAGGAGGGATTTATGTTGCAAATGCAATCAGACACATAACAAAATCTTAACTTTTTTCCCCTCCAACCCATTGTGCAAAGAGTTGTGCTGCCCTCTGGGAACTGCAGAAGCAACTAGATTAGAATTTGCCTGATATTCTTTCAGCTTCTCCTCCTGTGCACTGCAAATGAGGAGCACATTCAGGTAGGAAGATAATAAGGATGTACACACATCCTTCTGGATTCTGCTTCAAGAGCTGGAAACAGGGAGTTGGCTTTGGAACTGACAATGTCTTAGACACTGGTGGGTGTATTTTATGCCTTTTGTTGCCTCAGATCTGATACTCTGTAAATTCTGGAGGTGACTATGTCTTGTGCGGGACCCTGGCACTGATCACCCCCCCGCTCTGGGCCAGTGTCCAGCAGCTCAGCCCCTCTGAGTTGGCTGAGTGGAGCTCTGCATACGCAGGTAGTGGTTGCAATGAGCAGAGTGCAGTGACACTGCTCTGGTTGCCTGTGAAATAAACGATCTCGAAACAGAGATTTATAACACTTCAGGAACACAAATAGAAGTGAAGGGGGTGTGCTGATGTCCCAGAGAGGGTAGAAAATGTCCTACAGTTCTGCTTTATGGGTGAACCTTCAATCAGTGGTGTTTTTCTGAGGCAATGATTTTATGTCTGGAAGGTTTTTACCTGCTTTAGTTTTTAGCCATAAGCAGCATTTAAAGATCTGTCCCCAGAGATGCTTAGCTTCTGCCTGGTAGTGGGATGCTGAAGTTCCATTCGTGCTCCACTTTGTTTGGATTTTTAAATAGATGCTGTGGGGCAATTTCACTGCTCTCACAGGCAGGTAGGACCCTCAGCTCCTCTTCTAAACAGTATTCTGCTAGGGCTGAAATTCAGCAGTAGATGGCACCAGCAGGATTGCAAAATGTGTTATAAATACTTCCATAGTGCTATAAATTTCCCAAAATGTGCATGTTGAAGTGTACATGCATGTAGAATAACTTTTCTAAGATAAACAGGGTCCAGCCTTGGTCACTAACTGCTGGTAGTTCACTGCAAACTGGACTCAGAATAAGACTGCCCACCACTTTGCAGTGAACCCCAGGCTGGGATGACATTGTGTGGGGAGAAATTCTCCTGTTGTATTTCTAGCAAAGCACCTAAGTGATATTTCTGCCTCAAATGCTGAACTGTGCTGATACTGTATAGTTCAGGTCTATAACCATTGTGAACAAAGAGAGTCCATGGGTTAATATACTATGGAACTATGGTGGGATTTTTTGTCGGATTTTTTTCCCCTGCAAGAATATGCCATAGAAGTAATTAGTCATTTAAAAAAAAAAAAAAAAAAAAAAAAAAAAAGTGAGAGAGAAAATAGGGCAGAAATAAACCAAGCCAGGGCAGTTTATGTTATCATAGAATCTAGAATCATTCAGGTTGGAAAAGACCTCTTAGGATCCTCTAGTCCAACCATCACCTACCACCAGTACTGCCCACTGACCATGCCCTCAGTGCCACGTCACCATGTTTCTTGAACACTTCCAGAGATGGTGACTGCACCAACTCCCTGGACAGTCCATGCAGTGCATCACCACTCTTTCTGAGAATAATTTTTTTCCTAATATCCAATCTGAGCCTCCCCGGGGGCAACTTGAGGCCATTCCTTTGCCCTATCCATGATACGCAATGGAAAAGAACGATCACTGGGATCTATGTCTTGCAGTATTTGATATGAAGAAAACTAGGACTAATAAACCAGCTCTTGTTCCTATTCTTTCCCAGTTAAATATGATTGTCAGGGAATTTAAGAAGTGATAAAAGGAGATTCAGACTGAGGATGCTACACTTAAAAATTCAGTCTCCACTTCAGGATCTGCATAGCTGTGCCTTCTAGGAGTGTTGCTAGCTGCAGGGATTAAATACCACCAACTGCTCCGAGGACCACAGCAAGAAGTAAAAGTGCATATATGAATTGCACTTCAGAGTTATTAGTGGCTTTCACTTCAGGAGGAGAACACAACATGAAATTGACAAGGGATGCAGATGGTATTGAAAGATTGCTTTTTAGCTGCGGCCATGATGCCAACAAATACCTTCTATTTAAACATCCTCAGAGTTTATCCACCACCTCTTACTTGCTGAAACAATGATTTCTGTGCAGCTCTGTAACCTTATGCTTCAAATTTTGTTTTGCTGTGGAGCATAATTTCATTTGGCAGAGTGGTTTGACCATCACGTCTTAAGGTTGCTCAATAAATTTTAACAATTTATTCAAAAGGCTGGATGCTATATTTTGCACTGAAATCATCATTAAATCACTCAGTTGGTGAGAAGCTATGCAGTGAAAGTGCTCCAGAGATAGTAGGAGGGATATTAGTATGCACGAGGAAAAGACTGTTTCTCCAGAGACAGAAGAGTAGGGGAAGACCTTGCTTTCTAGCTCTCTGTAACAAAGATGTTCTGAGAAAGAATTGCAAATGAACCACCCTTCCATAGAGGCAATTTGCATATCATTAGCCTCTGGTTTTGTTAATTTTTTCACCTCGAGCAGGTGGCAGGGTTCACTTTGATTGGAAAATGACAGTGCCTTTGGAGTGCACATTTTATTAGTGATAGATGTGACTAATATTTAAAATAATTTTTCATTAACTGTTACCAATTTTGATGGAGATGATAGTGCTCTTTCAAAAGAAAATCAAGATCTTGTCAATAGTTCAGAACTTAATTTCCTTGTATTTCTATGGATGCAGCATTTTTGTTTTCTTTTTAAATCACAGTCTATGCTTGTTAGCCTGACTTGCTACATTTTTATCTTCTGTTCTGTAGATTTGAGTGAATACAACAGAACTTTGTTTTTGCACCACTGAAAAAGATGAAATGGAAGAAAAGAGTCACAGATTTAGGACACGGAAGAGATGATACAAGCTAATTTGTCAGTGTTTCTGACATGACTCTGACTCTGCTGGGTCTACTGACTCTAAGCTGGCTTCAAAACAACAATTTCAATTGTCTTTACTAATTCTGATCCAAGTGCTAATTTGTTAAATTAGCAGTCTCTGTGGCCACAGTCTTAAATGTTCTTTGTGCTTCTGTGCATGTAGTGCATGTTGTGCAGTATAGGCTTGAGTTAAGAGTCTAAACTTGATACAATTAGTTGAGAAAGAAAGGTAGGGAGACTCAAAAGGGGCTAATGTAGTTTGATAGATCAGAAATAAAATAGGAAAATTCTTCTGATGTATTCTTCTGAGTTGAATTTCTGTTCTTTTTAGTTTGGGAATTCTTCCCATGCTTAAAGTCTGAGTGTGTGTATTCGAAATGGGACCTCACAACCTTCATTGGTTTTTGATTTCTGATTGTTTGTCAGAAGCACAAATAACAGTGGATAAACCTGACCCTTGGTTGCAATGATCATCAGTAAAACGTTTAATGGAATGATGTTGGAATTCATGTCAGCAAGTGCTTCTGCAACTGTGCTTCTGTTTTTGTTACTTGGAAATATTGATGCCTTATCTGACACGTCTTCTTCCCTTGACTTAAAAACCAAAACTAGGATGAGATACAGCCTTTCTGGATTAATTACATTTATCAAAAGAGGAAAAGGGTATCTGTCCTCTGTACAGCTTGTGTGCCAGATCTCTATTCCATCTTCATCTGTCACTTGGAGAAGGTTCTATTTATTTTTTATTTTATTTCTATTTATTTAATTGCCTCAAGTGTTTAGTGTCCCAAAAGAAAATATTTTATTGCTCTCCAAGGATCCATTGTAAAGACAACTATTTTTTTTATAAAGATGACAGCATTGAAATCCCTGAGCTTTTGCCACTGACATGATTTGTACAAGTTTGAACTTTCAAGCCCTCGCTTCTTTTGCAGACAACGTAATAGGATATTTGTTTCCATAGTCACATATGTATGACTTCATCACAGTTCACAAGTACATTTTCTGGAGATTAGCTCCTTGATGTATTGCACTGGTCTGTGTATTAGCTGCTTGGATGAACTTGGGTTTCATAACCTATTGGTCTGCTAGTGGCTAAAAATTTGCCACAGTCATATGATTAAATATGAAAAACATCTGTTTTAAGTAGTCTACCAAAAATCTGAACATCTGGAAAATATTGGTAAAGAAGCTAATTAAGTTTGTCAAGCTACAAATTGTTCTAACAGGAAGTATTTGCAAGTAGCAGATAATTGAGATTTCATTCCTTTGCCCCTTGTCTGTGCCTTCTGTTTGTTTTAGTACAACTGGAAGGACTGTTTTACTCAGCCTCTTCCAAATTCACCCTCTGGACACAAACTGAGAGTTATCAGGTGCTGTGTTGCAATAGGCTACACTTACAGTAGGAGAAAAGTGTGCCGGAAGCAAATTTTCATTCCTATGTCTCATGTTTAAACCACATTGAAAGAAAGCAAGATATGGTCATCTTCCAAACACGACTTTTGTACTTCTCCTTAATATTGCAGGGTTGATAGCATGCATATTCACAGTTATACCCAGCTTTCTACTATCTTTGCTGGTTGGGATTCTCTCTCTCATACTCTTGGCTAATGATCTTGCCACTGTAGCTCAAGTTTTTGACAGTTTGCACATCTGTAGGACAGTGCAAAATCTTTAGACAGAAAGAGTGCAGGAGACTCCAGCTATCACTGGATTTGACAGTGGCAGCTGTGGACAACATACAAACACCATCTGCACTGGCTTCTACAAAGTATCTAGAACACAAGCTTTGTCTTCCAAGTGTTGCCTTACTCAAAAATAAATAAATAAAAAGAAAGATTTGACAAAGCAATTTTGCACATGGAAGAGCCTCTTTGCATCAGAGATTTTCGTAAGCTATAATGGGTTGTACCCTCAAGAATCATCACTAATCTCATTCTTTTTTGCTCCAAGAGCAGGAGATATCCCTGACTTTTCAAGTGTTATGTCACTGAAAATAAGTATATTTAAACATATTCTTAAAGGTGGAACCAAAACCTTAATCCCACTCAGATCCAACTTCTTTCTCCAAAAGAAGAGACACAAATACGCAGTCCTACACCTCTGTGGACTACTGAAACATGGCAACATACAACAATGAACTGTTCACAGGATTAAAAAAACTTTTGTGTATTCATTTTAAAATAATGTCTCCCTATTTTGCCCCCATTTCCTATCGTGTTTCTGCATTTTGAAAGGCAGTGATTTGTTCTAGCAATGTTTCTCTGACCACATCTTGCTTAGGCAAGGCAAAAAGTGAGAACAAAGCTTTTGCCACTGTGAGTAATAACCCTTAGATGCTAAGAAATTAAATATTAAGGGCTTTGCAGTGTTACTCACACAAAAGGGAAGATATTAATGAATGGGATTCTTTGAAAACACCCTTCTTCAGTTAAACCTTTAATGACAAAGATTTTCTTTGGATTTTCTTGCTGAACTATCTGCAGTGTATCTGTGAGCTTTATGGCTTTTATGACTGCAGCCAAAAATTGGCATTGTGTAAAACCAAGAAATATGAATAAATTAAGGTACAAATGAATGTAAATGTGAAATTAATCGTTCAAATACACAGTAGGAAAAAATAAATGTGTACATTGGTCTCTAGCAGCAAACACCCTGCTGGCTAGATTTGACAGCAGCTAATTGAGCAGTAATTGTTATTACTGTCTTAAATTTGCTGTCCACAGCAATTCTGGCTGTGTAGACATTGGGATGTAGCAATAACTTTTCAGCTCCTTGGATGTAGCTGAAATGGCTTCCTTCCCATAGATCGAGAGACATAAGCAGTTGGGTGCAGAGATTTCTGCAAATTAGACTTGCTGCTTGCAGATGTCTGCAGGGCCAGGCTGGCTCCATGGGCATCAGGGGGGCATTTCTGTTGTCTCTCCCTTGTGCTTTCTCTGGTGCCTCCACATGGATTTTCCTCCAGTGATTGTATTGATTTATGAAGTATTCTATTTGCATAAAATTAGGAAAACAATACTTTTCCATTTTTCTTGTAAAAAAAAAAAATGGTTTAGGATTGGCCAAGAGCTTCAAAAGCTTCTGGGAAGCAGATACACATATGCACACACATTGAAGTTCATACATCTGCATAGTATGACTGCACTTCCATATGAAAACAGTTTAAAAATGGCAACAATCTCAATAATTCCCAGGTTGTGAGGGATTACAGTTCAGATCCTGTGTGGTTTCCAGTAATGATGGAGCTGGTTGCTGAGAGGAGATTTTGCCCTGACAATCCTCAGAGGCTAAAGGTTTTTAAGGAGATTTGGTTTATTGCTGATCTTCAGGTGTGTGCAGGTCTAATTTCCTTCTTTTTTCTTTGCCAGCAGGGACTCTGCAGTCCTCTGGTACCAACTGACTCAACCATTCCTACCTTGAATTCTTTATGCGCTAAGTGGCTAATGTTGAATGCATTTGAAATAATGCATAAAAAGAGCATAAGAATCTAAGGAGAAGGGCCAGGTATGAAGTCTGGTCTTAATTGGGCTTGCTTTTCTGTGCTGGCAGCATTTTAAGAATGCAATCCAGGTTATTAAGTGCCATAATTGTATCTGTAAATCATGTCCAAGTGACACAGTCTGCATCTGAAAATAACTGTGGAACTGAAAAGAGCAGGCAGTGTTTTCAAATCTGGTCCCTGGATCATTTTAACTTCTTTGGAAAAAAAAAAAAAAAAAGAAAGAAAAAAAAAACCAAAGAGGATTATTCTGAGATTTAATTTCCAAGTGCAAAAATGAGACCTCAGGTGAACCTAGATGCACACTTTCTTTAAAGTCTGGAGCCTCATTATGTATTCTCAATAACTTGAAGAGAAAAAGACATAGTAAAATATCTACTTTTGTCTTTCTAACGTTGTACATCTAAACAAACATGGTTGAAGATGAATTAAATAAATTTAGGTCACGTTTTTGAATGTGTCACTTGTGTATCTCAAATGTATATTTGAGATTCAAGATTTCATGTATTTTCAATTGTGGCTTCTATGAGTCACATGGGATATAATATATACATTTTTCTTTTTAGGTTTTGCCTAAAATGACTGCTTCTTTTGATTTACTTCTTTAGTAATGTGTGGAAATTATATACCTAATTAAAATAGGATAAATTGTTTTTAGCTTTCTGCTGCCCTGTGATTCCTAATTATCCAATACTTGTATTTTTCCTGTCTTTTTTTTTTTTTTTTATTCCCTTATGAGTATTTTGCACAAGGAGAAACTTTTCTATAAAAATCTGTTCTTTCCCTCGAGCAAAATGGCTTGAATACACTCCTGGCTGCAGATCTGACAATGAGAGGTTTTGAACCATCAGCAACTTTTATGAAGCCAGTATTTCCCTCCTCAGTAGGGAATTTCTTATGCAAGGACTCTAGGTGAGCAGTCAATGCTATAACTTATTCCCAAGAATTACAACATTTCTAAACATGGTTTGAGTGTGCATGTTACCTGGAAGGAAGTGATCTCCAGTTTACTGTGCAAGTTCAAGCCAAGCCGCTCAGTCTGTAATGTAGAATAGAAGAAACAATGCTCGGTATCTGTCTTTTCTCTCCCATTCTTGCTCACCAACTTCAGCTGGTACCAACAGGCTGGATACCTAGTGATTGTGTATGCAAAAGCAGTGAACACACAAGCAAGTCTGAAACTTCTGTGGCCCCCCAGATCCCTAAAATAACATATCTAAAGACAGTTCCAGTGTGAGCCAGTGTTCTGCACTGGTTTGACTTCCAGGAAAAATGATCTTGGTGCTACTTTTGTGCATGTAAATGTAAAGTGGCAAAAACACTCTCCCTTTACCAGCTTCCAGCTTGACAGCTGGTTGTGCTCATGTAACAACTGCTTGCAGCTGTAGTTCACCTCACTTCTTCCCAGCTGGGAGCAGCTGGTACCCAATCTCCATAAGTCTTACCCAGTACTTACTGAAATCACAGCAAGACTTAATCCACCCCAGCTGGCTTCAGTTCAGGACACACTCCCCATTAGAAGAACTTTAGAGAACCTTAGTTCTCTCCACTGGTGCTCTGGGCTCTCCAAAGTCAATCACGTGTTCCTGAATTGCTATTTTGAAGGCTTTCTGTACAACAATGGCTTCTAAAGAAGTGTTTCCCATTCAAGACATCATAGATTTCTGTAATAACATCTCTAAACAGGTACTTCCTCTGCCAAGCAGCTCCATAGGAATCTAGATGCTCTGAATGCTGAGAATTCAGCAGAGTTCAGTGTGGCAGTAATATGTATAAAGAAGCCTACTGGAGGCTGCTTCCAAAAGGATGTCGGTTACTCATAAAAGCCCAGTTTGGAAAGATTCTAGCATTTGGAGTCCAAGTAATTCCTCTCTCAACCAGAACACCTCCACCTTCTCTCTACAGCCATCCACACAAAGCTCCCTGCCAAGCAGCAGCATACGGACTATGGGTTTATTTTTTTCCTTACTATGTTTTAACGCAGTTGGAACACAAGAATGCAAGCCAGTCAGTCTGGAGTTTAATGCAGAACTTTTACCTCCTGGGAATAGATAAATGTCCATGGGAATTTACACTCCACTGGGCTAAGAAATGAACAAAGAAGGACAAGTACTCCTCTCTGCCTAGTATCAGCCAAAATCTCTTGAAAATGAAAAAGCAAACAGGAGATGTAAATAAATCTATACGTACCTTTCCAGTCCCACTGGACTTCAGTTTACCATAAACATTTACTACAGCTATTAAAAAAATGTTGTACTATCAGTCAGTTGATCCTCCCATAGAGGTAGCATCAGCCCATTTGATTTGAATTTCAATGCTATTGTTTTGTGTGTGTTGAACTACAAAGGGAAGAAAAGGTTTTTGTTATTCCTCTTCATCAACGGATCTAATGCAAGAGGAAAATTGCTGGTAATTATCTTTGTAGCAATTATGCTGGCCCAAACACAGTAAGTGCAAGCACATTCCTTGTTATTTATTACAGAAAGATCTCAAACCACAAACTGTTTAGAATGCACAGCATTTTAACTCACTAACTTTGATGAAACTTATTTTAATATAGCTTTGTTTTCCTTATTAAATGACAAGAAAAAATAATTACAACAGATCCCATGGTTCTTTAATGTAGTTAAGGTGCTGAGTGCATTTTAGTAGTAAACTTTCTTCCTTTGGATATGAACAGCATGGCTGCTCTACAGGTGTTTTCTCAACCAAATATAAATATGTAAAGCCTGAAATTTTATCAGAGTTTATGCCTGAACATGAAAAATAACACTCTATTGTCTTAATTGAGTTTATCTTAATCCACAGAGAGTTGATTTTATTTCTATAAATTTGCTTCTGATGTCTTTTGCCCTATAATATATTTAATAAAGTTTTGAGATGAAAGATATAGCTTGTTTTCTAAGAGTTTCTGAACTGTGTTATCCGTTTTTGCTGCAGAACAAGCCTGCAGTTCCTGCCTTTCCCACTTACTCTCACGGGAAGCTATTTTTCAGCAAAGTATTTTCCCAGAAATATTTCCACTTCAGGGTTTCTGCTGTGTTTCATTCAGTGTATCCCTGAAACCATTGTTGTTCTTTTTTTTCTGACAGAAAATGAAAATGTTAATTAAACTTCAGTCAGTACTGACATTTGGAAGGGTTGCTGTGATCCTGATGAGAGCTTCTGCTTCATGTCCACACCCTTATGCCCCATAGAAGGAACAGCTAAGCTTCAGGGGTTGCTTGCTCCAAGGGGAGTGCTTTGTTTTTTTCACCTCTTTACAATTTCCTATGCACATGTTTTATTTTTTAAAGCACTTCCAACATGTGTTTGTATGTGCACATACACACGCACATATTTCTGTGCCACCAGTGGACTCATATTGCAAGCCCTGAGAAGTCAAAGTGTTATGAGATCTCTCTGTCTCAGTTCCTGGGTTGTTTTGTTCCCCATGGAAAACTATCCATATGAAATGCAGTCAGGTTTTAAAATTATCAATGCAAGGTGAGGAGAAAGGTTCATATGGTCTTACGAGGCATCTCCTGGAGATAAATTCATTATTCACTAACACATGTTAACTTTTAAAAGCGACTGTACTAGGTGTGGGGTATCTGCACTAATGTTTGTGCATTTATATTTATATTTATATAGTAAAATTTTACTTGCTGTCTACAGTATTTACATGCTTCTCTGTCAGATAAAATCACAATTTTTTAACAATCTTCATAGGGTGTCTTTTTGAATATCACCGTAGAGAAAACAGCCCTGTTTCCCACGTGGATGTACTTTTTTGGTGAGATGATAGGAAACCATAGAATCATTAAGGCTGGAAAAGGCTGCTAAACTAATCTTGTCCAACCCCAACCCATCCCAACCACGTACACTGTCCATGTTCCTCACTGCCACATCTCCATGTTTCTTGAAAACCTATGGGGATGGTGACTCCATCACTTCCCTGAGGAGTGCTTGTACTCCTCAAAGGCTGTAACAGCATTTCTGATGCCCTACGTGTAGTTTTGGAATTACTCTGTTTCCAAAGATGTTTGTTTAGGACATGCAGTTCTACCCCATCTCAAAGTATTGTCCTCACACACAAACTGATTGCAGGATGCTTGATGATAGATTAGAAAAATAACAAGAAGGAAAAGATATAAATCTTTAAATACACATTATCTCATTATTTATTTAATCTGAAGCAGTTTTTATTTTTGCATGTACGTTTTAGACCAACAAATTAATGCTGGCAGCTTTCCTACATAGTACGTTCCAATTTTCCCATGCACAGATTTCCCTGACTTATTTGTCTCTACCACTGAGGACATCTACTGAGTGAGTAGGAGTAACTTCTCCAGATTTGTTGGTAGTTTTTTGATGTGCCCCAAGAGAGAACAGGATGATATAATCATGTTTCACCCCGTGGCTGAAATAAAGGCTTTGAACAAAGGTGAAAGACTCATTTGACTTACTTCATCACCAAGCCTATATAAATTAAATTTCTACATTACTCACAGTAGGGCTTACAATTATGTTGATTAATCATATGTTACTGAGAGAATGGAAACTCATTTATAACAGGCTTTATTAATCTATTGTGTCATTTTTGGTTTCTTAAAGCTCTGTTTCAGAGACAATTCCACTCCCAATGAGCTGGTTAATTTTATTTCTCTTCCACCTTATTCGTAATTAATTTCTAAAATGCTGTTTACATGAAACACAATTAATTTAATGCAGTTCTTTAGAGAAAAGAAATACATAAACTCATTTAAGGGTGTATTATTTTAATAGTGATATTGGAAACAGAGATGTTTAATTCTGAAATAGTATATTGACCTTTGAACTGTCTTACGGAGGTGAATTGGAATAATCATTAATGGAATGATATGGGAAAGTATTTATTTAGCTAGGATGGCAGCAAAGAGGCTTGTTCATCTATAGAACAGCATCACAGCACTGTGAGCATTGGGAAACAGGGAAGTCATGTACACTGACCTCCAGAAGACACTTACAGCACCACTCTGGTTGAAGAATTATCATGGGAAAGAGCTTTTGTTGTCCAGTAAAATGAGAGACTGGCTCTGCATCAGGCAGTCAAAAAGCATGCAGCCAAAAAGCCATCCAGTAACATTACTGAGAAAACCATCTCAGTGGATTAACTTAACATAATGCTGACATGTAAAGAGGATCACTTTCAGCTAGCCTCAGTTCCTATGGGTTCTCTCTTTGAGACATACTCTGGTTCCCATCCATTTTGTCTTTGCCCTTCTCAGTCTCGTCCCTCCTTCTCTTCTGCCTACTCACTTCAAAGCGGTCTGCTCTGCAAGCACAGAACCTATGCTGTGTCCCAAAGCATGGACCAACCACAGACATGGGCTCCTCTCTTTCAAGACAGCCTCTTTCTAATGACCCAGCATTTGAGCTGGAGATAGAAGAAAGCCCCAGGAGAAGGAGTCACTGGCTGGTATTTCAGTTCATACTGAAATGTCAGGGTTAATTGAATTGTTGCATCACTGTGTTCAACAGAAACTAAATCTAAGCATCACATAAGCAGGCAAAAATATCCACAAAAGGCAGCACCTTACAATGTTGTTTAGTTTCAGATTTGTCTGTCTAAGGCAGCCATTGATAGTGACTCTGTGCAACTTTTGATTAGTGTATACCTACAGGATTTTAATAAACTATTTACAGATGGACTGCTCTGTCACATGGCATTATTAGCTCTTTAAACTTATGCTGTTGAAGAAGTCAAATGTGAATAGCTCATTCCAAGACTGAAATAAAATATGCCAAGAGTAATGCTTTATGGGGGGGATGATTAACATTTCTTTATTCAACATGGCTGAGAGATTGCTGTTACATCCCTTTATTAATGTACAAGTTTTCTTCTGCAACCAAGTGATACAGCCTTTTGTAATTTAGTTATTAGAGAGTTGTTGTTTAATAAAAAGAATGATAATTTATTGACACTTGGATCACACAATGCCATGAGTATAATGAAACTGAACAACCTAATTTAATTCCTCCCCATGCACTCTGCGTTAATTAAAAGCAACAATCAATATGGGTGTAGCATTGTCAACAATGGCATTAAAAGTCTGAGCTGTAGCTGAAAGGCTGAGGACAGTTTTCAAGGCTGAGCCAGATGGGCAGGAGGTTGAAAAGAAACCAAGAATGATGCAGAAGACAGAAGATGGAACTTTCATTATTGATATTTTTGGAGTTCTACTTGAGTGTTTTTTAGATTTCTTCTTTGCTTTTACTAGTTTGTAAAAAAAAATCCTTTGTTAATATTTGTTTCAGTACATGGAAGTGATTGTTACACTTCTGTTTTAAAAGGAAAGTTCTTAAAACAGGGCATCAAGATGTAATGATGGGACATAAAAAGGAGCTCTCTTGAATGTGTCTGATCTATGAAATTTGGCTTGCAAGCTCATTGAGGGTTGCTCACATGAGGATAAAACAAATGTGGGATTCCTCTATAGTGTTTTTTCACAGCCATCAGTATGTGGAGAGAAAAAGTTGGTGATTTCAGCTCCAGTAACACCTGATTCTCATTTAGTTAACCAATGGGCAGCGTCAGGGTGTCCCTTCTGGTGCTGAGGAGTTGGTTCCCATTCTATGTCTCTGGGCCTCCTGTGGGAATAGATAGGTGCACAAAGCTGAGGCATGGAAATAAGAAAAGTACAAAAGAAAACACAGATGTTGGCAAGGCTCTTTGGAAAGGCATCCCTGTGGTTTTTATGAAGTTACATCAGGAAAAACAGATCCTGCCTGACCAGTTTTGGAGACAAAATTACCATATATTCTCCTTAGACTCAAGGCCCAAAATAACACCGTGGTGAGGGAAGCCTTCAGGGAAGCCTGTGGAAAGAGCAGAAGAAGGGGAAACAGAGCAGATGGTTTTCTCAGGGAAATGATCAAAAGACTGATGGCAGCCTGTTTCCAAATTGAGGGGCTGTGCAGCTGGACCCAAACATCTGGTCAGTTTACAGTGAATGAAAAATTATTCATTTTTTTTTATCAAAGGCAATGTATTCCTTAATGTGTTCTTCAGGGATTGTGTGGTTCATTAACGTGTTTGCAGAACTGAGTTATGCAATCTACAATTTTGAATAAAAAGCTGTTGGGACAATTTGGTTTCTGCTTATAAATCACAAGCTGGAGCCTCAGATGGAGTAAACATGTACATGTCTATTGAGGTCAGTGCAATTAGATTAATTCAGAGATGCAGATGAGAATCCAAATCACTCTTATTTAGTTCTTTTCACCCCTTCACACTCACAGAGACAAACTTCTTCAGGCTGTCTTCTCAACACATGGATGTAACTTCTGAGTACCATGGACTTAGAGACTCTACCAGGTGGAAATATTTACATACCTTTGAATGAAAGAAGCCAGTACTGAATATGACCCTCCATCACTGGGATCCTCAGTGCATTAATAGTAAATTTAATCACTGTGATGACCTTGAACAGAACAAGTGGTATTAACAGTCACGTGATCTGCAATCGCACTAATTCCTTCTGTTTGAATTTTAGATTGCTGTAACTAATGGAATTAATGCTATTCCACTCAAGGACAGACAAAAAGGAAATAGGTAAATTGTTCTTTAAGAAGCTGGCCTCTAACTGTAGCAAAATGCCTGCTTGGAAAATAAAATTTACGGTTCGGTGGCATCCAAACAAATTGTTATTTCCACTTCTGTATTGATTAAAACAGAGGATACAATTGAGGGGATTTTAATTGGCCAACTGGAGTTGCAATTGTTTCACTCGGAGAAGATGTGATTTCCAAAATTTTTTATAAATGACACATGGAAAAGAGAAACCTGGAAATGTGCGATCAGAATGACATTTCCTTAGAATTCATTGGCATTCTGAATAAAATCACCACTGAAGTTCTTACCTCTATAGAATTTCTTTCTATTAAGAATTCTCTTAAATACAGAAGTTTAAGGGCTGATCCAAAAGTAGTGCCTCCTATTTTATTATATTGGCCTGTGACATCAGAGGTGGATATTGGTGGAATGGCTGTAAAGGTTGAACCTTCCCACCAATGTCCTGTAATATTTTGTTGCTGTGTGACAGATGGCAGTAGAGGGGCAGACTGACTCAATGGTATCTATGAATCTGACGGAAGTGCATATGAAGCAAAGGTTTGGAATTGAATTCCTCCATGCAAAAAATATGGTACCCATTGGCATTCACTGATGCTTTCTGAACATTCCTGAACAGTGGTTGTAGCATAGTGATGCAGTAGGTGGTGTGTTTCAGTAGTGGTGATAGTGACATGGAAGACAAGCCACGTTGCAGACAGCCATGCAGATTGTTACAAAAGAGTGACATGCGTGCTTTTGTTCATTCCTTGTGAAAATGCGTGGCTAATGGTGATGGATACATGGACTAATAGTATTTTGTAGCTGAGAAATTGTTCAATCAAATAGTGTTACTCTGCTCTTTCTATCTGTTGTAGTTTCCGCAGAAATAAATGGGAGGCATTACTTTTGGAGCAACGCATGTATTTTGATATCAGAATTCCGCCTTCACAAAAGCAATTTTCTTCCTTAAAAGTCTGTTATTTTCTATGTGAAAATGCTAGCAAAAGAAAACAGCTTTTAAAAAAGAAATTTATTTTTCTTATGGTTACTGTGTGAATTCTAAATTCTGTGGCTGTGAAAGGAAACGAGGCTGAGCAGTATAATTTTGCCTTATCTCCTATACTGGGACTTATTACTGTCATTTTGTGGCTGCATTTAAAATGTATTTTTCTGCATCTGAGAATATCTCAAAGATTTTAGTTGTTGCCAATGAACTACACAGAGTTAAAGCCATTGCTTACACATGCTAATCTAGGAGAGATCCAAGTAAATATTTATATGATACTGCAAAATTATATTATTCTAAAATGGAATTATACCTTCTATATGTACAGGTAAAAACTGCACTAGAATATGAATATACCAGATATTTTTTATTACCTTTTCCAGCTCAGGAGGATTCCAATGGTCATAAAATACCTCAACAATTTCACAGTACTTAGCATGAGAACAATTTCCTCCTGACCCTTCAGAAGCAGACTTAGGCTTTACTATTCACTTTATCCTCTGCATAGGACTCAGTGGCCTGCTTCCAAGCTGTGTAATAACACAGGGTTTGTCTGCTGCTCCATGTTCCCCAATGCTCCTGACTTGCTTTGCTGGGATTTGCCAGACTTACTTGAGTGGGCTCTGCAGACTTCAGAGTAAATAAAGCAGAGAAAATGGGAGAATCTTTGAGATAAGAAGTAGTGTACTCATTTTTAATGCAAAAATCCTATTAATCTATGAATTATTCATACCACAGATAATTACCACTGATGATTAATGCCTTTTTAGAAGAGGACTTGAGTTCACTCTTCTCCACTGATACTTTGATTGTGTTTCTGTTATGTGTTGAAACAAACTGGCAAATCAATTTCTGTTCTTCAGATAAACTTCCTCATCCTGAAGCTTTCAAACAAACACACACAAATCCCATCTGCTTGGCAAGTACTTCAGGGGAACTTATCTCACTTTAACAAATCACTCCCTCCCTGCCATCAGTTCTGCACAAAGCAATCAGTGAACTCCATTAAAAATAGAGCTGCTCTAGCACCCTTTTGTCAGCCTTTGGGGATGTAGCCATCAACACAGACACAATTCAAAAGATGGTTGTTTCTTGTTTGCAGGCTGTGACTGACTTAAAAACTGTTTCAGAAGTGCAACCACTGTGTGAAAATACAGCGATGGAATCCAAAGGAAAATAATGTTCTTTTTTACATATATGTGATCTTAGAGTACTTCTAAACCAGGAACACTTGTTCTAAACTCTCAGAATTCTTCTAGGGAGAATGTAGTGTTTCCCTCATCCACAGTTTAAAACGACCCACTGTCTGCAAAGCTAATATTGTTTGATATTGTTTTATTATGCTCATTCTTTGTGGGACTCAAAACTTTTAAAATGTTTTAAATTCCTTTACAAACCATGAAGATAACAGTGCTTATGAATGTAACAGTTCTGAGCGTATTTCAGGTGAAACACCACTAAATGTGATCCTGATCTTTTTTTTTTTTTTTTTTTTTCCCTAATACCAGTATCATTCCACTGATCTCTGTGGAGTCATTTCAGAGTTAATCCAAAGCAAATGAAATCACAACTGGGCCCACTGTTTTTATACCAATTTTAAATGAATGGACGGTTGTTCTCAGTGTAGCAAGGTCTGTTCCAATTATTTAACCTCTCCTTCATCACTTCTGATCCCAGTGGCTTTATTAGTATTTAACTGGAGATTTCCAAGTTGTTTGAAAACATTGTCAAATGCATCCCCACTGACTTGGTTTAAGAACACTGAGCCAAATCTCAATCTCTCGACATACGACAAAGTTTGGCTCCTTGTGGTTTTACATCATCCGCTCTTATTTTTTATTAAAGTAATATATTATAAAACAGTTTGATTGTTTTCAGTAACACACAAATGCTACAGCTGATATGAATGCCCAATAGGTGTTTTCATATATTAGACTAGTACATCTAAGCATAATATCCACCAGTGTTATCCTTCAACAAAACTCCCAGTATTTAAGGCTCCACAAGGAGAAAATCCGTCTAATAGATTAAACAATTCACAAAAGACAGCACTGCTTAAATATTGCAAAGCAATTTTGTTCTCAGTAAGTCAGTAACTATCAGTGCAGTACAAAGCTTGGTGTCTACAGGTTCTGAACCCTGCCTGTATTAATGGGGGCCAGGTCTCTCTGTCAGCTCTTAATGCTCCTTGACTTCTATCCTCTGATGACTTCCACAGCAGTATGTGAAATCAGCAGTAGAATTCCCAATGAGGTAAATACTCTAGCTTTCACTTCTCAGAAATGCTGCATAATCCTAAATGAACCTGAGATCTGTGGCTGCTCAGAGACACAGTACCATATGTTATCTTTCTGGTTTGTTCAGGCAAAACTTTCATCTTTCTGCCCTTATTGGCCAAAGATCAGTCAACATGTCTCTTAACATTCCTTTATTTCAGCACTCTGACACCTGCATTTAAAGATGCATCTCAAAAATGCTATAGAAAGAGGAGCAAAATGAAGCCCAACCTAGTGATTTGTTAAAGTTTCCGCACTAAATCAATGACAAAGTTCAGAAAAAAATATATATATATCCTCTGCCTACACATGTCCTTGGCTTTTCTTTCACTGAGCAAAGATATCTGAGACTGCTAATATGAGTATAGTTTCTAATGGAGAATAAACTTGTTCTTTTAAAATGGTATTCCCACTGAAGGCAGGAGCATATGTGTGAATATTCACAGATAGACAAGTTTGTTTACTGGGAAACTTTACTTTTAGCCACCAGTGTATTAGCATATCATGGGCATGGCTGACACAGGAGGTGGAGGGATGCAACTGGATGACTTGAGGTTATGCACAAAGAAACCAACGTACCACACTTCAATATTTAAAAACAACCAACAATAACAACATATTTAAATGTGAGCTGTCGTGCTTGAAAACTAATGTTTGATCTAATAACAGATGTTTCTCCCTGCAAATTGCACCTCTCATTCATCCTTAAACATTCATACCTACATCCACACAGCTACGACTTTTACTTGAACAGTATAAAGCATCATAAACACACATGAGCTTAATCCACATCTTAAAAATGAATACTGTTCTTAAAAGGAATTCATCAGATGTTTTTTGAATAAGGGAAGTTAATTCCACCACTGAAAGCTTTAATCACCTGTTAGCAGCTGTGTGATGCAGTTGACAATAGAGCTCTTGGTTTCATTCCCAAAATATTGCATTGTTTCCATTTGCTGGATGTTTACATTTTAATACTTCTGGTATTTTGGAAATTTCAGCAAGATTTTAGTTTTCCAAAATTTGTTCTGGACTTTATGGTCATATATGAGTTGAATTTTAGCTCTTATTGATTCATTTTCACTACTGAACAGATTATGACTTTGAATCTGTTGCCATTACTCACTGTCACTTGTGCGATGCCAGAAACTTGGCATGCCAAACTGCTTAACAACATGCCGGAAACTGCAGGTGAGAGCTGGGAAATGAAAGGATCCAGGATCTTCCCACGTTTCCATAGCTATTCAGCAGCAGAGGCGCACATAGAATCGTAGAACTGTTCAGGTTGGAAAAGACCTCTAAGATAATCTAGTTGAACCATCACCTGTCCATGTCTTTCACTGCCACATCTCTGTGGTTCTTGAACATCTCCAGAGGCAGTGACTGTACCACCTCCTTGGGCAACCCATTCCAGTGCATTACCACTCTTTCTGAGGAGTTTTTCCTAATGTTCAACCTGAACCTCCACTGGCAGTACTTGAGACCACACACAATATGATAGCTGGGTTGTGCCTTTCTTATCTATGAATGCAGACCAAGGGTATAGCCCATTAGCATACTTTTCAATCAGCAGCCATTAAAAATTTAATGGGATTCCTCTAGTTGATGGATGAGTAAAAACAGCAGCATATATGAATAAATTTTCAATTTTCATTTGTTTTCTTTCTTTCCAGCAAGCAACTTTTCTCACTTTCTCTCCTGCCCGTGGCTCTGCTGCCACCTAGCCAGCTCCCACTTCATGCCATGCTCTCCTGGCTGCCTCAGAACTGCATCATTTCCCAGGGGCTGAGCTGATGGAGGTGGTCCTTGCCCACTGCCCAACAAAGAGGGATGGCAGAGCTATCCAGCTGAAAGGAAAATGTGTGTTGGACTTGGTAGCTGTTCACTTTCTGCTTAAAGAAACTTGTCTTATTAAGCTTTCTATAGCTTTGAATTGATACATCTTGTAGAAATTTTTGTTCTTTTTACATGAATATTGACAAGACAGGAAAACACTGAGGAAATAATGTGTAAGTAAATACACAATAGAAAGCAATTATATATCCAAATGCATGACCATTTGATTTCAAAGCTCAGTCAAAGAGAGTGAGAAACTGCCTCAACCAGATTATGCTTTCTACTGCACAATTGGATTGCAAATAGGTCCTGGAGAGCTGTGGCTAGTCCAGGCGCAAGTCTGAAGGTTTGAGAGCATGCTTAAACACTGGTGCTGTACAGATGAGAGGTTACTATTAATTCCTTTTGTCTATCTCAAGCAGAAGAGCCGTTGTGCAATTCCTTCTCCTGGGACTCCAAACACTGAAGTGTTCAGGAGAAAAGGAGCAGGATTGATATGGCTAACAGCAGTCTGTCAAGAGTAGCTGGGTATAGCAAAAGTTCCCCAGACTCTACAAGAGGCGTAAGGATGAAGAGGGTTATGGTGCAAGTTTGCAGTCACACTCAAGCACAGAAAAACAGACAGGCAAGGGATATATCTTCTCATATGCAATGATCTCTTTTAACATGGGTTCTCTGCACAGTAGACCCCTCTATAAAATCTGTGCTTCTTTCTCCTGTTCTTTCTCACCTATCATAATAGAGATTCTCTTCTGAGACAGGAGAATGTGGCAAAGGCATGTTCTGAATGTATGGGATCAGCAGACTGGGGTCAGACCCAAGGGGTGGTTACACAAAATCTAATTCCCTACTAGAATGCAAAGAGAAGACTGGTAGGTGAAGTGAGTATTCACTTAAAAAAATTAAAGTTATCTTCAGTTCTTCAGGAATTAGCTTTATCCTATTAATCTACCAGTTTACAGCTGTACCACAGCAAGCCAGAGGAAGAAAAATTGGAAGATGTAAAAGAGTGACTCTACTTTAGCTATCATAAACTATGCAAAACACAAAGGATTAAGGAAAGCATCGAACCCACCAGAAGCTCTTCTTTTAAATCCTTCCCTCTCTACTGTAAGTTGAGTGGTGGAGTTTATATTGAACAGATGGGATTTGGGCCCTGTGAGGTTCCTCAGGAGCTCTTGGTACAGAGACAGCTGAGCAGAGCTGAGGTGCATCTGGGGAAAGCAAATACCTGGATTTCCACTAGGTGGTGAAGTTGTAAAGCATAAATGGGAGGAGAGCGTTCACGGAGCAGGGAAAGACCCAGGGGCTCTGCAGAGGGAGGGCAGAATGGGGGGCTGCTGCTTTAGGGTTTGTAGTTGTTCATCTTCTCTCCAGTTCCTGAAGAAGGGGGCTGCACCAGGGGCACCACAGAAGAGGAGTGGCACGGTTAGGGGATGCCACCAAAACAGATTTCTTTTAATCTTCTACATAGAGAAAACAGTTAATCTGTAGAAACATGGAAAAATTCATTCCGTGTATTATTTATGTAAAGACCTAATTGAAAGAGGAAGAGTAATTTATCCCACCAGAATTTGTCAGCTGCTGTCCTGAAATCATAAATAACTTGTTTTTGTTTTTGTTTTTGTTTTTGTTATTTTCCTCAGGCAGTTTTAACATCTGTTTTGATGGTGGCTTTGAGAGGGCTTTTTGTCAACAATAAATTTGTGCAGTGTCAGCACTTAAATATGGGAAGAAAGGGATAGGAACAAGCAATGAGTCTTTAAACGAGGTTAAAGCGACACAAAATAAACAGCTCCAGTTATTTCAGGGTCATTAAAAGTGAAGTGATGCTTCTCTGAGACTTATGACTCATAAAAACTAAAGCAAGATTCAGAAACTTGGAGCTTGAAGCGTCATTCTACTTTGTGTGAGCAGAGAGCTTGAAAAAAGGGAACGTTATGAATAAGTTTCATGAAGATCTTGGACTATGCTTCACATTCAGATTGAAAACAAACGAAAGAAAATCCAAAACATTATCAGTTCATGGAAATTCTGCATTTTGTTAAAATGCCATTCATTCTTCCACACATTACCCAGAGATCTGATAGCACAGTCTCAAATCTCAAACCAGGCTTTGTAAGCACTGAATCACATCCCAGTGCTGAGTCTACTGCTGGTCACTTGCAGTGCTTTGCAAGCAGCTTTCAAATGATCTGACATTCTCCACTGACCACAACAAGTTATTGGAGACCACAGATCAGAGCTTGCTCCGCCACCTATTTCTCATCGTATCGCATGTAAAATCTGCTCACACAAACGTGTGTAGGCATTGATACTGTGGGGCAGGATCATCCTTCCCTTTGTGGTTCTGCGTGCTGCTTGCTTCACAGCAGTTTTCGCTTCAGCTGATTTGTGCTGCTGCATGCCTGCATGTAGTTGGAAGCAGGGCACCATGTGCCACATTCCAGCCTTAAACACTGAAACTTTTTTTCTTGCATGAATAGATGTTTACAGCAACATGTGAGTTTATTGAAGTGCTCCGTAGTATATGCCTAGAATTGACTGGTTATCTCACATCCTCTACAAGTGTTTACAAGTACATATATTTTCAAGTCATTCAGGACAGTATTTTATGAACTAAGTGGGAGATTTAGGAGATTCTCAGTCTTCTGAGTGCATATTACAATTAGATGATGGCTGATCTTGAAGGTGGCTTATTTCTTTTCCTTGTGTTTATCTGCAGATATTAGCCATAGTAGCTTATTTCCAACAGATGAAAAATCAAAGACATTGGATACTGCAACCCTGTGCTAAGAATTGCTCAAAAAGAGCCTTGCTTTAAGTTAATATTCTGCCCTTAACATTTTTAGATGTTCAAAACAAAAAGTTCTTGGATTATTCCCTTGAAAGACATCAGAAAAATTGCATGGTAAATTTGGGTCCTTCCGTTGGGGGACACTTTCTGCAATTCCCATCATCTAGGAACTCCTTTTCTTTTCTTTTCTTTTCTTTTCTTTTCTTTTCTTTTCTTTTCTTTTCTTTTCTTTTTCTTTTCTTTTCTTTTCTTTTCTTTTCTTTTCTTTTCTTTTCTTTTCTTTTCTTTTCTCTTCTCTTCTCTTCTCTTCTCCTCTCCTCTCCTCTCCTCTCCTCTCCTCTCCTCTCCTCTCCTCTCCTCTCCTCTCCTCTCCTCTCCTCTCCTCTCCTCTCCTCTCCTCTCCTCTCCTCTCCTCTCCTCTCCTCTCCTCTCCTCTCCTCTCCTCTCCTCTCCTCTCCTCTCCTCTCCTCTCCTCTCCTCTCCTCTCCTCTCCTCTCCTCTCCTCTCCTCTCCTCTCCTCTCCTCTCCTCTCCTCTCCTCTCCTCTCCTCTCCTCTCCTCTCCTCTCCCCTCCCCTCCCCTCCCCTCCCCTCCCCTCCCCTCCCCTCCCCTCCCCTCCCCTCCCCTCCCCTCCCCTCCCCTCCCCTCCCCTCCCCTCCCCTCCCCTCCCCTCCCCTCCCCTCCCCTCCCCTCCCCTCCCCTCCCCTCCCCTCCCCTCCCCTCCCCTCCCCTCCCCTCCCCTCCCCTCCCCTCCCCTCCCCTCCCCTCCCCTCCCCTTCCCTCCCCTTCCCTTCCCTTCCCTTCCCTTCCCTTCCCTTCCCTTCCCTTCCCTTCCCTTCCCTTCCCTTCCCTTCCCTTCCCTTCCCTTCCCTTCCCTTCCCTTCCCTTCCCTTCCCTTCCCTTCCCTTCCCTTCCCTCCCTTTCTAGAATCCAGCATGTGTGAGAGCAGGGGGAGGAGTAATTAGAAGTTTCCTTACAACATCATACAGCTCTTGCTGTAATATTAGGCACAGAATGGAGACATCTGGAGATAGAGACCTGAGCTGAATATATGCTTCTAACACCGATGTTCCTCTCTGTTCTTAGCGGGGAGAAGATAATTTCTGCTAGAAGTGTGTCGGCCTTTTCTATTGGGGAATATCACTAAAAACATGATAGACATGGCCATTGCCCCCATAGCCTCCAACATCCTGACGCAACTAAATATAAATATGTAGCCCTTGATCCTGCCAGCCCTTCCATCCATCTTCTGCATGCAGCAAACAAGCTGCTTACACATTTGGCTTCCTGTCTCTTCTCCGAGGTCATGCCAATCCACTGCAATCTTCCTCTTGAACAGCCACTCTTACAAGATTGTAAAAGTATTTACCTAAATAGATCCCCTCCATTAAAGTCCTTTTTGACTTTCCAATGCTCATACATTTCCTGACTGATGTTTTTTGGAACTGTCCTCACAACCCCCCAAAAGTCACACCATCTCCACCCAATCTATGTTCAAGATGATCACATCCCTCACTCTAAGCTCTCTGCATGTTGTACATCCAGGGCATGCAGTCTGAACCATCATCAGTTTCCAGGATTGATTCAAAGAGAAAAGGACCATAGGAAGAAAGGAACAGTTGAATTGGAGCAGTGTTTGATTGCCTTGACATTCTGGTGTGTTGCCCACTTAAATTTCTACTTGCCTGTAGCCATTCAGTCTACATCAGAGGATATTTAATTGCTTTCTCAGATAATATACAGAGGTACCATAGCAACTTCTCTTAGATGCAGCAAATTTGTTTCTTCAGTAATTACTACTCCAATTAATTCTCAAATGTTGCCAGTGCTCATTCTGCAAATGGAATTTCAGTTGAGTTCTGTTAGTCACCACAGTTTGAGTCAGGAGAAGGTAGTCCCTAAATTAAGACCTATTTAATTGGTCTTCCCTGAATGTTCTTGTACTTCTATACATTTAGGAGCTATCCTAGTGTAGCCAATGGGATTTTGCAGGATTGACAGAAAACTGACTGTGAAAATGGCTCTAAAAATGTAACCATGATTGGCATATATTCCTCTTTTTTCAAACCCTTTTTTAGGTATTTCTTCTATCAGCTGCCATTCTTTTAATACATTTCTTTGTCTTCAGCTTGTCCCCTCTATTTTTTATTTCCTTTCCTTGTATTTACTGATAACACAACTGCGATTATTTCATATCTCTCCATCTAACAAATTTTATGCAGGAGTGACAGTCCTGTTTTTCTGTTTGATTCATTTCTGTGCAAGCTGATTGAATAATATAGCCATGGTGGTTAGTATAGCATGCAGGAGTTAATTCCCCTGAATGCGTCTAGCACCCAGAAGACAGCACCAAATTTGGATAAGGAACCAATTGGGAATTTTATTTACCATGGATCTCCATCTCATGGATAAGCTCAAATATTTAAATATTTCCAATGACCACTAGCTGACAGTCCCAGTTGCAAGACCACACCAGACCACTGGCCCATAGAGAAAGAATATTATAATGGCATCATTATGAGTGTAATGAATGTAAAAACTCAAAGCACATGTAGATCAAAGATACTTGGTTTCTGTCTCTAGGCATCATTATAATGTAAATAACACTTTTTTCCGTCAAGTTAATGAATTACAAACTTCCTCTACCAATATCTCACTTTGGGAGGGAAAAATTCATTGAGACAAATGAGTTCTTGTAGCAGGAACATTGCATAAATACCAAGTAATTTACACATCATTTTATTTTCTAGGAGTGGTTCAGTGTAACTATCTTGAAAGGTCTTTGTGAGTCTAAATGAAACAGAAATCCCATGAGATTGATGAGGAGTGACAGATCCTGAGAAACAGCTAACAAAACCAGTACAGAAGTCGTCTGTTAAAATTTTTCCTCTTTTCAAATGGCCAGCACAGGTCCTGTCCTTCCTTAAATCTCATGTTTTAACTGCTTAAAATGCTCACAGTTGTGCACTTGCTGAGAGCAGAGCTAAGAGCATGGACACCTAGGGAACGGGTTGTCAGCAACCCCACTGAACTGTAATAGCAAACGTGTGCAGCATTAGTTAACTGAAAAAACATCAGTTAATTGAAAAGACAAATAACTTTCTAAGAACTAAGGCTGACTCCCAGATAAGTTGGATTTGTTTCCTTCAGGGAAGAAGAACCAAACCAAACAAAACAAAACAAATTTTCAGAGTCCTTCTCAAACCAGCAAAAGAAGGAGCAGCTGCAGTCACACTCTCTGTCTGCAGCCAGCATCTAACTGTAGGAAATGGGGGGACCAAAGGCTGAGGATTACCTCAGCAGCTGAAAACTGTCTTCAGCTGTTTCCAACCATTTATCACTTTAGCTCAGTTTGATGTTCTCTGGATCAAGTGTAAAGCTGCAATGGGTTCAAACAGCACTGATAAGGAGCTGTGTCTTTATAAAAGCCAATCCAGGGATAACACATAATTATTTTTGTGCTCTTGCCTGTTTTAGTTAACGTTTTCCCTCAGGTGACAGTCTATGGACTTTTAAATCACTGGTTTTACTGATGTTTGCTCCCTTTCTTTTTGGTAACTTCAGACAAGCGATTTAAGGCAATTATGCCTTATTACATGTATTTATTCTCAATTTTCAGCTGTAATTTTTTGGTCTCTTATCTACTGAGTCATTCAGCAGGTACAGAAAGGCATAGTATAGAGATGGCTTCTCTGGAGTCATGTCACAGCTTCAGAGCATAATCTCTCTCTGTAAACATTAAGAAAAAACCTTAGATTACACAGAAGCTTGAATTCTAATATTGGCAAAGATTTCAGGAGTAAATTCTGAACAGAGCATGCCAGCATTGTTTAGCCTTCTTCAGACTGCTCTGTAAGTACAAAAAGGAATAAAAACTGAATCTTAGGTGCAAGAGAATGTCCTCCAGGCCAACATGAAGTGTGGGAGACCGATGAGCATCTGTTGGACCACTGAGTGCCAGTCAGGAATAACCCACACCCCCAAGACAGTGTGAGGATGGGTAAAGGCAGACTCAGGCTGTACACCCCTGAGGCTGCTTTGGACTGTGCCAATGCCTGGCAGCCTGAAAGTGGATCTTCAGGGCCAGAAAAAGAAGAGGGAGCTGCCCTGTGCAGGTGGGTTGAGATTTATGGCAGTACCACGTTCAAGCCTTTGGATGACCTATTTGTAAGCCCCAGGCAGTTTGTTTTGTGCTGTCTTTTATGAGTATTTTCAAACCCAAAGGACTCAGGAATCTGTTAGATCGCACAAATTGAGTTTAATGATGCTGGTCTGACCTTGTTCTCCCTTCACATCCTGACACAATGGGATGATTCAATGCCCTTTCCTTTTGGGGGAGGGAGGGGAAGTCATGACATGTGAAGAGTTTCCCAGGTAACTATAGCAAATGTGGTAAATGGTAAACGTGTTCTGCTTACAGATGTGTGGATCAAAAGTAATGATCATGAAGCAATAATGGTACAAAAAAGATGAACATTTATGTGAGCCTCCTAAAAAGGAGTCAGATCTAGAATTTGAGATGGGCAGTTAACATGGGAAGCTGAGATCCCATGTTGTAAATACAATCTGCTCACATTCTCATTCACTTCTGCTTCATAACACTTGTGTTTGCTAAAGAAAAGTTGCTTTAAAAACAAAAGTCTTTTTAAGTACCTGACTTTATAAATGTGACTTTCAGTTGACTTAAATGTTACAGCGGAAGCATTCTTATGTGTCACTTCTGTACAATGAAAAGAAAAATGTCAAGGCTAAGTCATTGCTATCATTGATTTGGCCCTGGGTTGGTTTTAATTCAGAGGTGCCAGCAATGGGATGTTGTAATATTCCTGTTGTGAGTTTGAGAAGATCCATTTATCATAAAAGGTCAAGACATAGTATCCTTGTGTATCCTCCTAAACGCCTTTAATACTCTTAAAGCATTCACTAATGCCTTTGTGCATTCATTAATGCATGCCTTAGGTTAGAAATCAATGTACATAGTTTTCACATTCTTATTTTACCACTTGGTACATATATGCACTTATTTTTTAACTGCAGTCCTTGTGGAAGGAGTGATTTATTAAAAATCACTTTGATAAGACTATTAGACTGGTTAACAGCATCAACTCTCATCTATGAACATCACATACTGCAGCCTTTTCTTACACAGGCTCCTTGTTCTCCAGCTCCTCCCCCCATCTCTAATTTCTTTCTCCTGACTGCTTTGTTAGATGACACTTACAAGAAGTTAAATGTTCATCTAGAGATGTAGCTGTGGTTTTGGTTGCTGGTTTTTGTTTTTTCCCCCCCTTTGGTATGACATGTTTTATATTTTTGGATTTTTACTTCATTATTACATTACTTTTGTGTCACAAACTTCTGGGTGGAATTATGTTTATGCAAATTTAAGTAAATTAGCCCTCATTCATCCCCCTACAGATGTCACAAAGTTACTGCCAGTTCCCAGGATGGCTAGTTACAGTTAGATTCAGTGTATTTACATCACATGTCATCTGAAACAACATTGTTGGGGCTTGTGTTTATTATTGCTGGGTGTAAGGGAACAAGAAGCAAGGTTAAGTATCATTACAGTGTTTGTGACAGTATATTTTAGTTAAAATACATTACTCTAAAAGTGAAACTACTCTTAAGATCAAGTATTTTAAGATAGAGAGAGGTCAGTGAAAGTGCAAATAACCTGTGGCCCCAGACTTCCTTCAAGCACGGGAAGTTCCAGCCAAATTAGGTGAAGGTGCTATTAAGATGCATTGCATTATTTTAGCTCTGCTTTTGTGAATCTGGCACCGTTACAGAGATGGAATAAGTTTGTTCATCTGTTTAACATTGTCAGCTATCTACAGAACAGGGCTGGTGCTTTCTCCCATGGGGAGGCTTTGCCCAGCATCCTGGTACACATATAGCTTCAGCTCTGTCCTGTGCCTGCCCATTGCCACCAATGTTTTGAAGACCTTCTCCAGACACTGCTCAACCACTGTGCAAATTTCTGACACATATTTGGAGTCCTCAGGTGCCTTTTACCTCTTCTAAATCTGTAACATCCCCTTAGACCACCACAGGAGGCTGGTAAAAGGTCTGGTTATCCAGTTCAGAAAGTGTAATCAGAGATTTGCTTAGGATGATTAAAGACTCGAATAACAATTTTAATTCTTACCAAATCTTAAGTGAAATGGCACATTTGAGCCTACAAAAGTTTCATCAAGATGAGGTTGTGTGAATGCTGTTAACAATCGTGCTGTTCAGTAAAATTGACAGGAGAAATGCAATGTCAAGAAATAGTTTTGATTAGCTTTGTCAGCTCCCAGTTTGAAGGGTGGACACAACCGGGTGTTTCAGAAAAGTATGTGCATGGCTTTACATATGTCTGTCATTCCACAGACTGTAATTCTAATTCCCCTCCTTCACGTGAAATAAGGATAGCAGGGAGTGTATTCACAATGTGACAAACATCACCCATTCATTTCTCAGTGATGTTCCTCTTACTGCACAAAGAGCAGGGACCTCACTGTGATAGAGTCTCTCAATTATTATTTTTTCTTTTTGGTGTATGACATTTGGAGAAACCAACATTAATAACATTAAGTTCAGGACTACTTAGACAACTGCTGGTCTGTGTGCTGATGGATTTAAGATGTACGCCTCCAGAATGCTGCTATTTGTCTCCCTGACTAAATATCTGCTGCTGCTGGAGTAGCTGATGGCACAGTGTGAAGTTGCTGCTAAGATATCATTCATGTACAAGTGACATGCAAATGTTTTTCACGGCCATGATAAACAGCAAGAACCTGAGAACCTGTAACCTCAGACTGATCAACAGCTGAAAGAGGAAGGCTCTCTGAAACTAAATGTAGGTTATATTATTTGGGAAAATGGGACGATTGGCTTCCTTCATAACTCTTCCACCATGACTAAAGGAATCTACTTGTGATTGAAGGAATCTGTCTTTATAAGCTGTGGTATTTTTGAGGACTCCATATTAAGTGACCCCTTAGAAACTCTTCTCTCTTCCTACCTGAAAAGAGAGCTTTGCCTTCAATCTGCTTACTTCATAGCAATAATTTGCATGTTTGTAGCCACTTCAATAACTTGTTGTCAAAATTCTGCATGCTGACAGTGAACTGAGAGGGACACAGAAAATATGAAACTCTTGGCCTCCCTGGTGAAACCAAGTGTGCTTATTTCATCCTGAGTTCTGAGTTGTGACATTTACTTCCCTCCTGAAACATCAGTTGAGACTGAAGCTCCAAATCTTGCATTTTTAATATGTTCAGTTCATCAGGACCTTATTTAACTCCAAGACCTGCTTTCTCTCTGAGATGTTGATTCAACATGATAAGTGCACTCTACAGGAAGGAGGAATCAGTCAACAAAGCACATGAGCCTGCAGAAGTCATGAGCTTGGCAGCAGGCAGCTGCCTGCAGAGCTGCACTTGCAGAACTCACGGTGCTGGGGATGCCTTTTCTACAGAAGGGACATAAACATAAATCTTTCATCACAGCTTCTTTGCAATCAAGCAACACATAAAAAGCCTCCAGTATCCTCATGGAGATTCAGAAGGAGAAAAATTGCTTTTACATCTTCTGTTGGCAAGGTGCTCATCTCCCAAACCAGTGGGGTCTTAAAGTATATGGAGTTGTGGTTTGAAAAGCAGTTTTTCCTGGTTAGAAGGTGACACAATGCTATATTTTGTTGAGCTGTGGGTGTAGGTTAGCACTGTTTAATTGCACAAAGTGAGATGAATATGGGATGTAATGGCTAAATAAACTGCTTGGTTTTGCTATCTAAAAAACTGGAAAATGGAGGAAGGAAAAAGAGAAAAACAAACAAAAGAGTAGTTGGAGATGCATCCAAAAATGACATATAGGAAGGGGTCACTGTAGCAATGGTCCTTTCTCTTTACAGAGGCCCCATCCCACTCAGAGCTCAGCCTGGCCTGCTGCAGATGGATCAGCACTGCTGTGTGAAGAGGAGCATCTCACTCTGAGCAGTCACTGCTCCTGTCTACTTGCAGCCCAGCTCCTCCATGTCACCTAGATTCCCTTCCCTGCAAGCCCAGAGACAGTTTGGGATTTTCACTCCAGAATATTTTAATTTGTGGGATAAATAGAACTTCACCCAAGCAGATAAATCACAACTTGCATCTGGAGAGATGATGCAATTAATTCCAGACCCTTTACAGGATACGATCAAAGTTGACTCTGACTGGAGAGAACAGTGTGTGCTGAGCTGTATATCTTAAAGTTTAATCCTGCAGGGGTGAAACATCATTGTTCTGCAGATAATTGTAGCTCAGAGATATTTCTGCAAAGCAGTTCACTCTGGATGAGCCAGAATGGGCTCCAGAAGGTTGAGCTGTCTGTATCTGAAGTGAGGCTATCTTGCTGCTGAACCCACCGATTCTGAGTCATCTTCTGTTCCCAGCAAATGGCTTTGCTAATCAGAAAAAGATTTTTTGTGTTATTCTCTCTTCAAGCTCTTGCTTTGAAAAGTTCACTGAATGCTCCACATTTTTCCTATACTATAAATCTTTGATTATTTGCATGTTGACTCACAGGCTCTTTAAGATGTATCTTTTACTGAGAATTATCACTATTTGCCTGTTTGAATACCATTTTGAGCTGCTGAAGTTGCACAGCTTCCTTGTTTTTGTGTATGCATACTAGACTACTGCCTTCTGTAACCAAGAAGGTCCTGTTGTGCAGGTGTAATCCTTCTGAAGGTGACAATGAAATCTTAATGACTTGCAGAGCAGATAAAAATATTGAAACCATGGTAACTTTCAAAATTCCATACTGACGCCCAAGTTTGCTCTTTTGAGAAATACAACCTGTTCCTTCATTAAATGAACCTAAAAATTACATAGCCTGCAAGTAGAGGAATTGGCTCAAAACAAGTTGAAAGATCCAGTTGCCCTGCACATCTTCTCAGTGGACTCAGAGTGATCCCAAAGGAGGATTTCTCCTCTACTGACATCTTTTCTAGTTCCAGGGTAGCTTCAATTTCCTTCTCTTTCTATGAGCCTTCCAACAAAATTTCATACCCTCTGCTTTTTTTTTTTTTTTTTTTTTTTGTATTGATGTACTTAATGGATTCTTTCTACCTAACAATTTATGGCTCTTTTAGGTATTTCTGCCCTGTATGCTATGGGGATAAATTGAGCCAAGCATATAGA
This sequence comes from Callipepla californica brunnescens, assembly GCA_023055505.1. Taxonomy (NCBI): domain Eukaryota; kingdom Metazoa; phylum Chordata; class Aves; order Galliformes; family Odontophoridae; genus Callipepla; species Callipepla californica. Next base: position 9,995,969 of record JALIRH010000014.1, read on the forward strand.
AGAATTTGGCTCAATATAATTACACTGAACTATCATATGATTATATCAAATAGATATATATATAAAACCTGCATGTTTGTAGGTTCATAAGCTAAGCAGCGTGAGAAAGATGACCACATTTTTGTGTGGTTTATCTTTCCCAGGCACAAGATACACCTTGACTTTTAAGTAAGAAGGTCAGGTGAGGGATCAGTAGGAGAGTATTTATTGAATGAGCAACCGTGACATTTTCCATAAGTTTTAACTGCATACAAGCTGTTGGTTTATCTCATTCCAGTGCTTCCTTTCTCCATTTTTGTGACCTGGGGAGAGTCTCTGAAAACAACAAAACACAGAGTGCATCAGTGTCATTTCACTGTTAACGCTGGAGGAATAATTGCCACTGAATCAAATGCTAAAATGAGTGCTACGTTAAATGTTCACCTCCAAGGATATCTGTTGATGGCTTCTGTCAAATAACCAGCAAGAGCTTGTCATTGGAAAGCCTACATTCAAAGTCAGAATTAGATATATTCCTCCTTCCCACTCTCTGCTGTTTGTACTGGGCCTTGTAATTGTGTGTTTATAAAGATGAATGCATCTTTTTATTGAACTTATGAAATCAGCCCAATATGTAATAAATCAGATGCTGAATGTTATATGCTGCAAAGATTTTATTAAAAAAAAAAAAAAGGATCCTTCATGAGAAGAGTGTACGAGTCTTTCAGAAGCATAGAAAGTGCTAAAAATTGTCTTTTAGAAACACAGATAGGGCTAAAAGTTGAGGCTAATTTTACTATCTGCTCCTGAAAATATTGCACATTTTCCACTGTGAGCAAGAATGAGTCCAAACTGGCAAACGGAGATGGAATTGTGGATGTTCAATTGTATGCACGGAGAATAAATTTCGTAAAACTACAGTGATATCTAAACATAATTAATATGCACCAAGAGGGAGATATGGTGCTCCAGAAAACAAATGCAGTAATTTTCAGTTCATTTCAGTGATCTTCCACATCAGTACTCACATCCTATTTCTTTGTTCTGATGTTTGTGTCAGGACAAGTCTGCTGTCATTGAGCGATGCTTCTTGAAAACTTCGTTGAAACCGAGAGGTGTTACAGAACAACTGACTCAGATCAGGTCAGGTAGAGACCTGGAAGAGATAGTGTGGGTCAGCCAGGTAATGACATCTCATTCACCCCAGGTCCCCAGCAGGTGCCCATGTTCAAAATCAGCTCTTAACATATTTTAATTAAACCAATGGCCTTTATTACAGCGTTTCAGAGGAAGAGAAGGGAAGCCTTGTGGTGTGACTGTTCATTAAAAGGAGCAGCTTTGTGTTTTCATAACTACAAACCACGTCAGTCTGATTAAAAGTACAAAATTCAGAGACAGATGCATCTGCAGGTTATACAAAGAGCTATTTGCTTTATATTTTCTTTCAACTTAGGAAACCCTTTCTTGTCCTTTTCCTTCCCTGCCAATTTTCTTTTTTTTTTTTTGCCTCTAGTTTTTCAGTCTATCCAATGGTTAGAGTTGTACAGAGAGAAAAGAGGGATATGGGCAGCTATAAAATGAGGATTTCAAGTGCAAAAAATAAAAGTAATTAATAGCCAGAGGACGTAGGGCCAACAATTTTACTCAAAAACCAACCAATCAAGCAAAAAAAAACCATCCATGATAAAAAAGGTGCTACTAATCAGCTTCAAGCCCTAACTTTTCTTTTTCAGGAGTGAAAATTTTGTCCTGGGTTAGTAACAGCTGTGAGCCTGACCTCAAACTCCCCTGAAAGTAGGAGCCACGGGAGCTGAATCCAAAGTGGGAGAGGATGTGAAGGCATTTCCTTCTAATTAGAAGTGCCTGGTACAGATGGGTCGGAAAGCTCAGTGCAGGATGCAGCTAAGGCTCTACGTTTTTGGTATGATTGCTTGCTAGCTTCAAGTGTTAAACTGAAATAGAAGAGGAAACAAATCTCCCATTTCTGAGTCAGTTCCTTTGCTACACAGATTCTCAGGTGCTCATGAGAGGTCTGAAGCACTGTTGGTTGCATCACTGTGAGCATTAGGTCTTACTCAGGATCTCATTCCCCTAACAGTCTTGTGATGATAACTAGAACATTGAAAGATAATTGACAGCGCTAAACCTTTGACTCTTAGGGGGAGAAAATACAATCTAAATTGATGTCTTGGTTGTAAATTTATCCCCACTTGGTTCATACTGATTTTTTAGGGTCAACAAAGCAAATTTTCCCTTTGGAATTCTGATTTCCATACAGTAATGGGCTCATTAGGAGAGAGGCAGCAGTGCTGGAGAAAAACATCTCAAATTTAGGAGGTGCCAACAACCAGAAAGCCTTTGAAATCATATCTGAATTTCTGTTGGTCATCACAAGGGACAGTTGTATTGAAAAATGCCACCCCTTGAAGGTGCTCTTAGCTATCTGCAGAGGCTGGCCTGAGGAGTTAGCAGCAGTACTTTAAGGCACTTTGTGCTATGACTAAGGTTCCCTTTTGTTTTGAAAATTGCAACCCACAGACTGCAAACAAGACAAGATGGGTAAAGGATGTCTCAAGACAGTTCTTAAATAAAGTTCCAGCTGATGTTCTCCTTTACTTACTGACTCAGAAAGATTAAATGGAGATTACTGGTAGAGATGTAATTGACTGGCATTTATTAATCATTGCTATGTTATTAAAAAATTCTCAGCTCCCCAAGTTTTCAGACAGTGCATAGTCCATACTGTCATCATAAAGGATTCATTTTCCAGATTAATGCAGCTGAAATTTCTATCCATTAACACAAATAGAAAGCACTGTCTGTTGGGATCTGAGCAGTACCTTGCAGCTAGACAGCTCACTTTGATTTCTGCTTGAGGATAAGTTATTTTGTAAACATAACTTTGCCATTTACATAAAGCTGGTTCAGTTACAATTGAATGTCAGTCATGGCTGAAAGCCTTTGGCAGAATGCTTTCTTAGAATTATTGCTATCTTTTGAACCAGACTGATTTCATTTACAGCGTGATAATTTCCCCAAGTTCTCTACAGTACTTCACTATTTATCCCAGCAAGAATGGAATCAACATCTGATCCCTTGCATTTAATTTTTACTGAAGAAAGTCAGAAAATAAGCTCTGTTGAAAACTTAATGTTGATGCTTATCATATTGTACATTAAAGAGGTGAAATAACTTTATTAAACTGTCCATGGACAATGAAACCAAAAAACTTACATAGACTGAGATATACAAACAAATGGACTTCACATGCTTTTATCACAATTTTATCATTTCAGGAAAGCTTGATGAATAACTATCTGGAGACTATGAGAAAATTCAGATAATGCTTCTACTGTGGTAAAGCAGCAGAAAGGTTTGAAAGCTATAATGGGAACTGAGATTAGTTATGGAGATATGGTTCTGCGCTACAGATTGCTGTCACATTCAGATCAGCTAATCCACTAGGAATCAAACTAATTCATTAGATACAAATAGCAAATAAGTCAATCAGCACTTGTCAAAGAAGTAAAACACTATGTATTCAAACATATGTTACTTCAAGATTAGATCATCGCTTCTACTGCTAAAAAATGCAAGACAAAAGAAAATGCTCAGGACCAGAATATTAACAAAGCAGATGCTTGAAATATCAGTGCTTGCCTATCTCCTTCAGAGGTTAAATAGCAATAGTACAAAATGGATTGGGAATGATTTTATACAAAGAGCATGACTTATTTCAAAATGCAAAACAGACCCTTCAGTGTGACATAATCATGTTTTTCCATACCATATTTTCATATAGTGTTTTCAGTGTTTGCAGATGTGAACAGTGGCATTTGTGTGGAATGTGTCTTGAATTGCTAATCTCTTAAAAGATATGCTTCACAAGAAGGTACGGATATTCCAAGTATTGAGGAACCATCCTCCACTTTTGATTTCATACACATTCAAAATAAAGATATTAAGCACTTTGGCTTCTATGGAGATTAGAAATTGTAGATGAGACGTTTAAGTGTCCAGATAAAGTAAGGTAAGTGCTTGAATATTAGGTGAACTTGCTGTCCTCCACTCTAAGCCAGCATAACCAAATGTTTGTGTGTTATCACCAGCCAATATCAGACACTTCTGCTACTCCAACTTACTGTACTAATTGCTCCAGTGTACCTTGGGTAGGATGCAAGATGGACAAAAGGCAAGAAATAATGGCCTTAAGATACTCTCAGAGAGATTCATGTTGGATATCAGGAGAAACTTCTTAGAAAGAGCATCAGACATCAGCACAGGCTGCCCAGGGATGTGATGGAGTCACCATCCATGGAGGTATTCAAGAACATTGGAGATGTGGCACTGAGGGACTTGGTTAGTGGGCATGATGGGAGTGGGTCCACAGTTGTACTTGGGGATCTGAGAGATCTTTTCCAACTTCAATGATTCTATGGCTTTAGTGCAGTAACTGAGGACATCCCTTCCATTTGCCCTCAGCTGTTCATTTGTATGGTAGCAAGAGTGTTAAAATGAGGATGGCAAGGGGAAGCTTGCTGGAAAGGCATACACTGCTAATCATAAAAGTAAAAAAAGTAAGGGAGTAACTGCTGAAACAGATAAAGTGAATAACATTATATCATGAATCTCAATACTAGACTTAGCCTGGACGTGGTGTGCTTCTGAAGTGCTGCTGTGGCTCTGAACCCTGCTGGCAACTAGATAGTAAAAGTATTTGAAAAATAATGAGTGTGATACAAATACAGAAACTATTATGTAGATGATCTGCTCTGGAAAAGTAAAATTGCCTGATGAATGTGGAGTTCCATCAGGATAACTCAGAGCAACATTAGAACAAATGGTAAAAGTAAGGTGGTTTTTATACAGGCATTTATAAGGCAGAGTTTGAAATGTTTAATTTCTGTAGCAATGTAGTATTGTTTGTCTATGTAGTGTTCTGGTCTGACTCTTAAAAGTAGGAAGTCCTTTTTAAGCACCAAAATAAATTAGCTGCTTCACACTTAACCGCTGTTCAGCCCACAAATTACAGAATATTTAGACACAGTGTAATCACTTGAGAGGAATGTTGCTGATGTTGTTAGCTCCAAGAAATGCGATCAAGTAATTTAGTGCTAAACCTTATTAAACAAATATTATGCCTGCATTGTACAGCAGAATGGAACTTGCTGGAGAATGTATTAATGAGGAGACAAAAACAGAGCTGTACTCTGAACTGTGTAACAAAAACACAGTCTCGAATCAAGCACCATTAGTATGAAGAAAGTCTCTTCGCTGACTGTAATGGCTTTTGGATGAGAGTTGTATTGATTTTGTACTAAATGTGTAAGAAAAGCATTTCTTCCAGGGTCCAAGGAGAAGCAGTCTAAATCTTCTCTTTGCAAAAGGTTTGATTAAGGAAAACAAATTACCTTTCCTATTTTGTGGACCAATGTTTGACGGAAGTTTTAGGGCAAATTCAAATAAAACCTGTGGAACCTTTGAAACTGTTGAAAAGCAAAGCAGGAATTTGTTGGAGAACCTAATTTCACAAGCACACAAAAAGTCTGGAGAATCCTGGTTAAAATGATTCTCAAATACTTATGTACATAGCTGAGATATATTTTATTCCATATGCTGCATTTTATTTTATATACCTTATTATTCTATATCCTGTCACACACTCACAATCATTCTGGTTGAGTAGAAATAATTATGTAATAGTGCTTATACGGAATTTGAGCTGCAGTGATGCAGCAGTTCTAAGGCAGAGTTCAGTTTCTGCGCTTACATGAAAAAATCTCTGCAGCAGTCTTATGAGTAGCTTATTTTATCAAGGCACCTAAGCACAAAAAGCAGTGTCTGAATGTGTACGTGGAAATACATGGAACACCACTATTCTGTTAAAGATATTAAAGCATTTATGCATTTTTTTCCATTTACAATGTAATCCCTGAGCCTAGAGTTTTGTATCTTTAAAATTTGCGGACTATTCTCAACAATTTTCACTTTTTCATAAAGAAAAATGCTCTGTGGTCAGTTCATGGAAAGTAATAATCATTGTCAAACCTTTGTTGGAAGCTGTTTGCTTTTTTAAGTTGGAAGAGCAACTCCAGTGATGCAATGGTCAAACATGATCATTTTTCAGTGTTTAGAAATTGCTCTCTCCTAACTGAACATTTACGAAATAGCACTGATGTCAATGCTCACTCTACACCTGCTGAAAAAGTACTAGCAGGTGTGAAGCCATATTTGTTTTCATTCGTTATTTTGGTGTAGTGCTTTGGGAAAGATATCTTCCCTCCCTGGGGAGCAGGAGTTGACTTCAGAAGCTGTAAATACTTGACAAACAATGTGGGAAAGCTGCTCTCATTTTAAAGTCACTCTGGGAGAACAGTTCCCCGATTAAGATGCAGATCTGATGTATGGTGAAATCTGTTCTCTGTCACATTTTCAGCTTGTAAGGTTCACTCTCCTGTCACTGCAAGCTTAATAATGTTTGAGGCACAGTGGCATATTTATGTATTGGTCACGAGTGTAAGGAGAAGTATGTTTTCAAAATCACATGAGAACCGTGCAAAGAAGGAGTTTCTTTGTATCATCTGTAAGAATATGTTATGTATGTGAATGTACACAGTTACATAACATTTGAAGCTTTCCTAAATTCCCAGATATCTCATGTTTTCTACCTCTCTAAATTTCTGCCTGCTGCAAACATCTCTTTTCTCTTTTCAACGGCAAGAAACGTAGACAAAGAACACTTATCTGCATTACTTTCATCAGATAGAGTAATACAATTTGCCAAAGAAATCGCCTGCCTCGTGGCTGATTAATTACGTTAGTTACCTGCAATCACCCTAATTTGTTTGTTGTTCTTGACATCCGTAATAAGCACATATACTGACAGCTCAGAGAATTTCCACTGAGCTATCCGTCATGCGGTCTGCTCAGTCGAAGGGCTGTGCTGTCGGAAGTGCCAGTCATGTTGGGGATGATGAGAAGAGACTGGTATTATGTAAGACTTGGCCCGCTCTTACTGGGTTCTGTGGGTGACAGAGTAGCCAAATAGATTACTCAAGACAAGCTTAAATGCATGCATGTCTTCAGATGAAAGAGAGGAGACAGCTGTTCTGAGCTGACCTAAGTAGAGCACAGACTTCCTTCACACATCTCCTGATGCTGCACTTCAGCTTTTCCTCCCATTTCTCTCCCATCCACACCACACTGTCCCCCTGTGACAGTGTGTACTGGGCTAATGCAACACACATCTTCACCCACTGCACAAAGAAACAAATGAAACCTATTAACAAAATAGATTGGTGCAGGCTGCCCAGGGAGGTGGTGGAGTCACTGGCCCTGGAGATGTTCCAGAAATGTGGATATGTGGCACCTGAGGATCATGGGTTAGTGGGTGTGGTGGGGATGGTTTGGTGGCAGACCCAGACCTGAATATGTGCATGAAGGTCTGGAACAAGGAGAAACTATGGGAAGCTCATTATTCTGTTCAATCAGTTTTGTGAGCCAGAGAGTTAATTATAAAGTTTAATTCTTGACTAACAAGGAAGAGTGAATGTTTAAACATATGGTGCCAGATGTTATTCCAGGAAAAAAAAAACCAACACAGCACAGAGGAACTGAACTGAAAAGGTTATTGTAGTTCTTCAAATGTGTTATTCTTCTCTTTGGAATGTTTAATTCATTTAGATAATAATAAAGCAAAAACAATTAAACAAACAAAAATCATTTGAAGAGACTTCCTGTCCAAGATAAGGCCATCAATCCTCTCTGGAGGAGGAAGAAAATATTCAGGTCTGAAGATAAGGACTGCATGGTTCTACAGATGGAAATTGTGAAATATGTTACAGAAGTTCCACAAAAGTCTTATTATTATTTGGTTTCCTGGAACAAATACAAAGGAGATATCTGTTCAAAGATAAAATTCATTTTTCATTCCATCTTTACAACACATTTGGCAGCAGCATCTTTAGATTTGAGTAGGTGCAAAGCAATAAATGTTTCCAACGTATAGCTAGTGTTTTGTTACATCTCTTAGTAAGAAATGTGTGTGGTAAAGGCCTAGATTTTATTCTGCAATGAGTTTTCCTCTATTTGTCTGATTTTTTCATAATATTACTTATGATTATTTTGGTCCTTCCCAAGTAAAGTGTATTTGTATATCAAGGTCCTTAACCAGTTTAGAGATATTCCCCTTCCTTCATTTTGGAGTGCAGGGTATGTTGCAGACATACCAGAATTGAAGAAAAATCAAGAAAAATACTCACATCATGTGGAGCTTGCTGGATCATAGTTGTAAGTATAGTTCAGTATCTCAGTTCCTTATAATCCAAATGCTGGAGGAGCACAGGCAGAGCATATGGCTCATGACCTAGTTAGTATCACTTGGAAATAGGTTTTTCATTTCCTACTTAGAAAAACTGTTGTCTCAGCTGCTTTTCTATTCCTCTAACCCATTGTGGAGGACACCACACTTTAACTGATTGTGCTACCCACAGTTCACTGCCTGCTTGTCTGTCCGGCCACTGGCACATACTGCAGACTGCCGTCTTGTTCAGTGTCCTCTGAGCAGTTCTCAATAGTCCCCACCTACAATGAGGCAGTGGGGAAAGTGAGAAATGACACGGATAAGGGGACAGGGAACTAGTCTGTTTCTAGTGAGTTCCTTAGAAGAAAACATGGGCTTGACACCATCTTTTGGCTCTCAGCTAAACAAGTTAGGTCCTTGCAGGCAAACATTTTGTTCCAGGGAAATTCTCTGGACTGAAGAAGATTTCTCTCTTTCATTGGAAGATAGAGATTAGACGGAGATGAGATTCTTTTTAGGGCAGATTCTTGCGGTGGTGATGGCTGTATCTGTTGCCCAGCTGAACAAGTTGCCAAACTCTTCTGAGACAAAAAGAAGCAACTATTAGAACTAAATGTGTTACCCCATCAACTGTAACCCGTTATTGCAAATTTGGATGCGCCTCTTCTGGAAATTCCTTAAGTTTCCAGCCTGTTGCTATAACAACTATGTAACCTTGCCAGGAAACTGAAAACTTCTGATCACTAGTTCTTTTAGTCCACCCCACTTCACACAATTCCTTCATTATCATTCTGTGCTCTCTTTCAAAGACACTATATATAACATATTCAGAGGTTAAAACAGTATCCTGCTCTCTTCCACTCGTTTTGGAGAAATTAACGGCTTAACCTCAGGAGGGATCAAACCAGCAGGTGACATGTACCAGCCAAGAGCTGCTAGCAATCCAGATCTGTTTGAATGTGTTGCTTGGTTTGCACTATTTCCAAAGAGTTCATGAAGAGAAACCAGTCTACAATACAGTTCCATCACGCAGCAGCATTTGCACAACCAAATTTGACAATGCCATCTTGCAGCTTTTTCTTGTATTGTTTGGATAATTGCATTGTCAAGAATTACTTATCATGCATTTAGCACTTAATACCCATTTATTATGAGTTCATGTAACTGCTATTTAAAGAATAATACATGCTAACTTCTTTCTACGCCATCTGATGCCACTTTGATTCTGTAATTGCTGGTTTCCTAGGATATTATGCCACAAAACCTGAAGAAATAATTGGTTGTTTCATTCCAGACAATACGTTTTGGAGTTGCATAGAGTTTAACTGGCAGATTTGTAACAGTGCAGCAGAGGCATAAAGGGAAAGAATGCGAACCACGGAATAAGATTGCACAATGTAACTTTTGTAGCTACTGGTATTGTGCAGCTACAGCTAACATTGTTCAAAGGAAAAAAAAAAAAAAAGATTCTAAATGCAAATGTTGTAAGTTTTATGCCTTTGGGGGATGCTCTATGCAAGAGTATGTCAGTATTGCATGTCAGCACAGGGTGATGAGAAAAACAGGGGATGGAAAATCCCAGCTCTTACAATGCTCAGCTATAATTATTTCTCATTTGCAGAGTACAGGCTGAAATCTGCAGAAATAATTTTGTGGGGGATTGTTTTTATAAGTACACAATAGCAAAATGAAGGAGTATCTTGCAAGTTTATTTAGAAAGCACTGTTTAAGCTGAACTTGTGTCACTTGTTATCTGTGTTGTCAAATGGTGATAAGTTACTGATGTGTTCTTTTTCAGCATCTTTATGGTCTGCATTTGTTTTTCAGAAAATCCTGGGCTTTGACTGTAAAATGTTGCTACTTTTATCTGACTTTTGTTTGTGCAAGTATTTAGCTGAAAACTAATCTTCTAAATATGGCTACTGATTCTTTCCATGGTATGATCACACATTTGTTGTAAACAATTTTGCTTGACTTTAGCTAACTGGGCTTAAATCAGTCACAGCATGCAGTCATAAAGTGGGTTAGAGACCACACAAAAGATTATCAGCGTGGTCAACCTTTCTTTGAAAAATGTCAGCATGTCTCCCACGGCATGAACTGTCACCCTTTGAGTATCTTTGCATGTTGGGCTCCTTTAGGAAAGCATTCAAACTCATCACTGCCCAACTTACTGAGAATTGTACATAACCTCTGTTGCAGATCTTGGATGGACCCAACCTGTGATGAGTTCTGCCCCATGGCATTAGCTGCTGGATTTCTAATTAATATAGTACTTCTTACAAAGCTTCCCACCAGCTCAGCCTCTGTTTGGATACTTAGGGTGCAACTCCCCTAATCACAGCATACAAAATGTGAACAGCTTCACCTGAGCTACACACCCACAGAAATCACCTTGGGCAACAGAGTCAGTGCAGCCTGTGCTGCAATTTGTCATATCTTAAAGTAGGTAGTAAAAACAGAGAGGTAAACTGAAATTGTCCACCTTCCCCTCCCTGTAACTGTACAGAGAGCCTCATATGGGAAATTCAGTATGAAAGACCATCCTAGGGATATCTAGAGAGGGTTTTGATGAGTCCTTTGAGTGTCCAACATAACCAGTGATCACTTGAGCTTGCAGACTCATGGCATCACTAGAACTTAAAATAGAAACGTGTGAAGTTCTTAATAATAGCTGACATGAACGGAAGGAAACAGAGTACTAGAACTGCAGCTCAGATATCTTTTTCCCATGATAGAAGTAACAAAGTGTTCATTGTTTTAATGAGGATTTGTGTCCTCAGAGAACATAAAGATGGGATAAGTTCCAGATGCATATAACTACTCCTTGCTTAATCGGCATGTCAGAGGTCTGCAGCAGGAGGTGGTGGATACATCACTCCAAATATTAAGTTATTAAATATGCCTCTGGGTGGCCTGACCAGAGACTGACTCATCATCAAATCCATTTTTTGATGACAGCTAGACAAATCAAAACAACTCATGTGGATTATAATTCATATTTGAAAACAGACTATTGAGCTTTATGGTCACCTAATTAAACACAGCAGGGCTACCATCATCTAAATTAAAAAAAACAAAACAACACACACATTCTCATTGCATTCAATAAAAAGTATATGATGCAAGAGAATAAAAATGAGGTTCCGGAAAAGGAATCATAGCTACCACATGACCTGCCAGAAAATGTTGTTTCTTCTAGTACATCCTACTGTTAGTGTATCTCAGAAGGACAGAGCCAAGCCAAGTGAAATCAGATCAGGCCTTCAGCTCAATAGTTTCCTTCTTTTTTTTTTTGCCTCTGGTTTCAGATTAAGAAAGCAGAAGGCAGTCACAACATAAAATACTGTTCCTGTGCTTCACCTGACAGAAAACAAGCAGGCAGTGCTGCACTCCATGTTTTCAACCCTAAACCAGGCAATCACATGTTTCTGGAGCTGAAACACTGACTCCAAAGTGAAATCAGTGACTTACTCACCTGAAAGGCATTTGCCATGAATCCCCCATGAAGCAGGCTGACCTAATGAGCTATAGCCAGAAGCGCTGATACAGCCCAGAAGAGACACTTCATGAAAATGTTTTGTGAGTTGGTTGGTGGAGTCTCCCCATCAGTCTTCCCAATGCAGATTCCCTTGTTCCCTGCTTGCTTACGTGAGCTGCTGCAGGGAACAGGCCTGCAGACTCTGCTATGTTGGATCATGCTGGTGATCCCACAGAACTGAGATTACAGAAATCAGAAAATCCCAAAAGGTAGCAGTTGACAGACTGCTCTAATTGATGTGCTGCTTCATAGCAGCCAGAGGGCAGAGTGTGCTTTGCGTCATGATAGGTGCTCTATCAGGCTGCTCCCTGATCTGATGCTGTACCCTGAATGGGGCTTTGCACTGAGAAAAACTTTATCTGCAAAAAGAAATTTGCAGCAGAAAAGGTAAACGTTCTTCACAGGCTATATAATGTGTGAGTGGATTCTTGGAGGAGCTAGAATGGGTTCAGAACAAGTGATAGAGTCCTGCAAAGGAAAACACATGCATTTAAAATTGATTTTCTGGATGGTACACACAGGATCACAGCACAAAAGGCATCTAAAAGCATGGAAAACTGGATCAGATTCCTTAAAGCCATTTCAAAGTGACTGGATGGTGGGATTTATATTAGTTTACCATCCAAACCAAGCTGAAAGTGTGCAAAATGCACCTGCACATGTGCATTTTGTGATGTGCAATTTAAAAGCATGTGCTTGACCCAGCATAAGATGGAAGTCATCACACTGGAAGGCATCCTGCTATATATAACCTAGCTAAAATATACTTCATTTCATCTTTTTGCAGACTGTATCCAGCAATCTGCCTTTATAAATTGCTGATGGGAAAGTTATCTTTATTGGTTGTCTGAGGCTTCAAATTGTGTGTGTGAATTGGATCGTTAGGAGATATTCTTTCCGTAAGCAGCACTTTCCATTTCTCTAAAAATCGTGGCAGATTGCTAATGGTTTTAAAGTCCACTTGCGTTTACCTTCTTGACATAGATTGCACAAAGAAAGTGCTTCTAGAGAACAAACAAGAATAAAAGGAGTCAGAGATATGCAGCCTACAATGAAACTGAATCACACTTTACTGTAAAAATCTCAGAAAAGGATTACCCTAATAAAATGTCTGAGCTATTTCCCTTTCAACAACTGCAGCCTTAAATGCTGGAAGTGACCCTGCGCTTCAAAAAATAAGTTACAGGTTAATTCCTTAATCCAAGTGCATTAATTATGAATGTACTACAGAGTCAGAGAATGAAACACCAAGAAGGGCAATACAGAAGTGTTCGTCTGCAGACAAAGTGTTTATTTTTGTTTAATACAGTCACAAGGACTGAGTTGAACTTTTTTTTTTTTTATTGTTTGGGAGGGTATTCAGATTCCCATTTTTCAGAGCCTTGATGTGTAACAGTTTTTACTGCTGTTTGAGTGAAATTAGAATTGAGTGATAAACACCTGGAGTTACATTTCCATCCAGTCAGACTTTTTTATTCTGTCACATTTGGGGTCTGAGCAGGCAGCCGTGGACGTCTGATTGCTTGTGCAAATGCACGTGGGTCCCCAGGTGCTCAAGTGCAGCTGTTTTGTGGATGCCTGGCTGCACTCTATCAGTCATTGGGCAACTGCAAACTCAGGCAAGACTCTGCGCCTCACCTTGGAAATTCAGCTCTTACAACAGTTCTGCATTTTCAAGACGAGCCCTGCCCAGGCCATGCCATTCTTCCAGACTGCCTGAGAGATATGTCAGAAATGAGACATATATCTAATCGGCATAACCATCCACAGCAGTTCTGCTTTTGAGTGAGTGAATGTGGGTGTGCACCAGATTGCCACCCACCAACAGTATGGAAGAAGGCTCCAGCACTTAAGAGTCCCTTTGCCTCTACTCTCCAAATGCATGGCTGCTGCCAGCAGATACCATCCCTGCAAAACAGGAGCATGTCAAAGTCCAGATTGAAAAGGACGTTCCTATGGGAAATCATCACTTTCACAGTACTGTAACTTCACTCTACTTATTACTAATGACATGTAATCATTAAGCGTATAAGTAATAGTTTTAGTAATAACAGAGGAAAGGGAGGCATTAAAAATGTGTTCATTCTGGCCAGGTGACACTCCCACCTAATTTCTTTCATTTTTGAAGATATCAGTAATATTGAATAGTCTATTAGGGCTTTTTTTTGCCATGAACAGAATGATGTTGATGAATGCATCAAATACAGAGAACTCCTCTGACGTCTCCTTTTGTGATGCTGCCAGAAGCCTTTTCATGATACACATTGCACCTCTATTGACATTATGCACTTTGATGCATACTTTTTTGTGGCAGACGAAAAGAGGTTGGGAGAATCTGAAGGTTTTTGCAAATACTGTATGATGTTCTCAAATTTCTCCATAGGGCATCAGCTATCTTTAAAACAAAATGCATAGCAGATGCCTGATCCTGCTCTCAGCAGATCTCCCCTCTTCCATGTTAAAACCAATTAATCTAGAGTTCTGCTTTATTTTCTGCAGAGGTTATTATTAAACCATCAGCTTGCAACTCAAAGTTTCTCTCTTGTCTTGTGTAAATTTTTCACTCTATGTCCACCCACTGGGTAGCTGTTGCAGCATTGTAGCTGAAAACTAGTTGTGAATACAAGTTAGTTAATGCAGTTACTCAGGAAGGCTGAATGCTGATGATTAAATTTCAGTAGAAAAATACAAAATCTGAAAGGCATCAATGGACAAACATGGCCAGGCATAAGGTAGCCCTGTTCCCACAAAAAAGAGAGCAGCAGCCTCAGTGCTGGAAGTACAGGTTTTTACAGTGATGGAGATATTTCAAAGAGCCTGAAGATTATGGGGAAGTATTTTACTCAGAGGGATGCAACCAGGACCTTTATTTATTATTTTTTTTTTTGCCACTCTTCCATCTTTCCTCCCGTTCCCTCCCATGAGATGAGCCCAGGGCAGTGTGCACTGAGAAATGCAGCACTTGAGCCCAAGACACAGTTTGCTTGAGTTTGTTCTCTTGGCAAAGCCTCTGGCTGGTTGAGCAGGAGGGCACAGATACCACTGGTTCCCTCATAAATGTCAAGTGTAATTTGTTTGGCTCCTATCTGAGCACACTGCATAGTCTTTTCCAGCCTGGGAAATTTCTTCTATCCTTCAATATCCACATCTCGGAGGCAGCTGAGAGAAGGAAATATCTTCCAAGAGAAGCAGATGCTTGATGCCTGGTGCTTAGCAAATGTGAGCAGGGTTTTATACATTTTACACCCCTGCTATATAGGTGTATTACATCTGCAATTTAATAAGTTATCAGATAATGTATCAAACGATAGAACTAATAATGTTCATACCTTAACTGCAGTTTGTTCCTTGGTTTTCTCCCCTTTAACAGCAAGAAAATAAGCATAATAAATACGTAAAGAAATACATCACCAAGCTTTTTCTTTTTCACCTTCTCATCCTCAGGCAAAAGAGTCAATTAGTAAAATCCAGCCTCTTCACATTGTGGCTCCACACTGCTAATTATGAGAAATAAGAAAAGACCCCAACACTTCCAGGGTGGAGCCCAAGGGCAAATAGAAAGCTCTAGAAATTAGAGGGCTGTGGGCAGCCACTATTTGAATAAGAAAACTGCATGGCTCTGAGTACTGCAGGCTGAAAGGATCAGCAGAACTCTGCTGCCTTTCATGCACAACAAAACCAGACAAATACTGACCTGGGATGCATTAAGAACTAAGGAAAGGGTCTTTGGTCTCTTTGCTCTTTCTGCTGTTGAGTTTATTCCCTAACTCAAATGCAGAGTCTACAAGAAGCCTGCAGCAACACTTGCTCTCATTTTTCTTGCTTTAATGGTGAAGGGCTTTCAGAGCAGCCCAGTCCACATATAGCTGAGGCTATATATAGATAAGGGCAGCAGTGTCATTGCTTTCCCATCTTACTTAAGGCCACAGTACCCTGATGGCGGTCTTTGTGCCTTAGTGGCAAACATGCAGGATCTCCACATTCTTATGGAAGAAAAGGCTGCCAGCTGATTTTGTAACCATGGAAATGAGAAAACAATATATGGTTTGTAACAGTATTTAAAGACTTTAAAATCACTCTATGGGACTCAGGAGCAATGCACAAATCCTCCATCCAATCGTAACCCACACTACTGCTATTTCTGTGAAAGCACAATCAGGAGACAACATGTTTGGAGGAGATTTCAAGTCCTGGTGCATAGGTAGCACAGCTGAGTTCTCCAAACTGGCATTTTCACAGATACAGTTCTGTCAAGCTAAAAAATAAGTCTGCCTGTCTTCTTCCAAGATGTGCTGAGTTCCTAGTACTGACTTTTAGTAAACTAAAATGAATTTATCTGAGAAGTGACTGAAGTGGCTTAGAAGCAGACACTTCTGACTTCCAGATCTGTGCCCCTGAGATTACACTGCAGGATATGATCTAGCGTTTGTAACAAAAGGAAAAAGTGGCTTAAACCTTCTTGAACATCTTCCTTATGAATGGAGATTATGCCAAAAAATGAGAGGCTTTGGGATGCCGTTAGGCATTCAGATGAACTTAACAACGGTTTTACTTGTCATTTGTGGCAGTTTGTCTCTAATCTTGTTCTGCCTGTGCAGGTCTGATTTGAAGGGTGGGCTGGATTTACAGGGAACAATGTTTTTGCTGGCACTTTTATGTTTTTATGTTTTCTTTTTATGTTTTCAGCAATATTTAAGAGAAAGTCTTGCCAAGATCTGTTAAAGATTTAGCCGTGTGGGGACCACTAGCTCTTCTGATCTGCTGTGAAATGCCCAATTCCTGGCAGGAGGGTAGAATCCCCCTGTGTTGGCCCTACAGAATCTCACCACCAGAGCAAACCTCTGGGATCATTGTGAGTCAGGGATGTCACAGCAAAGCTGAAGCCCAGCCAGCAGCCCCAAGAGGCCAGCAGCACTCTGCCAGCAGAAACTTACTTTTTCTAGGACTATGCTATGTTCAGGTGTGGTTAAGCTCTCTCCTTGGTGACTTTCACCCACTGTTATCTTCTGATCTCCCAGAATCACTTTTAGTTGTTGATGAGTCAGTTGGGAGGTATTTTTGTTTCATGGCATTTGCATTTTCTGTAACTGGTTCTTTATGTGTTCTGATGTTTGCTGCTCAGCAAGCATGCCCCATCGCATTCAATGTGCCACGAGTAAAGCTGATGAAATATCTAAACAAAAACTGCTCTTAGAAGTCATGTTGCATCCCCAGGATTCAGCCTTGTTTAACCACAAAGCCACCCAAAGGAGCTTTGCCCCATTGTGCAGTTGATGTAAGAGCTTATTTGGTGAAGCAGAAATACAACTTTATTCTGTTTTAAACTAAGAATAGTGGTTTAGATAAGATTTTAGGAAGAAGCTCTTTATTATAAGGGTGGCTAGATACTGGCACAGGATGCCTTTAGGAGCTGTGGATGTCCAGTTCCTGGAAGCATTCAAGGCCAGGCTGAATGGGGATTTGGGCAGTCTGATCTCCTAGAAGGTGTCCCTGCCCAAGACAGAGGTACTGAAACAAGATGATCTTCAATGGCCTTTTTCCACCTAAACCATTCTGTGATTCTTCCTGTGATAGTCTATATAAAGATGTAGGATGGAGGGAATTTGCCTCATGTTCCAGTTCCTTTCTGTTTGTACACCAGGTTTGTGGCAGTGGTGGGACACTGACTGTCCAAAGGTCCCATTTGGTAACTCAGCATTTATTTCTCCTGATATCTTTGCAGATGTGCAGCTGAGTGAAGTTTGCTTCAGCAGCATTCTGGAATCACTTTGGAATTACACTGGTGTTATCCAGAGATAAAGCTGTCCTGGAAGCCGTTGGCAGGAGGAAGCACTTATTTCAGCTGTTATCTTCCAAACAGCAGTTAACACTGGATTTCAGTTCTGAAAACAGAAACCTGGATTCAGTCAATTAATAAAAGGAGAGAACTTTTTTAATTGCATTAAAATGAAAATGGATTTTGGCAATAAGTGTAGTTCATTTGTCCCTTCTATGAAGCGTTAGAAACTGCAGGATTTCGCAGGTCTGCTTCAATAGCCCTAAAGATTTTTTTCTTTCTTTCCCCCTTTTCTACTCTCCCCTCAGATAATTTATTTCCAGTCCTTGATGGATCCTGGAAATGCAGAGGAGAGACTATAGAAATGCAAATAATTGAAAAAGTGTCAAGGTTGGTAAAATATAGCTAAAAGAAGCCAGATACTCTGTGTGTCTCTGGGAGTGTTGTTTGCATTTGGTTCTGTGAGAGGAAGGCAATTTTTTTGGTATGACACTCTTATATAAACCTAGTATAGGAGAATTGTTCTCTCCATTCCTTAGCTATTTTTTTCAACTAATTTAATCTCTGTTCTTCAGCTAGCCAAGTGAGATTTCTTCCTAAACAATATTGATGTCTGAAAAAGTATTGGTTTCATTACTTTTTATAATGGAATTACACACTGCTTGTTGTGCATTTAAAATCACACTGTAAATTAGGCAGAAAGAACATTTGACATCCGCACAGGTGTTTCAATAATGCTAAAGCTTTCAGATCTTTCAAATGCATTTCTGAATTCATTGATCCTAACACTTCACGGTAATTTGGGGGAAAGTATTACCATAAATCTCTGGTACAGGCTTATACTATTGGAAAAGGGCTCTCATTATTTTCAGGAAGCAGTTCTATTCTCTGGCTGTAGGTTTCATCTCTATTTGATTCTCTCTAAATGGTTTTTATATCTGCACTGTAGACATCCCAAGTGACGATTATTTTGAAGACAGAGTGCAGATTAGCCAGTCCTCTTATTCTTTCAAGCATTCAGACCATTTTCAGAGCACATCCTTCTGGCCTTCAGTCACCCTTGTTTACAGCTCCAACCATAAATATTTCTGCTGATGGCTGAAGATTCCACCTGGCTTTGGCCCAAATCTCCCTTATGTGAAAGGAGATGGCGGTCAGTCCTGCAGTATAGACAACTCACACATCCCTTGGTCCTTCATAATGTACAATAAGAGTTCAATTATCAGTATTTCATGCGGTTTTAGATCTGAAAACTTTTTGATTTCTAATTTAAACGTACACTTTGCTCATGTATTTGCGGATTCATGGGAGCTTTCTGAGGAGGGAGTTTTCAACATGTAACCAGAGGATGGCTCTTTTTCTCTCTTGGATGACCTTTAGCAGATTTTGGTTGTAATTAAATTGCTTCATTTGAAATGCATTGTTGTAAACAAGAAGAGACACACTTGATGCATATTTAAAATATGCAATTAAACTAAAAGAAGTCGCATACTCCAGTGCAATTCCTCATTCACCCATGTAACAAATAGCTATTTAATGTGTACATTCCAGTAAAAAAAATAGTGCAAGTCCAACTTTTTTTCTCAGACTGCACACAGCTGTGGCTTCTGCAGCATTCTTCTCTACATCAGTCCTTCACAGCGTATTAATAACTCATCCGAGATGACTAAACAGAGGAAACTATTGACACGATCATGGCTCTGACTGCAGGATTTTGTACGCAGATTGAAGCTGATCTGATGCCAGTGAAGAACAGCAGGAACTGCAGAATAATCAATGAACCCTCACCAGGGTTTTGGCAGCAGAGTGTGATTGCCATCAAATTTTTGACTCAATAGCAATGGAAGTAATTATATCATGCTCTGTACTAGGCTACAAGCCGGGCATGCTGACTTCATTACAACTGTAGCAGTTTGCTTTCCGTAACTTCTCATCCAAATAACGTAATATATTATTTACTTTAAACTAAACAGAATGAAATATTATTTTCCATAATAAGTAAGGAACACAAGATGTCAGGAATGAAAGCATATTTCAAAGCAGAACGTCCACGGAAAAATAAAGTTAGAAATTTGCTGCAAAAAGGAGGCAATCTGTTGGATAGTTTTGCTTGTCTTGCTTTCTGATTTGTGTTCTTCTATAAAATGTTTTACCAAATCAGAGATTGTCTGATGTTTTAAAAACATCATTGCATAACTGTGATTTATGAATATTCTTAGTAATGAAAGCTACACAGGTCTGTCTTTATTTTTCTCTTGGAGAAAAAAAGATTTGCATCCCTTATTTCTTTGTGTAAGTTTTTAAACTGACATTGATGGCATTTTGTTTGTTATAAAATAGTCCTAGTTCATTTAGAAAATAATATTGATGTGCCAATTATGCTACTTTCAGAACTGAATGCATTAGTCTGTTTGGTTTCTATAGAGTCTCTACTTAATGGTGTGCTTTATTATTCTTAAATACTTTTAGGAAGTTAATCTGCCACAAAAGCTCTCCCTACTGCACTGGAAAAGCGAAAAACACAAAAAGGAACTCTCTGGCTGCTGGGAGCAACAGAATTTTTACTAATATAGTGAACAGGATTTCTTATTTTTCAAAGGATTGGAAGATTACAATGGAGTCTTGTCACGAATGAGGGACCCCTTTTTACATCCTGAAAGTCATCAAAAATAAGGAGCTTATACATCTCTCTGTGTGAAAGGAGAGAAAAGAAGCCTCTCTAGAGCCACTACCAAGCTGTGGGTTTTGCCACTTCAGACCGATAAATATCCATCAACATTTTCTT
Organism: Callipepla californica brunnescens; assembly: GCA_023055505.1. Classification (NCBI taxonomy): domain Eukaryota; kingdom Metazoa; phylum Chordata; class Aves; order Galliformes; family Odontophoridae; genus Callipepla; species Callipepla californica. Next base: position 10,016,352 of record JALIRH010000014.1, read on the forward strand.
GACTGTTGTGATAAGGCACACAGCTCTGGGAGGCATTCAAGCAACACAACTTGCAAAAAACTGAGGAGTGTTTAATATAGTAGTAGAAATATTAGGGGTGGAATGTTCTTAAACAGCCCAAAATTTTCCTCCTTGTGCAAGGCACTGTGGTTGAATTCATTTTCATAAGGAAGATGTTGAGCAGTTCCTCAGATTTTTCATTTGAAATATCATTGATAATGTTATGTTCTTCAGCAACAAGGTCTGACTGTGATGGATAATTAACTGGAACTGATAACTGAGTTGTATGTCACCCTCTGGACAATTGGCAATGGGCAGTTCAAGTAGGCAAGCTATGGAAGGACAGGTAAGGTTTACTTCATTCTCATACTCCCATTCTTACAACAGAAAGTGGTTTCATGTGGACACTTGCCCAGTTTTTTTCACCCAGAAATCAACAACTTGTCTCAGTTGCAAGTTTTAGTGAAATATAAAGTATTATGTGAGATCACCTAGATCGTATTAGGGGTATGTGAGTCACTAGTGGGATTGATTGAGATTTTCTAAATGAAGAGAAGAAGTCCTAGAATAGAAAATCATCCTTTGGTAACGTTGCCATTATAAGATTATTTAAACTTGATGTAATAATGTTAATTAATAATATAAATAAGCATTGATTAATATTTGAAAACCTCTACTTTACATGCAATTAACAGAAATTACACCAGCAATTATATGGGGAGCCAAATAATTTAGCAATTTTAAAGCTATTTACACTCATATTAGACTTCTCTCTGCATAATTAAGTCAAATTGTTGTAGGCAGTTTCATTTATATTAATTTAATATTGTTTGGTTGCTAATTTAATAACAATTGCAGTCAATGTACCTCCTCCAGGTCTAAGTAAATCAAGGTTAAGATGGAATAGCTTTGGATTTTGGGAGCCTGCATGTAGCTGTAAGTGAGCTACAATTGCACTGAGTTTTGGAACTAGGTTTCATTTACTCTGTGAGCTATTGTCTCTTTGCTTTTGTTATGACGTAAGTTTTTACTGTTTTGTTTTTTTTCTATCTGTTCCATAATTCTTTCTTGCCCAGGCCTTCAGTCCCAGTCTGCACATCACCTTGCTGTGTGTGCTGTGTGCTGGCAACAAGGGCTGCAGACCCAGGTGAAGGACTATAAATCAAAGCCACAGTATGTGAAATTCAGCATGAAATGTTACCTCTGCCAGCAAGAAGCTGCAGTCCCTGTAAACTCACAGCCTTTCTCTCTGCCTATATGCAGCCTGATGGAAAGCATATTCAGTCTGGAGGAGTCTTTGGGGAGTCCTCACTGTGGCCTTTCAGTACTAAGGGATCTTATAAACAGAAGGAGGATGGAATTTTAGAAGTCTTAAGTGATAGGGCAAGGGGGGTTGGCTTTAAACTAAGAGAAGGGTGAGATGCTAGAAAGAAATTCTTTACTCAGAGAGTGGTGAGACACTGGCACTGCTGCCCAGAGCTGTGGGTGCCCCATCTCTGGAGGTGCTTAGGATCAGGTGGAGTGGGGCCCTGCGCAGACTCCTCTGGAGGGGGCAAGCAGCCCATGGAAAAGGGATGGAACTGGATGGGCTTTAGGTCCCCTCCAACACAACCACACTGTGATTCTGTGGTTCTATGACATGGTCCAGGATTTGAAGAACATGGTGACTTCATGTCAGGACAGCTTTTGTTTGCATTTATCCCATCTTCACTCAAGAAGCAAGTGTTTAAGTGCTTTCTAGATAAGAAGGTTTGCTTTGGAGGCTGTTAGGAAAATCTAATCTTTAACACAGAAAGCAGATAAAACAGAGCTGGTTGATTATAGACCTTTTCTTTGCACTCCCTGAAACTCTTTTGTTACTTAGCGATTCGCACAGAACTTCTAACACATGTGAAGCTGCAGGCAAACATAATTAAAGGAATTATCTCATATCACAAAAGGTTCAAGTTCCCACTGAACATTTGAGTCAATTTAGATGTACGCTTTTTTCAAAACATTTCTAAGACAAATTGCTGAAGGAACATCCATCCCTGTCTCTTTTTAATAATAGCTGAGACAAACTTATGTTAGAGATGGGTAAAATGTGCCTGAGATCTTGCTTCAGTGAGGGGGTTTCATGCAGCTCTGTAATTTCATGCTCTGTTCTGTGCGTTTATGAAGACTTTGGGTATTCTCAAAAGTTTCACAGAAGATTATTAGTAAAAATGCATATGATTCTTCATGGTGCTCTATACCTGAGACTCTTCTGGAGAGGACTGTGTCTACATAGGAAAGTGCCTGAAGTTGTACAGCCACCAATGTGGCAGATGACCATTAGGATTAGATGGTGTTTTCCAGCCCAACCTTCCCACAATTCTGTGTTTGTTTTCCAGTGAGTACGACTTCTTGCCACATTTGTCTAAAGAGTTATATTTCAGAGATGCCAATGGCACAGGTTCCTCTGAGCTTTAAATCACCTGTATATTTTATCATCCTGTTTGTAAGAGGAGCTGAGTGGTCTTGCTTTACAGCATAGCTCTGTCACACCTTTATTACGATGAAAGTTTAAAGTCCATTCCAGCTTACTTGAGTGCTGTTCTCTAAAATTCCCACACTCAGACACTGAACCTCTGTTATAAAGCATCTATTGGCCAAAACATTTCATTACAAATTTAGCATCAGATCAAGTCCTTTGTTTTGCAGTCCAACCATCTTTTCTTATTTATTTTGTGATCCAGACACTCAATTTGCTGCATTCCCAGACAAAATAACCACAGAAGGATTTGAGCTCTAAAGTTAAGTGGAAGAAGTTTCAGCTTTAATCCCACTCCCAGCACTGGCAAAAGGGAGGGAAGAAAATGGGGAAAAAAAACATCTACCCTCAATCAAAGTTCCTTTGCACACACACTCTTTGCCTACCTCCAGTACAGCTTTCAGTGCCAGCAGCACTAAAGCTGATTTCTCATAGTTCTGCAGACTGATAAGCAGAACTCAACCACTCCCCACATCAGCTCAACCTCTGCTCCTCTCAGAAGTTGAAGCCTTTGGTGAGTATTGAAGGGCACCTTCGAAGTAAAGTCGAGCAAGGCTGTAATTCTTCAGTGAAGTGCTGGTCCCATTTGTAACCCTCTCCTCACCTCTGTTCTTGCGCTGTTTAAAAGCAAAACATTGTAAAATATTGAAAACGTTCTTGTAGGTCTTGTTGACTGCATTTGTTTCAGATACAAGCTGAAGCTAAGTAAAGATTTGGATGAGCAGCACTAAAATGCAGCTATATTTAGGTCTCAGCATGTTAATGTTTCTATTTGTTGCACAGCCCTAAGGAATTCTTCAGATAGCTTTTATGGTATTTCTGTTGCCAAGGAAACGCCTTGTCGTGTGTGTGCGTGTGGATAGAGTGAGCCTGCCCAATTTCCATCCCCATTCGCAGACATAGAAATTCATGTCGTGTTGAACAAGCCAAAGATGCAACGAAGAAATATCCCAGCACGTCTATAGGTAAACACAAAGGGTGGAGTGGTGCTTGTCCCACCCATGAGTCACATCTGCCCCTCTTTGGGATCCCAGAGATGGATCAATGTCTGAATCACACATGGGTTGAGGAAGAACTTCACCCTGTTGCGCGCACTGTCCCATAGTAGCACAATCGGTGTCCCTCAATCGGTTATTTGTAGTCCGATAACCTCATTCAGGGGGAAAGGAGCTGAGAAACTGTATAGAGGTCAGGAGTGAGATGACTGATTTATTTTTTTCTTCCCCTCCCTCCAGGGTTTGCTATATTAGAAAGTCACAATTCTGCCAAGTGACAGTCATGGGAAGTGACAACTCTGTGGAAGATTGAAGCATCTGTCTTACTTGGTCTGTGCCCCCTTGCACCAGGAGAGAACCGACGTGACATGATCAGAACAGAAGTTTGGACTAAATCTTTCACAGCCTGTTAGGGCAGGCTGAGATGGCGTTTGGAGGATTTTCTTTAGTAGATACCACACTGTCAGCTTTGGGAGCAGGGAGGAGGCAGGCAAAGGAGGAAGAAGTTTTTTTAAAAAAAAAAGTGCATTTTTAAAAGCCTTTCCTCACAGTGGCTTCTCAGCTGTAGGATCCCTTTCCCACAGGGCCAATAGGAAAAGGTTTTTCTGGTGCTGCCTTTCCCTGGCCTGGTTTAGAATCAGCGTATTTTTACTAAGCAGACATCCAGCTGCTTCCAAACCTCAAGCTGCAGGTGAGAGGCTTACAGCAGACTAGATTTGGGCAAACTGGTGACTGCCTGCAACAGCTCCTCTGGCTCCTTAGTTCTTTATTTAGACACCGCACCTTTGGTTTTTCATCTTCTCTTTAATCCGGATCTCAGTCTTTAGGGTAAATCACGATGACACACATCCCAGACACCCACAGAAATCTGTGAATTGTGGAGAATTTTACTGACCTTTAAAATGTTACTCCTTAGGTTTGTCATGTTTCTTGTTGTTCATAGTGAGTCTTGAGAGTTATCATTAATTTCAGCAAAAGCTGTCTTCTAGGGATACAGTATCACTGTATTTACTTCCATGAAGGAACAGCTGTTGAACAGCAGCTGAAATTTTGGTCTCCTGAGAACTTACTTAAAAGAACAAGGCAGTTTCCTAAAACCTGTAATAGTGCAAATGTTGACATATCCTTTATAGGAATCATAATCATTTTGCTTCTCTTTTCACATCCAATAGCCAGTTCCACCTCCCTGAGCAAGTTAAAAGAATGCAAACACAGGTGAAATCTAAATCTGACAATGGGATAATTCCCCTTAGAAGTGAATTCTGTCATTCACATTTACACACCAATTTTGCTATCCAGTTTTAGATATTGACTCTTTCCTCTGAAATTAAGTCCTTGTGGCTGTGGCAAAGCTGATGCTAGAGGATGATGGAAACAAGTTCAGGATATCAGAGCCATGCATGTCCTGGATACTGTTTTCTTCTCCAGCAATACGGCTGTCTCCACTAGTGAGTTTGAGGTTGTCAGTTCAGATCAGTGCTTTACTTGGCAATGGAATCAAATACAAATAGACATGGCTTTAATTCACCTTGGAGTTCCCTGAAACCTGGAGCACTTTAGGGGACAATTTGGTTCATGGCATCATTTCCAGAGGGCACTGGTACCTCTGAGACTGTTCTCTGTATTGTCTGCTGGTGATATCTATCTCACAGTGATCAGTAGTCACAAACATCGCAGTACTGCATCTTCTCTTGAAACATGACTATGAGTACAGGAATGTAGAAGAAAATCAAACACTGTGCCCCAAGGTCTTCAGGGGTCTGCACCTCTCTGACTTGGTAGTTTTTTGCACCAGAAAACAAAGAAAACAAAATATGTGGTGCTAAGAAATCAACAGACTCACAGCTGATTCTGTTTCCACCAGGATCTTACTTTGATGGCCCTGAAGGAAAGCTTGTACGGTGGGAAGGAACTGGTGGCCAACCATTTTGTGTTGAAGCAGAAGTGGCAAGATTCTTACTATAGCACAACGCAGCAAGACAAACTTCAAATGTCTGCTTTTTCCCTGCTGTAGGCATTATAAGTCCCATTGTGTTGTATCCTAGGTACCTAAAATAATTGTCATGTGTACAGGAAAGCATCATCAATGGGTCCCTTCCAACTCAGGATATTTAGTGATTCTAATATTGTTTGACTGAGTTTGCCTCATACCAATGCCACCTCTCCATACCAACACACACAATTTTCACATCTGTGTTTAAAGGCAGATATAGTTTCATCTTACAAACATTGTGGATCAATGCAAAACTATATAGTTAACTGGAAATTTGCAAGTCTTATTTAAATTTTCATCCACTACAGTGAATGTCTGCATCACTTGCTGAAGAAACCTTTATGCTTCATCCTTTTAAGGAAGAATAGCTAAACAAGTGTATGCTGGTGAAGGTAATGATAATCATAATTCCTAAGAGGATAAATATTCCCTCATTTATATGTTATTTATTCCTTCAGTTATCTTTAACTGAAAGAAATGATTGCTTATCTTCATAGAAGTGTCAAGAGGAAGAGAAATCCTCTACAGCTGAAGAAATACTAAAAGACGAAAAGTAAAATGGAAGCATCAGAAGGTGCTGTAATATTACTTTAAAAGCACCCAACACCCAACTTGCAGCGCAGCAGGTAGATACGTGGGTGCTGTGTAATCAACCAGGAGAAAAAGGACACCACGGATGTAATGCCACCAAGTGCAAATGCTTCAGACTTCACTCCTGAAGGCCATGAAGAAATATGTTTGGTTTATGCAATAGCCAATCTTTGTGCAAGGAGGTGCACAGCCTGCTTGAGACCATGGTAAAAGGAATTCAAGTTTTGCTTTACTTACTTCTTCATTCTCATGCCACTACAGACTATTCAGCAGTATGCAACTGACTCTCAGGAGTACGTGTTTGTGCTGGGACAAAAAATCGACCAGACCAAAGCACGTTAAATTTCATGGGAACCATTTTCAGGAAACTGCCCCTTTACTGCTGACCAAGCTGTTGGTAGTTTGGTAGCCACTTAAAAAACAACTATTACTGTAATTAAATAGGAGGCAGCTATTAAACCCAGCTTTCCAAACTCTTTCTTCCAGCCACCACTGTGTTGAAAGGTGAAGCTTCACGGTACTGCTGCAAAGAACATTGTAGGTTGTCTTTAGTAAGAGCATAATAGGGGTACATCACAGAATTAAGTAGCAATAATTATACATTTCCTTTTTCTTCTTTCAGAGGTCACAGTTAAAGTCATGGAAATAAAGTTTTATTTGTATCACAGAAGGAGAGAGGAGAAGAACTTCTGGGTCTTAAGAAAACTGTTTTTTTCTCCTTCTATTTAAGCAGAACCTAACAGTAAAACTGAAAAAATAGAACTGAAGCTGAGTATTTCTGTAGCTCTGATGTTCTGTATGACAACAGAAATATATACACAGATACATCAATGCATAAAATGCCATTATACTTCACTATTACTTGTGTGCTAATAATCTGACACGTAGCAATTTAAATTTTAGCACAGTTTTTAAAATAAAAATCCTGTTAAATAAACCCTTAAAGAAAATTTGAAGTTCTGATATGAGTTTGCAAAATTTCCTGACACAAGAGGTATCAAAATGACATTTCAACATCTAGTTCCTATTGTAAGTTTCTGTTGAAACCTATGATTCTGATTTAAAAAAAAGGAAAAAATCCTTTGAATGTAGTTCTCAGGTTGTTTCAAATGTACATTTAGAGAAGTCTTTTTATTTCAAACTGCTGAAATAATATTACAATTTTCAGTACCAATTCCACTGGTGAAATCTGCTCTTCACGCTGAAATCTTGTTTGAACAGAAGTCGCAATTGTGCAAACTCAACAGTAGAGACAATACACAAGAGAGAAGAAAGAGTCATGGTGCAGGAGTCAGGGAAGCTCCAAGGCTTTGTTTGCATGCAGGATTTTTGTTCATTAAATATAGCCATTTTCAGATTTCTCTTTTATTATTACTCATCTTGAAAGGTACAAATTCCTAAAAAATTGAAGAATGTGAGGTGACTGAACTTCAGTTTTGGACATTTTTGCCATTGATGAAAAATTCAGTACTGCCTTTGCTTGTCCTCTGTTGTTCTAGCAAATGGGCTACTAGTGAAAAAGTGAGATCTATAGTGAGAGATGATTTATTTCTTGTTCCTAGGAGACATGGACCATACGGTTGGTGGTTGATTCTACTGATGCTGAGAGAATTTTGACAGTGGGAATGTTACTCACCTTCTAGACATACCCTTCTAAAACAATTACAATTTTAAAAATGATGGTAGGATCCTTTGAAATGTAATCTTTGTTTTACGTATAATATTGTACGCATTTGTCTTCATGTATCACCAGTACAAGTCTAAATTAAACTTTTTTGTTTATTAACATATTGACATGGATTAACTCAAGGTCAGAATGGTTTAACAACAAATGAGATTTAAACTGCTGTCAGGAGCAGCTTAAAGAAGTAAAAGAGAGTTCTCAAGGACAGCGCTAACACAATCCAGGTTATCCTCATGAAGTTAAGCAAAGGAGGGCAAAAAGTGAGTATCTCCCTCAGAGGAATGCTTGCAAGCTTTGGCTAGCTCCAGAGATTTTCAGTCTTTTTGGGGCACTGATAATTGTTCTGGAGTTTTGCTGAACTGCATTTACCAGTGCAGATGTCAAGTTTTCTTTCTATTCATTCTGCCAAAGATCACCAAGTTCATGTATTTCTGGTGGGCTTTCACGTTCACGAAAGTCTGTAACAGTTTTCAGGAGGCGTTCAGAGTAGACATGTAAGTGTTGATGTAGGCATAGAAACTAAATCTTTCATCGTAATTATACTATGTCAGTGGGTTTAATGGCTTCAAAAATTGTCTTTGCTCTTTGATCTCTTAATCAAGTTTTCCAGTGAGAAGCTGTGGAATTTGAACACCTTAGACTTCTTTTGTAAAGCTAGACTATTCTTAATTTCCAGCATAAAGAGGGTTTCAGTTTTTTTTCCCAGCTTCAGTGCTGAATGTACCTAAAATGTGCTGGAGAACTTCTAGCTTGGTTTTTTTTTTTTTTTTTTTTTTTTTTTTTTTTTTTTTTTGGTTGAGATATTTACATAGGCTACATATTTAACTAAAGCAATTCCGCAGATCTTATTGCAGGATCCCTTCATTACCAGAGTACCACTTTTCCAGTGACCTTTTTCATCCTCTTTCCTTATGTTTCCTATATGAACCGTGCAAGAGAAATGTCAGTCACTCTGTCTTTCCCAGATCTGAAGGAAGCTGAGGTCCCTGAGCAACCAGCTTCACTCAGAGCATGGTATAATAGCAGCACACTGACAGCACTCACTGCATACTCACTGAGTGGCAGGTAATTCAGGTAGAAAACAGCATTTTTGTCAAGCTTGTCCACATAAGCCTTTTCAGCTTCCACTGTGTTAAACCTCTTGAGAGGTTAGATCCTGCTGTTACCTGTCACATAGTCAGAGTTCAGCTCTGATGGCTGTGCTCTGAAAATGCCATCAGCTAAGAGGTGACAGTGGTCAAGAAGAAATGGAAGTTGGGAGAGAAGTAGTCTTCAGTATACTTTCTAGCATTCAACCCCGTGAACTTACTTGCCTACTTACAAAGAGCAAATGGTGGGTTTGAAAGGCTTGAGATTTCTGAACCAAAGCTTTCATAGAAGTCTGGGGATGTTTTGTGACTTGTATATGTACATATGTGTGAGGATCAGAAAGAATGGGAATCTGGTCATGGATGGCTGTCACTCTGCAGTCTTGCGTGGCAGAGAGTCAGGCAGTGCCTGCAGTGAGAGGATGAAGTGGCATGTTCCTATACTGCTAAGGGTGCAGTGACTTTGTTTACCTTTTAAGTGAGGCAGTTTGCTGTTTCTGTGGATACATACATGCTGTGTTACCTCTATTGGGGTTTCTTTCTTATTTTATTCTTTTCTGTCATCTAAAGGAAACCCAAAGAAGGTAAGAGAAATGATCTGCTTGTGCTTTGTGTATAGTCAGTGGGATTTGTTCAAAGAGCTGCATCATTTTAGAAGATAGCTCAAATTTATTCCAGAGAACTAATAGAAGCAACCAGCAGTAGGTGCTACTGCCCATTGCTACAGACAATGCAATGCAGCTTGAATCCATTGGGCATTACCTGCCAATCTGTTCTGTATGCTGTGTTCTTAAATCATTTTCTCTTGACAGCAGAACTTATGGGTGAGATTTGCTTGCTAGAATTTACAGGGTTTAAATAAAACCACCAGTAGACCTGTGTACCACTTAAATGTTACTTTGCACAGCACTGATTTTCACAGATCAGTAAAAAATTAAAATTCTCTGCCTGTTGCTGATATTTCTCATCAGCAAGACAAGCTTCTGTTAGTATCTTAGAATCATAGAATCGTAGAATATTTTGAGTTGGAAAGGACCCTTAAGGGCCATCTGGTTCGACTCCTTGCAATGAACAGGGGCACCCACAGCTCCAGCAGATGCTCAGAGCCCCTCCAGCCCCACCTTGGGTATCTGCAGGGATGGGGCACCACCACCTCTCTGGTCAACCTGTGCCAGTGCCTCACTTCTCTTACTGTAAAAAGCTTCTTCCTTATATCCAATCTAAATCTCCCCTTGTTCAGGTTGATACTGTTTCCCCTTGTCCTGTCAATACATTTGGCCCTATCTAACTCCTCAGTCATCCTTTCCTCCAGTATTGCGTGTAGTAGCCTCAATGGCTGCTGGATCTATCTGAAGTCAGCTGTTACACAAGGTTTTCTTTCTAGTGAGAGCATCATCTGTTTTGGAGGCTGGATCCCTGCCTGGATTTGCTGGTAGCTGCACTGGCAGTTGCTGCTCCAGTTCTCTCTGAGCGGCTGCTATGTCATCCACCTGGCACAATTTAAAGAAGGTCGCACAAGGTTGCACGTTAATTACACTACAAACAAAGATTTTCCTGGCTCTGGATTCATATAGCACTATCAGTGCAACTGAGATTTTTCTTTAAACATGATCCCAGTAAACAAGGAAGGGGAATCTTTGGTAGTACACTCTGGCTGAAACCTCTTTGTCAAGACTGATGCTTTTCTGATGAAGGGCCTTTCAGATTTCTTGGTGCCTGCTGGATCTGGATTTCCTCATGAGCAACTGTTCTTTGCTTCAGTTTTATTTCTGGGTTAGCCCAGCCAAGTTGTATCTGGCCACAGAACTGTTTTATTTAAGGCCTGGGTATCTGTACCTAACAGTGTACTTCAGCAGCTGCCATTTTTCTGTGAGCAGGTTTTAGGAGGGTTTTGGTGCCCTAAGAAAATAGGAGGTAATGAATGCCTAGTTGCCAGCCTTTGAATATAACAAGCTTTTTCCACCAATCAGCCATATTCAGAATTTGTCAACTTCCATCATCTTCTTCCTCCTAAGATTCTTAAATACTACATTCAATGGAGGGCAGAGTCCTGTCTGAGCAGTCCTTGCTCTGTGCTTGGTGGAGAGCAGAGAAAGAAAGTGAGATTGCAATTAATAGGTCTGGGCTAGGAGCATTTATTGTATGACGTTTTCTTTTGTAGGTGAAGTACCTGAAAAAAGTGCAAAAACCAGCATACTATTTTCTTTCTAATTCAGGAGAAAATATTTCCCTCTCATTTTTATGTCTTTCTTGCATGTGAGAAAGGTATTTGGGAAATGCCACAGCTGCGAGATGAAATGGCCTAAATAAAATGAGCTATCAGAGACATCACACTACCACTTCATGTGATCAACTTAGCACAGTGGGTAAAAGTAAAATACTTTCTTTAACAAAGACTTTGCCCAGGGCAACACATAGCAGAGGTTGTGAGCAGTAACCTGCCAGCAGCCCTGCTTTTATCTCTCCTGAGTGAATGTTTCTGTCGCAGTTCAGAAAGACACATAAAAAGCCTGAGTTTGAATTACTGCAGAATAAACCTGTACTTTACCTTTATTTGTCATCTAAGTTAATCGTTCTCCTTTTATAACATTGCATTTATTTCTGGAGCCATAGCTTGTGTTGTGACATCCATGGGGTAATTATTGCTGTTCAGTGGGTATCCACTGTGTTGTAGAAAAGGAAAAGGAGCTTAGAGGTGCTTACAGGGCAGGCAGCTGTACACTGCAGTTCAGGAACAGAAAACACAATGGATGAAGAGCTGCTACCTTCAAGCAGAGCATTTCTGTTGCTTTGAGGAGGTCAGTAATCCCACTGAAGTCAAGTACTTTGTTGGGTCAGAGCTTCTGGAGGCTTTGGAGACAAATTTATCTAAAGGAGGCACTTAAAGAAAGAGAGGGAACTTATTTGAGGCGAGACTGCTCAGAGAGGGAAAATGAAGAGAATAAGTATGAGAAACAGGCTGGACTTTGGCCATTTGTTCAGCAGCATCAAAGCAAGACATTTAACTCCTGTAAGGAAACATTCAAAGAGGGAAGAATGAAGTATCTTTAAAAGGAAGGGAGGAACAACAAAAGAAAAGAAAACTATTTGTTCTTGCAGGAATGTCAGCACTGTCATTGGGATTCTGTGGAAAAGAAATATATTTCTGAAAATGTGATTTCTTCAATCCCTTTTAGCACCACTCTTAGAATCATAGAATCATAGATTCATTAAGGTCGGAAAAGACCTCTAAGATCACTTATTCCAACCCCAACCCATTCCACCATGCCCACTGACTGTGTCCCTCAGTATGTCTCCATGGTTCTTGAACACCTCCAGGGACACTGACTCCACCACCTCCCTGGGCAGCCTGTGTCAGTGCCTTACTCAGATACAATAACCCTAGATGTCAAGTTAGTATAAATCAAACTTACATTCCTCTTCTGTATTTAAAAAAAAAATAAAAATCATATGGGACTAAAATGGCTTGTATGAAGAACCAGCTGCTCTGTAATAAGAATGGAAGAACAGACTGTATATATGGGATTAAAATAAACAGTGCTGTCTTGTGCATCTGCTTCTTCTAGAGGATTGACAAGAACTGTAAAGTTGATGATGCAAAATTATCTTAATTGGCATACACATTTGCCAGCTAAGTGAGTGTCCCACTCCCAGCCCTATGTACGCATATAGTATATACTCACACATGGAAGATATCATAATTTCTTCTGCTATTTTTTAAACAGGTACAGAACAAAATTATGACAAAAACAACAGTGTGTGGGGTGAAATTAAGCTACTAATGGAGAGCACAGGAACGGATATAAAGTAAAGAAGGAAAACACCAGAGAGGGAAGCTCCTAAAGAAATTTTAAACTTGTGTAACATGACTAGTTGGTGAGCTTCATGAAGCCCATCTGCTTTTATTTTTCACAATTAGTGGGATCATGAGAGCGGCCTCCTAGCACCACTCTGGCAGCGCTGAATCTCCAGTGTGCCATGCTGTACAGCAGGTCCCAGAGTCAGCTATCCTTCATGACTGTGGTAGGTGTAAGAGATTTGCTTCATCCCTTCTCATTCCACCAGGGATTTCCTACAAAATCAGACAGGAAGCCCTCACAATGGAGTCCTCCATTCCCACACAGTGGCTGCTACAGGGGAAAGCTGGACTTCCCAATTCTTTCATTTCTGAGCAATAAAAGAAGGACAAGCCTTCCCCAAGATCACATTAAATAAATAAATAAATAAATATTCCCTGAGGGTTTCTGTGTAAAGTTACTCTTCTATCTTTTCTTTCTCTAAGATACTGATTTTTTTCAAGTCTTCATCATCAGCCTACAGAGAGCCTGCTTGGCTTTCTTACTATCACAAAGAAACATTATCCTTATGCCGCAGTGAAAGAGGAAATGCTTAAATTATGTCTAGGAGGAAGGAAAATTTTTTGTTCCCTTCTGGTACATTAATCAAGGGCTAGACCCTCAGCATGTGGCAAGAAAACTGGCACTTTCTTTCAGCCTTAAGACTCTGGTACTTCCACATTAGAGGCTTTTTTTTCCACCGTACATGTATCCACTTACTGAGCTAGAGTGGACTTGCTTGTGACTGATAGACATCCAAGAATGATCAGAATCAGGCCCTGCTATTCCAGAGTTTGGCTCAGATGAGTCACATACTGAGTAAGGTGATTACCAACACCAGGTATAAGGTATTTACTCCTTCACACACCTCTGCCAGCCTCAGGCTTAAAGATTTTTGGAAGAAAAAATGAATTTTCCCAGTGCCAAATAATAACAATTTGTGATCGGTTGTCCTACTACATATATCAGTATTCCTACTATTGTAGTTTCCTTGCAGGGAGAAACACAAAATAGTTTTTCTGTAGTGGGAGTTTGTTAGGTTTGTTTTTTTTTTAAGTGGGAGAAAAATGAGTAATCCAAGTGCAAACGTCCGGAATTTACTATTTATAAATGTCATGCTGCCACTAAAAAAAACCACCCAGAGATGGCTCTAGAATAACTGTTTGGAGAATCTGATAAAAGGTATCTTTATTGAAAGCACTGATTCAAGCTGATGAAAACAGATTTAGAACACAGAACCTATGCGTCTATGGAGAAGCCCTTTTTGACAATGGATCCACTAGGAGTGAAAACGCTAAGGAGGGAGTGTTGACAAGTGGGTGTCATTCCCAAAAGGAATACCTTGGGTGAGAATTTGGCCAAGGATCTGAGGAGTGGGAAATTCTTGACTAAAATACTATTCTCACACTTTGTTTGCACTAACACAAGGATGTGGAGGGTCCAGAGGAGGGCTATAAAGATGGTCTTAGGGCAGGAGCACCACTCCTATGGAGAAAGGTTGAAGGAGTTGAGTTTCTTTAGCTTGGAGAAGACTCCAGAAGACCTTATTCTGATCTTGCAGTACATAAAAGGAGTTTATAATCAGGAGGAATACTGTTTTTTTACATGATCCAACAGTGAAAGGACGTGGTGAAGTGGTTCAGACTATAAGAGGGGAGATTTAGGTTAAACAATAGGAAGAAAATCTTTACCCAGAGGATGGTGTGGCACTGGCATTGCTGTCCAGAGCTGTGGTTACCCCGTCCCCTGGAGGTGTTCAAGGCCAGGTTGAATGGGGCCCTGCACAGCCTAATCTGGTAGGGGGCAGCCAGCCCACAGCAGGGGATGGAGCTAGCTGGGCTTTAAGGTCCCTTTCTATTTAAATCATTCAATGATTCTATGATTCCACATCCTACTGGTCTGCAAATTGATGCAGGTATCCTTTAAAAAAAAACAGATAAACATTTGGGTATTTAATAATTATAGCACTTATGCGCTCACAAAAATATAGCAGATCTCATCCACCTGCTGTCTTATTTGCTTTTTTTAGTAGAAAATCATGCCATTTATCAGTAATTTAGATATCGGGTCATAACTTTCATTTAACGAATGGAGAATCATGGACAATTTTTCTTGCAAACACCTTATTGTATGGTAATTTTCTCCTTCGTTTCCTTTATGTGAAATGTTGATGAAGTGCAACTATGATGGGAACAAAATGGTTTTAATGTGAATATTGATGTCAATCTCTAGCTCACAAGTTGGGGTAGGCTGTTATATAAACTTGCCATGCACAATTGCTTCATGTAACAACATGATACGTGGCTAATGAAAATGAATGTTAGCTCCTTGCCATGAATTACAATGTAATACAAACATGTTTCCAGTTGGGCAAACCACTACCAATGCATTAAACAGCTTTTACAACTGAAATGATATATCAGGCAATTGAATGATCACAGCAGGCAGCTATGAACACTACAAGAACAGCTCTGCTTGGCATGTTAATCCTAACGGAACATAACCTCCAACTCAGACCAAAAGTATCTAGTGGGAATATAATGATACGTGAGATGTCGGAGATAATGCTCATTAGCTGTACATTTTATTACATATAGCGCTGAATGAGCTATGAAAGATGCAGTTTGTTCTGGGCTGAGCCTGAGCCTTCACTTCAATATCCAGAAGGTTTGGGGACTTCTGTGCTTACCAGAATCAATGAAGACTGATAAGTAAATTGCACCTTGTATTCTTCATCTTTCAGAACTGAAAAATTTATTCTGTGGAATAAATGTACAAGAGACAATATTAACTTTCTTCTGTATTGTCTGTTCCCACTGTTGATTTGACAGTTCTCTAGAGAATTTGGCCTGTATAACATTGTCATTTGTTCTTTTAATATTCAGTTTAACTCACATTGTAAATGTGTGAATATAGCCTTCAGGACTGAAGAAGTGAAGGCATGGATGAAGGTGAATTTGTACAAGTTCTGCATTTCCTTCTTCACCTGCATTACATAATACCAGAATTTGAAGCTGGATGTCTGTATGAGAGATTATCTATTGCTGAGTAACTAATATTTGAAAAGCTTTGTGTTCAACCATGCAGATAGCCTGGACATCAGGTTTGATCCTGTTTCCTTCCATCCATCTTTTGCCAACACTTCTGTAATATAGAAGATCTGATTCCAAGCCAGTTGAAATAAGTATTCAGCATATTGAATACAAGATTTGAACCAAGCATTCAGTTATCCCTTTTTAATATGTAAATATATAAATGTAACTGAGTAATAAATGAATCAAGGGAGCTGATCAAATCAAAGATGAGATTTGATGAGGATGAGGATTTTCAGTTGATGCAAACTGTAGGACCTGTGAAGAGGTCACTTGCTTGATTCATGGAAACAACCCTGGAGGGCATTTTGAGCAAAGTGTGGCTTAAAATAAAAGTCATGAAAACTGAAGAGACATAACAGAAATGACTCTCTTTGTCAAGGTTTTTAGATTTTCAATAGTATAACACTTCAATACATCAGTCCCTTGGCAACAGTTTTTATTTTCTAATTGGCAATTGAACCATAGTATGCTTGAGTGTGTAGGCTCAGGGCATATTTATTAAAAACCCAAACCTTCATTAACATTATACACCGTCTCTGCCACTCATGTGGGTGTTTATAATAAAGCAAGATACAATTCTGTAGCTTTCCACAGGTCAGCAACTGAGAGTCAGCTTCACATACGGAGCTCAAGGACCTGTTCGTTGCCTTGACAAATGGAAGTCACCACCGTGTTTTGAATATATCGCGTGCAATCATCAATATATACCACACTGGGAGAGCTAACAACACTAATTTTGTTGAACAGATAATAGGCAAGAACAAAAGTAACTTTAAGAGAGAGCATGAAATAAGAAGGTTTTTTTATCTTCAAACCACTGAAATTGTTAATAAAGTGAAATGCCTAATGATTCACTGAACTCTCTGATTTGAAAGGCAGAAAGTCTAAAAGATTTAAAATACCGTTCTTTCTGAGGAGCAATTACATGTGATTTAATCAGCCATGCATTTCAATAAAAAAGATGTAGAAGCTCTTTTATGTAGGAAGCAAAATGACTCATTAAATGAACCTTCACCATAGGGAAAAAAAATCCACATTACCATTAAAGTAGTGAACGTGATTCAAAGAAATATGCAATGAGACTTAACAGTGAAGATCTCAGGGCTGCAAAGTCACCTAAGTTCATTCTGAAGCCTTCAGCCAAAAGATTCAAAACTTGATTTTGCAGTCATACAGGATGGGTATCTTGAAGATTTTTGTCAATACGGAGACAAGCATAGCAGGAACATGCAGGTCTGTATGTTAGCCTCTCTGTTTCATCCACTGTTGTAGCTAGTACTAGCCCTCAGAGCTCTGTGACTTGGCAATGACTGTTCTCACCAGCTTTTGCAATAGTCATCAACTAGGATAAAACTGAACTGACAATTAGGTAACATGACTGGAAAAGCAATCTGAACAAAGTAATTACGTATTACAGATAGGAAGGTAGAATACATGAAGCATCTACAACTTTTTATATTTTTCTGTAAAATTACCTATACTGTAAGTATGCATGTATGTTAACTGTTCTCTTTTTTCGTTATTTAAAGAAGCCCAAACTCAGCGCATACAAACAGTGGATATATTATAAACAAGCAAAAATACAGTGATTATTTAGGTGGGACCAAAGTCATCTTCTTTCATTGCCTCTCTTTATGGCTGGATGCTCAGAAAGCACTTCAGTTCAAATATTACTTGAATAACAATGGGTGTATTTAAATATGGAGGAAGCCTGAATGTCAAGCTGTTCTGAGTACACAGAATAGAACTTATTTTTAAGTTTCCCACCAATTGAATATTTCATATGTATGAACTTGCGTGTATGAATGCAGCAATAAGGTTTATGGCTCTGTAAATCAATATTTATTAATACCTACTTTATTGAATGGATCAAAATATTATGATGAAATAATTTTGTCTGGAAGAAAATACAGTGTAAGAGCTAAGAGCCATTAAATGACCACCCATTTTGCATTTGCTGTAGCCTGTATTTCTGATAGAAGTTCTAATTTTCTTGGAAGAACTAGCAATATTATACATGGAGAGCAATTTGCAAACACCTGTCCCAGACCCACACTCTGTGTGCACATATAGCATGAGTTTAATAACAAACGATCAGAACTTGTAATTAACGCAGACAGCTCCCTAATTTGCACACAAAGTCAGAATTATTGTTTAAACTAAAAAGGTACCTTGTTGCATGCATTGATCACGGTTGGATCTATTTATGTCAGTGGGAGTTCAGTGTATCTACGTAAACACTGTGGTCCTGGAAGGTGCATTAACTTTTTAGATAGGAAACAAAAGAAGAAATTTTCAGTTCTTAGAATAAAACAGTTTTCCCTTTGGGAATTCTTTGAAGAATGTTTTGGCAATCTTATTCATATCAATCAGCCCAGTAAGTAATGGGAGGCACGCCCTTTAGCCTTCCTGCCACTTCGTTCTGCAAGATGATAGTCACCAAAAGGAGTTATGTTTGGAGAGTAAGTGTGGGAGGCCATGTGGGACATCTTGGATACTATCTACCAACCTACTCATCCATTATAGTACTTGGAAAGAAATAACAAGAAATACATAATGCATTGTTTTCTAACACTTGCAATGTGTAGATTAAAACTGTGCATAAATCACTGCCCCATGCACATTGACGGCTCACCTTGAGATGCTACTGTGGAACTACAGTAGGGGGATCTTCCTCACCAGGGGACACAAAACAAAGAGGTATTTGTGCTAATGTACAGGACCATTTGCAGATGACAAAAGCAGACAATTACTTGCCTTACTCACCTGGGGGCCATATACCTTCAGGACTAAATGGCAGTGTGAAAAGTGCTCACTGCTGATGGGCAGACCGTGTTTTATTTGTACCTGGTTCACTGTTTACTTTTCACAGTGCCTTGGGGGCTGCAACATGGAGACTGGGACACATGTTCCTACTTTAATGGTGCTTTAAATGGCACAGAGGAGCCAAGTTTGCTAAGATGAAATCATTCTCCCATGGCAACATGCTTGCAATTCTGCTTCAGCCCTCTCAGTGTTCATGTAGTTGATATCTGATTTTTTTTTAATTTAAGAGCTTTCTTCCCCCTTCTATTATTTTTGTATCCCTCGACTTCCAAGTCCACTTCTAAGTAGTAGAGATGACTATGAACATCAGCATTCACCCCCAAAATTTCACGAAGATCAGAGAATGCGTTAATCTCAGCTCCATAACTCTCAAAGGCCAACAAGATGGAAGCACTGCGGAGGCAACGGGCAGAAGTAATAATACAGATTTATTACTGAGGAAAGACTTTCCTGATCTAACAGGACAGATGCCCACATGCTCAGAGAACTGTTTAGCAAGGAAGTCAACTATTCTATTCATAAACAGGCTGTTCTACCAATTTTGTACCTCACTGGTACAAAAACGCTTGTAGTCTTCGTCCTTCCACGAGGAGCCTGATAAGGGTTGGCAAGTGTTTGGTTAGATGTCAGAATATCTTTCTCCAGATTATCTGTGCCTGCTTGTTTCCTGACAAAATACTGCCATTACTGATCAAACACCTTTTCTTCTTAAACTTTTGTGTAGATTAACTATTTAGTATTTCCTCATCTCATTACAATTTAAGATGTAAGCCTTTTAAAAAATAATCTGTGTCTTAGGAAATTTCCAGCTCTGTTGTTATGGTAATATTATTAAAATAAGTATTTTTATTACCATAATTCCCAGGTTTTACAAGGAGGAAAGTAATGAGTAATAAAATAGTACAATTGAATCATTTAACTCCATAAAAGTTTTCAGACTGTAAGAAAACTACTGAATGAAGCTGTGATATGAAAGCTAATATCTGCATGTTCATAAGCCTTCAATAATCTGTAAGTACAGAGGCACCAAAGATAAAATGTTGAACGTGAAGATAATTTCCTTTTCTCTTTTAATTTGTTAAGCCACGTGCAAGACTGTGACAACAGTGCAGTCAGTGAGGGCGTACTCAGTGTCTTTGCAGTAAAGGAAACACTGGCTCATTTATCAGTGGTCTGGATAAATAATCCTTGCTGACATCAAATATTATCTCATTTCAGATGTGACCAAAACCAGTCAAAATTATATAAAATTATGTAAAGTTATATAAAGATATTTTTGCCCCTGTCTTGTGGAAAAAATGCCATGAGTTCAGTTCATCTCAGTCATTCTTTGCCATTTGCAGCCAAGTCCCCAGGGGATCAAGTCTTGAGGAATTTGCACCACTTCCTTTCAATTTTTCCCAGTTGTTAGTCCCAACTTTGAGCCTCTGGAGGTTTTCCTCCCCAAGTCTGCCAGTATAAGCTGGCAGAAGCTCACAAAATACTTTATTGGGCACCCTTAGCTCCAAGGTGGCTTAGCAGAAGCGCTCCTCACCTTGTGAGGTTGAACATTTTGACTTATCCATAGTGCCCACCTGAACAGCAGAATAGCTTTTACAAGGCCTAAAGATATTTAGCTGTGGTGACATACAAGAGCAGAGAATGCAGGTTGTTTACATCAATAAGTGTACGTTTAATTAAGAATTAACATATTGAGAAGCCACACTTTCATCTTTGTCAACTTTGGAGACATAATTCATTCTTTTCTCCATCAGTTAGCTCTTACCAATCTTTTGCTGGGACAGAACATTCATTATATTCTCCTCAGACGAGGGAAGTGTTTACACTGTCCTTTTGCTAGCAGCAAAATGCTTTATCCACCAGCTGAATTGCTGTACCCTTTATAATTGCTCAGCCTAATTAACACTCCAGTAAATTACACACCTGCACTACCTTCCCATCCCTGCACTCCTCTTCTTCAGCACTGATGCTGTTGTTAAAAATGTTAAAATGTTTCCGAGCTGTCTGTGCCTTCCTGGAGACCAGAGCATGCTGCATGCTGTGCTTTTCCATGAAGAATGAGGAAGATGCAGGCTGGCTCAGAACCCTGTGACACAGACTATTTTTAGAGTCCCCTTTTTCTGAGAAACTAGTTTCCCATGGGAAATAAATCCTCCAGGGAAAAAGTCGTTTCCACCTCATTTGTTAATCTAAAATATCTTTGCTTTTGGCTTCCTGCTATGGAGTACAGAACTGCTGCATCTTGTTAATTTTGCAGTATCACTAAATGACACTGAGATTTAGTTAGAAGGAAACCAATTTTAGTCCCATTAGTTCGTAGCAACATTTATATGAAAAAGTGCTAAAAATTTTTTTAAAATGTTTTGCACTTGGAAAAACTTGTTCTCTGAAACCAACAGGTTATCTGTATGAAAGTTAATCAAAGCACTGACCCTAGGGCACAGTCAAAGATGTTGCTACAGGTGCTCAAAAAGTGAATTACATCCTCTACAAAATTGAAATATCACATCCAAAGAGTAAGTAAAAGATCAGAGTAAAAGTAGAACAGTTACTGTTGCTGTATCTATAAACGTCTGCAAGAATGAGACCTTCAGGCTGCTGCTGGAAGCTATAGATTTAAATTATGGGTATGTTCCTTTGTCTTGATACTGTCGTTTTTAATATCTTCTCTGTAAGATTGTGCACCCTGGAATCATCATCCCCCTGCAACATGTATTCATATTGACTGGGCTGGACTGTGCACACAGAGTGACTGTGAGCAGAGCTATTTCTACCTTCACTTAAAATAACAGACTGGAGCCAGACTGCCTCTGGCTACAAGGGTGAGTTGTCACAGTAAGGCTGGAGATACCACACAACGTGATGCATCATGTGATATCTACAAAAAAACGTCAGTACCAAGGATTTCAGTCAAATGTATCCTGAGTGAGTAAGAGTCATTAGGGATATAGTGTAAATATTTAAAGAGTAGTACAGGAAAAGGGATAGTTTAAACAAAGATCAGCCTATTGAAACTTCAGATTGAGACACAAAATCAGCAATTAGTTTTCAAGTTTTTAAAGGAAGACTCACCGTTTCACCAACAACGTTTCAAGTGGACATATAGTTGCATAAATGATGTTTGCAACAGGAAATTTGCTGAGATTACTGCCAGGAAAAGAAGTAGCTGAAACAGATAGTATAAAATGTCTGAGCAAGTTTTGACATGACTACATTCTTTTGGGAAAAAACCTGTGATTCCACCTGAAAAGACAGAACAACAATACCAAAAAGCTGTCATGAAACAGAACTACCATCTTCCATTTCCAGAGCTATGGCAAATTCACAGTGTGACTGTGACCAACCAAGATTTCACCAAGACCAAAGTTTCAGGACAAAATTTTCAATATGAGGATCTTTCAGGTGCTGGGCATCTTTTGCTTGAAATCCTGTCTTTACGTCTGCTACCATATACGTTGTTTTACAGAAACATCCACGAGAAAGAATTCCTGGCAATCAGTTTGTTTTCGAGCTAGCAGAACAGTACCTGCAATAACACAGAGCACCATGGTTCTGTCAAAATGTTGAGAACTGAATTTTGCTAAAAAGATTCAAGACAGGGATTGGTGTCTGAATGATAGTGCTATATTTCTGTCATCAGGAAAGTCCAGTTTGGAGACTGGCAGGAGGATTTTGCTGTTTTTATCATTGCACTTCAGCTATTCGGAGCAGGCCAAGCATGGGAAACCAAGCCATACAACAAAAAATGAGTTAAGCGAGAGTCTGTAAAAGGCAGTGAAGCAGCCCTGCAATTCACGCCAGCTCCAGCAGCTGCTCCATGCTGATACCTGTCCATGCAGCCAGGCCATCTGGGTGACAATGGCAGAAGTGTTCCCCAAAGTCATCGTGGTACACAGGTGACCTACTGGAAATTACGAAAAAAAAAATGAAAAAAATGCACAGAATATCAGAACAGATTTTTCCACGGAAACATCCCACTGTCTTAAAAAAGATCAGAGGAAGACAATGAGGCTTGCATCTTCAGATCTATGGTGGGTTTCATGATATTTGAGGCTTTTCCTTTGTGATTAGAGCTCCAGAAACTGAAGAAATGGTACAAAAGACATTGTAAATTGGAACAGAAAAATAAACAGATTCAGGACATGCTTTCACTCCACAAATTATTCATTTAAAAATATTTTCATGTAGGTAGCTTACACTGAGAAATGAAAGTTGATTCAAAATTTGGGGGACAAAATTCCTCATTTAAGATAATCTTAAAATATTTTAAAAATTCAAAGTTTTCTAAAAATGATGAGTGAAGAAAATTGTCAAAACAGAACTTTTCTTTTGATGGATATTAGAACAAATATAGATAAATCAACATATTTTGTTGAAATAATTTCAGAGAAATACTCATCCAGGTGTGATAGTCAGAGAAAGGATTACCAATTATGTCTTACTGAATAAGTCTGATTGCATAGAGGTGGCACTTTACTGTCAGTTTCTCTTAAATCAACACCTAGAATTATTTGCATTGAAAAACAGCTGAACTGCAATATGAAGTCTCAGCAGTAGAAGTGGTCTTGTACAAGCTCTTTAAAAAAACAAAATATTTTTCTGCTTTTAGATTCAGTGCATACTGTGCTTGTAACTCCTGCAGTGGGAGATAAGGAGTGTGGCAAAAAAAAAAATTATCACAAATTATACAGCATTTGATTTCTTTTCTTTCCCTACAACATTGCATTTCCATAAT
The DNA here is from genome assembly GCA_023055505.1 of Callipepla californica brunnescens. NCBI lineage: Eukaryota > Metazoa > Chordata > Aves > Galliformes > Odontophoridae > Callipepla > Callipepla californica. Next base: position 10,039,707 of record JALIRH010000014.1, read on the forward strand.
TCTCTCTGACCCCATTATCATCTTCTTTCCTATTCCTTCCAGTGCTGAAACATCTGAACAGACCTATTATTTACTGCCTTGCACTTCCTATGCCACATCCCACTGTACACAATTGCTTTTGAATGTTTCTGCCTTAACATTACTATGTCTCACCATTTCACCTCTGAAATTTTTAGATATAATGCCAACGGGTCTACAGATATTTATATGCATAGCTTGCAAATAATACAAGATGAAGAGTGTTTCCTGAGTTAGGTTATGACTTGAGAATGAGAAAAATGATCCTCGTATTAAGCACTGTTGATTTTATGTTTCTCTCTGGTCCAGAGGGAGCATAGTGTCCCCACAAAAGCACAAATACTTCTGGGTATTTCACGCATTTGGTGAATTCAACACTATTTGGAACCAGTTTCAGATATTAGTTGACAAAAAAATCCCTCAGTTAATCTCATACTGGCAAGTCCTTTCATTACTGAACTGGAATGCATACAGCATGAATAAAAAAAATGACCCATTAAATCATCTCCAGCAATTTTGTGCAGCTATCAGACATATGCAGCTTGATTTTCCCCTGACGTATCCCTCTCTCGAAAAGATGAATCTCAGTGATTTCAGCATATTAATCTTGATTAGTCCTCATTATCTTACAACATATTGTATTTATTTTAATATATTGAGCTGCCTCAGAACAGACAAAAACAGAGAGGAGAATCAAACCACCCCTTGGGGGTGGAGGTGTCTCCGTTTTCTTTAGTAGAAGCTCCCAAAATTCATCCTTTCTGGGCTGTACTGGCAGATTTTCGTTCATAGATCAAAATAGGAATTTAGACATGTAGCTCACATGTGTAAACCTACATGGTGATGCCTAAATTTAGTTGTCACAATTTTATACTGCACTGGGTGCACACTTGTCTGGCTCTACTGAGGTGAATCCTCCTTTCATAAGAAATTGAGGAGCTTCATAAAGCTTGTCTCCACTTATCTCCACAAGCTCACTGAAGTTCATTTAACGGTAACAAAGGCCCACAGAGCTGCTCTCAAATGTGAAGGAATTGACTTAATTCAGCGTCACAGTTTGTTGTTTCCTTGGAACAGTGCCCCAGGCTGTAATGCAATCACTGCTGCTGTACTAAATTTCAAGCTAGATCTTACATCAACAAAAGACAAGGAGTATCATGCAGAGCAACATCAAGATAAATTTAGTGTGAATTAATTTTATCAACAAACACACTGTAAATCTTTTCTTTCTCTTGTTTAGATATTTTTGCAAACATGTGAAGTTCAGATAAAATCAAAATGTGTATCTCTTTGTCTCCAAAGAGGAGAAAGAAAGGGCAAAATTCAATGGACCACAAAGAGACATCCATTGGCATTTTGCTTTTGACTCCCAACAGCAATAATCTCCTCCAAACAGCTTGACAGCTACAGAGAAGAATGACTATGCAGTACCACAAACCTGATGGAAAGTGATGTGAAAGATTTGGGAAATCTGCCTGCATCAGGCTTGGAATGATCCAGTCTACAACTTTCTATATAACCCATTTTTATGCCAGGCTCTGTAAGAGGAGACTCAGGAAGGTTTCCCATGTCTGAACCTTGAGAACAGCAGAGTGGCTATCTTATTTATAGATATTGCCTCAAAGAAGCGGTGCTCGTCAGCGTCTGTGCCCAAAGAGTTTTGGTCATGCAAGCAGTAACGTGATTGCTGGCACTGGAAAGACGAGCCATTGCCCAGTTTTTAGAAACATGTCATTTTCTATTCAGAAGGATTTATAGGCTAAACTATAAATGTACCCCATGTCTTTCTGGCACGCAGTGCAGTTTGGTTTATTTTTCTCCATTCCATTCATACCAAGCAAGAATTTATTTCTGGGATACTGTGTCTGAAGAGATTAATGCCTTTTAATTTAATGTAGAGAAACAATTCTGTTCTCATGGGATTCATGGTTCAGCAGCAAATGCCTGGTAACCCTAATTTTAAAAAAGCTGTCTTAAAGCAGCCACACAACTTCATGCTGTCATATTAAATGATAGAGCAATTTCAAAAAATTAAACACAGCACCAAAGGATTTTAGTAGCAAATTTTAATAGGGGTCAAGTGGTTTCATTTTAAGATTCACCCTGCATTAATTTATCTTAACTTTCTTATTTCATAACAACTTGTAAAACTTCTGAGGCCATGTAGCTCACAGCAGTGGGTATTACTGGGTAATTTGATGCAGTTAAAAGAATAATAAAAGCCAATCATCTCCTAGAAGAGAGGGAGCAAAATGTTAGTTATATTAACATGAAATGTCACCAGCTAAAAAGGCTATCACAAGCAGCATCTCCACTTTATTATGTCAAAAAAAAATCTCCTTTAAATCCCATCCCAACAAAACCTTGTGCATTTCATAGAATCATAGGATCTTTTGGGTTGGAAGGGATCCTTGAGGTCATCTCGTACAACCCACTGCAAAGAACAGGGATATCTCCAGGCATTCTGAAAGGATGCCCTCATTCCCTAGCATTAACTGCAGTGGTCATAAACTGAGGAAACAACCTTCCTGGAACACCCATCCACATCTGGCAGAAGAGTGAAATGGCAATGAAAGGATCAACCAGGTCAGTAGAGAGGAAATCCCTGGTGTGGGGCTGAAGAGCTCTGGCTTTGCATGAACAAAGTTCTTGGCCATGAAGGGTGACATAGGCATGGGGCTGCACCTGCATGGAGCACTTCCAGCCCCACCATTCCCTCTCCTTCAGTCCCCCTCTTTCTGTTTTTTTCTCTCCTTCATCACTTGAAGAATGGGAAAGGGCATATGAAGTCTTGGTTCTATATTCTGTTTGTTGGTTGTTTTTTTCTCTTTTTTTATTTTTAACCCCAATGTGAGACTGCTGTCATACTCCTTCCTCATGCATCATTTTGAATTGCTTGGAGCTGCTCATATTGCAGGCTGTAGAAGATCTCCCAGCCTCAATGGGCACAGTTCCAAGTCTTTATTCCTCGATTTTCTTTGAAAATTAACCAAGCAGCTTTCTCGTCCTGTTCTCCCATCGAAGTGACTTACTGTATGAGAAATATCTACTTATTTCAGCAGTCAGATAGCTTGCTTTATTAGTGCAGAGACATGTGCTGTACAGGATTTTTCTTCCTGCTGTGCTTAATTTCTGAATTCAAGGGGATTATTAAAAAGGAGGAGAAAAAAAAGATTAGGTGCGCTTTCATCTACCTTCCCAAATGATGCCAATTCTCATCAGAAAGCAGCAAACACTTTCTGGAAAATCACTCTTTATGGCTCCCCCCAAATCTTTGATCAAAGGTCTTAGAAATAAATCGATTGTGTGAACATCCATCTATTTGACGTGCAAATTGTGCACTTAAAAAAATAAAAAATTAAACTTTATACTTGTCAGCTCAATATAACACTTCATTCTTTCCCGATCCATTTGAAAGAATGTTGAATTTGACACAACACATCTGAATTCACTTAAATCCTACATTCAGTTGGTGCAGTAGCATAGTAAGTTAATGACTTTAAAATTAATGAAAAATACAGTTCAATTTCTCCAGGAATTAATTGGATTTTAATCCTTAATCTTACTTAATTAAATGACTATTTCTGACAAACTGTTCAATTTGTTTGGGAAACTTTTTGCATACATGGAAAGGAATGCATTTAAAACTGCTCTCTTTTTTTGATGTATTTTACATTCCTGATATGTCCCGCTCAAACTTCAGCATTTAGTTCTGTTTATATCCAGGATCCAGCTCACCCACAAATTATCCTACCTGATTCCCTGAAAAAGCTGAAAGAGCTGAGCAGAAAGGCAAGTGCTCTGGTGACACCAGTTGCAGGACACTCAGTCTTTCCCCTCTGGCCATCTCTGTAGGATCCACTTTATGACTGGGGGCAGAACTGACTGTAGTGCCCAGGAATGGGTGTTAAACTTGGTCAGCAGCATTTTACATCAGCTGCAGAGTCTGAACTGGATAAAACGAAAAGTCCTTTCCATAAGGCTCCAGTAGCTTTGCCTGGAACAGTCTGGGTAGTGAAAGAATTTCTTCTTTGTTTAAACATGTGTGTTCCAGCAAACAAAGCCCCTTCACTTAATTTTTAAAGATGCCAGTTTCTTGAAGTATTTTAGAGCATTTTTAGGAGAATTTTCCATTAAAAATTTAAAAAGCAGCAATAAATTGTGTCCTCAAAACAAATCCCATCAATGAGAGAGAGCCAGTTCCAGCAAAACTCCCACTCAGTTTTCTTTTAAATGCACGTTTTAATATGGCTGAGCACATATCAGACTGCTTCAAGATGTAAGCTAACTGTATCAAAACTGCAATAAAAAATGTGTGATCCAAACACTAGAGTTACCTCTGAGTCTAAGCATAGCTGGTAAGTCCATAAAGATGCATCTGAGGATAAAAACATTTGCATTTAAAAGTCACATCTTCAAGCTTTTATATCCATTTGAGAAGTCTTTTAAACATTTCTCTTGCAATTTTGGAAATCTATGGTACTCATATTACAGATTATGATGGAAAACAGTCTAGGATTATTAATAATAGATCATGAATATATGATGTTCATGTCGATTATCTCATTAAATCAGACACATTCCCTGCTCAGCTTTGTTCCTTCAAGCTTCTGCTTAGGGAAGCTGTTCCCAAGAGAAACCAAAAGGGAAAAGTTTGTACTCTTAAGATCTGATTATTCAGAAGGAAAAGGAGCAAAGCAGGCACTTGGGGGGGGTTAAGAACGTTATTGTCATTACTTTTGAATTAGTGTCTTTCTGCTAAAGGAATCCATACAGTGGAAAGATACGTGAAGGCTATGGATGGATGGATGGATGGATAGATAGATAGATAGATAGACAGACAGACAGACAGATAGACAGATGAGGAAAATTACAGGGGAAAAAAAAAAAAAGAGCTAAATGTCTGACAGCTAAGATTTTTTTCATAACTTGTTGCTGCAAATATCCCTAGAAAGAGATCAAAATGAATGTTGTGACTGGCTATTATTTTGTCAAGAATATACCAAATTTTGAGGAAATAAAAACTATGGACCACACTGCACACTGGCTATATCATTTGCTGGAATTCCATTACAGAAACTTGACAGAACAAGAAGAATATGGTATATTGAGTACTAAAGTAGAATCACATAACCGTAGCACCACCAGGCTGGAAGAAAACAAACACCAGCCCATCCCTGCCATGCCCCTTGCCCGCGTCCCTTAGTGCCACATCTCCACAGTTCTTGAATGCCTCCAGGGACAGTTACTCCACCTCCCTTGGGAGCTTGTGCCAGTGCATCACCACCCTTTCTGAGAAGAAATCTTTCATAATATCCAACCTGAACAAAAAACATAAAATTGTACAAAGACTTTTATTGCAAGGACCTTTATTGAAAGGATTTTTCAACATTGCAGTATTATTTCTTTTTAGCCATATGGAGTGTTCTGTGTACGATATTTAGTGTGACATAGAAAAACAAGATCATTCATCCCATTTATCCATGTGTTTGAAACTATGAAATGTGATGTATCTCTACATTAATGTAATAATATTTTCCACAAGTCACTAAAGCTCAACACACACCAGCACAAGCTTCACAAGTTAGTCTAGAATGTCAAATGGGAGCTGTAACATTTTACACCTCAATGCAAAGGGCTGATAGTTGCTGAGATCATGCTCATGCCCTTTGAGCAGCATCGCATCCACATATGTATCTGTGCAGCAGCACTGAGTACAGCCAACATCTAAAAACACAGTCAGTGATTCGTAGGGCCCCCTCTTCTTCCCTTAAATATAATATCCCTGGTTTTTATCCAATACAGAGGTTAGATCTTCTGCAAATCTTTTCAGGGTGTCTGCTCATTGAAAATCTTAGCCTGCTTATATGATGCAATCCCTTAACTGATGTGTTTTTAAAAGTTTAAAGTACATGTTACAGAATAAATGTGAGTAACAACATGTACAGAAGCATGCCTCGGAATGATCCTACCCTGTTTCTTCTACGTAGTGAGAAAAAATGCACCTTTGAAATTGCTGCAGTACATACATCGCTGTTTTTGATATCACAGCCTTCCATCCACCACTTAGGATTGAAAGTTGTTGGGTAATCACATGTGTTTTTGTCACGTTGTGTATCAGTCTAAACAATAATCCAATGGTTATGATGTATTATATGAAAAGAATCTCATTTGTGTTTGCAAAAAAAAAAAAAAAACAACCCCAGAGCAGTAATTTTGGAGATTACTCCTGAAATGTCTGCGTAATGATAGCTCTGTGTCTGTCCACCATTTCTGCTAGAAGTGGGGAGTAAAGAGAGGGTCTTGTGGTGTTAAACAGAAAGCAAAGCTGCAGAGATGTGAAACATTCTGTGTGCAAGCATATTCTGCATCTGCAGCCAAAACTGCTTCAATTTTGATCTGTAAATATGCACAGTAAAACAGAAAATGCAGAGCTGCCTGATGAATCTACCCAGTAATTTCAAGTTGTAAATATGTTTGGTAAGAAACTTATTTTCCCATAAAATGAAGCAAAAATACCTCACAGAGGAAAATTATTTGCCATTAATTATTTATTGAGCTGGACTCTTGAAGGGTTTTATTAGTGTCAGGTTTTTGGAGAAAACAACTGTTGTATTGCAGAGAAGATAAACTTGCTTTGAGTTAAGGGGAGAGATATCAGACTCAAGTAATATTGCAGAGAAGATAAGAAGCACTTGTTATGAGTCATTTTGAATGCTTGGTTATGATTCTTTCTGAGGCTGGTGAGTGATGCAGATGGACAGTCTTTTATGAGAGTCCACCTAAAAATCAGATGTCTGTCATGGCACTTTAAAATAATCCTTTGTAATTCTGTTATTATTTCACGGTAAAGTGAAAAACTTCGTGCCTTTTGTTCTGCTTCCTCAGTGCAAATTGCAGGGCATTTAGAATCCACCAAGAAAAGTTACTTAAAATGCTGTGTAAAGCAGAAGCTGACGTTTTGGATTTTTCTGTAAGAAAATGAAGAATGAAAAAAAAAACAAAAAAAAAAAAAAAACAGGCAAAAGTCACTGACCTCTCAAAGTAAAACATATTGTTAAAAATAATACTGTGTCCTTGCTAGCAAAGCAAGTGACCCAAGGCGAATTTGTTCCAAAGCCTGTATACTTGGTAATCTTTGCTTATCAGTGCAGAAAGATAACCAGTGCTGGCTTTGAGCTACTGCTGACTGATTTAATCACAATGATCTGCACTGTAACTGGAGTGGAATACTACAAACCAGAGTGCAAATGCTGAACAAAAATCATCATCTTCAATCACCTCTGTGCTATTTGATTCTCACAGAGGAAATGAGACCATTGCCAATCAGGTTCCTTGGCTCACTACAGAGTTAGAATGAGCAGTCATTATAAAGGACCAGACCTGTTAACACTCAGCCCATTGGCTCTCTGTGATGCAGTTAAGAAATGTCAGATCTCTCTATGCCAATAGAGCACAATTTCGTAACACACAGGTGCTTAGCACATAGAATGGGACTCACTGTTTGGGTGCGCATTACTTGGGAACAAATTGAAATCCCTGTCCCCATCTGTCCAGTATGGCAGCTGAAAGAAATAATGCTCTTGGCTCTTATCCTGATATAGATAGGAACTGTCATGAAATAAGATTCGAGGAGTAAAAGGAGAACTTATTAAAATAATGTAGTGATAAAGGATAAAGACTTCATAACCCATTACAGATCTGCCAGACTGGAAACCTTGAAGTCTGTGCCCCGTAGAAAGGGGGTTTACTTTGCATATATATTTAGTCATGTTTATGTGAATTATTCTGATTTTAAGTCAATATTTATTTCTATTTCAGTGCTCACTTACCCCTGTTGCCTGACTTCTCATCATGTCATTTGTTTCCTGACCCTTTGTAAGAATGCCAAAGAAATGTCCCAGAAAGTTTTCAGTATTCTGAAGAATGCTATATCCAGTGAATCAGCTGCCTGTATTTTCCCAGTCGTGCTTTCTGACAGTCTGTGTGTCTGCAGACCCCTCCTGGACATTTAACTGTTTTTAAAACTGCATTTAAACCCCACAAAGACACGGATGCCTTGCTTCTCCCTGAACTGATGCTCCTAGCACAGCACTTCTGCAGGACAGTGCAGAATTCTAACAGACTCCTTTATGTTAACTCCTCCTCCTTGGCTCCTAAGTGCCTAAATGAATGTCTGTAGTTTATTTAGTTTCTTCTTAGTTCTTCGATTGCACTCATCTAAGTATCGGTTTTGTGGCTCAGACATAGTGTGAGAGTATTTATGTATTGCACATTGTGCCAAATAACATCATAGCCAACTGTGCTGAAAACTTGGAATAGAATTCTTGTCCCAGAAAAAGGCACACCTCCACGTACCTCCAATTTTCCTGCATAAATGGAGTGATACACATAGAGGAAATGTAAGAATTTATTGTTCATCATCAGATTATGCTTTAAAACGTTGTGAGCTCATTTTTGTTCACATGGAACTTATTATCTACCACTTCTGCCTTGTAGTTGATCTATTTATACCATACTTACCAAAATGTTGGGTTTATGTGATTTTGTATATGAACATGTTATATAAGAAAAAACTCTGTCTTTTATTTACAGATCAGATAGTACAGTTGTTATTAGGATAAACAGCACTCACAAAAATTGAATATACAGAATGTGACAAAAATTATAATGCATTTGAAACAAATTAATTCACTATCTGCCTGTCTTTGATGTATTTAATTGAGATTTCTGTGTTTAAGCCTCTCATGTTTTATTCATTCTGCAAATTCTTATTTTTAAACATATATATACATTATTTGAAGGATTTCTTCTCTTCCTACTTATTCTGGAATAATTACATTGTCTGATAGAGGGATAGTGACAGTTTTGAATTTTAAGCTTCTCAATCTCTGTTCTGTGTTTTGAGTACATATACCTGCAGGCAACTTTTGTTATGCCAAGCCAAAATGGCAGCCTTGGGGAATAGTACATTACAGGCCAGGCAAGTTTGGTGGAGGGCCTTTATTCACAGCTGTCATGAAGGAATACACCTCTAGCTCTCATTGTGATTTTGCTTTTCCTATGTTAGTGACACACGTGAGAATAACAACACAGCCTGACCAAAGAAGAGTCCAGCATTAGAGAAAATAAAGGGGAATAATCAAAAGATGAGTTGAATTTCAGTAACAGTCAATTCTTCTCAGGTGGTGCCTGTCAAAGGTTGAGTTTTCTCCAATATCTCATGACTGCCCTTACTCAAAAGAAACACTCATTTACCGCTAGAAGCTGGTGATTACAATCCTAATTCTGCCACTTATAACAGATCATGAACTACTTGGAGTACGATTCGGTTTGAGATCCACAACACGGTGGCTCTAAAACCTGCCTTTAAAATATAAGAGAAGAATGAATAAACAAGTCAAGAATATGTAGATATTACTGCAAAGATATGGAAAAAAAAAGATGTTACAAGAATAATATCCAGGTGCACAGGTGCAATTTGAAGAATCACTGCATCTACATACAAGAGAGGAGAAAAAATTTTCTTACACTAAATATAGGAGCCATAAATGATTTGTATATTTGCATGAGTATCCTTTCTCCATTTTCTTTTTGACTTTGACAGATGCATAGACAAATATATTTTCATCAATCAAATTCATTAGCTTTCTTTCCTTCTTCTGTTTATAGAACAGAAAGTTCAGCTTGGTTCCCACAGTAAAATGAATGGGGAATTTTGAGTGATTTGCTTGGCTCTCCCAGTGCAGAAAAAAATACAGCATCCTACTAGGTACCTATTTAAATATAAACATTAAAAGATCCAGCCCCCTAAAAGTCTAATACAATCACTTTGATTAATAATTCAATTCACTGTGTTACATTTAGATATTTGAGTGAAAGATAAGTTTGTTTTAATGTCCTGTACCCATTTTACCTAAGGCTTTGAGAAGTTGATGCCATTGTTCAGACTTCATGATGGGTATATTTTTCAATATAATAGGATCTTTCAATAGTTAATATTGCTATTACCACACTGAGAATATTCTGGAATAGGCAATACCCATGAAATCTATTCACATCATAATATATTCAGGTCAAATATTCAATATTCTGTGGCACACTGGGAAAAGTGTCTCTTCAGTTTTCTTTTTTTCTGTATTTGTGACAACATGAATGAAAAAGAACATCTGGCACCAGTAATGATAGCAGCTGTGTGATAACACTGGCTTTTATCATAGAATCATAGAGTATTCAGGGGTGGAAGGGACCCATAAGGCTAATTGAGCCCAACTCCTTGCTCAATACACGACCACCCAAAAATAGAAGAAATTCTGCTTGGCTTCCAGAGATGAGGTATTAGTACAGCCTGGAGAGTATGTCAAGAATAACATGAAATCACCAACATAATATTAATTATCTCTGTACCTACTACACTTCTCCTGTGGACTCCTCTCCAAAGGACATTTTATTGTCTTTTAATCATAGGAAAACGGGCCATATGGAGAGGACAGTAGCATTATGTAATAGAGATAAACAGAGGTCTTTAGGAGGACCAGATGATATGCTCCAAAACTGTAATTGCTATAAATAACATCATTGTAGATTCTGCATTTACTCTGTTTCAGCAATTTCTACACACTATTTACACATTATATACAGATAATATATCTGCACATTTGCTAGTCAGAAGGGATTTTTACTTAACTGCTTGTAGAACAAACTCATCCAGGGACATGCCAAAAAAAATATCAAGCTGTGTTTTTCTGCTTTTACAATCAGCAGCAGAAGTAGCAGTCCCTTTATCAGAGCTCTCATGGGCAGTTCGACAGATTGATTTTATGAGTAAACAAAAGACAAAGAGAGAAAGGTTACACAGATTGAGAAAGCTCATACCATGAGGCCACTTTGCTGACAGGAATCACATCAACATGTAATACAATGAACCAATGTGGTGCACTCAGTATTGTTTCCTGGGTTTCATTTCTATGCTCTAGGAAGAGAGGGATTGGCCTTAAGTTAAATAAGAGAAGGTTCAAGTTGAATATCAGGAAAAACTTCTCAGAAAGAGTAGTAACTGTCTGGAACAGGCTGCCCAGGGAAGTGATGGGATCACTGTCTCCCAAGGAGATCAAGAACTAAGGAGATGTGGTTTTTAGGGACATGATCAGTTGGAATGGTGGGGATGGGTTGGGGTTAACTAGACGATTTTAGAGTTCTTTTCCAACCTTAATGATTCTATAATTCGCTTGCATGACCCTCAAGACCTGGTGCAAAATTTGTATTTTCTTGCAGTTATCATCCACCCTAAGAAGGGCACTTTAGTGATATCTGGAATCAGGCAGGCACAATTGGAGGGCAGTAAAGGTGTCATAAAACCATGACACCATCCCATCGCAAACTCACTTTAGCAGAACCTTTGAGGGTGATGGATGGAATTTGCTAAATAAATTAACCTACAGTTGCGCTTCTGGTTTCCTGCCTCTTGGGTGCTCACTTGATTTTAAGAACCTTCCAACATACCTCCAGCTGCAGAAACAGCCTTACCTATCATCCACAGGGTTCAGCATAGTGCTCCAGGCTCTTGGCTATATTTCAGGGCTGAGAAGAGCTGAAATAGTGGAGGCCATGAACACACCTCACAAGATCTGTGGGAAACCACTGATGAGAATATAAGTTGTACCCCCCCTTACCTCCCCTTCTTAATTCACTGCCACATTGTGCCAGCTCTCCTAGAAAGACGTAACAGCTGAAGGCAACATATTACTGTTCAGCCTTGCTCACGCTCTCATACAGACACGGAAAAGCCAGTGCTTCATTTGCAGCATAAGAGTAATGATGGCAGACTTCAGTGGGAAGCACTCTTGACTCCATTCCACCAACATTTACATTAAAAATGCATGCAGTTGATTTCAAAAAGTGAACTCCAAAAGCTTAAGCTAAATCAGAGCCTTTCTGCACCTATGGCTACAGGCTAATCACTGTTCAGACATCATCTGTGGGGAGCTGCTGTCTTTCAGATACCAGGGCCCCTCCAGCAGTATGAGTAAAGATGGCAGCAGCAGAGGATTAAAGGACTGACTTGTCAATCAGTCACTTGTTAGTTCCACGTTAAACAACAATGTCAGGACATGCAAATCAAAGCTGTTTGTTAAGAATCTGCAGGAAGGATTTAAAATATAGCGGTACTATTTAAAATCCATTTTGGGATATGTTAATAGTTTATTATGAATGTAAATTTGTATTAGGCCTTGCAAACCTTTTTATCATGTTATGCAAATTCGTTTTAAAATATGTTAATGTAGTTCCTGACACAAATCAGGAGAACATGATAACTAAGACTAATGTTAAAAAGAATAATTTCTGAACTTTGTGATTATAGATAAGGTTGTATTTGCGAACTCACAGATTATATAATTCAAACTCTGACCTAAGTCCAGGTTTGTAAAACAAACTTATCAAGCAATGAGATAATACATTTGACACTGAACAGCTCTATATCAGTCACAAAAGTGGTTATTATGAATATTTTGCTTCTGCTGTCTCATCACCACTGGATATTTTTGAACTTCTTACTTAAAAACAACCCCTAACATACCAAGGCTTAAAAAATGTGAACTTTTTCCCTTCTTTCTCCATCTTCCCCTACAGCAATATCTGGCTGTAAAATGCAGATTGGGATTTGTGTTCCATGGTCTGCAGGTGCTACAGCTTGAAGCTCTGGGGGAAGAGCACAGATGAAGGTTCATCCTGTTGGTCCAGCAGAGCGTTTGCAAAGGTGGCAGTTTCACAGCCAGTGAAACTGAGGTGTTAGAAGTTTCACTGCTCTGAACCTTTACCTTTAGGTAAGAACTAACAGACTCAGCAGCACCTCTAAACCCACCAAAACACAGATAACTTCATTTCTATTCTCTTTTTAGCTCTGGGAATGCTAAAATGCTGGGCAAATCATAGAATCTTCTGAGTTGGAAGGAACACTTGAAGGCCATCTGATCCAACTCCCCTGCAGTGAACTGGGACATCCACAGTTCTGACAGGTGCTCAGAGCCCCATCCTGTCCAACCTTGGGTGTCTAAAGGACAGGGCACCACCACTCTATGCAAGTACCTCCTTTCCTCTCCATGTCTCCAAAGTGAATGTCCTAGAAATGAAGGACTTTAGAGTTCTGTGTCTTTCTCATGTTAGTTTTGGTGTGGTGAGGTCTCAGGCTGTATTTTATACTTTTTTGCTCTATGAATATGGCTGCTTGCCTACCCTCCAAATTGCAGTGCCATGGCTACCCACTGGAACATGTGTTGAAGTTTTAAAAAATGTACTGGTAATGAGCAATTAAAAATATGTTAAAGCTTAATCTATTAAGTCATTTCAGAAGAGACAGTCACGCTCTGTGACAGAAATAACTCACACTACCAAAGATCCAAATACTCTGACTTTTGGGAAAGCTCTTATTTCAGTGTATAGCTTCTTTTTTCCCTGGAGTTTAAACCATATCTCTTAAAATTTAAGTTATAAAAGCTCCATCTTAAGTGAGAGGTAAACATAAGGAAAAATGTGATGCTGTTCAGCCTGACATTCAAATGCGTATCAGATAATGATGAACTCAGGGGCAGAAAGATTTCATCCATTTTGATATCCCAACTACATACGAATATTTATGGATTTTTCCTGAACTCTTTACATGGTTAAATCATATTGGATATGGTATAAGTGTTACATGGAAAACATCCACAGAGTCTACCACAGCCATCTCATAATGGTGTTGTTTCCTCAGTCCTCCATGTTTTGCTAACTAAAAGTAGAAGCCAGAAGTGCCCCAATATGCTAAGTAACTAAATTCTACTTTTCAATTTCCAGAAAATTTTGTCTTCATTTTAATTCTGACTCTGATCAAAAACAACATTTTTCTTCTCACTTGGGATTTCTTCTCCTATCTCTGTGCTGGTATTGTGAGAACAATGTACTCTGTGGTAATTATAGAGTCATTTTCAGTTATTCAGTCAAAGGAAAAGTTACTGGAATATCCAGGAAGCAGAAGGTAAAAGCCTTCAGGACCTCTCAGTTATCACCATCCTCCAAGGAACTGCAAGCTCCAGCCCACAGCAGAAAGAGCACTTGTCAAGAAAGCTGGGAATTGTTATTGCCAAAGAGGTAATTATTTATTCATGAAAAACCCTCCTGAGAATTCAGCAAATCCAAATGTCAGAGGCACATGTCAGGTTCATTATCTGGGGGTAAAGGCTGAGCTCAGCCCCACACAAAAGCTTCTATTCCTGTTGGCTGGCACAGGGAGAATTTTCATCTAGCAAGCAGAGAATCGGCTTTTCTTGTTCCCAGCTGAGGCTGAAGCAAGTCAGTATGTTTTCACTGAGCACCATCCCTTTGCCCACAAGAAAAGCCACAGCTCCTGGATGCTGCCACATATATCCAAGCAGTGACCCCTTTCCCCAGAAGCTGAGTACTAGCATCGTAAAGGAGTCTCATTTGATTTGACCAGGCTTAAGAATTCAATCTCTTCCTCACCACTTCACCATCCAATTAGATTCTCCCTAACCATCACAGTTGGAGCAGCCTCTGACAGTACACACAGAGGGCTGTGCTTGCTGTATTTATTAACAAAGCCCACATGGCTGTGGCTGTGATGGCTGCAGGGGGGAAGCAGCATTTGGTCTTTCGGAGTTTGCCCCAAGATCAGAGCAAGGTGCTGATTAGTTCCCAGAGCCATTTTGCCCCAGTGATAATTACGAATGTCTGAAAAGAAAGATCCATTCCTCCCATAATTATGTCCTGGAGGAGAGAGGAAGGTGTCTTGTTTGGTGAAGAATTACACTCTGAACAATTGGAAATACAAATTAAAACACAGATTAAGGTCACCAAATGCTATTCTCTAAATGAAATGATGGAGCTCAAGCTTAAAAAAATTAAAATACTTGAAAGGAAGGAGAAAATTTTGCTCTAGGAATATGTGAGCATGTGCATATATAGAGATGAAAATGCACAAGAAAAGTGCTCATTTTTGTCTAGTTTCGCTAAAGATCATTACCATTCTGCTAATCCAACATAGTGCACAAAGCTGGATGCCCCAGAGCACAAGGGATGCTAGACACTGGAGAGCAGGCTGTTTTGATTTATGTTTGAAACAGATTGCCCAGGGAGCTGTGAATGCCCCATCCCTGGAGGTGCCCTAGGCCAGGCGGGATGGGGCCCTGCACTGCCTGAGCTGGTGGGGGGAGCAGACAGCCTATGGCAGGGGTTGGGACTGGGTGATTTTTGAGGTCTCTTCCAATCCAACCATTCTGTAGTTCCGTGGTTCTATAACTTGAGTCAGGAGGACTGATAGCAATTTATTTTTAAAGCAATAAATTTAGATGTGATTTGGTTAATTTCTTACATTTGCTTGCTTTCATTGCCTCTTCAGCTCAATGCTATCTCAGTTTCCCATTCACCTGTATTGTCATATTCATTTTTACTTCTGTGGTGATCTCACAGAGAAGCAGACAGAATATAAAACTAATGAATATGTCTCCACAGTAAACTGATGATAACAACAGAGAAATAACTGAGAGAAAAGGGAGCACTGAAGAAGCAGGTGGTGATGAGCACTTGTTGCACCTGGGCCATTTTGCAGCAGAGAACCAGCCCAGTCTCCTTGATGTGTTTTCCTGTAGTGCTGTGCTCACAGAAACATGAGTGGAAAAAGTTTCTGAAGACTAAAAAGCAGCATTTTAACTCGGTTTAAAATAAAGGGGCTGTGGGCTGCCTCTGCCCTAGGAGAAAATATCTTTCATGATTTAGACTTAAACAAAGTTTCTGAACTCTAAATTTGAAATAGCATATTTAAAGGCAGGTGGGTGGATGGATGTGGAGGTGGGAAAGTGAAAAGACAAAAGGAAGAGAGCAGGAGAGAGCTCTTGGGAATCTGTTCACAGAGAGCTCTCAGAAAATTTTGAAGTTGAGGAGATATTAAGTTCTAATTGCTAGGCAATAAACAACACCCACTTGCTGACTAAATGTCAGGACCAAACTTATCTCCAGATCTGATTTGAAACAATGTCACTCAATGGTATTATCACCAACAGATAGAACCTTTTCTTTTTTTTTCAGCATTAAAATGAAAATAATGTAGGATTTTTAATTACCTGAAGTCAGAGACCTCTGGCTAAAGTAAACAGAATCATGGAATCATAGGGACTGGTAGGGACCTCTGGTGATCAGCACGTCCAACACACGGGGTCTTCTCTGAAAGCAGTCGGTTCTTGATATGTAAGAATATACTGTACTAAAGGCCCACAGAACCTCCAGAAAAGTGAAAACAATCCGTGGGAACCCTCTTGATGTAGTCAACATTCACCCTCCCCTCACCAGTGGGAAACAGCAGCAGGTCTGACCTTACGCTACATACACTTAAGAGATTCTGTGCCAGGAAGCAGTAAGTCACAATCAAGACAAAGAGACAATTTCAAGCAGAGATGAGGTAAAAAAAGAAACTTCAGCCTGACCCTTTCATTTCATTCATGCTGTTAAACAAAAATAATTAAGGAAAACAGTCTAAATTTCAAATCTCAGTATTTGATTAACTGAGATCCAACCCCTCCATTTGTTTTTACTTGTAGTAGGTCTGTCAGCTCTCTGAAATGCAGCAGGACAGATAGCAGATCCTGGGCAGCAAGATGAGAGGAGTCTTGAATTCTCTGCTTACACCCAGGCAATTGGATAGATGAATCAACAGATTAATACTCCATCAAATTTTAATACCCAGTGAAATGCTATGGAATTTTGACTCAGCCCATTACTGAGTTGGAAGATCAATGTTTAACCCTAACATTAGTTATGGCTGCAGAGTTTCTCTGTATTCAGAATACGGACTTTGGTTTTACTTAAAACTCCTCTTTCTGTGTAAACACAGCTCCTCAGCAAGAGGAGAAAGTACAAGGAACAGAAGCTGATTTAAAACAGGATATTCAATCCTTTCCTAAAAAATAAAACCAGCAAACAGTTGTTTAAACAATCTGAAAGATATAAAAATATCCATGGAACTTGCTTACCCAAATACGTGTAACCACAGAGAACCTAAATCAAAAGACATCATTGAGTTTTTCTCTGTCCTCGCTAAATGCAAACAAGAACCTGAATTAGCACAAGCATCTTAAGGACACATGGCCAGTCACTGTCAGGAAACAGCAGCTTTAGTTTACCAGATCCATCAGCAGCGTTGTGCAGCTGACTCACATCTGTCTGGAGGATGAATGGAAAGATGATTGATTTAGCAGGTAAGAGTGGGAGCTACAGGCTCTTCATGGAATAAGAGGGTGACGGAGTAGTGATGAGGGGACCCAGGAAAACCAAACTCATCTCACTGCTCTACTTCAGTACTTTTGCACAATCTTGAGAAAGATGCTGAGGGTTTGCTTACTTCATAGGAATGTTATGAGACTAAATACAGAATAAATAAATAAATACATGAGGCACTTAAGTACCCCTGCAGTGTGGACCATACAAGTGCACAAGTGTTTGCCATTGTGGGAAGGAGCTTGGAAAGCTATTCCATATTTAACTCACCATGTGGACAACATTTCACACCATGAAGATATTTATGCAAATTCTCTTAGCCAATTTCAAGAATGGTTTAATTGAAACCTGTGTGCAGGATGACAGTATCCTTATGGGAAGCTAATGTGAAGTAGTTATTTGGCTTAAAATTCATGTTCTACCTTGCTGTGTAATAGCTTTCCTGCGTAGATAAATCATGAAAAGAGAAAAATTGGAAATATCTATTAAGTAATTTTTGTAACAAACAGCTTACCCATTATTCATCATTGAACAGGGAGTTACCTTCCAAAGCATCTATCCTATTAGGGTACACAAAAAGGAATTGGGTGGTAGAAAGCCATAAAAGGCAATCAATTGACAGACGGAGGAAAAACACATTTGAAAACAGTGTATTTGAGAAGGATCATGGAAATGTACACTTCTGTCTCATTTTGGACAGCAAAGCACAGACTATAAAAACTCCCATAGGACATTTAGTTAGCATCCAGCAGAAGGGATAAAGTGCTGATTGTGGAGAAGAGTAGATAGTCAAAGAAAGCAGATGCTAAATGGAGGTCTGGAATATTCTGAGCCAACAATCTAATAGAGACAGAAATACAGCTCGTGGAAAATCATACAGCTGAAGCAGGAACAGTTGAAAAGCAATGATAATGATGTGTTCTTAGCACAGCAGAAGGTAAAAGTATGAAAGTAATGACTATAAGCTGGTAATAGTGAAAGCCGTTAGAAGAAGAATGGCTATTTTCTTCAGTTTCAGATCCAGACGAATCTATTTTGGTATTTACAAAAGAAACCTGATTTATTGAAATGAAACATTTCTTGTATTCATAGATTTTTCACTAGGAAGTGAAGAGTTTGATTTTCCACAAGAAATGCATTTAACCTTGGAGTCTTCGGGAATACTATGTTCGCATTACACCCATTGCAGATGAATCAAGGCACTTAAAGTGTCAAAAAAAAAAGATGCACACAGAATTTTGCTCGCACGGATTTCAGGACCTGGAGCCAAGTTGGTGAGACTTGCTTAGGGTGCTTCTTGTTGGCAGACTAAGGAATCCAAGTCAAAAGGTCAGAGTGCTGCTTGATGGTAATTCTAAGAATGCTTCCCAGACTGCTGTCTGAGAAGGGTTAGAAACATTTTGTTGCATCACATCTTTCCCTCTTGCCACCTCACTTATGCCTGCAGGCAGCCAGCTACATTCCAGCTCCCAAACTTATGTTATCCTGACAGTGTTAAGGGCTGGATAAGAAGGACAGTTTGAAAAGACATTTTTCAGCCCATTGTTTTTCTGTAAAGAAACAGGAGCTTTCTTTCTCCTGTACTGCTCGTCTGACAGCTTTCACAGTCACCAACTGCACGCTAGAAGCACAAAGTGACTGGAAGTAGAGATGTGTCAGCACTGTCCACCTGCACGGCAGCACTGAGTGCAGAGGGCTGGTGACACCTTCTGCTCTCCATGTTCTGTGCTGCACTGCTAGGGGACCTCAATTGTTCCCATCTCATCCCAAACAGATGGTAGTGTCACATCACATCCAGCTCACTTCTCTAAACATGATTTCCCCCCACTTTTTGAATTGCTTATTGCTGTTTTCTTATCTTCCCTCAATTGCCTGGTTCTTTTAATGACTTTCCACAGATGCATCAGCAGGGACTGAAGGAAAGTCTGCAATTGCAATCAGCCTTTTGCCTTCCTACCCCACTGCCGTATCCTCTGGCTCAGTGACAACTTCAAAGTCAAAGAGCAGCTGACAGTGTGATGATCTATGACAAAGGGTACACAAGCAGTGTTAGGTCTTCATTTGCTAGGTGAAAATAGCAAGGGTTCCATGTATGCATCAACTTTTAAGGCTGAATTTTCAAATACAGTTGTGAAAAATTTCTGTCTCAGGTTCTCCCTGCTTCAAGGCTTTAAGTTCTTTCCTCAAGGAATGTCACTCCTGTTCTATGTAAATCAAGAAGGAGGACTGGTGTCCTTAACGCATGCATAGTATTTATTGAAAACATTAAATGAGGAACATGAAGATATCAAAATGTCTAGACAAAGTACATTTGTAACATCTTCTACTTCAATATTATAGAACAATAGCAGTGCAGTTATCAAAGTGTGTTTCAGCAGTTGCCGTATGGAACTCATAATTGCAAGCTCCTATGGTGTTACACAGATTAATTTAGGTTAAAGTAGGATTACACAATTCTATGACGAAGAGTGGTATTGTAAACCACACAAGGACTCTCAGTCCTCACAGCCCAGGTCACTGACTAGTCCCTGAATGAGTAAATGATTTTTTGCGTTGCAACGCAAAACCATTATTGCACAGTCAGAACTCTGGCCATGGCACCTAGATGATGGTAAACAGTCCCTTCTGACTCAGACAATTCTGATAGCTGTGACCAGGAACTGTTAGAGCTCATTGTTTCCTTTCAACTAACCTTTGCTGCTAGAATTAACCACTCACTCAGATTCTTAAGCTGATACCTATCTTTTTGTTATTATCACTACTTATGGCTTGGCATGGAGCTTATGCAAATGTTTCTATGGATTTTTGCAGTACAGATCATAACTGTACTTACAACTGGAAAAGGTCCCTGGCTGATCTCCCAGGGATTGGACCTGCTCTACAGGCAGGGACTCTCAATCTGTCCCTTAGGATGCTGTCGGCATATGCAGTTGCTCCCTCCCTGCTCATTTCCTCCACATCAAAACAGAGGCTGCCTTGAGTTTATGTTATTTTAACTGTGATGCCTTACTCTTAAAGTTCCAACAAATTAAATCAATAGTGGATCTTCAGTATGTATTTTAAGGTAAACTATTTTGTGTTTTAAGTTCCTTCTTCATCCTCACCACCATCTCCATGCAATTTCCAGCCTCTTTCTGGGAAGGATTTAAATAAGGCATTAACTGCTCACATATGACCCTCATCAACATTGCCTCCAGCAAACCTATGCTTCTTTAAACGGTCTTAAGAAGACCATAGTAAAACTCACAGTAAAATTTAGAGTGAATTAGAGTCACTGTCTTGTTGAAATTATTAGAGATATCAAAAAAATAAACCGGTAGCAAGAGAATCGTGGAATATAACACTTATTTTTCTTACAGTCTTGCTTTGCTCCGTATATTCTGTTTATAATTTTATGGTCAGGTAAACTACTTTCTATGCTCAGAAGTGATAAGATGTGAAGGACTAACAGAGAAAGGGAAAATACATGCTCTCAAATAGCCAGGCTGGCACACAGAGGTTAGATTAACTAGAATCTCCCAAGTTTGTGAAGCCTGAAAATCTGCTTGTGACTAAAAGTTAACACAGAAATCACTTCTGGACAGTTAAAAACACTGAACCTGTGAGGTGAGATGTCTCTTCTCAGCCTTCCTCCGGGCAGACAGACCATCACTTTCAGGTAGTACCAAGGTGTTTTAGGCACAAGATAAGTGAAGACAGACAAAGGTAGTAGCCCAGCTGTATTTAAAGAGCTCTTCAGTTGTCCTTAGACCAACTCTGTAATGCACTGTGGTGTATAACCTTAATTGTTTTGCTGGACTCTTGGGGCTAAAGCCGATGCTTGTTAACTTCAAAGAGTCCTCTGCTGAACACTAAAAAGGAATAGAAATGCTCTCAGTGGATTGTCTATTCTAAAAATCCCTCAAGTTGTTGGAAATGTGGGCTGTGTGCATTAGGTGAGGTGGTAGAGGGTTCTTTCAGTGCTCTCAGCTACATTGTCCTGCTTTCATGGCCAAAACATGGACTGTATCAAGGTCACAAGTGTCTATGTTCTGCCTGTGCATAACCTCTCCAGGAAGGACACCATGTGAAGAGGGGCCGTTTCTACTTTGATTCTAGTAATCTTTTTGAAGAAAATAATTTGCACAGTAGGAACCTGCAGGCTTGATTATGTGTACATTTGACTGTCTCAGTGCATGTGTATAAATATTTAGAAATTCTTTGTGACTACTGTGAACTGCTGTGCATTTTAGTTGTGCATGTGACATAGCCCCAAAACAGCTCAATGAGTTCCTAAAATAGACTCTCAAATAGAATCAAACAGCGCTGACCTGCCAGTGTCACAGGGTTTTCAGCTCAGTGTTCTCTAACACAATACTTAGCGCAGTCATTTCCAAGCTTTGTGAAAGATGGCTGCAATTGTAAAAGACTACAGGAGAGGGGAGAACCAGTCTTCATTCCAACAGATGCTTAGAGATAAATGACAACAAAGCCAACGTCTCACCATTCCTGATTAACACTGTGACTTAAGAAAATTATTCATGTGAAATACTGTGAAACTCCATCCCAAAAACGAGCCTTTCCATGGGCAGGAAGAGTGTATGGGCCCATAACTCTGATTGTGTGGGGTGTAACACTGCAATTGTTTGAATAAAATGTGTGAGGCTGTGAGGCTTGGTTTGTGTTGGTTGTGATCTTCCTGACTGGGTTGTTGGTTGGTTGGTTGATTCTGTCAGTGTACTGCTGGTAATTCTCACTAATTCCTTTCAGGTCACAATGAACACCTGCTTGACGTATGGACTCCTATCTGTCCTGAGGAAGTCCTACTAGCAGTTCAGTTCCCAACAGCATTTTGAAAATTCGCTTTCCTTTTCTGTGAATACCACCATCACCAATGTAATGAGATCTGATGACACGATTCACAGTACATTAACAATTGTTTATGTTCACATTTGTTTCAGTGTAGCCAAGATTTGTTTGTAAAGCTCTTTGGATGTTCACCTTTTAGATGGTAATTATTTTATTGATGATTTAAGTATGTTTACCTCCACTTCCCCTTTCCCCAGTGACAGAAGTTCTTTTAACCTCTGAACAGAAGGACTGTCCTACAGACAAAAAGAAAATTCCAAAGAGAACTGAACTCTAGCTTACGGGGACTGGGATATGAATCCTCTGATCCAGGCTTATTCTGACGCAAAGCAAATTGTTCTTGGGGTTATTTCCCCATGTCTGAGCAGCCCAGCAGTCTCCCTGTCTCAGAAGGGAACCTGTAGGACCCTGCAAACTGCCTCTCAAGTTTGCTTGTCTGCTGCCTTTCTGCATTAGGAGGATCCTGGATAGAATTTCATACTTTCAAGACATACACGTTTTTAAGTAGTGAGGATATAAAAGCAATAACAACTCCTCCTAATGGCTGAGTAAAAATTACATTTTCTGTTTCTTATGTGACATTGCCAAGTGACCCAGAAATTTCCCAGTAAGAGTATGTGATAGTTCAGCATAATTCCTGCTGCCAGTGTATTCAAATGCATTTAATTGCAGATACAATAAGCAAGTACTACTAGTAAAGGGAAAATATATTGTTCACGGCCCTTGCTCAGTCCCTGGTGTCAGTGTCCGCAATGCCATCTACCCTAGGAGCTGCAAGCAAGGAAGGAGACAATGTTATACATCAGCTTCAGAAAACTTACTGGGGATAGTTTCCTACATTTCACGTTCCACTTTGCTCTCACTGCAGGAAGTTATCTATTTCGTTTTCATCTGGTGATTATTTTAATCTTTTCTTTTAAGTGAGATCGTTTTATCAGGCTATATGGTCAGACAGAAATGATATTATCCACATAGGCATGTAATATATTTTCTTTGTAAGGATGCAAAACTGAGTTATGCAATAGTGTGCCTGAAATAGCTGTCTAAGAATACTGCAGCAAAGTGCTCCATCTTTATGCTGAATGGAAAGAAACAGGAGTTACAGCTTTTATGGAGTGATACAGGAGTGAATTTTAGCTCTCCATTCTCCATGTATTAAGGCTTTATTCATCATTCCGACTTCTTGTTCCATGCTTTTCCCTGGTGCATCATTGCTGGGGAAATGTCATTAGCAAGGATATTGTTCAATGAAAGTCATTAAAAAAAAAAAAAAGGCAACTGCAGCCCATAAAAATCAGCCTCAAGGAAGTCTTTGGGGGAAAACTGATATTGCTGAGTAGTTTAGAAAGCTAATGTTGTTGTTCAGTGTAAGATTTAGAAGTAGGGAAAAAAATGGAGAAAGAACGAGGGAGAGCTGATGGAGGTAGCTGGGGAAATCTTAAAGGAAGAGAACATAAATCTATTTGATTTACTGAATATCATTGTAGCTAAGCATGAATAGCACTGCTTTCCCCTTTCACCTTGCCTCCAAGGTTAGGAGGCAAATAATTAAGAAGCAGAGACATTATTCTGCTTTGTCAGGACTCTGCCACAGTTGTGGCATTCTGTAATGTTAAACAAGGTAAACCTCTTAAAACTCGTGCATGAGGGAAATGTGCCCTGAAAACCAGAGCAATCCTTAGCTCTGAAATGTCTGGACTGCTACCAGCACCGTTGAAGGAACTTATGGATGAAATGCAGGAATTCTGCAAGCTGCTGTTATGCTGCTGGGAGGAGTCCAGAGGTCTCAGCTGGATTGCATAAAACTAAGATTCCAAACCCATTGTAACATAGCACCTGTAGCTGGCACATTTGGAGGCTGAGGCTGTCACAGCCACAGGCTGCCTGCGGGCACACAGCGTACAAACCCACACAGCACGTTGATGCTCTGGCAAGAGGATCCTGCCTGTGCCACTGCCTAACTGCGTTTCTTTCAATTTGAGCTGAAAGTTAAATGCTCTGTTTAGTATGAAGGGTGCTCTAGGGAGACAAAAAAGCAACAGTTTTGGAGTGGATTTCTGCAAGGACTGGTTTCCAGCAGCGCAAGTTCCCAGAGTCTCTATTATCAGATGTGCTTTCCTCAAGAGGTATTTACCCCCACATCCCCCTGCAATGAAGCACCCCTGATTTCTGGGAGAGGTTCAGCCTTGGCATTCTTTGAGATGAGAATCTGACTCATATTTTCTACAGTGTTTTTATGATATCTGTAAAAATCAAAACCAACATTCACTATTAACTCTCTCTTACTGATGCCCAAGTCCCCAAACAGGGGGCTAACTTTATTAAAAGATCAATTAATTCCTTGTGTGTGAGGCTTGCAGGGTGAATGATCTCTCCTTCTCTTTAAAGCACACAACGTGAGTCTGACGTGGGACATGGACTGAGAAAATCAGCTTTCACCCACACTGACCAATGTGCTGCCTCATGCAGGGTTGTTTTCCCACCCACGCTTCCTCCTCTGCCTCATCCCATTCCCATTGTGGTTGTCCTCTTTGGCCTTTTGTTACAGACAATTTTGCTTTGGTTGGACACTGCTACTCTTCCTTAAACAGTGCTCTAAACACTTGAGCAAGAAGCAGGATAAAAGCCTTGGTTTTTTTTGTTTTTTTTTTTGGCTGACTTATGCCATATCTAAAATAGTGCCAAATAAAGTTACTCCCTGTAAAATCCCTCTGAAGCTAAGAGATAAAGTAGAATATATTGTTGGTATGAAAGCCTAACTCGGTATCTTTCATTTCAAGAGGCTTTTCATGGTCACACTGAAAGGTCAAGATTTCAGGTGGCAACAACAGGACAATAACTGTATGGAGATAGATGGGACTTGGAAGTACTTTTAAGAACAAAACATTTATTTTCATTATCACTCAGGTGCAGAAGATGAGCACAATCTGAGCCTGATTTGTATTCATTACACTCTGTGTAGGACACGTGGTAGATGCCCTTATGGTACTCTGCTGTCAGAAATTTTGGTTTGGATCTGTTTGGTATTATTTTGCATTCAGTCTCAGCTGATAAACGAACTGAGACTGGCAGGAATCCTGATCTGTGTGTTTAGAATAAGGTACAGACTGTTTGGAGTGTAATGACTGAGAGAACATGCATGTAATTAGAATTACACAAGGAGTAATGTTTTGCGTTTTTGAGCAGCTTTTAGTTGGAGAACCTTTTAACTTCAAATCCACAAGATCTGAGTTATTTGCACTCTTGCTGGATTAGAAAGAATTGATGTATCATCCAGATTCTGTAATCCTGCTTCCCATAATAAAAAAAATGTTTTCAGTATAAAAATAAATGTTTCTGGAGTCTTATCTGCATTCTGGTAGTGTCTGTAATAAAGCATTCCTATTATTTGCTTATGATAATTTTACTATGTCTGTAACACAGCCTTTGTGTTGGGAATGTGCTTCAATAAAAAACATGATTTCACTGACTTTCACCTTCTGTGTTAGCGAAATTTCACATTCTGAGCTTCAGAAATACTTATGACTGACGTCAAGACTTGCTGGGTTTAACATTCTCTGAAAGAATTTATGCTGAGCCATAAAAACAATGTAAGGATATTTCTACAACCAGTGAGGGATCATATAATACCTAACAATAGACTGCACAAACCCAGGTATCTCCTTCAGACACCATTTAAGCACGTCTGCATTTAGCATCCTGTCTGAATTCTTCTGAATAAACACAGATGCATGTCAGAAGTTAACTACAAGCTGGATGCAAATCCGACAAAGTGGGGGAGATACCAACAATGCAGAACACACACAGCAATTTAACAAGTCTGCAGAAGAGAATACATCATCGAGTTCATAGAGAAATCAGAGAAAAGTGGATCTGAAAGGATGCAAGGATTTCACCTTGCTGTACCACAGCAGCATGCACAATGTTGTGGCTGATGTATTTTATAAGTATAAATACAGATGTATTAACCTTGATTTGATTTATTCTATAATTATGCGATGTGCATATTTATAAATGTATGATGTAAATATACAAGTATCAGTATTTGTAGGCTGAAAGATATTCATCTCCATATTTTTTAAAAAATAGTCTCCTAAGCAATCTTCACCATCCTGTTTGGAAAGCTGATGTCGTGCCTAACCTTCAACCTCCTTACTATAATTTAAGCCTTTTACATCTCTTGCTGCCTTCAGAATGTATGGAAAAGACCGGGGCAGGGCAGATATGACTGACCCCAAATTTGCTACGATGTGTTTTGCTCTCCTGAGTGCCATAATTCCCATATCCTGGTCAAGCCTGAATCCTGATCACGATAATTTTATGCTCACGCACTTGTAAGATCTGCTTTGGTCATTTTGTTTCTGGAAAGGAACTTCCCAGCAGAGTTTCACAGCAACTCTTGTCTGCACTCTGTTAATGGGAGGAGGAGGGAGTGGAGGTGAATATTGTTTTGTTAATGTCTTCTAAAAATGGTTGTGGTAATGAAATTTGACTAGACTGGAGCAACACATGGGCAAAAGGAGTAATCAGAAATGGCATGAGCTTCATTAGATCAGCTTGCAAATGATTTGAATTTCTTTGGCTACATCTTTCAATTATGGTAATTTTCTATACTTTTTGTACAGCTACAGAAAGCAATACGATCTTCATCTAGGACACTTGGGACTAAGTATTCAACAGCATAATCCACTTAATGCATGTTGGTTAGAAGGGCATAATTATCGACAACTAGACCATGGGTAAAATCCCCATTAACAAGTTCCACACATCAATGGATGACTCTGGTTGAATGAAAGCTGATAATAGCATTGTCTGCACTCAGAGGCTGGCGTGCTTGCACAAAGCTCTCTGGCTGTAAAGTTAGGGTAGAGTTCTGTGCATTGAAACTGATAATTGCATTGACATAGTGGACACCCTATTTTTAGATGAATCAGTGAGGTCTTCCAGCCCTAGAGTTATTGCCCTAGATAACGGGTGAGGGAGAACAAACAAGAACAAGAGCTGCCTTGTGTAAAATGCAGAGCATGCAGGTTTCTGTGCTACCATTCTTTCCATGCTACCAATGGTTTTTACCATTCTGCCTTTGCATTTTAGTATGATTTTGAAGTCTTTCATCTTTCTGTAATTCTGTATTTTATTAATACTGAAACTGTAGGTAAATATGCCATGTGAAGGCAGCATTTCTCAGTTCAGTAGCAGCCTGATAATTGCCAATACTTATGTTATTCCTCTTCCTGGAAAAGCTTACATAGGGCCGCTGCAGAGCCTTTCTGCAACACCCAAATCTCACATGGGTGAACTTTAGATCCTCCTTATTTCTAACAGATCACCAGCAGTACCTGTGTTCCAGCCCTAGGGCTTAATCCAGCTCCCAAGAAAGCCACACACTTGTGGTATCCTCTGTACAGACAAGGACTTGGGTACTTCATGCAAACAGATAGACAAAATGGTCAGCATCGTGTTTTTCTGCATTTCTATGCTGGCTGACTTGGTTAAGTGTTTTTACATGTTTTAGTTACTCAGACACTTCTTTTGTTGTGGTTTTGTTTTGTTAGGACTGTTCCAAGGGAGGTAATAGAAGAGAATAAAACATGAAGGGAAAAAAAAAAAAAAACCAAAACCATGAAATAATAGAAAGAAAGTGGCTAGGTGTAAGTGTGGACTTACGCCTAGCCACAGTACGAGGAGTCTGTTAGATGCTGATTGGGAAGCCTTACTAAGCATTAAACTAAAACACAGAGACTCCAGGTTTGCCCAATCTGAGATGCTCTATTCAGTGATGCTCCTAATTAGAGAATACTGCAGTGCAAATGTCTGGGTTCTTGTGCAGCTGATTGGTAAAACCTCTGTAGAACAAATAATTTTCTCTTTGTGGTTGCTTTGAAAAAAATTCATCAGTTTGTTCCAGAAATTTATTACAACCCAGGAAGTGTTTGATATTCCAAATACTACCTATATCAAAGTGACTTTGTCTGAAAATTTATGAGTAGTCCGATCATTGCTTTTGTTTCGTATACCACCTTTAGATTAAAATTATTACCAACTTGAAATGTTTTTGTCAATTTAAGAATGGCAGAAGCTTTAGGATACATGTGAAAACTTCAGAGAAATGAACTTGGAAAAAAAGTTAGCAGAAATGTTCAGAAACTACAATTACAGCTTCCCTTTTTAAAGATACACATCTGAGATGTATTTTGAACATTTTAGCCAATGTGAAACAGCCTTTCACATACCCACTGGAAAAACAGAAAAAAAAATATTGTTTCTGAAATTAAGATCTAGGAAAAGTAGAAAAAGAAATAGTAGAAAAAGAATAAAATGAAAGAAAAAATGTCTCTTTGGGCCTATTTGGGCTGCATGGTTTGCACAGTGCTTGGATTCTTCATAGTGTCAGTGTGACTTCAAGGAGCACTTGGATACACCTGTTGGGTGAGCTGCTTCCCAGCTACCAGGATGAGGGAAAGATTTTAGATGACAGAGAATGAAAAATATTTGTTTAGAAACTTTCATGGCTCCAGTACTCCCCTTGCCCTTGAAAGTGCCCTTCAGAGCAGAACCTTTATGCATGTTGGGGATGACCTGTATATTTTCCAAAGGAAACCACAAATGTGATGTAATTAGATACAGATTTTCAAAGATTTCAAATTGTGAAATTCTTTCCCAGGGACTTCACTTTAATTAATGCTATTATCTGTCTAGAGATAAGGAGCAGGGCTCACTTTCAAAGCACCAATTGCACATCCTGGTTCCTAAGCAGAAAAGAAGAAAAGAAGTTGTTTTACTTGAGTCGCTGCACAAAAAATTCATCCAAAAAGAAATGCTTTTCCTTTTCCACCCGACTAACTCCTTCATAAACACGCAAGCTTTGACATGTGGTTATATTTTTAAAATATCTGAGAAAAATCCACTCAGCGTTTATTAAAACTGATGAAAATTTATAGCAGTGATTCTTCTTGATGTTCCTTATAACATGCCATCATAATGCGTACCAATTAGTCACAAGCCCATCCAGATCCTGAAGGGTATGAATAAAGGAAGGGGTTGAATAAACCTCCAGGAAAAAATAATCAAGGTACAGTTCCTACTAGAGCAGTTAATTACTATAGAGCTTTTTAACGAAAATCAATTCAAAGCAATATACTGCTGTCGGAGTAGAAGTGTTTATTCTGAGAAAAATATTACACAAGAACAGGTAAATCTGCTAACTACGACTGATTTATTCTTCTTTGTTTTTGTAATCATCTGAGATTAGACCTCTGATTTATGACACCACACTGCTAAGAGTGAGTTCTTGACGCTTCTAATGGAAGAGCTTCAGAGCTGAGATGCTGAAAGAGAAAAAGCATAAAACAACCTGAGTGAGTAACCATCTATGCACATCTACAATGGGCACGTGGGGAATGATCATGTGTCCCAACACAGAAAGCTATAGGAGAGCACCTAAAGAGTACCTAAAAAAATAAAAACCCCAAAATTAAAATCGAGTGAGTTAGCCCTGGATGATGGGCACTCTAGAGGAAAAGAAAACTTGTTTTGTTGAGCAAAACTAAAGAGAGGCAGAGGTTTCTATCATGAGACTTCATCCTGAGTGGTGCAGCTGAGGAGGATACACCATATGAGCCTGTTAACACACTTAATATTGTCATACACTGTCCCTGGAGTGTAAAAGAGACATGGTTTATGTTGTAGACTGCTATTTTTCCCTTATTTTTTCTTAAACAAACCACTAGCTTTATTAGTGATTATATTTATTGCTGCCACTACACAGTAGAGTTGCCTCTGTGATGATATTTCACCAAGCAATTCCTAGCTAAGGCAAGAAACTGTGGAAAAGCACATAAAGCCAGTGTACAAGAGATGCTGCTACAGTTACTCACAAAGATGATTATCTTAATTTCTCAGCATTCTGATTTATAAATGTCTACAAAGACAGAAATCATATTGGTCTGAATTTGGGGATATGCAAAGATATCTTTCAGCAACTCTGTTCGGAGTGAGTTAGCTGATATCATTTAATTTCATCTCCATCTGCCTTCTGAACACTTTGGCATGTGTTTCTGAGTACCCATCTGTGTCTGTGGGTTGGGTCAAATGATTGTACTTGCAGACGTCATTTGGGATTCTTCTGGTATGGGGCATTCAGGAAAACCAGCGATTCATTGGCACATTGCTCTTTAGTCATTCTGCACTCTTCCCACATTCTGCTTGTCAGCAGTGATATTTCTCTTGAACCTTTGTCCTGGGCTGTTTCTTGTCATTGTTCATGCTATAGAGAGCGTAAGGCTGAATCTCAGAATAACAAAACAGAGCCTCAGTAGGGTCTGAGTTGCCAAAATTATATATTTTCATCCTCAAATCTGATGCGAAGCACAAATTCAGTGTCAGACTGAGAGGCCAAGAGCTCCAAAAATTCATCCAGAGAGCTATGATTCTGCCATTAAAAGTACAGTGCAAACATCACAGATGGTGCATGCCTGCCATTGCAGATGTCCCAAGGAATACTTAATGCATTTTGAGGACATCGTGGAGACCATCCAAGTTTCAAGACAAGCTCTGGGGTTAGGAGAGAATCCAGCTGCAGTGTCTGCTGGAATGTGCAGTTATATGTGTGCCAACAGCAGCAACCTCCTTGAACATTATGGCACAGACTGGGGCCAGGGTTTTGGCTATGACCACACACTGCCAGGAAGGGCTTCTTAAAATCATGGTGGTCCTTCTAAGACCTTCCAGGAGTTCTCTGAACACAGATTTATTGCTGCAGTGTTATGGACGGTTGTGGGTTTTTTTCCTTATTTCTGTGTCCATTCTACTTGAGCAACTAGAAGACAAAAGGGCAAAATGGTGCAAACTCCTTTTCCTAGTTATTTATGTCCTTTGTCCAGTAAAGCTAACCATTTTTTCTTTAATTCAGAAAGGCACAGGTCAAGAAGGTTTTTCCTAGAAGTTGACAGAAAAATATTGATCGAAGCCTGCATTTCAGTGTGTGACAAGGCATCTTTTCAAGGGCCCTAATTTATGGGTTCTGGCATTCTTGTGTCCCTGTATTCCTGGATAAGTATTGCTATGCAGAAATTCCTTCTTTTGAAGAAAACTGATCACAAAGAGTGCTTTACAAATACAAAACCATCTGCAGTGCCCCAGGGCTCAGTGAGTGCTGGCTCCATGCTGAAAGGTAAAGCGAGGACTGCTAGGAGTGCAACTTGCTGTTTTAATTTTCCTCCATAAGAAGCAAGCACTGCAGAGCAGACTTCGCTTCTTTGAGGTCTTTATCAGGAATTGACTTGAAAAAGAATAGCTGCGAAGATTTCTGGTGCAGAACCTTTCAGTCTTTGATCCAGGGCACTCTGCTCTGCACATCTCTCTCTCTGCCAGGACAAGTGGCACAAGGTGACAGTCTAATCCCAGCACTGTCAGTCTCTGCATGCTCTTGTTCCATCTGACCCAGTGCTTCGCAAAGAGAGTACAGCAGTTGTGCTGCCATCTGCAGCTCAGACCGCCAGGCATCTGCAAAACGGTGACCCATGCACAGCACTTCTCATGCCTGGTTTTCATCTTGCATTGGACAACCTAAATTTAGAACTCCTCGCCATGCACTTGGCTCAGAGCAGACCTCAGCTGCAAGGCTCCTCGCACTGGCTCTCATCTCAGCATCCGCTACCTAATGAACTTACAGAGCAATGAAGCATGGCTGCTGCTGGCTGTGCTGGAGGAGCCCGGGGATTGCTCAGTGGTGGGACAGCAATGACTTCCTCCTCGCATCCACATGCACAGAAATGTGTCCTGCTAACAACCTGCTGCAATGCTTTTTCAGTAGCCACACATTTTGGGAGGGTTTGCAGCACTGCTCAGGAGCAGTTGGGTTGCAGCTTTCCCTCCTCCCTTTCTTTTCCTTTCCCCTCATTTTCCCCGGCTCTTTTTTCGGAACACTGAATTTCCAGCTCCAGGCGAAACAGGCGCTGCTATATTTCTCTTGATTTTCAAGGATCACCTCAAGTGAAACTTTGTGGCATTTTAAGAACAAGAGCATTTATCTGTGCTATTTATATAAAACTCCTCTATTAACCCCTCAATTTCCGTATGGATTACACTGGACCAGACTGGAAGGAATGTGAAATTCCCCCTCTTGCTCCATCCTCCTCCCCAGCTCTGTAGCATGATGTTGCTTAGTCATGTTTGAATCACAGTGTGGGACGTAACAGCAGAAGGCATTACCACTCTCAGCTCAGATGGTTACAGCACCCTTTGAGTACTGAATATTGAGTTAGAATAACTATACCCTTCAATTAATAAATGGTTAGTGTGTGACTAAATTATGCTTAAACAGTCTGCAATTACTTACCTAGTTAGTAGATGCATTTTCCTAATCACTGCTGAAGAATGCAGGTCCCTTATTCATAGAATCATAGAAACATTAAGGTTGGAAAAGACCACTAAGATCATCTAGTTCAGCAACCATGACAGTCTGCTGTCAGATTCTTCTAGGTCACACCAACATGGACCCTTAAAGACAGGGAATCTGGCCCGGCAAATTGTAGTGTTTCACTTCTTTTCCTTATTTAATCTTTGCTGATGTTTTAAAAGTAATTTGTGGATCCCCATGAGACTGCAAGCTGCCAGTTAAAACTCTCATAACAAGCTCACCACGCTTCACATTTAAGTCTTCTCGCAACAATTACTGCACTATTCCCAGGCCACTATAAATTATTACAGTCTCAGTTGCTCAGCGCCAATGCTCCAGCATACAAAGGAGCTTCTATAACCAGCCAGGCTGCTACGATGTTCAGGGGAAAATACCTCCTGTAGATCAACCTAATTATTTTTTGTTAATCACACAGTGATTATTTTTTGAGTTAGCTGAGAACACAGGGTTGGTGGTGATAGTTGGTCTAGATGGTCTTAGTGGTCTCTTCCAGCCTTAATGATTCTATGATCCCATCAGCAATCCTTTCTTTACAGGTGTCTCAGGAACCAAGCACTGAGCTAAAGCCAGATCAAAATGCATATTATCTGGGTTGTTCAGACCCAACAGATTAGATTTAGCTGATGCATTCCTGCAAACACTACAGATGCAATGCAGCCTATGGAGAATGTGTTATATACTACAAGCACAATGAGAATAAATTAGGACAAACTGAGACAGCAATGAACACAGAAATAGAGCAGGCTTCTCAATAGTGTCTTCCAGCACATACTTCTTTACCTGGAGACTCAACAAAATTGTATCCTCTTAACATGTGGTCATCACAGGCCAGATTCATTTAATGCAGCAAAATGCAATGGGCAATTTTAGTCCTGTCGCTGCAGAACATCATGCTCAATGCTACAATATAATGATGCCATTTAAACTGAGATAGAAAATTAATTAGAGCCACCCTAACAGTTCTGCATCTCTAAATTTGATTGGGGTTCTTTATAAAACATCTGTGCTCCCCTCCCAGCTAATTTCAAGCAGATAGAAAAAAACACAAGCATGATGCTCAGTGCCTCCTCCCAGAAACCTATTTACACACTCACTAGTACAAACACATCTTGCTGCACAGCTTGCCAGCACACCTGGCTCCTTGCACCACCCAATTGCTGTGTGCTGCTGGACATTAGAGAGATGTTGGGATTGATCCTGTCAGTCATGCCCTGTACTACCACACACATGGCTGTGACATTATATGAAATATCTAAGCAGAAACTTATGCTAATAGAGGAAAAGCTGTGTGAAAGTGAGCAGGGAACAGTGCAAGTCTTGAAGGCAGAGCTCTGCAGACCTTTTGCAGTTGAGATACACTGCTGCAGAGCTCATGACAGGTCTCACTTGCTCTTTAAGCTGCTCCCACTGAATTCTTGGCAACTGCTCTATTCATTGTTGAGAACAGGTACATCACCTCAAGTTCTTTGCCATTATTGAGTGGCATTTATTTCTGATGGTGTTTCTCCATAAAAGCACACTTTCATGGGAAAACAAAATGACCTCTTTAGCACCGTGACATACAGGAGCTTGTCTCTTTTCTATTGGCTTTTCCATCATGTCAAACCAGTTTTACAGGGGAGAGAAGGGATTTGAATTCCTCTTTTGGTTTCCTTCACATTATGGGCCAACTGATAAATAGTGCCCTGCTGCTTTGATAGCTCCATTAAAAGACAAAGCTGTCTGTCAGTGGTGCCTGTATATCATGGTTCCAGTTACTGCTTCACACTATTACGAAAGGTATGAAAGGAAATATTACCACAAATGGGCCTTATTTATAGGCTACAGTAGTAATGAAGATTATCTTCAACAAAGTTTTGTAATAATACAAGCTTACTATGAATTACCTCATAAATAAAGAAAAAATTAAATGAAAGGTTAACTGATACGCAGTCATCCCTGCAGCTAGATGTCTAAACCACATATGGGAGGGGCTTTCAGTCCTGCAGCACTAATGGCACACCAGAAGAGAGACTTTGGACAAAGAGCTTCCATTAAGGTGGTGGAGACACTGTCCCTGGAGATGTTCAAAAACTATGGAGATACACCACTGAGAGACATGATTAGTAGACATAGTGGGGGGTGGGGTTGATGGTCAAATTAGAAGACCTTAATATTCTCTTCCAACCTTATGGTTCTATGACTGTATGATTAAAACTATGCAGAGTGGCCACACAGGTTGTGGGAGGTGCAGTGATGGGATTCGGTGATGGAGAATGTGCAGCCCCGAGGTAATTGCCCCTTAACCTTCAGTGTGGAAACAATGGGACTATAGCTGCTCAGAGCTTGCTCCCCATCAGTGTTGTTAGCGCTGCACTTGCCAGCTCCCCAGCATTTGTTTTCATTCTGTTGTTATCATACCCTAGCTATGTGCTATCTATCAACATTTTTCTAACAGAAGCTGCCTCAGGGGAAAACAAACACGAACAGCAGTGAGAAATTACTCTCAAAATTAAAGAGAATGGAAAAATCTAAGTATATTTGAAAATAAAATGATTTTTAAATTCCTTTGAAGTAATTGGAATTTGTTCTTCCAGTGCAGTGTTCCTCCGCAATTACTTTTCAGTCCTTCCATCACAGTGTGGGTGAAATGCAAGAATATGAAAATTAGATTAACTTAATTAAAACTGTTTAATTTATCTCACTTCTTCTAAAGAGAAAAAGAAACCACTAAAAAAAAAATATATAGTGAGCGGTTTTTCTATTCTATTAGGAAGAAGTGTAGTTTTAGAAATCTTGCTTTTTCACTTCACTACCCTTTCTTTTAACCTTTTGCTTTCTATGCAAAATTGCTCTGGTCAGCCACAACTAAAAGAAAAAACAACCTTACAGTCAAGCTTTTGAAACAATAACATCATTGTAAGTAAAGAAACTTCACTGAGCAGTGAGATTTTGAGGTAGCACACATAGCAGGAAAACAAGAGAAAGATTCAGAAATAACATAGTCTAAAACCAGTTTAATTTTTCCATCTTGGGGACCCCATCCTGTAATGAGATTATGAGGCTTAACTGAGAAATGGAATTATATTGTACAGATTACCAGAATTGCTATTGAAGTAGAGCTGTCTTTCTTGAGAGTGTTGGCGTAGATATGGAATTATTCCACAGAAGTAATGAGAATTGTTTGAATGTCATAGCTGATGTGAGATGAGAATGAAGGTAATGATTAATGCCACGACTAAATTAAAATATTTATTATTATAATTAGGTACCATTAGCAAATCTAAAGAAAAATAAACGATACCAAAAATACTCAGTTGTATTTGCGTTCGTTGCAGTTCTTCCTATTTTCACCTGTATGGGAATTCATTAGGAACTATAACCACCTCTTACCAACAGTCATCAGGTTTTTCTGCAGCTCAACCAGCAAACATCACTTAATAAAATGGAGAAAATGATTTAAATTCTCAACATCCCTTGTTCTAACATAGTAAATAATTTGTTAGTGACAGAGCCGGGTGTCTGTTGGCAGACACAGAGTTGGTCCCTCAACTCTGCCCTTCTTGGGCAGGAGCTCCCAGGACCCACAAACCACATCACTCTGTGAGCACAGCTGGAGAGATTTAGTGCTCTGTGTGATTTACACTGCCTTGCAGCCATGTGATTACTCTTTCTGTGTATACAGTATTGTATTGCTGTTTCATTTTTCTTCCTTTAGCTATACTTGACTAGGGATATTGCATCCCAGCAGGAGACAGGCAGGACCAAACTCATTTAACCTTTGCATACTTCCCTTACAGGCTCTCAAACCACTGAAGGTCATGCTTACCTTCTGACAACCATTTGTTTTTTCAGATAGTAGAAACTCTAAGAAGGTGTAGTGTTGCCAGGTGGTGAGTAATTAAGAATCAAGCTATGAAGTGAAATTTAATTCCATTACCAACTTAATTAGAAATGTCATAAGCATTGTATATGTGTCTATTTGGGAGTTTTCTGTATTACAATCCTGCATGTGCCAAATCTGAAGCTGCCTGAATGGATACCACAGTACTGATAGATGCAAGTAATGGCAGAAGTGTCATAATGTGTATGTTCTGCCATGAAAATAAAAGGAGTGTTCTTATAGACACCTATGTTTTGTAAGAAATATTACACATACAGATAAAAGATTTATTTCACCAACTCATCTCTAGGAGAGCCTGGTGAATTTCTACAGTTCTCTGAATTCTCCTCAAGTAATCCTAATTTACTTACCTATTATTAGTTTAATGTCACTAACAAAGAGGATAGGATGTGGGAGTTGAGCATTCAGACCCTGGGAAGCCATTGTATATGGGAAGAATTTACATTGCATCATCAATTGTTAAATGAAAAATCTCTGTTTCTCAATTTTTAAGCTCTGTGGGTGCTCTCTTTCTATAATGAAGAGAATTCCCTCACTGTGGTTTTAGAGATTCAAAGGTATTTCTCAGAGTTTACTTTAATGAAGGGGTAACAGCTGACTTCCACATCACAATTCTGGGATGATTTGGGATCTTGGTGTAGGAGTGATCAAAACACACTTTTATCTGCTCTGATTTCACTCTTTAACATTACTTTTCTGAGCAAAATTTTATGTAATAGGTTTCATTGGACAATGCTGAATTCTAGTATTTGCACAAAAAAGCACCCTGCTCAGCTTGCTTGTACTCATACCAGCTCTAAACACACTTAGCTATGAATCTAATGAGAAAAAAAAAGAATGACAAGCTCCAGTTTGAAACTCAAGATCAGCATTTCACCGTTCATTTCCTTGGTAGTATGAAAAAAAAGCATGTGCTGAAACCCTACCAACAAGCAGCAAGGTTATTGAAGGTCTTCATGGCTCCAGCTAATCTCTTATAAAAAGTGCATGAGGCTTTCAGAAGTGTTTTAAGTGCTGCAGCATGTATAAAGGAGTAAACAGTAGTGGCAGGGAAGAGCGCTCAAACAAAAGAGTTTATTAAAATAGAAGGAAACTTGCCCTTCTTTGGGGACTTCAGGAATTGTTTGCATTTTAAGCAGTTTCTTCTTGCTGGTATAAAAAAGGCAGAATGAGGGCTGGTTTAGGTTCTCCATAAACTCATCCATTTAGAAGCTCCTTCATTCATAATTCAAATGTCAATAAGACATTTGTGGAGAAGTCAGCTAGTGCAAAGTTGATTTCTTCTCATATCTTTTTGTGAATTGGTGATGGGAAAATCTGTTTTCCTTTCCTTTGTGCTCAACCTTGAGTTTCTTGCTCGAAAGCATTGTACTCATTTATGAAACTGTTTGTGGCTACAAAAGAGCTGCAGCAAACTTTGTGTTTTGTCTCTCTAACCAAATATCTCAGAGAGGCAGTACCACAGGTGTCATGAGAATGGTTTGAACAGCTTTGAACTAAGAACAGCTTTACTATGCACCAGAAACCAAGGCTTGGCAGAGTATAAGGGATCCACCGGGTGTGGATCTGTGTAGTTTCAGAACTATATAGTGGAGGAGTGCTACCACAGCTGCGGTCAGATCATTGGCCATTGTACAAACAAAACGAAGGGAGATCCAAGAGCCCTGGTATCATCCATTCACCACAGGTGCATGAATTCCCTGCAGCAATAGCTTTCACTGTGTGCAGAGCATAAATCCTTCTTAGAACGGGAGCCACAGAGCCAAGCGTAAATTAAAACCAATCAAAATGAAAGTGCAGTTCCAAAATATATTCATTTGTGTGAGGATTGTGGCTGGTAATTTACAGCAATGTCTGATTATGAAATTACTATAGCAACTTCATTAGTACTATAGAGTCACCCTGGTGATTCTTAAACAAACCTTTTATATAAAGGGAAATGCATATTCTCACACCAAAAGGAGGAATGCTTTTGTGGTTAAGATACTCTATTAGTGCTTTGGAGAGCAGGCTCTCCCAGATTTGGTGCAGTCATTCTGTAGAACCCTGGGCTGGAAAGCAGTTAAAGCTCTATTCACAGAATATTCAGAAGGCTGCTTTGCGAAGATGTAAATGCCATGAACTTTTAGCTTGCTGTGACAAGATGAACCCAGACAGCTCAATCCTGTTTTATTATGGAGCTCCTGGAACAGCCTCAGCCATAACACACTACAGGTTGACTGGATTATCACTGCAGGTGTCCCACCCAGAAAATGCCTCCTTCTGGGATCACTTATGCAATTTATCTTACCATAATCTTTATTTTCCAAAATGTTTCTCAGGAGCATTCCCTATTACATCACTTTCAGCTTTATGGTTTCTTTAATGAGGATTCTGATCCCATCACCATATTTGAGGTGTGTTCACTGCATCAAAGTGGGGACCCTCACTTTGTCCAGTTTTATAATCTCAGACCCCCTTATTGAGAGCTAAATTTTTTACTATGTGAGATATACACAAGTGTATCTCAGAATACACTCGTAGGTCAGAAAGCGGGCATCAAATCATTTTGCATACATTGAGGTTTATTATTCTCAAAAAAGCTTATCTTTGAAAGTCTTCCAGTTGAAGTTTCACTTATAACCTTATACCTAACATTTCCATGAGACAGCTCTTCAAGGACAGCAAGTGATCACATTATTCTTCCAGGTGCTAGTCTGGTGAAAATTTAGAAACTGCTGAATTACTTTTTCACTGATTCAATATTTAGCCAAACCTTGTATCATTAGATATCTTTAGGCTTCCTTTGGTTCGTGGAATTTGCTTTGGACTCTTTTGTTATATATTTCTGCACCCATATAAGAACCCCACAGTTTCATTAACAAGTGAATTTTCTTTTATCTCAACAGAAAAATTAGAATGGATAACAAAAGCAAATCTCCCTGGGAGACGGAATAGTTTGTCTGTTCCTTTACACTCCATCAGCTCCATTTAAACAGCACCTAAAAAAATCTCCCTAGTACTGCAGGCATGAAGGCATGGGCTGGCTTGATTCCTAGGTAAAGTATGGGCCCCTGGTCAAGAAACAGGGCCAGCAGTAAAAGCAGCTCTTCAACATCAGGCCTGGGCAAGATGCTTGATTTTTCTTTGAAGAAGAGAAATTCTCTTGCATTTTCCCACAGACTGATAGCTGCTGTACCCTCAGCTTGCCAGGATCCATTTCTTGCCTACTTTGTTCATACCCACATCTACCCAACTGCTAGCACTACTCGAAATGATACTATCCTCATTGTAAAATAACACCTACTGATAGCCTCAACCAAACCCCTTGAATCTTTATCTCACCTTCTCATAACAGAATAGTAGAATCACAGAAGAATGGCTTGGGTTGGAAGGGACCTCAAAGATCAACTAATTCGAACACCCCTGTCACAAGCTGTCTGCCACCCACTAGATCGAACCCCACCCAGCCACAAACCATGTTCAGCCAAGGAACTAAATACATAGTTTTGGTCATGGAGGTAATGTGTGACAAGCAGTTGACAAAGCGCACCTTTATCTTAGCTCTATAGGCTGTACCATTCCCAGTAGCTTTGTGGTGTGCTCATCAAGCCAACACAGGGCTGCTGCCCACTCCTCCTGAGCCCAAACACACAATAGCTATGCCTGCCTGCATCTGGCTGCATGGCTACTGCCTGCACACTCCTTTGCCCACACAAATGGAGAATGCTCCCTGCTGATTGCTGTCTTGGCTGCATGTGGGTGTTGTGGCATATTTCCCCACTTCGCACTGAGTTTTTCATTTCTCTTCCCTAGTTGCTCTCCCTTCAGTTTTTCACACCCAATAAGACAGTAATTAATGAACTATCATTGTCAAGAAAGCATAATTTGTTTCCAACAGTGCTTCTCTTTGTTAGACTCAATTTCCAGAAGGACTAAAAACAGTGGAATGTATATATAAGCAATACAAAACCTTTTTGTTTCTTTGTAAACTTTTGAAAAGGAAGTGCTCCTGATTTTGCCATGTTCAAATGCTAAGGTCTCACTGACCTAGATACTTGTTCTTACAACCTTGATATCACAAAAACTGCCAGCTAAAACTGTCTTCAAGTTATTAAGGATGAAATTTGGGTACTACTAAAGTAGTTGATGACACAACATACACATCCCAATATTTCTCCTTAATTTTTGGAGCACACAATAGAAGCAACATTAAATTCTGTGGTACTTTGAAAAAAATGGTAATTAGAGAATTTCCTTATAAGTTTGAGGCTTTGAGTTTCAAGCTTCCTTTGCTTTTCAACAAAACAGCTGTTTTTGACTGTTTTATTTGCTTAGAATTTTGACATCTGTTTTAAATAGAGTCTTTTGAATATAATATGAAGTAAATGAAATATCTTTTCTGGATCTATGTGATATTTTATACTGTGTTTGTGTCAAACTGAATTTCTTTGAGTACTCTGTAATTTCCATGTCATCATGTTGCTTACATTGTTTTCAGTATAGATTCTAATCTGCAAAATGTAGGTTCGGTGGGAGGAAGAAACTTGTTTAAAGAAAATAAAATAAAACAGAGAAAAGGAAATACAAAGATAAAGGGAAAAATGAGGGGAGGGGAGGGGAGGGAAGAGGAGGGGAGGGGATAGAGGAGAGGAGAGGAGAGGAGAGGAGAGGAGAGGAGAGGAGAGGAGAGGAGAGGAGAGGAGAGGAGAGGAGAGGAGAGGAGAGGAGAGGAGAGGAGAGGAGAGGAGAGGAGAGGAGAGGAGAGGAGAGGAGAGGAGAGGAGAGGAGAGGAGAGGAGAGGAGAGGAGAGGAGAGGAGAGGAGAGGAGAGGAGAGGAGAGGAGAGGAGAGGAGAGGAGAGGAGAGGAGAGGAGAGGAGAGGAGAGGAGAGGAGAGGAGAGGAGAGGAGAGGAGAGGAGAGGAGAGGAGAGGAGAGGAGAGGAGGAGTGTCCGACTGATCTGTGAACCGAATTAAATTACCATACCCCAGTCAAAACCACCCAAACATTGACAAATACAAGGAAGAACAGTGTACATGAATACGACATAGCACACAGAATGTCTGAGCTAAGTGCCCTGGTTCTGATATGAGAAAAGATATGATATTATGAAAATCAACAAGGCAGTAAATTTTATTTAAATTTAGATCCCAATCCACTTTACCTAGCAAGGAAATATATTGTGCCAAGGTATTCTGCGGTTAATACTAATGAGTTAAAATTAATTTCTAAACATCTGGAAGAAATGCTTATCCATAGTGATGTGTTCTGTCATGAATTTTTAAATTTATGTTAACAGTCAGACTTAGTCACTCAGTGAGGAGCAACAAAACATTAATCAATTTCCCCCAACCATACAGCTTGTGCATAGACTGAACAGCATTATCCTTCTTAACTAGTATTTCAGTGGGGCACCATAAACTGAAATCTGTTTGCAGAGTGAGTAGTAGTTGCAGATAACACGTGTATTTACTGTTTTGCCTTTTCTTCTTCTTTCTTTTTTTTTTTTTTTTTTTTTTGTAAATTCATCCTAGGAAGAAAAAATATCTTCAATTAGAGAATTATTCCCTAAAAGGGTTTCAGGCAGATCTTAAATAATGCTCTGCTCTGAAGTTATTTTTTATGTGCAGAATTAGAGAATTCAGATACTTCTAAAGCTCTCATTCACCTCTTAGTCACCTCTCCTGAGATGTGTATTGAATAGCAATGGAATAAAAGTCATTGTGCTTAGTATTTTTTTAGCCACTGCCTTGAGCTTGTAGGATCTGTGTAATAACAGCAGAAAATATTCGCAGCTGACTAACTGACAAGGAGCTATTTACGGACCTACCTTTGAAGGTTTCTGCACTTTAAAAGTTCAGAAGGTAAAATTTCTCAAGTGCATAAAATGATTTCTTATGTGTATTTGCCTTTGCGGGTCTTTAACACAGCAATGGACTCTGCTTTTGCACAGCGTTCTTAGTTCTTCTGCTAAAGAAAGAATTAGGGAGTTAAATGCTTGTATTGATGAGACATGACAAACAAACCTCTGGGTGACCTGTCTGGACTGCACAAGGCTGGGGCTGTGTAGATGATGTGTACATGAACGTACATCAGAATAAGGTTCTCTAGAAAGACAATCCATCACAATATTTTTTATGCTATGGTAAAGCTTAAGACAAGCCACATCCTTTGGAGGTTTCAGTGCCTCCGAGCCAGAGTGGTGAAATGTGACATCCTTTCAGCATATTCTAAAAATAATAAGGAGAATTAGCTGGTGTCGTTGGTCCAGCCTAGCAAAAGGTGCTCCTGTGTAAGGATGCCTCCCTTGTCTCATGGTGCCCTTTGAGTGTCGCTGCTCTGTGCAGTGACCCCAGACAGCAGTGCTGCAGGGGACCCCTTCTTCAGAAATGAAACTCCTTCCCTTTTTTATCCTCCCAAAGAGCTGAAGCTGAACTGAATCCGGAGCTTCTCCTCCTTTTCACTGCTGGAAGGTGTGAGCAGCTGAAAACTGTATCCTGGTACTAAATATAGAACCAGGCATCTTCCAAGGGACTGGTTGTCAAAGAGCTGCAAGCATCTGCCTACTCCCTTCCCCTCTATTTTTGTCTGTGCCTGTAGAATGAAGAGGGCATCAGGCATGTTTACCACTCCAGACTGCTCAGTATGACGTAGCCCTTCTGCATGAATGGTAACAGGACATTACACAGTTACAAAAACTCAAACACTCAAGCCCAGGAGATGTGCAGGATGGGAGCAAGACATTGTTCGCAGTAATGCAGCCTATGCAAAGCAATGCTACCAAGTTTCATGGCTTTTA
Source organism: Callipepla californica brunnescens (assembly GCA_023055505.1). Classification (NCBI taxonomy): domain Eukaryota; kingdom Metazoa; phylum Chordata; class Aves; order Galliformes; family Odontophoridae; genus Callipepla; species Callipepla californica. The sequence goes on from JALIRH010000014.1 coordinate 10,082,920, forward strand.
CCTAAATCCCCTAATATGCCACAAACAAATGGCTGGGTATTTCTTAAGCTGCCTCTTCAGCAGCAGGATACATCAGACAAGTTATGCTCTCCTTTGCTAATTTAGATTTCAGTATCTGGCCATGCTGTTGCTGTTGGAGACTTTTCAATCATTTTTAGATGACTTAAATGGTAGAACTAACAGGTTTTCCCTGTCATGTACACTCTTACTTTAAAAAATGAAAAGGGAGGGAGGGAGGGAGGGAGGGAGGGAGGGAGGGAGGGAGGGAGGGAGGAAGGAAGGAAGGAAGGAAGGAAGGAAGGAAGGAAGGAAGGAAGGAAGGAAGGAAGGAAGGAAGGAAGGAAGGAAGGAAGGAAGGAAGGAAGGAAGGAAGGAAGGAAGGAAGGAAGGAAGGAAGGAAAAGGCACACTTTTACATGGATAGTCTCATACGAAGACTGAGATTGTGAAACGTAACCTCTCTTTTTTGTCTCCATCTCTTTCATACCCTCTCTTTTTTGTCTCCATCTGGACATCTTCCTACACTGCATTTGCCAAGTCCCCACATATTTTCTTCAAATAGGATGTGTTTCAACATTGTTCTGCTGGAAGAGGCTATATACTGTTAAATTTTATTCAAACCACCTGATGAAACCATCTATTGCCTTTTACCACAATACAAAGAGAGGTCAATCCTTTCCATTCAGCCTTCATCTTGGGTAAATGTTACCACACCTCATTACATTTGAGCACAGCATCCTGTTTTCATTGTTTTCCCATTTGCCAAAGCCTTCGCACCTGCCTGGATGTGAAGATTCTGAAATCTGTATGTGCCGAGATGAGGGATGCATTGAGCTCTTCCATCCAAATCAAAGCTCATCAGCATCTTTGTTAAGCAGTGCAAGAGATTCCTGAGATGGTCTCAAGAGTGCTGTGAGCTGAGACACAGAGCTTTCACCCTTCCAGGAGACCTGTTCAGGAGGTGCATTGGGTACAATACACATTAGTGACTGCAGCTACAATCTTTCTGGAGTTTGTTTCCTTTAGAAGGAACAGAGATGTTCAAGCTATGGCAGCAATCCCTCCAGGGCAGCTGTCCTCCAGTCAGAAAAGATTTGTTTCAAACACAAGTGTTTTTGTTCGAATTAAGTGAGATTTCTGTTGTAAGAGATGTAAGATTTTTTTTACGAACAAATAATGTGCTTTTTATCTTCCCTCACTTTAAACATAATTGTTGCAAATCTACTTTCAAGATGCTGATTTCTATGGAGAATTTGCCTGTGGTTTCAGCGCTACGAAACAAAAAACTGCATCTCAAAAAAGGCATTCTTACTGAAGAGCAAGCTCAAAGAAAAATCACATGAAAAGACAAACTGGGGTGGGGCGGTGTACAATGATCTTAAATTATATAGGAAAGTGTCTTTTCACCAGCCGTGTTCCTCTGTAAGACCAGTGGTTATGAGCACCTCCGGCCATACTGTGGTGATTACTTTACCTGTCACTATTCTTGGATTTGCCCTTTTGATTCCCACACAGCTTTGTTAAAGATTGCTGCACTTCTGCAGGTCTCCAAGCTTTCATTAGAAGCCTCTCAATGCAATGAGCCAGAGGCCTTAATCCACAGAAAGTATTGCTTTTGGGGATAATGATTTTGCTCAGTATTTAGCCTGGTAATTACTCCACCATATCAAAACATTTTTCACCAGCTTTTTGGCAGTTGATAAAGCTTTTCATTTTCAGCTTTGTTACTCTTGACATTTTCAACCCAAAACCTTCACTGTCTCAACTGTAACTTTAGAAATATGGTTTTGTGGTTCAAAGATTCAGGCAGAAAACTTTTTCTGCAAAGGATATTTACCACTGAATTAATTCTGTGTGATTGGGTTTTGAATCTTTATGCATTAAAAAAAAAAGCATGTAAAAAATATAAACAATATAAATCTACTATCATTAATAATTATTATATTATATTGTACATCATTATACCAGAAGAAGTGCTCTTTCTTTCATTTCCCCTTTTCTACCCTCCCTAATGAAATCTCTCAGACTGTGAATCCCAGATTCTCAGAGGGGTCACATCTGCTTTTTTCCTCTTCATTAAATCTTTCAAGACTTTAAACTACTGATACCATTTACCTGAAAGATGATGAAACTCCAAACATCAACAGATCTAAAGAACTAAATATTTCCTTCAAATTTACTTTAACATCATTTAAGATAACCTTTTCATTTTTTTATTGCTATCCTAAATACAACGATTTACTTTCACATTGCCATGCCAGAGTGATAAAAGACAGAAATATGAAAGTCTGATGAAAGGGAGGTTCATGAATTAGTGATCAGATTACAGCATAATCCTATCAACACATTTATTCAAGCTGGTTTTGTTCATTTGTAAGAAAATTATAGTGGGTAATTTACTATGATAACTAATCCAGCCATTCTGACATTGTTTTGGGCAAAGTTATAATGTGAAGTGTTGTTTATATAAAGTCTCATGCACAGAAAACAGGGCAAGCACATGCCCCTCTTCAACCCTAATCCTCAAGGTGAATGTATCCTCAGGCACTGATTGTATTACACCACTAGTCTACATCATCATGGACTAACTCTGTCCCAAAAAGCTGCTTTAAAAATTAAAAGAATGAAATAAATAGAAAATTGCTGTGACTCAGAAGCTTTGTAACTTCCTATTCAGAAGCAGCTACATACAAAAGCAATAGCAAATGATCCCTGCAGAAAATGTATGGTCCGTTGGTGAGGTAAGAGCAGTTTTACAACAGATGACAGATTTCCTGAGTTTACCAAGCCAAAAATATTTTTATCCCATCATTTGAACAAAAATATATATATATATTCCAATGTATGTTACAAAAAATTCAGAGTTGTTCCATTAGATTGTAGCTCCATTAGAATCACATCTGTTTATGCCACAGAGTGTTCTCAAATGCATTCATTTTTTTAACAGCATTTTTCTCTTTTAATTTTTTTCTTTAAAAAAAAATTAATCACTGTTGAAGGATTATAATTCCCTGTAACAGTTTGTATGCTTGGGTGAGTGCCTGACTGCTCCTTATGTTCACGAGCTGGATACATGGCACCCCTTGTAAAAGCTTTAAAAAAGTTTGATTGCTATCTTTATGCTGCGGAGATGTCTATAACACTGGGGCCTCCTATAATGTGTCAAAGATCATTTGCAATCACTGGACTGATTACAGCAGATTTGCTATTTTTTAACATTGGCCTAATCATTATTGGTTAGATCTGGTTTTATCCCTTTGCTCATCATAAGTCCTGGATGATCAGGGAAGAATCCTGGACTTTGCTTAAATGGATTCACAGTTGTTTAGTGCATGTTATACTCAATAATACACATTCATATTAAATTCTATTTGGGAAAAGGAATTTTTTTACTACTTCTCTAACTATTCTTAGATGCAACGTCTGTGATGGCATGCAGAATATCCTATTTACAATTGTTATCATCGTTGTTGTTCTATGGTTAATCTTTTATTATGAACTTTTAACATCACTCCCTTTCTATGTGATGCTCAGTGTCCATACTGCCAATAAATACAGGTACATCTTTCAGCCTCTCTGTGCCCCTGGTCCAATGTGAAAATAAGCAGAATACAATGAAAGATTCAATTAAACCCTTGCAAGATTCTGGAAGCAATTTTGAATTCTTCCAAGAGTTTTATACCAAAGGTGTTAGCTGATGTTTCAACTCAGAGATAAGGTTTGGCCTTTTTATATGTATGTAAAGCAAGAACAGTGGCTGCTGCACGAGGTAGCAGCTCTTCTTACAGCTGAGCATGACAGCTCTGAAGCACACTGTCTGATACAGGCAGTGGCTCTTTAGCACTCGCTGAAAAAGAATTTCTTTTCCACTCTAGCAGCAGCCACAAGTTGTGCTGAAAAGGACATGTGAATGGGAATCCATTTCTTTTTTCCATTTTGCTGGTGAAATACATCAGAATTGACAAGCATGTGCTACTCTGCTCTAGCACAAACACATCTTTGTCTCTGCTTCCCGAAACAGTTCTGTCACTGTGCAAAAACAATGCCGTAAATTACTCCATGCTGATTTAATAAAGTGACCTGGCTTGTAGCCCAGCAAAGCAGATGGTGTTATAGATTATGGGCTAATACCCCGAGGGAGGCCCAAAAGAGAAAGCTCTTCAGAAAGAAAAGAACTCAAAAGAAGAACAAGGACTGCGCTTGGTGCCCATAGGCATCTGATTGGCTGAATTGATGGAGTCACGACAAAAATAAAACAAGTAAATTTTGCAAACAAAAATATGTTTAATGGAAAACTTTCACCACAGGAGGACTGATGGAGCCTGAAGCCCCCAGCCCGTAGGAGCAATCTGTGTCCCATGGAGCAGCTCACAGCCACATCACTGGCTCAGAGCTGCTGGTGTATCAACAGAGCACTCCCTGCTGCTCTCATGCACTTCTAGATCTGGTGTCAGCACCTTTTGCACTAATTTAAGAGAGACAAGAGATGGCCCAAGAGATTCAGGCTGTTCACTGGCACCACCAGCAATTTGTGTTCTAGCATCCTACCAAACAATGCAGGGCTGGAGGTTCTGTGGCTGCTCAAAGTGGGTCAGGACTTTGGTTGTACATCTCACGCAGAAATCAGGAAACACAGGCACTGAGCTGCTGTGACCTCTTCAGTGATTACAATCATAATCCATTGTGTGCTTGTTTGTAACAGGTCCATTTCTGTAAGCAGTTGAGTTTAATTGGGCCACAGCTGTTGCTGGCTGAGCACGAGGAAAGTGAGGGGGGTGAGGGATGGGGTTCATTGACTCAACAGCTCTCTTTAAAGTGGGGTTATGCTGTTCATTGATATCTATCTTATTTGTTTTAGCTTAGGACTGATAAAGCAGCAGTAGGCTTTCAAAGCAGGAATTTCAGTATGGGTCTCAATATGCGCATCTTCATGGGAACAGACACCTCTTCCTACTGCATGGCACGCGGTCTCCTGATCAGCTTTGGCACAAGTTCTTGTCCTCGCCTGCTGTGCCAAAGTCCTCCTCAGCTTTGAACCACAGATTTATAGCTGCCTATGGATCATTCCCCAGCTAAACTGCTGCTGACTTCAGAAATGTTTCCTCTTTTTGTTTGGTTTTACACTCTCTGCCTTCTGTGAGAGGTTGAAAGAGAAAGATAAAGTTCCATCTAAGAGCTCAAATGCAGAGCAGCAATAAAAGTGAGGACGCCAAGCAAGAGAGGCCAGGCTGCAGTTTTTTACTCCTCCTTGTAACATGATTGCATTCTCCCCTCAACAGAGAAAGATCTTTCACCTTGTTTCTCTGCTTCTCTACAGCTCATGCCTACCTCTCCCAGGGTTCACAGCTGCAACCACCATTGCCCATGAGGAGTCGGGACATGCACACAAGCACTCAGAGAATAGTGATAAGGGCATGTTCTCAGCCCTCCTTTAGTGAGGAAATTCTCAGTTCAGCTCAAAGTAGTGATGGAGTACTGAAGCTCACAGGCTGCTTCATGCCTGCTGTCTCACAGGGCATGTATGGGGGCACAAGTATTGCTAAGTAAGAGGAATAAAAAGCCAGCACAGAGCATGGCCCCATCCCATAATATACTGTGATGGATTCCAGTCTTCGCGATACTGTTCTGCAAACTCAGTCTCATTTCCTACCTGTGATACATTTTGTCCATGCTTAGCCTGCAGATCAATCACTCTGAGCATTCATTGCTCACTGAACCTAGATTAGGACTTATGAACCACAGTGGAGGTCACAGCTGCTGCTACATATAACAACTTACCACTGCAACAATCACTTGACAGTGATTTCCTTGCCTTCTATGGCTTATCTGCAGAGACTCTACAGGCGCTATCTGCTGGCTTTCTGCAGTGAAAAATCCTTTTCTGTATTTCTTTTTGGCTGCTGATCTGATGGGCAGAGCCAGCAGAGGTGGCATGCCTCTGTGGCTCTGAAATGGCCCTAAGATGCTGGTAAGCCATAGGTGTGGGAAATAACTGCCTGCTAAGGTAGGTAATTGCCACAGATTTATCTGATGATTCATATGTCACATACTAAAAATTAATCTGCCAAGATAATAAAACCCCACAGCAGTGCTGGTGGTTGCTTACTCACACGTGGATGCCGTTGGGACTGCTGATGGGATGTCTGACAGCCTTTGGTCTAAGCTGGAGTCCTTACAGTGTCAGGTTAAAATCCAGCCACTTCTCCTGCTCCATAGTAAGACTGGATAGTGAATACAGAGCCAGACAATGGACAGTGCCTCCTCCACTGTGTCAGCTCCCTTTGCAAATGGAAGCGGCTTGCAGAACCCTAGGCATGCCCCTGTGTGATGAGGAGCAGGGCAAACTGCCTCCCACTTAGGCTAGACTTGGGACCACTCTTCTCTACTTTCTTCCAAATTCACTCATTTTAATCCCTCAACTGCACCCTCAAAGCACCAACAGCACATGGGTATTTGACAACTTTGTGTGGCCTTTGAGATCTCAGATGACTCACTGGACGAAATGCAAAAGGTTGTACAGACAACCACCTCTGGAGGTGTTTAAGAACTGTGGAGATGTGGTACTGAGGGACATGGGTAGTGGGGATGGATTGACAGCTTGACTGGATGACTTTGTGGTCTTTTCCAACCTTAATGATTCTATGACTCTATGTCTGTTTTCAGGATGAAGAAGCTGGAGAGCAAAGAGCTCGTCCTTGTCTGAATTTCCTTTTGGAGAAGCAGAAATGGAGGGATTCCCAAAAGATGAGGACTCCCCACATCCTGTGATGGTCACCAGGAATCTGGGGTCAGTTTCATAAAATTTGCAGATTGCCGAAGGAGTAATCCATCCTGGGGCCATGATAGGAAGTGCTTAAGTACAAAGGCAGTAAGACAAAAATGTGTAGGGGCTGACCCCTCAGCAGAGGACCTGAGGGGATGCCTGACCATGGGGCAGCAAACTGAGGTTATGTTGGTGAGCTGTCAGGCCAGAAATCAACATTTGAACTCCTCAGAATGAACTGCCATCCTCCAGCCAGCTCTATTTTAGGTAAGAGAGTAAGGAAATAATCTCAGCTATTAGTGGCTTCAGCTAGCATCTCATGCAGATACCATTTAAAATAACAGTGTTGTGGGTTTTTTTTTTCAGTTGAATTTTGATGTAGTACTAAGTTGCAGTGGAAAATGAAGACAATTTTAAATCTACAACAGGCATAAACGCTCTGATTTCCAGCATTAGAAATGTCACTTTGAGCACTTCATCTGCTTTTAAGACAGTGTGATACATCACCACATACAAACTGAGGGAATAAACATAGTTCAAGGGCTTACGCTGGGAGCAGCTCAATTATTAAAAGATGGTGGTGCTATTATGCCACAAACAACCGTTGGTGTGTCTAACGGAGACATCTATCTGGGATGATCTGTGTTGAAGATTTCTAAAATAAATCCTATTTGGAGCACATCGTAATAGCAGTGGTTTGTAATACAGCATAGCTCTGGTTGCGTGTGTGTGTGTGTATTATTTCCTTAAGTGTCAATGTTGTACGTAAGGGTACAATTTATTTGTTAACACTCATGAATATTTATAAGCAAAATTGCAATGAATATTTCACAAAGGAAGAGTTGCTCATATTCCTATTAATTAAGGAAAGGAGTAATGTTGCCCTCTGAGTGTTTTTTAACATGCTGATACAGAGGAAAGTCAATGCAGCGGGTTTAATTCTGCCCTTGCATACAAAGCCAGTGGGTGGAAAAAATGAGTCCCATTGGGCCAAACAATTACTTTAATGATGTCATATCACATCCAATACAAGTGATTCAGATAATAGGCCAAGCTCGGATCTCACTGAAGGCAGTGGGGGCAAGGGGAAAGTAGTGAGCCTCTTATTAGTGTTGCATTCAGTGGGTGTAACTGGGGAGGCAGGAGAAGAGAATTGATTCCCACTGAGTTTTTCACCTTAATATGTACCTTCCCAGTACTATTTTCTATGTGCTTTAGGAGGTCATTCTACAGAATAGCTAAGAATTCTAGAGAATAGCTAAGAAAATTTTAGTTCTCCTGTAATTGAATTACACAGTGGCTACAGATGTTAGCCTCTCTTCTGCCAGTGAAAATAAGTAGTTTTTACAAAATCTAACAATTTTCAGCGGCTTAAAAATGTGCAAGAGATGAAAATTGATTTTGATATTTTGAAGAAAAACCAAGCAGTCACACACTGAACACAAAGCCACATGTAAGAGTTGTGTTCTCAGTTTGTTTTCACCCAGCCAGGTTCCCAGTTACTCTCTGGTAAATCATTTCAAAGATTTATGAATAATAGAAATGAAAGCAGTAATAAAAGCTCTTTAGGTTCTCCTAATCTTTTCTTATAGATTTGAAAGTATTAGTTAAGTTCCTTTCAGTTTCTTCTATAGCTCAGTAACATCAGGTAACGCACCACACCATTTTAATTAAGCTTGATGTGCACTGTCCTTGAAATTGGATCAAAGCATCTATTTGCTGTCCATGTTACAGCTAAATACAATTGATTTTCATTAGTTAGGCTGGAAATGCCAGCAAACAACTCCATGTAATTTTAGTTGGTCCCTGCAGACTGTGGGACCCTACAGGGAGTGACAAACATGCTTTATCCTGAGTGGCAAAAGATGTTTAAAGATTTCTATTTACCTTTCTTTAGCATGGTGAGGGTAAACTTTGATATCTTAATTATCCACACAGGGAATGTTGATTATATATATATATAAATTAATGCCTTCCACTTGGACACTCAAACTCATGACCATTGAGATTCTCAGTGGGCCTGTGGGACTTACCAAAGGCTTATCTCCAGTTTTCTGTTGGGAAAGCTGAGTCACCAGGTAATTGAATAACTTGTTAAAATCAAATGGAAGGACTCTCATACTACAGAATGTTGCGGGGTTTTTAGTTTTTCTCTTTAGCACAATGTCAGGCCATTGATTTCGTGGTCAAATATTCCTCACCGCCATTGTAGATGCTCCAAAACTTATGCCTCCTCATTTATGCTGTTGGCCCACAATGTCAGAGGCAGATGTTGGTGGGATGACAGATGAGGTTGAACCTTTCCACCAGTGTCCCATTACATGCTGCTGCCATGTGACAGATGGCAGCAGAGGGGCAGTCTGACACAAGGATGTCTGACATGGAAGTGGGTGTGAACCAAAGGTGTGGAATTAAATTCCTCCATGTGGAAAAAGGCACCCACTGGCAATCACTGACACTTGCTGAAAATTTATGGAGACCAACTAGTGGTAGCACAGTACCAGTGTCTTCCATTTATTTGCACTGACTGTTTTCCTTATTTGCCAACACTTAAAGACAATCCACAGGTTTCTTAACTGTCTGTTCTTCTATATATATAATGAGATCTTCTCTCACTTTGAACAGACCTGCATGATGAACATTGCTTCCACATATTAAGAAGGCAGACTCCAAGTCTCCACTGATGAGGTAGTAAATGGGGGAAGACACCCTCACTCTAGGCTGAAGTGGGATCAATGCAGAACTGCCCTTCCCTCCCAATGGCTTGGTTCGCTTTTTCCATAACGTTTTTATTCCTTTTAGTCTACCAAATCTCTCTGTTTTTTGAAATATCAGTATAAGAACATGGCAGTTTTTGTGAAGAATAGTCAATGAGGCAGATAATTAAGTTTTGAGGAAAATATATTTTTTTCATGTATAAAGGTCAGGCCAAGCAATTAATTTTATATAAAACTTCCCCTAAGGTATTTTCTAAACAAAGCTTTAACTTTTGTTTCAAAAGGGCTTTTTTTTTTTTTCTTAAACAAATCATCTATTTAACAAGGAAAAAGAGTAATAAAATGTGAAATAATTTGAACATGCAAAAATATATATATATATTTCCTTGTTCAATCATTACAAAAAACTTTGTTAAACTAATGGGTTGATGGTGCTGCCTTTGGGGCTGTAAAATTGAGGAGAAACCTCAGGAAAGTAGAGCAGTGGCTGCTGTGCTTTGCACTGTTGTTCTGCCCCATAGTGCTGGGTGTGAAGGGCTGTCAGCTGTTCTGGGACCCAACCTGGGTTTGTGAGAGCAGCAACTGAACTCCCACCAGAGCTGCTCCAGCACAGGACTGTGCACTCTGTTCTGTAGAATATAATTTCAGTTTGAAGGGGAACTAATGCTTTCCACACAGTAATTAAACAAGCATCAGTACTTTGTTTTCTCTCAGAGCTTCAAGGCAATTTATCCTCCTGATGCCCAGACACATGCTGCAGACTCTATCAGCTCCCTGGTCTCCTGCATTCAGGGCATCACCTTTCCTGACCTTTCCCACTCTCTTCCAACAGTTCATCTTTGTGATTAAGTGCTGCTCTGGCTCCCAGTTGCTGAAGGTGGAAGCCCTGAAGACAAAAAACTGTTAATGAAGAAATTAGCTCTCCAATTGATCCTAGATCCATGCTTAAGTGCACACAATAGTTCTGTCTATTGAACGACCACAGTTGCCAAGTAATTAATAACATCTTTGTATCACAGGCTATAAAATACCCTGTGAATTTCTGCATTGCAATCCTGTTTTGTCTTGCTGAGTGTATCACTGGATGCCTAACATCATACCATCCCTTCGGAAGAAAGCTGAGGAAATAATACCTGTATGTGACCATAGTACCTTTTCTAGAAAAATGTAAAAGTAGACAAAAAATACAATTTTTGTGCTCTGTTTAGGCAATAAATAGGTTTGTTGTTTTTTTTTCCACCTTCCCACAGTAGATAGCCTGCTTGTCTCTGTATTCTTTGGTGAAAGAAACTATCTGCTACACTTTCACTGGCCTAGGAAGGGCATCCCTGAGCTGGTCAGGGATCACAGAATCACTGAACTGTGTTGAAGGGACCCATAAGGTCATCTAGTCCAACTCCCCTGCAATCATCAGGGACAACTAAAGCTAGGTACACACTGTGGAGCTATTTTGGCAGAATATCCTATTTTCCCAGGTCCTCAGCAGCTTTCTGTTTCCCCTGCAGCTTGCAGCTTACTTGCACAGCAGGGAGGAATGTCAGAGGGACAACAGGAAAGCAGAACATACTCCTTGCCACTTACCCTCTGACCACACCTGATGAACCTTTCATATGTTAATAATGCTAATGACCTAAATAAAGAAAACAAATTAAGAGGGTTGAAACCTAATAGTTAATCAGAACATCCAATTATAGCTCAGAATCCTCAGCTTTGTTGCAGGTTGCTAATACACATAAAGCTTCATTTCACCTATGAGAATCTCCCAGATGCACAGCAATCTGTTCCACACCTAAATGAGAGATTCTAGCTTTGAAGATCAATAACACAAGAATGAGGAAACTAAGAATAGAAGCTAAAAGACCAAGCCAACAATGCCTTGAAACCAAATGTGCTTGATTCCTTGAACACCAAACCAGATTTTGTTTTTCCCCTCAAAGAAGTGCTTTCTTTCCCTCTGTCTCCCCACTGCATGTTTCTTGCAGCTGTGTGTGTTTACAGATGCCAAGATGATGCTGCAGTTATGTCAGAACCAGGACAATTGCATAATCCATCAAATTGAACGCAGACTGTCTGACAGTGACAGCTGCCAGCTAATAATAAGGTTTCTGTCAGAAGCCAAGGAGAATAATCCAGCCTTTATAAGCAACGGCAATAAGGAAAAGCGTGGCTTAGCTTCACAAGACTGGGTTACCAAGACAGGAGGAAAAAAATCAAACATTTCCCAAAAATAAAGCCTCCCTTCTCATATGTAAGTTTAGAGACTGCAGTTCTGACCATCCATTCACATCCTCTTTTTCACTTATAAAATAACTTTAATAATCAATAGACATTGACCCACATGAACTGTCAACATCTCTGAAGTGCAGTGGAAGACAGAAATCAAGACTGCAATATAATTGCTATTTTAAGAGGGATCTTCAGTGCACTTTAATGAACTTCGTTGACTTCTAAGACGGACAACATGATTACCTCCAAGATTCAATTTCCTCTGGCATGTATTTGCTTAAGAGTCATATATTTGAAAGGTCAGAAGTCATTTGTTTGTGGACAGAAAAGTGGGGATCACTGCTAGAACCTTAGCATCCTTTAGTAAGTGGGTAGATTATTTAACTGCTGGAAAAAGAAATCTGTGGCATGTGGTTTTATAAATCTCCACCCAAATTTGCACATGCAAGCAGTATTTGGAGCACAGGCACACTCCAATTAGACTGACTTAGAGAAGCACTGCATGTAAGCTCAGCCCAAGGATACATTTATGTGCACACCATTCACAAACAGTTACAGCAAAAGAATCTGATCTAAGCTTATCCACTTTTTATTGCTGAACTAAATCTAATTGCCGCCTATGGGATTTGAGCATGCAGAGAGATAATTCTAGGTCTGCAGAGTGGTGATCCCTTAATTCTAGTCTGACTGGGTGTGCAAGCCTGGGGATGTCAGAGTGCATCTCCACTGCAAATGGGGTGGGCAGTTCAGAGCTTTTATAGCCTCTTATCAGAGCTGTAAGCACTGGTAACTGGTGCAAAGCTGCCTGACCATGCAAAAGAGTACGAACAATTCACTCATTTGGTCAAATGGTTTCCTTGAAACACAGAGGCTGCTGCTGAGCTGGGTTGCAAGCAGATGGCATTGGATCTAACTACCTTGGGCAGTGCATGTCATTACTCTTGGGTTGCATTACATTTGTACAACTCAGTCTATAATCATTAGGAACTGCGAACCTTTTACTTTGCAGGAGCATCTTAAGCAATACATTTGCTAGAACACTTCACGCTGCCTTGTGCTCCTTTGCTGTTGGCAAGGATGAAATTCCCTGTTTGACGATCACAAGGTGTGTATCATGAGCATCATCCCTGCCCCTGAAACACAGATGTGAGCCAGGAAAGCCAACCCCAGGGCAGCATCTTCCCAAGCACGCATCACTCTGCACCAACTCCATACAGTCCTGGAGCTGCCCTCAAAATACCTAAAACTCCTGAGACCATTTCTACAACAGTGATCAGAGCTTCACAGTGCTCAGCATCAACGACTGGCATCAGGAGAAATGCTGAGAGAAGCACTCACCATAATCAGAGGAGGCAGAAGAACAGAAAAAGAATACAGTAGCAGAGAAAGGTGGAATCACTTGCCCAGGATCAAGCAGCAGATCAGTAGCAAAGCTCACATTTCTGACTGTTAATTCACAGCACAAGGACTCAGTCTCTTGATGTCCTCGTGTTTCTGCGCTCACGAGGTGGGCTGTAATCTTCAGCAGTGAGCACACAGGTGGTTAATTAAAATGCTGGTGTTTTCACCTTACATTTTAACATTTCTGTACTCTGTCATCTTTAGATAAAGAAGAAAATCATGGTATTTCAACAAGATTTGAAGAAATTTTAAACGAGTGTCTGTTTATTCAACTTTTGTTCCAACCTTCAGTGTTTCTTAAGATCTTTAGAAGTGCATTCTTCTTTTAATACATTCTTATTCAAGTCTGACAAGGTGTCCTTGAATCTGGCACACATGCAGGTATTTAATAGCAGAGTGAAGATAAACCTTCTCTCCAGATCTTCCCTGTTATTTGTTATGGAATTAAGAAGCAAGCTTGATTATAATGTCATTCAAAATTTAAAATGAAATCATTGTAACTGTTTGATGACACTAATTAGAAGCACCACCTTCAGCGCTGTTACCCGAAGACTACCAGTATCCAAAAAGAAACGTTTTCAACTAAAATGGACCTTAAACATTTCAATATAAAAAGGCCTCAGTGGAACACAAAAATGCACACTCCTGCTTACATTGCATACACCAATACCTGGGGTTCCTTTGAAGACCTTTGGTTCTGGGATGGGTGTACCTCACTGCCCTGCCCTCACACACCCATAGCTCTGCCTCAGTTTCCATCATTCCTACGTGGGGCCCTTCAGTGCTCTGCCCACTCCATACATGGTTCCCTGCACTTTGATTTACATCAAAGCACCCAACAGCATTTTCATCACAAAGATTCACTTTCCGGTGTAGGGCACACATCTCTAGTGCCATCTGCGAATTCTGGTGCTGGTCCTTGCAGATAGCCTGTGTCTGCCACCTATTGGCATGTCACTGTGGGCAGATGCAGGCAGACCCAGCTCTTCCATGGCCGTTCATATCTGTGTGGGTGCAAATCACGTCTGGTGGTGAGGCTGTGCATCATTGCCAGAACAGTTAGAAACCCAGTACAGCTGCTAAGAAGGTGACAGATTGATTCTGGTAAGTAAGAATTTGTCAGTAAGGAGGGTCCATTCTCAGCAGTTTCATTTTGACATTAAAGGAATGCCAGTTTTCACTAGCTGCAATATCACCAGTCCACATTGCTCTGCTGCAGAGCACCTCAGCGTCTGGCTATCAGCATCACAGTGCATGCCATGGTTGACTGGAGTAATATGCAAGGGGAAAAAATCCCAGAGCCTAATGTAAGCAGTAAGGAATCAGCTATTACTGAACCCGAAGCCTCAGTGCCCCATGCAGATGACATTTCCAACCTCTTATTTTCAGTTTCTCTTATCTTAAGATAGGATGTGGTTTTCTTGATTAAATTTGCAATACTGCTATTTACATATGCACTTGCACACAGAGAAATAAGAAACATCTTGTGAAATTAAGGTTTCTCACTGCTTCTGTTGCTGTCCCTTGAGGTTAATTTGTTTCTCCTCAATCTGAAGGGATCACCTTCCAGCCTGCATTTAACACACATTTGTTTTACATCTCTTCTCTGGACCTGATTTCCCAAGAATTGTAATTAGGCGTGAGAATTAGCATTGTACCCCACTGCTTGTAGTCCCTGGAGTAAAACATAGTTGGTTTCATTGGAGCCCAGAAGATTGCCAACAGCCCAGGCACAGTTTATGGCATAACAACGAGATGAAGACACCATGAGGAAGAATTACTTGCATGCCTGGAAACCTGACTTCCTCATGGCCAAGATCAGCAATACCAACACCGCACAGCACACGGATTTTGCAGAGCAAGGGGTGGAGGGCAGTAAGGACAAACAAGGTTAGGTTCTCAGCATTCCTGCCAGCTTTTATCTGCTTTCACATAGGTCACTCTGAAAGTAATACCTCCTTTTTGTTTCCATGGAAACTACAACAGATATAAAGAGCGAAACAACACTGTTTGATAGAGTAAATTCTCAGCTACAAAACACTATTTTTCAGCATAGTCAGCACTGTTAGCAAGCACTTTCACCAGCAATGAAGATGAAGAGCTCTTCATTTTGTGATGTGACAGCTGTGCATGGCCATCCAGAACGTTATTTGTCTTCTACATCACTGTTGCCACTGCTGAAATGCATCAACCACTCCTCACTGTGCTACATCCAGTGTTTGAGCTCCATATATGTTCAGAAATGGATGCCAATGGGTGCCTTTTTTCCACAAGGAGGAATTTAATTCCACACCTCTGATTCACATCCACTTCCATGACAGATGCCATTGTGTCAGACTGACCCTCTGCTGCCATCTGTCACACAGTAACAACATGTAACAGGATATTGGTGGCAAAGTTCAACCTCGTCTGCCATCCCGCCAGCATCTGCCTCTCACCTTGTGGGCCAACGTAACGAACTAGGAAGCCTTACTTCCAAAGCAGCCCTCATTACTGGTTATTAATTGCAATCACTGTTTAGCAATTTTTTGTCCTTCTTCTTCTGCTGATACACAATATGATCTTGAATACCATTTTAGGCCAGGTCCAGTAAATAAATCAGAAAGTCTGATAAAGAAGACAAGAACGACAAACCTTCTGTCCACTCTTAAATTTGCTCCATCAGAATCTACAGATCTGAAAATGCTGAAAACTATCAACCCAATTTCTGGACCATACCCTAAACAAAACTATTCAGTCTTCACTATGAAAGTGTTCTGCAGATGCCCCTATTTTAAATCATTTCGTTTGCCTTTTCCCAGCGCTGGGCTGGAAGAATCTGCTCTATAGAGGTGGAATTTTGTGCAAAAAAAGAAAAAGCTTTGAAGCACATTTCAGACTGTTTTACACAGTGTTTTACAAGTTCCGCACACAGTGAAGAAATCAGTACATTCACCAAGAGCTACGTTTCACAACTGGGAGATACAGCTCTCCATCTTTGAATATTTTCACTTGAAACAGGAAATCCACTCAAATTAAGACGTCATTTTTTGTCAGATAGAAAAAACCCCATCTGTAACTGATAAGTTCCCTCACAGACAAAAAGGAACATAGAATAAACATATCTGCAAGTAGGAAAGTCAGAAAAATTCACTGAAAAATAATCTTCATTTCCTAGATAGGCGTAAGTTTGACCACAAAAGGGAACACTCAGAGAAATCACATTGAATTCCCTTGCACATAAGTAACCCACATTATCCTGAATAAGGTGACCTGTTTACAGCTTGCACATCACCTTCAATATTCTTCCCATGCTCAACTGAATCTAATGAATGTGTCACTTGTCTGAACAGCACAGCACAGATTTTGCTCATAGATTCTCAATGTACTTCCTGGGTAAAATGGGGCAAATCACCACTTACATTTCATTCTTGCATGCTACTATTAGGAAACAAGCAATACAGGGAAGAACAGGAAGCTTTCAGATGTTTAAATCCAAGTCCAGCCCAATCCCATTAAGAATAATCTTATCCCAAAAGAATGAGTTGAAAAGAGCTGAACGGCAGCGAGAAAAACAATTTTCCAACACTTGGAAATGTTTGATATTGCTCTTTACAGCTGCATTTGAAAGGGTTTTATTCTCAGCGATATTTTGTTTATTTCCCTCCTGCATAAATCATCCAGGCATTTCATTGTCTGTTTGGATGCATTTTCCAGCAAGTTGTCAGACAAGTGTGGGAGCAAAATGATGGCCCAGGAGAGAGGCAGTGCTTGGAAATGTCAAAGCCAGTCACACAGGAGATGGTATTATTTGGCATTTCGTTCATTCATGAAGATTTCCAAATCCCAAATGATAGGCAAGCATCTACTTAAGAGGCACTGGTGGTCCATCTTAAACAGCTGATCTTTCCTCCAGATGATGTATTTGTTATCACTATGGTGATTCCAATGATTCATGTGACTCAGATGATCAATTAGTTCAGGAACATGCCGTGCCAGCTTTAAAGAAGGGTTCAACTGTCAGAAAGATAGTGCACAAAACTGCAGTTTGGGGAGGAAGTTGGCAGCCCTCTGCGTACCTCCTCCTGCCATTTGGGGAAACAACCTTCCACTGATCTCAGTTCTGTGTTTTAAGGGGCTCTGCAGGGCCAATGTGCTACCTGAGACAATGAGGAAAAGAACATAGGAACTGGAGTAAAAATGTTCACTGCCTTCCCATCGTCACTCTTATTTATGCAAAGCCATAATGTTTGAATTAGTTCCCTAAAGTCTCCAGTCAAGGTTTAGGTCACGAGGAAGAGAAAACTGATTTTAAGTCACATTCATTGTTTCTTGATCCCAGCCTGGCTGTAGGCCAGTTCAATCATCTCCAAGCAGCTATATTTAGGCTGTACCAGCTCACGCCTTCAAGCGGTTGATAAGATACGATAAACATTTTTAAGATCTATCAATGTGAGAGCCGTGCTCGTTCTTTGCTAAGAAGGAACATGCAAACCCAACAACCCAATAAATGACTTCCAAACAGTGATTTTCACAGCGTCACTAGAGAGATCTGTGGAGGAGGGCTGGGGGTATCACAAAAGTTGTTACGGAATACGGATTTTTCTGCTTTGACCTGCTTGATCTCCTGTGTGTGGTTAGGTAGTAGACAAGGAAAGATAATGTTAGCCTATTCATGACAGGTTACACAAAAGCCCAGGGAAGGACATTTAATGAGCTGTCAATGAGCTGTTACTGATCACATGCAAGCACAAAGGCGAAGGAAGAAACAGCCGCTCTGCAGCCAGCGGGTACATTTGCATCTAGTTCTATCTTTATGTTTCGTTTTGCATCCATCCCCACAGCCTAATTAATTCAAGGTTGTTTTGGGAAAGCAGATAAAGTCTGCATTCTGAGCCTTATTGTCTCCGCGCTACAGGAGGAGTAGTGAAGGAGCTGCTGGGATCTGAGTGCTGGGTTAAGGAGACGTTCCCAAACAAGGCAGTTGTAGCTGTGTACAAACTCCCAGCCAGATCCGTTCTGATTCCTCTCACAGCACAGGCCAGGGTAAACACCGCTCGCAGCCTCACGAACTAAATAAAGGGATCTATTTTTATCGCTCTGCACACGCTGCTTAGAATCAGCTCCGCAGTGGCCAGGCTTTCATTCATGTGTGTCAGAGAAAAAAAGCAAGGGGGAGATTCAGCACAGATGTTTCCTAACACAGTGGAGCTGGCTGTACATTTCTAGTCAGCATTCACCTTTCCCACTGAGCTGCACACCTCCTCTGCCTACTGTCAATGCCAGCTACCTCCTTCTCCCAGCACATCACTCTCTCATGTTACAAAGACACGCCAGTTCTAATTTACAGCATTTGCAAAAGAGCTCTTCTGCCTGCCTGTGGGCAGAAGTGCTGATGTGTTAGGCTCTTATTAGGAAGGTGTCAGCTTGTCACCCTCCCTGAAGTTGACAGTTTTCAATGTGTTGCTGAGATGAAGACCCCTTGAAGAAATCTTCCTCCAACTCTGTAAAATCTGTATGCATGAAAATAGAATCAACGCTGAAATCCTATCTGCTCAGCCAAGTTACATACACTCGAGGCCTGAGTATCATAAGCAGATCTTAGGTAATTATTTTGTTTTAGGAATGTGTTGGGAGACTAACTGTAGATATATGCAACCTTTCCTTGGGGGACTTCTGATACACATAATATTAAACACAGTGCTACATCCCCTTAGGAACTGGGGCTGGAAGATGTCTGTCTGTTCTTCCAAAAGGCAGAAAGAGTTGGGTATATCCAGCACAGAATCTTGCCACAGTTTCCCTGATGTTTGATGGTTGAACTAGATGATCTTAGTGGTGTTTCCAGCCTTAATGACTCTACAGTTCTACATGATGGCTAATTTTACAGAGAGACATGTATCCAACTGAGCCAGACTTCATGACAACTATCAAACTCACCAAAATTATATAAATTCAGAGGACCTCACAAAACCAAGTAAGTGGGTACAGAAGTGGCAGCTAAAGTAGATAAATATTAGGTGATATATTTAGGGGAAAAACATCAAAACCATGCCTGCACAATGCTGGACTCATCTGACACCGATAGAAAGAGATCTCTCAGCAGATCTCTGAATGGTTACTTAGAAGACCAGGCAGGGACATGTCTGCTGTACCCAAATACAGCAGCAATGAGTGCCAGGGCCACCAGAGAAATGGAGGATATGACCACTTTTCTGTGTGCTTCCTAGGCAACATCTCCTGCCAATGTATAGGGCATCTTGGACTACCAGACTCACACAGTAGGACATTTCATACATTTTCCTCTACTATTGCTCATGTTTGGAAATGAGACATTCAGAATGACAGACACCAAAAATTTTCAAGTCACCATGAAATGACTGATTGCACTTTTTCAATCCTTCAGATAAATAGTGGTAGCAGAAGGAAAGTGTTTCACTTAATGATTTGTTTATTCTTTGATCACTTGTGTACATCTGGCCAGTATTGTGACAGCTCTCCGCTCTATATTGCAGTTTCTATCTTATTCATGATTGATTTATTCATCTTTGCCAGTATTTAAAGAATAGATTTCCAAAGCTGCTCATTTTTTCCAGTTTGTCAGGTGTCGGTCCAGCATGAAGTCTGAATCAAAGCACAGTTCAGCCCGTTTACATCACAACCCAATTAATACCAGTTAGGAGGGAAAATGAAAATTTGAATGGCTGCCCTCAGCTTCTCTATTCCAGCCTAAAAACACCAAAACAGGCAGTATTTTGAAAGAGTCATTGCTTCCAGACTCCTTGTTCTAAACTTTTCTAATATGAGATTTTTGTTGGTGAATCTGAATATAACCTCACTCTTACCAGCAGTTGGTGCCTGGAGTCCAGCATTCAGTGTCCAAAGGCAGGGACCGTAGCCAGCTGCCTTTTCATCACTCAAAAACCACATCAGGAGGCAGCTCCAAATGACACTGCCCAACATCTTTGTGTTGATACAGGATGATGCGAATGTCCTTGGAGGCATTCAAGAACCGTGGAGATATGGTACTGAGGGACATGGCCAGTGGGCAATATTGGTGGCAACTGGATGGTCGGACTTGATGATCTTAGAGGTCTTTTCCAACCTTAAAGATCCTGTGATTCCACCTCTTCTCCCAGCTCTCTTATCCCGATTTTCGATGCATCACAGTTCCAATTCTGAGTTTCCCCAGAATTATTCTCTGTCCATTCACCCTTCAGTGTGGCTTGGTTTAAGCATTAAAACCTTGTGCATTTTTCAAGGGTTCTGTGTAGATTGTAATGGATTTTCTAAATGACTGAAAGTCTTCCCTCTAGGATTGTGTATCTAAGTTAATTCTCGCTGATGTTCCTACAGCTGGATATTTACTACTGATTGTAAGCAGTCATTCTCTAGTTATAAAACTCAAGCCCATCAAGCCCTGCTTTGTCACATCATTTGTAGTTTTGTTTCTGGAATGGAAGTGCCATTGAATTTTCTATCCCAAACAAGATAGGCCCTGAGGCTCCTGAGATATCATTCCTAAGAGCCTAGAGAGTGAATGAGATACACTGTCAGCTCTGCATCGTTCTTGTTCTCTTTAATAAACAAAAATAAGACCAAAGCCCACTGTGCCCATCAGAAGCACACTGTCATTAAGTACACATAATGCCTGTAACACACAATAAAAACTTGAGAGCATTCTCAAGAAATCTCAAGCCAGTATCCCAGGCTTACCTACCTTGTGCTGTCCCAGAAGGCAGAGGTCTACCATCTGAGAGAAGTAAACATGTTCTAAAAGTGAGTTGTCTTTAGAGGTGAGGACAGTATGAACTATGACACACAACTGGGCAGTTCTGACTCCTATCTATTCATACTACCAAATTAATAAGGGTACTGGAAGAGTAGCTGAAATGAATCATTATTTCTATTTCTCACAGTCTTCCATCACTTGTTCTCATGACAAAAAAAAAATTGAAAGAAAATGATGTGGCAGATGTAGCCTGCCTGAAATTTGATGGCTTTTACATTTCAGTATATTCACAAATCTAGACTGAATTGCTCTGAAGAGCTGCCTCGGAAAACTGTCCTTATTCTGTAATGAATTCACATCCAGTAATTCTCAGATTGTTATGAATTAATACTCTATAAATGCCTCTGTCTCAAGACAAATCACAAGCCATCTGCCTGGCAAGGCAAACTAAAGAACTGTGATGTGCAGATGAGCTCCTGCCACGCTACAGAAAACAACTGTCAGGCAACAAGTGGTAACTCGGCAACCCCCAAGCCTGACACAAGTTACAAGCAGCAGCTGAACTGACAGTCCTGCTCTACAGTCAGTGGCATGAGCTATGGCTGACCCTAAGATCAATTCTAAATATGATCCAGAAAATAACTTAAAAAAGAAAGGTAGTTATTTCATGTCACGTGCTTTCCAGTAATTTCTTACCTAGTTAGGATTAGGGAAAGAGATGTGGGTTTTTGGATCCTCACGTTCATAGCTAGGTCACCTATGCTTTCTCACTTCCACCTTCCTTGTCTGTTGTCTCTGACTCCAAAAGACTTTTGTAAAGGAATATGTGCAGTATCAACTTGAATAGTGCTTTCTAAGAAACACATCCATGAACACCATGGTGCAATCCTCTCTATACACTGCACAAAATTTCACGTCTTCCATTTGATCCCTTGGGCAAAATATAATGGAGTATATGGAGCTGTATATTGCAGGAGCCCTCACTTCAGAGTTTATAAGAGCTCTTGGAAGTATAAGATAATTTATCAGGTGCAAAACTGACTAAACCCCAAGTTGCAAAATAAGCTGTTACCAAAAAAAAAAAAAAAAGAAAATCCAGAAAGATGGAAATAGATTCTTACTCTAAGTTTTATTGCCAAGCTACATGCTGGTTTTCATGCTCTTTGGAAAGGGAAGAATCAGCAGCAAGCCATTCAGTGAACCATCTCATTCACCATATATGTTTTTTTCCAATTTTATTTTTCTGTCATATTTGTACTGTGCATCTGCACAGCAAGCCCCCTCTCCAGATGGCACCTTGCCTGCTTCACTCTGGCTTCCATCTGGAAGAACTGCTTTGCATCTGCCTCTGAAACTACAGCCAGCTCTGCTCCAGTTATCAGTTAGTAACATGAAGCAGGGAGATGGTTCATGCTCTTTTAAAGAGGGATCATTGCTATGATCCCCTAGCTAACAAAACTTCTAGCCTTCAAGATAAAAGCTCTTCTATCTCCTTTTCTCCACAGAACTGCCTGAAGAAAACCACTGGTCTGGCTTTATTGGTAGTTGTGAACGTTCAGTAAATGGAACCAATATGATAACAAGATATTAGCTGTGCCTGTGACATTAAGGATTGCAATACTGTTTTTTAATCTCGGACATCAGAATATACATTCTGACAGAGTTAGAATGAAAGCAATAGAGAGCAATGCAAGGTGTTTCTACAGGAAAAGATTTCTTTCACCTACACTTAAAAGGACGGAGTTCAATCAGAACTAGTCACTTACCCAGAGGAAAGAGATGGATAATTCATCTCACTTGTTTTATCTTAGGGTGGGAAGAATCACTGACAATTACATTACAGTTGCTGCCAAGCCTGGCTAAAATCAGATTACAAGAATTCCAACCTAAGTCTGATCTTGATCACAATTGACAGGAGGGTGATGATGATCAGAATTGGGTTTCTAGACATAAATGTGTTTCTATGACAATGCTGGATATGCCATGTATCGTTAAAGCATTACAGTAGTTTAAGGGGAAAATGTTCAAACAGCTTTTAATAAGTTACAGAGAAGTTAACTTCTGTGGGACACTGGAAATTGTTTGTTAACCTTGTCCTTGTAATAGCACAGGGAAAAGTCTCTCTTTGCAGTCATTTGTAGCCATCTCCTCAAAGCTCCCTTCCCACTCTTCTGGCATGGATGATGGCATATCTAGAGGAAATCTTCTTGCTGACATGTGTGGGCCTACTGTCTGCTAAACACACTGGTTGTGTTCAGTGTAAGGATAAACTTTGACTAATTAAGGCTTATAAACTATCAGCCACAGATGGTAACAGTTTTAATGCCTCCTTGCATGTATATGCATATGGCTGGGAGAAAAGAAGCCAAACACCACCAACAAACTTCCAGTAACAACTTCCTAGGGGGTAAAACAGGTCTTTGGAAAAAAATGTTTTTTTTCCTCTAATTGTCTGAAGTACCCATGAATTAAGAAGCTTGAGTTCCTTGTAACTTTTCTTATTTTTGTTGTTGGTTTTTGTATGTTTCCTTTTCTGTGTATTAATCATCTCATAGCAAAGCTTCTTATATTAACACACAGGTTGGAAGTTAAATTTGGCTAGGCTATTTCACCTTGATTTTCACCTACTGCTTGTGTACAGCTGGCAAGTGACTAACTCTCACTGATGCTCAGTTGTGGGTAGGTACTTATCTGCCTCTTATCCTTTAAAAAATCACTCTGTGATCTTTATTCTTGCTGTCACAAATGGAAAAAATATCATTTAATGTTGTCATCTTTCCAAGGCTTATCTCAGCACGAGTTAATACTGTTCCCCTCCATCTTTTCATCTTGCCTTGCTTGTCAGCATGCTTTTGTGTTGGAATACAAACACAAAAGGTTAATAAGCAAAGGCAGTCTGTTTTAGAGTGTGACCATGGCACAAAGTGGATCCTTGGGTGAGTCAAGATTGCACCAATATTGTATTCCTGCTTCAGTTTCTATTCCTGTCTGTGGCACAAAATAACCTGAGTGTTTCAAACAGCAGCAGAAAAGAAAGATTACAAGTAATAGCCTCAACAAATGGAATACTTTTTGGGATAAGAAACTCCTCTTTTTTCTTGTGCTGAGTACTATAAATCACTGCCCTTCAGTCATTTGATAACATCTAATGTATTCCGCAGTCAAAAGGCAGTCTGACAAACAAAGTAGCAAAATGGAAAAGAATGACTAAGAAAGGAGTGTTCTTTGTCCCCATTTCCTCAAATATTTGTCCTGCATATATATGGTGGGAGGCATTATTGCTCATACTTCCCATAGAGTGGCAATTCAACTGGTGCTGAGCTCCTTCGGTCTGGATATCGATGTTACCAGGAGAACATTACCAACAGCTTAGCAGGTATAATTTCTTAGTTCACAGTCTGTTTGTGTAGCTATTTTTGGTATCAGAAACTTACCTGATGATATACTTTATTCCTTTTACAAACCAAGGTATAAGCTGTCTCTAAAAAATGTCTGTACTGGATTAACTCTCAGGAACTGATGAGAAACTGGGTAATTCTGTTGGCCTGCAATGTACAATGAAGTCACTGATTCTTAAAAAATGACAAAGGGAGGAATTCTGCAAAGTCATCTTAACAAATTCTGTAAAGGCGATCTACAAGATATTCATCTGTCCATAGTCCTGTATTTATATGCACCACTCTTTAACACAGTGATGCCCCAGGGGTATCTGTGTATTGGGTTCCTACTTCTGGTGGGTTTAAAGAAAGGAACTAAGAAATAGATAGGACTTATCTCCTCCAGGCAGCTGGAGTGGAATAAAAAAGATTTTTCAGTTCTGTGCATGTCTGTGCACCAAACAGCCACATTTGAAATGACAGCATGATTGTGTTTTAATGGGACAAATCCAGGATTAACCAGCTCTGTACAGGTGTCAGCCCCAAAGTGCACCACACTTGTCACAGCCTCTGAGCGTTAATATGAACAGAGTGTTCATTCCATTGCTGCAGGAATCTGGTCCATCAAAACTGTCAATCTTAAGCAAACCTTATCCAGTAAAAGCAGTGCCATTACTCAGCTGCTGAGTTATGCACACTTGTGGGCAAGGGTGAGTTTATGAACACATCAAAAGGTCTCCATTCTCACATCAGCACAACATATCTTGTGCCTCAGCCCAATTCATGTGGGAAATGTCTGTGCTGCTGTGCTCTCCTCCTCCACCCCACACCAATACACTGCCCATAGCCCCACACAAGGGCTATGGTTGTCCCAGCCTACAGGCAGAAGGCATCCCTCTGTGGTTTGTGATGAAGAAGAGCCCAAAATCTCAGCCCCATCTTTTTTAGACATCCACTGCTACAACATGGCAGTATGCAGGGAAGTGACCTGCAGAGAGAAGAGTCCATTCAAAGAGATATGCAGAGAAACATCCCTGAGTTGTGGAGTTCATAATTTCACCTAATTTCTTTGCGATGACTCAACGTACTGTAAACCTCTTCCTTCAACTTCAGCGGTATTATATCAGATCTTATGTATTTTTCATCTCAAATGAATAAAATATGGCATCTCTTTTAATAACTGACGAGCCTATCGTCAAAAACCTTTCAAGCAACTGTAATAGATTAATAGCAGTGGCAATAGGTCTGCTCCACCCACTCCTTGTAAATGATGGAGTAATGTTTTCAATGCAGCATTTTAAAATGGGATTGCCAGCAAAGATTGTTTCTTGTCATGTGCTATGGGTAGGATAGTGTAGCTCTGCATTTTCCTCTGCAGTGAAGCCCAGCGGTACGGAAGTTGCTGCATTGGCTTTTCTCAGAGTGCCAAGGAAATGGTTGTGACAGTGGCCACTGCAAGTAGTGCAGAAATCAGATGTAACTGGACATGAAGGAACCCTTGAAGCATAGCACAGCTTATTTTTAACTCACTGCCCTGCCCTACTTATTCGTTATTTTTGATGCAGTGCGCATTTAATTCCATATGAATTAATGAGCAAAATGAAGCAAGAGGCAGAGTGTGGACCAGCAGACTGACTCCATGCAGGGGGGTGCTCTAAGTACGTAGAAAAGGATGCAAATCCCCAGAGAAATACTGCCCGTGCCACTGGAGCATAGTCACCAGATCCAGGAAGTGGGGCTGGACACAAAGAACCTGTTCAGTACCTTTGAAGGAATATAAAGAACTTATTTTTGCAGGCAGTGGTCAATAATGGGTCCAATTTCTGTTGATTCATAAATCAGTACAACAGTGATTGCATCCGTCAGTGTAATTAACACAAGGATATGGGTCAAAAGTAGTAGAAATATGGGTAGGATGGGAAGCAATAAAACCAAAGAATAATATGACTTATGTGAATAATGGGGAAATCTGGAAGAGCTTTTTTTTTTAAGTGCACAGTGTCTATAATGTCATTCCATCACACAGCCCCAGAAACTTTGCAGCATGCTCAATTCCTCAGTACTGACATACATGTTTGACAGTTCCAAAATCACCAGCTAATTTATAAATATGACCTTGAATGATCAGAGACCTGTATCAGCATATATTTCTGTAACTTTATATCTTCTCCCTTTCATTTATTTTAAATACTGTAAGAATACTTAAACATACTCAAAGAGAAACAAAGAGCAGAATTGCTTTTTGTCAAGCAAACAGTGATTTGAGAGACTGCTAAAACAGAAGAGTCTGGTGTGTGTGTCTGCTTTTCACACTGATCTCTGCTCTGTTCCTACTTGGATTATTTTGGCAGAGAGCCTTCCCAGATTTTCCTCTCCGTGTTTTAATTTTTTTCACTGCATGAATTGTTTCACTGTACTTTCACCCCTTCATTGAATCTGTGCATATTTCTACGTATACAAATAAATGAGCTGAGTCCATTCAGCCCATACATCTCCTCTGACCTCTCAGCTCTCTAATTAAAGGATTTCCTTCCAGCCTACATGTACAATGCACATAAACATTTTTTATGCTTGAACCTATTGAGCCATTCTATTCTCATTAAAGCAGCAAAGCTATTGGCTCAGCCAGGCAGTGAGCAAGCTTAGGGAACTGGAAAAGACCTACTACAAGGGAGCATCTCACTACAACCCCAAAGGCCACAACAGCTGTGAAGAAAGAGGAGGAAAAAGAAAGAGAACTACGTGATTCTGTGATTCTGTGACTGGCATGTTGTCAGCTTGAATAAGATTGCTTTAGCAGAGTACTTCAGTATCCTCACATCTCCACGCAATCAATGCATAGAGCAATTCCAGGGCACAGCGTTATCACCTTTGGAAAGCTCTGCTGCTATCCAATATAAACTCAATATAAACTTCAATATTTATAGAAAGAGAATGGCCCATAAGGCAGCTTACTGGGGTGTGAAAAATTTGCTACTTAATGCAAGTCTGCTTTCAATTCAATATGGATGGAAATTGAAGGAGATATTACAACATTCCTAACTTAAAAAAAAAAAGGAAAAAGAAAATCCACTTAGCTTCATTGCATTCAATACTTTAATACATACTACAACTATCCAAATTAAGAACTTTGAAACTGAGCTGACTTTACAGAGAGTTTGGAAGAAAAACAATTAGAATTCAAGTTTTCAAGTGAAACAAATAATATTTCTGAGTTAATTTTCCCATTTTAGAAAACTTGACTATTCTATTGAAAATAGAGCCATCTTTGCAAGTGAAAAATACATTTCGAACTTAGAAAAGAGAGAACAACTTCAAAGATAAAAATAATACCAAACCAAAAAAATAGTTTGGCAGCTGGTAGTATGGTTATTCAAATTACCCACATGGAGTGTCTGAACCGTCTCTGTTTGATTCTTCCACTAATCATCCATAAAAGAGAGACTGATGACAGTCGCCGAGTTTAATGCAGCACACTGTAATCCACTCCTTCCCAGATGTCTGAGTTCTGATTTATAGCCCACTCCAACAAAGACCAAAACAGAAAATCTACAGAATAAATCGACAAAGACCTGGAAACCGTTAAAAAATACACCCAAAAATTCAAGTCATGGAAGCAACAGAAACCTTAAATGAATTATTTTGACCATCAGAGATGCCATGTTTCATTTAGTGTGGAGATATACTCGAGAAGAAACCAGACAAACCAATGGCAGAGAAGACCATCAGCTCTACAGGCTTTTTTTTTTAATCTCATATTCAGACTCAATTTCTCCACTCTCAACAAGTGCCCTAGAATTCTAGATTGTCCATCTTCATTTCCATTTCCTTCTCAGCATGACTACAGCAGTTCAGGTGCACAAAACCAGAGCACTGAGATGAACACTTTGCTGCCAGTGCTTCAGGTCCAAGATTCCTCCAAAGCTAACCTCACTGGAAGTCCTTCAAAGCTGAAGTTCAGCCATCCACCTGGAAAAACTGCCAATGGGACTGAACATCCCACCTTAATTAAACAGCTAATGAAGAGGGGGTGTTGGTTTGATGCTATTGTCATGATGTGAACAGTTTGTACCTTGAAAATCTTTCTTTTCCATCAAACAACACAGCTGTTCAAGTTTGTTCAAAACATCCTTGTAGGTTCAAATCACAAAACAAATTGTTGCTCCTGAATTCAGGAGTGATTTTGAAACCTTTCATATGGTTGATGAAACAGTGGTGTGAGAGTCTGTCCTAAATATCATAAAATAATATAATCTCAAAGCATCTGAGAATAAATGTGGATTTTATAAGAAGCAACAACAAATTCAGTACTAAAACTTAAATTGTCCTATCTGGGTTTCTGGGGACCCTCAGCAGCTGTAAACTGCACAACTGATTGGAAAAACAATTAAAACAATTCTGACAAAGGGTTTTTTTTGATAAAAGGCTATCTTTCACTGAAATCCCCCAGTGGGAATACATGCTTTCCTTGAAAATGCCCATTTAATACAAGTAGAAATAAGCAAGATACTTCTTAATTAAAAAATAAAATAAAAAGCAGAATTTTAGTGTAAATTTCCCAATCAAAAAAATCAGCTGCGTGGTTACTGGGAGGGGGGTGAGCTCTTCCTGAAGATCAGAAGTGCTATATTCATAATTACTGATAAACTGACTGATTAATTAAGTACTAGAGAGACATATTAATTCATCTAGTGCCTGATCCAATTCTCATTTAGAACTCCCATTAGGAACATTAATGTGGATTGCAATCGGTTTCTCATCCATTTCAGTCTCTCCTCCCATTATGCTTTAGGGAGAGCTGATTGAATGCTGCAAAGAGAATGAGTGCATCTTGGCAAATATTAATTTGCAATTTGAAATGAATTTACTGTGACTGTTCTAGTTTGCCAGCTGGAATACCCATCAGAACTGGGAATTTTCAGCAGAGATTGGACATCTTTCAATAAAAGTAAAATTAGGAAGGAATGATATTCCCCAGGAGAGCTTTTCTGCATATTTAGGAATCCATAGATTTAGAATAAAAATATATTATATTACAATTATGCAATTAAAAGGAGTATTTTGTCATCTGACATTGTGTATCAGGTAAGGATTATGAACTACTTACAGCATGTAAGTACCAATAGTGCACCAAGCACTATTCACCAAAGTCATTTGATTCATGTTGGCAACAATAAAAAAAACACAGATCTGAGATGACCTTCTGGCAGGTGGTCCACAGCCAGAAAAAAGGCAAAATAAATCCTCAGTCACCTTCTCATCCCCAGCCCTCCTGAGACAGCTCAGAAACCCTAGAGGAGACTCCCAGTGCTCAGTGTGAGGTAGGAAATCTGCTGCACGTTGGCTGTCATGTTGGAGAAAATCAGAGCATTCTCTGAATCAACCCACCATCCTCATTGTCATCCTCCAGCAGCCACAGAGTCGACTCACACCTCACCTCTTGCCTCGCCACTATTCCTTAGCTCATCCCACACAACGCATCAGGGTTGGTCTGCTCTACCTCTGACTGCCTTTAAATACATTCTCATCTCTCCAGAACTATTCAGCAATCGCATTGCATGAACCACATCCTCTCAGCACTAATCCCATTTCAGTATTTCTCTAAGCCAGCACCAGAAATGAAGTAGAGGTAGGAGCACTGCATTTGTAATGCACAGGTAGAGGCACTGTTTTAGTATCACAGACTCCCTATATACTGAGCTTCAATCCAGGTGTGCACAGCAGGGCATGGAATAATCTGGGTGTGCACAACAGGGGTAGCCTTAAGGATAGAAGAAACTTTTTCAGAGATGAGAATGATTTTTCATCTCCTTTTTTGGAAACCTGGAAAAATAGCCTTCTGAGAGGGGCATCTAACAGCCCAGCAAGTCTTTCCTGATCTGCCTGCAGTACAGATGGTGCTGCTGCCTGGCTCTGTTCTGCTCTACAGAGGCTTTTGGCTCCAATGCATTATTCTTTTTATCCAGGAGTATGTGAATAAGTAGAAGCACTGTTAAGGTCTGCTACACTTCCTCTTAGACATCTCTGCAGGAAGGGCAGTGCTGTTTTACTGCAAATCCACTGCACTTGGATATGTGCTGCTGCATGCGTGGTTGGCAAAGGCACATCCATTTGTCTCCATCATCCTGTCCTGCGGTGCTCTGCTTGCTTAAAACACAGAGAAATAAGCAGTCCAAAACAATAATTAATCAAATCTACCAGAGCAGACCTCTGCTGGATGACACAGCCCTGTGTGCTGAGGGCCAGCACCATCACTGCCTTGTTTGATGGCAAACACGGGAACGACAGAGCTCCATGTAACAGCACTCACTCTGAGGAACAGAAAGGAAAAGTACTCAGACAACAAATACAGCTCAACTTATTGACATATGAATCACGGGCAAAGCTTAAAAAATACGAATATAAAATCCAAATCACAGTATTTAAAGACTCAGAACACTGCACATTTAAATGCCTTTTAAACAGAGAAGCAACCAAATAGCTCGATGTTTCTTTTAGTACCTTCTATTTTCTGCTTCTCAAATTTTGGACACCTCCAGACTCAGGAGAGTAGAGATGGAATTTACATGAAAATTATTAACATTTTACTTGTTCGATCCATGTCACTTTTGAAAAGTTATTTTCATGAGGCTGGAGGACGTGAGGCTGTCAGTTCTGGAGGCTGACATCTCCATTTGTAGGCAAGGAGCATGGAAAACAATGGCACGAGCTGAGCATCCATCCACCCAGTGCTCTCGCATAGGCATGACAAGACAGGGCAGATGCCATCACCCAGCATGTCTGGGCAATCAACCTGCACATGGCCAGCAACCTGTAGGCGCTGAGAAATGCAGTAGCAAAGGTCAGGATAGCTTTTCCAGGATAATGTCCTGAAAAAACAGATAGGGTGGGCTAGTTGCAGGCTGGAGGAAGGAAGGGGAGGGAATTAGGTTCCTAGAATTCAATCTAAAGGTCTCTGGTTGGTGAGGTATTGGCACAGGCTGCCCAGGGAGGTGGTGGAGTCACCGTCCCTGGAGGTGTTCAAGAAATGTGGAGATGTGGCATTGAGTTTAGTGGGCAATATTGTTGCAAGGATAATGGTTAGATGGAGCATCTTTAGCTGTAGCACCTTGAAAACCTGCTAGCTTAAATTTAAAGTTGGAAAAGTGAATGGACAGCAGTTTTGCAAATTTCCAAATGCAGCTTGAGAGGAGGCATGAAATGCCATGAAAACCATTCATCTCTTTACACAGTGTTCAGCATACCCTTCCATGTTTCTGTGCTTCAGCTGGCATCCTTCAGACACAAGCAGGGCCACTATACTCTCCTTTAAAAACTGCTTTACCCACTTGTGGCTTCCTTGGGATTTGCTTTTGGCTCTTTTGGGGGCAAACCTTTTCAAGAAAATAAGAAAAAGGCAAATTGTGTCATGTGGGATTCTTCTCACTCCTCAACCCAGGCACTTTCAGACCTTGCTCTGGGATGCTGGGAGCTCCCCTCCAAGTATGCACTGCATACAGCCAAGTCCTATTTCCCAAGCAGATTACAGGATAAATAGAAGGTGATCAGTCAGACTGCACTGCCTGATTGGAAAGTCAGGGCTTTCAGGTTGTGCTGAAGGCAACAGTGACTCTGCCACTTGTGAGTAAGGAAGTGTAACATTAGCATGCAACTGAAGCCAAAGAGGGGAACAGGAAACAGAATGACTCAGAATAGCAATCGCGGGGGTGTGTCAATATTTATAGCAAAAAATCCTCAGGCTTCAGCTGACTCTATCTAGTGGCACGGAATAGATTTTGTTTTAGCACTAATCAGGAAATCTGTTTGACAACAATAAGGACTTGTTGATTCAAACCTTTTGCTGTGTAGAGCTACACCAATCTCCAACATTATTTCCTGAAAAATTCGTGCTATCACTTCTGTATTCCAAAAGAGACATTTTTGCTAACAGCCTCCTTAAGGAACAAACCTCTTTGCTTTTTAAGCCTATAGTGGCAGCTTGTACTAGATTTTAGTTAATCTGTTATTCTGCAATCAAGGGGAAAGGAAAGGATGAAATTAGCCAGATTATGACATCATTTGTTTCCAGATCCCAACAGTTCCTTCAATTTCATGGCTGAAACAATCTGGGTTTTCTGAATCTGCTGCTAAGCAATTGAAACTGTCAAAGTTTACAACCTGAATTATTATCATTTACTTTCTGAAAATATGATGCAGGTGAATGGCTCAGGATATGAGCGGGTATGTTTTAGTTCTACTCCCAAGGGCTTCTCCAAGTCAAATTTATCACGGTGCATATGACAGAGTGAACTCTCTTTTGAAAGAGCCAAATTCTCTCCTTATTAAGCTATCTCTTTCAAAATAGCGCTCATCAAAAAGACACTGGAGTGCAAGAAAGCAGAGCTGCAATATGAAATGTATGAAGGCATCATCTGGCAGGCTAAATGGTTCTACCACAGCACTCAGCTTACAGGAGGCTGTAGAAAAGAGTGCGGGAAACAGCACTCAGTGGAGCAGACAGATCCTCACATCCAACCATTATCTCGTCCCAGCCAACAGTCTGACAAATGCACGTCTTTTGCTTGCACTGACACTCCATGCTCGGGTTATGTTTGGCATTGCGCTTTGTTTCCTAAACGCTTATAAATCTGTTTATTACCCACAGATATTTAATCACCCCTGGCTTAACTTTCAGAGCACATTATCATCACTTGTTCACTTCATCACTTGGTTCAAACCGGGTTTCCAGCAGGAAATTGACCTCAGGCAGTACAATACGTTTGGATAGCACTGATGGAAGCCACTTCGGGAATTATTGATTGCTGGTATTTTCATACTGTGCATATTTTTATTTTAGACTGGCAGAGATGTGGAACTCCTTTCTCTGTCATGTCACAGTGTTAGATACACACTTCTTTACTCTTGCACAAGTTTGCAATGTTACAGAATGTGTAAGATATGTATATACTCTAAGGTATAGAGTGTATCTTGAAGGAGATTCATTTAAAATTTGGGACTTATTTAATGGAACAAGCTTATGTGTATATTCCAGGGCAGTCTCAGGAAGCTGACATTTCTACTTC
The DNA here is from genome assembly GCA_023055505.1 of Callipepla californica brunnescens. Lineage (NCBI taxonomy): Eukaryota > Metazoa > Chordata > Aves > Galliformes > Odontophoridae > Callipepla > Callipepla californica. Next base: position 10,116,176 of record JALIRH010000014.1, read on the forward strand.
TGTAGATGAAACCGCCCCTGAAGAAGCTGAGAATTTGTCCTTGCATGAATTAACATATCTCAGGCTTAAACAGCAGACCAAAAGGACATGATAAGCTGTTCCATCAATCAGCTATGAATGTGAGGGCAGTAATGGTAGTTCCTAAGGGATTTCAAGGAAGTAATCTGATGTAAATGAAACTTTACTATTGGCTACATTATACTTTCATTTACCAACAGCAAGGAATGCAGAACACTTTTTGCTACAGAAGTTTTATCCTTTAGAGTTAAAACAAGAGCTCAAGTGAAAATAAAACCTGTTTTTCTTTTCTGTCCAAAGTGGGACAGCCCCAATTGGCAAAATATGAAATCAAACATAGGCTCAGGGTCTCTTCTGCCCAATGGATCAAAGGAAACTTTTGTTTGGAAAATGTGAAAAAATGAGGAACTGAGATACTCACAAGGTACTCTATATCAATGTATGAAATATATTTTGTATATATTTTCATATATAACTATAAGAAAGTAAAGAGGAGGATGCAAGATTTTTGATTAGCATGATTTGAAGCTCATCATAATAGGATTCAACTCAGTAGATTTGTCAGGAAAAAGAACAATGAATTCAGTGACAGGGATGAAAAGGAGAGGTTGATAAAGAAAGAATTAGAAATTTCTGGAAGGTGCAATGCCTGTTACACAGGGACAGATCTGCAGACAGGTAAATCAGAGTTTGATTCAAGAAACACTTCTTTTGAAGTTGCACTTTCTGAATATTAAATATCTTAATCTGAATTGAAAAACATCCACTAAATTAATTTTCAAAACTTCCCTAGCTTTAATGGGAAAGGATTCAGTGCCTTTGGATACATGGTATGCAGATAATGACTGAAAGCATTTAAATCCTGGTATGAGAGCTTACTAATTGATGCATTTGTTAGGGTTTCATGTACCAGCTTGCCGCAAATCCCAAACAGAAGATTAATGCAACTATTCGTTTATCATCTATACATAAATATTTTATGCATATATATGCATGTGTATCGAGAGTACATTAACTGCCTAGAGGTTTTTGCAATATGCATATAAAATCTGTAATGTTTATACTTATAAATATGTATATAGTGTCAGCAGTAATTGTTCACCTTGAAGTCATGATGCTGATGACTCCTCCATTCAGCAATTCTTCAAAGACACATGAGCATCAAGCATCTAACAATAACAGCATCACCGAATGTAATATGGGAACATATAATAATTATGATCACTATTTATATGAATACAGTTCCTATGGGTTGTTTGGTTTTGTAGGGGGTAGGAATTGGTCTTTTTAGTGATCTTGCATGTAAGACTATAAGGAAGCTGAAAATGATATGCTCACAGAATACTGACCTTTGAGTCAAATAATGTCTCATGTCACAAAATGACAAGTGCAACAGAAGTCAACTGAACAGAGGAGAGGGGTATATTGCATCTCATATCATTTTATCTCAGCTAGTCAGCCCAGACAAAGAGTGTCTCTAGAGCACTGCCCACTCAATCTCTTGGAGATGCCGACCTTCAGTGCAGGAATTGATGCTTGATATTACATGTGGGAATCTGGGAAGTAAAACTAATGAACTAATGACTAAATTTTTAACTCATCAGATGAAGACCACCTTGTGCAAGTTCTGATACTCAGCACTACATCAAGTCAAAGAAAACAACCCATTATTTATATAGACCGAAACAATACACAAGTACATGGGTGCAAGTCATTGACTTGGTTTGGAAAAAAAAACTGAGATAGAAATACAAAAACTAAAAAAAAATGCTCTGACATTTTCCTACTGAAAAGCCTGAGTTTTTTTTTTTCTTTTCTTTTCTTTTCTTTTCTTTTCTTTTCTTTTCTTTTCTTTTCTTTTCTTTTCTTTTCTTTTCTTTTCTTTTCTTTTCTTTTCTTTTCTTTTCTTTTCTTTTCTTTTCTTTTCTTTTCTTTTCTTTTCTTTTCTTTTCTTTTCTTTCTGTTAAACAGCACTACATTGATATTAAACCAAGTACATGTTTAAGGATGGAATAATCCCCAAGTGAAATGATTACATGAATGCACTGTTTAAGAGTTTAATCGGATCTAATTTTTTGATCCAAACTTTTTTTGTCTGTGTTTTTTCTTCCACTCAAATCAGATTTGTGATGTAATTAATGAGTTAATTTATTTATCCAGGCTGATGGCTTGGCACAGTGACAAGCTCCAGTCAAAAACCAGTTCACTTCTCTGTGATAGTTCAGGATCAGGAACAAACAGCAGTGCTGAGCCTGACAATCGTGTGTCTTTACAAAACCTGATTTTACATTAGTGTGTTCTTTTCAGGCTGTGATTTATCCCAAATTGTAATTATAACAGTGAGACACACAGTTGTCTTTCACCAGATCCATTGGTTGTTGTTACCCTCCAGGCAGAACTTGCCATCTGGTCACCCACATGGTCATTCCCTCAACTACTTACAAGCCACAAAGCTTAAACCCATTCTGGACCATGGATGTACCACAGCCTCTGCACTCTTCCTCAGCATTTCAGCTGGGCTTCAGATCCTGGATAAATGTTAAAATCCTATGAACTAGGTGCAATTTGCAGGCAGGAAAGGAGGCAGCATAGCCAACTAGCATGGCTCAACTATGATTTATGAAGCTCTTCATCTAAAAAAAAAAGCTACAATTAATCTTCCAAATGAGGAGGAGATCAAATGATCCTATGTTTTTAAAAGATACAAAAAATCATTAATTTCTAAAAGAGCTTTTCCTGTAACTATATTCAGATTATTGTTTGGATCTACTTAAAAGATCAAGGGGATAAGATGACAACATCCTTATGAAGTTTAATGAAATTTGAGTACCTAATTTCTCAAAGTTCCTTTGACAATTACATTCAAAATCGTTCCCAAAGAGATGATCCTCTTAAAGCAATTTTTCTAGTTTATACATGACACCTTTCTTCTCTCCTTTTGTTGTGCTGGTTGCTATAAATATTCAGTGATTTTTATGAGCCTCAGCAGACCAAAAATCATTTTCAAAGAACTCGGTTACATGTATTCACATATTTTAAAGGCCCTAGGAGTTTCTTTGTAAGAAATATTATCTGAATTTCTGCACGTCTGCAACTAGTGAAATGTTTTACAGTAAACAGTACTTTCAGTGAGGAACAAAGAAGAAGAAAGGACAATGAGATTGGAGGAGTGATGTATGTTCAAAGAAATCCTGTTACGGAGCTCTTGAGGAATACTTGTCTATCCCAACACAAAATGTCATTAAACTAAATTTGTTCAAGGGCCAATTGTGTGCAATAACGAGAGAACTAAAACTCCACTGAGATATGTCAGAGGCTGGCTGTTCTCCATCCTATCTATTATGTGTTTTCAATGAAGGAAAAGGGCAAGGAGAGCTGTTAAAATAACCCTGTGATGTTATGGCTTGCATTTCACACCTCCAAAGGTGAATAATCAAACTCTGAAAAATCATATATCAGGAACAACTGCATGTGGTTCCTTGGGCTGTATTAGCAAGGAAGTTCAGGAGATGCTGAACTCTGTGCATTAAATCCTTATAATGTTTATTAGTTTTCTCAGTTTTGCCTCATGCTAGCTTAAAAGTAGAGCATGCCACTTGAGTAATACCCACAGGGTAATCAGTCACTGTGGGAGAAGATTGAAAACAATCTGGGCCTCCCACAGTAGGTTCAAAACCACCAGAACCATTTATAGCACATGTTTTATGCATCTGTTGTTCTGCAGTGGGAAGCTATTCAACAGATGGTTTCATTTTCACTTACATTAGGTATATAAAGTTGTAAGCATGTTTGTAACAAGTGAGAATCAAGTTTCAGCTAAAGAAATGTGCATTTATGACACCCCAGTTTTCATGACAAGTGTACTGCTAGTTTAATGAGAAATAAGGCTTCTAACAACAAGAGCCAGAGCTGGTAGGGTTACAAAGGGTCCATCCCCAAAATCAAGGTCAGAGCACTGCTCCTGCAGTTCTTTCTGCTTCAGCTGATTAAAGTAAGAGCAGGCTGGGATGCTTCACTACATGGAGTTTTTCTGAGTCACAGATTTCAAGTTCTTCCAGAAGCTGACAATTTTCAAAGCTCAGCTCTTCAACGTGGTTAAGTAGGAGATTTACACGTACAGTAATGGGAGGTGAGGACCATCACCCTCAGGCAGAAGTGGACAAAGATAGTTTACCATATTTTATACATGTTCATTTGTTGTTGGAAGAAATTATTTTCAAATTATTTGAAAGTATGAAAAAATGTAAATGCCTCCACTTCAAGAAGGAGGCGGCCAAAGCACCCAGCTACCATTATCTCTTCTGAAAAGGAGTTCAAGGCCATGTTGGATGGGGCCCTGGGCAACCAGATGTTGTGTGTGATCAAACGGTTGGCAACCCTGCCCAGGGCAAGAAAGTTGGAGCGTAACTGATCTTTGATCTGGAATTGATATTCCAACTGAAGCCATTCTGTGATTCTATGATTCTATGATCATTGTGGACCATTAGAATTTGTATTTCACATTGGATTCTTAAGGTGCCTTTAAAATATTCCATATCATACTTGGTTATAGACATAGTGGCAAAAATATAATGAGACCAATATGAAAAACAGAATGCAAAGTACTCTAATCAGATTTGAAACACAGTTCTTGGAGAAAATATTTTTGCAGAAGATGCTTTTCATATTTTATTTTTATTCTTCCCTAAAAATGGTTTTCAATCCAAATCAAAACAAAAACAACACAAATTTTTAGCACTTCATGTTGCTAAGACTTTTTGAGTTTTCACCAGCTCTGTAGTAGTAGGGTAGTTTGCCCTTGTTCCTTTTCTGTCCCAGTATTATTTGAGGCTTGCTTCAGTATTATTTCAGGAGCTATTGGAATTTCAGTCCTTAATTCTTCCTCGGGGATAGCTATAAGTAGATTGACAGCAGAAAAGAATCATGTGAGAATTTAAAGTGACAAGTGATCTCTGGGGATAATGCAAATGCTTTTTTCCTGTTTCAGAATAAGACAGAAGATCAGTGTTCTCTAAGACAGCAATACCACAGAAAGAGCGGGAAAAGTTCTCATGCTTCTCCACAGTGACTCCACCTCAGCGTTTTTACTTACACATCCAGATGTGGCCACCAAGGACAGAAACAAAACCATTCATCTACTTAATATCCATTAAACAGCAGTTTAAAAGGCTTCCAGGCAGCATCTATCTGGTTTTAATGTCAGCTTATGACTAAGGCAATGGTGTAGAATTTGAAGATGGTCATAAGCAATGAAAAACACAAAGTCAAGTAGTTTTTCCAGATTTCTAATTCTGATCAGTAGGGAAAACTACATGTTCTTGATATTCTACAAACATCATAGTCCCTTGGGATTCTTGTCAAAATTCTCATTTTCAATGGCTGTACTGAACTGCAAGTTTCTTAAAGTTATTCCCCATGGTGAGCAGCTTCCCACCTCCAAGAGACCCTTTGCTCATGTGTCGTGACACACAGAATAGTTTCTGGTCAACTTATTTCTCCAATCAGGCATTGCCTTTCCATCATGCTCCTTTTTCCCAAAATAAAGAATCCAAATAGAAATTCCTGAATTCCCAGGATTATTTTTTTTTTTAAAGAAAGAGTTACAACTATGGTGAAACGAAGTTATTTTATGTTAGCATTTCAGCAAGCAAATGATTTGCACATAATAGACAAGTTGACAGAATTGAGATGAAGCACAGTTTTGAACGCAGATCTTTCAAAAATGAATGCAGAATAAGCTCAGAATGGATTTGTGGTAGCTTTGGGGAAAAAAACATTTATGATAGAAATGGTGCCAGTATTTTTCTTACATTCTTTTCTCTTTTTTTTTTTTTCACACAGGTGAACTTAAATCTGAAGTAAATTTCTTTTCCCCTTCCCTTTCCAGGGTATTTAGTCCCCCAGCAGTCACATCACAGATGAGGAACATTTGTAAGGCTTTCTCTGTGCTCCTGGTCCCCATGGCAGATCTCTGCACCTCTCTCAGTTGGCTTTCAGCACCTCACACCTTTTCAGTGGGTCAAGAATTCTCAACTTTTGGCAAACCATTCTGATAAACCCTTCATTTGGGATTTTGGCAATGAGAACTTTTATGGCAACGCTGCCTGAAACATTCAGATCTGCTGGAAGATGGTGTTCCAGGCAACCAATGGCAAACCCCAGGGGAGGGAGAAGAGCGAGGGATGAGGCAAGGTAGGGACATCCAAATGCTTCGGATAAGGTGCTACATTTCTCAAAGCAGAGAAAACTACGCTTTCCCCAGTTTGGGAGCTGTGTGATTTCTCTTAGTCTCACTGCCTTTTTCCTTTCCCCAGGGCCAGCTTTTAAAAATTCAGCATTTCTGAATTGCATTTTTTTCTTGCCAAGAGAACATTGTCAGTGAGACAAGTGCTGGAGATTTTCTTCTTCCTGGCTATAAACTGGCTAACACATTTCAGGACTAACACATTCCTAACCTGTGCTTTCTCACTGATTTCTGTAGCTATCTATTCCTGCCATATGTGCTGACAAAAGAGCTGCACTTAAGAGGAACTATGCATTTGGAAAACAGTTATTACTATTCCTGACTTCTTGCCCCAGGATCTGGGGGCTTGATTCAGCACCAGGGCAGGGACAAAGCAAGCTGCTCCACAAGGGACGGACAATAGGATTGGGGATGTAACCCCTCAGTGTCTGGGCAATAGCTGAGCGGGTCGTGTACACACAGCCATGGTCTACCACAATCCAGATCCACTGGCAAGCACACAGTGATGGCGAAACTGCAAGTCTGTAGGGTGAAGGGCAGCATCCCCACCAGCACCAGACCCATGGAGGCTCCAGGAACTACCTGCTTCCAACCAGCCACCTCTTGTGTGGTAGAAACATTCAGTTCTTGAGATATTTTCGGCAGCACTTCGTCTTAAAAAGAAAATGTACAAAATAAATCTGTGTTGCAGTATTGAAATCTGACAGCAACACTCCGTACAGGGCAGTGTGGTGTTTAACACAACTGCTGACAGCAGTTATGTTACCTTACATTACAAGCAGCACCACAGCCATTGATACGAGATAATGGATATGAGCAAGATCATTCCTGCTTTTATGGGGGGTTGGGCTGGACTAGATGATCTCTAGAGGTCCCTTCTAACCCCTACGATTCTGTGATTCTGTGATCACATCTTATTATTGTGGCTTTTTTGTGTGGCAAAGATGTCTTCAGGTTGCCTTAATGGCAGCTTCATAGTTCTGTCTCAATTCTGCTCTTAAGGAATTCATCTGAACATGCAGCATACATGAAATGTTAATGGGGTGGAATCTTTCCTCATGATGACTCTTCTGTTACGAGTCTTCTGTTTTCCTCCAGACTGTCCATCTCAAGAAATTTGTTGGCACAGTAATTCCTGTTCCTATTTGCAAGTTGACTTACAAGGAGAAATTCTAAAAAAAATGGCATCCAGAAAGATTTAATAGGAAGTTAGAGAACTTCAGGCAAAAGGATACGTGTCATTTCATTAGTGGAAAAACTCACGTACACATCAAGACAACTTCATGAAAGTTGCTAGGATGCAGTTAAGCTCTAACTTGTATGTCCCAGATTGCAGGATTCATTCCTACAATGTCACTTCAGCTACATCACTGCCATCGTTGTCATCATTGGCTATTGGCAACATTGAATATTTGATGACAAACCCACACATCCATGCGCGTCTACCAACAGTCTCTGGTCTCATTCTACCAGTGTACCTGAAGCAAGATCTTGTCGGAACACTCATTTAAGTACATTTAAAGAAAAATCATGTAGCTGCATTTTGGGAAATGTAAAATCTCCACTACTAGGTCATTGTTCAAATCAGTGGCAATCATGTTCTTAATCATTATGTTACGTTGTGTGAACAGAACAGAACAGCAGAGGCGTGGCTCTCACTGCTTAGCAAAGATCCAACAGTTTGTAAAGAGGATCTCTCCCGTCTGAATTTCAGTATGAGCAGTTAACTTCATTTTGCCTCAGATTCTCCTTCAAATTAAATAGATACAGGATAATTTCTCACTTCTTTCACTGAATGATGTACATCATAAAAAGCATTACTTCAGACCAGTAGGGGAAGGATAAAAGGATCAATCTTCAGATAGTTTCTTAGAAAACTGTGCTGGAAAGGACAATAAATAGGTACATTATTATGAAATTCGTCCTCAAGACATTCAAAGTTCTGAGAAAAAATATATGCATTTTTGAATATATAGTCGTTTAGATAAAACAGATCAAGTCACAAATTACACACTCAGGAATCACTGCAACTGATTTACTTTTTAGAAATAAATAGCCCTAAAAGAGCTGCATCTTGCCTAGATTTTTATCATCGAAGCCACTAAAAATCCTGTTTGTTTTCTGAGCTGAGTCCACTTCAACAAAGAGTTTAATCCACCCTGGAAGTGTTGGTGATAGAACTGAGGTGATAGGGATGCAGCCAGTTCTGTGCCCAAACTGAACCGAGCAGTCAAGCAAATGCAATGCTCCAGTTGCAGTGTGGAATGGAATGGAAGATGCCCATGCGTGGCAGAGCTCAGGGATGTGTGCCCACGGAGTGGGGTTGCCACCAGATGCTCTGCTCTGTGGCTGTTTGAGCCCCAGGGAGGGAGCAGTGCTCTGCGGCAGCTCCATCTCTCAGTGAGGATTCCGAGTGAAATCCATGACAAAGTGTCCCCGTTAGCACGCAGAGCACAGCAGTAGAGCTCCCTTGTGGTAAAGGAAAATACAGGCGTTGGAAGTGGGGAAGGCAGCGGGGTGGGGAGCTGTGTGTGAGCAGAGGAGTGGAATGAGGGAGAATTGAGCTCAGGGGTTATAAATGCTGAAGGTCTCTGCAAATTGTGCAGCCCCTCCTTCATCTGACTGATAAACCTGAATGCAAATTTTTTCTTTCTTTTATTTCCCAGTTCGGGCTCTTTTCCTTTGTTTTTAAATATATATTTAAAGCCACGGAGGCTGAAGTTGTGCTTGCTACAGCTTTGAATTTGCACTCTGGGCATATAGCCACTCTCACACATAAGCAGGTTAGAAAATGTCCTACGAAAACATTGCCTGGGACATAGCACCTTCCAAGTGAAGGTGTCACCAAAGCAGCCGTGCGCTGAGTGTTTGGGGACATTCATCCAAAACCACTCCCATTTCAGGTATTTTGTAGTATGCATTCCATTTGCTTTCCACAACACGCTTAAAAAACAGTCCCAAGGCTTTTGAATGAATTAATGCTTATTTTCCTTTCTGTGAAAGAGCTCCATGTTATAAGACAAAAAGGTTTTATAATTTTCTCTTCTATTACAGGGGAATATTCACACAAAATAAGAATTCACATTTTTAGACCCAAATTTTTACATTTCCTGTGGGAGGTGAATTTCTTCATCCAAGCTCAGAGCCTGAAATAATATAAAAATTTCCCAAGGCAGGGGCAGTGTATATGGGAGATGATGCCTCACGTGCACACTTTGCTTACATGAGAGGAAAAACACTGATTGCTGAGAGAGCCCTTCACCTGTCCAGCTGCATAAAACGCATCTTAACAGAGGCACCTTGGAAGAAGAAAGGGACAGATGTGAAAGGAGCAGAAAATGCCTCAGTTCCTACAGCACTTGGGGCAGAGAGCATCTTTTCCCTACCATAGCCCACATCTGGATGCACACCCACCTCCTTGCCCAGGGTATAAACTGCACTGCCTGATTCACAGCCACCTGCACTAGTAGCATCCCTCTAGCTCGTGGTGGCTTTTAATATTTAAAAAAAAAAAAGCAGGTTATATAATACAGCGTCTCCTCTTTGAACCACTTAGAATGAGAGGGGGAAAAAAAAAGAAAAAATGAAGGAAGAAAGAAAGGTTTTGCTATAGAAGGGTTTTGATGGTGGGAAAAATTTTGAAAGGGCTCAGGATGAAAGAGTTTGCTCTATATTAACAAGTGGTCTCTGTGGTTAAGCAGTAACATGGCAGTGAACCTGCTTCGATCTCATGCTCCTGGAGATAGGGAAAAGTAAGATGCTCACTTTGAGGTGGTGCTGGGTATACCTGTGCTGCAGGTGGGTGGGATCAGAGCCTGGGGTATGAGCACTGAGCCCTAGGAGCAGATGGGAGACTGGAGCTTTTGTTTCACCTTAGTCTTCCCAGGAAGATGGAGTTCTGACACCCTCAGCCCGGAGCACTCTGTCCTGGTACACTCAGGACTCACGCCTTACTGCGTGGGGATGCTCAGCACAGAGCCAGAGGAAGGGTTGGCTCACCCCATGCACAAACCTCCCCAGATCCTGCTCAAAGCAAGCACGGGGACAAGCCAAGCTGCTCCATGTGTTTGTGTGGGTCCCTAACCTTTCATTTTCCCAAGTAGCCTCCCTTATTAGAGTACTTCATCAACAACAAGTATAATAGTTACTGCACTTGAATAGCAAATCCACCCCCAGCCTCCTTTGTGCAGCACAGGGCAGGGTGTGCAGCTCTGATGTGCAGCAATCCAGCATCCCTATGGGGCTGCCATGGTGCTGGGCTGGGTGCTCGGTTCACAGAGTAGATCTCCTGTTGTAAGCCTTCCCTGCAGGCAGCACAGAGGTAAATCAACCCTAAAGCCAGTGCCTGAAGATCTGCAGTGAAGCAAGCACTGCTCAAGCATTAGGACAACACAGGAATGGCATTTATTTTTCTCAGGACAGGGCCAACTGTGTGATATGGAGACCAGAATCTAGTTGAATGAATGGATGAAGGTACTGTCCCAGTCCTTCTAACCATGGGGCTGGAGCAGCCACTGCTCTGTCCTCAGCCACCCATCAGCACTTCCCTGCACTGTGTCTGGTACTCCACAGACCAGCAGAGCTCATATATTGCCTGTGCTGCTCCCATTGCCAATCTCCCAGTTCCTGCCTGGAATGTGCATCATCAAATGTCGGCTTGCCTGACTCATTCCTGCCTGGAGAGGATGATTGAGTAGCTGAGCTCACTTTCTGCCTCTTGGGCATGTGTTTGAGTTCCTGTGAGTCACATGTAACAGTCTTGGTCTCCTTTGACTTTGGGCTGCTTCTTAATTTCTCTCCATGATACAGTAAAGATGTACTGTCCGTGACCTATTTTTGAAAACAGTTCATTTTTTGTCTCAGACCACTTCTTTCTGAATGCCTTCCCTGCAGGTTCCCGTTCTCCATGTCTTAAGCACACAGTGAGCCCCATCATACATCTCCATATGTGAGAAGATATTTATTATCCACATTTCAGCCCTTCCTCTCTCTTACTGTGCCTTCCAGGACTAAGCAGACATCACTACAAGCATCAGACTGTTCAGGAGACAAATTGCTCCTTTTTTCTTTGTGAGTACACTTTCCAGCAGGCATCCTGTTCAGCTTCTTAAGCTCTTGGTCCCATCTGAAGACAACCATCCATCAGATATGCCTGTCTCACTGGCTGTCAGCATGAAGACTCGAAAAGAGAGTACAGTGGAAACAAATCATGTTGCAGTCCCACCTGAGCAGACAGTGCTGAACACACCTCCAATCAGAGATGTTGGATGATTTGGAATGAAACTTTCCCTCTGTGTTATCCCAGCATGCAGCTCCCAGGATGGATCATGGTCCCCAGGATGGATCACATCCCACCTGAAGGGCAGGAGCATGTTGTAGACAATGGAATGCCAGACAGAGAATTTGTTTTATGGCTTGCTCTTAACTGCAAGCTGCCTGCCTTTTTCTTTATCTGTTTACCACAGCCTACATATGTTAAGATTTATATTTCAAATCTGAAAACAGCCATGTCTTTGAGGAAATAAGCAAACGATGAGCAGCTGACTGGAAGAGAATTTGAGCGTTGCCTTTTTTTGCTTTCAAAAAGACACTAAAGAGTTACAGACATTGCTGTTTGAAAAGTGAAAAATAATTAAAACTAAAGTAAAAGATGAATGCAGCACTTTGTTGGGAAAGCATGAAGAATTTGGGCTTGTCATAGCACAAAGTGATTATGTAGGTTGACACTGTCTCCACAGCCATGCCCATAAAAACCCTTAGTGGTAACTGGGAACAAGCACATCCCTTCGTGTTTACTTCAGTGGGAAAAGCCCCATTGAAAGAGACCGCTGGCATTTGCTGTGCTCTCTTTGATGGTCTGATGTCATCTATGAGCATTCCACAGGCCAGGGCAGAAGCAAAAGTGTTGGGGAGAAAGGGAACTGCACGTAGATAGCAGAGCCCTGTGCCAAGCTGGCACCTTCTCTTCATTTGCACCCACATGGTGTACAGAGCTGCTGCAGGGATAAGAGAGAAAAAAGTCAGATGATGGGTAACACAATATGGAAGGGAAGATAACGCTGCCTGTGGGGGTGGCTTGGCAATGGAGCAGCTCTCTGCAGATCTTCCCTTCTTAACAAGACCACTTGTTAATATAGAAAAATAGGGGAAAAGTGAAAGAAATGTGGTAGATATTAATAGGCTCCAGCAATAAGTTCCATTTTGCAGGATCTCCATAATCACGCCTGTATTTAAATATCATTGATACCCCATGATTGTCCCAACATCAGGCACTGGTTGTAAGTGCAGCCAGTGGAGCCATGACAATTTATGTGTTGTTCACTGTGGCAGTGCAAAAACACTGGTGAAAAGCAAACACGTCACATGCACTAATAAATTTTGCTTTTGGAACAAGTACTTCAAGAGGGTACTTGCTTTCCATGTTCATTTCTTCCTTCACTGGAGCCTGACATTAAGCTGAAACTATTTCCTCTCATTTACAGAGCAATCTGTCTGAACACAATAAACACACATCAGCTTCATTATTTATCTAACAGAGAAAGCAGTGGTTAACCGGCCGCAGCACAGGGAGGGATGACACAGTGCCATTACCATGTCTGCTCTGTGGGCTGGAGGCACTGCTCAGCATGAGTCCATTACTGGGGATTTCTCAGATGCTAAGAAGGTTAAATGGCTGAAGGACTTATCCAAAAGTGATTGCTTTTATGATCCCAGCTTTCCCGTGTTACAGAAACATTATCTTATTACCTTCCAAATCACTGATGTTTTTTTTAATTGTGATTTGACTCCCCTGCAAGGTACCACGCTCACCATCTGGTGCCTGGTGGCTGTCTCCAGTGCCCATAACCCCACTGACAGCTCCATGGGCTGATATAGTAGGACAGCAAGCGGCCAGCAACCCTGGGCTCTGCCTGCTGGGCTGGGAGCAGGGAAAAATGAATACCTCCCTCCTTCACCCATGCTTCTTATCACCCAAACCTCCTGCAGCTGTTGCAGTCTGGCTTGGCTCCCCACAGGCGGGGTTGAAATTCGACCCTCCACCTACCTGACAGAAAACGTTTCTTCTGATGAAGCACAGGAATACAGATGGCCCAACTCTGGAGGTGTTCAAGGCCAGGTTGAATGGGACCCTGGGCAGCCTGATCTGGTGTGTGATTTAGTGGTTGGCAACCCTACCCATGGCACAGACCTTGGAAACAGGTGATCTTTGAGAACTCTTCCAACCCAAGACATTCTATGGTTCTGTGACATAAACAGGCTGGGACATTGTGTGCTCTCACTCATAGTAAATACCCCTGCTGCTCAGCAAGAATTGAGTGAAAATCAGTAAGAAATGTTGTACTCATTGAAAACGAGTGAGGAAATGTGAACTGAAGGAACACAAAGGCTCATCTTGTTCTCTCCTCCCTTCTCTTTCTCTATGTTTGAGCCTGCAGCTTCTCCATTAGCCTAGCTCCTATCCCTTCCCTTCCCTCCTCTTTGTTTCCAACCTGTCCATGACTGTCTGATTTTTAGGTGGTCCTGTGGAGCCAGGAGCTGGACTTAATGACCCTTATGGATCCATTCCAACTCCAATAATCTTTTCTATTTATTCTAAATAAGCAGAACCCATCAGCATTTAGCCCAGGAAGAGAGGAGTTGGTGGCTGTGGTTGTCAGTAGTAGGCCAGGAGAGCAGGCTTGGAGCCAAGAAGGATGAGAGAAGACAGGTGGACAAAACACACTTGTAACAACCAGTCCTGGCAGGCTGTGGAGTGCTGAGGACTTGGGTGTACAGCAGTTTTGTTAGGTTTTGTGGCCGTATCCCTATGCTCCCCTTGCTAGGAGCTGTGAGGATTCCTTACCAGAACCAATGGCAGGAAGCATCCAGCCAACACTGCTCCAAAGCACAGCAACTTTGGAGTTTCTCCCTAAAAAAGCCATAAATTTTCATGTGAAAAAGCAACTTTCTATTTCTCGTGTTGTCTCACACTGAGCTGACTTCACTGTTCTGACTGACACTTTAGGAGTTTGCAGATTTGCCTGAGGCACGTTTTCAGCACAGAAAAACCTCTATCAAAATGGTTGAGGTTAGTCTAAGAGATAAGCAATTAAAAAAAAAAAAAAAAAGGGGGTTTCTAAGGGAAACATCAAGCTTAAGGTAGTCTGGAATTTCATCAGAATTGTATTGTGCTAATCAGCTGGGGAACCATGCATGCAGAAGTTTGTGATCTCATATATGCCAGGATAAATCTAATGCATATGCCAGGGAATAAATTATATTACTGTGGATTTATTCAGCTGTGATAGATCAACATTTGTCCCTGAGCGACTCCAAATTTTCTTTTTTCTGTGCACAGCCTCTTCCCTGCTAATGTATCCCCACGGGAGGGAACACTTCTGTAAGCAGGAAATGGGGAAGCAACCAATGCCTTTACTCAACGGCAGAATTTCAAGCACTTAATGTGTACAATTGCTCCAAGACAAGGCTTCATGTCTCACATGAATGCAGATCCGTAACCATATCCCCATATGGAAAGAAGTGTTAAACTGGAATTGAAGATCTGGAACAAAAACTCACAGCTCAAGAGGATTCATACCTCTGTATTTATCTCCTGAAAACACTTCATTGTGTTACTCATGAAAGGGATCAGTTGCCCAGTATTCTGCAAGCACCCAGTACCTCACATGGCAATGGAAAGCAAGGGGTATGCCAACACAGCTGGGTGCTTCAGCAAGCACATCACTACTTGGATTGTAACTCACTGTCATCACCAGTGTCCCACTGGGAGCCAGGGATGGCAGTGACACAGGACCCAATGTCCCAACCATGTTGCTGCTTCCCCTGCTTGTGCAAGAACCTCAACACCTCTGATCCCAGGTCCCATTTCATACAGAGAAGCACAGCCAAGTGCAATGATTTGCGTGCTCTCTAATCCCTCCACATGAGAGCTGGACACAGGCCATGCCCCAGAAAGGTTCATTTTGTAGGGTAAGAAGGGAAGAATTGCATGCCCATCTGGAGCACAGTGGGTATTCATGCAGCAAGATCACCTTTAATCTTTTCTTTCTCAAATTATTACAATTATTATCCTAGTCTTGATAGGATGACCGAAAAGAATCCCATACATTCAGGACTCAAACATGGTTCACCTCACTCAGTGATTCCCACACTGGTGGAATTTTGAGGCTAGTTTATTCTACTAAGTCTATTCTATCCAGCTCAAAACTCAAATTCACAAAGCCTGCACAGTTAATCACAATCACAGTTTGACTTCTACAGTCAGAGCAGTCCACGGGCTGGACAGGATGAGGGGAAAAGCTGATCTCCGTTTCTGCCAAATGGTTTTAACTCCACCTGAATGCTCCCGTCCATATCCTAACACACAACTTGTCCTGCAGTGGTAAACATTGGTTTAGATTAGAAAATTATCCTCCAGTTCCATACTTAATTACATAATTACTGCTTGTCAGCTCAGATCTGAGAAAAGTCAGAGACTGGACAATTACAAGGAATATTTTTCTGTTTAAATGAAAAATACTGCTGTATTTTATTCTGTCCTCCTTGAAAGTGAACGTTTTACTGCAAGGCTATGACTGCAGTTATCTATCACATGGGAGTCCAATGGTAGGGAACAGCACTTACAGCATTAAAAATGCAATCTCTGTGTGTCAAACCCAAAAAGTAAGCCTCTTGGCAGCCTCCATGGCCTCATTTTGGCTGCAGAAGGAATAAAATCAGAGCTTGCACTGATATTCCAGCATCAGATCTTACTATAGTTCCTGTTATCCAGGAAGACAATGCTGGAAGGAAATCTGGCATTTAAGTTTGCCTTAGCACTGTGAATATTCAGGTCTAACCAGGGAGACCCATTCACTCATTTCGTTTTCCACGCACTTCATACACAAACCAAAATGACAGTGGAACCATGCATGGCTGCAGACTGCAGTTGTGGCTTGAATCCTCCTGAGATAACTTCGAGGTTGAGAAACTGCTCTGCAGTATCACAAATCGTTCTCTTATTTTCCCTAAGGAATAAAGATATAAGGGTCATTTTGATTAACTTAGCTGCTCGAACAATTGCAGTCTGCTTAGTATACTGGAGTTACATATCCAGCTAAGCATCTATTCACTGCTATTGGAAGAAGCAACACAGCAAGAAGATGCTGAATTTACAGACTTGTAGAATAGTTTGAGCTGAAAGGACCTTTAAAGTCCTGGTGCAACTCACCTGCAATGAACAGGGATACCTACAGCTCAGTCAGGTGCTCAGAGCCCCATCCAGCCCGTTTACTGCCAGTTGAGGAGGGAAAGCACAATGACAGGCTTAAACTAAGGGAGCCCTTTGCAATAAATGAGGCCTAAAGAAAGGAAATCCTCACCTCAGAGCCCAGAAACAGCTCCTCCAGAACGACAGAAACCCTTCCAGCTGGAAGAAGAGGGAAGCTTCTCCTCAACCATCTCAACCCCAGCCCTCGGCTGCACTCGGCTGCTGCCAGTCCCCAGGGTTTCGACAGTGACCTCTTCTTGTGTTTAGTTCTGAGCACAGCCAGCAAGTGTGGGTGGGAAGGAATCACCAGTCGTTTTGCAAAAGAAAGTGACTGGAATATTGAACGCTCCATTGATTGCTGCCTGTGGCATGTGGAGCCTTCCCCTTATTGTCCCACTGCAAAGCCACAGCAATGGGGCTCGGCAGGGCCACTCGCCCACCCCTACACCACTCCTGCACTGGGCTACACCCTGCAGGAGGGTGGGAATCCAGCCCCAATGGCATTTCTCCCCCCAGATGCCAAGCTTGATAACTATCGTTTGTATTCTATTTGCTGAAGCAGGATTGCACCAGGACAGGTGGGATGGAGACGGAGAATGGAGCTGCTAGGGGAGTGAAAAGTGTTTGCTGTTTCAGATCAAACCACATTCCTACAGTTTATCCCAATCTGGAAGGGAAAATGAGGCAGAACAGACAGAATATGTACAGAGTGCTGTGAAAGGAGGAAGAAGGAATTTGCTGAAAGGCAGCAAGAGGCCCCAGCAGGCAGGAAGGGAAGTGCTGCAGCCTGCATACAGAAAACTGCTCTGTCTGAACCCAGGACAGTGAAAAATGCAGGTTTAAATCCCAGGAAATTCTGACCACTGCTATGCAGAAGGCTGTATTTTCCAACACTCGGCAAAAAATAAGCTTCCTTCATTAAGAGGAAAAAAAATGAGGGCACCTTTTCAGCCAATTCTTTCAAATCAGTATTTATAAAGTGTACATGATGCAAATTTTGATTGTGATGTTGGCTCTACTTATGGTAATTTAAAAGTTCCATGCTGAAGTTTTAAGGTTTTTAGGAGCACATCTCCTGTGTCTGCATCCTGCTGCTTGCAGGGCAATGCTTTTACCACTGCTACGTGCTTCCTAGGCTGCCTTTTGCTACATTACATCCCCTCTAGCAAGAAAGAAATAGGACTGGAAGTTTCTGCATGACGTTTTTTCTCAGCAAAATTTGTCCTCTTATTTTGAAGAACTTTTTACACGAGCAAAATCATAGAATCACAGAATGCTTTGGGTTGGAGGGAGCCTTACACCCTGCCCAGTCCCAAGCCCTGCCCTGGGCTGGTTGCCTCCCACCAGATCAGGCTGCTCAGGGCCCATCCTGCCCGGTTCAGTGCCAGCAGGACACGGGTGCTGCAGTGTGGCTGCTCAGCAGAAGGCACAGATCAGCAGCAAATCCCAGTGCAGCTCCAGGAGAACAAATAGAACTGAAATTGTACAGCACAGTTTACATTCTTGGAAATCTTTACAGGAATACTTACCAAAGCCATAGAAAACTAGAAAGCAAAAAAAGCAGATAATAGCCTTTTTACAACTCTTTTTTTTTTTTTTTTTTTTAATTTAGAACATCTTCCACTAAGCAATTCCAAAACACATTATGTTTTTTACAGCTTTCTGAATATTTCCTCTCCAGTGCACACCTGCACTCTGGTACAGCAGTGACTGGCACCAACCAAGGCGCACTGGGCCATGTGGGGAGGACACACTGACTGGTTCTCACAGGTTTGTTTATTTATTGCAGGTGATACAGTCCCAAATCATTTTCTGTGGTCAGCTGCTGTAGCAAAGAGCATTATCAGTTGAGTTTTGTTTCCATGTGCTCTCTGAATCCACTACATGAGAATCATTAGGCTGTATATCATCGAACCATAGAATTATTTGGGTTGGAAGGAAACCTTAAAGGCTATCTGGCCCAACACCCCTGCAACAAGCAGGGACACCCACAGCTAGAAAGTTCTGAACACTCGTTCAGTGCAAGCCACATTGGACTATTTCATTTCATTCCCAGTCGTTATCTTTGTCACTATTTTCAAACTAGATATCTGAATGGCAAATATTTTTTAAATTGCTTGAGAATGTCAAAGTGACCTCTTCAGGCAACCACCCTTCTGCATTTTCTGTTCTTCGGAAAAATCCCAGATGCATTTTCATTCGTGTGGGGTGAGATCTCATTTGAACAGGAAAAAAATCCCACAGGTTCAGAGAGAAATTGCTGACTTGACAGATACAAGAGATCCGATGGAAACTTGTGGCTCCCCACACAGTGTGCTTCCATCTTTTGAAAGTTGTGGGATAACTTTGGAATAGAGCAGTTACGGAACAGCACTGTTCTCATTCTTCAAGTCACAGTTCCTGTGTGGCCGTATAAA
Organism: Callipepla californica brunnescens; assembly: GCA_023055505.1. Taxonomy (NCBI): domain Eukaryota; kingdom Metazoa; phylum Chordata; class Aves; order Galliformes; family Odontophoridae; genus Callipepla; species Callipepla californica. The sequence goes on from JALIRH010000014.1 coordinate 10,135,104, forward strand.
TGACATCACCGAGAACATATTGTACTGTCCTTATGCTAAAAACCAAAGTATTACTGGAAAGAGCTGCCTGTTGAGATGTTATTCAGATTCGTTGTTTGAGATTTCAATCAGATTTGGGTGCTTCTGAAAATTACTCATTTGAAAAAATCCAGGACTGTCTCTCAGTAACTACGTTATTAAAGCTGTACATCAGCAAAGGCATTTACTCTCCCGTCCCATCTTTTGTACGGTTTGTGAAGTTAGAGACCCAAAATCAGCATAACACACTTGTTTTATGGCAGGAGAAATGTATTCAGATTTAATCTAGTGATTCTGGTTCACTCACTGCTAACAGCTCCTCTCCTTCATCAAGGCCATGGGGTTAATCATTAACCTCTTCCATCTACAAACAGAAAAATACCTTCAGTCACGAGGAAGCGGTGCAGAAGGGAAGGTTACACCGGTTCCAAGCAGCAGGTCACAGCTCTCGGGCAGTTAATGAGAGTTAGGGCACATAAATAGGGAGGCAGCAGGTTGGTCCTTGTCGCTGGTCCTGGCCCTGATCTCCAGCTCTGCAGCAGGTAGGAGGCACTGCTGGGTGCAGCAAAGGGAGTCTTCAGGGAGAGTCTGGGGATGGACGTTCTTCCAGAAAAGCATTATGGAGCCAATGGAGGGTGGCAAAAGGGCTCTGGTAGGGGTGGGAGGAAAGGAGGGGACAGGTAAAGGGACGTGACAAGGAACGGGAAAAGGGGGGCATGATAATAAATGAAGATCCAAGGTTATTATTGGTACTGTAAAACATACATAGGAGAAAGGAGATGGAAGCAAACATTGTTTAAATAGGTGGACAGAAAGCAATAAACCAATGCAGAGGAGTCCCTCCTGCCTTGCCTATTGTACCAAGGGGAACAGAAGTGTTCCCCACAGACTTGTCCCTCTGCTCCAGCCACAGGCAGCAACATGCTGGGATGGCCCCTGCTCACACCACAAAACGTGTATCAGCCCTGAACCAGTTAGAATGAAGCCAGCATCCTGCTTTATGTGCTCTCCCTAAATCTCATTTCTGCACCAGGAAGGGGCATCACTGCAGCCCTTGTACCCACTCCAATCCCAGTTGCATTGTGTTGGTAATGCAGAAGTGACTACGGGTTTTTCTGTAGGTTTTTCTGTTTGTTTGTTTCATTTCAAAATGAACCTGCTGACAAAGCCGAAAGCAAAGTGCCGGGCTGCAGTTAACAAAGTGACGTTTCTGTACTTTGGTTAAGCCCCACCAGCTCATCACTCCTAAAATGACTCATTTTGATCCAAAAAAAATACCAATTATGGGATTGTATCAGGCAGTTCAGAAAGAAAAAAATAATTCAAAAAGCAACAGTAACAGCATGTTATAAACAAAGACCCCTAGTCTATTAAACCAAGGCAAAGTGACTGAGATAAGACACCGATAAATCTACCATCGCACATTTCACGTAGTCACATCCAAGCAGAACGTGGTTGTTTCCAGACAGCCCGTACTGCTTTCGGATCTCAGCTGAGAGAAGAGCTGAGAGCTCCCTCGGCACTGAGGAGTTTCTCCTGCTTTGAATAAGAATTCCCATCTGTCTCCATGGTGTGATCCCAAATAAGGGCAAACGGAAAACCAGAAACCATCCCCACCTTTAACATGATCGATACAACTGCATGTATTTAACAAATGCCATGTAGAGTGCTTTATTTGACCCTCTCTTCACAAAATAATTTTATTATATGTATGAAAGCAGCTTACAGGCAATAAAGTTATGAAAACATTCACAATACATAAATACACAGACCTGATGCAGGATGTATATAGTTCATTAGACTTTGAGATTTTTCCTCTCAGTTCTCTTTTCCTGACAACACCTTTTTTTTTTCTTTTTTTTTTTTTAATATATTATGAAAAGTTTCTCCAAACGTATTCGTGCCCAATCAGAAAACAGATCTCTCTCTTGGAGTGTTGCTGAACATTAACTCCCGGTGTTCCTGTCGCTAACATTCACTGATTGCTTTGGGCATTACAGAGGGAAAGCAGCAGGGAAGGACCATGGAAAAGTCACAGTTTTTGAATTAAACACTGGCAACTTTGTTTTGGAGCTCACAGGGCGTTTTGGAAGTGGGGGCTGCAGTTCCATCCATAGTTAGAAAAGTCTTAATTCAAATCAGTAATGAGGCACTATTCCTTATGGAAGGGACTATTGACGTGGGGATTACTAAAATATAACGTCCTCCTGGCCTCCAAAGTAAAGCTCTGCGTACCCACTGGAACTCAGACTAATAGCAGACAGACAGCATGATCCTGGTGATACTGCAAGAAATAATACAGATGATAACGAGGTTTGGCATGTTTACTGCCATAAAACCAATTGTGTTTGTTCGGAAAAGATATCCAAGACTTGAAATAAGAAAAGTCTGAGAAAGCTGTTTATCTTACATAAATACAAAACGTTGTATACTAAGAACTGTTACTTAAGTAGCTTTTCTTCTCAAATTGGATTCTCCTTAAGGTTGTAGTCGTACTTAAGGTCTGTACAGATCCACCAACTTGACATTCTAGCAAAGTTTCTGTAACTTGAAACTTTTAAAAAATAAATAGCAGCAATTTCTTGTTATTTGTATAAGGGAAAAGAATTCACAACTCAGTCAACGCTGATCCTATCTTCTGAAAGAAATTCAATTTAAAAATCAAAGCCCATAAGGAAACAAACTCCACTCAACATCAGTTCTGTTGATTCCTTTGTGTCTCAATGAGCTTCTCAGCCTTCCTCCGTCTCTCACAGCTCTCGGGGCCATCAGGACTTTCACAAAGTGCTGACTGGTTGACTGGGCACAACGCAGTAATGACACTCCAAAAATATCCCATTATTTAGACATCTTAAATAACATAAATAAAGCTAGATCTGTAATAACATCTGAAAAATATCAATTTAAAACAATAAATAAATAAAACCGGTATCAACATGTTAACTCCCAAAGCTTTAAAAATAACCATTCTCATTATAAGGCTCAATTATTTTTTTCAGAAATAATTTAAAAAGGCCTCTACCTCCCTTTTCAATACCTCAGCCTTTAATTAGGACCTGTTAACACCCACTATCACAAGACACAGCAATCCTTTATATTCTAGTAAACATGAATCTTTAAATACTTAACATTTATTTTTTGCCTCTCTTCAAGCAAGAAATCGGCCTCTCTAGCTGCACAGGAGAAGCAGTATTTTATCACTGCACAGTTTCAAAACTTGTGTATATTCCTCAGTATGAACAGCACAGTTTAACGTCCATTTTTTAACCAATTTTCAGTACCTTTTGCTGTTTAGTGTTTTAAACATTAAATTTAATGCCAGGAAAATTAATTCAGGGCTTTATGTAAATGTGTACTTCTCCCTGGAGCTTAGTTTCTTACTAAAAAAATCTTGTATATCTTTTTTTTTTTAAAGATTATCACATTGTACACTATCAGGTTTTGCTGGGTACACCTTACTGTTCAGGTTTTATGCTGCCCATTTTGTGTAATGGGATTGATCTTTTCCAAAGAAACATCAGCTTCATAATCCAAAATACCCGACAATGCTGGGGACATTTTCTCCAAGGTCTTAGATAGTTCACCCTCTTCTTCCTTTTTCAGAGGTTCTTCTTCTGGACAGATGATTGCATGTGGGATCAGATAAACCAGATTTGACTCTTTGGGGCTGGACCCTTTGGGCTCATGTTGGCTGGAAAAAACAACTGCTCCATTGTTGTTAATGCTAACAGTCTCTATAGCATTGCCGGACATTGGGCAGAGCCTGTAGCATCCTAGCAGGGTGGAAAATGCCTTGCGGAAATCAGCATTGAAGGCATAAATGATGGGGTTCAGGGAAGAATTAGCCCATCCAAACCAAACAAAAACGTCAAAGGTGGTGGAGTTAATGCAGAAAGCTTCTGCTCCCTTGGACTGTTGGGTGGGCTCACAGAAGGGAATCATGCAGTTCAACACAAAAAACGGCAACCAGCAGCACACAAACACCCCCATGATCACTGACAAAGTCTTTAGAACCTTTGTTTCCCTCTTGAAGGACATTTTGAAGTTGCTCTCAGGTTGCTGACAGTCCATGCTGCTTCTGTTGCCACTTGTGTTCTGGCAGTTCTTGGCATGCACTGCTGCTCTTTCCAAAGCTGAAATTCGTCGTATTTGCTTCTGAGCAATCCGGTATATCCTTGTGTAGGTTACTATCATGATGGCCACAGGTATATAGAAGCTGATTAGAGAAGAGGAGATGGCATACATCCTGTTTAGGCTAGAATCACAGTTGTCCATGGTTATACCTTGTAAACTGGCATTCAGGTCCAAAAAGCTTGCGGTTGTAGCCTTGTGCCAGTTCAGCTGCACAGGGATGAAGGAAATCAACACAGACAAAGTCCACGCTACACTGATCATGATGAAGGCTGCCTTGGGGGTCATTTTCCTCTCATACCTGAATGGGCTTGAAATGGCCCAGTATCTGTCCACGCTAATAACACAGAGATTTAAGATGGAGGCTGTTGAGCACATAATATCAAAGGCCACCCAGATGTTGCAAAATGAACCAAAAGGCCAGAAACCAGCAATCTCAGACACGGCTTTCCAAGGCATGACCAAAACCGCCACCAAGAGGTCTGACACGGCCAAGGAGATGACAAAGAAGTTGGTCACCTTGGACCTGAGGTGGCGAAACCTAATGACAGCTGCGCAGACCAGCGTGTTTCCCAGCAGTGTGGAGAGGATCAGCAGCGAGAGGAAGCAGCCCGTGAGGATCCGAAAGGAAGAGTCCCTTTCCACAAGCAGCCCTTCCCCATCCATAGTGGTGTCGTTCCAAGTCATAATTTCTCCTGAGGGAAAATCACATCATGATTTTCATGACAACATCAGCTTCTTTCCTTACAGATAGCAGACATGAGATGTCCTTAATTACTCATCTCTGAACAGACCAAAGGTTCTTGGTTACGGCTCCCTCAAGCCCATATGGACTTCATTCACTCTGAATCTCCCAAATGACATTGAAAGCTCTACGAGCAGGAACTGAAAATACACAAATACAGTCATCTCCACAGAGGGGTTTTCAAGCAATCCCTTCAGGAACACGCTGCACCACCCCAGCATCAAGAAGCCTGGCATCAAGCTGCTTAATTCAGACAGCTCGCCTGCAAATGTTCTGCTGCTGTCCTCTGCAAATATACCCCACAGACAGGAAAGCAATCACTTTTCCATGCTTGCATATATTCCCACTTAAATAGACTATTGATCGAGTGTTTCCAGCGTCCATTGCACTAGCCCTTCATATTTACTGATGCGTACTGTGCGAGGTGCTTTTCCTCTGCTTTGGTTCCCTAAATGTCTCACTGATTAAACACCCCATCCTTCCTCCTCAGCACACTCCTGTTACAAAATCCACCAGTACTCTGCATCCGGACAGCGTCAGCGAGCAATTCTTCGCTTTTTTTCAAGTTTTACACTTCCAGAGACAAAGGAAATAAGCATACAGCAGGTGTGTTTTAAAGGTTTTCAACAAGAAGTAGCTCGGGTCATCTAGTTTTACTGAAATGAGAAATTGTGGCTCCTACCTTTCACCTTCGTTTCTGTTTGCTCTGGGATGCAGGGCCGCCTCTTCTCATTTAGGTTCGGAATTGCATAGCAAATCTTACAAACAAACCCAGCATTGCATCAGGTGCATGCACGTGCTGTTCCCTGAAAGCGTCAGTCAGCAAAGCAGGAGCCACCAAAGTTTAGTCCCCAGGAGTTAGTCCTGCAGCGAGCAGTGGGGCAGCACCGGTGGGCAGCGTGTGACAGACTCCGTCAGCGTGTGCCCAGCTACCTCCATCCCATAGACCGCTCTGCAAACTTTGCTGGCCAGCTCGGTTCCGGTCGCACTTTGTACATCCCGTCACAGGGAATCATCCCAGGCAAAAGGCACGGTATTCCCAGCACCAGCAAGAGCCAAGTCGAAGTTGTTTCTTTCTTCTGTCGTTCTCTGAAGGGAGAAAGGAGGGCGAGAGGAGGAGGAAGGACCTGAGTGAGCTCCCCTCTGCACGAAGGCGGCGGTGCCAGAAGTGGTTCCTCTTCCAGCAGGGACAAGTGGCTTTAGCACTTCTCTGCCAGGTTATAGCTCTCCATGACCGCCACGGGGTAATCCCACCTCCTGCTCAGCGGTGCTGCGCTCCGGCCGTCGGAGCAGCCGGCTCTAGCATGCTTTTCCCTTTAATAACAGCGCAGGCGGAGGCAGCTCTTCACGCTCTCCAGGGCCGCACATCTCCGGTGCCGGGGGTTCTTCCTCCGTCCGCCCGGGATTGGGGCCCCGGCGGCACAGGCTTCCTCCTGCCGGGGGCAGGGCTCGGCAGCATCGCCCCTGGGAGAGCTCTGTCCGTCCGGCGTCTCCTTCCTAAAGGATTAAGACAAGGAAAAGACAGGACAGAGGCACGCAAAGGGCGCAGAGCAGCCCCCCCTTCGCCTCCTTTCACATCGTCGGTTGGGCGCAGCTTCTCTCGGGCCAACCGTCCCTGATTTTTCCGCTTTCTCGGGGAAAAAGCAGGACGCCGAGCAAAGCCGAGTTGCTGGAGTTGAGCGCACACGGGATCACTTTGCCCCGCCGAGCTGCGGGACACTGCGTGATACCTCGGCGCTGCGAGTCAGCCGAGTCCCATTCATTGACGCGCAAAGTAAGTACCAGCACCCAACTTCTGGCTGGGCGACGCTCGCAGCGGTGCAGGCGGAGGGCTGCAGGCCGAGTCACCCCCGACGAGCACCGAAACCTCGGGGAGCACCGCTACCCCGGAGCACGCCGGGCACCCGGCAAAAGCAGAGTACTCACCGGAGCGGGAGGCTCGGGTCGGACCGGGGTGGCGGAGGGCGACAGCCGGGGCAGCGCTCCGCTCCGCTCCGCTCCCCTCCGCCCCGCTCCGCGCCGCCTCCCCGCCGCCCCGCGCCCCCGCGGCTCCCGGCGCAGCCGCGGCCACCGGGCTCCCTCTCCTGGGCGGCCGCGGCCCCGCGTCCCTCCGCCGGAGCGGAGTGCACGGCAGCCCCCGGGGCGCGGGGCAGGGATGCTCCGAGGGTCCCGCCCCTCCGCTTCCCCCCCGACGGTTCGGTCGGATCGACGGGGAGAGGACCGGGAGGAGCCGGGGGGAGCGGCTCCGGGAAACGGGGTCTTGTGACCACCACTGAAGAGGTTAAGGAGAGAAAATCCACGAGCAAACTTGAAACCTGGATCTCTATAGGAGACGGAGGGCATCGCTGTCCCTACATATTGGCAGGGGAAAACCTCAAGGGCGGTTTCCCCAGGGCGTGCCGGTGCATGAGGAGCCGGGTCCTGAGCAGATGTCCCAGAGCAGGAGTGGGGACAGCAGAACCGCGGCTCTGGGAGCTGCCGGCAGTCTCGGAGCTGCACCCCCTGACGGCAAACGCTGAGCTCCGGGCAGACGTCCATCCGTCTGCGGGAGAAAACTCCCTTCATTCATCTGCCCGCAAAATGTGTCATTTCAGATCGTGTTTCCTTCCTGACAAAAATCACTCCGGTTCAGCAGTAAGTACTGAGAGCAGAGTGGTTACGTCTCAAGCCCTTTCCTTCAAAAAAGGGATTTTCTGTCTTACCTGAGCCACAAAGAGCCAACCAAAGAAGATGAACACGATGATCTACAAGTTGCTACCTTTGTGTCATAACCTCACCTCAAAGCAGTGTAACAGAAAACGAAGCTGGGCATCACGAGTTGGGAGGGATGTTAAAACCTCCAAGAACAAATAAGTTTACTAAGTTGTCAAGATGCATTTCCTGGGTTTCAGCGTTACTGAAGTTGCTTAAATGCCAGCTATAATGTTTCACGATGTCAGTTAGTGCGGATACAGTGCTAAACTAACCCTGACTAGCTAACTAAAATGCTTGTTTTCCCTTCCCGTCTCTTTTATTCTCATTTCTAATTCCAAGATCTCATTCCTCCTTCCTATAAATCCTGTTCTTTAAAAAATCATTCATCCCCAGAGGAGGGTGAAAAAGACAAAAAGTGAATTCTTTGCTTTTCAGTCATAGTGATGTCTAATGAAGCTCATTCTGAGTTTTCATAATTATGAGATTTTTTCTTTTTATTTTTTTCCTCCTTTTCTCCACAGAGCACGACACAGGTGAGATTTACTGCATGTACTTATCCTTTGAAAATGCAGCACACTGCTGCTTTGGAGCAGAAACCCTGGGCCGAGGGGAACGTTGCCTTCATAAGAAGACACTGAGCACATTCTCACATTCTTCATTCATTTAATTCGGTATCCATTCCAGCAGGCAGAGTCTTTCTTATATCTCATCCCTAATTTTATGTGATCATTTTGTAGATGAAATTCAGGTCTGGCTCAGCTGAGGCCATAACAGCGCAGCAAAGCCCCTTAAACAGCTCTGCAGGTTTCAAACACTCACCCTTTCAAACAGGGCACCCTGCTGTGCTCGTTTGCCACTTCAGCTAATTTGTGAGCTTTTAAAACTTTCATGACTTAATAGTCATGCCCAGGTGAGACACAAAAGTGAAATCCATTAAATCCTTATTACTGTTTAGGTAAATGCAGCGGTGGGATTAGGCAGCCAATTGGCACAGCTCTGGGAGCGTTTCTGCAAAGGAAGAGTTGAATTTGCCTTTTGCTGCTCTCCAGATGACATGCCCTCAGACAGCTCTGAAGGATCAGCTCATGTCCAGGTCAGAGCTTGCCCAAAGCTGGCAGCAACAGGACAGTGGTGCGGGTGCGTGAGATCCAGAAACAAGCAGAAAACCGGTTTAATTTTCCCTAGGCCCCCACATATAACAGCTGCTAAATTTTGTTTAATGCTTTTCAACCACTGCTGACTGATGCTGAAATCAAAGCGATACCCAGGAAAGGAAATCACGCGTGCCTCTGCTACCACCCTACAAAACGTCTGTTGCTCCTTAGAGACTCTTTTTGGAGAAACGCCCGTTGGGTTGGCATAAAGATTTAAACATGAGTAGCACCTTGATCCAAATGATCTTAATCCAAAGAATAATTTTCTACTAGAAGACCGAGCCAGAGCCGAGCAAAGTCCAAAACTTGCATTCAGAGATAAACGTGCTTTAATCTACCAAATAGTACACACACAAAAGACGGAGAAAGGTGGCTTGATTTACACAACAATAATAAAATATGTGGATACAAATTGTACTCTTGTCACTCTCAGGATGACTTCTTGAGTCTGTGTGCATGGGATGCATTAAACATCAAATCAGCTGAGGCAGGCTAGCAGAAATAATGACTGAAAGAGCTGTCAAGTTTCTAAATAACTGGTTATACTAATAAGCCGAGATAACTTTAGCCTCAATTTAACCTTCTCGGAAAAATCAAGAGTTTCTGGAAATGGAGCAGCAGCAATGAACTCTTAAAGAAGCGAAGCACATGGTTAAATTGGTAGCACTGAGGTTGGGCATTCCATGGGAAAAACACAGCAGAGAGTACAAAACACAGCCAAAAAAAGAGAGGCAGAAAGAAAAAAACAACCCACACATCAGGATCTCGAGCTCACTCTTGTATGATGAAGCCCCATCAGCAGCAAGAAAGAGACAGTGAGAGAAGGGATCTCTCATCCCTGAACACTGATAACAAGGCCTAAATATTCAGTACTGTGTGGCTATCTTTTTCTTTCTTTTGGAGTATCATAATATGTTTGTAAAAGAAAAGGAACATTCCCCACATGTCCTGGGCAGTCAGTCCAGGCTCTGTTCATGCATCCCCTTCCCATGTCACAAATCGTTCCTTACATTTCTAGTGTAAAACCAAACCAAAGCTGGTTACTTTCAGCTGCAGCCCCCGACATTTTATAAACTCTTTTTGGACAGAAGAGGAGGACAGGAATGAAAGGGAAATATCCACCCTGGGGACAGAGCAGGAGCTGTCACCTGAACAACCCCATACCCCACCCCCAGAATCCCTCCACTGCTGATTTTTGAGGACCTACGATATGAGATGGAACATAAACCAGCATGTCAACACAAAAATATAGACTGCCCCTGCTCCACTGATGTATGCTTTATTTGCACATGCACCATTTCTCTTTTGTAGTGTATTGCTTGCATTTTTTCTTTCACTCCATGGATGGGCAGAAAAATTGAATATATGAATCAAAAGAGAAGTCACGGCAAAAGTGACAGCGCTTTTAATGTCAAAGATGGCTTTGACATACTAATTAGTACCTCAGAAATGAAATAAAGCCAGCAATACAGAGTGATTCATCAGAATGAAATTAATCTGAGAAATAATTAATTCTGAGTAGATAAATAAAAAGAGTACAAATGGGTATATTATCAGCAACACTCTTCGCAGCTGAGTGTTACAGTGATTTTTAGCAGCAGTGGATCAAGCTACAGATAACAGAATTTTCTTAGCAGATGGCTTGGTAGGTGGCACTACACTCCTAAGCTGCAGATTTACTCCCGAGCTGTGTGCCAGCCAGCAGCACAAAATGGATCCTTCTCCCATATTCCAGCCCAGCCCCTGAACAGTGGATGGAGAACTACTTCACTTCCATCAGAGGACTTTTGTTCTTCCTAATGCAGATGAAAAGAGTTGTTGGCACTAACCTAAGCCTTATTACCTCTACAGGTTAGCAGAGTAAGTAAGAAAAGTCAGTGTTACCCTACTACTGCTGCTAAGTGCACAATAGTGCACATCCAGTATGGTCATGCTCTGCAGCCCTTCTATAAGCAGGCTACAAAAGTCTTTGAATGAATGAGAATTAAATGAAATATGAAAAATAAAAAATAAGGAATGCAATGGATGGAATAGTTCAGTTGGAAGTGATCTTGAAATAACATCTATTCCAACTCTGCCTGACCTCTTCAGGGCTAACCAGAAGTTAAAGTTTATTAGAAGAAAAGCGTTGTCCAAATAGCCCTTAGTACTGACAGGCATTGTGGCAGTGTTTGATTTGTGTTTGACTGTCCTTACAGTGAAGAAATTTGTCCTAATATCCAGTCCGAACCTCCAATGGTACCACTAGAAAAATAAGAATCCAAACCAAGGTTCCGTACTCAGTCTGCTTCATTTCCCCTGCCACAGCTTCCACCAGAGCTTTGGAAAAAAACAGGGATCAGACTGGATTACCCCAAATCATGATGCAATCCCAAATTCACTTTCACCCTACCTTGTCTGCATACTTTTTCCATTCCAGACTTTGTGCCAGTCTGACCACACCAGGTAGAAGTAGTTCATCTCAGTAATTCAGTAATGTCTGGCTCTTTGCAGCATGCCTCTATGCCCTTGGCTTTTTCTCTGCCCTGTGTTGCAAAGAGAGAAGCTGCAGCAAAAGCAGCTCCCAGAGCAGTGTCTAACATACAGTACTTCCCCTGGTTGGAAATGTTCCCTACATTCCATCTCCCATTTGTCAAAATCCATCTCAGGGTCAAGGGCCTCAAAGCCAGTGCTCGTACTCCTGCCCTGCAAGGCTCAGCAGCTCTGGGCCTGGAACACACCAGGGTTTGGCTGCACCAGCACAGATATTCTCATTCCCTAATGCTTTTCTATAAATATCCCAATGATTTCTAGTAACGTACTCTATTTATAGTAATTCTGCTCTGATTTCCAGGAGTCCTTTTCCGCTCTTTAGGGATTTCCCATGGCTTTCTAGGAATGGTGCTTTTCTTTGTAGGACTCCTCTACTGCTTTTTAGGAATTCTCTCTTCCATTTTAGAAATAACCCTCTAGTTTTCTAAAACTCTGTAGCCAGCTTTCTAGGAATTCACTTTTTGCTTCCTAGGATTCCCCACATAGCTTTCTAGAATTACTTCCTTTTTTTTTTTAAGTTTCCCATAATTTTCTAGGGATTCCCTAAATCTTTCTAAGAGTTTCCTATAGTTTTCTTGACACTTTCTATATGTTCCCAGGAATTCTCCTGCTGCTAGGAATTTCTCCCTGTTCTCTCAATACTTCTACCAGCTTTCATGCTGTGACATGCTGATCCACACTGTTAATGCTGTTGCATGCTATCGGGTTGCATATTAGGAAACAGTTCTTCTCAGAAAGAATGATCAAGTATTGGCACAGACTGCGCAGGGAGCTTGGGGAGTCAGCATCCCTGGAGGTGTTCAAGAAATGTGTAGATGTGGCAGTGAGGAACATGGTCAGTGGGCGTGGTGGGGAGGGTTGGGGATGTCCTAGATGATCCCAGAGGATTTTTCTAACCATAATGATCCTATGGCCTTCTGTGATGGCTATGTTGTGTGCTATTCAGAGCTATCTAGGGGTATCTTATTCTGTCCCACACTGTGTTGTCACATGTTGTTCTCAGCACTTTGCTCATATTGCTGCATGCCTCTCCATGTCCTGGCATGCTCCTGTGCATGTCAGCAGATGCTGGTGCATATCTGGTCCCTAAAGGATGATGAAAAGTTTGTCCAGAGCAGTTGAAGCAGCTGTGACAGCCCGTGGGATGGTGCTGAACAGGAGGGACCTACACCTCCCTCTTACTCCAGACTCCATCCATCAGCAGTGCTGGCACAGGTGCTTCAGGGTGTGGACAATCCCACAGGAGGCATTTTTGGAATAGCCACATCACAGAGGAAATGGCTTCCTAATCCTCTTGAAATTCTGGTTTATCCCTTTAAACATAGTACTATACCCCTTCTAAATGCAGGCTGGCTTTTCATGTTCTTCCTCTTCAAGTCTTACCTGATGTAACTATGCATGTTTTCATCTAGATAAAGGGGAAAATTTGGTATGCATCAATTTAGCTTGGCACAATATAGCGTGAGTAACCTGAAGTTAGGTTCAGATACTACAAATGGAGCCAAAACCTTTAAATGATGTTGCAGGTAATTCTCTATTAGCTTATATAAGGGCTTATCACAATTTGTTTTACCAGAAAGTGTTGCGTTGTTCATTTGTTGGACCAATTTTCCCTGGTTAATAGTTTATTCAATAGCAGCTGAGACTGGGGGGAAATGGTGGAGGTTTTTGATATACTAACGTAGGCTCACAGAAATCTCTAGTTCATTAGTCTTTGAACTTAGGAGACTGTAATGACACCCCTTCAAGCCTGGGGTTCGGATTTCCTGCATGAATTTAATGCATAGTAAATCAGCAGAGCAGAAGAAATGCTTTATATATAAGGTTCACCCAGCCCCACATTGTGCTCCCAATAGTAAAATGCAGCACAAAGCCTTCACATGCACCTCCCAGCACATGAGTGCTAATGAACAGTTCCCAGAAACGTGGCTGGGTTCTTCTGGCAAACCTCTGATAACAGTCAGCTTGGTGCCAAAGCTATCGTTCCTAGCACCACCTCTGAGAGCCAGCAGCTGAACACACTCCAGCTCCTTGCTCTGCACCTTCAGAGTCATCATCACACATCTTTTCCCACCTGCTGTACAACTGCCTTTCTCATGGAGTAAAAAAGTCTTGATACACTCCATGCTTGCTTTTATGCCATCTAACTGCACTGTTTGCGGTACAGGGTTTCAGAAAACCTAGTCCTGTAGTGCCACTTACTGGATATCTGTGTTAATAATTGCAATGCACAGCAGCTCTCAGTTTTTGTCATTTGATTCCCAGCACCGATTTGAAATGGCAAAAAACAGAAAAGCATGAATGCCCAATGTAAATAAAAAATAAAGTGCCTGAAATTGACACCTCAACAGGAACTAAGGTAGTGCGTACTTCATGAATCCACTTTAGTCTCTAGGGATGTGCCTCCTGTATTAATACTTGCACTGTAATTTAACCCCACTCTTTATAAACATAAGGAAACACATGCTTGAGTTTACTGACCAAGCTATGTGGATTGAGGGTATGGGACTGCCTGTGTAGGATTTTTTTGGGGGGAATGGGGGCTTCAGAAGAACAAAGCTGTATTACGCAGCTGCAGATCAGCGTACTGTATACTTATACTGTAGGGTCCTCCTCTCCTGATCCTCCAATGCAGAGAACTGGCTAGGAGCCACCACAGCCTCTTCCAGCCCATCATATTTTACTTCAAAGAGTCCATGGGCAGATTGTCTACTTTTTGGCCTCCATATGTTGATGAGCTATTCCAGCACACAGACAAGGCAACCTAGCACTGTTTGCAGAATAGTCATGGGATGCAATGCAGCTCTATCACAGCACGCTTTTCTCATTCCCAGGAGACTCAGTATGAGATGTGGCATGACACCAGCTCACATGTTGCTGACTTATCAAATTACCACAACACTATCAAACTGAGACTTTAATGAGCATAATTGATTTGTGAAATGAGCGAGCAATTTGTATTTTGTGCATCTGTCACCATCTTCATCTGGAAGCTGGGATGGAGAAAGAATGGGAACAGACTAATTGAGTATCCTAGCCTTTTTTTTTTTTTAATCTCAGATGATTTTATCACAACCAGAGAAGCTATCAGATGCTACAAAGAGAAAACAAGGAGTGATCATAATTACCAAAAAGTATGAAGTGCTCTGTGATCCATTCTGATTTTTAATAAAAACAAAGATCCACATTTATTTGACATTTCTAAAGCACCAGATGCAAGAAAGTTCTCATCAGCTGGAAGAAATTTCATAGTAATACACTTCTTTCTTTTCTTTTTTTCCTTTTTTTTTATTTCTTAGGAGTAGGATCTGAGAGTGAATGATTTTTCTAAGCATTCAGTTACTGTGGTTTCCTACAAACATTCCCCTGCTGCTGGCTGTTTTCTGCAGTACTTCTTAAAGCCAAAGTAATGAAAATGAGAAAGTCCATAATCATCCATCTTTGTTGTCAAAGTTGCCTTGGAGCAAGTTGTTCCCATTAAACTGACTGATGATCCAATTTGTTCACCAGCCGAGTGCTGCCATCTTGCAAGAGGTGGCCAATAATATTTTTGATAACCCTTCCATCAGCTTTTATTTAGTTAATTATGGAAGTAGTTTCACACCCTGAGCTGCCTGCAAGGCTTGAGGCCACATTCTGCCACAAGCTGCTTGCAGACCACAGTGGGCCCATCCCACCAGGGGACTGAGAAAGCTGGACACTTTAATGGCACAAATAACCCAAAATCGCAGAATCATTGAGTATCCTAAATTGGAAGGGACCCACAAGGACCATTGAATCCCACTCGTAATTCAAACCCTGTGTCTGAAGGCAGTGTCCAAACACTCCTTGATCTCCAGCAGCTCAGCTCCATGCCCACCACCCTCTGGTGCAGAACCTTTCCCTCGCCCCAACCTGCCCCTCCTCACACAGATTCATGCCATTCCCTCCAGCCCTGTCACTGCCACAAACAGCAGAGCTCAGCACTGCCCTTGACTCCCTGTGAGGAGATGCAGGGTGCCATGAGATGCTGGGTGCCATGAGGAGCTGCAGGGTGCCATGGGGAGATGCAGGGTGCCATGGGGAGATGCTGGGTGCCATGAGATGCAGGGTGCCATGAGGAGATGCTGGGTACTATGGGTACTATGAGGAGCTGCAGGGTGCCATGGGGAGATGCAGGGTGCCACGAGGAGATGCAGGGTGCCATGAGATGGAGGGTACTATGAGATGCAGGGTGCCATGAGGAGATGCTGGGTGCCATGGGGAGATGCAGGGTACCACGAGGAGATGCTGAGTACCATGAGATGCTGCCATGAGGAGATGCTGGGTACTATGGGTACTATGAGGAGCTGCAGGGTGCCATGGGGAGCTGCAGGGTGCCATGGGGAGATGCAGGGTGCCACGAGGAGATGCAGGGTGCCATGAGATGGAGGGTACTATGAGATGCAGGGTGCCATGAGGAGATGCTGGGTGCCATGGGGAGATGCAGGGTGCCATGAGATGCAGGGTACTCTGAGATGGAGTGTGCCATGAGGAGATGCAGGGTACTATGGGTACTATGAGGAGCTGCAGGGTGTCATGAGGGGATGCTGGGTGCCATGAGGAGATGCTGGGTGCTTATGGGTACTATGAGGAGCTGCAGGGTGCCATGAGCCCTCTGCTCAGCCCACACAGATGTACTCCCTCCAACAGCTAGGAGCATCCCTGACCGCAACCGCGGTCAGCTCCGACGGACCCCAGTGCCTCCAAAATCCTTTCCCCAGGCGACCTCGCTCATTAGCTCCCCGAGCAGCCTGAAGCCTGCCCTCCCCACAGCCAAGGCCGAAATCCCTGCTAGGAGCGGCTGGCCGACGCACGGCACTCCGCCCGGCCCCGGTGGGGCGGAGCGGGGCGGAGCGGGGCGGCCGCTCTTCAACCCGGCCCCGCGCCTTGTGAGCCTCTTCCGGGCAGCGGGGCGGCGCGGAGCCGGCAGCGCGCGGGGCCGCGGTGAGTACCGGCAGCGGTGTGCGTGGGGCTGGGCCGCGGGTGGAGGCGTCACCCTGCCCGCTCTGCCCCCCCCCCCCCCCGTCCTCCCCTCAGGGAGCACCCCGAGCCTAAGTGTCGCCGCTGTTTCCTGCACGAGGACCCCCCCCCCCCCCCGTTTTCCCGCCTCCTCGGAGCGGGGTGCTGTGTCCCCGGGCAGTGCCCCGCCTGGCTGCTCGGTGGGAGTCATGATTTCTTCGCTGAGTTGTGAGCGGTTGCTGCGTTTAAAGCAGGAGGGGGTGGATGTTGGCTTCGTACCAGTTTAAACATCGCCTGTGTGGGTCCTATATATATCCGATAGTAAAAAATAATAATAACCACCTATGGAAAAAGGCCGTGAACGTGACTGCGTGCAGCCTGATGGTCCTACCTCAGCTCACAGGGCAGAGGCAAGTTTGCAGCAATCAGCAGCGACACGAAATCGGACCTTGAGTTAACCCTTCTTAGCTTTTCCTCTCTGAATGACGAGGAGAGGCGTGCGACGCGTCTCCATCCCGTGGTGTGAGCAGGGATGGCAAACTGCAAGCACACAGTGCTGCAGCTCTGACGCCTGGAAGCAGCTCTAGTGCAGGATGGTGAAATCTCCCACCCAGGGACATGCCAAAGATGGCTGCTGTTTTGAGGAGAGAGCCCCAGCAGCAGGCACTATCCATTTAACGCAGACTGCTGCTTCTGTTGCTAGGCTACAAACAGGATGTACATTTATAAGCAAGAAAAAAAAAGCATCTTGCAGTGTTGCCGCGATTTGCCTTCCCCAGCATTCAGTTTGTTCTTGTGACTGCAGTAGGAGAAAGTGTACTGCAAAGTATCATCTAAATAGATGCTTACTGGATGGAGAGGCTTTGGGGAAGATAGACTTTGCAAACGTGTTTGTTAGCATTTGTTGTAAGCGTGTTGCATCGTGCTTCTCACAGTGCTGCTTCTTTCAAACTGTGGTAACAAGTGCAGTGCAAATAGAGGAATGCCACTGCTTTAATGACCCTGGTAAGTCTGATAGCTGCTGCTTTGCCATCAAGTGTAAGTGCTTTCCACCTGTCCTGCCTTGATTGACGTCCCTGGGGAATGCATTGTGATCTTTCCATTGCTGGAGCAATTGGAATATGGGTAGTAACTGGGTTTGCATTTCTGCTGTTGCTTTACCAGAGTGTTGTAGTTTTAATACTGAATGGGTCACCTTTTACTAATCAGGAGAAAGTTCATTTCCCATTTTTTCTCCAAAACCAACATGACCTCTGTTTTCTTGGCATTTCTTTGAGTTTGTTTGGGCAAGGAAGGCCTAAAAAGCACCCCAGTACGTTACTGGAGGAATAAAAGTGCCTAACGGAATCTTACAATATCTTTTACCAAAGCACTGTGAGAGGTGCTTCAAAAGAACTGAGCTCTGCAGTAATAAGCAGATGGTGGTGGTTGCTTTGATTTATAAGCAAGGCAGAGGAATAAAAGAGCTGTCCTTCTCCCCATTTTGTAGCAGCGGGTAGTTTTCTGAAGCTAAAACTTTTCCAGCCTACATCTCTTTATTTCCCAGAACAGGGCATTGGCGGCTGCATGGCTGCTGGGAGTCTGTTCTGAAGGACAGAGATCTAGGGGCCTAAATGTGTCACAGCTTTTCTCTCTCCTCATGGATCTGCACGTCATATGATTTCAGCAGCTCCAGCTTTTAAGCTGTTCTATTATGATAGGATTCTGAAATAACAAAGGGGTACTGCTGTTACCTTCTATTTTTAATAGTTTTCAGAAGGGAAAGAAAAGTGATTTTGTTCTCTTTTTTTCTTAAAAAAAAAAAAAAAAAAAAAAAAAGCCACTTGGCTCCTAGGAGATTTTGTGAATTGTGATCTGACCCAAATGCCTTTGTATCACCTGAAGTGTGGGATCTAAGGTGTGGTAAAGGGTACCATGGAAGTTGCATCTTTCTTTTGGCATTTGTGTTGTCTAGTTTATTTCCTTCCTCTATGAAGGACGCTTTGAGTTCTGCGAGTATGTGTAAGTGATGTTGTAAATGATTTGGTTTGGGGAGCCGAGATATGAGTTGCTGCAATGTTTGTTATCACATCTGCACTGCTTTGGACACAGTCTTCTTTTCTTTAGGCCGACTCTTGTCCTCCCCAGCTCGGTGTTTGCTCCATTTCTGGAACTGCATGTAAGGGAGGTGAAAGGCTGCTCTCATTTACAGAGTTCACTTCAGTAGGAGAAGGTACTGGAGCCAATAATCTGGACTCTGGCCCCTATAAAACCAAAAAGGAAGAGGAAATTCTGTATAGAGAATGAAGCAGTATGCTGTCCAATCTAAGGATATTTGCCAGAGGATCCCCCACTCAAGAAAATCCAGTCCTTTGTATCCATTCAGGAAAGCATGCTTCTGGGGGAGTTTTCAGGCTAGTGTTTCTCAAAAATATTCCCTCTGATAACATCACACTCCTCAGCAACCTGCAGGCAGTTCTTATCTTTTATTCGTTGTCAGAATCACCTCCCTGCTCTGTGGAGCAGTGGGAGAAGCTCTCTGCGTCTCTCAAGGAGTGGACATTTTGACTCTCAGGAAGCCTCTTGACTCACAGTAGTGACTACAGCTTTAAAAATGTCAGCTTGTATCAGACATGTCAGGATACACAGTTAAATCATCAATAAATTTCCTGTTCTGTTGCTCCACTCTCAGCTTTAGCTTGGATTTTGGAAAAAATGATGCATCTGGTGATATTTTTTACTTGCAGAATGGATTTTTTTTCAGGATTTGGGTTACAATGCAGGCTGTAAGTAACATAAGAAAGCACATATTGTTGAAGGAAAGTAGCAAATCCATCCTTCTCATTCATGTACTGCTACCTGAGTGTGGGTTACCAAGCTTGAATTCAGCCCCTAGCTTGAGTCCTCCAAGTGCAGTATTGGTGACAAATATAGTTCACATTCTATAAAACATCTTTTGTTTTCAACCACGTTTCTTTTCATCCATCTCAAAACCAATTATCAAATGTCTGTGTTGCTCGAAACTGTCTCAAATAGTGGTTGCTGCTCTTTTGGCTGTTGCTACAGTGTAAGAAGTGGTAGATGGCAGTCAGTGTGCTGTCTGAAATGCTGTTTGGAAACAGCACGGGAGAGCTGAACTGGCAACTCCTGAATTGGCATTTTTTGGAGTTGTTGCAACCACTACTGTTGACCTTTTAAACGAGGTTTAAAGTCTTCTGCTATTGCTGCTGATTCTGCAGCAAATCTAAATGCAGCCTTTGTAGTAAAATTGATGATCAGGCTTTGTGCTGGTTTTATGTAATTACTTTTTAAGAGAGACATCTCTCACTTAGCTTCAAGCCCTCTTTTTCCCTCCAGTTAGTGTCAGTGTAAACATTACAAAGTGAACTTGCAGACCGTTCCATCTGATCAGAGGGCAGCAGGTTTTGGTGTGCGTAGCACTGGAGCATTCCATTCAAGGTCACTTTCTGATTGGAAAGAGGGGTTGAAAGACATAGTCAAAAAGTGAATTAATTTAAAGGATAGATGTTTGTAGAAGGTTATTTAGAATGCGGAGTTGAAAATGTCTCTGCAGATAAAGTAAGACCTTATTTTTGGCTGTGGATAAGTAAACTTTATTGTTTTGAAGAGTTTGTGATTTACGTAGTCTGTAATCTGGTCCTGCAGCTGAACTTCTGGCAACACGTTGCATCAGACCACAGCCATTCCCTTCCATCTGTCATGTGGGAAGTTGATGAAGCACGTGATTATGGTCAGCATTCTGAAAACATGCCTTGATAGGAATGGCTGCAGTGTGAAGCACAGATCCTCGTGGTGTTGGTGCCTGGGGAGCTGCAGTGCCAAACAGCCACAGTGTGAAACCACAGGAGCACAGCTCTGCCCACAGCAGCGGGAACAATCCCACAGCACAGCCACTCTGCATGGCACTGGGGAAGAGGGGATTGCAGTAGTCTGAATACGCCAGAGGACGCTCAGTGCTTTATTGGTCTAATTTGCTGGTGTGGGGTGTTGCTAACATTGAGGTTTGGAAGTGTAAGTGATCTGGTTCAGTGTTTTTTCTATTCAGTCAGTCATCTGAAACAGCAGAGATAGTTATTTCTTTCTTACTGTGTATTTTCCATGATAGATATTGTGTTTCACTGTGCTATGATGTCATCTTTGTCATTTATCTGCTCCTGTGGAGCTGATCCCTCCCATGTTTGTGAATGTGACTTCAGAGTGCTGTTTCAGGATGAATTTCTTCAGTAATTATATTAATGTTGTTTCCCTGACCCTCTGCTAATGGAGTTGCTTGAGGAAGAGGGGTGTTCAGAGCAGATTGGACAGTTTTGCTGTTTACCTTTCCACCCTAAAATCTGAAGTGCTGCTAATTGTTTTCCCTTATTTTGCAGGTGTTTTCCCTCCCTCTGTCACTGCTTACTGAATAGCAATAGGTTAGGGAAGAGTAAATTCAGATTGTTAGTCAACTAATAAAGGCAAACTTCAGCAGCCACCTCACAACTGTGTCCATAAAACGAAGTGTATATCTTTACTTTCCATTCTAGATTTACTTTCCATTCTAGATTTACTTTCCATTCTAGATTTACTTTCCATTCTAGATTTACTTTCCATTCTAGATTTACTTTCCATTCTAGATTTACTTTCCATTCTAGATTTACTTTCCATTCTAGATTTACTTTCCATTCTAGATTTACTTTCCATTCTAGATTTACTTTCCATTCTAGATTTACTTTCCATTCTAGATTTACTGCATTTACTTTCCAGTCCCTTTTGCAAACTTTCTACTTGTAGTTCAGTTGGGTTTATTTTAATTTGATTTAACTCAGAGCCCTGTACTTTTTCTTCTCGCATTTTCATGACAAGTATTTGGATAATTAGAGCTTAAACCTTGGGCATGCTTAACTTATATTGAGGACTATTTGACACAAGTGATGGTATTCTAAAAATATTTTGCTGGGAATCATGTGCTTTTTTCAAGGCAGAACTTCCTTAGCTTTCTTTGACAAGGAGCACTGTAGCAGAGCAATGACTCAGAGTCCCGAGACCAACAAACCCAGCGACCTTTCTACTTCAGTGCAAGTTTTGTGTGTCACCAAATCTTATTTTTTTCCAGTGACTGGACTTGTTACAGTTCCTTGCATGGCTAGTGTTGGCTCCTTTGTGTGTGCACTGTGGTCTGTCCCTGCACAGAGACTGATTTGAAAGTTGCTTAGATAACTTGCATTGTACTTACTTGTATTGTTAAAGTGCAAGCCAGTTATGTCAATCACATGATTTAGAAGGAACTGTAGTGTTCTTGAATAGTAAACCTAAAGCTCTGATCCCTTTTTGCACAAGGGCAAATCTTTTGCTACGTGAACTCCAGTGACAGTGGAGTCCATGTGTTCTGCTTTACCTTTGTGAAGACCAATCCTATCAAAGTGAGTATTTTCTGTTGCTGTTGTCATCTTTTTAAACAGATGCAGTGATTTCAAGCATAAACTTTAGCTGTAGTGTATGCCAAGGATCCCCCTAGAAAGTATGCTTTATTTTCCTGCTGCTTTGCTTTTTGCTGCAGCCCTGCTAACACTTGCCATTCAGCTTATTTTTTTTTCCTTAGGATATATTTTCACAGGAAGGTAGAGGTATGTTGGTAGCAAGGTTAGACATGCTTGTCAATTTAATTGGGGTTAAGTCATTGTGGAGGTAAGGATGGGGTGTGGCTGTGGTTCCCTCCTCTGTTCTTTGCAGATCCACTTCCACTGGGGTAGTCTAAGTGACTTGGGGTGAAATTATACTAAATCGCTCATTGTTTATATTTGCTTGTTGTTTTTTTTTTGTGGCAGAAGCTTCATATGCCATAAAAACAAATCCCAGACAACGCAGTAATACGTACAACTCAGTTTTCACCACTTTCTTAAAGAGTGAAAGGAAAACAAAGAGTTGCTATAGTGCAGTGCTTTTCTTTAAGCATTCATTGGGCAGCTTTAAACAGATTGACATAAGCTGTCCTAAGCAGATTTAACCCTTCCTAATGAAACTGATAATTTAATTATAAGCATATTGAAATCAACTCTCCCACAAATCCTAAACTGAGAGGGAAGTACTCCCAGAATGATTTCCCAGCCCTTTGCAGCTGTCACCATTTTAGACCAGGAGAAGATCTGGTTTGTTTGGCTTTTGTCATGATATATCTCTGTTCACACAAGAGTGTCTTTAATGGCATAGCAATGAGGGAGGAAAGAAACGCAAGGAGCATCTCATTTTTAAATGCTCAGTATCAGAGCTCTGCTCTCCACATCTTTTCATTTCCATGACAGGTATTCATCACACAACACACCTGCTGAGAGCTGCAGCACATGAAATGATTATACTGATACACAGATGTGAATTGGTGTCTCTGTGGTGTTATTAAATGTTTAACTATTGGAGAACTTAGGGCAAATAAGAACATGGAGTAACAGGACAAGAATATTCAGCTGGAAGTGAGGGATGAATTCTCAGCTTCTTACCCAGTGCCTCTCCCCCCTTGCAGCTTTACAATTGTGTCCGTCGTTCTGACACACACACAGTTTCTGTTGACTTCTTGAGCATGTGTAATGTTGGGAAGACTTGAGCTCCCTGGGTGACGTTGGCAGTCCATCTGCAGGTGATAGTGAGGTGCTGGTACAGGCTGCCCAGAGAGGCTGTGGGTGCTCCATTTGTGGAGGTGTTTATGACCAGGTTATATGGGGCCCTGGGCAGCCTGGTCTAGTTCCAGATCTGGAGGTTGGTGGCCCTGCCTGCAGCAGAGGGGATGGAACTTGATGATCCTTGGGGTTCCTTCCAACCCATGCTGTTCTGTGAGTCTATGATACTGGGAAACCCAGTGCTTCACGTAGTAGGTGTATGACATGCAGTAAAACAGAGGCATTTAGGCCTTTATTTCTGTAGAATTTTCTTCTGTAACTAACAGATTTTTCCACTTAATGTACAAGAGAGGGATAATAAAAAGCTCAGTTCTGCAAGGTGTCTTCTTTTTTTTTTGTGCAAATATAGCTGTTTTTCATTGTGGAGTCTTATCAGATTGAGACATGTTATGAAATAAGACCCCTGAATTGCAAATGTTTGTGCTTTCTTCTCAGAGTTTTTGAAGATGTCAGCAAATATACCACTAAATATTAATATCAAGGAGCCCCGATGGGATCAAAGCACTTTCACTGGACGAGCCAATCACTTCTTCACTGTAACAGACCCCCGAAATATCTTGTTATCTGATGCCCAGCTGGAAAGTGCAAGAAAAATAGTGCATGATTACAGGTATGACAGTTATTTTTAATGCTGGCCCAAATAAGTCGTGACAGTGGTAAGAATATCACCATTAATAGATTTAAAAGGAAAAGTGCTGGTTTTATTGCATCACACTTCCTTCTTGTTTCAGAGCTTGAAACATTATCAGATTACTAATGAATGGGGAAATTATGTCATCTGAGAAAAACTATTTGAAAATATGGGTGTGATCTGAAAATAGTTAATAGAAAGCAGTTTAAAATAGCCTCTTGTTTTGTATTTTTGGGGCACGTAGCTATTAAATCAAGGTAGATATCCAAAGTTTGGCACTTTGAGCTTTTAGCTGTACATTTCAGCTCAGGCCCAGTACTTGTGTGAGGAAGAGAAGTTTGATGCTGGTTGTGTCAACTCAGCCAATACAACCACTGCTGGGAGTTTTGATTCTTCTTATTTTACCAGTTTATTTAAAAGCTGAAGATCTACAAAGTGACTGTGAGGCTAGCTTAAATTAGCATCCCCTGATGAAAGCTTTTCACTGGAAGTTGCAGCATTTTATGTTTATAACAGTTGTGCTTTTTGCTGTTGTCTTCTTTGTTGTTTGTTTGTTTGTTTGTTTTAATTTGTTCCAAGACAAGGTATAGTGGCACCTGGATTGACTGAAAATGAACTTTGGAGAGCAAAGTATATCTATGATTCAGCCTTTCATCCAGACACTGGTGAAAAGATGGTCTTGATTGGCCGGATGTCAGCTCAGGTACCCATGAACATGACTATCACAGGTTGTATGATGACCTTTTATAGGTAAGTAGTAGTAGTGTAACACGTGAAACACTTTTCTGTGTCAACATGCGTGACATGCGTGAGCGACATTGCTGTATTCTCCAAATGCCCACTACACCTAAAAAAGCTTGGGTCTCTGTCTTACTGGTGGGTGGAGACATGGAAGTAATTTTGTTAATCATAACTATAGGGATGTGATGATGTCCATCTTGCCACTTTATACCTAGGAACTGAATTTCCTGTGCAGGCCCTTTCACTTTGCTTCACTTAATAGCGAAGCCAGCTCACAGGAGGGTCTGGATTATTCTCTCTCCTTTCTGGAAAACTTCCCCTGCTGTATTGCCCCACACATTGTTCCAGTGTGGTCTGAATCACCCCATGGCACATGTTTGGGCTGTGCTTCCGCCCATGGGGCAAACGGTTCCAGGTGTACTGAACTCCCCTCCTGGTGAAGACAAACTGCAGCCTGCATTCTGTGGCCAGAGGAATTGAAAAGAAGGTATTGGCAATGTCAATGATACCACTTGGCTGCTTTTGACTCCAGTTCATTCTGGAGTTGTAGCATGTCTGGCACAGCAGCGCTCATTGGGGGTGTGACTTCATTCAGGCCACGGCAATCTCACACCCTTGTTGTGGTTCCCTCTGGAAGCAGCTCTTGGCCACTTCTAATTCATATTCCACTTTTCCTTATTATAGTGTAGAGATTTATTAGAGCAATTAGGGGTGTGCTGGCTTTTTGAAGACTGAGAAAGTAAATCCTGTCTCTAAAATCTATTTCTCAGTCATTTATGGAGCTTCCAGAGAGCCCATGTGAACTGTGAAGGAGTAACACTGGAGAAGTACTCCAGATCTTGTAGAGTTTCTTCTTTTTTCTCTGTATATTTTTGTCAAGAGATTTGTTATAATGCTTTTACTGTTACTACAAACCTTTGTCCCAAGTGAACTTGTATTCATTTGCAACACTTTTAAAATCTATTCTTAGAAGTAACTTGCACTTTCATTATTAAGGCAGTATCTCCTTGACTGAATTGCTTTATTCAGGTAACCAAGAAGCTGTATGATTACTGCTTGCAATGGCTTTTCTTGTTTTGTCAATATTTTTGTTCTGTTGATTCAGCTCTGTTTAAAAATGCTAATAATTGTTTCTTTTTTTCAAGAACGACACCAGCAGTGGTTTTCTGGCAGTGGATTAACCAGTCCTTCAATGCTATAGTAAACTACACTAACAGGAGTGGTGATGCCCCAATTACTGTCAGGTCAGACACTGAACCAAATGCTTCTGATGTGTTTGCAAGTTCTCTCTGATGAACTGGAGTATGCTTGGTCTTTAAAGTTTGAGGTGGTAGATAAATTTGTTCATTTGTGTCTATCATCGGTTTACTATGTAGTCAAGAAGCCTGGGAGTGATGAGTGTGACCTCCATTTTTGCCCTTAAAGATAAATCTAAGGACCTTCATTAGTTCTGAAGCTTTCTTTCTTGTGGATGTCTGGCAGAAGGCAGTGGATTAGAGGATATACAGACAGGTAGACTGGATTGGATTTGGGTGTTTAGAGCATTGCTGGTCTACACATATGGGTTTTGCTACTGCTGATTTAATTTACTGTTGTAGACATGACCTTAGAAATTAAATACAGAACTAAATCTTCCAAAGTGCTCATTCAGATGTAGGAAAAAATGCCAAACAGCAGTGCAGAATCAGTGGAACCTGGTTGAAATGTTGCTCGCTTGTTGTTTTTACTGACAGTGAAAGGAAAAGGGTTGATTTATGGAAAAAGGGCTATGTTATATAGAGAAAGGGCTATGTTTTAACTCCTGTTAAGTGGAAGGGACTTACTGCATGTATAAAAGGTGTTTCTTTGCGAAAGTGGCATGAATAGAATTGTTGTGCATGTACAAACATTGTTATTTTTGTTTCAGCCAGCTGGGAACAGCCTATGTTTCTGCTACCACAGGTGCTGTTGCAACAGCTTTAGGACTTAATGCACTAACAAAGGTATTGCTGATACTTTTTCCCATTCTTAATCAGATTTTGGTGTTCTATGAAATGGCTCATTCCTCCCCCTCTGGATCTGTGTCATGCTGTGCACAGCTCCGGTTACGGAGTAGCAGTTGCCTTTGGCAGTTCCCTTCTTTAGTTCCTAATCTTATTTTCACTCCAGATAGTTTTACATGTATATATATATATATATCTGAAATGCCCTATCCTTTCTGTTTTCATAACATAAGATGTATCCAATTAGGGTACTTTTTAACAGTTTTTTTTAACCTGTCAAAGAATCCAGCAGCGTTTGAAGGTTAATTGCAGTGGATGTGTAATTATAATGACATGCCTGTTACCACATAAACAGTACAGGTGTGCTTTTAAGGCACAGTGTCATTTTGGCAAAGGTGAAACAGTACTCCAGACTGGCAGAAGAATGTGTGAACTGCTTCTCTTAAATACTGAAAACTCAAATTCATTAAACAAATGCACAGCATGTTACAAAAGAAAAGTCTATTTTATATTCTTCTGTTTATGCTTTAGTACACTGGGAGTGGTACAGCATTGACAAGCTGAGAGAGACTATTCTAAGCAGAGTAATTCAGATTATACAAGAGGCTGACTAGATGAATAGCTTCATGCAGTAAGTGTCCTTAGGTGCAAAGCAGCTGTTAAAGTGCTGCTGGCTGTAACCTTGCCATTGAAAGCAGTGAACTTAAGGTCTATTTAGTGTTGCCATCAGCAGTGTTCAGAAGCTGGCATTTATCTGCAATGATGCTACTAAATTAAGATGGTTTTTGCCAGTCTCCTGCCAGTGCTCACCCTGATAGAAGTATTTATGACTTTAGCCTTGCTTGCTTTATGTTTGCCTCTGCCTCACCAGGGATTTTTCACTGAATTTTAATTTAAAGGAAATAAATCTCATCTGTCATTAACAAGTGAAGCATCTTGATGTGACCTTTGGGGAAAAAAAAAAGATTGTAATTATTTTCTCTTTTTCACAGCACGTCTCACCTCTTATAGGACGATTTGTTCCTTTTGCTGCTGTTGCTGCTGCTAACTGCATTAATATTCCACTAATGAGACAGAGGTAGGGAAAGGCATAAAAATAATTGTTATTGAGTTCTTGATCAGCAAGGTACTGAAAAATGAACATTATATACCTTTAGTTTGTTTCAGAACCTTGCAAAAACCTTGGGCATGATCTTGTTTTAGTTGATTGACTGTGACGTGTCTATAATAGAACATTCTAATTCTCTTCAGATAAACATATTATATATGTATATATATATATGTGTGTGTGTATATATGTGTGTGAAACTTTGTTTCTGAGAAAGTGCATATCTATATATATCTATATCTATCTATATATATAGATATCTATGTATATAGATAGATAGATATAGTTTGGCAAGAAGTAAGAATAGAAATGAGGAAAAAGAAAAAATATCCTCTTGTAAACACAAGGTTAAGAGCAAAAAAAATAAAAAAGAGAATCTTTTAATGTTTATTTTCACAGTGAAGTTCAGTCCATGGCAGTCATCAGTATATCTGCCCTTCTGTCTGCTTCTCACTCTGTGAAGGGCTCTTCCCTATATGTGAGCTTTACTCAAGTGCAGGATTGTGTTAAAGCTCTGATAGACAATAATACAGATACAGAAGTGTAGTTTGCTTTGTGTGTTCCTGTACACTTCCAAATATGCTCTTGCTTAAAATGAAAACTCAGAGCAGAATGCCAGAGAATTGTTGTAGTTCAGTTAAACTAATCTGCCTTTGTTCTCTGTGTTCAAAGTGGGAAAGACTACTTTGAGAGTGGTCCAGAAAATTCTATTCATCTGATTTTCTTGAAGAAACCTTTCCCTTTTGTGTACTACAGAAGCAACAGAACTTCTCAGAATAGGAGAAACATGACCCAAAAAAGAGCGGATAAATGTACGTCAGTCTCCGTTGTATTTTTCTTTCTTATTCAACAGGGAGCTCAAGTTTGGAATCCCCATCACAGATGAAAATGGAAACAGACTGGGTGAATCAACAAAAGCAGCTGAGCAGGCAATTACTCAGGTGGTTATATCAAGGGTCCTCATGGCTGCTCCTGGCATGGGTAAGAGTAACTTCAGTCAAATACAGCTCCTGATTATAAGTTTCTACTGTGACAGAGCTTGAGTTCTATGGAAGAGATTTTCTCAGAGGCCAAACTATCCTACAGTTATGCACACAGTATTTATATTTGTTAAGTCTGTACCTCTTACTGGAAAACATCCACAGTATGTTACACTGAGGTGCAACAGAATGGTTCCTGGGGTGCTTCTGTAGAAATTATGCAGATATTAAAGGGATGGTAGCAAATTCTGTTTGAGTGGAACTGGTTTACTGAAGGTATATGCTTTCACCAGTGCCAGCTTACTGAGCTCAGGTTTAGTCACCTGTGGAATTATAAGTTCCACTTATTGGAAGAGTCTCCTTTTGTAAATAGCAATCCAGTATCTGGTAATGGCATTGTGAAATAAAAGCTCAGTTAATGACATACATCTGTGAAAACTGAATTAGTGTTAGTTCATCTATTCAGAAAATTAAATCCATGTGCCTTTATCTCCAAGGTTGATGTGGTTGTTTTGTTTTTTTTTCTCATTTTCAGCAATTCCTCCCTTTATAATGAACACATTGGAAAAGAGGGCCTTTTTAAAGGTTAGTCTTAGATACACTATGTGTATTTCATATGCTGTTAATATTTTCATATATTAGAAATACTTCAGGTCTTGGTATTCTCCAGAGCACTCCTGAAGGTTGTCATTGGAGAGCATACAACAGCTGTTGCTTTCTTCCTCTCTCACAGTTAGAGGTGTCTTAGTTCTTTTAATCTCAAAGGCTATGAAGAAATGACTTATTTATTTTGTTACTCTGGTGATTATTCATAAAATGCAGAGTCCTTCTCAGTAAATAATCTTTCCTCTTATCAAGACTTGGAATATGAGAAATATTCATCTGAAAAATAGTAAAACCTTGTTAATTCTTCCCAAAATATCAGTAAAGGAAGCTTTGTTTAGCTGCTGTTGCAGCATTTTGAGTTTGGAAGTAATAGTGATGATAATGGCTTTTTCAAATGATCCTTTAAAACAAACTGGGTCTGTGAGTACGGGGTAGGTCTGGCATGTGCATGCATTGTCAAAGATGTTTTCCCTGAATTCTGTTGCTGCTAAAGTAGTGTGAAGTCAAATCTGATGTTGTAAATGCATAAACTAAACCAGCACGGTACTCTGTGTATAAGATGGTAAAGAATAATAATGAAATTAATTATATAGTTGTTCAAATTAGGACAAATTAATTGTTAGGTGGGGTGGTACAACCAGGACTACTCTTCAGCAATAAAGGAAATTTTATCTTTGTCAGTTGATATCAGTGATTTATTTTCACAAATATCAGTGATTTATTTTCACAAATAGCTCCAGGCAGACTCTCTGCCTAAGAAACCATGCCAGGCAAGCTGGGAGCGATAGCGAAAGTGGCTTTCCTCCCTGTTATATCAGTGTTTCCATACCTCTCTTGGAAAACTGCTTTGGGCAGCAGCTAGGAGGGCAGGCAGTAGTTGCCCATTTCTGTTGGTTTGTCAATGATAAAACTTTCCAAAATATTTCAATTTCATCTTATTTCTTCACACCTGTGCATAGTTAGATAACCTGGTTATACGCATCATTTGCAAGTGCTTGTGTATTAGTAGATAAGTAGGACATTAGGAAAATGGCCAGTAGGAAATGTGTTTGAATTTTAGAATAAAAGTATGTCTGTGTTGCTTTTATCTCATTCAAGAAGTGAAACTTAAGTGCATCCAAATGCAGTACTTGTTTGCAGTGTAAGGAGCCCTGTACTAATTGGGCTTCATGGTGCTTGACCCACACCCTGTTTGCAAGGTAACTTTAAGCAGCTTGTGATGTTATGTTCTTGAGAATGTGTTACTCAGAACGTGAACTTTTACTTTCCGAAAATCATCAGCAAAAAGAGAGCAAAAATGATGTTACAAGTTTTTGACATAGGGGAAAAAATGTCACAAATGCCATCAACTCAACTGGCAAGTACATGACATTTGTGAGGAAGTTGGGAGAATTCTCAGGGTTTGAAGACAAATGTGTTGTTTGTGTGGTATCAATATAAGGGTGTTGTGAATTTTTCAGATCAGCAAAAATGAGCGATTTCTTCTGTGACTGCTCAGTGCTCTTTGGTACCATCATGACACCGTTCATGCTCACCTGTTCCTCCCCCTCAGCCTCAAAGTCTGAGCAGAGGTGAAACTGCTCTTCAGGTAGTCAGTGGTAACACTTGGTTGACTTTAGTATTAAAGCCTTTAAGGAATGAGCTGCATTTCTAACAAGCAGCTTCAGTGTGTTCTCTTGAGATTTCAGACGCACTGCCCATTTGCAGCGTTCCAGCACCATCCACACGAGCTTTACTAACTCATTTTTCTTAGTCTTTGCTTTGCACATCATCAGCACTCTTGGAGGAAAATAAAAAAATTATAAGCTTGCCAAAGCCTATTAAAGCAGCATGCAGGGCCAGAAAAGTCAAATGGCTGTTAAATGATGAAGAAAATAGAGGGACCATTCTGCAGTGTGATAGAGAGAGGTAAATACTTCTGGAATGCTGGTCTCAGTGATAGCAGTGAGTCATCCTTTGATGTTTAAAATAAGTTGTGGGTTCCGGAGTACTATTCATCCCTACTTTCTGGCATGGTTTTGCATGAGGATACTTTGATTATAATACTAGTTTAGCTTACAGCACTTCCAAAAATTATTTCTAGAAAATGATTCAAACATGTTTTTAAAACACAAACACATACTTGCTGGTTTCTTGAGTAGAAAGCTCTAAAAATTGGGGTTTATGTATACACTGCTTTTGCCTTTGATTTCAACCATTGCTTTGAGTCCATTTTGAGGAATTAAGCAGTGCAGTGACTCTTGGTGAGGCTGCATGCTGGCTGTATGCTGCATATACTTGATCAGCTCCATGCAGAACAAAATCATCATTACATTTGCTGCAGCGAGAGGATCCATAAGCAACCTTGCTCTAAGGGACAGGGTTTATAATAACCTTTCCTCTAAGGAAATAAACATTTATTTTATAGAAACATCTGAAAATCCCAAGTGAAACTGAAGATTTAATTCATAGTGCTGTTCTCACATCCTTAGCTACTGTGTTTCTCTCCTGTTCTGCATGCTATACTGATTTCAGAGACTTCCTCTTCTGCCTTTAAAACAAGCTCCTTCAAGTCTCTTAGTCTGTAGCTAAAATAGATCTTCAAAACTAGAACAGAGCATTCTTTTCTTTTAAACATAATTCTTGAACATTCTGTGCTTTAGATCATTCCATGCTTTCCTTCTTTAGCTGTTGTTTCATTTAGTCATTTTCTTGAGAAGTGACAGAGCTAGCCTGAGAGAACTGACAGCTGGGGCTCTAAGAAAGAAGCAGAAAAATTTTTCTTTTGGCTTTTGGTTGCTCCATTTTGTTTGCTATCACTTCTCCACTTTCTCCTTGCACTAACTGCCAAAGATGCCCTAAAGTCATCTGGAAACTAGATCCCAATTCATCTGAAATTGCCTTCTTCCCTATTTAAATAATACATCTTTTAACAGAGTAAATTTTTTTTTGCCATATTGCCCTTCTCTATTTTCTCTCTTTGAAAGGATGTGCAGCCTGCATCTGAGACTTTCTTTATTATTTTAAGTTGTTCCCTGGGCAGCCATTGACCTAGTGTCAGTTTTTTACCAGTCTTAATTAACACCATCTGGTAAGACTCTTGAAAAATAAGAACTATAATTCAGATCAAGCGCCTTGGGAAACTTTGCTTCAGCAAGTTAAATAAATGTTATTTGCATCATCTGTGCTCATAGCTACTTCTGTCTTTCAGAATAATGACTAACTCAGATGAAGGTTTGGAACCAGTATCTACAGAAACACAGAATACAGACATAGTCGAGGCTTTTCTTTCACGTATCTTGCACTGCAGTTCTCAGCATCTCTCTCCTTTGATTCTCCTTGTATGCTGGAGCCTGTTACTGTACTGAGTTCTGATTTGTGTTCCCAACTAAACATGGGATGATGACTTTGGTAACTGCTGCCCCTCATCCACGAGCTGTGATACGCACAGTGCAGTTCCTGATCTTCCCCTGTCAGCCATGGGGTCTCTTGCCATTGGAACTCTCCCTGTATATAACATTTTTAAAGGGTTTTGAGTGAATTTATTTCAGATGGGAGTCAAAGGTGTATTTAGCAGATCACCAGAACAATGGAACGCTGCTGAATTCAGTCTTTACCCTTCTTACTGTTGCATTTTGCATTTATTGTTGGAGGTTGTTGCTGAATTGCATGGTTCTTTCTGCATTTGTTTCTGGATTACAGGTTACCACCAGAAGAAGAAAAACAAAAAAAAAAAAAAGAGGAATGGTGTTCTACATCGTTTTTTCTTTCTCTCAGGCTCTGGAGAAAGCTTCATGTGCAGGCTTGGTTACTGCTGCTTACTGCTGCTTAGACCTTAATTAGCAGCAGCTTTATCACACTGGGCTTTCTAAATTTCATCCTTCTATCTATCTCACTTCTCAAATACTGCCTGTCTTTTGTTCACTAGTTTTCCCTCTAACTTCTACATCTCAAATAATGCCTCTTACAGAAAAACATCAGCTTTGTTGAGAACATCACCCACTGTAACACATTCCTGCTCATTTGTTTAAAAATCAGCTGTGATTGTAGCATTTGTCGTATATGCTCTACTTATTAAAAACACTGATTTTACTGTAACAAAACAAAAGAAGCCCCATGTTGCCATGATATTTGAACAGGTGTGGTTTTATTTCATTAGCGGTTTCAACTAGAATTCTAACGTGGGCTGGGGGGGGGGTGTTCCTAAACCATTCAAAGACCTAGAGGAAAAGTATGCTTTGTAGTTCTGCAAGAGTTACAGTACTGTAGGGCATGCTATAAAGAAAAGGAGTCCGTATGTTATGGGTTGCATTCTTAGCTTTGTCCCCTAGACTGTCTACTTTTTTCCCCTACTAAGAGATTGCACAACTGGAGTGTACCAGGCCCTGTGCTAAGCAAGCAGATTCCTACACATCAAATCATACTGTAAGACAGGAGGAAGGGCTATCATTTCCTTGATATCTCTGTTGTTACTGGTTGGCAGATGCTTTGTGTGCTACAGCCCATTGCAAAATCATAGCTGAGTTAAAGGCAGTTGATAGCATAGAGGACAGCTACAGCCAAACTCACTGTGCCCTCAAGAGGTCTGCCAGCACATTTCACCAGCAGCACCACTCCCAGCTTGCTGGCTGCGGTGGGCTTACATGACTCACAGAGCTGCCCACAGATGCAGGTTGCATCAATCAGTTCATAAGTAAAATAGTCGCCTAGTGTGGTTTCCAAAGGACACTCAGAAGTGTTTGCTGATATCATTGAGAGTTTTCTTACTACTTAAAGGAGATTGGGATAAGGCTTTCAAACCATAGCTTAGGCTTAAGGTATGCTGCTAATTGTTTTGCTTTCATCATGTAAAACAGAATTGTAGGTGCAGGCTGTCCCTTCCAGTGCAGGTTTCCAAGGTGGGAAGAGGAATAAAAGATACCGTGCTCACTGTGTATATTTTATTTTAAACAGAGATTTCCATGGATGAGTGCTCCCATTCAAGTTGGATTAGTCGGATTCTGGTGAGTGCCTTCTTTGGATTGTCTGCTATTTTGAAGAAGTGCAGGCGT
Source organism: Callipepla californica brunnescens (assembly GCA_023055505.1). Taxonomy (NCBI): domain Eukaryota; kingdom Metazoa; phylum Chordata; class Aves; order Galliformes; family Odontophoridae; genus Callipepla; species Callipepla californica. Next base: position 10,169,083 of record JALIRH010000014.1, read on the forward strand.
TGTTTTTCTTGAGAAAGTAGCAGTATTTGCATTTTGTATAAAGGTTAAAAAAAAAGTATGATGAAGCAAGACAAGAAGCAGCAGAAATTATATATTCCTCCACTGATCTGAGAAATTGAAACTACAGCACTTCATTTCCACATCTGTGGCTGATAAAGTTCGATAATACTGTAAAAAAAGGAAGCAGTTAAAGAAGCTGCCAGAAAATAAAAAGCAGGGGCTAGGGAAGAAGAAAGGGAGTGACAAGAAAGAGTAAGGTGTGTAAACAGCTTGATTTTAAGAAAAGATACTTTAGATGCCACATGTATAAACAGTAATCAAACTAATCCTGGAGTTTGAGTTCTTTAAATGTGTGGTTAATGGAAGGTCTCACTTGCTGTTATCCAGCACCTTATGTTGCCACGTACACTAGTGCAAAGCACTGAAGTGACATCAGATGAAAGTTTTATACACATTTTTAAGGGCATTGCTTATGCATTTGAGTACTACATAATACAGAAATGATTTTAGAAGTACAATGCAGTGAGAAATAAAGTTGCATAGTATTTCATTGAACTTTACCTTGCTATTCATGTCGAAACAAAAATGAAGGGCTTTGTCCTTAAGACCAAATTTCCTTTTAGCACCCTAAATGTTGTAAACCTGTTTTTGTCTTCTCTAGCCTTGTGTTTGCAACACCTCTGTGCTGTGCACTGTTTCCTCAAAAAAGGTACGTATCCCTGTTAATGTCATTCTTACTTTAATGTTACACTTCAATGCATGCAAGAGCCACAAACGAGTTGATGTTGCCTCGCAGGGCATACAGTCTTGATACCCATATAATATGATAAACATCAGAATATTCAGGATAGTAGTAATGTTACTCAGCACTACTATAGTCCAAACTATTGGATAATGTCCAGTAAGGTTATGGCTTCATTGGATCCCATTTTATTTTCAGCTAGAAACTTCCCTGGTCATAGAGAACAGCACTTGACAACAATTCCAATTTGACTGTTTTTTCCATCAGTACAAAATGCTCAGTATGAAAAACTGCCTTAAAAGAAAACTCATAGCTGAGATCAGAATGAAATCTGATGGGTTGCCTCCAACTGAAGTTAACTCAGATTGCAGTATATGGTACAAACAGGGTCATATATATTCAACTTAGATGTCTCTCATCATTAGGAGAGATTGTCAGTTACTACAAGTTTGCTTTAGGAAACTGAAGCCATTTATGTGGGATCCAGCAGCTGAGTTCAAACATTAACTGAATGAAATCAGATGACAGTAAGTTAAATAGACAAAATACAATGTATTATGAGAAACATCCTTAGGAAGGGAAGCTTCTATTGAGAGAGACAACTTTAAGCCACTCCCTAGATTCCTACCTTCATGATAGTAGGAACTCAGCTGTTTCTTTAAGGTATGGAACATCTTTAATGCCTTTTAACTGAGAGGCTCCTTTGCCTGTCCTGTGGAGAATTCCTGTATGAGGAGGGGGTTTTTTATGGAGAGCTTTTACTTTATGAAAAACAATCTAGGCATTATAGAGATGTATCACTCTTATTTGGAATCAAGTGCTTGTAATATATAACCATTTGTTTCTTTTGCTCAGTTCTATGTCTGTAACACGCTTGGAGCCAGACTTACAAGCAAAGATCCAGGAGAACAGCCCTGAACTAGAACGTGTATACTTCAATAAAGGATTATAAGTCAAGGAAGGGAGAATATCTTACAAGGAGGATCTTGTGAACTTATTTTTATGTGCCAATGTAGTTGAAGAGAACTCATTTTAACCGGTCCTTTCGTTAAACCACACTTGGATCATCTGCATTGCTTTATCTTTAAAAACTTCCCTCACTGTAGTGTTTAAATTACAGAAGGTCGTTTTGTCCACTTTGGTATAGATTAAAACTTTTAACCATACATATGCAGAAATGTTTACATAAGCTCTCAAGCAGCTACAGTAATAAACAAGCACACAGAAAAACAGAAGCTGTGATACTGGATGTGCCACCTGTTCCATAATGGTGGGGCAGGGCTGCCTTTCCAAAAAGTCATAGAGCAACTGATCGAAGTTGCCACCCTCTGGTAGCAGCGGGACGGGGAGCTGAACGTGTCAGAAGGTTGTGCAGAAAGGGCTTCTTGCCAGGAGGTTGGTTAGGTTGTAGGTTTTCCCTGTTGGCACAGAACCTTTTCTTTAAGGTCGAGGCTGGAGGAGCCTGGAGCTTCTGCACAGTGTGATACTGTTCAGCAATGCAAGCTGCTTTCTTCCGCAGATCCAGTTTTACCAGTATCATGTTGTTCTGCAGTTCTGCCAGGGTTTGGTCCTGAAAAATTGAAACCAGTAGGTTTAGAAACGTAAGTTCAACTCCTTGGTTATTATGAACCGAAGAGAATTAATTGCCTTTGCTGAAGTTCACTAACCAGCATGCTAAATAAAGCCATACATAAAAGGCTCCTACTGCTACCAGTACAGCAGTTCAGTAACACAATGCAAAGTTATGCAATAAAAAAAGCAGAATCCATCCCCCCATAGCAATTGTGATGGAGTACAGTAGATAAAGGAATTAGAACTCTGAATTTAAGTGCAAGCTGGCAGGTGACTGAATAGAAACAGCTAGATTTCCTTTGGGGAGTAAAATATGCAGTATGACTCAACTGCTGAAAAAAGTTAGCAGTATAGCTCCCTTCACATGACAGGTATTTGTGTGTGTGGAGAATAAGTCATTTAAATTTGCAGCTACAGGAATCTAGGTCTATCTGCTGATTATATCAAAATACATAAACTAATATACCCCCATTAAACAAATGACAACGCATTACCTGTCTAGCCAGGATGTCATCACACGTGCAAAGGGCTTCTCGAAGTTTCCCTGCTCCTGTACTGTGGCAGCATGCCCTCTCTGCAGACTGAAGGGATTCCCCAAGTTTCTGTAACTCTGAGCGCAGCAATCTCACATTCTACAAGAGAGATTGTTAAAGTGAGCTGTTGTATTCATTGTTCTAGAAACAAAGCCACTCTGAGCTAATCCAGACATGCAGTACTGAGGGAGATGCACCTGACTGAGGTACAGTGGGATCACTAACACCAGCATCTTCCACATCTGCACTCAAGGTTCACTTTCAGAATGCTGTCAACCATTTATTTAAAGGCTTGGAGATAGCAGCTCCAAACATTTTAACTGGCAAACACTTTGTGCAAGAGATTTTTTCCTCTAACAGAGATGGAGATACCTTCTGTCCATCCTCCAGTTTCTTGTCTACATCCACAGTAATGGGTTTGGCAGAGGGAGGTGGCTCCAGTAATCTCTGGTACTTGCGCAGCTCTAAGAACAGACAGAAATTAGTGAGCAGGAGTTCATTCATAGAATGTTAGGTTTTTCTGAAGTCTGGACTGCCCTCAAGTCCAGCTGCTACAAACTGGCTTTCAGAAGCTCAGGCTTCCTGGCTTTCAGTTCTAACAAAGGAACTTCAGATTTCAAACTGGGAGATGATTCTGCCTTACCTGATGTTGTTGTGTTCAACTCCATCTGACACTGCTCCAGTTTGGCCTTAGTATCTGCCAACTCCTGCTGCAGAGCACACGAGGCAGCCACTCGCTTTGATCGACGCAGGCCTTGCTCCGAGTCCCTTTGCTTAGCATCCAGTTTTTGTTTTGCCTCTTGCAGAGCAGCTTGGAGCTCTTCAATCTTCTCATCACGCTCCTTGAAGCAAGTTTGAACAAAGATTAAACAAAATTTTAATACAGCTTTTGTTCCCTGAGATTTCCAGGGTCTTTTTTCCATGAGACGTTCTCCATCATATATTTCATGCACCGAACTCAGCATTTAATGCCCTTTAAGGGAAGATAGTGAACCCACTTTTTGAGAACCTTAACCATGCCTCTCTACAGCATGTGTTAATTTGCATCTTCACTCTCATATGATGAGAAACAGACAGGCCTGTACCTCTTACAACTACAGGCAAGAAGAGAAACTTACAGAGCTACTGTTAATTTGAAGTTTTGAAGTTTGCAAGGCAAACCACTAGCAAAATAATAAAGGGGCAAAAGATTCTGTTGGACAAATAGAGGAATAAAGATGATTATACAGTAACTCCCAGATTAAGGGTTGAAAATCTAAAAGCCCAGCTAAATAGTCAAGAAACAAAAATTAACAAGAATTGTGGACCAAGTTATCAAGTACTAGCACAGCACAAAAATATATATATATATTGTTCTGTTTGTGTAACCATCATCTTCCTGGACTTAAGTACCCCAGGGCCCTGCCACCTTCGTGAGGTCATTCCATTCCTCTGAACTAACCTGGATTTCTTCCTGGTAATAGTCAGTCAGTGACTCCTTCAGGTTGTTCAGTTTATCCTCGTACAGTTCCTCCAGCATTTCCTTCTGGGCATCAACATGTTGGCTACAAAGAAAGGAAACAACTGTCTGCATCTCGATCCGGTAGTGCCTGGTACCTTAACACCCTGAACACAGGGAGCTCGATCAGCCTCAGCTGTACCTCCACCACTGCTCCTTCTGTTGCATGCTCTCCAGCATCTCGTTGCAGATCTCTGTACGGAGACGTATCTCTAGCTGTAGCTTCTCCTGCCGTTCCTGCACCAGCAGTTCTCGTGCAGCTTCCACTACACGCAGCAAGTCCTGGAAGATACCAACTCCCTTGCCCACACTGCACAACACATTTAAGACCTAATACAGACTGCTGGTCCTGTGTCTACAGACTGGGGTTATCTAGGTTTAGGATGGTTTTAGTCACTTGGAAAAACAAGTTGGTGAGTTTGTTCCCAATTCCTTTTCCATGGGATGGTTTAAACACCACCACTCCAGCTGGAGCTATCTCCACAAGCAGCTTGCTATACTGTGCTGCCCAAGGCTGCACCTGCCTTAGCTACTGTAGTATGTTTCAACTCAAATCTCTGTATTTCTTCCACCCTCCCTCCATCTTTCAGCTATTACAGCTGCCCACTTTGAGTATCCAGAAAGCCTGATCATTTTTCCTCAGTTTAGCCAGCTGTTTTAGTAATTATCTGATTAAGATTTTCCTTATAGAGGAGAGAGTACAGGTCTGCACATGAGCTCTTCCTGTCCTTGTCCCACAAATGGCCAAGTGCTTTTAAGCACGTCCTTCAGATTTTGAGCAACTGCAGATGGAATACGTTCCATGGGTTCCCGTTTTACAGTGTTCTAAAATCATGTTTCTGAGGTTCTCTGTCATCTCTTGCACAGAGTTCCAAGACCAACCGTCCAGGTTAATGTTTAGTCATGTTCTTGCTCTTCTGCTAATAAAGATTGCAAAATAAATCACACCTCACCTCTCTCTCATAAACTGAGACATCCGCTTCATCTTCGCTGTCTTCCGTTTTCACTTCTTCCTTCTCTGTAGCCTCTGAACCCTGGCTGGTTCGCCTGCTGTGCTCTTTGATAATTGACTGTATGGATGGAAGTCCCAGCTTTGTGGGAGGGGCCTGAACAAGCTGAAGGAGAAAAGGCTATCATTACCAGTCCACAAAGTCTGGAATCTATGTATGGCACTTCTGTACGAGCTGTCAAGCTTTTCAATTTTGCAGAGTTTAGAAAGTACCGTAAAGATCCACTGCAAAAAACACAGGGAAGGAGAGCCTGCTTTCTGATAGGAAGCGACCCATTCCCATAGGAGGAGGCACGTCACGATGCTAGCAAGTGTTCCTTACCTGGCTGGCAATGGCTGAGAACTTGGCTACATAAAGAGTTTCATCATATGTAGAGGCACACTGATTAATGTTGACAATCATACAAGAGCGCCCACGTCCAGTGAAGAAGCCCTGGAACACACGGGTTAGCTTGCTGTCCCGGAAGGGAACCACAATCTGCTTCAGTCTACAGGGAGAGACTAGAGTGAGTCCACGGGAAAGCAAGGCAGCCTCCCCACACCCCCCCCATGAAGTTCCAAGTACTCACTTGGATTGCTGCTTCTGACGGAGGGCAGTGATGCAGCGACCCAGTGTATGGAGAGAAGTGTTGATGTTGTTTGCTTCTTTCATTCGGTCCCCACTTTTCTGGTCTTTGCAGCGCTCTGATCCCGCGAGGTCACAGAGGGATAGCCTGAAAAAAATGAGATGCTATCACCATGTTTGTGCTGCTCTCACCAGGTTTATAGCTCAGACACCTGCCAGTCGCCTCCCCCTGCTCTCTCTCCCAGCTTCCTCAAGAGAACAAAGAAAGCTTCTTTAGGGTAAATCAGTTAGATCTTTCTGTCTACCAACAGCCCAAGTGTAAGGATTAAACAAGGTAAGAACAACATGAGCTTAGTGACACATTCAGAGATCCTGTCAGTCCTCAAGACAGCCACTTCCCCAGGTGCTGAGCCAACTCATGTCCAGATAACTACATCTGAAAAACAGGCAGCAGTTTCAGTTAAATCTGCCCTGCAGTAAGGGCAAAGTTACTCATATCTACTTTTAAAGCACTTAAGAACTACCTCAAGTCATACTTTGCAGTTCTCCTCACAAAGCCCTCCCACTATCAGGTCCAAGCTTAAAGAATGGAAACATCTACTCCTTCCAAGTGCTTCCCACAGTATCCTGAAAATACTTCCCAGATCCACAGCAACAGCTAACACAAAAAAGTCCACAGAGAACACCCACAGATCCTAGAAAGCGTGAAACTCACTCGCTGATTTTGGGAACAATTTCACTGCCACTTCCTTGCAAATGCAGAATCCGAATGGAGAAGATACTGTGACTGTAAAAAGAAGCATGCAGGCATTTAAAAAAAGAAAATGAGATGTAACATTTAAAATCTTCCCAGAACTGTATATCTAAGAAGCATCCCCTCCCGCTCCAGACCTGCGACTGGAGTTCTGGTTCATGTGGGTGCTAGCAAAACTCTGGTTTTTCCGACCCAGTTTCAGGAGCTTCCAGGCCTCATCAGCATCACGGACATTGATCCAGTTTAGATCTGGAAAAGCAGGCATGCGTTGAGCACAGCAGTTAAGAGACTGTAGCATTCCCCTGACATTAATAAGCTTCACTTCTTCATCCAAACTTTAGGAAGTTCTGAGGGGTCAGAGGACATTGTGCTCCCCAAAATATCACTGCTAAGCCACCCACTTAGTCATTAAGTGTCCCTCAGGCGTGATCCATCTATAAACATCTTGCAGGTAAATACCTTTCACGTAGGGGTTGCCACTCTGGTCTTCGCAGAGCCGCAGTGTCTGCCTCTTGCGGTTCTGGCCAGGGAGGGCTGGTTCCAACAAGTCATAGATTAACTCATTGTAAATCTCAAAGAAGGAGATCCAGATGGAGAACTGCACGTCTCCTGTGGTGCTGAGTGAAATACGATCCAAATCAGCCCAGCGAGGGCCCAATTCTGGGGAGGAAGAAAAAAAAAAAACACAATTGCAGTCAAAGGTCAGACCTGAATGGTTCGGGAATAGACTGAGGTCTTTCTTTAGCAGTAACACTACCCCAGACTCAAAAGCTATTCTACACACCTTCTGCTGTTCAGACCTACACAGATACCTTTCCCTAATTAAACATTATAAAATTCCCTATAATAGTATCTTCCTCTGTGTGCAAGGACTTCTATATACTTGATCTCAACTCAAGGAGCACAAAATATTTCAGACAAACCCTTCTGACGTCTTTTAAGCCTTGTTACTCCCTGTATCTAGATACCTACTTAGCTAGCAGTCCCCCCATTTGACAGTCTGGGCACAAGTGGTCAGAGCAATGGCTCAGTGCAGCACCTTGCATTCCAGTAACCTCCCAGTGCATGGCAGTCAGCTGCTTGGTAACAATATACTCAGATTTTGATGACACAAATGTGCAGAGATCTTCAGATGAGGGGTTGTAATGCTGTAACAGGATGGAAAGTACCATGATAACAGCAGGGTGGCAAAGTCCTTGGCTAAAGCAAATGAGAATGAGCCCAGATACAGCAGACAGAAATGAAAGGAACTGCTTACACCTTTGGAAGGCCTCAAAATAAGCAGGGATCTTCAGCCCTTGCTTCCACTACCAACCCCTAAATGAAGTCTGGGAAGGGGTGGATCCTGGCTCCACCCTTTCCAATCACTCAGTGCATTGCATGCGCCTGAGCTCCCCTGGGTTGGCCCTGCCTTCCCACCAGGTGCTCAGTCCCTGCTTCAGGCCCTGACTTAGCATTTCTGTTACAGGGGTCATCATCTTTCAAGGGTAAAAAAATCTGAGATTTTAACACCTTTACTTCTTTACTGAACAGCACAGCATCTAAATAGCCATTACCCCTTCTTGCTCTGTTCTTCCAACAAGCAGGTGGTACAAAATAGGTTCCCAGACATACCTTCTGTCTGGCTGATGTCTGAATGGCTGGTAAATTGGCTAGATGAAGAGAGGCCAGCAACTCCACTGTCAAAGCTGCCACTGACAGTGGCCTGAAGCTGAGATTCAGCACTATGACTCCTTTTCAGTGGCGTCAACAGCTCCTCCTAGAAAGAACGAAGAAAAAAGCATGACCAGGTAGTCCAGCATCATTCATTCCCTAGTAAACCTCCTGGAAGCAACATGCTTACCTCCCACGGACCCCCTCGCAGCATGCTCTGTTTCTTGGTCTCTTCCTGCCGAACCTGCCTGCTGTCTAGCCAGATCACCTCATTGCAGAGTGAAGGCTTCAGGTCCATGGCTTGGTACAGACGGTCCCCCACACTATTGAAGATAACTGCTAAGGAACGAGGCAGAATCCCACCATCTTTGATGCTGCCTGAAGAAAGAACAGGAAGCTATGGGTTCAACAGAAGTGTAGAAGCACACACTACTTCAAATGAGTGCTACCATTTCATGCTCCCATTACCCTGAATGGTGTGAGTCTTCCCCGAATTGGTGTTGCCGTAAGTGTAAACCAGCCAGTTCTGCCCATTCAGCACATCCTTTACCACCTGTTTCATTGTTTCATCAAAAAACAATTTCTGCCCCACATCTGGTCCAAAGATCTGCAAAAAAAAAAAAAAACACACAGAAAATGGCCTTATATAGATCTTCCCTCCGTTTTGACTGCAGCTGATTGTTCAAGTAATACTATTTGGTCCTTAATTCCCCTCCATCCTCCACCACCACAAACTAACATAATGGTAACTCCAGTCCAAGAGCCGTATAAAAACAGACTGTCTACTCGTTTAGTCCAGTAACACACTGTCACTACAGCCTTTCACATGTTTAGACCGTAGTTAATGAAATAAGAGTTTGGCGTTTGCTGCTGAGGTTTGCAGAAAGAAAGCATCAGAATCCGGAGAACAGTACAAGAGAGCATAGTTCACACAGTGCACTGGCATTACTGGTAATAAGGCAGCTTTTTAAGCTGTATTACTGGTTTAAGCTCAAAACCATTTTAATTGGGTTAATTACGGCTGTTTGTCCCAGTTCCCCACCTGGGTGAAAGAGAACCTATGAGCTGCTTGTCCCACTCCACGTTCTGTGCTCCGCATGGTGAAGGAGTCCTTGGGGGCTTTTAGAAGAAGGGTCTCTGAATTCTCAATGCAGACACAGCCCTGAAAAAACAAATAAAATCCCATCACTGCAATGGCTTACAAGAGGTTATAGCATGAAAGCAAAGGAAAATTGGTTCTTCTCCCAGAAAGGACACAGGCAACTGCTTTATCGGGGATCTCACCTGGTCTTCTCCTTTTTCCAGCTCTACAGGTTTCAGGGGTCGAACTCTCACATACACTTTCAGTTTTCCATTAACATCTTCAGCAACAGCCTGCAGAATTCATACAGGTCAAACATGCCAACAACACACAGCTATCCATCAGGCCCAGAGCACTAACTGGGATTCCTGCTTGGAAGACGTACCAGCTCCCTAACGAGCTGCTCAGTAATTAACAAGCACATAATTGCTCCCAAGGTTCCCCAAAACACCACGGTGGCTTTTCATACATTTCTACATACAGTAACACATCTTTGGCTTACGTAGCGAACCAGAAGAATCCAGAGACGTGACATCAAGCCCCAGCATTGAGCACCAAGTGAGGGGCAGCTGTTAACTGTGCCCTTCATTAGTGGGCTGCCGCTAACCGCTTTGGAAGAGCCCCTGCTGGGCACGCAGCGCAACCACGTGCGGGAAGCGGCCCTCACGAGGCGGAGCGCTGCTCCACGCGTGGAGCTCCTCACCTGCTGGGAGCCCTCGAGATTGGGGGAGATGGCGGAGAACTCGGACAGGAGATCCTTGCGCACGTCAGCGCCAAAGCCCGTCGCCGTGGATTCCAGAACCGGGGAGGCCGCAGCTCCGTCATCGTCAGAGAACAGCCCCGGGGAGGCGAGCACCCGCTCCATGGCGCACCGCTCACCGGACGCAGCCCCGCGAACGGACGGACCCCGCTCCCACCCCAGGGCCGCGCGGCCGCTGCCGTCGGGGTTTCAAACCTCGCCGCCCGCCCGCTCCGCCAATGGGAGCCGAGGGCCGAGCGGACACCAATCAGAGGCCGCGCTGGGACCGGAAGGGCGGGGCCTGAGGGCGAGGGGAGGGGCTCGAGCGGCTCCCAGCGGGCTGTGCGCGACGCTCCGCCCCGCCTCGCTCAGGGCAGGGCGGGGAAGATGGCGGCGGGGACGGGCAGTGAGTGCGGGGCGTGTGGGGAGCGGCGGCGGGAAGCGCTGGGCCGGGGGTGGAGGAGCGGCGGCGGGGAAGCGCTGGGCCGGGGGTGGAGGAGCGGCAGCAGCTCGTAGGCGCGGTGCTGGGGCGGGAAGGAGTGGGGGAGCGGCCTGTGGGGGTCTGAGGGGAGGGGTGGGGCCCAACGGTTTGGCGGTGGGCGGGGCCATGGGGCGGGGTGGGCGGGGCCATGGGGCGGGTGGGCGGGGCCGTGGGGCGGGTGGGCGGGGCCGTGGGGCGGGTGGGCGGGGCCTGGCTCGGCTCCGGGCGCTCCCGCCGTGGCGGGCCGCGGGGTACCGCGGTGCGGAGCTGTCCGTTGTCCCGGCAGAGCACAAGCTGCTGAGCGCCGGCCCCACCGAACCCTGGTCCATCCGTGAGAAGCTCTGCCTCGCCTCTTCCGTCATGCGCAGCGGTGACCAGAACTGGTAAGGAGGGAGCGTGGTTTGTCTCGAGTGCTTCGTGCTCCGGGCCGCTGCGGGTTGGGGGTTTTGGTACGTGCTGTCCAGGCGCTTACTGAGCTGTGGCAGTGTTGAATAGGAAGAATTGTGTCCAGGTAGTACATGTAAGAGCCCCATTTGATATTCCTGCACTCCTAGCTTAGATTTGCTGCCTGCTTCCCCCCCCACACCAAGGAAAGTTTTTGTTTGATTTATTAGAACACGTTTTTAAAGCAGCAGAGGGAAGCTGTTACATTAGGAGTAGGCAGATACTTTGAGTCCCAAGGCTTCAATTAAATAAATCCTTTAAAAAAAACCAAACAACTCCATCCTGGCAGATCCATTGTGTTAATGGGGGCTGTTCTCTGGTGAGCACTCAAACACTTCTGCAGCGTGTTGGTCTGGGTGGGGTCAGTGGACAGTCATGTGCCATTTCTCCCCCGCAGGGTCTCAGTCAGCAGAGCCATCAAACCCTTTGCAGAGCCAGGCCGCCCGCCCGATTGGTTTTCCCAGAAGGTAAGATGCTGCCAGAGCAGCCCTGGAAATAATGAGCTCTGTGTGCAGTACGGAAGACAGTAAGATAACAGAACTGATTTTTAAATAAGTCCTTTTTGATTAAGCCACATTCTTTTTTCACACTTCTGAAACCAAATTTGAGCTGTGGATAAGACTGGATAAGGTTAAAAATGAAAAGAGCAGAATGGTCAGAGATGTGAAAGAGCTCCCTTCTAAGGGATAACTAAGAACCTTTCAGCATAAGAAAGGGAAAGCTGAAAGGAGTAACAACAAATGCCCATATAATCATGAGCAGTGTGCCAAGGGAGAACAAGGCATAACTGTACAATGTCTTGACCAATAGGAGAGTTAGAGGCTAGTGAGTAGGACTAACAGGAGGGAGGTTCAAAGCAAACCAAAAGAGGTTGCTCTGCACCACACGTGATCAAGCTGATGTTCATTGCTGTGTGGATGCCCTTGTATTTTGGTATGTCCAAGTGTTCGGGCAAGCACCTGGGATTTTTGTAAGATATGGGCTAGAAAGAAATGAAGAGTATTAAATAGAGAACACTGTTTTGGTTTTTTAATGTCATTTAATGGTCCTGTAGTTATGCGAAGTTTGACTTAATGCTATTTTGTCTTTTCTATTGAAATATATTTGGTTCATGTTCACAGACAGAAGTGTTACAGCTGCAGTTTTCCTATTCGTGTTCCTTTTTTTTCCTTATTTGTTGTTTGGGAACATCTGTTTTTTATCTTTGCTCTGAGTCAGCCTGATCAGTGCTAGAATACCTTTGTATCTTCCGGAGAAACTTTGGAGAATTCCATTCGTCAAGCGTTAGACGTACCAAGAGTAGGTGCCCTGGAGGTTTTGTAGGTAGGCATTTGCTGATCTGACTCTGATGTCCTCTGATTTAATTTGTTTCCTTTCAGCATTGTGCATCTCAGTATTCAGAGCTCTTGGAAACGACGGAGACCCCTAAGTGAGTATAAAGTCTGAAGCAAATGCAGCCTGGGAATAGCAGACAGCAGCCACGTGGGAATGAAGAACTCGGGTTTTCTGTTTCATGACTGTTTTGTTTTATTCCGTAGGAGAAAGCGTGGTGAGAAAGGAGAGGTGGTGGAAACTGTGGAGGATGTCATTGTGCGGAAACTGACTGCAGAACGGGTTGAGGAGTTGAAGAAAATTATTAAAGAAACACAGGAGAAGTACAGGTATGTGGCAGAAGCATTAAGCTTTGGTGCACCTGAAAGTCCTGTCCTGAAAAAGTGGCATAAATGGGACAGTGCTTGGGGCAGAAGTGCTTTGAACAGGAGCTTCTCAGGGCTTATTGTTTGGTAATAAGTAAGTAAGGAGATTTTCTGATTACAGGCAACTCAAGAAGGATGCGGAGCTGATCCAGGCTGGACACATGGATAACAGACTGGAGGAGCTGTGCAATGAGATTATGATGTGGGTTATTTAATTATTTCCACATTGGTTTTTTCTGAGATCGTAGTTCGTTGGTGCTTTGTGTTTGGGAGACATTTTGGGCTCGGTTCTTTTTGAATTGAGGGAGATAGGTCGTGCTTTGGCCTCTGGGGATGACCTTAGTTTGGACTGTGGGGCGCCAGCTTACATGAAACATCTTTCAGAGTTCTCAGTATAGAGCTTGTTGATGGCATGCAGCATCATGCTTGCCTCTTCATTTTTGATATGCAACTGGAAGTGAAACTTCCTGCAAGGTGTGTTATTCTCTTATTGGCTTCTGACTCTGCCATCCTTCTCAGAGTATTTAAACCTGAGTCCGCAGAGAAGTTCACTGTTCATAAGCTGATTGTGTAGGAGAAGCTAAGGGGCAGTGGATCACCATGACAGAAGATGTCTATTCTGTATACAGAAAGAAAAAGCTGGAGGAGGAGGAAGCAGAAGTCAAGAGGAGGGCTACAGATGCTGCTTATCAAGGTAAGCTGGACGATTGCTTTTTTACTCTCCACATAGATATGCTTATGTTTTTAGGAACCTTTGGGAAATATCGTGTCTTCAAAACCTGCTTAGTGTGAATTTGTTGCCATAGGGGCAGAAGAAAGAGGTTGTATTCTCTTTCCAGCAAAATGTGAAGACTTCTGATGAGAAAACAAACTCTATAGAGAGGGTGTATGCATGAGGAAGAAGGATTTGTTCTGAATATTTCATCTGTTTATAGTTCCCAGGGCAGTGCAGTGAACTAACTTAGCAGTGGTGGGATGTAGTAAGCACTCAATTGCTATGGAAATATGAAATTAAGGCGCATTACCCATTCCTGTCTGTGAAGGGAGTATAGTGTGGTGCAGGAAGTTTCTGCAGTATAAATGGTTTTCGTAGGTTCTTCAGGACAAAGTCAAAGATAACTCAGGAACTGTCCAAGATGGATGGAGTCATGGAATCCCATTCTCTTCTGTTCTCTTCCAGCTCGTCAGGCCATTAAGAATCCACCACGAAGGTTAACGGGTGTGATGGTTCGCTCCCCTGCAGGTTCAACCTCTCCAGGGGGAGAGTATGCTTTGGGAGATCTGTCTCAGCCTGCTGTGGATGAGGCCAGCCCTGGGGTAAGAATGCTTCCCATGGTAAGAGGAAAAAACCAGCCTGGGACATGGAGTTCTGCATCCTTTGTGGAACAGGAGCCTGGGGAGAAGCCCTTGGCTTGTTCTGCAGACTTTTTGCTGTAGTGCTGTAGTGTGGTTGATGTACAGTGCTGCTCAAGATACGTGTCTTCTCCCGTGTCTGTGATGATCAGGTGCCTGGATCAAAGGCTGTGCAGGGGCAGCAGTGGGTTGACCAGGCAGTCTTCTGTGAGTGCCTGGGAAGTGGCACTACAGGGCAGGGAAAGGGTGAAAGCCTGCAGTAGTGTAGCGAGTGAATGGAGTAGGTGTCTGTGGTGTGCTGGGTCACTGCTCTTGGGGGAAGGAGCAAGTGGGACTAGTCCGTGTGGTGGAGTGTGGCTTTGAACAGTGTGGTTTTTCTCTTTCTCAGGTCACTCCAGGGACATTGCCCAGCACCCCAGTTGCCTCCTTCATTGGAATCCCTGACACCCCTCCAGGCTCTGCTCCCCTGGATGCCCCCATGACCCCAGTCACTGATGATTCACCCCAGAAAAAGATGCTAGGACAAAAAGCAACTCCGCCTCCTTCCCCTCTGCTCTCAGAGCTGCTGAAGAAGGGCAGTCTCCTGCCCACAAGCCCCAGGCTGGTATGGAGCTCTCTGCTCATATGTACAAGCACACAAATAATCTGCTCCAGACTCTTCCATTGAAAAAAGGAGGAGCTGCAAAGGCTTTTAAGAAATACACTGTTTTTATTAGAGATAATTATCCCTGTGAAGCCACAAAGGTGGGATCCTTTCCCAGCATTACTGTGGGTCCAGGTCTGCAGGTGTCAGCACACAGAACTGGCTATCCCTAGTTGTAAGGAGTTGGAGTTGCAGGCTTTGGTAGAGGAAATGGTTCTCACTGGGGCTGCATGTTAGTAGACATCACAGTCAGTCTCCATGGAGGTGTTCTTGGTGAGTTCTCCTTTGGGCTCACAATTCTTGTTTACATCTTGACAGGAGGTTGTGCTTCAGTCTTTATAATGGATCTTAGGATAGGAATAGAGAGTACTTCAGTTAAGTTTATGACCAATATTGAAGTTTTTCAGTCTTCCGTTTGTAGACAGTTCTTAAAATGGTGGTGATGTCAAATCATTTTGGCCCTTCTGCTGTTAGTGACTAGAAGTCGTAGGAAGGAGGGCAACCATTGCTGGCTCTGTTCAGAGCCCTGTCCATCAGCCTGCACATGGCATTGATTCGCTGCAGTAGTGCTTGTGTGATGAAGTAGAAGTATTGCTGTTGGTGATTTTTCAGTAATCATATTTGGGATCTTTTCTATACATTAGTTTGTGTAGGTATTCCATGCTCTGTGTTAGCAGGCTGCAGCGTAAGATATGGCAAAGGAAGGAGAATGGCTGTGGAGATCTTTGGGCTTTCTTTGTATTGACAGGGCGGTTTTGCATCCAATTGATCCATTATTGGTTTAGAGTGTGCCCTTGCCAGAGTTGCATTCCATCTTGATGTGTCAGTTTCCCTGAACTCAAAATGAAGGATAGTTTGTTGCCATTTTAGGGGCAGAAGCTGAGTACTGGTGTCCATAAGGAATTGTGAGATCCTTGAGCTGAGTGACTGAGGTAGAGCAAATGATGTTTTTGTCCTACCTTAATGGAAGTTTGCACTATAGCTGTAATGTAGTTGAAGAAGAGTAGCTAGTTTCAAACTTGCATAAGGGGACCTCAGGCAGGGACTAGACTGGACAAAAAGCACAATGAAATGCTGAGACAGCAGACGATGGATATACTCATGAAGATGCATATCTGGCAGAGAATCACTGATGTGGTCATATCTCCAGGAACTTCAGTTGTATCCTCCTTTGGCAGGTTGGTGAAAATGAAATGGCAGTGGCTTCTGGTCACATGAACAGCTCAGGAGTCCTGCTGGAGGTAGGAAGCGTCCTCCCAGTGCTGCACAGTGGGGAAATGCAGTCGGCACCTGGTGCTGTCCCTGCATCTCCTGCTGCTTCAGGTAACTCAGAAGGGTTTTTTTTCCCTGTACAGTTCTCCTTTCAGAAGTCCCTAAGGCTTAGCAATGTTACCGTGCCATAATTTCACAGACTGTTTTATGAATTCTCCTTGGAGAGGGATGAAGAGCATCTCTCAGCCTGCCTTGTCTGAGGGCTTCTTTATGAGTTCTGTTGCTATTTCTGTACCTCTATCCCTGTCCCTTTTTCCTTCTAAAAAGACTAATTCTTCCTGAGAAAAAATAGAGAAAAGAATGTCTTGGTCTGAAATGACTGAAACAGATAGATTTGATTTGGCTCTGGTCCATGCAGACTAGTTTTCTGTGTTTGGTGCTGGCCTAATACCTGGCATTTGAGTTCAGAAATAAAGATTTAGGTGCCAGGGAGTTGGGGAAAATTGGATCTAGTGTCTGATTCTCAGTGTCTGAATACAGCTCCCTGCAAAACTGGAGACCTCATTTGCCTCACTGTGCTTCGTCTCAGGGGTGTGCTGAGAATCAGACTGCAGGGGACTGTGAGCTCTAGAGAAAATTTCACAGGCCGAGGTGAGAGGGGACAGCGCAGGAGTCTGTGCACTGCGTCCTTTCAGAGCCTCGTGCCTGACATGAAGTTCCTTCTCAGCTCATACTAATTAAGGGTTTATTAATGTTGTCTGCAACTGAGGGCTTGCACCATTTCTTCATATATAATTCCAGATGAATAATCGTACTTTCCTTACTCATCTCTGTTCTTTAAGACCTGTTATTTTGGTCCAGATGGTTCAGTAAATTCAGACTGGAAGTTACGGCTGAGTGGCAACCTCTGATATCAAAGGAAGTCTCCAGGAAAGACCTGCAAAGAGATTCCCTCTGCTCCCTTCTACCTCCTGTGATGACTGTTTGTCTTGCCTTCCCTTGTGTGTCTCTCTCAGTGCTGGTTTTCAGATCTCCCTTAATTTTATTGGAATGAACCTTTGGAAGGGTCTCTCTCTGCATGTGTGGCTTAGCCTGTCCAGGCCTTACTTTGAACACTGTCCTATTGTCTGCATGACTTCATCTGTGACTGCACCTAGGAGTCATGCGTTTTTGGTGCAGGTTTTCTTTACAGCTTTTGGGACTTCTTAGTGTATTTTCCCAGAGGAAGCCACCAGACAAGTGAAGAACCCATTGGTGGCTGCTTCTTGCTCATGTGCTTTTCCCTTCTACTCTCTGTTAGGTGCTCCTACGCTTTCCCGGCTTTTAGAAGCTGGTCCTGCGCAGTTCACCTCACCTCTTGCTTCCTTCTCCGCTGTTGCCAGCGAACCTCCAGCTAAGCTCCTGCCACCCCCCGTAGAGCCTGTGTCGCAGGCAACCATTGTCATGATGCCCACGCTGTCAGCACCATCCGTTGTGCCACCAGCTGCAGCTCCAGAAAGCGTAGTCACAGGTGCGTTCCTGAGCTACGCACTCATAAGTCACAGAGCTTGCCCTAGGCTCCGCCCCCAGCAAGCTCTCAGCTGGCATTTTATCATCTCAGGCTCGCCTTCCTTTCTGAAAGGATGGTTGCGGCTGGGACTTGGAGTAAACAGGTGGTGAAGTTGGGATTTAAACAGGGTTTGTTGGGCGGGGGTTGCTGGATCGTGATTCAAGGGCTGATTCAAAGCCTGGAATCTCTGCTGTGGGAAAGCAAACATGTCACCCGAATTTGTCTTCTATTTTTCTAAGCTGCACTGTTGTGGGTGGAGTTGGGATACTTGCGACTGCTGCTTGGTCTTAGCCACTGCAGTATTTGGGTATGATTATCACTCTTATCTTTGTGCAGTGAGCCAGCCAGAAGCCTGTGTTTCCATGGAGGCAGTGTCTGATTCCCATACCGTGACAGTGTCCATGGACAGCAGCGAAATATCCATGATCATTGATTCAATCAAGAAAGAGTGCCTGGGTTCTGGAGCTGGCAGCACTGCAGGGTCTTCCAAAGATCACTGTATTGATGGGAAAGAAGACCTGGATTTGGCTGAGAAGATGGATATTGCAGTGTCCTATACGGGCGAAGAGCTGGACTTTGATACTGTTGGAAACATCATAGCCATCATTGAGGACAAGGTAAACAGGCGAAGCAGAGACTCAGTAGCTTTTCCACATCAAGTTAAGTTAATCTCAGCTGATTACTGCTTGCCAAATTAATTAGCTTAAACAAGAAAGAAAAAACATGTTCAAAATGCTCGTTTTCTCAATCATTGTCAATAGAAAGTGACTATATGACACCAGTGCCATGTTTAGCCTGGTGCTTCACTTCAGAATACTGAAAGAAATCTCTCTTGTGTTGGATAGGGTTTGAGTCAGTCCACAGTGAAAGATGGGACTCTGACTGCTAAAAGCAACTTTGTAGATCTATTACACCCAGCTTTTCCACAGTTGGCTTGTTACCAAATTATTTTTAATCCCTCTTTTTGACCTTGGTCTGCATTTCTGTTTGTTTATTTTGGAAATAAAGGTAGACGACAACCCCGAAGTCCTGGATGCAGCAGTTGTTGAAGCTGCTCTGTCCTCTTTCTGTGAAGATACTGATGATCCTCAAGCCTTGCCTGGCCCATGGGAGCACCCAATTCATCAGGAACATGAGAAACAGGCCCAGATACCCCAAGTGTCTGTGACTGTGAAGCAGGAGAGACTGGAGTGTGAGGAGCCAGAGGCAAAGGGAATTCGAGAGCTAATGGGCATTGGAGAATTGGCATCAGAAATAAAGACAGAACCTGCAGAGCAGGAGCAGAATCAGCTGGGCCCTGAAGAAACTGTACCAACAACTGAGAGAGTGACAGAAACACCGGAGCTTAGGAGTCAAGAGATTGAGGAGGATCAAAGAGCAGCTGTAGGAGCAGGAGAAAGTTCTGAAATTGAGATAGAATCAACCAAGGGAGAAGACACGATGCACAGTACAGTGAAAACAGAGGTACGTGAGCTGAGAGGCTGCCTGGAACTGATGTGGGGAAAGAGGAGCAGTCGTAGTAGGCAGGAAAGAAGTTTAGAGGAAGGGTGAGTGCTGGGTTGAAGGTGACCCGTCAATGAATGTGACTGACTGTTTCCTTGGGAGTCATACTGCTGATCTGTTCGATCTGCAGGGAACTTCTCTGCTTTAGGCAGTACTTTGATGTAACTCCCCTGGCCCATGCGCAGCATTGCTGTTGGGAACGTGCTCAGTGAAATTCATTGCCTTAAGCCAGGTTAGAGTGAGTTTAGATGTGCCCACACCTTCACTGAAGTAAGCTGACACAAACGTCTAGATTTGTGCATTTCTCTTCCCTCCAGACCCCACCTGATGATGATTCATCCCCTCCACAAGTCCCAAATGTGAGTGAAGACTCCTCACAGGCTGATGTTCAGCACAAATTTGAGCTGTCAGGTAACTTAATACAGCTAGGAAATCTTTTACATTCAACATTATTAGCTGGATAGATGTCAGTGATCTGGTTCAGGTGTTTTGGGGAGGAGGGAGAAAAGTATATGTAGGAACAGGGGTAATTACTGCAGGACAGTAGGCTTTGGTACAGGAGCTTTTGTAGAAAAGACTGCTTTAGAGAACCATAACCTTTCTGCTTCTCTCTCTTTCACAGACTCAATGAAGGAGGAAGCCCAAGCTCTCTTTAGGAGTCAGATGAAGGTAATTCTGAATTGGCTGTAGTCATCTTGGTTTCACTAGTAATACCTCACTGCTGCTGCTTTCTGGCTCCCACCTGCCAAAAAGCAAAGCCTACGTTCAGCTTTCTGCACTAACAAGTAGTCAGTGTGAAGTTGGGAACTAAAGGGGAGATTGCTTTGAGCCCTGTACAGCTGAGTATACGTGTTTCCAAGTTTAAGTTGTTGGCAGTGGGAAGTAAGGCAGGATAGTAACCAGAAGTTTGTGGAGGTGCCTGCACAGTTGTCAGCAACTGTAGTAAGAAAATCACTTTGCTTGCTGAACCGTAGTGCTTTGGAGGCTCTGAGTTGCTGCTGTAGTTGGCTGTGCAGGCTTATGAATTCTTTGTGTTCCAGGATGGACAAGGTGAAGAGGATGATGAGGATGGTGCCAGTGAGGCTGCCAGTTTGGAGGAGCCCAAAGAAGAAGATCAGGGTGAGGGATATCTGTCAGAGATGGATAACGAACCCCCTGTGAGTGAGAGCGACGATGGCTTCAGTGTCCACAACGCACCGTTACAGTCTCACACGCTAGCTGACTCCATCCCCAGCAGCCCAGCCTCCTCACAGTTGTGAGTATCAGTGAAGCTCTGTGCCATACGGTTGCAAATCCCAAATCCCAGGGTGTTTTCTGGAAAGAGTTTAGGATTCGCATTTCTGTTTTGCTGACTGAGTGGGTCCAGAGGGGGAATTTGTTGATGATTTGTTTGGCACTAGATTATCCTTACTCACAAGTGCAGGTGTTCAAACAATGCTGTAGTGCCAGGTCCCATTTTTTATATCTTTGGCTTGAGTTACTGTAAGCATGACAAAAGCAAAATGAACCAGGAGGTTCCTGCTCCAAGGCAGTATGGAGATTCACAAAGGAAACCATACTCTGTTTTTTCTCAGCTCAGTGTGCAGTGAGGATCAGGAGGCAATACAGGCTCAGAAGATCTGGAAGAAAGCCATCATGCTGGTTTGGAGAGCAGCAGCTAATCACCGGTGAGTTTGATGTCTTGAGAACTGGCAGAAAGAAGTGACTAATCTCAGGCAAGCCTGTACGCTCCCAACTCTTAGGCTTACCTGCCTTGTTGCAGGGAGGTGATGAATCATACTGTTAGTGATAGCAGACAAGTAAACGTGAGAGCATGACACAAGTATTTGAGGATTGCTGCTCTATTGGCAAGGACAGGGCATTCAGTGGTGTTTCTCTCTCTTTAGGTATGCCAATGTCTTCCTGCAGCCTGTGACTGATGATATAGCACCAGGCTACCACAGTATTGTGCAGAGGTGAGTCTCAGCATTCTCATGTCACCAGAACTCTGGTGTATTTGTGTAAGAATTTCTGGCAGAGAGAGTCTAAAGTCCACCTGTTGTTCAGACTGCAAAACTTGGAAAATAAATTTCTTCTGACATCGTTCAGTCTGAAACACATATTTCCCCAAGAAGAAAGTCATCTTCAGTAATACATACAAGTCTGTACACAGACCTGTCTGAGTGAAGTACAGACTTGAACAGAAATTTTTTATCAGTGAAGTCGTATGTAACTATCAGCTTCTCTCAGTTTCTGTCCAAGGGCTGAATTTCAGATGTGATTCTCTGATCAGTTACTTTACTGTCTCAGAAAGCGTAGATTCTGGAAGACTTACCGAAATATGCCTAAATAGTTCAGTGGCTGCAGCTCTGGCTCCCTTATGTCTCCCAGGATGCCTGGAGAAAGCAAATGCATCTCTTGAGGCATCTGTTATGCACTATTACCATTCCTGTTTACTACTGAGCAGCTTGTGTCTCCTGATCTGAGGCCTCGGAACTCAGGAATGGAATGCAGCCTATGTGGAGGAGAATATATTCTGCTAAATTAAATAGATGTTCTAATTAGATATGTCACGGAACTTAGACTGCTTGCAAATGAGAAGGGAGAGAGTTACATATTTGTGTGGCTGTTTTGAATGTATTTTGTAGGCCAATGGATTTATCTACCATCAAGAAGAACATTGAGAATGGGCTGATACGAACCACAGCTGAGTTCCAGCGTGATATTATGCTGATGTTTCAGAATGCAGTTATGTACAATAGCTCTGACCACGACGTGTACCATATGGCTGTGGAGATGCAGCGAGATGTCCTGGAGCAGATCCAGGTAAAGTACTGAGCTGAGGCTGTTTCAGAACATTGTCTGCATTGGTCCACAGGCACAGGAAAGACTACTGGAAGTGGAAACAAAGTTTCACTCACAGAGTCGTCCAGTGAAGTCCCATCTTTGCCTGCTCGTACTAGTTGAGGTGTTAGTAGTGAACTAGACTGTTAAAACTAACACAGCAAAATGTTTGTTCGGTTTAGCCCAGACTAATTTCGAACCTAATTTCCTTCAGGGGGTGCACATATGCTTAGGCCAGCAAGAAGCAGGGTGTGGTTCAGGAACAGAAACGAGCAACAAGATCAGTGAATGACAAGGGACGCGACTGCTGCTTTTGGTGACTGCCAGTCTGTGCTGGCTTGAGGCACATACAGAACTGTCCTGAGATTGTCCTGTGAATATGGATTGTTCAAAATTTCTTCTGAAGTGGAATGTCCCAGCTGCTGGGGCTACCACAGTTTGAATTGGATTTCTATAGTCCCTCCAGACTTGTGGCTTCTGAGGTGAATGGGCGAACTTATTCTGAGCAGCAAACAAGGAACTGAAACTGTCTCTGACCCAATCGTTCCCAGCCCTGTGGTTTGTGATAGTTAGCTGACAAGCTCTAACTGAGCTTGTTTTGCTTGAGAATCTTAACAGTTGAGTATGGTTTTCCTGCAGCAATTTCTGGCTACGCAGCTGATCATGCAAACATCAGAGTCGGGGATCAGCGCAAAGAGCCTGCGTGGGCGAGACTCCACTCGCAAGCAGGATGCTTCAGAGAAGGTGAGAATGCTGCGCCCTGCGGAGGGGTGGCTGGTGTCTTTTGGAGAACCTCAATATTCTGCATAAAGTTCCAGTACCAGAGATGTGCAGAATGTGTTTTGAGATTGAAATAGCTCCTGCGTCCTCGTGCAAACGGTTTTATTATTATTTTACTTAGTAACTAAGTCCACTGTCAGATCTGCAGTTGTACGTCATCCCAGAGACAGGTCTGGGAATCATGAGTTATTTGTGCAATCCCTGTTTCTTTTTCTGGTTTGGAGAGCAAGTGATGAGAAGTGTTGTGAAATGAGTAGAATATCGGAGGAGGTGTGGTATGGCAGGAAGGTGAAGGTGTAAAGAATTGAAGACTAGCCTCTGCCATGTTCTTCACTTCCAAGTCAGGTTCTTAGAACCAGGGAATTATTCTAGTCTGGTTTGGTGTTTAAAACACACCATGGAACCTTCTACTCCACACTGATCTGAAACATCCAAATTTGATTACATGACCTCACCTGCTCTCAGCTGGTACACATAACATTGTGACAGCAAGGACTTCCTTCTTAGTTCTAGTGGTGAGTGTGGCAGACTGCAGAGTGCAGCTGTTGTTTGGCAGTACAGGCTTTGGCATAGCTGATGAGGGAATAAATATCCCTTTCCTAGCATTCTTGCTCTCGCCTTATCCCTCTTTTGTGCATTTTTATGTTCCTGCCATGTAAGACTGAAGCTATGTGGGAAGGGGAGTGGGGCACATGTTTCTCTATGCTCACATGTGGGCTTGTAGCTTCTGTGTGGTGCGTGCATTTCCCTATCTGATAAGTCCTTCTGTTTGGCCTTTTAACAGGACAGTGTCCCAATGGGCTCTCCTGCCTTCCTTCTCTCTCTCTTTGTAAGTATTGAAAGGCTCCAGCAGGTACTGCAGTACTGCTGTCATTGTGCTCTACTCCTTGTCTGGGTGATCACTGCACTGTCACAGCATCCTTCGCATTGCAGCAACATGTGTTTAACTTTGTGTCTTTACAGCCATGAACCATAGAGACTAATCATTTCAGATCCTTCCTCTTGGTTTGGGGGAGTGGGTGGGGCTTCAGTCTTTCTTCTGGTTTCAGGTGTTCTGGTTTTGTCATCTGCCTTGCTTATTTGCACAACTGCTCTCCTGCTTTCTTTCCATGTACGTAGGAAGACACACCAAGTAATGCATTACGATAGTTCTGATATCTCTCGTGCTTATACAGCTGCCCCTTCTTCACGTTCAAGACAGTACAAAGGGCCTGGGGAAAGCAAGAAATCAGCTGCATCCTCTTTATCATTCACGGTCCAGAAAACAAATAACATGCTCCACAGAAATACCTTGCTCTTTGCCCATGGTGATCTGGAAGTGTTGGCAGTGTTCCCAGGTCTCTGAGTTGCGGGGAGGAGAGAGGGGAGGAAGATGGAGAGTTTATTTTTTCTCTCGCATATATCTAAAGACAGAGGAGTACTCCGGGAGAGTCAGCATGTCAGCCAGAGGGAGAGGGCAGCGGATCAAAGGAAGCTCTCAGCTCGCCTTCTGCTCATGGAAAGGAGCTGTACGGAGAAGCTAGGGAGCTAGTGCCAGGGTCACTCAACTGGAGGAACACTTCCTGTAGGGATCAGCAGCTGATAAGGTAGGTTAGTCAGCAATTTCCTCTTTCCATCATAAGAGCCAAGCTAGAATCTGTCACTTTGGAGAAAGCCTGCACACTGCAGGCTCCAAAAGCATCTGTCTGGGTGAGAACCGTGTTGCCCATCTCTGTCCTGGCTGCCGCTAATGCACAGAGATGCTGCAAATCTCAGCACCCATGCTCCATCCAGAATGAATTCTAGGTAGGTCTGCAAGCTGGCCTCCCCAGGCCTTCTTAGCAGAGCTTCCCTTTCTCCTGTTTGGAAGGCATGAAAAGTTGTTCCCAGATGCACAGTTTCTTACCTCCAAGTGCTGGAGGAAATGTTTTGTGCTTAGATTTACATAACTGGTTTGTGCTAACGCCAGTCTTTTTGTTTGTCTTGTGACTAGGATGGAGGCACCAGAGGGCGTCGCTGTGCCATTGAGGCAGACATGAAGATGAAGAAATGACGCCGGAGAAAGAAAGGAAAACCTAGCAGCTAGCATCCAGAGCTGGAGTGCAAGCGAGATGCTGTTAAAGCTGTTAGAGGAAGAAGAGCTGCAGGTCCATTTGTGAGACCTGTTCCACCTTCTTGGCTTGAGTCTGGGAAGTGATGTCTCATCAGAATGTGTAACCCAAAGAAACTTCCTTGGAGGGGAAGAATAGCCCCCCTGCCTGTTCTAGGGCAGTCGTCTTGGGCTTCATCAGTGTCCTGGTGTTAGCTAGCAACTGGTGGCTCGTATGTACTGTAATGTGAAGTGTACAGATTTTTACTAGTGATGTGTAAATGTGTATGTATATTAAAGTCTGGGGAAAAAAAAATCCAGTATACAGTGTGCAGTGTTCTGAGCATCGCAGCTCTCTTTTGTGAGGAACCCTGCTTTTCTGCAAATACACATACATACCTTGAATTCCTCCAAATAACAGTTACCCTTTAAAAGCACATAAGCACTGTGGACGTTAGAGACAGTACACTAAACATTAGAACGCTGCATGGTGCTTGGATGGAGGGGAAGGTTTCCTGCCTGGGGGCAAGGATATGGATGTCTTGCTTTGAAATGGGACATCTGACCATGACAGGTGGAAATACTGCAGCCTCGTTGGAGCTTTCCTTAGGAGGCTGGTATATCAAATACCAGGTTCTTTGCCCAGAAATTTGAAAGAGTATGTGAGTTATGGTGAAAATCTCTTTGTAGCAGCTGTAGGCATGCCTGTATCTGGTTTCACAGCAGAAATTTTGTACTGTTTTCTTTGCAGCTATTTATTACAGTCCTTCGCAACATGGATGACTGAGTTCTAAACTCCCGACAGTGCTCAAGTCACATGAATTTCTGCTAACTTTTGTGTGTTTTTTTTGCCCATTTACCTTTACAGGAGAAAACAGCAACAACAGGGAAAAAAAAAACACAGTGATCCTGATGCTTGCAGCAGCTGGGAGCTGTCTGTACATCTGTGTGTGTGTGTGCAGTATGTACAGGACTCCCTTTCTGTCACACAAGTTGCAGGAAGCAGTCTTTGCATTTAATACAGAGGGATTGTTACCTTATCTAATAAGAGCTCTTGACTTTCACAAGGTTTGTGTTGAAATGTTGTTGTGGCTGCTGTGTTGCATACCGTGCTTGATTAAGGTGTATTTCCACCAAGAGTCACTCTGTACTTGGTGCTAGAAATGTACAGTTCTTTGCTTTTACTGATTCATTGTCCCTTACTGCTGAACTCGGGAACAAATCTCTCTTGAATTTTTATGGCTTCAATCTCCAGAGATTCTCAAGGCACGAAAAGTCAGAGGTTTCTTTTGCTTTCTGGTGTTTGGTGGACTAATGTGAGTTGGAAAGGATCTCTGAGGATCATCTGTTCCAACCTGAAGCTCAGAGCATGGCCAGCTTGAGAGCTAGAGCGAATTGCTCAGAGCCTTGTCTAGTCAAGTTCTGAAAATCTGCAAGGATGCAGATTTCGTCATCTTTTTGGACAGCTTGTCTCAGTGCTCACCCACCCCCATGGAGTAAACATTTGTTATATCTAGTCCGAATTTCCCTGATGCAGCTTGTCATCACTGCCTCCTCTCCTCTCGATGCTGGCCGTTGAGAAGAGTCTGGCTCTGTCTCCTCTGTAGCACCTATGCATCTGTCTGTGTTGGGCAATAGAAGCTGCAGCAAGTGGGAGGACCTCTGTCACACCCACTAGTATTGTGCTTTCATTGTGGAAAGTGTTGCTGTTCATTCTTACCCTTGGTTTCTTCCTTGAAATGGTAGAGGTTTTTTTTCCTACTCAGGAGAGCCCGTGATCCTTTAATAACCTGTAATTATGATGTTTAGTATCTTCAGAAATCTAAGACACAGCTTTCCTCTCCAGAGCCCTGTTGCCTCTATCCCAATTTGTCATCTCATGCTCTGACTCCCCATTTTGTTCTTTGTAACGTTTTGTACTGATCTAAGTGCAAAGCCCATGCTGCATCTCCCTACGTCCACCTTGTATGGACAGAAATAACAACTGCTCTTTTGTTTTTCTTGTGCTATGGCTAGTACAGACCACAAGCTGCACAGCATAGAGGTTTGGTCACGTTATATTTAAGCTTCTTAGGATCTCACGAATCCAAATCATTCCGTGGCTTACTCCCTCCCTCTAACTGTTCTAAAACCTCCCCTGTTGACATTTTAATTAGAAATAGTCTCTATCTCAGGAGAAATTCTCTCTGGGACTTCTGTGATCTCCTCTGTGGTAACTGCTGATAATTATGATTAATGCAGGTTTTCCAACTGACCCTGTTTTCCCCTGAGGTGTTTGGCACTGATGGTGCGTCATCCCCACTGATCATCTGGCAGCTTTCTGCTTCTGATGTTTTTGATGAGGTTTGTTGTTGTTGTTTGCTTTTCTGTCTTTAGCAAATTGTTCTTTTTTTTTTCTTTATTTCTTTTTTTTTTGCCTACTTCATTGTGGATTCTACATTTCATTTGCCGGGGAGCAGGCTTTGATCATTTTCCGTGTTTTGACATGTAAACTCCTTTCAAAGTCCATCTTCTTTCTATCTAACAGCTTTTTCTTATATCAGCAGGCGTTGTGCAGTGTCTGATCTCTGCAAAGTGAACTAAAACTTTCCCATTTGATAATGATTCCCTGTTGGCAACTTGGGTAAAGTCCACAAGGCAGTCCTTAATTAAAAGTTGAATTCCCTATCTTTTCATCCCTTATTTTTGTACCACATTGCTGTGGAACCAAGCAGTCTGTAATTATTTCACTCATCCCGCTTGTCTCGCACTAATGCAGCTGTTCTGCTCTCTGGCATCTTGAGTCTTCCAAGATTTAGTGGAGCTGAACAGAAGGCCAAAGATCTTTTTAATCAGTGCTTATGCCCAAGTTGCCTAGGCTTCCTGGTTTTAGATGGTTATCCCTCTGGACTGGAGTACAGAAAGATGATCACAAGTGATTGGATTACCTTAGCCTAAGGCTTTTCTGTTCCTTAGCAGAGCTGTGGCGACTGGTTATGCGTGTGCAGCCAGCTCTGCCCATTGTGCAGTGCTTTGGGCACCGGTAGTCTTCAGATGAAATCACAGTTTGCCCAACTCCTTTAGCTGGAAGCTTAGAGCAGGTAAATTATCTCCTACCTCATCAAATTTTATCTGCTCCTGCTGAAGTTAACTTTGAATCAGTTTCAGAAGGGAGAGCAGTGAGATCTCGGCTCTCATTGTAGGTGCATAAAAGAAAAACAAATATTCTCATCCCAAACCCAGTGGGTTCTTTATTTCTCCCAGTTATGCACCGTAGGCTGCATTTGCTGCTGTGGTAGCAGTCCTGAGAACACAAAAGGAAGTCAGTGAGAAATGTGCTTGTTCAAGACCCTGGAAAAATTAGGTTGTACATAATTAACTGAAAACTCTAAAGAGATTGCTAATGAATGTGTAGAATTCTCCATAGGTACAGCATCCAGGCAGCTGAGTTCACTAGCATGATACAGATTTTTCTAACAGCCATTTACTGGTAGGATGATTCTGCAACCAGTTCCTCCCAACTGCAGAGAGATCGTGGTAGACTCATAACTCTGGAAGAGACTTAGGCATGGACCGATGAGTAGAGATGAAAAGAGTGGTTTCTCCCATCTTATAAGAATGTTTACTTTTATTTTATGGAGAGTGTGTAGAACTGATCTGCCAGTGGATGAATGTGTATGGTTCCAGTTCTGGCTCAGGCACACCGGTCACCACCATCCAGTTAAATCACATCTGTCATTTTCAACACAAGGGCTCTGTAGTGTTTGTAATAAGTTGTTTCCGATGTAAAAAGTTCTTACAGTACAGTGAGGGAACTTCCAATGAGTGGATGACCCTTGGAGTCACTGCTGGCTCACAGCTGTCGGCAGCATGACTTGGTTTCATGCATGCTGCTGGCTGTCGTCAGTGGCCAAGCGTGTAGCATCAGACAAAGCCAAATGCTCCAAAGCATCTTAGCATCCCCTGAGCACCAGCCAGGGGAGAGCACAGCAAAAGCACTAGAAAATCATCATTCAGTTGCTCTGAAATGTCAGTTTGTGTTGCAGAGCTGCAGCCCTGCCATGTGCTGTTAAGTGTGGGCTCAGGAGTAGGCTGCTCGCCTCTTAAAGTTCTTGCTATGTTTTGGCTCTCTGAGTAAGTCAGGAAATGATCTGGGCTTTGCAATTCTGGATCAGGGTAAAAGAAATTGTTGTTTCTCTCTTTGTGTTTGTTTGCAGATAGGCCATCCTTGGGTGTGGTGCAGTTCTGAGTCGGAGTCAGAGAACAGTGACTTACAGTCTGTTCTCAGTTGGCATTCAAGTTTGGATCTGGAACTGGGAAACTGGAGGAATACGGAAGAGGTGGCCAAAGGGAAGCTGGAGGAAAGCAGCCAAGAGACAGACAGCAGTCGGGAGTTCAGTGATCCTCTCTGGGACGATGATAGTGAAGACTTCCAAAAGGCAGAGAGGCAATGTGAAGATGACAGTCTTCTCCAGTTCTTCTCCGAGGTAGGGTTGTTTGAATGACAGCAAAGTGGGCTGCACAGTTCTGGCCTTCTTGAAATAGAGTTTTAGGTCTCTCCACCATTCTGACAAACAGAAATATTCTGGGGGAGGTGCAGGTGCCTTAATTTGCTCCCTGTTCCAAGCCTAGTCCTTGCTCTCATTTAAAGCTGGCACCGCTGCCAAGCAGCTGCTTTACCAAAACACAGCTCACCCTAAAGCACAGAGATGTCAGTGAGCTGACACTGTAATAACAACACAGGGCTTCATCAGAAGATTTTGCAAGGATTCCTAAAAATGGAAAGATGTGAGCGTGTGAAAGCAAAAATAGCATTTGTGCTGCTTATTTTTTCTTCCCTTCGCCTTCACAATTTGAAGCAATAAATCTCTGTGCTACAGATAACCCAGTTGCTGGAACCTCTCCACATCAGCTGCACAGATTCAGCAGAGACTCTCTGGGATTACTCTGGCTCTGGGAAGCAGGATGATGGGGAAGATGTAAGATGCCAGGAAGAGATCACCAGGACAGTAATCTCAAAAGCAGAGGAAAGTCAGCTACACGTCCTGGCAGAAGATGAGAAAGAACAGTTCCTGGGAAGAGAGGTAGGGGAGAGGTGGTCCTAAGAGAGATGAGATGGTGAAGGAAATCATCTCTAGAAGAGATGGGGAAGTCCTGTGTTCCAGCTGGGGAGAGAGGAACACAGAAGAGAGGAAACAGCAGGGAGGTGAATGCAAAGGAAATGTATGAGAGGAAGGATGGTTTTTGTGTATGGATATGCATCTTGATGAACAGGAAGCTTGTTACAGATCAAACCCTCAGATGAGTGTTGGAGGAATTGCTCCTTGGCAATACAAAGGTGACTCATGAGAGCTGGCAGTCTGCTCTCAGGTTTAATGCAAGACTGGAATACTCGGTTTGTTCTAATTACTGTGCTATGCAGCACACAGCTTGGCTGGTTTCAGGCCCACGTGGATGTACAAGCAATAGCAATAACCATCTGCCCCTGGAGACCGTCATGTCTTGGAAGCAGGCACTGTCTAGCCTGGGTTTGCACTAATCCTGTGTCTGGGGGACTCTCTGCTCTCACCAGTCTGCGAGGTGTTGCTGGGACAAGCTGTAATACCACAGCAGGGGAAGAGCAGTGCCCAGTTTTTCAATTCAGTACTCAGATTTGTTGCCTTGCAAACTTAGACACTGGAGGTAGAAACGACTTCCAGGGGTTTTCTGTGATTCTGTACTAAGGGACTTGGTTTAGTGGGGTGGATGGCTGGACTGGATGATCTTGGAGGTCTCTTCAAACCTCGGTGGTTCTGTGATTCTGTAGTAAGGGTTTCACATTTCACCTGCTCAGCCTGAACAGAGTTATTCTGAGCAGTTCCCTTGTGGTCTGCACAATGGCCAAAACCACACATAGCAGTGTCTATGCTCTTTATGAGGAGCGTGCTTTATGCTTCAGATCTCCTGTTAAGGAATTCTTAGGAATCCCTATACACAATCCCACTTCTGGACTCCAGAATCCTCTTTCCCTGCATCTTCTTTTCCATTTTATTAGAGAATCACTGCGCCAACAGCAGTCTGTTCTCTGAGTTTATTCTCTGTCATTTTTATGTGGGAGGTTTTGAGGAAACAACCCTGTTGCACTCCTGGGGATCCTGTTTTCTGTGTCTTGAGGTATAACAAGCCTGAGGCAATCTTACCTGTGCTCGATTGCCCTCTGTATACCCATGACTCTTCCCAGAAAAGAAGACAGACACACCTCTGGGTGCCAGTCATCTCCACGATGTTTGTGTTAGCTGGAGGTGGCCATGATCCAAGAGATCAAACCCAACTGTTACTGGAATCCTGGCCAGCACAGTGAAGGTCTGAACAATGTTTTCTAGAATGATATAGGGAGAAGTAGCTCCCATCTGAGATTGGATGCAATAGGGGCATATGCAGCAGGCTGGATTCTGCTTGAGGGATTCAAGTGACGGGCTGCCATTTTAGCCAGATTCCATTTTCCTCTGTTCTCTTCAGGACAAGACTAAAGAGGCACCTGGAGAAAAAGCTCTGTGTGAGCCAGATTCACAGCAGACTAACCAAGCCCAGGATCAAGACGATAACGATGGCACTTCTGCAGATCCCATGCTGGACTCCACAAGCCCTGTCAACACACAGCTGTAAGTCTGTCTGCACTCTTGTAGGTGCACCAGAACAATTGTTTCCCTTGACTCAGTGGAGAAGAAGTATATGGCACAGGTCACCTCTAGGAAGGTGAGATACCCATGGAGAGCAGAAGGGGATAACTGTCTCTGTGGGCCTGCCAGTATTTTTTAT
This sequence comes from Callipepla californica brunnescens, assembly GCA_023055505.1. Taxonomy (NCBI): domain Eukaryota; kingdom Metazoa; phylum Chordata; class Aves; order Galliformes; family Odontophoridae; genus Callipepla; species Callipepla californica. The sequence goes on from JALIRH010000014.1 coordinate 10,200,559, forward strand.
CACTTAATCCCAAAAGTGATAAATGATAAAATTAGAGGTTAAATAAGCTTAACTGGAAATAAAAGTTTCTTCAAAGCAGCTAGGCCTTGTGTGAGCTTGGCATCATGCTTTATTAGGTAAATGTCCAGTCCAACCCTAAGAGAAACATTACCTTTAGGCAAGCACGGGCTTGTCAGTCAGCTTTGCCACTTGTGTGATTACCTGGGCTGTCTTTAGAGAGAATACTGCAATTTCATGGGATAGGAATCTGAGTTAAAAATGTAGAGCTCTAAACTTCAGAGTAACGTGAGCTTTTCTGTCCAACTTGCCCTTTAGAGCTGGTCAGCTCCATCCTTGTTCCTGTTGCCCTGCATCTTCCTTCATTCTGGACAGCTAGTTGTGTGTTCGGATGCAGAACACTTCCACCCTTTCTTTGTTTAACTGCAGAAAAAGTTCTCTGGGTTTTATCCACCTAGATGTGGTGGGTGCTAGCTGAAGCACCAAATCATACTTTGTCTCAAATGTAACAATCTGGCATTATATTGCCTCCACAGGATGCAGATGAGCTTGGATAATCCCATGCAGCCTTCTCACTTCAAAAGAGCTGTCCTGTCCATCTGGAAGATGATAGCCAGTCACAGGTATGTAGGAGCAAAGGGTTGAATTGACATTATCTTGTGTGCCAATTCCCGTGACACCTTGTCCTCCCCTCCACACAACCACCACAGGATGGTGTGTCTTTCCATGGCTTTGCTTCTGGCTGTCCTTGCAACAAGAACAGCTGTGTGCTGCAAAGATTGAGAAAACTCTGCATATTTATTTCCTGTGTGCAATGTGCCAAAGTCCAAGCGTTGCTTCCTACACAGCTGGCAGAGACAGCTTCAGCAAGGGGCTCAGCCATGCCTGGCTCTGCCAGCCACTGAACACCAGGAGCTGCTGATGGGCTGTGACCTCATGGCCAGCAGGAAGAGGCAAGCATTGGTCCTGCTGCTGTGTTGAGCTCCTGCTCAGAGGCAGACAGAGGTCATTCTTTGTGCTTGTCCCTGTAGATGCAGTGGCCCATTCCTGAAGGCAGTGTCAGAGAAACAAGCCCCTGGATACCATGAGGTGGTGAAGAGGTGAGTTTGTGGAAGAACTGTTCACTAGCTGATTTCTCTCTTGTTTCCTCTGCCTTCTCTGGCATCCAGCACTCAGAACAGGAGCACCTGATGAGGTCATCTCAGGTTCCAAAACACCAATGGGACTTTTTCCTTCTTTCTGTCCCACAGAGTGTGGCTGTCATCAGCATCTCCCACTGACTGATGTCTGTTATCAAAACTCCCTTCCAGGTGACCAGGACCTGGAAGCCTGCAGTGACTGTGGTGCTGACATGCATTGTGCCTGCCCTTTGCTGGCCTTGCATGGACTGATGTTCTGCAGTCCAGGTCTGCAGCTGTGCCCCCTGCCTGAGCTGGGGATTCAGCCTCTGCAGCCCAGCAGTTCCCATGTTGGAAACCTGTGTCTCTGACAGTATCCACTCTGCTTTCTCCCCAGATGTAGTTTCAGTGGAGAAGTAGGTTATATTTCCCAGATAGATTAAGGGCATTTTTCAGAGCTGAATCATGTTCTATTCTGGTCACAGTCATCCTCTCTGCAGCCGTTCATTTTCTCATTGTGTCAAAATAAGGGAAGTCATATTTATTCCCCGTCATGTTCCCCGTATCAGCGGTGCTATTTTGGCTTGTGGCACCATTTGATTTTAAGGGGTTTTAATAGATCCCTATTTTAGTAACTTCTCTTTCTCCACCAAGACCTGGGCTGACTCCATGAGGGACCGCTCCTCGAGTCCCCTGCAGCTCCTCATCACATTTGTTAGGAGTGACAGCTGATGGGCTGCCAGGCTGCCTGAGCTCAGTCTGTCTGAAACGAAAAGCACTTCTCACTGCCCCGCTTTGCCCCAGGCTCTAAAACTAATGGCACAGAGTTGCGCTTTCAGGGCCGCCGTGCAAAAGACAGCCTTCAGCTCTCCTTCCACGTCCCTCCTGCAGGCCCATGGACCTGACCAGCATCAAGAGGAGCCTGGCCAAGGGCCACATCCGCTCCCTGGCGCAGTTCCAGTGCAGCCTGATGCTCATGTTCCAGAACGCCGTCATGTACAACGCCGCCAACCACCACGTGCACCGCATGGCGCTGGAGATGCGGCGCGAGGTGCTGGAGGAGATGCAGATGCTGGGGGAAGCGCTGCTGTGCTCGGAGCACCGCCCGCCGCCGCCACGCAGGTAGCGGGGCCTGGCACGGCCGGCCTGCGCTCGGCTTCAGGGCGGGCGGAGGGGCGGGGCGCGGGGCCGGGCGCGGCTCGTCATTGGTTAAAGCGACGCGGAGAGCGGCGCTTATTGGCCGGCGTTCGGCTAGCGGTTGAAAATGGCGCTGCCGGGGCTTGCGTGCCCCGGAAGTGGAAGCGGCCGCTGGAGGGGTGCGAGCATGGCGCGGGAGAAGCAGGAGGAGGCGGCGGCGGAGCCCGCTCCCGAGCTGTCGTACCGGGAGCAGCTCGAGCACCTGAACCCCATCGCGCAGCCGCTCGCCTCCCGCAAGCTGACGCGCAAGCTCTACAAGTGTATCAGGAAAGGTGTGGGGGGTGCCGGGAGCGGGGCGGGGGGCAGCCCGGGGCCGCGCAGCCCCTCACACTGTGTGTCCCCGCAGCGGCCAAGCACAAGCAGATCCGCCGGGGCGTGAAGGAGGTGCAGAAGTTCATCAACAAAGGCGAGAAGGGGTAAGCGATGCTCTCTCCCTGCGGCACGGTGTGGGGCGGCCGTTGACACGGTCTTTTCCTGCAGGATCACGGTGCTGGCCGGCGACACGCTGCCCATCGACGTGTACTGCCATATCCCCATCATGTGTGAAGACAGGAGCCTGCCCTACGCTTACGTCCCCTCCAAGTCGGTAAGGAGGAGCCCGTGCTGGTTGGCCGCTCTGTGCCAGGGGCCTGCTGGGGAAGGGGGCGAAGCACACGGTGCTCAGGCAGTGCCAGGACATGAGGGGAGCAAACGGCCGCAGCCCAGGTGTAGAGCTGTTTCATGGCTGCACTCCAGAACCGTTCGCACAAGTGGAGCTCTCTGGGGCAGAGCCAGGGCAGATTTCTTTTTTCCTCTTTAGTTCTCAACTGGGACCTGGATGCATACAGAAAGGAAGCACTGGCCGAGGTGTGGTTTGGGGAGATGTCCCCCCTCCTGCTCAGACCTAAGGGTTAGAGATGCTCACTGCCTGGGGAACTGCTCTGAGAGAAGTGGGACACAAGAGCCTAGTGTCAGCCTCGTGTGGCATGTATCAGCCCTGCTGGGCAGAACTAGGAAATGGCTTCTTGGGCCGTGCCAACAGAAGGGTGCCATCAGGGCAGGGGTGGTGATGTCCCCCTCTGCTCTGCCTTTGTGAGGCATCACGTGCAGTGCTGCATGCAGACCTGGGGCTCGCAGCACAAGAAGGATGCTGAGCTGTTGGAGCAGATCTGTAGGAGGACCACAAAGATGCTCAGGGGGCAGGAGCACTTCTCCTTTGAAAAATGGTGGAGGAAGATGGGCTCGTTGAGCTTGGAGAAGGCTCTGGAGTGACCCTGTTGCAGCTTTTACAGTACTTTGGAGGGAGCTTATAAGCAGGAGGGGGACCAGCTTTTTGCACAGCGATGGCACGAGGGGTAATGGCTTTCTACTAAAAGGGGAGATTCAAGTGAGATGTTAGGAAGAAATTTGTTACTCAGAGGATGATAACACACTGGCAGCACTGCGCAGAGCCGTGGCTGGCCCATCCCTGGAGGTGCTCAGGGCCCTGAGCTGCTGGGGTCAGCCAGCCTACGCCAGGGGTTGGGACTGGGTCAGCTTTAAGGTCCTTTTTTTCAGGACCCCTTTGAGTGCTCGCTGTCAGGGCTAGTAGGGCTGCCTCCCCCTGTCCGTGCAGGCTGCCCACCACCCGCTGCCTTTGCTCCCGCAGGACCTGGGTGCCGCAGCCGGCTCGAAGCGCCCCACCTGCGTCATCCTGCTGAAGCCACACGAGGAATACCAGGAAGCCTACGACGAGTGCCTGGGCGAGGTGGAAGCCCTGCCGCTGCCGTTGTGACCTCCGGGAGCGCCGTCTCTGTGGCTGTAGCGGGGATGGGGGGGGGGGGGACAGCGCCCGAGGGGAATAAAGCTGTTGGGATGTTTGTAGGATGCGCCCAGTGCTGTCCGCGCTGCGGGGTCCGCCGGCACGCCAGGGGGCGCTCGGCGTCAGGCGGCCGGGCCGGAAGGTGGGGGCGGCGGGCGCCTGTTGTTGCCCGCGGGGTCCCCCGCCCGGCCGCGCTGGGGGCGGAGGGGCGCGGCCCGTCCCGACGGCGGGGCCCCGGAGCCGCCCCGCGGGGCTCGGCCGGTTCCCTCGGCCCCGCCGTGACTCAACGCCGTGCGATGGCCGAACCGGTTGTGCCGCCCGCCGAGCGCCGTCTCTCCCTGCTCGCCGCGCCGGCTGGGCCGGGCGGGAGCTGCGGAGCGGGGGCGACCACCGGGAGCGGGGCCCGAAGGTCGGGCTGCAGAACCGCGGCCTTCAAAGGGAGCGGAAGCCGGGGGAACGAAATCGAGGTTTATTGCAGGAAAGGCCGAGGACGCTACAAGCGCGGCCCGGGGCTTCTTCCGCGCCTCCCTCCCTCTCTGCCTTCCCCGTGCCCTCGGAGGAGATACGGGGATGCCCCAGCGCTGCTCCCACCCGCCCTGTGGCACTGCCTCCTCTCAGCTCCGTGCTGGGAAGCTGCAGCACTGGGGCAGCTCCCCTTCTCCCCACGCGCAGTCCCTCCAGGGCCTTCCCACCAGCAGCACCTCAACCAGAGCCAGGGGACTGCGAGCTCCCAGGTCGGCCCTGGAACCCACAGAAAGGGCCATGGGGCTGGGACAGGGCTCGAGCCTCTCCTTAGCGTGATATTAACTTACAGCTTAAATGGGAAAGGAGAACAGAGCAGGAGGGATGGGGAATGGCTCACAGGGCATTCGGTCTATGCCCTCATGGTAGAAGGGAGTGCAGGGCAAATGATCCTGGAGTCAGAGCATGGGGCACATGCAAGACCCCTGGTACAGATGATCCCCTCTCCAGAGACCACACCCCTGATGGGCCTGAAGCACTGCAAGAAGGAAAAGTTCCCTTGTCGTGATCAGTCCTTCTCCCGAGGGCAGCAATGAGCGGCGAGTCCTTGTGCAGCCCCTGAGATCATTCATTGCAGCAGCAAGAGACCCCCCCCCCTTCACTGTCCCACGGGCATCAGATCTTCGAGGACTCCACTCGTTCAATCCACGGCGAGTCAGTCCCGACATCCCTGGGCTCCGAGCGCAGCTGCCGCAGCTCCCGCTCCAACACCTGACTCCGGTGGTACATCTCCATGTAGCTGGCCTGGAGCTCCCGCTGGTACCGCAGCACCTTCTCCTTCTCCTCCTGCCAGGTTTTCCTCTCCAGCTCAAAGTTCACAGCCTGCAGCTGGCCCTGCCGTCTCTCCCGCAGCAGCTCTGCCCACAGCCACTCCACCTGCCGCTCCAGGGGCTCCGCTGAGTCGCTGTGGAGGCCCCGGCACTTGGAGTCATCCGTTTCGCAGCCGGGGAAGTCCTGGCACGCCGGCATGGGGTCATCGCCCAGCGGCAGCGAGGTGCCAGGCTCCACGGGGCTCTGCAAGGAATCTGCCAGTTGTGCCAGCTGGGAGTCCCTGGCCTGGACCTCAGCCTTGGCCTCCCGCAGCTGCGTCTTCAGGCTGAAGATCTCACCCAGCTTCTGAGCCATCTCCTCCTGGGTGTCCCGGAGCTGCTGCTTCAGCAGGGAGATTTCTGCTGCTTTCTGACACACCTGCAGGACACAGGTGAACAGTGAGGAAGGAGCAGGATCTCAGGGGTGGCTGCACCCCTGACTGCCACAGCATCACTGGGAGATCATGAGAATCATGCCTGGCTCTTCCCCCATCTTGTTGCCACACAGACGACATCCAGAGCAGAGAACCACTGCCCCATCCTGGCTGCAGCTGGCAACAGAGAGGGACAGAAAAAGACTCACCTCCCACTTGGTCTCCTCCAGTTTGGGGCTGACACGCTCACCCTGGGACTGCCGGAGCTTGGTCTCCTCGCACTGGCACTGCTGCATGCTCAGCTCCTCCTGCAGCCGCTTCTTCTCTTGCTGTGCCTTGTAGAGCTGCAGCTGCAGCGCCCGCTGGCCGCGCTGTGCCTGCTGTGTGACCTGCTGCAGCCTGGCCATGTACATCTGCTTCAGGTCCTCCAGCTCGTCCAGCCACAGCCGCTGCTTGTCCTCAAACGCCTGCCAGCACAGAGAGACACTGCTGAGGGTCCGCATCCTGCCCCTGTGCGGACAGTGGCCTGGAAGGATCCCGGGAGGTCCCAGGTACCTATTGCCAGGACAGCCCCAGCTAGAACCAAGGAACAGAGCTTCAGCAGCAGGTTCCCGGCCTGATTTTGCAGAGATGCTCCTTCCCCACAGGCCGTGACATTGGATTCTCCCGTGTTAGGGCATCGTGGCAGGACACCAGGTCCTTCACAGCCCCTTCCACCCAGTCACCACCTCCCCACAGCCGCCAGCCCCACTTCTCACCTGTGCGAAGGGGTCCTCGGTCTCACTGAGGCTCCTCTTGAGCTGCCGCAGCTCTCCTCCAGTCTCCTTCAGCCGATCCTCCAGCTGCTTCACCGCATCCTCCAGGGAGTAGGTGAACTCATAGGGCGGTGGGGGCTCCCCAGGGCTCTGCAGCCGGCTCAGCGTGGCCATGCTCTTGCAGGACAGGGGTGCCTTTTCAGGAGCCAGGGGATCCCTGGGGCTCCGGGACACCCTGTCCAGGGAACCCCCGATGTGGTTGATGTGGCCCATGGAGGCACTGAACTGGCTCTGGGCAGGCTTGAGGCGGGAGCCGTAGGAGGGGAAGCTCTGGATGGAGTTGTGGCTGGAGTCGGAGGCTTCATCCAGGCTGATGGCGTGGAGCAGGTGGGTGCGGAGCGGGCCATGCTGCGGGGCCGCGGTGGTGCTCTGCGACAGCAACGTGTGCAGGCTCCCGTTGCTCTTAGACAGCTTCTGCCCCTTGGATGAGGAGAGGCCTTGCATGGAGACCAGCCCCTTCCCGGTCACTGCCTTGAAGGCCGAGGGCCTGATGCGGCACTGGAAAACAGAAGCGAGGTCAGACCGAGCCCCCACCAGCACACACCATACCCAGCTCCACCCAGGGAAAACGCACACAGCCCCATCCCTTCACCCAGACACATCCAAATCGCCACGTCCCACCTCCCATTCCTCCAGCCCCATCCACCCCGCCCGGAGCAGGACACGCTTTAGGGACGAGCTTCACGCCTCACCTTGTCGAAGCGGCCCCTCTCAGGCAGCGAGCTCTTGGAGAAGTCAGCTCCGCGGTGATGCTCCCGGGAGCAGCGCTCAGGGGACCGGTTCTCACGGTCGCTCTCGTAGTCCCGCTTGTAGCACGCTCCTGATGCCTGGTGCTTCCGTTCCGACCGTGTCTCCTTCTTGGCTCCGTGCAGGTATCCGAAGAGCTCCCGCTGGCTCGGCCCCTTCCTCAGCAGGCCGTCAGGCTGCCGAAGCCCCCGCGTGCCGCCCAGAGGGGCCCGCAGCTCCAGGGGGGACAGATCCTGCTTCTCCACCAGGCTGCCCACGCTGCCCATGCTGCCAACGGGCACAGAGGAGAGGTAGGTGCCGAGGACGCGGGTGTCGGGCTCACAGCTCACAGGGCCTTGTGCTGCTGCCATGGAGGATTAGAGAAAAGCCCGGTACCAGCACTGCCGGAGGAGAGACCAAGTCAGCACGGCGGTGTAAATGGGACCACAGGCCCATCGTGGACTCCCTGCCCGCAGCAGGGGTGTGGGGATACCCACTCAGCCACACATACCCTATCCTAGCCAACCGCAAAGGCACTCAAAGGAGGGGGACCCCGAAGGGTCACGCTGGCAGCCAAGCAAGCAGGGCTCTGTCGCGCACAGGGGCAGCGCTGGGGTGGGGGCTCCCCACTGCCACCCCCCACAGCTCAGCACCTCCCTCCCACACCCAGCCCCACCTCCCGCCCGCGGCCGGGGCTGCCACCAGAACAGGCACCTGCCGCCCAGCCTGTTCGGGAGGGCGAGTTCAGCAGCCGGCAGCACCTGCCTGGGCCTGGTGCCAGCCCCGGCCCGGCAGCACCCAGCCGCCCCTTCCTGAGAACCCCTATATGGCGCTGCACTTCCCCCTCCCTGCACCCTTGGCCGCCCAGGACCCCCGGTCCATCCCTTCTCAAGGGCTGCAGGCGGGGGAGGACGCTGCTACAAATGACCCTGGGGAGGTCCCAGCCGCTTGGCTCGGCCTCTCCCTGGGACGTGCACATCACCGCACAGCCCGGCGAGGCCGGACACGGGACGGGAAAGGGAAGGATGCAGGCGGGACAATGCGGGCTTCCTGCGCAGGTGGCCAGACCCCGCGGGGGGAAGGCGGGCAGCAAGGCTTCGGCCTCAGCGCCTCATCCTCGGGCAGCGGGCAGAGCCCGATGGGCATCTTCGGGCCCCCGACCCTCCAATTACGGCCGGAGGGGGAGCCGGGGCCCTGGAATCTGGGCCGGGGGGCCCGACGCTCCCCGCCTGGCCCCGTCCGTCGGGCCTCACCCAGGAAGCTGCCCTGGTTCTCAGCACACACGCCGGGTAAACAAACACCCCGCTTTTAATTGCTGCCACGCACAAACCTGTCTGACAGCTCCCGGCCTGCGCTGTCACCTCCCTCCCTCGGCTCAGCACCTGCTCCGGGCACCGCCGGCGCGGGGAGACGGGGAAGCAGGCGGGGAGAGGGAGCGCGGGCCCCAATCCCCGCCGGAACGCGGCACCGGCGAGGCCACGCTCCGTCCCCCGGGCACACGGCGGCGGCGGGAGCGCCATCGGCCCCGGGAGAGAGGGGAGCGGAGCGCGGCGGAGCGCGCGGGGCGATGCTCCGCGGATCCCGCGGCAATCCGGGGCCGCGCTCGGCCGCGGCGCGCCCCAACCCCGGGACAAAGCGCTGCGGCCGCGCGGAGGGGCGGCACCGGGGCACGGCCTGGGGGGGGGGGGGGGGGGGAGAGAAAGAGAGAAAGGGGGGGGATACCGGGGCGGGCACCGGCGCCGGGGCCGGGCCGCACTCACCATGCCGGCGGCGCTGCGGTCCACGCGCGGCTCCGCTCCTTCCCTCGCCGCGTTTGAACGCGCCCCTCGGCCGCGGCCGCGCGGGGAGCGGGCGGAGCCGGCAGCGGCAAATCGCGGCGCGGAGGCGGGAGGCGCCGGGGCGGGGCGGCCGCGGGGAGGGGCGGCGGAGCGCGGCGGGGCGGACGCGGTCCCCTGCGGCCTTGCCCGGGAGCGGAGCGCCGTGCCCGGCGCCGAGCGGAGCTCCGAGGGCTCGGTCCCGCGTGCCCGCCACGTGCCCCGGTCGCCGTCGAGGTATCCGTGCGGCACCGCGGGGACGCGGAGCATCCCTCGGCCCCTCCGGTCGGGTGACCCGCGGCGCCTCGCTGCCCGCCCTCGCACGGAGGAATGATGCTCGCGGTGTCCCCGGCCGAGGTTCGGAGCCGCGCGCATCCGCCCTGCTCGCTGCCAGCTCCCCCCCTCGGCGTGTGCTGCCAGCGCTCACCCACGCCGTCCCCGTCCCCACGCGCTCGTTGCGGTGCCGAGGCTCTCACCGCGTTCCCTGCAGCCCCACATCACCCGCGTGGCCTCCGAGCTGTGGGGCTGCAGCCCTGACCCCCCCCCCCCCCCCTTCCCCTCCCCCAGGCTGCTGGGAGCGCAGCCAAGCACGGCTCCCAGGATGCGGGCAGCTCCGAGCGGGGTGTCATCCATCTGTAAAATGCGATGGGAACAGCCTCGGCCTCTCCCGCTGGGCCTTTGCTAAGAGCCCGGTGCGTGGGGAGAGCGGCCCCGAGCGACCTCCGAAGCGCATTCAGGCCTATAAAAGGAAGCCGGGTCCCCAGCGAGGTGCCTCTGCCACAAAAGCACCCGGCGGATGAGGGGGCTGCGAGCAGAGCTGCGAAATAGCTGCCAGGCAGCGGGAGAGGAGCCTGCAGTGCTGAGCGAAGGACGAGCTGCACATATGCTCCCTGCTTTCTGCACAGCTCCATGAAACTGTGCCATCTATTTTGAACAGTGCAGAGGGAGACTTTTATCTGTGCTCCGGCATCGGCACACAGCTGATGTACACAGCCAATCCCAAAACCTGAGTGATGGACAGGGACTGGGGCCGGCTGCAGTGCTGTGGGTCTTCCAGAGGTCATGGTGGGCCGGCGTCTTCCTTCCTCTTCCCTCAGCAAAGGACAGCAGGGCTTGGGGATGCCTGCATGCACGCATTGGAAACAACCTGTGGGCTACACGCAGAACAAAAACACTGGGCTGGAACAGGGTGTCAAAACTAAATTGCCAGGGTGGAGAGGCCCTCAAGGCCCTGGGCTGGCATGTCCTCTCCTGCCCCGGGGCAAGGACAGTCCCGGAGCTGGGGAGGAGCTTGCACTGCCTGCGCGTGGGATGATGCAAGGAGCAAGGGCTGGTCCTCATCACAGCCTTGTCCCCTCCATGAAGGCAGCATGCTGCTGTGTGCAGCACCAACTCCTCCTCTGCAGCAGCAGGCGATGGCCACCAAGATTTGTTCCCAGTGGTTCGCAGTCCGTGTGCTCAGATCCAGAGCTGCCACTTCCCTCAACCCATGGCTCCTACCCAGAGGTGCATCACTGTGAAACAGGAACCACTTAGCTTCACAGGACAGTGACAGCTTCCATCTTCTGACACCTGCAAGGCAAGTGCTCCGGAAGGCAGAAGGACAAGGACAGAAGGAGCTGGGAAGCACAGCAGAATGCATGCCAGCTCAGTGCAGCGCTTGGCTGAGAGTCTGCCCTGCTCCAAGAGACAGCAGTGCCTGAAACGTGTGCCAGAGCCCCAGAGCAACACCTGCAAACCAGCACGAGCTTGGAGCAGTGTGGCAGCAGTTTACCTGGCAGCACAAGCAGGGGCCAAGCCAGGCTGTAGGAGGAGCCCAGAGCTGGCAGGGGGCAGAGGGACCTTCCTGGCATCCCCACTCCTGAATCCAGGCTGCAGTGCCCTGGGTGCCTTCCCAGCAGCCAGGCAGGGATGTTCTGCTCCCTGCTTCCTGCCCCAGGACACTCTCCCAGGAAACAGTGGCAGTGCATCAGCTGTCTCCCACGGGCTGCTTCTGCCTCTGTTCCCCGTGGCTGCCTGCAGCAGGTCCCTGAGCCACTGCAAGCAGATGCCCTGATAGTTCTTTATTGTCCTCTGAACTGGGTGGCAGCTCAGCCGTACCCAGCACAGGAGAAACGTCTCCTTGCACCCGCCCTGGGAGGCAGTAACATTAGCACTCACAGCCATGCCATGGAGTCCTGCTCTTGGCCTCTTCTGCTGGTCCCAGCAAATTCAAGCACTCAGCCCTTCTGCTCCTCTGGGTCCTGCCAGCAGCGCCGTGCTGGCCTGCTGCAAAACTCTGCCTTGCTCCGAGCAGCTCGGTGCAGCCCTGGCACCTTGGCATGAGCACAGCGCATGCTGGCACATGGGACACAGCTCAGCCAAACGTGCACCACGGTGTCTCGCTCATGTCACAGTCCAACAAGATGTTAAGGACAGTGCAGGGGGCTCCTGCTATGCTCAGAGCAGTCCGTGACTCGATCCGGTACCTCACGTTGTTCAGACCTCCCTCCCGATCCACCTTAAACTGCTCCTGAAGAGAAAGAGCATTCAGGGCAAAACCTCCGGTGCTGGGACAGAGTGGGCAGGGGAGGGCTCGGAGCACAGCCCGTATCTCTCACAGCTCACCTGCTTCTGTGCAGCAATGCGCTTCTGGTCTCTCTTCCTCCAGGCCGGGTCATGCAGGTGCTGGAACGTCTCATACCCAGTTGTGATTCCAGAGGGACGGTGAACCTGGAAGGAGAAAAAGGCTTCCATACAGCTCCTGAAAGCCTACCCACATGTGCAAAGGCCGCCTGCACCTGATGGCTGCAGCAGGGGACGGGTAGGGAGATGAGAAAACGGGCAACTTCAGCCAAGGAGGTCCCCAGGCACACTCACCTGGAGACCAGCTCCTTTGATGCGTCGATAAAACTCGTCGTCCTCCCGTCCCCAGCCCCAGAAGCGGTTGGACATGCCATTGCACTGCAACGAGAGCAGCACCGCACTGCTCTCCTGCAGCAGCCAAACGCCACCACCCCCCCCAGCCCCGAGCACGGCTCAGCCCTCCCATTCCTCTTCCCCCTTGTGAACCACGGAGCTGAGATTTCATCGCACACCCCACCCCAAAGCAACGTGGGCTCAGCTCACCATCTCATAGTGCTGCTTGGTGAGCAGCAGGATCCCTCCCACGTAGGTTTTGTAGTGGTACAGCGGGTGCAGCTCCGGGGACGCCACGTGGAAGGGCCCGGCCTCGGGGAAGCCATAGTCCAGCTGCTCGTTGAGGGGCAGCAGGTCGACGTCGTGCATGGCGATGTAGTCCGTGTCGTTGCCGCTCTCCAAGAAGCCCACGTTGATCAGCGACGCTCTGTTAAACCTGCAACAGGGCCGGGTACGCGCCGCTGCCCTCCGCACGGCACGGCATCCCCCGGCTCTGCGGCTGCCTTACCTGAAGTGGTCCACCTGGTTGAGCACCAGGATGTGGTGGCGGATCCTCTTCTTGCTGAGGAAGCGGTGCATGTAGGGCACGAAGGCCAGCAGCTCCTCGAAGCGCTCGCGGAAGGGCACGAGCAGCGCCAGGCGGTGCGGACCCCACGAAGGGTCCTCGGCCGGCGGGGCGGGGGGCTCGGGCGGGCAGGGCGGCCGGGGGACCCCGCGCACGGGGGGGACCGCTTCGCCCGAGCAGCTGAGCTGCAGCCAGAGCAGCGAGGCGAAGCCCAGCAGCAGCGCGAGGAAGAAGAGCTGGAAGATGGAGAACTTGCCGGCCAGGAGACCCAGCACCTGCGGGGAGCTGGGGCACAGCGGGCTGTCAGCACGGGTCCTCCCGCTCCAACCCCCCCCCCCCCCCCGCCCCGTCTCCCCGCGCCGCCCCCTCTCACCCTCCGCCCCGCAGGCGCAGCGCGGCCCTACGGCGGCCCGGCCCCATGGCGGACCCCGGCCCCGCCGCCGGGACACGCTGGCCGGGCCGCGCCGTTGCCGCTCCTCCGGAAACAAAGCCCCGGCCCCGGCGTTCCGCTCCGCTCCTTCCGCCCGGGGGGGGGGCGTGACCGTGCCGGGACCCTCCCCGTGCCCGCTCCCCGTGCCCGCTCCCCCCTCCCGCTACTTCTCCTCCCCCCCAGTCCCATCCTTCCGCCCTCCCCCTCGGAGCCCCCAGACACAGACAGAGCCGCGGTTGGTGTCAGTCCTTTAATGCCCCGCTCACAGCCCCAGCCCCGCACAACCCCTACATTCACGCCCGCCGCCCCGGGCAGCACTGCGGGTCCTGGGGGGGCCCAGAGGAGGCACTACGGCTCTCAGGGTGAGCAGTGCCTCTGCAGTAGGTGTGGGCCCTAATTAAAAACATTCCCTCCTCCCCCCCCCCCCCCCCACCCTCCAACATCCCGAGTCCCGCCAAGTGTCCGGCAGGATTACAGCCACAGGGACAGTTAAGAAAATACTTCTTGTATTTCTCAGAAACAGCTTTTAGAAACCACAGTTTGTACAGCTTCCCCATAGAAAAGGGTTTGGGCACTCAGCCCGGTTCTTCCGCTAGTAAAAGCGCTTGTTTCGCTCCTGGCGTTTCTGGAAGACCACAGCTCCCACCACAGCACACACAATGATGCCCAGCAGCGCGCAGAGCAGGAGCAGGAACACCTTCCAGCCCGTCAGGGGCCCACTGCGGAAATTCCCCGTCGGGTCATCCACATTGTCTGCAAGGAAAAGGAGTAAGGGACTCACCAAAGCCACCGGTGTCTCAGAGCAGGGCAATCTCAGATCTAACACTGCCCTGCTGCTGAGCAGTACGCTGCTGGAAGAACCAACACCGGAGCACTGCTGGGCTAAGAACATGGAGATCACTGTGCTCAAGTGGACATTGTCCTCACAAGATGCACTCTGCTGCTGGCAGCAACCAGTGCATGGCAATGCATAGCACAACTTTACCTCGGCAAGCACAGCGTGGCAGCTTCCAGATTTTTAGGCACCCAGCCCCAAGATCCAAGTCCTTCACCGAAGGTTTGGAAGCCCAGAGACTCACCTTTGGGTGATTTAAGGAGACTGACACTAGGCTCAATCTTTGTCCAGTCAACGGTGTCATCTTCCAGAGGATGCTCCACCATGAGCTGGAATAGCTTCATTGAAATAATGTCATGATTGTCTAGGAAACAACCATCAGCACTGAGCACTGCCAGAAGCCTTGAGAAACACCCACACTGGAAGAGCAGCCCCAGCTCTGTGCTCTGCCAGGTGCAGGTCTCCTTCCCTCTCAAGCCACCCTCATACCCCACATATAATTCGAGATGCTTTTAGGTGCCTCCTTTCCCAGGCCACGTGTCCTCACCCAATACAGTTTCAAGAGCCCCATGAACAGGAAGCCACCTACTGCACCTGTAGCACTGCATTCCCAGCACCAAGCAGCATATATTCCTGCAAGCAAAACCCACTCACCAGATAAGTCTCCAGTGCCTGCAGAAGCACCAAAAAAGTAGCCAGTGGGCAGCTGCACCCCTGCAATGTCAATGCAGTTCTTCCATTCATTCTTGTCTTCTACATCTGTCATCACCTGTAGGAGCAGGGGAGTCACACCAGGAACGCCAGCTGCCCCTCTGCCCAGCCAGCACTTCTTTTGGAGCCAGAGGAGGAGCAGGAGGCCAAGTCTGACAAACCACACACTGCCACAGCACCACCTGCCCGCCAGCAGCGCCCTGCTGTACACGTGAGGTGCCCTGCAGAAGGCACAAGGCTCCCCAAACATCTCACCGTCAGGCGACCTCGGGAGTACCGGATTGCCAGGAAGGTGTCGTGATTCTGGTTCCGAATCTCAGCAGTGCATCCTGCCAGCTCCGTCCAGCGCCCGTCCTTACTGTGGTCGTACGTCAGGGAGCCGTTGTTCACCATCGCAGAGATGTAGGGGAACACACGCTGCAGGGAGAACGTCAGTGCCTTCAGTCTGCAGGGATCTCCAGCTGCAGACCCAACAGCCAACATCCCCTGTCTGCTCAGAAAACTCAGTGAGACCAGAACAACAGCAAGGCAACTGCACGGCAACAAAGCGAGTACAGAGAGCTGAACCATTAAATCAAAGCTCCTCTGGTCCTAAAATGAGCAAGAACTCATTCTGCCTAAAGCAAATCTGCATTAAGATCTCTCATGGGCAATGAGACCACAGGGTAACTTGCAGAGAATGCACAAGACCCAGTGAGAATCCTACAAACAGCTCAGAAACTGTAACAGGCAGCAACTGCACACTAGCAGCAAAACCACATTCAGGATTCTGCAGTCAGTAGGTGACGTGTGCTGTAAGGGGCCACCTGGAAGCAAGAATTAACAACTCACTGAACATCAAGGCAAGCAGATAGGATCATCTCCCAGGACTTAAGTGACACCAGGTGTTTGGGGCAATAGGTCTCACTAACACTGTTACATTGCCTAACAATGCCAAAATGAGATCCACAAACATGAAGCAGGACAGAAGGACCACAGCCCCCATGGGGAATTCTGGAAAAGAAAGCCTACACAGGAATTTCTCCTCAGAAGAACGGGTTGGAGATGGAGAACAAGGCCGGAAACAACCTGGGACAGTCAGAAAAGTTCAGGAAATGACACCTGGGATTAATATATTTTCAGATGGGCTTCTCATTTAATGTCTACTGGCTTATCAGAAGCAGGGAAAAGGCCCTGGGAGCAGACAATACCAGGAGATGGAGCAAGCACCTTCTTGTCCCCATTAATGCACATACATCCTCTGCTCTTTACCAGCTCACAGGACAGGAAGAACAACAATCTGTTCTTGCATAAAGAAAGTTTTCCTTAATCCAGGCATGAAGCACTTGCAGCACAAAGCCACAAAGAAACATCCTCCTTGGCAACGAGCAAGCTCCCCGAACTACTCACCTCTGTTGCTTCATCATTGGGATATGTATCGAGGAAAATAGCCAGTCCATGAAAGTTGTCCCTGCTGCCAAAAACAGGACCTGGAACACGGCAGAACACAGTGAACTGATGGCTCTATTCGGTACCCTCATCTCAAAACCCAGGTTTGTAGGGCTTTGACAATGACATTCCTTCCAGCTGGCAGCAGCAGCACAGCCCAACCAGGCAGAATCTGCACAAGAACAGCAGACAAGCACCAGGCCTGCCCATGCAGCCTGCATACACCCACCAGGAGAAGCACTGGGCACAACGCCCACTGAGACACACCGCTCCTGTGGAGCACAACTGCAGGCTCCCAGGTCAGGAAGGAGAGAACAGAGAACTCCTCTCTAACCTGGTGTTGCCAAGGCGAGCTCAAATCCTGCTCTGGAGAGAGCCATGCAGGACAGAGGCAGCTCTAAAGCTGCCCAAGGACACATGCAAGCACTGCCATGCCCAGGTTGTGCATGGGGCCCATAGTGAAAAGCTAGAGTCAGAATTGTTTGAGTTGGCTAGGACCTTCAAAGCCATCTACTCTAACTCCTCTGTAATGAACAGGGACATCCGCAGATAGATCAGGGTGCTCAGAGCTCCATCCAGCCTGACTTCAGATGTCTCCAGGGACAGAGCATCCACCATCTCTCTGGGCAACCTGTGCCAGTGCCTTTGTGTAAATAACTTTTTTTGTATATCCAACTCACTTCTGTTTGTCTGAAACCATTTCTCCTTGTCCCGTCACAACAGACCCTGTTAGAGAGTCTGTCCCCTTCTTTAGGGGGACAGACACTTCAGGCACTGAAGGGCCGCTCTCAGGTCTCCCTGGAGCCTTCTCTTCTCCAGGCTGCACAGCCCCAGCTCTCAGCCTGTCCTCGTAGGGGAGGTGTTCCATCCCTCAAATCATTTCCGCAGCCCTCCTTTGGAGCCACTGTAACAGGTCCACATCTCTCCTGCACTGAAGGCTCCAAATCTAGACGCAGAACACCAGGTGAGGTCTCACCAGCACAGCACAGAAGGGCAGGATCACCTCCCTCACCCCGCCGACCGCAATATCCTTGGATGCTGCCCAGCATACGACTGCCTTTCCGGGCTGCGACCTACCTGGCACCAGGCGCTCCTGCGTGTACCACAGGGCCAGGCCATCCCCGTGCAGGTTCTTCTTGCCAGCTCCGTGGATCTTGAAGTGGACGTGCAGCTCCCAGTCCTTCAGGAAGCAGGGCTGCGGGGACAGAGCGGCACAGCGTCAGCCCGGCACGGGGAGCGGCCCGCCAGCCGCCCGCCCCGGGGCTCACCACGCGGTTCCAGATGGAGCCCTCCCGGCTGCGCTCATCAGGCGTCAGGCGCACGTACTGGCTGGTAACCATGGTGCTGCCCTGGAAGTCCCACAGCGGCATGGCGGCGGAGCCCGCGCCTGCGGCGGATACAGAGAGCGCGGCTCAGCGCGCAGCCCCGGCCGGGCCCCGGCCCCCGCCCGCCGCGCCCCGCGCTCACCCTGGTACGGCTTCATCAGCGAGTGCTCGCGCTTCAGATGCTCGCTGTTGCCATCCGTGAGCTCGGCGGGGCCCGGCCGCGCGCCGGCCAGCAGCAACAGCGCGACCGCCGCCAGCTGCGCGCCCGCCGCCATGCTCCGTTTCCGCCTTCCGCCGCGCCGCGCCCGCCCCGCAGCGGCGACCCGCTCTGCCAATCACGGGCCTCCGTGCCGCTGCGCTCCCGCCCCCGCGGGGGTGACGTCACTCCCTCCCGCCTATGGGAGAGCAGGGGGGCGGGAGCCGGGGGGCGTAACTTCCGCCGTGCATCGAGAGCAGGGCGGCGCGTCCCGGCGTGCGCCGCGCGAGGCATGCTGGGAGCTGTAGTCCGCCGCCCCGCCCCCCTCCCCCCGGGGCCTGTTGCCACGGCAACGCCTCGCAAGATGGCGGCGGGGGCGGGGGGTGCGGAGCGCGGCGCAGAAGGGCGGCGGAGGCGGTGCGGAGCTCAGGGGCTGCTTTATTGAGCCGTAACCCGCGGGGGTCTCGTCGCTCGACCGCATCCCCCGCTGCCACATCCCGCGCCGCTCGTGTGCGGGCCGTGCCTGCAGGCGCAGCCGTGCCCGGGGCCCCGGAATCGAGGGTGCGAGGCCGTGACGCCGTGCTTCCCTCCACCGGGTGCGTGCGGGGTGCGAGGAGCCCAGGGAGGCCCGGGAGGTGAGAAGGGAGGATGAACAGTGAGCAAAAACCCTTCAGAGTTGGAGGCCCAGGGCCTGGCCGGGCCTCCGGGCTATGCGGGGATTGGAGGAGAGGTTGGCCGTGGTGTAGCGAGCTCTGTCAGTGGGCAGCTCTCATTTCTTCCTGCTCATGATCTGCTTGGAAATCCAGTTCATCCCATCCTGGAGGGAAGAGAGGCGTGAGCGCGGCCTGGTGCTACCCACCTGCGGCAGTGGCGGCCTCTCACTCCGTACCTGCACACCTTCTCCGGACAGGGCTGAGCAGGCCTGGATCTGCCACTCTCGATCCCGGTACATGTGGAGGCTCAGCCCTTCTGCGATCTCGGCCGCAGGTGCTGCCGTCACCAGGTCCTGCTTGTTGGCAAACACCAGCAGTGGGACCCCCATCAGAGATTCCTCCTCAGTGAGCTCCGCCAGCTCCTGCCAAGAGAGAGCCCCTTCCCAGGGGTGCTACTGCTCCCACAGCGCTGTGTTCCTCTCTCAGGCGCTGCTGCTGGGTCCTAAGAAACCACGAGGTCTCCACGACCCAAGGGGGAGATGGGAACCCTTGAAGCTATATCTGCCCTGAGGAGATCCTGGAGCTGCACTCAGCACTACCTGGGGGACAGAATGCTCCTGGCACTCAGAGCACCTTGGGCAAAGGGCAGCTGCTGCCAGCCCACACTGTCTGGCGCCCACACCTCTGTTCCTGGAAGAGTCTGGTGTCAGCATGGCCTCAGCTGACACTGTCTCACCTTCCATTCTTTGCCTTGCTTTCCAGTTCTTACTTCTCCAAGTTCACTACCTGAATAAATGGCTTTGTTACGTGGCCATATCAGAGACAGGCACCCTGTGTGAGATGTCCCTGGGGCATCATGCCCAGCTCGGGTAGGATGAGCAAAATCTTCTTGGGTGAGGTCTGCTGTGGGGTGGGATCTGTCTGCTGAGGCCCTAATTGTGAGCCCTCCCACTCAGCTTGGGAGACAGCTCAACCCCCACGAGGTACAGCCCATAGAGAACAGCCTTATTCCCCACTCCTGTCCGCAGGACCCCACCACTGCCCCCATGCCCAGACCATTCATACCTGTCCTGTCTCCTCAAAGCGCTTCTGGTCTGCACTGTCGATGACGTAAATCTGCCAGGGGGGACAAAAGGGACAGCGGGCAGCCCCTCACACAGCGTACAGCCCTCTGCTTGCTGCAGGGCTCTGCTAGGGCACGGCCCCTGGCTCACCAGCAGGTCAGTGCTGCCCAGGTACTTCCTCCAGTAAGGCCGGACGGCGCGCTGCCCACCAATGTCCCAGATGTTCAGCTTGAAGCCGTGCGAGTGGACACTCTTGATGTTGAACCCCTGCACGGGGAAGCAAACTCCAGCATCAGCCCAAGGGAAGAAAGGCAGAACCCACCACCCTCCCACTGCACGTGCTCCAGAGCAGCCTGTACCTGGGTGGGGGTGATGGTGCTGACCTCCTCAGACGCCAGGCGCTTCAGCAGCGTGGTCTTGCCTGCGTTGTCCAGCCCCAGCAGCACGATGCGGAGCTCCTGCCCCGGGGAACCCCTCAGCTTCTGGATGACAGAGAGCAGCCCCCGAGGATGTGGGGAGCTGGGAGAGTCCTGCAGGGTGCCGGGTTGCTGCAGAGCACCCTCGTTTTGCAGCGGGGAGCTGGGTGCCCCGCCGTCCATGGGTGTCCTGTGTCTGTGGCCCGAGCAAGGTCTGGGACTTTGTCCCACGGTGCACGGGTTCGGGGCGGCCCCACCAAAGATCCGTCCGGTCTGTCCCCCTCCCTGGGGGCCCAGCAGCTCCTGGCAGGCTAGGGGACAAGCCCTGCTGCTGCTCTGGCAGCTGGGTGCTGGTGTCAGTGCAGCTGCTCAGGGCAGGAGGGGTGTAGCCGGACCCCCCCTCACCTCTTGCACATCACCCACAGTCTGGGAATGGCTGCAGCTCACGGCACTCCTGGGGGGAGGCCGGGGGCTCATCCCTGGGGCACTGGCATCTGCGTGACTGGCACGCTCCCCATCCCTGGGGGAGGAAGAGGATTATGGACTCCAGAATTAGCCGCTGTTTCTCCGTTTACCCACAGCATTAAGTAATGCCCTCAGTAAATCCCCCAGCCAGCTGTCACCCGTCCGCTACCTCTTTCTGCTCCCGGTCCCCAGGATAAAATGGGGGGGCACAGAGCATCCCTTTCCCCATCTCATGGGGATGCCAGCGCAGCAGGAGGACGCGGGTACTTAGGCACCACCGGCCCCGTGTTGGAGTCACCGGCAAGGGATGCCGTGGGCAGGGTCAGGCACACAGAAGGGGGCAGCTGAGGGCTGGCTGTGCGGCAGGGATCCCTCTCCTTTCATCCCAGAGCACGACAGGAGGTGACAAGCCACGTCAGCCTGAGGGACACGCGGGCCGTGGAGCAGGACAGAATCACAGCATCGCAGAATGGCCTGCGTTGGAAGGGACCTTAAAGCCCCCCCCAGTCCCACCCTCGGGCTGGCTGCCCCGCAGCACGTCGCACCGCCCAGGGCCCACCCACGGTGCCGGGCACCCGCAGGGATGGGGCACCCACGGCCCCTCCGGTGCCCGCTCCTCGCACTCATCCCCGCGGGGCGGCCGTGGTGACTCACGCGCTCTGGGTGAGCAGTTTTTATTTATAACTCGCAGCGCAGCGCCAAGGCAAACAAAGCGCGGCGACAAAGCGAGGGGACAACCGCTGGCAGCGCCGTGCCACCGTCACGCGTGGACGTCCCGCGCGGCTCAGCATCCCGTTACCCGCGGGCCGTCCGCCCGCCGCTCTCTGACGTTCCCCAGCCCGCCTCCTTTATGCCCCTTCCCCTGCGGTCGCCGGGGCCGGGACCGCCGTGCAGCGGCGCCGCGCCGCTCTCCCGGTGCCCGGCGGCGGAGGGAGGGAGGGCGGCTCCGCTCCCCCCGGCTGCGGTCTCGGTTCCCATGGCGACACTTCCTGTGGCAGCCGAAAGCGGCAGTGCCGGGAGGGCCGGGCCGGGCCGTGATGCTGCGGGGCGGCGGGTAGCACGGCGGGCCGGGCCGGGCCGTGCCAGGCATGCAGGGCAAGGGCAAGCTGCTGCCGGTCCTCAACGGGCGGATGGTGAGCGGGGACCGGCTGGGTAGCGAGCTCGGGGAGATGCGGGGGGGGGGAGGGAAGGGTGGGGCTGGGGTGTGGTGCGAGCTTGGATGGGGTGCGCGGGGATGGGGCGGGCGACGGGGGGGGGGGGGGGGGGGGGGGGGGGCGTCGGGGATGGATGGGGAAAGGGTCGTGGGCGCGAGGGTGGGCAGGGCGGGAGGGGCGGGGCTGGGCAGGGGGATGCTGTGGGGTGCGTGGGGCCGGGGGCCGCAGGGCAGCTCCGTGGGTGTGGGGCTGGGAGGGGACACCGGGCCCGGGGCACCGCGCCGGGCGGTGCAGCGCTTTGTCCCTTTCCCCCCTCCCCCCCCTCCCTCAGTGGTCGGGCTGAACGTGAGGCCCTGCCCATCCTCCTGGGTGCCACGTCCTTGCGGGAGCTGCCCGGGGGATGCTGTGGGACGCCCTGGGCCGGCATCTCGTGCACGGACTGACCCCAAACCCTGGGCGCTGGATTTCCAATGGCCCCAGACCACAAAGCGGGACGCAGCGGGCACCGTGCCTGCCTGGGGCTGTGGTTCTCCTTCCTCCCCTGCTCTTCCTGTACTGGGGAGGCTGCTTCTCCCTGCACAGCGGCAGTTACATCTGACAGCACCTGCCCTCTCCCAGTTGCCGTGCCCAGGTTGGCAGAGGCACGCAGGTGGGAGAATGGCAGTGTGCCCGCTGCAGCCCTGCTCGCCGTGCTGGGGGAGTCCCACGTCCTGCCCCCACCATGGCGAAACAGCCCCAGCTGTAGGTGGATAGCAATGGGGCGGTGTCTCCAGCTGTTTGCCCCCCCCTCACCTCTCTTCTCCACCCTGCAGGGCCCGGCTGTGTCAGACGGAGGTAAGGCTGCTTCACGAGGTCGGTGGCATCTTCAGATGAGGGGGAACCCTGCAGTTCCACCCCTCCTTCTCTCCTCTGCTGGGCCCCTGGGTGCTGGGAGCTGCAGTGCTGGCTGGGGCATGCCGAGCCCAGTGCTCTGAGGGGATGCTGTCTGTTTGCCAAGTCATGCCTTCATTTGGGCTGATCGAGAACAGCAGAGCCCGGCATTGCTGCAAGCTGCCTCCTTCCTGCTGGGAAGCAGCTGGGATGCTGCTGCTCCTGCTTGCATGCCCTGACCTCCTGCTGCCAGTTCTCCCGGTCCAACAGCTGTGCTCCCCAGGGGTTCATACAGGGCTAGGGACCTGGGTGACTGATCTGTCTCTCTCTCAGTGATCAGAACTGGAGGTAAATTGAGGCACAGTGCAGGGGCATAGTGCCTGGGGAGTACCTCTACCCATCCTCTATGCTCTCTCCATGAGGCTTGCCCCCCATCTACTCCTGCCATCCTGCTTCCTCTCCCCGCGGGTGCCTTCCCCACACGACGTCTTTGTTTCCCGGGAGATGAGTCACAGGCAGAGTGACGATGACAGCCCTGGGAAGGAGCGTTGTCATGCCGGAAGATGTCAGCTTGTGCCATCCATCACGGTGCTCGGTCCAATGGTGATGCTGATGCGATGCGTGGAGTAGTGGCTCAGCTCCTCGTGCTCCCATCCCACATCTCTCAGGGCTGGAGCAGCCAGGATGGGGCAGATGGACTTGGGGCAGATACTGGGGGCTGTGGGCAGCAGTTCCCTGGGGGCTGACGGCTCCAGCTGAGTGCCCATGCACAGAGTGGCCACGATGCTCAGGGTCTCGAACCTGATATTTTCCTTTCTCTTTCAGAATTAAATGCCTCCAGAGCCCGGGGCAGCAACCACAGTGTGAACAGCCTGCCTGCAGTGCAGTCCCTCAGTAGCTCTACGCACAGTTCTGTTGTCAGCTGGGCTGAGTCCTTTGAGACACTGCTGCAGGACCGTGTGGCTGTCACCTACTTCACTGTGAGTGCTGCAACCCAGACTCTGTGCTGACTGCAGCTGCAGTCCTGGTCTCAGGCACCCTATACCCTAGGTGCAGCTAGGTCAGCAGTTCTCTACCCCACAGGAGTTCCTCAAGAAAGAGTTCAGTGCCGAAAATGTCTACTTCTGGCAGGCATGTGAGCGCTTCCAGCAGATCCCAGCCAGCAACACACAGCAGGTACTGGCCCCAAGCGGAGGATGTGGTCTGTGAGGTGGAGGGGGCAGTCATGTCACTGTGTTCCTGGGTGCTTGTATGACTGCTGGTAGAGAGGCTGGGGTCTGTTCTGGTTGGGATGAGAAAGTGGATGCAGGGCAGTCTGTGCTTCTCCATCTGGGGCAGCAAGATGGGTGCAGGGATGGGTAAAGAGACATAGGGAACAGGACAACAAGGGGCTGGGGCCAGGGCCAGGCAGCTCCTCCATCTGGTTGTCCTGGGTGTGAGGCTGGTGCCTGTCCTGCTGCCTCAGGTGGGACTCAGCCCCCAGAGCTCAGGGGCTCAGGCAGTTGGGGCTCATGGCCCCATCCTGAGTCCTGTTCCTAGCTGGCACAAGAGGCGCGGCGGATCTACGACGAGTTCCTCTCCAGCCATTCAGTGAGCCCTGTCAACATCGACCGGCAGGCCTGGATCGGGGAGGACATGCTGGCAACTCCCTCTCCAGACATGTTTCGCCTCCAGCAGCTTCAAGTGAGATAACCCCCCCCCGGTCCCACTCCAGTAGTGAGGCAGGAGCCAGAGTCCCAGGACTTGTAGGCTGGGATGCTGAGCAGACACCTCCTCCCCCCCTTAGATCTTTAACCTGATGAAGTTTGACAGCTACACACGTTTCGTCAAGTCCCCGCTCTACCAAGCCTGCCTGACAGCAGAGAGCCAGGGGCAGCCCCTGCCAGACCTGCGGCCCCACTCCCGCAGCAGCAGCCCTCCCCCAGACCTCAGCAAGGTGCGTGGGGTGTCAAGGGGACACAGCCCCATCCCTGGGCCAGTCACAAGCCTGAGGGATGGAGACACAGTGGGGGACAGGGCAGCCCCCATGCTGAGTCTCCTACTCTCTTTACCCAGAAGTCAAAGCTGAAGCTGGGGAAGTCTCTGCCACTGGGCGTGGAGACAGCTGGCAGCAGTGCCAACCGCAGCCCTCGCCGTTCCTTCCGCAAGGGCGAGCGACGGGAGCCCTCCTGGGCAGGTAGGAGACGTGTGGGACAGCTCTGGGTGTCACTGTCCTTGCACCGTCCCCACCGTGGCTGTCTGTCTGTCCTAGATGGGGGAGAAGGCGGCGGAAGCTCTGTGCTGTGGCGGGAGTCCCAGGGCTCCCTCAACTCCTCCGCCAGCCTGGACCTGGGCTTCCTCTCCTCAGCCAGCACAGCTCCCAGCCCCTGGGCAGAGGTGAGTCCTCGCTGTGCCAGCCCTGTGCCACCACTGCCCACGCTGATGGTGGCTCTCCTGTCCTGCAGGGACATCGCAAGAGCCTGGGGGGCAGTGAGGCTGAGGCCAAGCCCATGAAGTACTGCTGTGTCTACCTGCCTGATGGCACGGCCTCACTGGCCTCCGTGCGGCCCGGCCTCTCCATCCGCGACATGCTGGCTGGGATATGTGAGAAGCGTGGCTTCAGCCCCTCTGACATCAAGGTCTACCTGGTGGGGAACGAGCAGGTACAGGGCACGGGGGCTCCTGCCGGCGAGGTTGGTGTGGCATGGACATGCTCATGCCGGGAGCGTGATGATACTTTGGCTTTTGCAGAAAGCACTGGTGTTGGACCAGGAGTGCTGTGTGCTGGCAGACCAGGAGGTGAAGTTGGAGAACAGGATAAGTTTTGAGTGAGTGTCATTTTCAGGACTGATGCCCTTGTTATTTCTGTTCCACATCACTCATCCCAACTTCCCTGCAGTGCCCTGGACCCCCAGTGTTGTCTTTCTCTCTGCAGTCTGGAAATCTCCACCCTCAACAAGACCATCCGCATCACAGCCAAGTCCACCAAGCGGATTCGGGAAGCTCTGCAGCCTATCCTGGGGAAATATGGCATAAACATGGAGCTGGCACTGCTGCGGCGGGTGAGGGTGGTGGGGCAGTGATCTGTGTGGGGTCAGGGTGGGCAGTGGCACCAGGTAGCACCCGACCTGGTGAGTGCTGACGCTGCTCACAGGCCCTCCACCTGGCCACCTTTGCCACCTGCCATGTATGACATTAGTGTTCCCCATTACAGCAAGGTGAGCAGGCATCCCTGGACATGGAGAAGCTGGTTAGCACGGTGGCTGCACAGAAACTCATCCTGGAAATGCCACCAGGTAATGTCTGCTGTCCCCTCCCAAGCACTGTCACTCCCATGAGCCATGTCACTGCCCTCAGGAGCGTGCCCAGCCCCTCCTGCTCACAGGGCCAGGCTGCTGTAGCTCCCACTCCCCAGGTGAGAACGGAGCATGGCTCCTCTGTGTTGCAGACATGCAAGTGACAGAGAGTGCTGAGGCTGCAGCCGCTCCTTCCCCTCTCCAGAGTGAGGTGAGTCCAAGATCCCACTGCAGGAGTGCCTGTGGGGAAGGTGTGCCCCACTGTGGCCCCTGGGGAGAAGCAGGGGCAAGGAAAGCCTTGCTTCCTTGCCCCTGTGCTGAGGCATAGCCACTTGCTGCAGGAGGGAAGCCCAACAGGAGCAGAGCCTGACACACCATGGGGGACAGCATCCTCCAGGCCACGTTCATCAGCTGCCAGCAACCTGAACCGCCGCACATACGACCTGGAAGGTGAGAGCTAACATGCCCAAAATCCGCAGGACTGGGGCAAAACATGGGGGTCCCCTCTGCTCCAGGGATGGACATGAGGTCCCATGGGTGCAGGATCCCCGTGGGGTGGCTGAGGTGTGTGTCCTCCTTTGCCCCAGGGCTGGTAGAGCTGCTGAACCGTGCCCAGAGCTGCCGGGCCAACGATCAGCGTGGGCTGCTCTCCAAGGAGGACCTGGTCCTGCCTGACTTCCTCCAGCTGCCAGGGCAGGATGACAGCACCTGCCAGGGGCCAGAGCCACCCAGTGCCCTTCACCAGGGGAACAGCCACCCCGCTTCTGCCAAACCTGCACCGGCTCAGCCTGCAGTCGACCACGAGCTCCGGTGAGCCCTGCTCTGCACCTGCACCAGCGTGTGGAGCCACCAACACTGCCCGGACCACAGATCCGTCCATGTACTGTCCCAGCCTCATGTTGTGTTGCTGTGAGTGGTTGAACAGCTGCCATGCCCCTCGGTGGGGCCATATCCTGGTACATGTCAAGGGAGTCCTGTATATAGGTCAAACCCCCGTTGCAAAGCACTTTGCAGCATCCCACGTGCGCCCGGCACAATCCTGCCCAGCGCTTCTGCCCTGGAGTAGGGCTGCCCCTAGGCAAATCCTGCCCCTGGGAGAATCCTGCCTGCACCAGGCTGGCACAGACCCACAGGAAACAGCCTTCAGCCCAAGGGAGGACAGGACAGAGAAGAGTTGGCCAGACTGGGTGGCAGAGCCCTGGGCCCCTGTGCTGTGGACAAGCAGAGACGGGAGAGTGAGTTGGCCCAGATCAGGCCCTGTCCCAGCAGCAGCAGTGTGAGACTCTGCACTGGAAGCTGCAGAGATGGCCCTCAGGGCATACACCCACAGCCCCTGCCCTGTCCCTGATGGAGCTGCAGGCACTCAGCCCTTGGGGATAAGTCTGTCCTGCGTTAGAGATGCTGGATCAGTGCAGCAGCTCTGGGTGCCCTGCATCTCAGCCTGCCCTAGGTGTGCCCAGCAGAGCCCTGAGTCACCACTCAGCCCCCACTCCCCAGTCACAGGCAGAGGGGTGGCCCAGGGCAGCCTCCTGCTCCCCCCAGGCAGGCATCACAACCCCCAGGGCTGGCTCAGAGCCCCTCCATGTCTCTGTGGTGCTGCTCAGTCCTGTCTGTGGTGTGAAACCAGGGGAAATAAAGAGCATTGCCTGGAATCGCTTCCCTCTCCTCCCTTCCTTTCCTGCTGGGGATCCACACTGTGCTCACCCCCTGAGGCACGCTGGGGTAGCTTCTGGCAGCATCCCCTCTCCTGCAGCCTGGTACCCACACAGCCTACTAGGACTGTTCCCCACAACCCTGCCCAGTGCCCGTCCTTCTCCTGCAGGAAGAGGCGGCAGCAGTAGCCTGTTTTCCCTGTGTACTGCTGGTGATGCAGGGGAAACTGTGGGGCCGGCAGGACTTCAGCCCCAAGGCTGTCAATGAGTGACAACCCAGCTGCCAGGGCCTCTGCAGGTTAATGATTGTGGGGACAGCCAGGCAGCGGCCACCGCATCCCCTGGGCACAGGGCACGTGCGGCCACCGGCCTCCCCCACTAGCAGAGCTGGGCACAGGGTGCACCCTGGCTGCAGCTCCCAGCCAAGGGACCTCCATGCCCCTGCTGTTCTGGAGAGGCACACCACAGTGTGTGGTGGCAAGGGGCAGGGGGTCCCTGGCAGGCTTACCCACAGGCTGACCCCGAGCAACAGCAGCAGCCTGGGTACCCTCATCCCTGTACAGACCATTGGGGCTGGTTTATTTGTGCTTATGGAGCTGCCAAGTTACTCTGCAAACAGTGACCTCCCCACCCAGCCTCATCCCACTGCTAACACTGGTGCACGGTGTGGCAGTTGCCTCCAGATCTGCCATGGCACGAACCCATGGGCTAATGGAGATGAAGCTCTGCTCCCCAGCTGGGTGCCCTGCTTGGCCCAAGGGCAGGACCAGGGTATCTCATCCAGCACCACATGTGTCCCCCAATCCCCCCTGCGCTGAGAGAGCAGCACGTGCTGCCAGTGACCCAGGCACGGGTCACGCAGTGCTCCATGCCCCAGTAGGCACAGGCCAGGGCACTGTGGGTGCCTTGACGCACTCGTGGGCAGCAGCCATGTGGCACCAGCTTGAACCAAGCTCCAGGAGAACAGAGGCAGCGTGGCCATGCAGCCCCTCTGTGCCCGCTCCCTTGCAGCTGCACCTTTGGCCCCAGCTCTGCCCTCGGCTGCCACGGGCACGAGCTGGTCGGGCACCACATGTGTGGACGGAAACTTGGCAGAGCTGCGTAAACGAGGGGTAATAATAAACAGCATTGAGGCGCAGTGACGCGCACGCTGGCACTGCTCTCCTTCCACTCAACCTGGCACTGTGCACACTGAGATAAAGCGGTCTCAGCGGCGCGCTGACATGGGTGGCATGCCACCAGCACTGATGACACGGGGACCACGCCGGTGCCTGTCCTGCTGGCAGCATCCTGCTGCAGCGCTGATGCAACCACTGCCACCACCCTTGGGCAGGGCAGACAGAGCTGTGCCCTTGGGGCTGCGAGGCCGGTGGGTGCATGCACAGCCTCACCTCCAGCTCAGGAAGATCCAACAGTGGGACCTCCTCCTCCTCTCCCGCAGGGGATGAAGCATGTGGGTGTGAGGCTGCCTTAGCAGAACATCAGGCAGGTGAGGTGGGGTGCACGGGGCACGCAAGGCACCATACCCCAGGACATGTGCCCCATGCCACCCCCAGGACTGTGGCTGACGTGGGATGCTGTGGGGTTACCCATTAACTGCAGGAATTTCTGGGGAGGAGGTGAGCAGTGAGCAGAGGCGGGGGGCAACGCCGGGCTCCTTAGACTTTGCTCTTGGTGTGCATATAAAGGGCCCTGGTGCCCCGTGGGCCACTTCACTGGAGGGACGCGTGGATTTGGCATGAAGACATGGCGTTGCTGTGAGTGCTTGGCCATCACCAGGTGAGCAGCACCCCAGGGCAGGACAGGCATGGCCAAGGGGGCCACTGGGACAGTGACCCTCAGAAGTGCCACCACTGCGTGGTTTTGGGGTGGAAGTGGTTGGAGCAGTGCAGATGTGGCCCTGCCACAGTGATGTGTGTCTGCCACTGCTCAGACACAGCCGGAGCAATGCTGCCATACCGGAGGGAGAGCCCGGCCATGCCCCGCTGCCCGGTGCGGGGAGGAAGGGTGGTGCACGGGACCCCGTTTGCCTACTGCCCCAGCCCTCAAGGTAGGTTCCCCAGCCCTCCTCCTCACCATCCTTCTCTCCACGCAGAGCTCAGCTCTGCTTCCCCACAGCAGGGGAGGACAGGGCCATAACACGTGTTGGGTATGCCTGTACCCAGCTCTGCACAGGCTGCCGGGCACACACCCCTGTCCCTTCACCGTGGGAGCAGTGACCTGCCCTGACCATGGCTTCATGTGCCCTGGCTCCCCGGGGCGGCTGGTGGAGAGCCGGGAGCGCTACGAGCTGGATGCACTGCCCTGGCAGGGGCCACACCTGGGCTTGGAGGAGCTGCAGAAGCCAGGTGAGGTCTTCAAACACTGTACCCAGCAAGGAGGGCAGCGAGTGTTGAAGATGCTCAGTGCCCCACGGTGCTGCGGGAAGAGCAGAAGGAGGCAGAGGGGACTGAGGAACACAGCCAGGCATGAGGACACGTGCCCGGCGTGTAACACTCTCTCTTGTCTTGCGCAGAGCTGGGCTGCTGGGTGAGGGTCCAGTCCATCTGTGTCTCCCTTCTCAAGGTGCCTCTGATGTTTGGCTTCCTGTACCTCTTCGTCTGCTCCCTGGACGTGCTCAGCTCTGCCTTCCAGCTGGCCGGAGGTACGGCCGCGGGCAGCGGGCAGCCAGCTGCACCCCGGCTCCAGTGCCCTACCCTCATGCTCTCCCACAGGCAAGGTGGCAGGGGACATCTTCAAGGACAACGCCATCCTCTCCAACCCTGTAGCCGGGCTGGTGGTGGGCATCCTGGTGACCGTGCTGGTGCAGAGCTCCTCCACCTCCACCTCCATCATCGTCAGCATGGTCTCCTCAGGGCGTGAGTGCACCCACAGTGCTCCCTGGGATCTGGGGCTGGGGACGGGGTGGCTGAAGAGGACATGTGGGGCTAGCAGGTCTCTCTGCCACCAGTGCTGGAGGTGCGCTCTGCCATCCCCATCATCATGGGCTCCAACATCGGCACCTCGGTCACCAACACCATCGTGGCCCTCATGCAGGCTGGCGATCGCAGTGAGTTCAAAAGGTGAGCATTGATGGGGGTAAGGGGACTTGGGGGGGGGGCTGAGGGCTGCCCCACACCGACACGCAGACTCCTCCATGCAGGGCTTTTGCTGGTGCTACAGTGCACGACTGTTTCAATTGGCTGTCGGTGTTGGTCCTGCTGCCGCTGGAGGTGGTGAGCGGGTACCTGCACCGTGTCACCCACCTGGTGGTGGCCACCTTCAACATCCGCAGTGGGAAGGATGCCCCCGACCTGCTGAAAATCATCACGGAGCCCTTCACCAAGCTCATCATCCAGGTTTCCTTGGGTTGGCTGTGCTGTCCCCGGGGTCGGTCCCTCGGCATTGGTGCCCCCATGCTAGCAATAATGTCCCTAGCACTGATGTCCCTGCGGTGGCAGTTCTGCCAAAGGCTGGCAGCAAGGTCCCCATCACAGTGTAGATGTCCCCAGCTTGGGGATGCTGCCAGCCCCCCAGTGCCACCCCCTCCAACATGTTGTTACAGCTGGACAAGTCAGTGATCACGGGCATCGCAACAGGGGACGAGAGCCTGCGCAACCGCAGCCTCATCCGCATGTGGTGCGGCCCTGCACCTCCCCAGGTGAGGGGCTCATGGCCTTGCTATGGGGCTGGGTTGGGGCAGGATGGCCAGCCATATCCCCATGAAAAGCACCCCATGGAGGGCAGTGGGCTGCGGCTGGTGAGGGTGCTATGGACTCACCCACAGCCTGCCCACTCTCCGCAGACAGCTGCTGGTGGGATAGGGGTGCTCCCAAACTGCACGGCTTCTGGACACTGCAGCAGTAATGGCATTGGGATACTCCACAACATCACCAGGCAAAAGTGTGAGTGGGCCTGGAAGGGGTGCTTGTAGGGCTAGGGGTGCTGCGGGTTTGGGAGCCCTGGGCATAGGGCTGAAGGAGGGCTGGGTGATGCTATGGGGCTGTGCAGGGCTGCTTGGTGGGGACAGGTTTGTGAGCGGGGCCGGGTTGGCCCCAGGCCCTCTCCCAGCCGTGCTGTGGGGCAGGCAAGCACCTCTTCACGGACACGCCGCTGCCGGACCTGGCCGTGGGGCTGGTTCTGCTGGCTGGGTCCCTCGTCGTGCTCTGCACCTGCCTAATCCTCCTGGTCAAAATCCTCAACTCCCTGCTCAAGGGGCAGGTGGCCAAAGCCATCCAGAAGGTCATCAACACTGGTGAGTGGGATGGGGAGCACCATGGGATGGGACTCTGTCCCAGCCCTCTCTTCTTGACCCCTGCCATCCCCTGTCCTAACCCTACCTCTAACCCATAGCCCTGCATGAACTCCCAGCCCCATTCCTACCTGCTCCCTGCTCTACTTATGCCCATCACGTCCTCCTGGCGCCCATACCCCCTTTCCCATCCATCCATCCTGCTCAGCCAACTTCTGCAGCCCCGAGCTTGGCCCTATACCCAGAACCCGATCCCAAAGCTCCCTCCCCAGCACCAGGTAGGAGCTGTGGGCCACTCCCAGCTGACGTGCCCATGTGTGTGCCCATGTCTTGTGCCACGGCAGACCTCCCGCACCCGTTCAGCTGGCTCACCGGGTACTTCGCCATGGTGGTGGGCGCTGGGATGACCTTCGTGGTGCAGAGCAGTTCCGTCTTCACCTCGGCCATCACACCCCTGATCGGTCAGTCACAGCCACGTGCTGCTCTACCCCATGATGGCCTGTGGGCACTGGGGTGCTCAGAGATGTGCCTTCAGGGAGGAGTGATGCCAAGGGGTGCCTCTCCCACAGGTTTGGGGGTGATCAGCATCGAGCGTGCCTACCCGCTGACCCTGGGCTCCAACATCGGCACCACCACCACCGCCATCCTGGCCGCGCTGGCCAGCCCTGGGGACAAGCTGGCTAGCTCCTTCCAGGTATGGGCTGAGGGCTGCGGGGGGACCGGGAGAAGCCCATGTACCCTCGTGCTCAGCTTGATGCAACTACCGTCCCCACAGATTGCCCTCTGCCACTTCTTCTTCAACATCTCCGGCATCCTGCTGTGGTACCCACTGCCCTTCACCCGCCTGCCCATCCGCATGGCCAAGGCACTGGGCGAGCGCACGGCCAAGTACCGCTGGTTCGCCGTGCTGTACCTCATCGTCTGCTTCCTCCTGCTGCCCTCCCTCGTCTTCGGCATCTCCATGGCGGGCTGGCGGGTGCTGGTGGGGGTGGGCGCTCCTTTCCTCGGCCTCCTCTTCTTTGTGGGGCTGGTGAACGCGCTGCAGGCGCGCAGCCCCGGCCGCCTGCCCAAGTGGCTGCAGAGCTGGGACTTCCTCCCAGCCTGGATGCACTCGCTGCAGCCACTCGACAGCCTCATCACGCGCGCCACGCTGTGCTGCACCGACCGCTGCCGCAGCCCCGAGGGCTGGGATGAGCGTGAGCCCGCTGCCCGCGACAAGGCCAGGCTGGGGCTGGACAACCCTGTGCTCTCCTACCCCGAGGAGATGCCCAGCCCCACGCTGCGAGTGGGCTCCCCACATATGGCCCTGCACAGTGCCACCCGCCTCTAGCTGGCACCGGGTGCCTGGTTTCCACTTTCCTCAGTGTCCAATAAAGGCTGAGCACTCATGTCCTGGCTGTGCATCCTCAGCCCCTGTCCTGCAAATCCTGACTGCCTGCGTCCATGCAGCACCAAGGCACTGCTCTGCGGCCCATGGTGCTTGGCACCGCAGCAGCACAGTGATGCCACAGCCAAACCCATCCTGTGCTCTGCAGTTTGCCACTGTCGTGCTGCCAGCATATCTCTCTGCATCCCTTATCCCCGGAGAGCTGAGCTGCAGGGCTGAGGTCGGTGCCACTCCACTCGGTGTCATGGCAGAGCTCAATTGCTGGGGCTCAGCAGGATACTGTCCCGGCACAGCACAGCCCCACAGTGCCCCAACACCACTGCAGGAGCTCACCTGTCTCGGTGACCTCGGCAGGAGCCCTTTAAGCATTGGCTTCAACCACTTCTCCCACTGCCCACAGATGCTTGGGCTCTTGCCAGCGATAGCGGCCGTCCCTCCCTCCCTGCTTCCCGCCCTCCCTCCTCCCCGGGGCTGGGACGAGTGATCGGGGCTGCTGCAGAGCCACGGTGCAGCCGCAGCGGGGACGGCACGAAGGCAGCAGGGTGGGGGACCCTGGGTCGGTCCCACCGCACCGGGTCAGCTCAGGAGGAGCCGCAGCGGTCGGGTGATGGAAGGGCCGAGGAGCAAGAAGCGGCGGTGAGCAGGGCGTGCGCGGGGGGCAGCCCCATGGGGATTCGGTCACCGGTGCAGCATGGAGGCTGCCGTCACCCTGCCCAATGCCTCCAGTAACAGCAGCCAGGATGGCAGCCCCCCACACTCGCCGGCGGCCACGGGGCTCATCCTGCTGGCCGTGCTGGCCGTGCTGCTGGCCACGCTGGTGGGCAACGCGCTGGTTGTGGCAGCCGTCTCCACCAGCCGGGCCCTGCGTGCCCCGCAGAACCTCTTCCTGGTGTCCCTGGCCTCAGCGGACATCCTGGTGGCCGTCCTCATCCTGCCCTTCTCGTTGGCCAAGGAGGTGATGGGCTACTGGTACTTCGGCAGCTTGTGGTGCAGCCTCTACCTGGCGCTGGATGTGCTGCTGTGCACAGCCTCCATCGGGCACCTCTGTGCCATCAGCCTGGACCGCTACTGGGCCGTCACGCGGGCGGCACGGCTCAACCTGCGGCGCAGCCCCGGCCGCGTGAAGGGGATGATCGGGGCGGTGTGGGCCGCGGCCGCCCTGGTGGCCATCCCACCCCTCTTCAAGGCCCGGCCGCGGGCACGGCAGTGCGAGCTGATCGACGAGACGTGGTACGTGCTGGCCTCCTGCGTCGCCTCCTTCTTCGCCCCGTGCCTCGTCATGGTCACCGTCTACTGCCGCATCTACCACCTCACCACGCGCCGCAGTGCTGCCGTGCTCGCCGCACGCCGTGGCTCGGCCCCGTGCCCTGGGGATGCCAACAGGAGGGCATCGTGGGCTGCAGCACCGAGCCGACGGCACCGGAGCCAGCACCAGAGCGTGTCACTGTGCCGGCGGCGGTTACTGCGGGTGCGGGAGCGACGCTTCACCATCGTGCTGGCCGTGGTGATGGGGGCCTTCGTGCTCTGCTGGTTCCCCTTCTTCTTCACCTACAGCCTGGAGGCCGTGTGCGGGGAGGGCTGCCGCGTCTCCAAGCCCCTCTTCAGCTTCTTTTTCTGGATCGGGTACTGCAACAGCAGCCTCAACCCCATCATCTACACCGTCTTCAACAGGGACTTCCGTGCTGCATTCCGCAGACTCCTGGCTGCCCTGGTCCGGCACGGCTCCTAGGGACCCCCAGGGCAGCCATCCCCACTGTGCTGTGCCAGAGCTGGGGGATGGAGGGCTGTGCTGCTGGGTCTGACCTCAAGGTACTTCCAGAAGGGCAGGGGTTTGCAGGGTGGTTAATAAAAGAAGGCAGAACTGCACGCCCAGGGTTGGTGTCTGCATCCCAGGAGCACTCAGCTCTGCTCTTCTCCCAGGTCATCCCATTTAATCCCAGTATCTCCTGCAGCCGTGGTTGGCCTCTCAGTGGTGGCACCTCCATTGAGTGCCAGCAACCTGTGCCACCCCAACCTGGCTGGATTTGCTGGAAACCAAGTAAATGCCAGTTCACCTGCCTGCACGTTACCCTGAGCATCTTCTGGCACAAAGTATAGAGACAGACCCTGCGGCTGCTGCAGGACCAAAACCCTACGTGGTAACTTCATGGTTGCTGGGCCATGCAGCACCTCAGCACAGCCGTGTTTTTGCTGGGGCTTTCCAGGCTGTGCCCTCCAGTGTAATCTATGCCATGCTGCAGGGGCACAAGGGGTGCTGGGCTGGAATGGGATGCCCCATAGCATAACTGGGGCTTCAGGAGGAGAGGTTGTTCTCTTCTGAGAGAGTGTAGGAGGTGGGGCCACACGGAAACACGGGGCATGAGGGGGCAGGGGGCAATTGTAGGGTGAAGACCGAGGGCAACCACAGCTCCAGCGCCGGGCAGGGTGGGCCGGCCCCGCTGCTCTGTACAGACACGCAGAGGTCAGAGGAGGCTCGGCTTCTCCAGCTTCACAGCTCAAAATAGAAAATCTCAAAACATTAAACTTTTGCTTGGCTAAAAACAGCCGCCGGCGCCTGGGAGCCGGAGCCCAAGGAACGCCGGCCCCAGGCCAGCCCTGGGGTGCAGCGAGGGATGCATGGCCCCGGTCAGGGCATGGCACAGCCCCGCTCCCTGTGGGGATGCTCCAGGACAGGGCCAGCGCTGGCACTGCCACGGAAGGAGCTGCCCTATCGGCACTGCCTGCTTCCCTCCTGCAGCCAGCCTTCAGCCTCTCACAATTAAACAGCACTTTGCGACTAAAAATACCCATGAACGTGATGGGGGCACAGCTTGTTCAGCCAGGGAGCGACGCTTCATAACCCACTGTGATGTCCCGGACAGGTTGCTCTGTCCCCTTCTATTCAGGATGCACGAAGCCAGCTTTACGCCCAGCAGCATCGCTCTCATTGCTGCTCAGCTGGCGAGCAGCACCGCAGGAAGGGCCATCCCCTGCGAGCACTGATTAGCCCTGCCTCCATGTATTACTTGTGCTCGCTGGAGCTGAATTGCATCCTTTTCAGGCTGTTTCTCACATTTGTCCAGATGAGTTGGAACGATTATTCCGTGCTGCAAGAAGCGTGGGTTTGCAGAGCTCTCCTGCAGCCTCAGCTCCTCTGCACAGCCACCGGCACCAGGACACCCGCACCTGCCCTGATGCAAAGCGTCGTTAGGGAGGAAACAAAGCTGCTACCCATGGGGTAGGCGTACAAATACACGCATACAAAGCCACCGCGTTTGAGGCTCGGGCTTTAAAAGCCAAGCAGCGCTGAAAGGGGGAAGCTCTCAGCGTGAGCTCAGCCCACCGGAGCTCCTCGTTACCGCTGCGGAGACATAACCCAATGATGCAACGTCTGCTCCCCGGCAGATGCTGGAGAAGGCAGCAGACCACAGCCATTACAAATGGCCCAGGCAACGAGCGCTCACAGTAATGCCTTATTATCGGGAGAGATAATGAGAACAGGAACCGGCTCCTTCCTGCCGGCCCCAGCGCAGGCTGCAGGCAGGCAGCCCGGCAGCGCAACGCACACAACCGCGGGCACCGCGAGCACCCAGGGCCGGCCCCTGGGAGACGGGCAGGAGAGCCCACGCCTGGGGGAAGGGACACGGGAAAAGACCGTTCGGGCACAGAGAGGGAACGAGCCGCCGGGGACCGACACACAGCAAAGCACCGCGACCACGTGGCCACCGGCACACCGCCCCACCCCGCCGGGCTGCGCTATAAGCAGCCTCTTGACCCCACCCCCTACGCAGCGCTCCTATCATGGCCCAGCCCGCTGTGGAGTGGCAGCTCTACAATCCAATCAGAGGCCTGAGTAGGCGGGACCGTAGCTCTTACCGCTCGGCCAATCCTCGCCCGGCTCCGCTCTCTGACTGACATCTCCTCCTCCAATCAGCGCCCGCTCTCGGCCCCGTGCGGCGCTCCGCCAATGGCCGCCGCGTGACGCGCTCTTCTCGCTCTCCGTCCCGCCCCCTCACACCTCCGCCCTCCCGGGGCAGCGGCGCGGCGGAGGGGGCGAGGCTTCCTGAGGAGGGAGCCGAACCAATGGGAGCGCGGCGCGGGAGGAGCGTGGGCAGGCATTGGTGGGTTGGGCCGCGAGGGGCGGGGCGTGGCGGCGGCGGCGGCAGCGGGGGGGGGGCGGCGGCGGGGCTCTAGCGGAGTGGAGGGGAGCGGCGCGGAGCCGGGCGGGAGGTGGCGGCGCCGCCGCCCGGGCCCATGGAGCTGGAGAACATCGTCGCCAACACCGTGCTGCTCAAGGCCCGAGAAGGTGAGCGGCTCCCGAGCAGCGGGAGGTGGCCTTGGAGCGGGGGGGGGGGGGTGTGGGCAGGCTCGGGGCTGGGAGGGCCGCGCTCCGTCCCGGGGCGGGGGTCAGGGCCTGCCCGCAGCGCTGGGGCGGCCGCAATGCTGCTCTGAGGGAAGCTGCCCTGCTGCGTGCCGCCCGCCCCGGCCCGGGAAAAAAGTTCATTTCGGGCCGACCCACCGCGCTCGGACCGCTCCTCCGCACGCGGGGCTGAGCCGTGCGCACACGGCCCTGTGTCGGGGCAGGGCCTGCGGCGGGCACGGCCCCGGCGGCGCCGGGGAGACGTGGGGACCTGGAGCTGAGGAAGGGGAAAGGACCTCGAGTGGCTGAGGGAGAGAGCTGGGAGCTCCGTCGCACGGCGGTCTGGGTCTGGCTCTGCCGGGGAAGTTCGTTAGATCACGTAAGGTGGTGGGGAAGCACAGCCCCGCGTTGCTGTGGAAGGGCTGTGCTGTGCAGCCGGCCGGGCCGAGTAGTTTCCGAGCCCAAGGGGCCCACTTAAATCCAGTTAGAGGGCTTTGGAGATTAGATTTGTGGGAGCAGAGAGCATTGAAATTAAATTTCCCTGGGCAGAGACCGTTTTGAACTGCTTGGAAATGAGAATTCGTTCAGATACTTCAGGCGTGGTGGTCATCGAGCAGCGAGTGGGGAATCCAACTGTTGCCATTGTGGTTTAGCTGAAGCCAAAGCCAGACAAAACCAAACAGCAGCACTTGCAACTTCAGGATGTGAAAATCCTCTTGACCCAGAGCAGCCAGGAGCATAGCTTCTGCAGTGC
Organism: Callipepla californica brunnescens; assembly: GCA_023055505.1. NCBI lineage: Eukaryota > Metazoa > Chordata > Aves > Galliformes > Odontophoridae > Callipepla > Callipepla californica. Next base: position 10,238,359 of record JALIRH010000014.1, read on the forward strand.
TGCTGTTGAAGTGGAGCTGTGTGAGAGGTGTGGGACGGCTGCTGCCCTGCTTTCAGGTGCCTTGATGGAGAGCACTGTGTGTAATACGGCCCATGCACACGCCTGTGCTCAGTGTGTGCCATCAGGGTGTGGGCAGCAGAAGGGGATTCCCGTGGAAGGATCCTTCCCCTGTTGTTCCCTTTGTCTGCTGGCTTGTGCAGGATGGGATGTGACCAGCACCAGAAATGTGATGTGCTCTGGGTCAAGGCTGCCTGCATCTTGCCCTGTCCCTGAAAGGAAGGTTGCTGTGTGCTGCTGGGACAGAGCTGCGTGGAGTGCACTCAGCTGTTTGCTCTATTGCCTGCAGGAGAGCACAAGCTGCAGCTCCTCATCCTCAGAGTGTCATGGGACATAACTCTGCCTTCTTCTGTGTGCTCATGGAGGTGAGCGTGGCCTGCGCTCCTGTGCTCTCACCTCCTGGTTGTCCCCGTCCTTGTTTGTGGCCGTGAGCTGACAAGGTGTCGGCGCTGCTGGTTTCTTCCACCCCTGCTTACCCTTGACTCACTTCCTTCCTGAGTTTGTACAGTTTGTGCGGCCCAGCTGCGGAGGGCAGATGCAGCACAGCCACCCAGTGGTGCCAGGGCTCAAGGCTGCAGCCGTCCCATCCCACCTGACCTACACGCCTGTAGTGTAGGTGCTGGAAGCCATGAGTATGGGTACAGAGAACATCTGAGGGCCGAGTCACATCTGCGGTGGAGGAAAGCATTATGAAACTGTTTCTTAAGAGCTGATAAATGGTGTTGTACACTGATTTCAGAGTGCTGTGCCTTTGGCCCAACTCAGCGGTGATGTTTAACACATTTCCAAAGTCAGGGGGGAGTTTTTGTGTTTGTTGGCACTGAGCAGGAGGAGCACGATCCCTAGAGGTTGGCTGATCTGAGCAATCAGGCATGCAAGTATTCCAGTACTTAGTGTTTGCTATGATGTAAATTTTTTGGTCTATCTAGGAGTTTTCCCACCCTTTCCTACAGCGCTGGGCATTTACACCAGCACCTGAAGATGAAATAATATCTAGTTCTTGGATCTTGCTTTTCTGAGGGCTGGCTTATCTCTCTAGAACAGTGGGAGTGTCCCCACTTCACAGGTGGGAAACTGAAGTGATGAGCCCGGGGCAATGCAGTGAGTTGTCTGTGGAGCTGGGATTAGAGCAGGAATTCCTGTCTCCCAGCTTCGTGTCCTTTCCCTGAGAGCCCCTCCCTGCAGTAAGCAATCAGTCTAGAATGAGTAGGTGGCATGAATCTTAACTACAGCAAGAAACTGGCAGTGAAGAGCTTCACACCGAGCAAGGCTTGGCCTCAAAAGGGCCTGGGAACCAAAGCACAGAGCAGCCTATAGCTATAGGCACTCCTCCCTGTGCCATGATTTTACCACCATAATGGTAACTGAAATGTCCAGAGGAAAGACCTTATTGTCATTTCTTTGTTCTGCCTTTTGAACAGTCAGAGCACTCAGCCCTTCCATTTCCTCTGGCACTCAGCTGAGGCTCCAGCATTTCTGACTGGAGGCAGTGATACCTCTTGGTGCTGCCCGGGCTCCTGGTGCAACGAGATTCGTCTGCAGTCGGACATTCCTCGTTCCTAACTCATCCTGCCAAATCTGTGTGCCCTGCAGGTGGTGGTGGAAACCGGAAAGGCAAGAGTAAGAAATGGCGCCAGATGCTGCAGTTCCCGCACATCAGCCTCTGCGAGGATCTTCGGCAAGCCCTCGGTGAGCAGCAGGGCTCTGGCAATGGGCCGCGGGGCAGGCGTGTGGCACTGCGCTGCAGGAGGCAGGTGGTCTGAGCACAAGTGAGCCGTGAAAGGGGCTGAGATGGGTAACAGGGCACAAATCCTGGCCAAGAGCACACAGGGTGCAGGGGAGGAACCGTGGGCAGGTAAGTCACAGCTGCGTGGCACTCACTGTTGATGTACCCACAAGCCTTCTAGATGGTGAGAAGATTCTGTAGAGATACGCATCCTTCTGTGCACAAACAGACCTGCCCAGTGTTGTGAGCATGTTGCTCAGGAGTGCCTTTGCATAAATTACAAAGGTCCTGCTAACATCTTCCTGCCTCTCTGGCTGATATTCAGCCTCAGCCCTATACTGCAGACCTTAGCTTCTAAAGCTGAAGTAGCAGCTTTACTTGAGCAGAATTGGGTTCTTGCTGTGCAGTATGGATGAGAATTGTACACCTGAGTAGGGCTTGGTCTATGATTTTAATTCTGCACTTTGTACTCTTCATGATTTTAATGTTTGTGGAGCATGTTTGATCCTGACATCGTTCAAGATTGTTTGGGGAGTTGAGTTGGAGGGTGGGAGCGATCTGCTTTCTGGGAGGGGGACAGCTTGTTTAAGTTGTTGCTCGAGATTCATCTGCCAGCTGGAGAGTGGCACAGTGTTGACTTTGTTTCAGAGCAGGTGTCACCAGGCTGTCTGGGTTTGGGATGTGTCTGCAACTCCAGTCCTCAGTTCTCCACTGCCCAGGTGTTCCAGGTCCTGGTACTAGGTCCTGGAAGTCACTCAGAGTGGTTTCTTTTGAAGGCACGTGGGACCATAGCACTTGGAGTAAAAGCCTCCATCATCCAGTTTATAACTTCCAAGCCCACAACACCCAGTTTGCCTGCTTCATGCTGGGCACTACCTCCCTGGCTGCCTCCACAGCTGCTGCAGTCAACTGGAAATGGTAGCCTTGATACTGGGACATGCTGCCTCTCTGGAGCAGATCCTGAGCACTGAGGTGCTTCTGGCATGGGCTGTTCATCATGGCCATCCCACCCTGACTGTAGTGTGCCCTCAGCAGAGCTTTCCCTCCAGCTGAGGATTGTCCTCTGTGCACAGCTGCACCTCTGTTGGTGCCATGATAAGTTTTTCCTTGGACATTTGTCTTTGTGCTGCCCATTTGTTGGTGAGGAGTGCTGGTGTTTTGCCATCTCCTACTGGCCCGTGATGCTCCCAGCCTCCACTGTCACCTCCTGTGCCCAGTTCCTCTTGCAGAGGCATGAGGGCAGTGCTCTTGCAGATGGTGGCTGCCTTGTTTGATTTCTCTGTAGGAACGACATCCCCAGTCCCTGTGCTCTGGTGGCTTTGTTGTCCCCTGGCAGCCAGCTAAAGGTGTGTTCACTTCCTGTTCTAGAGCATGGGTAGGGTCACTGGTGTGGTGGTGCTGCTGCAGAAGTAGGTCTGTGTGCCCTGACCACAGAGAGCAACCTAGTGTGTGCCTGGGTAGCAGCAAGGGTGACTGAAAACCCCCAGTCTCAGTGGCAGCAAGCTCTGCATCGGTGGTGAGCTCCTTTCCCTGCAGATGAGCAAACCAGCTGGGGCAGCCGGGCTGGTGATGCAGCCCTCACCCTCACTGCAGCCCAACCTCTCCACGCTTGTGCGCTGCCAGGAAGCCACAGCTTCCTCAGGAGAAGCTGCTGCATGGTGGGGGGGGGAACCATCAGGACCCAGCAGCAAGGAGCACAAAGAGCCCAGGGCAGGGTGAAGTGTAGAACTGGAAGTGCTTTGGACAGTCAGAGGTGTTTGTGCTTGATTCAGAAGACTGTGGGGAGATGGGTAGAAGGAATCTCATCAGGGGGAACTGAGCTCCAGGGGGGCGGTGAGATCTGACTGCAAATAGGCAGCTGTTCTGTGGAGCAGGGACGTGTGATGGTGATGTGCAGCATTAACGGGACGTGGCAAGAAGTGGTTCCCCCCATGTTGGCGCCGCTGCTTTCAGCAGGCTTTGTGAAGCAGAGTGATTTGTGAGAGTCATCAGAGCAGCCCTCTGCCTGGGATTTCTGCCTCAAAACAAACTCAGTGTGTTCCATAGGGCCCGGGGAAAGTTATGTATCTGATCACCATGGAGAGAGGATCAAGAAGAGAGTCTCCAGCCAAGCAGGAGATACCAGGATCCCTTGTTCAGTGCAGTATCCCCATCTTGTTTTGAACAACAGTTCAAACCTCTGCTAGGGAAAACCTTCCATAGAGGGTCATAAAAGCTCAGACTCTGTCTTCTTGTCCCAGCTGGGTGCATTTCTGTCTCCTGGGGGGTCTCAGGGTGGTGGAGCCCCTGAGCAGCCAGAAGTCTCATCACTGCTGCCTGGGGCTGGGAGGAGGGCTGCAGCTGCTCCGTGGGGGCTGACAGTGTGTGATCTCCACATTTGCAGAGCGAGACTACCACAGCCTGTGTGAGAAGCAGCCCATCGGGCGTATGCTGTTCCGGCAGTTCTGCGAGACGCGGCCTGAGCTGTCACGCTGCGTCAAGTTCCTGGATGCTGTGGTAAGAGCAAAGCCTGTCAGGCTTCCTTGGGAAGGCAGCGATGTTCTTGGCATCCTGGGCATGGTTCAGCTGGCTCTGGGTGCTCAAGCTATTGCCAGGTACTACTGGGCAAGGAAGTTTTCCTGTGAGTTGCAGTTTCTCTGAGATAGGGCTGGGCCTTTGCTTAGGGAGGTGTTTGCCAGAGATCTGGTTCTCCAGGAAGACACAGGACTGCAGTACCTGGGCAGGGTGTTGCTGCTGTGCAGCTGTTGCTTGGTAGCAGGGCCTGGTTCCCATCTGGGCCTGCCCCTGACCATGTTTGCTTTTTGCAGGCTGGGTACGAAGTGGCTCCAGATGAGAAGCGGAAGGAATGCGGGCAGAACCTTATTGAAAAGTACTTGAAGCCAAAGGTGAGTGAGAGGGCTGTGTTTGCTGCCTGCAGTAGTAGAACAGCTGACAGTTGTCATTACCCATGTCCTGCTGCAGTGCTGGACAAGATTGTGAGGGCAAAGTCCACCTCACAAGTGCCTGTGCTACTTTTCCCACTGATCCTGAGCTGTTCCTGTGGTTTCTCCTTCCTGACAGGACCCTTGAGCTCTGCCCCCCACTGACTCTGTCCCTTCTTCTCCAGAGTGAGGACCACGTGCCTGAAGTCCCCTCCCAGCTGGTGGATGCCTGTTGCGAGAGGCTGGAACAGGAACCTTCCAAGGAGCTCTTCAAGGAATCCACTAAGTGAGTTGGGGCTGTCCTGCAGCGGTGTCACAATACCATGCTGGATGCTGCAGCCAGCTCACCTCGTCCATTCCACTCCCTTCCTCCAGACATCAAAGATGGATGCCAGGGATGGGACTGTACAGGATGGGGCCTGTGTGGTTTGAGGCTAGCAGTGTGCCACACAGCTCCAGGAATGCAAGGAGTTCCCATGGGCTCTGGGAGCCTCAAGCTGCTGCAGAAACCTTTGTCACTCCTCTCAGTATGCCATGGGTCTGAGCTGCCTTTTGGAAAGACACCATTCCAGGCAAGCTTCAGAAGCTGGCCGTGCTGTTTCTAGTCTTGAGCCTGGATCTGCTGGACACCCACTGTGCAGAGCTGACTGCAGCAGATCTGGTGCCAGCTGTCCTCTCCCACTGGCCACAGATGTGGTTGCTGTGGCTAGATCATGGTAGCTGTTGCTACAGCAATTTAAGGTCACTTCTGTTCCCTGGGCTCATCACAGAAACGATGTCCGAGGTCGTGGCTCCGGGTGCAAAGAGGAAGCTGTTAGGCAAACCAGGCTTACAGCCCCCACCCCTCCCTGAACAGTAGCAGCAGCACGTTGCCTAATCGAGTGCAGGGCTGTGGCAATGGGTTTGCTGCAGCCTTCTGGGGAACGTTAGCTCTGTGTGTGGTAACTGGTGTTGTTGTCTGAATGCAGAGCCTCCGGGCTGGGCCCTGCCTTCTCTTGGCAGCCTCTGAAAAAGGAAGAGCCCATCCGCTTTGCCTTGATGCATGTCTCCAGTCTAGACACTAAGTCTAAGGTTTTCTGTTCTGCTGGGCAGCCCTGGCACCAGCCTCTGAGGCAGTTAGCTCTCGAGCAGGATCCCCCGTGGCCTTTTGTGCTGGATATTCATCTGAAACTGAACAACTCAGTGCCTGGTGCTGAATGTTGCTAGTAGCTTTCAGCAGCTGATTACAGCCCTGTGCACGCGTTTGCCCAGTGAGGGGCAATTGCAGAGTCCTATCGCCCCCCTTTGTCCCACAGCCACTGCTGAGAGGCCACAATTAGCAGTGCAAGTAGTCCCAGGGTGCTGCCTTCGTCACAGCTGTGCCTCCAACGCACCTTCCTTTTGGATCAAGACTTGGCACAGAGGGTGGGCTTTAGGGCCAGAGCTGTGCAGGGTGCGTGGGTGATTCAGTGCAGCACGATGCCGAGTGGGGGGGTTGGCAAAGCCACGGGGCTCCTGGGGCTCCTCACCTCCTGCTTTGTGGCTGTGAGCAGCTCTCAGCTGCCTTGCTGGCTCTGCTCTCTCCTAGGCTTATCCATGACTACCTGAGTGTGGCTCCCTTTGCTGACTACCTCGACAGCCTGTACTTCAACCGCTTCCTGCAGTGGAAATGGCTGGAACGGTAACGTCCTCTGACATTGCTGGGAGACCTGCACCTGCAGTGTTTGGGCTGCCTGAGGGATCTCTAGAGCACCTTCCCTGCCGGGCCAAGGGCCTGGCCTTTGCAATTCCTTTCCTTCAGGGCCCTCTATTGGCACAGGGAGCCTCTACTGGCTGCCCTAGCCTTGCTTGCTCACAGGGAAGTGGGTTCTGCTTGAGCAGTGGTTTCACAGCAATCCATGTGCTCTCAGGCCAGGGTATGGGGGTGCTTTGAATTTCAGCCCTTGTTCTTTTTCTGTTTCCATCTCATGACAGTTTAATTTGCTCCACAGGCAGCCAGTGACCAAAAACACTTTCCGCCAGTACCGTGTGCTAGGCAAGGGCGGTTTTGGAGAGGTGAGTGGCCAGTATTTCCTCTGTAAATACAGAGTGGGCAGGCGGAGTGCTGCAGGCTGCTCCAGCACTTGGAGGCAGGTGCTACTGGCTGTGGGATTTTTATGAGATGTTTCTTTGGGCTCTGTATCAGACTTTGCTGTTCTTTAGGCCTTGCATTATCTCAGTTCCCTCCTGATAGACAAGGGCTCCCATCTTGCAGACACAGGAGGTGCAGAAGGTGGTGGCACTGAGTAGGCAGCATGTACTTGGTGGTGCCTGGATAGAGAATAATTTTTTCCCCAGTCTCTTAACAGAGGAAACTGCAGTCCTTAAAACTGTCACTCCTTCATGCTTCCTTTTGTTTCTAGACTGGCCTTCTGTTTTTGCAGGCACCAGCCATGGTGTCTGCTACAGGTGGCAGGGCCATTTCATCCCTCTGCTCCTTATCTGTGACACCTTGAAGCGTTGCTGTTTCCTGTGTCTTTGTGCTCCTTGCTCACCTCAGGGTGGAGCTGAAACCAGGACAGTCTGCACCTTCCTGTGCCTCACTCCAAGAGCAGAACCTAGACCCCCACCCTGGAAACAGCAGTGGGAAGGTGTTGAGCCTTGTCTCCCACTCCAGGTTTGTGCCTGTCAAGTGCGTGCCACAGGGAAGATGTACGCCTGCAAGAAACTGGAGAAGAAACGGATCAAAAAGCGGAAGGGAGAAGCCATGGCCCTGAATGAGAAACAAATCCTGGAAAAAGTGAACAGTAGGTTTGTAGTAAGTACATAGGAATTGCTCTCACTTTGCTGCAGTGGTTGGTTCTTCCCACAGCCAGCTGGCCTGGCTCTTTGCTCCTCACTCTGTGTGGAAAGGCTGGAGGAGCAGGACTGCCCCTATGGAGCAGGGTCCTGGTCACAAGGCAGGACCTCCCATTGCCTCCACAAAATGACTTAAATGCCTCCAGACTGCCAAATGGGCTAAAGCCTAGCCCTGTGCTTTGTGGTGGATAGCCCTCTCCCTGGCTGTGCAGAGGTGTGGACAGTCTGAAACCTCCCACTGCAGAGTATTCATCAAACAATTCCCCAGGGTTGCTGCTGGGTGCTGTTTGCCCCCAGAGGGGAACAGTTCTGGCTCAGGGAGATGAGTGTCCTCCCTGTCTGAGGAAAGCTGGGGGTGTGCAGGGACTACTGGGTACTTCCAAATCTTCCCTGAGTTTGAAAACCCACTGTCCTCTCTACAAAAGCTCGTCCTATTGCTGCCCATACCCTGGCTTCTTAGGTGACAGAGTGCCCATCAAAGTGTGGGTGCCTCCCTCTTCCAGCTGTGTCTTCTAACAGCCTTTCTGCCCTGATTGCAGGTGAGCTTAGCCTATGCATATGAAACTAAAGATGCTCTCTGCCTAGTGCTGACCCTCATGAATGGAGGGGACCTCAAGTTCCATATCTACCACATGGGGGAGGCTGGCTTCGAGGAGCCCCGGGCAGCTTTCTATGCTGCTGAGATCTGCTGTGGCCTCGAGGACTTGCACCAGGAGAGGATAGTGTACAGGTGCGTGCTTCCTGGCCCCAGCAGGGAGACTGGCTGCAGGAGCAGGAACGTTCCTGCTGCCCCTACTAGCACAGCTGGGACTGTCTGCTCAAGAAAATAAGCTCAGGCTTGAAAGCAGGATAGAGCTGGGCGAGAGGGGATCAGGAACAGAAAGCTGATCTCACTGGAGACTCAGAAAGGCATAGCCTGGCTTCCTAGTGCTGGTGAAAGATCACTAATAGGATGTGAGTTCTTGTGATTGCCTCAGGCAGTGTACTTGGGTGCTCAACTACACAACCAGTATTGACACTAGAACAAAGGATAAGCAGCCACCATAGGCTCAAGACTGGGAGTTGGGTAGGAAAGAAGACAAGCGGAGTGTATTGTACTTGAGAACTGTGTGATGCCTTGGGTCAGAAGGTCCCTTCTTGTCTTATCTGTGCCTTGACCCAGGACAGGGCAAGCGGAGGAAACCTCTGCTCCTCTCTTGCATGGCCTGCCTTATCTGCAGTTCTGCTGTTCCTTCTGCAAAGGAAGTAGACGCAGGCTCAGTGACTCCTGGAGGAGGGGTGAAGGTTGCTCTATCTGGGAGGGGAATCTTACAGGGCTAATTCCAGGGTCAGGGCTGCGTACAACAGGCCTTTGCAACCCTCTGCTACTTCCCTGTGATTTCTTGAGATGTTACGATCCCTGTGTCCTTTGCTTCCATAACTGGCTTCTTGTTGATCAAGTCTCTTCTTTCCTAGGGATCTGAAGCCTGAGAACATATTACTGGATGACCATGGTGAGTGCATGGCCTAGGTCCTTTTCTTATGCTTGAGTCAGGGTTGCTTTGAGTTCTGGGCAACTTCAAATATTGTCCCGTGACTTTGATTTGTTATCTTGTGCCCTCCTCTGTGCAGGTCACATTCGCATCTCAGATCTGGGCCTGGCTGTGCACGTGCCTGAGGGCCAAACAATCAAGGGACGTGTGGGAACAGTTGGCTACATGGGTAAGTGATCCTGGTTTAATTAAAAAGCTGCCTCTCACTGCACTGTACTGTATTCTTCCTGACCTCACATTTTGTTCACCCCTGCTTCTGAATAGCTCCAGAGGTGGTGAAGAATGAGCGCTACACGTTCAGCCCAGACTGGTGGGCACTGGGCTGCCTGGTGTATGAGATGATTGAGGGACAGTCCCCGTTCCAGCAGCGCAAGAAGAAGATCAAGCGGGAGGAGGTGGAGCGGTTGGTGAAGGATGTGCAGGAGGAGTACTCAGAGAAGTTCTCGCCCTCCGCCCGCTCCCTCTGCACCATGGTACGAGTGCAGCCCTGTCCCCTACCCCCCACTTTGCGCACAGCAACCAAACATCTGGACTGCTCCCTGTAGAGGCACAGGTTGGAAGGAGGTTCCCTTGTTGTGGCTCTGGTAGCATAGTGCAGGAGGGTCTAGAGTGCCTTAATTCCTCACTCATAGATGCCCTGTGAGCCCATGTTGTTTCTGGAGACATACTGCAAGAGTCCATGAACCTCAGGACTGCTCCTGCCCAAAGTGCTGTGCCTGGGGCACTGATTTCCTTGTGTTACAGCTCCTGTGCAAAGACCCTCTGGAGCGCCTGGGCTGCCGAGGAGCTGGGGCTAGGGAGGTGAAGGAGCACCCTCTGTTCAAGCACCTCAACTTCCGGAGGCTGGAAGCAGGCATGCTGGATCCGCCCTTCAAGCCAGATGTAAGTGCCTGTCCACCTCCTGACCTCTTCAGTCACTGATACTGTCAAGGGAAGGAGCCCTGCATTGGCTCACCTGAGGGGATGGGGTCCATTGTTTTTGGGGCTGCTGCTCAGGCCATGCACCTAAGGGTGGGCTGCTGGTGGGGTCTGGCCAGCGCTCCCTGCCTGGCAGAGCAGAACTCAGGCAAGCAGGTGGAAGGGGATCATGCTTGGCCAGTATTCATGTCGTTTCAGTGGGTGTTATCACTGTGCAGCCTGGCATTACAGCAATGTTTGTGCTGTTTAGCCCCAGGCCATCTACTGTAAGGATGTTCTGGACATTGAGCAGTTCTCTACAGTGAAAGGAGTGGAACTGGAGCCCACGGACAATGACTTCTACCAGAAGTTTGCTACAGGAAGTGTGCCTATTCCTTGGCAGAATGAGGTGGGTGGGAACTAGCACGTGCACCAGTCCTTTTTCTGTAGGACAGGTCTTTGCCCCTGCCTGTGCTTCACCGTGGCTGGGTGCAGTGCCCTGCAGGGCAGACAGCAGGAACTCTCTGCTGTCCTTGTGCTCTGCTGGGCCCTTAGTTGACAGGCTTTGCGTGGCAGTTGCTGCAGCCATGTTTGCCCTCTTCCAGATGATTGAGACAGACTGCTTCAAGGAGCTGAATGTGTTCAGCACAGATGGCACAGTGCCCCCAGACCTGGACTGGAAAGGGCAGCCTTCACCACAGCCCAAGAAAGGGTTACTCCAACGCTTCTTCAGCAGACAGGTAAGAGTGCTTGCCCAGCATTTCTTGCTCAGCCCCGAGCTCCCTCTCATCAGTGCAGATCTGTCAGGAGTGTGGGCATGTAGGGGCAGTAGATATGAGCCCCCATGCTGGGCTGAATCCCAGGGCTCTCAGGAGGTGCCGTGTGAGGCTGCAGGGAGCCACCCGTTGCCTGGCTGACATTCACACTGCTGCATGTTGAGGGGGCTGGTATGGAGTGTCCTGGCTAAACATGCTGCAGTTGCACAGAGAGAGTGATGCTGCTGACGGCACTAAAATAGCAAGTCTTCTCCCTTCCTACATGAATAATACCATCCCTGAAGAAGACCTTCATCTTGCTGTGGGCACTGTGGGCTCCTGGGATACCTGCAACATTTCTACTAGATCTTGAGCAGACAGAGAGAGCAATGCTTTCTAGGGATGAGTTGAACAGAAATATCGTGCATCTGCTGTGGGCTTTGCCTGCCTGTATGTCTCCTCTGGGCCAGAACAGTCTCTGCCTTCTTTCCAGGACTGGCAGAGTCTGGGCTGCTGCCTGAACAGCTGCTAGCAGCTGTGGCACTTGAGCGTATTTGGCTCTGGCCTGCTCTGGACCCACTCCCAGTCACCCGGTGCTGACTCTGAGTTCCCCATCGAGTTCCCATTTGTGCCTAACTGTTCAGTCTGCTGGGAGACACAGCTCTTCCGTAGGCAGGCAAGACCTGCGCAAGGATGGGCTGCCTGGGGTGGGGGTTGAGCTGTGATTTGCCACGTTTTCTCTTTCCAGAGGTGAGCAGTCTCTCCTGGCTGCTCTGCTCAGGGAAATACCTGGTGGCCCACGGACATGGCAAGATCTGGGAAAGTGTTGTCCTTCAGTGCCTAACCCCTTCCCCCAGCACAGCACAAGCTGCTTGTTGTTCTAACTGCCCCCTGAGCCACTAATCCTGCTCCCTGCTCTTGCTGCCTTCCCCACTGTGGGGGAAGATTTACCCTCAGCTTGAGCCAAAGCTGCCCCTATACTGCTGCAGCTGGGAGCTTTGCTCCCACGGGGCTGCGAGAAGGCCAAGGTTCCCTTCTCTCTTTGGAAGGGTTGAGACACTGTGAAGAGTTTGGCATTGTCCCATGCTCAGGCTCCCTCCCCAGGGCTTCAGCTGCTTTCTTTGACCTGATGAGCCCTGAGTGGGAAAGGCTGTATGCGCTGGCACTGAGCTGTCCCCCTGGGTGGCTGTAGTCTGTGGAGTCCATCTTCCTCCCAGCTTCTGAGCCAGTCAGCTATGCACTCGCAAGTATGTCTTGCTGGGAGCTGAACCCCAAGATACAGCTTTGTTTCTCTGCCAGAGGGCAGCTGTAGACTGGGTCGTGTGACTGTGCTTACCCTCTGCTTGCTGTGCTCCTCTCTCCCTCCCTCTCGTTGCCCCTTCTGACTTCAGGACTGTTGTGGGAACTGCAGCGACAGTGAGGAAGAGCCCACCCGGCTGTAGAGCACAGCCTGTTCTCCAGCCCCTGGGACCCTCCTGCCTCTCCGGGTGCCCAGAAGAACAACAGCCCAGCCTGAAGGACAAGGTAGCAGTGGCCCCACGAGGTGGATTTGTTTACAACTTTACATGTCTTTTTCTGAAGACTGTGAGGATGGCTCCAGCACTGGCAGCAGCACGTGGCACCTCTGGCTGCGGGTGAGCCATCATCCCCAGGACAGAACTGCACACTTCTGAGTGCTGCTGCCCACCCACTGCCGCTCCCCTCTGGGGCCAAGGGCGGGAAGGAGGGATTGTGCTGGCGTGGGCCGAGGCCAGGCTGGAGCAGCTCTGTTGACACATTCCACGGTGTCGAAGTGGCACTGCAGGTTTGGTGTATATTTATATGTCAGTCTGTACATATCACATGTCAGTTTTTAATCTATGGGTGGGGGCCTGCACTGCCCCCACTCTGTCACAGGCACAAGTGTCCTCCTATGGGGGGAGCGACGGTCCCAGCTTTGTACCTGGGAGTCCTGGGCAGAGGCCTTCCGTGCCTTGAGGTGCCTAAAGCATCTTTCCTGGACCTTTCTGGCCCTGCTGAGGCGTCCCTGGCTCCAGAGGAGTCCATTGCTCAGCGGTGAGGTGCAGGAAAATGCTGTGCCAAAGCATCTCTCGTTGCATCCTGGCAGGAGAGCATCACTGCCTCATCCCTGCTTCCCTGCCTGCCGGAGCCTGCTTTCTCCTGCCTTGTCTCACACATGCTGCCAGCTCCTGGGCGCTGCTCCTGGCCCCTCCAGCCTGCTGGCAGCCTGCCTGCAGCACAGCACAACGCAGCCACTCCCCCAGCACCTGCCCAGCAGCTGGACCTGAGGGAAATCCCTGACCCTGTGTGGTGCAGGGTTGCCCCAGCGCAGTCCCACGAGCTCGGCTGGCTTGCTGGGCACACAGGCAGGCCCCAGTCCTGGCTTGGTTTTGGTGGCTGTGCTCCTGAGGTGCAAAGCTCTGGCAGGGGGGACTGTCCCCTGCTGAGGGCTATGACCAAGTGAGTGGGAGCAGGATCCAGCAGAGCTGTGCCTGAGGGCATCAGTACAGGGGCCTGAGCCTCCCAGGGGATCGTGTGTGTCCCCAGGGAGCTCAGCCTGGTTCTGCCCCGTCCTCATCCTGTCCTGTCCTGTTCATATGTGTCCATCTGTGTTCCTAGCAATAATCGGTCTTGTGTGTGTGTATGTGTGTGTACACGTGTGTGTGCTGCTGCCCTGTGCTCGTTCTGAGCCAGGCCCCATGGCAGGGCTGAGCACCAACTTGGACCTGTGGTATCATTTGCTTGCCTTGCACTAAAATTTGAAAGTATTCACATTTTTAACCTCTTGTGACGCGTAAGATTTGCTGCGCCTCGTGTCTCACTCCACCCTGACCCAGCAGCAGCACAAAGTGTGAGCAGCGTTGGCCTTGTCACGTTTTGGGCAGGGCTTTGCTTACGGTGGGGGCTGCAGGGGCACAAAGCCTCGCACCGCTGCTTGTCCTCTGCTGCCATCCCTTTGGATTGTGTCCCCTGGGCAGCCCTGGAGCTGAACCCACTGTGTGTGAGGCTGAGTGCTGCTCGCTGCCCCTTACGCAGGGGCAAGGGGCACAGCGTTCTGTGGATGCACACCCAGGGTTTGGGGCTGCATGGCAGCCACGAGGGGATGCAGGGGGCCGGCCTGGCTGGGGCCGTGTGGGGTAAGGTGAGCTGGGAGCCCGGTGCTGGTAGCAGGGCTGCTGGGAGCCTCATGCGCAGCGCGGGGCGGCCGCGCACAGCTGTGCAGGGATGAGAATAGCAAGTAGGGAGCGGTAGCTAGGGAACAGTTGCCATGGGAGCGGGCTGAGGAGGAGTTCTCACACTCTGAGGGGGCATCTTGGGGTAAAATCCAGGAATTCTCTGCAGCTCTGGAAGAAAGGAAGGCATTGGGGGGGAGGGGTGGGGGGCAGAGAGCTGCACCCATGGCCCAGGGCTGGTGCTGCTGCCACTTGGCACTGCCTGGCCTGCAGCACCCGGGCACAAAGTCCTGGGGCCACAGTTTGTTGGTGGGCACCATAGCTCTGCCAGCAGCGCTGGGGCACTGAGCATCCCATAGAGCCACAAACATCACACGAAAAGCACTTGGCTTTGCCCTGCACTGTCCCAGCCCCAGGGGCTGAGGGTCCCTCGCCCCCAACTGTGTGCCCGTAGGTGGGGAGCAGCGTACAGCGCCTGTGCTGCTGCACAGCCCCCGGCAAAGGCCCGCACAGCGAGCCGGGGCCAAGCAAAGGGACCCCGGGTGAGCTGGGGGTGGTGGCGAGGGGCTGCGGGGTGCCCAGCGCCCTGCCTCGAGCCGTGGGGTGATGGAGGCAGCTCCGCGCACGATTTTCAGGGGTGAAGGATGCTCTCAGCTGTTGCCTGGGCAACGGCTCCTCCTCCAGCCCACCATGTGGCTCAGGGAGCGCTCCCCCGCCTGCCTTCCTTCCCCCCCCACCCCTTCCCCCCCCCCCCCCAGCCGCCGTGGGGAAGGCAGCTCCCGGCCCCGGGGCTGGCGGGGCCGCCGGCCCGGCTCCCACCGCCCGCCCTCGCCCTGCCCCGACGATGCCCGTCGTGCCCCGCTCCCCACCCGTGCCCGCGGGGAGCCCCCCAGCCCCACCGCCCGCCCCCAGCGCTGCCCCGCGTCCGCCGAGCCGTGCCGCGCCGTGAGAGCCGGGATCCAGCGAGGTGAGTGACGGCCGCAGCGACGGGGACCGCGGGGACGAGGCCGGCACACGGCTTCTCTCGCGGCACGGCGGCGGTGCCCGCGGTTCCCGGCCCGGCCCTCGTCCACGGCGCGGAGGAGGATGTCCTTCCGGCCGGGCCGGGCACGGCAGCGCGCCCGGCGCCCACGGAGAGGAAGCGGCGGCGGTGTCACGGCCGTGGGGCAGCCCCGCATCGTGGCACCGCCGCGTGCCCGGCTCCGGGCAGCCCTATGGAGCCGCGGACTCGTGCCGGTGCCGCTCCTGCCCCGCGCCCACGCGGCCGTGCTCCCAGCGCAGCCACTGCCCGGCACCGCCACGGGGTGGCCGTGACAGCGGCTCGGACGTGCCGTGGAACGGCTGGCGATGGTCCCCCCCCCACCCGCGGCGTGCCCTGAGGGGATATGTGGCACGGAGCCCTCGGTGTCCAGTGCCACCTCTGACCCTGCAGCCCGCACCGGGGCCGCCGTCGGCCGCCGTGGGTCACGCGGCTGCCGGGGTGGCTGCCCCTGCGCCGCCACCGTCCCCGCGTGTCTGTCACCGTGGATGTGCGGGCGCGGTTGGGTGGCACCCCCACGGCAGCCACCCCAGGGCGACGGCACTGCCACACCGTGCGGGGCTGCCCCCTCCCGCTCCGCGCGGCTCAGCCGGGACTCCCGGCAGGATCCCCTCCGGGCACCGCGCTCCCGTTCGCCCTCTCCCCACTCCCTCCCCGGGGCCCCAGTCGTTCCCCGCCGGTGGTCGCGGGTCCCGGGGCGGGGGGGAGCGGGGGGCTCCGCCGGCTGCCGGGTCCCTCCCCGAGCCGAGGGCGGGGCGGAGCGGCGGGGCGGGAGCCCGGGCGGGGCGGCGCGCGGCGGCGGCGGCGGCGCGGGAGCGCTCACCGGAGACAAAGGCAGCGCCGGGAGGCGGCGGCGGCGCCGCGCACCGGGCGCGCACCGGGATACACCCCCCCCCTCTCCCCCGCCGCCGCCGCCCTATGGAGCCGCCGCCCGCAGCCTGAGCCACGTGCGCCGCCGCCGGTAACGGGAGCCGCGGAGGGAGCGGGCGCGGAGATCCCGCCTGTTGCGCGGCGGGGAGGGGAGCGGGGCCGGGGCGGGGGCGCGCGGGGCCGTCGGCACCGGGAAACGGAGGAGGAGGAGGAGGAGGGAAGCGCCCCCGCCCCGGCGGAAACGCGCGCTCCCGGTGGGAGGAGGAGGAGGAGGAGGAGGAAGGGGCCGCCGTGCCCGGCACCGGCAGCGGGGAGGTCCCCGCCGGGCGTCCCCATCCCGCCCCCCGCAGGCACCGCGTGGGGATGCACCGGGCACCGGGACCCAGGCCGGGGTCAGAGGGGGACGGGGTGGGCCCGGCCGAGGTCAGAAGGGGTCGGGACGGCTCTGGCCCGGTTCCCGAAGGAGCCGCGTGGGTGTCCCCAGTCCTCACGGCACCGCCGCTCCCCGAACACCCCCGGCCCCGACGTTCCCTCCCCGCCGCCATCCCCGCTGTGTCCGCCCCCGGTCCCTAGCAGCTGCCATTCCTCGCAGTCCCCAGCCCTGCCGCCGCCGTCCCCTGCTCTGTTACAGCCGGGTCTAGCGAGCCCTTAGCCGGCAACGCCAGATCGCGCTTCCCAAGGAAGGGGACCCTGCTCCCCAAAAGCGCTCCCTCTGCTCCCCCGGCAGCGGAGCGGCCCCCACCCCCCGGAACAGGGTCGGAGCGTGGCTCCCCAGCCCCGCCGTTCCCCTTCCCTCCTTCCTTCCGGCTCGGCCCTCCGACCCGCTGCCCTCCTCGCGTCCCCTGCAGCTCCCGGTCACGCTGTGTCCCTGCCGCGATCCCTCCCTGGGCGCATTGGCAGTGCCCTGTGCCGCCCGGGGACCCTTTGCTGCTGGGCAGCACGTGGCACGGCCGTTCTCTCCCTGTCCTCAGCTGCTGCTCCGGCGCTCGCGCACCTCTCCGTTCCCCCATTGTGTTTTCTCCCACATCGCGATAATAATAATCCTGACGGGTGCTTACGTGCCGGTCTGCAAGCACCCATGGGTGCTGTGTGCAGCCCCCCTCCCCCCCCGGGCATGGTGCTGAAGGTGACCGAGCTGTCAACTACCTACAGCCGAGTGCTGCGCTGAGGTGACGGTCCCAGTGCCACCTCCTCCCAGATGTCCCCAGCGCTGCCGTGTGCCCCCTGCAGCCACGAGGCCACCGATGGTTGTGGTCCATGCACCGTGTGCTGCAGCTGCTCACTCCTCCCTTGGGACACCCCGTGGCACCCTATGGGCACCCCATGGGCACCCTATGGGCACCCTGTAGCACTGTGATGCTTCAGAGCAGCCGTGCATTTGGGGCACAGCAGGCAGGAGGATGCCGCATGGCCTTGAGGGCATCAAGGCGCAGCCCCTCGTGGCGGGGTGGTGGGTGCTGGGGAGACGTGTGGGGGTTGTGGGGCTGCACGTGTGGGGCGAGGCGCCGTGGGAACGCTCACGTTGGCGTCTGTCTCGTTGCAGGGTTTCCCCCAACCCCGTTCCCGTTGACCCCCTCCCAGCGATGGGCAGTGGCTGGGCCGGGCACCGTGCCATCCCCGTGCCCCCCCGCCTGACCCAGCCCCGCGGGCCCATGGCGAGGACGGAGCCCTGACGGCGGATGCCCACGGGCCAGGAGGAGACGGCGGTGGGCACGGCATGGGGAGGCCATCGGCCAGCTTGAGCGCGTCGGCCCTACCGCCGCTCTGAGCACCCCGACCCCAAACCCGAGGGCAGGGAGAGGCGGGGGCCTCCCGCACGGGCCGGAGGCGAAGATGGTGATGTCCCAGGGCACCTACACCTTCCTCACCTGCTTCGCCGGCTTCTGGCTCATCTGGGGGCTCATCGTGCTGCTGTGCTGCTTCTGCAGCTACCTGCGGCGGCGCGTCAAGCAGCAGCAGGAGGAGCGGCTGCGGGAGCAGAGCCTGCGTGCGCTGGAGCTGGAGCCGCTGCACTACGAGGGCTATGGGGGCAGCCCCCCCGGCATGGCCGTCCCCCACCGCCTGCGCCTGGAGCCCCACCACCACCACCACCACCACCACCACCCCCACATCCCACCCCCCCGGCCCTGGAGCTGCCGGCACGGTAAGGAGCGGCCGCGGAGCGCGCGTCCCCCCCAGTGGGGAGCACGGCGATGCGGGGGCCACGCTGACGCCCAGGGGGGGCTTTGCCCGACAGAGTCGGACCTGTCGAAGCCGCCGTGCTACGAAGAGGCGCTGCTGATGGCCGAGCCCCCCCCACCTTACAGCGAGGTGCTGATGGACACGCGCGGGCTCTATCGCAAGATCAATGCGCCCTTCCTGAGCCACGAGCGGCTGGAGAAGCAGGAGCAGCCCCCCAGCTACAAACCCCTCTTCCTGGACACCGGCTACGGCTCTGCGCTGCACCTGCCCCGCTCAGCCAGCCCCGGGCCGGCCTGCCCGGACCTCTACCTGCAGGCAGAGTGCTCCCCGCGCATGTTCCCCAGCTGGACGGACTCGGAGCTCAGCAGCAGGGACACCTTCGAGCCGGGGCCGTGGCACCTGCCAGTCTCCATGCCCCTGTTCGGCAGGACTACGGCTGTCTAAAGGAGGGGTCGCAGCCACACAAGGGTGCCCCTCTGGCACGGAGGGCCCTCCGTGGGTACCCCGTCCCCGGCGCGGGCCATCGCCGCCAGCGCGGAAGGGGCTGGTTCCCCCTCTCGCCCCCACCCACCATCCCCTGCTGGCACCCCTGCGGCCGGGGGGGGGCTTGGAGCCGGGCTCGGACTCTGCTCTGTTTCTTATTTTGTTTGTTACAGTTTGAGAATAAAAGTTTGTGGATCCGGCTCGCCTCGGATCCGTCGCCACACAGGGCAGAAGGGACCCCCCACCCACAAATCCCCTTCCCCCCCCCCCCCCCCCCGCACATCCCCCCCCCTCACCCCCCCAGCAGGCAGCAGCCCCCGCGGGAGTCGCTTTATTTATTAACATACATCAGCACGCCGCCGTTACAGAACTTGTGCTTTCCAAAAAACAGTTATACTGTATGGAGGGGGGGGGGGCAAGCGAGGGGTGAAGTGGGGAGAGGGAAAAAATGGGGACGGGGCAAGCCCTGCACTGGGGGGGGGCTCCTGGCAAGGAGGAGGGGGGGGTCCCACATCCCTGCAGTGCTTTGGGGTGGGGGCACCGCCGGCCGCAGCCTTGCCTCGGTGGGGTCACTTTATTGCCATATTCATTTATTATTATTATTATTATTCCTTTTTTTTTTTTTTAAACTCGTGCAAAGTACTGGGGAGGAAGGGGGGAGGTGGGGGGGGGCAAAAAGAGAACGGGGCCCCCATCCCACAGCCGGGCACCACAGGGGTCTCATGTAACCCCCCCCAAGATGGGGAGCTGGGGTGGGGAGGGGCCTACGAGGGGATCATGGGGCAACTTGGGGGGGTGGGGAGGGAAGGGCTGACACGTCTCCTACCGACAACTTATAAAAGAGAAAGAGACGGGGGGGGCTGTAAAAGGCACCCCGGGGTGCTGCGGGGTGGCCCCCCCAGCTCCCATCCCGCGGGGCCCCGAGTGGGGAGGGGTCCCCGTCCACGGCCGCTCGCACCCCGCGCCGGCGGGGCCTCCGGGCTGCAGCGGGGCTACAGGCCACCCCCAAAACTCTCCTCCTCCTCGGGCAGCGGGTCTGCGTCCCAGCACGTGATGTCGATCTCTGTGGGGATGGGGTTTAGGGGCGCCCCACGGAGGGGACCCCCCCCCCAATTGCTGCTGTCTGCACTCACCTGGCGGCTTGTTGTAGAAGATGGGCTGTGGGGCTTTGGCCGATGGCTCCTCGGGAGGGGGGGCCTCCTCCTCCTGGGACTGGCTGAAGTAGCCCTCGCTGGCCTGTGGGGTTGGGGAGCTGCCATTTCCAGGTCCCCTCCCCCCCCCCATGCCCTCTCCCCAGCCCCACTGTGCAGTGACCCCGCAGCCCTCACCATGCTCACCTGCTCACTGCGGCCCACGGTGCCGTCCTTGGGACCCATCTCCCCATTGGTGATGGGGGGCACCTCGTGGCCCTCCTGGTAGCCCTCCTGGTAGCCCAGTGCTGTGGGATGGGGCCCACCCACCGTGGCCACCTCCTCCTCCTCCTCCTCTTCTTCCACCTCCTCGTGCTGCTCCGCATCGCAGAAGGTGGCGGGGGGCTCGGGCAGCTCGTCCAAGCCCAGCAGCGTGCCCTCCTCGGTGGGGACGGGTGGTCCTGCAGGGGTGTCGGGCAGGGGCCAGGTGCTGCTGGCAGCAGGGGCCGCGTCATCACTCTGCCACAGCTCGATGAGGGGCTCGGCCACACTGGGTGTCTCCATGGGCTGTGGTTCGGGCACAGCAGGCACCGGGGACGGCTCAGAGGGCTCCAGGGCCACCAGGTCCCCCAGCACATCAGCCCCCGCTGTCCACGCCGGCCTGGGGTCAGGGTCGGGCTCATCCCCTGGCGGCTCTGCGGCTTTGTCCTCGGGCCCAGGGAAGGGCCAGTGCTGCTCGGTCACCGCTGGCTCTGCCACCTGGGTGCTGGGGCTGGGGGAGTCTGCAAGGTGGGGAGAGCAGTCAGAGCCCACCCTGAGGATGGCTGGGGACAGGGTGGCAGATGGGGGGAGCTTTGGGCTGGGAGATGATGAAGGGAGATGGCGGGATGGGTAGGCAGCGATGGCATGCTCCAAAGAGGCAGCAGGACACGGTGGAGGCAAGAGGAGCACTGTGGAGGCGGAGGGGAGGGCTGGGAGCTGGGGGTCAAAGGGAGGTGAAGGGATGGGGAAGCACTGGGAAGTGCAGAATGGAAGGCAGAGATGCACCAGGGGATGCAAAGCAGATGGAGATTGCAGCAGAAGGTGCACCCGTGCAGATGTATTTCCTGGGATGCAGTGGGGAAGCGGGGAAGGATGCGCTGGGGAATGCGGCATATCCAGCAGGGACGCAGTGGGGACATGACAGCCATGGTGGGGATGCACTGGTGTGACACGGCACACACAACGGGGCATGCACCGTGGGTGCACCACAGACAGCAGGAATGCGGCGGATACGTGAAGTGCACCGCCGGCAGTGGGGATGCAGCAGCAGGGAGCAGCGGATGCGGCGCACGGACGGCGGGAATGCAACAGAGACCCATGGGATGCACCGGGCGATACGGCGAGGATGCACTGAGAGATGCAAAGGGGACCCCGGGGTGCAGCAGCAGAGGGTGCGGGTTTATGGGAGGGGATGCGCTGGGCAGCGCCAGCCCCTCGCCCACCTTTGGGCGTTGCCGGCGTCTCTTCAGCCGGGGCGCGGGCGCGCTGCTCGCCCAGCGGCGTGGAGGCCGGGCTGGACTCGCAGGGGCTGCAGCCCGCTGCCGAAACCTTTCGGTAGTCGGACTGGCTGCCTGCAGACAACGGAGACATGGCTTGGGGAGAAACATCCGCACTGGGGGGTGGATGCCTGAACGGGGAGGGACCAGAGCCCCAGAGCCCCACGCCACTCTGGCCAGAAGCTGTGAGACGCACGTTGCCACATACCCACCCCCGCGCTGAGTCCCTTCTGTGAGCAGGAGGGAGGCCCCCACGGGTGCAGCAAGCCCCGTGCCCCTCTGGGCATCGCTATGAGCTGCAGCCCCCAGCCCTGCCGTGGCACATGTCACCCGTACTTTGCCCCACTGAGCCCTGGCACAGCCTCTGCTCTCTGCAGGCACCACACTGTGCCCGCTTTCTCTGGCTGGAGAGGCACAGCACCGTATGCCCCCTTCTGCCTCATAAGGCACAGCTCCACACGGTTCTGGACGCAGCCTTGTCCATCACTCGCTGCCCCACAGGCAGAGCATCACGTCCCTGGGCACGGCTGTGCCCTGTCCCCATTTGTCTCCTGACGCATCGTGGGGCACTGGAGGTGCCCCTTGGCCCCCTGTGCTTGGCTGTCGGTCCCACAGCTCTGTCCTTACACCCCGGCCCTGTGAGCAGCAAGGCTGGGGAGGGGTGCAGGGCCCAAGAGGCTGTGCCCAGGGTCTCCCAGCTACCTACATGGGAAGAAAGAGGAGAGATTTGGGGTGCGGTGGCAGGTGATATAGGGGAAGGGGGTCCGCGGGGGGGAGGAGGAGGAGGAAGAAGAAGAAGGCGGCCCACTGTCAGCTGTCTTTATGAAAGGACAGTGCAGACGACCTGCATAGAGAAAGACAGACAGACGGACGGAGAGAGAGAGAGCAAAGAGATGGGTCAGTCCCTGCTCAGAGCGGCCGTGGTGGGGCCGGGACACTGAGGCACCAGGATGGGGAGGACAGCAGGGAGGCAGCACTGACAGTGGGACGGCAGGACAGCAGGACGGCAGGACAGAAGGACGGCGGGATGGGAAGCAGCACCAAGGCCGGGTGGGCAAAGGGGCCAGGACACAGCCTCGGAGCCATCTGTCTGCTCAGGCACAGCACATCCCTACAGCAGGAACCCACAGCACAGCCCACAGCAAAATGCACAGCGCTGCCCCAAGGCACAGCCTCACAGTGTTGCTCAAAGACACGACCCCACAGCACAGCCCCACAGCGAGAACAATCAGCACAGCCTCACTCCCCCCCCCCACCTCAGCACAGCCCCCTGGCACAGCACACAGAGTGACCCACAGCACAGCCCCACAGCGTGTCCCCACGGCAGAGGCACCCACCACAGCAGCCAGCCCCCAGAGCTTCAAGCAGAGCCCCAGGGCTGCACCCTGCACTGTGGGGCAGCCCAGCACCCCATGCCAGCCACCTCACCCTATAGCCAGCTCTCTGCAGAGGGTCCTGCTGCAGGGGCCAGCAGACACCACCAGACCCAGAATGGGAGTCCTACCCTGCTGTGTACACTCACCCTGGCACCGGGGACGCTTAGGCAGGTACACTATGGGGTACACAATGCGCCCCAGATGCATCCGGACAGGGCCACGCCACGTGCCCCACATCAGCCCCACTGCTGCGGCACAGCCCCAGCCCCACCTCTGCCCACTTCAGCTGTCCAAGCTTTCTTCCCAAGCCAGCACTCAGTCCCCAAGATGCCATCACAGCCAGACAGTGGGGCAGAGGACACCCAGACACAGGCAGTTTGAGCCCCCCCACTGCAGGACCCCTCTCTGCAGCCACAGCCCTGTCCCAGCAGTAGCAGGCCTACCCGAAGAGCTGTGGCAATGGTGGTGCCGAGCAGAATGACCGCAGTCCTCCCAGTACCCAGAACCACAGCAAAAGTGGCAGCAGAGGACACCCACCCCTCTGTGGCTGAGCTGCGAGTGCCCCGGCAGCACTGCATTCACCGGCGCTGCATCCCCTGAGCCCCTCAGCCCCTCACCTGTCCTGTGGCTGCCTGGTGAGATGGCGTCACTGCTGCCCGATGCCACCCGCTCCTGCTGCTTGAAGAACTCCCGGGGGTTGTCGGGTCGCTGGGCAATGATGGCAGCGGCCTCCTGCAGGAGGGGGAGCAAGGCTGGGACCCCCAGCCCAGGCAGCAGGGTGCCGCCCCATGCCGGGTCCCTAACAGCTCAGGGTGCTGCGCTCACCTCCACCTCCGACTCCGATTTCCGGAGCTGCTGCCTGTCGTCCTCCTCTTGCTGCTCCCCCTGCGAAGACACGGCACCGTCACCCCTGACACCGCCATCCCCAGCACCACCACCCCGTTCCCAGCTCCACGTGGCACTTACAAAGATGGACTGCTCCTTCAGGCGCTGCCGGGCCTCCTCCGCCTCCATGCTCTGCTGCTTCCTCCTGCAATGGGGCCAGGAGCGGGGCTGAGCGTGGCTCCCCCCACCCCACAGAATCCCAACACCCCACACCCCGGCTCGCCCCGTGCCTGTGCTCCTCGATCTGCTCCTCGCGCTCCCGGTAGCGCCGCTCACGCTCCTCCTGCTCCAGCCGCTCCTGCTCCATGCGCTCCTGCTCAAACCGCAGCCGCGCATCCAGCGCCTTTTTCCTCTCCTCCTCCTTACGCAACTCCTCCTCTTTCTGTAGGTGCAGGACACGGGGCCATCAGCCCATGCCTGGGGACGACCTCACACCCTCTGCCCATCCCTCACTGTCCCACCTTGGCTTGTTCCCAGAACTGCTCCCGGTTGAGCCGCTTCATCTCCACGGTGGCGTCGGTTTTCTGGTAGGTCGTGCCCTGGGACGGAGCAGAGTCAGGGGGTGGCAGGGACAGGGCTGGGATCAGTGCAGGGGATGCCCTGGCCGTGGGGATGCGGCCATGGGGACGTTACCACGGGCTCGGCGTTCTCGTCCTCGCGCAGCCGCAGGCGGTGCAGCACAGGGCTGGAGACGCGTGCCAGCCCGTTGGAGAGCCGCTGCCCGATGGCCCCCGGGTCAATGTCCTCCACGCTGCTGGCGTTGACGATAACATCCACACCCTGGGGAGGGGGTAAAAGCCATCAGAGACCCCCCACCCAGTGGGTCCAGTCCCCATCCCCGGCATCACCCACCTGGAAGAACTCTGCGATCTTGGCCACGTGGCTGGCACAGGCACACTTGCGAGCGTCGGGCACGTCCTCACCCACCTACATCAGCAGGGTGGAACTGAGCAGGGGGGGTCTGTGTGCCCCCACCACCCTGCTGACAACCTGCACCCTCCCAAGGCCAATCTTTTGTGCCTCTCTGCAATGGCCCTGGCACAGGACCCCCAGCTTAGCAGGAGGTGTCCCCATGCTGCCCCACTCACCCAGTTGACGAGGACATATTTGGGGAGCACGGCCTGGGGCTCCTTGACGCTGCAGAAGCCGTACATCACCTTCTGGATCTCGAAGTGGCCAGAGAGCTCCAGCAGACCCCCTCCTGGCACAGTGCACAGCACTCTCAGCACAAGGCAGCCCTGTACCAGGAGCTCTGGCCAGGATGGAGGCTGGATGACAAGACCTTACCTCCTGATGCTGCCAGCTTCAGGTCATCAGAGCCATCCTCATATGTGTAGAGGGCCCTGGGGGGTACAAGAGGTGAGAATGACCCTGCCCAGCATAAGGCAGCCTCCCCACCTCCCCTTCTGCTAGTGACACTGAGTCCAGGGGAGGGATGGGTCTGGGGACCCGCGGTCCCTTTAATCTGCCATCACACAAAGGGTCCAGCACAGACTCCATAGCACAGGGGAACTTCTGCACACAGAATGTGGGGCAGGGCTCTCCTCCCTACCCCACTGCTCACAGCTAAAGAGTGAGGTCCCAAAGAAGGGGACAGAGGGGTCACTTGGGCACAGGGACTGGCTGGGTGCTGCCACACTCATCCCACGTGATGCAGTGCTCCCAGCTGCCCACGCACCCATCCCTGCCCCACAATCCCATGGGGTCAGCTGGCTCTAGGGACAGCCCTGAGCCGGCATGGGGCTGCTCACGTTCCTGGCTGCGTGAGCCTCTGGCCCGCCAGGCACCAGGCCGGGGGAGGACGCCGGAGCTCCAGCAGCAGCAAATCAATGTGCCGCCGGGGTGTGCTGGGGCCGTCATGGAGACTGTTCCTTGGAAACCATTCCCCGCAGCTGGGAAAACCCCCTCGCACCCCCGCTGTGCCCCAATAAGCCCACCCGGTGCTCCACAGGACCCCCTGCACGTCCCCAAGTGTGGGTAGGCGGCAACGTGGGGGAAGAACGCTGTGCCCTGAATCGGTCCAGGGCGGGTGGGCGAGGGGATGGCTGTTGCTAGGCAACCAGCATCCTCCGTCACCATGGCAACCCCCCATCCCAGCTGGGATGCAGCTCGCCCCGATGACGAGGTGATTAGTGGAGGGGAGCGGGGGAGGCATGCAGGCAGCAGGGACCTGGCGGGCACCCAAAACCACCACCGTCACGCGCTGCGCCCAGGGAGCCGGGGCCAACCGTGCCGGACTCCCCCCCCCCAGCCCCCCCCAAAATAATCCATTCGCCGGGTGGGCGGGCAGCTCTGCCGACCGGCAGCAATGGAGTGCCAAAATCCCTGTGGTGCTGGGGAGGGAGGAGCCCACCCGAGTTGGTGGCTTCCAGGAAGGGGATGGGGAGCGGGGATGGGAAGTGGAAATGGTGAGGGAAAGCAGGGATGGGAGCAGGAATGGGAAGCGGGTGCCCCCCCATGGGCAGAGCCCCGCACCGAAGCCACACAGCTCCATTCTGGGCCTTGACTGCCTCCTTCCAGCTGAGAAACGGTGGGCATTTAGGGCCTTGCCTAACAAAGAGGGAGAAACAAGGCTCCCTCCGCCCTGCAGCACCCATAGCCCCCGATCTCCCCCCAGCCCTGCTCTTGCAGTGAGCCACAGATAATTGCACCAACAAGATTGACTTTAATCCGCACATCCAAATCCCGCTAATCGGCCGCCTGAGCTGGCGCAGCTCCTGGGCTGGAGGAGCAGGGTGGCTGCACGGCCCTGGAAAAGGTGGCAGCTCCAGCTCCAGCCCCGCTCTATTCCCCCAGGGATGGGGCTGCAATGTGGGGGGCTGCGGGCAGGACCGGGGGGTTCATAAAGCAGAGCGAATAGGATGTGAAAGTAGGGCGCAGCCAAGGCATCGCAGCCAGGGCACCCGCTGCCTGCTGCACACCCCCAGCCCCCCCCATGCAGGGCAGCACTCCGAGCACAGCACTGCTGCCAGCATCCTGAGATGCCTGAGGTTCATTGCCCTCAGAACAGACCCTGTCCCTGCACCAGGAAGGACAGTTCCAGTGCTCCCGGCCCCCACGCAGAGCTCAGAGCATCACCACGGGCAGGGGCCAACAGCACCACGGCCCCAACGCCCTCCACGCTTCTATCCTCCCACAAAGCTGCCCCAGCATCTGAGCTTTGGGATCACCCATGGGTGACACAGGGACAGGCGGGGAGCAGGGATGCTCGTGGACGGAGTCTCACCATCACTGCCCCTCTGCAGCCCCCATTGCTCTGTGCCAGACCACAGCGGCGCTCCCGCAGCCGTCAGCCCCCCATGCGGGGTCGGGAATTGGGGGTGCCCCGTTCTGCCTGCCCCAAGCCGGGCACATGTGTTTCCAATGTGGCTGCGAGCTCCAGGGAGTCGGCGTGCTCAGAAAGCAGCACCAAATTCCTTTCCTATCGAGTAATGGGCCCCAGCAGCCTCCGCGAAGCCAGGGAGGGGGAGGGGAGCCTCGGACCCTCCAGGACTGGGCTCGGGGCGGGGGAAATCCCAGACTAAACATCCCGTGGCCACGGGGATCCCGGCATCCCCCGAGCTAGCCTGGAACTGCACTCAGCAGTGTCCTGGCAGCCCCGGCTCACTCTGCCCAGTGCCAGCACTTTGGGACGGTCTCACCAGCCATGATGGGCGTACGGTCCCCCAGCACCGCTCTCCATCCCACACCAAGGATGGGCACCAGGCCCTGCAGTGGGGATGCTGCTCCTGCCGGCACCGGGCACCACAGATGATGGTGGGCTGGAGGGGATGGGGAGCACGGGGCGAAGCTCAGCCACAATGAAGGAGCCGTGGGGTTCGGTTCTGGAAGGGGGGTGGCCCGCTCCCAGCGCTCGCCTTCCCGGGAACCGATTCTGCTGCTCTCAGCAGCTTTGGCAGGGAGCGATCCCTTGCAGCGGATGCTGGGAAGCCAGATGTACCCGGGGCTGACAGCTGCCTCCTGGCCGCCGACGTGCACCGTGCTCACCCACTGCGCTGCCAGCAGGGCCGCAGGGACCCGGAGAGCGGGGCCGGTGGGGAGGAGGCATTGCTCAGGCCCACCCCAATGGACACCCTACAGGAGAACAGCACGCAGCCTGGCAGGAACACGGCACACATGGCACGCACCGGTCCCAGCACCCAGGGGTGCCCACAGCACCCCCATGCGAGCACCCAGGGGACAAGGACGGGGGGTCCCTGAGGGCGGCTGAGCGCTGGGGGGCGGCAGCAGTGGGGCTGCGGTGGGATCTGCTCCCGTAGCAAAGCTGCATTGTGGCCCAGAGCCACCGGGCCCTCAGCGCAGGGTGCCAGAGTGACCGGGGCGCAGGTGGAGCACCCCAGGGTGCCCCCATCCCCTGCCTCTGCCCACCGCATCCCGGCCCCAGGGCACCCCGCACGGCCCTCCCGGGGACCAGGCGCCCGGAGCTGCCCCCGGGGCTGCGGGAACCGGGAGCAGCGGAGCCCCAGCTCCCTCCCAGCTGCGGGCCTGGCTCCGCCGGGACCGGCCTGAGCGTACCCCGTCCTCTCCAACCCGCCACCGGCTCCAGACAATGGCAAAACTCCGCCGCATCCCGTTACCGGGCCCGGCACCGAGGTTCCCCCGGGCCCTCCCCACCCGCCGCTCCCCACGCGCGGTGCCGCCGGGAGAAGGGAGATCGGGGCTTCGGAGCGGGGCTCCCGGCGCCCGCACGTGCCGCCCGGCGCAGACAAAGCGGGGCCGCGCCCCGGCCCGGTGCGGTGCGGTGCGATGCGGTGCGGTGCGGCGGGCAGGTGCGGGCACCGGGGGCGGCGGGCCGGGCACACCCCCTCCGCCGTCCCGCCGGCCCCGCCCGCCTTTGTGTGCCGGGGCCCCGGGCCCGGTGCAGGTGGCGGGGGGCGGCGGGGAGGAGTGGGGGACGCGGCGCGGGGCGCGGTCCCGGTGGCGGCGGCGCGCTCGGTGCACCGGGCGGCTCCGCGCACAAAGGGCCCCGGGGCGGCGGGGACAAAGGGGCGGCGGCGGCGGGCGCGCTCACCAGTCGGTGGGGCTGTCCTCGCCGATCACGTCCTGGTAGGAGGCGAGCAGCTCCAGGCGGTGCGCCGCGAAGCCGACGCCAGCCATGGCGGGGCCGGGATGCTGCCGGGGGACCGGAGGGACCGGCCGCCTGCCCGCCTCCGAGACACTGCCGCAGCGGCCGGGCGGAGGGGCGAGCGGCGGGGAGGCTCCGCCCGCCGCCGCGCCCGGTCCTAGCGCCGCGAACGGCGGCCCCCCCTCCGCCCCGGCCCCCGCCCCGGCCCCCGCCCCCGCCGCTCCCCCGGGGCGACCCCCGGGGCACCCCCGCCGGCAGCCGCGGCGGGGCAGAGCTCCCGGAGCGGGGTGCTGAGCTCGACCCGAGCAGCCGCTCCGCACCCCGTGCCCCAAATCCCGGCTGCGCTCCTCCTGGGCGCCCCGAATTCCGGGGATGCTCCCTCGGACCCGCTCTGCCCCGGGAGCCCCGCGACCTCAGCTTCCCCCGGCCCGGGCACCCATAGTCCCGGAGCTTTCACCTCCGGAGACCCCGCGCTGCCGTCTCTGCCCCGCACCCCCATTGTGCCCACACAGTTCCAGGCCCGGCCTTTGTGGGGCTGCTCATGGGATGATGTGGACCCCTCCACCCCCGACGCTGCCAGATCCCAGCCCACCCTGGGGCCCTCCAGCCCTCGACACGGACTCCACGTCCCCGAGGTCGTGCCTCTGCGTGAACCCACAAAGTTCCTTCCAAGCTGAGCCCATCTGCGGTTCTGGGGTGCAGCTCCCACACGGGTCAGCATCCTCCCGAGAGGGACAGACACGGCGTCACCCTGCCCATCCCACGTCCCCACCGCAGGCGGGAGCCGGGCCCACAGCATCGTCACAGCAGGAAAGCACGGGGTCGCGATCCCCGCAGGTCGGGGCACCGTGCGGGCGGGAGCAGCCCGCGCCGGAGCCCCGGTGCGCTGCGGGACTCCGCTCCCTGCCCACGCCCTGCTCGCAGCGGTCCCCGAGCCGGAGCCGCCCTGCGAGGCTGCGGGTGTCGGACGGCAGCTGTCGAGCAGCTGCCGGTGGGGGCCGGTGGGGGCCGGTGGGGGCCGGGGCCGCCCCCGGAGGTGGGGGGCGGTGCGGGGACCCGCGGGGCTTTGTTCTCGGAGCGGCGCGGCCCCTCCCCGGGCTCCACCTCCGCAGCCCACCCGCGACCCTCCTTCCTGTGCGCGGGGCGGGCGGGGGCCGCTCGCGGAGGCCGTTCCGGAGGGAGCGGGAGGCGGCGGAAGGGCAGAGCCGCCGCCGGGAGCGGGGAGGCTTTGCTCCGGCACCTGCAGAAAGGGCGAGCGGGGGTTCAGCTCCCGCAGCCAGGTCCTGCCCCCGGCACGGCGCTCCGGCGGATGGATGAGCAGGGCGATTTTCCTGACTGTTGCTCATCGCCTTGAAAGCTGCGATCGTTCCTGACCGCTGCTACAGCTGTCGGATGGGAGCGGCCGTCCCCACCTCCGCCGCCCCCGAGCTCGTTCCAGGCGGCGGTGCCTCGGCCCCGGCCCTTCGGGGCTCAGCACGGGCGGGTGCTCGGCTGCGCTGTGCCGAAGCACGGCCAGAACCGCTGTGCTCGGGCTGCTCGTGCCGGTGAGCACGATGCTGGCCAAGTGTGGATGCCCTTGCAGGGTCAGAGCTCAGCACCATCTCCTGCTCTGTGCTGTTGTTGCTCTGTCCTCTGCGTTAATTAGTGCCTTGCTGCTTTCTGCTTGCTAAAACCAGGTGAGGGCAAGCTGGGGGCAGGGGCTCTTCCAGGGGCAAAGGAGGAGAAAGCTCAGGAAACAAAGCTTTCCTTACCAGCTCGGTGGAGCTGAGTCAGGCAGCAGGGCAGGGCTCCAGGCAGGAGTAGGGCCATGCATGACCTTCCCGGTCCCCACCACACCAAGCTCGGTGAAACCAGTCCCCAGACAGCGGGCACTCGCAAAGATGTGTTTATTCGAGGCACTAAAAGCACCGTGGCTACATCAGACGCAGCCCGACCAGAGAGTGGGGGTTTGGGAGAGGCATTTACAGTGCTGGGACGGCGGTGGCACACGCTCTTTGGTAGGAAGCAGTTTTCAAGCCTGATGGGAACCCATTAGCCAGAGGCTGGTGTGCACTCCCAGCCCACAGCCGGGGCAGGCACAGCACACAGTCCTGCTCCATGGCATGGGGGTGCTGACACTAGACAGCCCCACGGCCCCCAAGCTCCGTGGCATGCAGCCATGTGGGGGTGGGTAGGAAACCATGGCAGCAGACTGCTGGGCTGTGGGGTCACTGCGGGCAGAGGGAGAAGGGCTAGTGCTCAGTCCCATGTGCTGAGCGTGAAGCTGGGGAGGCGAGGGAAGAGCTTGGCAGGAACTGGAGGCTGGGAGCATCCCTGCCCTGGTGCTGAGTGCCAAGGCAGCCGGGCCCCATCAAAGCAAAAGAGCAGCCCTGGTGCAGCCAGACCCTCCCCAGCTCCGACCTCAGCGTGGCTGCAACTGCTGTACTGAGCAAACTGAGGGCAGGAGACCTCTGTGGCATCCCCTTCCCCAGACTCCCGTGTCAGCTAAGGGAGCACAGAAGAACCCAGCCAGCTGGAAGGGGCCAGTGCCGTTTCTGCTGGGGCCCAGACAGGAGCTGCCAGGAAAAGAGGCAGGAGCAAGGGGAAGGGGTGAAGCCGCAGCCTGGCTCCCTGGGGCAGGGGAAGGGGTGGGAAAGGAGCATGCAGGGCCAGGGGCATGCATGGGCACAGCTGAACTCTTGCCCCTCACACGTGGGAGAAAGCGTGGCTCTTGCACAGCGGCTTGTCTTTCTTGGAGTAGAATGTCTTCCCTTCCAGATTGGTCTGGCAGATCTGGGGAGGAGAGTGCAGGCAGTCAGGAGGGCTGAGCCAGACCCAGCATCCCCTCCCATGCTGAGCCCCAGCCACACTCCCTGCAGCCCAGCACAGATGTCAGGGAGCAGCAGGGACAGAGCTAGGTGGGGAAAACCCGATGGCAGCATGCTCCCCGTGTGAGACACAGCTCACAGCAGGGGGAAGCAGCCAGGCACACGGCTCACCGCACAGACGAAGCAAGTGTCATGCCAGCTGAAGCCCAGTGCCTCCAGGAACCGGTCCCCAGCATCAATCTTGAAGTCACAGCCACGGCACTTGGTGCCAAACATCTTCTCGTAGTCTGTGAGCAGAGGCAGAGCACAGGTCAGTGGTTCCTCCAAGACCACAACCCCTGCAGCACAGCCCGGGGACATCTTGCTTCCAGCTTTGGAGAGGGGCAGGACTTGAAGCACAAGAAGGTACCGGGCACTTGGGGAAGAGTGGCCCTTGCCACCACTGGGCCTCAGGGAAGAGGTGGATCTCCCCACCCAGGATGCAGCACTCACATTTGATGTTCACCACCGTGGCAACGCGCCAGCAATGGCACCACCCAGCACCAGGGAGGATGGGGACAGAGGGTTTGGGGGGGGGGCCTCCCTTCCCTGCATCCTGGGGAGAGCTCCACAGCACTTCCCTCCTCAGTCCTGCTGGGCAGGCGCTGAGCACCACCAGTGTGCAGTACCCCAGGGCTGTGTGGGGTGATGTGGGGTCCTCCCTGGTCCTACCTCTCTCACAGTAGGGCTGTCCCTCCTCCATGTAGAAGGCACGGTTGCGGATGGGAGTTTTGCAGGCTGCGCAGGTGAAGCACTGCACATGCCAGGTCATCTTCAGCGCATGCATGACCTCCTGGAAGAGAACCGCTGTCAGCCAGGAGGGAGCACCCCACACCACCAAGAAACCCCGCCGAGGGCTGAAAGAAACGGGATCCCTGGGGCAGGATGGGAAGGGACAGAGCTGGGGACACAGGGGTAAGCAGGGCGCAGGGATGGGGAAGTGCAGGGCAGACTGAGGGACACTCACCCCAGTGATCTTCTTCTTGCACTTAGCACAGCTGGGCGCATAGCGCATGTCGTAGCACTTGGGGCAGAACACGGAGCCCTTTTCCTCAAAGAAACCACCCTCATCCAGCACCTTCCTGCACTGGCAGCAGGTAAACTCCTCGGGGTGGTAATAATGTCCCAGTGCCACCAGGTAGCGTCCCCTGCAGTGGGACACAGCCACATCAGCCACAGCGGGGCCTGGCAGTGCCCAGGACGGCGGCGGGGCAGCAGAGGCCGGGGCTCACCTGATGATCTTGTTGCACTTGTAGCAGAGGGGTGTGCGGCCGGGGCCCTCGGGTGCCTGCTGTGCTGCCTGCACGATGGAGCTGCGGTTCTGCATGGGAGTCGGCGTGGCCGGCTGGCTGTGCTTGCTCAGCACCGTGCTCGTCTTGTCTGGGGCATAACGCTCAGCAAATGAGGGATCCACAGCCCAGGGCGGGCGGCTGGTAGGGCCAGGGGTGGCAGCGGGGGTCCTGGGGGCTGAACACAAACAGAAGCCTCCTGGAGGATGCTCCCGAGCCCTTTGCACTCACTGGTAGGCAAGATGCATCCACCAGCACCAGTCCTACCCATGTCCCCACTCCTCTTGCCCCAAACTCAAAGAGAATATTTTTCTCACCCAATCCTGGTTCTGTCTTCATTGCTGCTCCCGGGGATGGGTCCGGCACAGAGACCTGGCTACAGAACAACCAGTTAATCCTGCTGGCCACGCTTACCCCCAGACCACACTCTGCAGCCAAGAGCTGGCCAAGCCCCCATTCCCAGCCAGTAGCCAGCAGCCAAGTGCCCTCAGCCCCACAGCACCCCCAGATCCCACCCAGCAGGGTGGGAGCACGGGACCGCCGTGCCCCAGTGCTGAGGTGCTGCGGGCTGGCCAAGGACTTAGGGGATCACACACACTGCTGCCTGCTCCAGTGTGACAGTGTCCAGGCACACCTCCACCTCATATACAGTGTCTGGTGTGGGGAGCCCTGAGCCAGCTCCAGCAGAGCCAACAAGGGCAGGGATGGGTGGGCTCCAGAGGGGGTGAAGTCTGTATCCCCCCAGCACACTGCCAGCACTGGGCAAGCAGGACCCAGTGGAGCAAGGACAGTGTCAGGTGGAGAGCCAGTACTTTTGTGCCTCTTGAGGGCAAGGACAAGAAGGAGCTAGCTATAAAAACGCAAGTGTTTAATTGCAACAAAGCAAACCAGGCAGATCTGGAACTGAGTGGTCATGGCACCAAGGCAAGACGGATGGTGGAAAGGCAAAGCTGTGCCACAGCCCTAGCCCGTGTCCTTCCTTGTCTCCATGCAGGGCCTTGAGCCTCACGAGCTTATCCACCTGATCTCCAAAAGATGCACATCACCTCCCAACACCCCCAGCAAGGCCTGCCAGTGCCAGCACACTCCTCCTCACCCCAGCTGCCCGAGAGACCACGGTGCAGCTCAACCACCCCAGCACAGTGCCAGCAGAGCCCGCAGAACTGGACATACAGCCCAGGAATTTGTGCTCGAACCCCCCCTTACCTGGGCTTTTTTATAAATACATCATCATCTTCCACTGAGCGCAGCGGGGAGAAAGGAGGAGACAGAGTCAGTCGGCGGCAGCACGGCCCCGCACAGCACAAAGGGGTGAACACCGGGCACCCCTCCCCACCTCCCCCATACCAGCACCTCAACACCACCCACACACGGCCAACACACAAACAGCACAGGAACACAGCCTGGCATCAACTCAACCCACAACCACAGGCGGCTCCAGGCAGCCCCACACCCGCAGGGACTTACGGCCATCGGTGCCCGTCATCCGGGCCAGTTTGCGGAAGGAGCGGGACTGGGAGGTGCCGGTGCGGGGCTGCCAGTCCACAGCGTCCTCCATCAGCCGCAGCTTGCCCGGGTCACACCCGGGGGTGGTTGGGGGCTCCACGTGCTGCGGGGGCTGCCTGTGAGCGATGGGCAGGAGCTCAGCGGGCACCGACCTGACCCCGGCCCTGCCCTGCCCCGCCAGCAGAACTGCATGAGGGCTTTATGGGCGCACACCCCCTCCACAGACTCACCGCGGCTCCTCCGTACCGCAGAACGACACGTGGGGGCTTCTGAGGTGTAGAGAAAACGGCGGCACAAGGATAAATTATGGGCACACAGCACCGAGCGCTCCACACGGCTTATGTCCCCCCGACGGTGGCGCCAGCAGAATTCACCCCCTCCAGTTCCCAGCTCCCCTGCAGTCCCAGTACCCGAGTATTGCTGCCTCTCATGCTGAGGTCTCAGCACTGCCCACAGCCAGGCTGTGCTAATGACACCACAACCACTGACTTTGTGTCGGGACACGGCAGTGCAGCGCAGCCTCCCCAGCACCAGCAGTGCCCAGGGTCCTGCGTGGGACATCCGGACTGGGGACAGCCCAGCATCAGGGCACAGCAGCAGCGGATGGTACTAATGTGGTGCCCAGGCAGGACCCTCACAATGAGACGGTCACAGCTGTGGCCCAGTGCTGGCGGTGCCCATCACAGAGGTGAGCACAGTGCGGGTGCTGCAGCTCCGTGACCGCCTCAGCTCTGGAGAGAGGGAAAGGACAGAGAGGGACAGAGAGCAGCAGGTGACAGGACAGGACAGCAGGGCACAGCCACTACCCACCCCTTACCTGGGCTTCCTAACCAGCTCGTTCTCACGGTCCTCAACTGAGCGCAGTGGGGAGAAAGGAGGAGACAAAGTCAGTCGGCGGCAGCACGGCCCCACACACCACAAAGGGACGAACACCGGGCAGCCCTCCCCGCTTCCCCCATACCCCATGTGCCCACACACAGCCCGCAGCACACTCGGGGCCCCCACAGCCCCACACACGGCCTGCACCAAATGCAGGGATAACACTGGGCCACCACAGCACAGCCTGGGGCCACCTCGGCCCACAACCACAGGCGGCTCCGGGGACTTACGGCCATCAGTGCCCGTCAGCCGGGCCAGTTTGCGGAAGGAGCGGGACTGGGAGGTGCCGGTGCGGGGCTGCCAGTCCTCAGCATCCTCAAACAGCCGCAGCTTGCCCGGGTCACACCCGGGGGTGGTTGGGGGCTCCACGTGGGGCGGGGGCTGCCTGTGAGCGACAGGGGCACGCAATCAGCTGGCACTGACCTGACTCCGGCCATGCCCAGCTGCCAGCATGGGGCAGCCATGCCCAAGGCCAGGGCCACACGGACCACGGCCGCAGTCCAGCACTCACCACTGCTCCTCCGTACCACAGAACGACCCGCGGGCATCTCTGCGGCAGTGACAAAATGGCGGCACAATGGTGAATCTCTAGCACTTGGCACAGTGTTCCCTATGCCTTTTCCCCAACCCCTGGTGATGTCAGCAGCACTCTCAGGCAGCTGCCCAGCTCCAGCACTCAGCAGTCACTGCACCAAGGCACGAGGCTTTGCAGGACGGGAAAGCAGAAGAGCTGCCCCCAGCAGGAGCACTCAGATGCTGCCCCAGCTCAGCAGTACACAGTCTCCCCCCCAATCTCTACTCTGTTCCTCACACAGCCCAGCCCCACAGAGCAAACAGCAACACACAGCAGCTCTTCCCGGCACCCTGCAACCCTATGGGCTTCAGCAACCAATTCCAGCACTGCCCAGCACCTCACAACACCCAACAGCAAGGTCTGCCAGTGCCACCACACTCCTGCTCGCCCCAAGAGCACAGCTCCGCTGCCTCAGCTCAGTGCCAGCAGTGCTCACAACCCTGCCCAGGACATGCAGCCTGGAGCTCATGCTGCGCCTCACGCTCCCTTACCTGGGATTCTTAACAAACACATCTTCCACTGAGCACAGCGGGGAGAAATGAGACAGAGTCAGTCAGCAGCAGCATGGCCCCGTGCAGCAAGAAGGAATGAGGACCTGGCACCCACTCCCTCTCAACCCTAAAACCAGTGCCCCAGGCACCACCATGACCCAGGAATGGCAAACGCAGGAACAAGATGGGGCTACCATGACCACTACCCAGTGTCACCACAACCCACAGCCAGGCCACCTCCAGACACCCGCAGGGACTTACGGCCATCGGTGCCCGTCAGCCGGGCCAGTTTGCGGAAGGAGCGGGACTGGGAGGTGCCGGTGCGGGGCTGCCAGTCCTCAGCATCCTCAAACAGACGCAACTTGCCCGGGTCACACGCTGGGGTGGGAGGGGGCTCCACATGGGGTGGGGGCTGCCTGTGAGCAACAGGGGCAAGAGCTCAGCCGGCAACGACCCGACCCTGCACTGCCCACCCAATGGCATGGGGCAGCATAACCCGAGGGCCCAGCACTCACCACTGCTCCTCTGTACCACAGAACGACCCACGGGCATCCCTATGGTGCAAGGAAATGGCGGCACAATGGTAAGTCGCTGGCACACAGTGTGGAGCTCTGCAGGGCTGACCCACAGCTCCATGGCAGCCTGACCCCAGTCAAGATGCTGGCAGCACATGCCCCACATCAGCCACCACAAAGCCCCACAGGCTCCCATGCATGAGGTCCCAGTGCTGTCCTGGCCTTACCAATGCCAACAAATCCCACCAATGTGTTGTGTCTGGGATACCATGGTGTAGTGAAGCCGCCCTGGTGCCAGCAGTGCCCAGCGATGCCCAGACTGGGGACAGCCCAGCATCAGGGCACAGCAGCAGGGGACGGTACTAATGTGGTGCCCAGGCAGGACCCTCACAATGAGACGGTCACAGCTGTGGCTCAGAGCTGGCGGTGCCCATCACAGAGGTGAGCGCAGTGCGGGTGCTGCGGCTCCGTGACCGCCTCAGCTCTGCAACCACCTCAGCTCTGGAGAGAGGGAAAGGACAGAGAGGGACAGAGAGCAGCAGGTGACAGGACAGGACAGCAGAGCACAGCCACTGCCCACCCCTTACCTGGGCTTCCTAACCAGCTCGTCTTCGTGGTCCTCAACTGAGTGCAGCAGGGAGAAAGGAGGGGACAGTCAGTCAGCGGCAGCACGGCCCCATAGAGCGCAAAGGGACGAACACCACGCACCCCTCTCCACTTCCCCCATACCAGCACCCCGACACCACTCTATGTCTACACACAGCCCACAGTGCACTCATGGCTTCCATGGACCCACACAGCATGCACAAATAACACAGGGCCACCACAGCCACAGCCTGGCATCAACTCAACCCACAACCACAGGCGGCTCCAGG
This sequence comes from Callipepla californica brunnescens, assembly GCA_023055505.1. Classification (NCBI taxonomy): domain Eukaryota; kingdom Metazoa; phylum Chordata; class Aves; order Galliformes; family Odontophoridae; genus Callipepla; species Callipepla californica. The sequence goes on from JALIRH010000014.1 coordinate 10,275,779, forward strand.
CAGCCCCACACCCGCAGGGACTTACGGCCATCGGTGCCCGTCAGCCGGGCCAGTTTGCGGAAGGAGCGGGACTGGGAGGTGCCGGTGCGGGGCTGCCAGTCCTCAGCGTCCTCCATCAGCCGCAGCTTGCCCGGGTCACACCCGGGGGTGGTTGGGGGCTCCACGTGCTGCGGGGGCTGCCTGTGAGCGATGGGCAGGAGCTCAGCAGGCACCGACCTGACCCCGGCCCTGCCCAATGCACACCAACCTCTGCCACAGCCCAGCACTCACCACTGCTCCTCTGTACCACAGAATGACCCGCGGGCATCTCTGCATGCAAGAAAATGGCGGCACAATGGTAAATCGCAGGCACGTGGCATTCCTCATCGCTTATGCTCAGTCCCACTGATCTCTGAGCCCAGCAAAGATGCCGGCAGCACTTGGTCCATAAGAGCCACCACAAACCCCATGGGCTGAGCTTCCAGCGTTGCCACACATCTCCCAGTACCCACACCCAGGCCGTGCCCATGCCACCAGACCCCACGGACATGTCACATCTGGGATGCTGTGGTGCAGCTCAGCCTCCCCAGCACAGCAGTGCCCCAGATCCTGTTGGGGACAGCCCCACATCAGGGCACACTGCCTGCTAACACAGGCACTGCAGTGCCCGAGGAAGGACCATCACAGTGAGATGGCCACAGCTGTGGTCCAACACAGAGGTGGTGAACACAGTGCTGCAGCTCTGCAACCACCTCAGCTCTGGAGAGAGGGAAAGGACAGAGAGGGACAGAGAGCAGCAGGTGACAGGACAGGACAGCAGGGCACAGCCACTGCCCACCCCTTACCTGGGCTTCCTAACCAGCTCATCCTCACGGTCCTCAACTGAGTGCAGTGGGGAGAAAGGAGGAGACAAAGTCAGTCGGCGGCAGCACGGCCCCACACACCACAAAGGGACGAACACCGGGCAGCCCTCCCCGCTTCCCCCATACCCCATGTGCCCACACACAGCCCGCAGCACACTCGGGGCCCCCACAGCCCCACACACGGCCTGCACCAAATGCAGGGATAACACAGGGACACCACAGCACAGCCTGGGGCCACCTCGGCCAACAACCACAGGCGGCTCCGGGGACTTACGGCCATCGGTGCCCGTCAGCCGGGCCAGTTTGCGGAAGGAGCGGGACTGGGAGGTGCCGGTGCGGGGCTGCCAGTCCTCAGCATCCTCCATCAGACGCAGCTTGCCCGGGTCACACGCAGGGGTGCCAGGGGGGTGCATGGACTGCCTGCGAGCAGTAGGGTCAGGCACTCAGCCAGAACTGACCTGAACCCGGCCATGCTCAGCTGCCAGCATGGGGCAGAACCTGCAGCAACCCCTATAATGGCCCAGCACTCACCACTCCTCCTCTGTACCCCAAAATGACACACGGGGACCCCTGTAGCAGCAAGAAAATGGCGGCACAAGGGTAAATCACCAGCACGCAGCATGGAGCGTCCCCCACAGCTCATCTCCAGCCCCATGGTGATGCCAGCAGCACTCGCCCCAGTCCAGCTCCCCACCACAGTCACAGCACCTTGTACCCAAGGTCCAGATAAAGCCCAGTACCTCCCAACAGCAGCAGTCAGGCCATTCCAGTGTCAGCGGGCCCCACCAAACCCACTGCATCTGCAGCTCAGCCTCCCCAGTGCCAGCAGTGCCCAGGGTCCTGCTGGGGACAGTGGCAGCACAGTGCCTGGCAGGACCCTCATAACAGGATGGTCACAGCTGTGGCACAGTGCTGGCAGTGCCCTTCACAGAGGCAAGAGCAGTGTGGGTGCTGCAGCTCCGTGACCACCTCAGCTCTGAAGAAAGGGAAAAGGACAGACAGAGACAAGGAGTTGGAAGTGACAGGACAGCAGAGGACAGGAGCTGCACTCGCCACCAGCCGTGAATGAGAGGCCAACAGCTGGGGGGCTCAAGCCCCAGCCCCACAGCCCATAGCCAGGAGCCATGCTGCACCCTGTGCTGCCCCTTACCTGGGCTTCCTAACCAGCTCGTCCTCGTGGTCCTCAACTGAGTGAAGCAGGGAGAAAGGAGGAGATAGAGTCAGTCGGCAGCAGCACGGCCCCACACACCACAAGGGGATGAACACTGGGCACCCCTCCCTGCTTCCCCCAAACCAGCACCCCGGGCACTGCTGTGTCCCCGCATGGCCTATGCCACACACAGGGCCAATGCAGTCAGAGCATCGTGTCACCTCACCCTGCAGCCATGTTGGCTCCAAGCACCCGCAGGCAGCCCCAGACCCGCAGGGACTTACAGCTGTCTGTGCCCGTCAGCTGGGCCAGTTTGAGGAAGGAGCGGGACTGGGTGCTGGTGTTGCGGGGCTGCCAGTCCTCAGAGTCCTCGATCAGATGCAGCTTGCTGGGGTCATATTTGGGGGAACTGGGGTGCTCCTGTGGTTTCCTGCGAGCAACAGGGGCAGGCACTCAGCTGGCACCGTCCTGCCCCTGCACGGTGGCACAGGGACCAGCACACACCGCTGCCCCACAGACCCACAGGGATCCCTGCAGCATCCCCCTGGGGCCACCCCACACCTCTTCAAGCTCACAGTACGGGCATGACAGCACATATCTGACACATCACACAGTGCCCTCCTCCCCACTTCAAATCATCAGCAAAGGAAGGGGCCATTAAGGGTGTCTTCTCAGGACAGATTTCCCATCTCTGCAGTTTGAGGCCAGCACTAAAGGCCAGGAGGAGAGAGAATGGGGTAAGGATAAGCCAAGGTCCAAATCACACACACAGGAGTTGCATGGTGCTCAATAATCACCAATGATGCCCATGGCAGAGTGGTGGAGAGGGACCTGGTGCAAGGAAACCCTGACGCCCTCGCAGTCAGCAGCACCAGGCAGCACTCACACTTCAGGCTAAGGACAGCTTGCAGCCAGGAGCTGTCAGCCCGGGGACAATGAGCCCCTGTGCTAACTTTGCCCCAGGAGAACAGGGCATCAGTGGGCCACTTAACAGGGCAAGAGGCATGCAGGAAGGCTAGAGAGAGCAGGCAAAAGGCTTACTGACTTGTCAAGGCTCTGCACCTGTGGGAGAGAGGGAAAGAGAAAGGGAGAGAAGAAGAAAGAGAAGGAAAGTGAAATTAGACCCACAGAACCCAAGAAGTTTCCAGAGCTCACCTACAGCCTGCACCACTCCCCCTGCCCCTGCAACTCGTGCCCATCTCACCCAGGACTGGGAGCACAACAGGCTGCAGGGGCAGTCACCAACAGACCAGATCACGCCATCCTCATCCCCCACAACAGGCCTGGGTGCAGAAGACAGCCAGGGCCATGTCCCCCACTGACCAGCTCCAGGATCCTGTGGCCAGCAGCGGCAGCGGGCTGGGCACACAGCAGCAGAGAACACAGTGTGCAGACTGGAACCTCCACATAGGGTTCAGGGCTGGCATGGGCAGCACCGCACAGGGCTCTGGGGCTTCCCTTTGCCCAGCTCATCCTCGTGTGATGGCCCTGGGCTGGTGCTGCTGATAGCAGCCACAGCCTTCCTGTCCCTGGTTGCAGGGCTGGCACAGTTAGCCGATAGCATCCTGCTCCAGATGCTGTGCCATGCCCTCCAGGGCTCCTCAGAGGCCGGTGCAGGAGGACACAGCCCCAAGCAAAGAGGAGGCATGTGTGACACGTGACAGTCCTGTTGTCCAGTCTCAGCACCTCAGCATGGACACCACTGCCCACTCCCACCCACAGATGCCTGGCATGCAAGGTTCAGCAGGGCCGGGCAGCAGGCTCCCCGGTACTCTTGGGGAGCAGGATGGACAGCAACATACCCATTGTGCTGTGGGGTGCAGGCAGGCGCCAGGGGCACGTACGTCACAGGTTTCGTCACCAGCCCGGGCTGTGGGTTCGGAGGCGAGCCAGCCCCAAAGGGCCGAGCTGTTTTGTTGAGGGCGGTGCTGGGAGCGAAGTTATATTTCGGGGGCTCAGAGCAGGGGAGTGAGTCCTGAGCGAGACAAAACACACAGACACGGGCTCGCACGTCAAGCAGCATGCAAGGGGCAGCCCTGGGCCAGGCAGCACAGCAGGCAGCCAGGTGGGAAAGCTGGATCCATTCTTGCCCACAGAGCCCCACAGTGACACGTGGACATGGACAGCACGTGGGGCTCTGCCAGCCAGATCCCCTCTCGGCAGGGCATCCAGCCCAGGGACAGCAGGCTGCAAACTCAGCCTGAGGATTAGTAAGTGCCCCGTGGGGGGGGCTCCGCATGCACTCACGCTGTTCACAACCATCCCAAGGCACAAGCAGAAAGCATGCAAGTGGCTTCTGTCCAGGAGCCACTGCCCCAGCCTTGCCTCCCCTTGCTCCAGCACTAGTGAATGTGGGGCCCAAAGGCTGTGCTGCAGCTGCCATACATGCGGGGAATTTGCCAGCCTTCCAAACACACCCTGGTCCCCAAGAAGCCCTTGGGCCCCAGGAGCAAAGTACACACCTCCAGATAAGCCCAGAGGCTTTCCCACCCCCAGCCCAGGGCTCAGCAGTTGCCAGCAGTGCTGGAGCAACACCTACCTTCTGTGGCTTCCCCAGGTGGTTCTGGGCTCTGCAAGAGAGGACACAGTGAGGCAGATGCTGCATGTGCCCAGCATCCATCCTATCTGGGATGCTGACACCGAGGAGCTGCAGCCAGGCAGCACTACCCCATAGTCAGAGATGATGGCTTGAAGCTGGGGTTGCTACAGATGGAATGAGCCCCATCCAGCCATGCAGAGCCCCCAGATCCAGCCGGGGCTGTAGGAGCTGCACAATGCTGCCTCACAGCAGCAGGGCTGCCAGGCTCAGGGTGGCCATGGGTACAGGGCCGCAACTTCACTCCAGCTGCACCAGCACCATAAGCTTTAAGGATCCACACATCCTACCTGCTCAGGGTGAGGCAGAGCCTGTCCCCGCAGGCACGGATCCTGTTCTGGGCCTCGATGTGCGTCATGGCACTGGTGCTCTCCCCGTCAATGTACAGCACCCAGTCGCCCACTCCCACGCCAGCCTGGGCGGCCTTCCCACCTGGAGTCAGCTGCAGGACAGACAGAGAGCATCAGGGAAAGCAGTAGTAAATGGAGAGATGCTCTCGTTCCCCTGAGAGCCACAGAGAGGGCTGCTGGGAACGCCCCTTACAGCTCCTAACCCCGTTACAGGACAGCTCCCACAGCACTGCCGCAGTCTGAACACACTGGGCCTGACGCAGGGACCTGCAGAGCACCCTGTGTTCCCCACTTTGTTATCCCAGAAAGCCTCTCTCTCCCTGTAGCAGCTGAGCCCTGCCCCAGGCACTATGCTGCAGCACAGCACCTCAGGGACAGTACCAGCACCATTCCTACAGGTGGCCCAGGGACAGTCCAGGTGTTCTGAGGTGATGCTCCGAGGCAGAGGCTGTCCTGGCTCAGCTGCAGCAGGAGGTCATGGAGTTAGCCCCATGGTCCCGGGGCAGGAAGCGAGCAGGGTGAGTCAGGGCCTGTCATGCAGCCCACAGCTCACCCCACGGGCTGCAAACCACAGGCATGCTCCCAGCCTTCACCAGGGCCGGGGGAGGCCCCTACATCCCCCAGCTGGGTCATGCTCCTGTCCTGTTTCCTTCGCACAGCTCAGCAATAGAGCTGGGATATGCCTGGATCACCCCTGGACGCCCCCCACTTCCGTTGGCAGCAAGAAGGGCCCCGGCCCCAGGAGCACTGCATACAGCTCTCAGGTACTGACAGACAGACAGACACTCAGACAGACAGACGTGGGCAGGCCACAGCCATTCCTGCTCCTCCAGCACAGAAGAACTCGAGGCGTTTGGATTCAGACCAAGTATTTCCTCAAGCCCTGTTCGACATGAACATAAAAGGAGCGAGCCAGATTCCCAGCGCTGTCAGAGGGCTGGAAAATCCCTGCTGCCGAGCATCATGGCCCTCCTCGCCCATGCTCAGAGCCCAGCCCACTCTGAGCACAGCACCAGGTACCCTGGCTCTACCGCCACTCCCAAAGGGAGACAGCATCCCTTGCAGTACCCCTGATGCTACCCGGCACAGGAGGATGCTGGAGGCAGCAGGCAGTTCTGGCCAGCTCCTGGCCACTCCTGCAAGCCCCAGCTTGCTGACCCCGGGGCTGTGAAGCAGCATGGGTTCAGAGGCAGCAGTGGGAGCAGGGAGAGGTTTTTGCATGGCTGCCCGGGCAAGGGGGAGCACGGCAGGCTGCGTCACGCTGCCGCACCCAGGCTCGCCAGGAAAGCCCTTCGGCAGGTGCCAGCTCAACGGATCCCAGCTCCAGCCTACCCATTTCCTGCACCACGGGCTGAGGCTCCTGCCTGGCCCCACCAGCCACAGTTTCCTTCCTCACCTCCCCGCCCAGCTGTGCCTTTGTCCTCACACCTCAGAGTACCACCAGGGCCGGACACCTCCATGCAGAGCTCCAAATCCGGCAGCGAGGTGAGTCCGGCACAAAGGAGCATCCTCCTTGGCACCGTGCAGCTGAGGTGCTGGGACCCTGCAGAGCCCTGCCCTGCCGGCAGCACCTCCCCAGGCCCTGCAGCGGGGCTGGCCTGTATGCACGTTGTTGCTGCTCCGTGAGGCCCCAGCCCTGGGCCCTCGGAGGCTCCTCCGTCTGATCAGACCCTTTGTTAAGCCCTGGCTTGCAGCCAAGAGAAACATTTTTTAGAGAATAAACTTGCTGAAGCCGTCTCAGTTCTCTGCAAAGATTGGTCGGCCCAGGGCAGCGGCGTGGGTGACTCCGGCCTCGCGCAGTGCCCCTGGGGTGGGTGCTGCAGGGACCTGCGACCTGCGATGGGCACACAGTGCAGGGGGCAGGTCCCACCCTGTGCCCAGTGCTGTGCTCAGAGCCACAGCCCTGTGCCAGCTGCCCCAGCGTCAGCAGCACGGGCGGTGCAGACACATTCCAAGGCTTATAAGGCAATTCTGCAGCTGGAGCTGCTGTGAGCACCCGCAGAGCAGGCCACCCAAGGACGGGGAGCCACACCAACCCCAGAGACAGCCCCAACCTGGGTAAGCATCCCACCAGAAGCTCCCACTGGGTGCCCCAGATGTACGCAGCTGGCAGCACATTTTGTGCACATCCCTGTTCCAGAACCAGGCTGGTTTTATGGATGGGACCTGTCCCAGGACCAGCGGCAGTGCAGTCTCAGGCTGAGTGCCTGCACAAAGCTGGCCCTGAGACGCTGAGCCTGGTATCACGGTGCAGACCAGGCCTTTCCCACAGCTCACACACACAGAGAGCTGCCCCCACATAGGAATGGCTCCGGAAGAGGCCCCCCTGCCTCCCACCGCACCATGACACCGCGGAGCCTGCACAGCATTTCACATCGCGGCTGCAGTTCCCTGCCCGGAACACCCCCAGCACACACTCCCCCTCGGACAAACCAGAGCTGATAAGGGGCTGGGGTGGCTCTAAGGGGGCTGAGCAGAGCGAGAAGCAGTGCTCCAAAGCCCAGCTCGCTCACATCCCCTGTACAGCTCTGCCTCAGCCTTTTGGACGCAGACGCAGCTTCCCACCCACAGACAGAAGGAGGGTGGGCTACACTGGTTCTCAGCGTCTCTTACCCTGGAGATGGAGAGCGGCATGCTGAAGTCCTTCCCTCCCTGCAGCCGGAACCCCCAGGGCGCCGGCCCGTTCAGCATCACCTTATAGGACTCCATCTCGCCCATCTCTGCAAAATGGAAGAGGGTGTGAGCCCGGTGTTGTGCTGCATGGGAACGACGTGGAGAGCGGGCGAGGAGGGGGCCCGGCAGGACTGGGCAGGAGGAAACAGGTCACATTGCCAGCAGGAGCTCCACCCTGACCATCCCACAGCGTGGTTAGGAACGCACCCCACATCCATCAGCATCTCCTAAGGGGTGTTGGAGCCGAGAGGACGGAGTGATGCATGGAGAGAGACTCAGCCATCCCAAACCCGGGATGGGCTTTGCCTTGCAGCACTGCATTACAGAACCTCAAGCTGCCAGGAGCTGTTCCAGGCTGCAGAGAGGCAGCGGCACGGAGGAATGGCAGCCACAGGCATTTTGCTGGGCGAGCAGCACAGCACGCTGCCACCAGAGCCGCCTGGCACAGCAGCTGGGCTGGAGCAGCAGCAGCTGGTTGAGCAGCTGTACCTGGGCGTGAGCCCATCCCCACAGGGCTCTGGGCAGCAGGGATGGATGCCCCGTGCTCACGCTGACAGCTGTCAGCCGGCCCAGGCACAGGGCTGTACCTCGCCTAAGGGGATCCGCGGGACCTTTCCAGCCCTACGTGGCGGGCACAGGCCCGGCTCTGCAGCATCTCCCCGTGCCCCGACGGGACAGAGAAGCTGCGAGGCCGGAGCCCGGAGTGCCCCCTCTCCCCCCAGCTCGGCCCGGGCTATATAAGGCGTGTAAGCTGACACCCGCTGCTCCCCGCTCGCTGGGTGCAGGCTGCGTGTCAGACATTCCCCAGCATGGAGCGGCCGCACAGCCCCGACGGGGCTCCCTGCTCCGGGGGCTGCGGCAGCTCCGGGCCGGGGACAGCTGGAGGGTGGAGGGGGTGGGCGAGACGGCATCCCCCCTCCTACGGGGGTCGTGCCCTCTATCAAAGGATGGGCAGAGCCACGTCCCGTGGGGTCACCGCGTCCCGCGGGGCACAGCCACGCCCCGACCCCCGCTCCAGCCCTGCCCCACGGGGGGTGCCGCTTACCCCAGCCAGCCCCACCCGCCCCGCGCAGCCTCCTTTCCCCCGCCCCAAGCGATCGCCTTCCCCCCCACCCGAGACCCGGGGCTCAGCCCCGGTCCCCGCTCCTCCCCGCACGCCGCGGTCCCGCCCGCACTCACCCACCCGCGGCGGGACGGGGCCGAGCGGGTCGCGCCGCAACGGGCGAGAGGAGCGGGCGGCTGCGGGACTCGAACTCGGGCACCGCCCCCTCCCCGACCGGCGCGAGCTTATAGAGGAGCGGGGCGGGGCGGGGCCGCCGCTCGGTCACACCAATGGCGGCGGGTGTTCGGGCGCCCCCTGGCGGCCGGGCGCGGTCCCGCAGGCAGGGCCGGGCCTTTATTCCGCTCACGACCACTCCCGCGCGCCGGGGCCGTCCCGGCTCAGCAGCCGCACCAGTTTGGCCCGGAGCGTGCGCTGAGGTTTAGGCTCCGGGTGCTCCTCCGCTCCTCCCCCGCTTCTCCCCGGGCCCCAGCGCTGTCCGCTGCCGGCGGGGTAGGGCACGGTGGCCTCGCTGCTGTGGCCCTCGGGAGCCTGGCGACAGCCCAGCTCCCAGCGCCCTTCCTCCTTCTCTTCTTCCTCCTCCGCCGGAGGCCTGGGCTGGGCGCTGAAGATGTTCTCATAGAGATGCTCGGGGAGCGGCTTCCCGGGGCACGGCCCCAAGTGAGGCTGCTGGCCCCGCGCGATGGAGGCGTACACTATCGGGGCGGCAGGCTCCGGCTCCGCGGGGTGGAAGCGGGGAAGGTTGGGCGTGGGATGCGGGGCCGAGTGTGAGCTCAGCTGCGGCCTCCCCAGCACCGGGCTGTGCTGGGGGTCTTCATCCTCGGCCCCCCAGGGTTGGTTATGGGGGCTTTGGGCTGAGGGCTGGGGCCCCTCCTGGCCCTGCTGCTGTTGGGAGGCGATGGCGGCAGCCACGGCCCGGCACAGCTCCCGGGCTCGTGGGGTGCTGAAGGTGAAGGTGCCCTCGCCAGAGTCGCTGCGGCGCCCGGCCTCGAAGGAGAAGATGTTCTGCTGGGGCAGAGGGCAGGGTGAGGGGCCGGCACCTGCCACAGGCAGGTGGAGGCCCCGGGGAGGGTGCACCTACCTGATCTTGGCCAAATTTGCGGAGGAACGGGTAGGGCCAGGTGAGCAGGGGCTGCTGGGACTGCGCATCCTTCAGTGTCAGGCTCTGGGCCAGGGCCGCCAGCACGTAGCGCCCGTGCAGCTCGCAGCGGGCAGAGGCCTCGGTCCGCAGCACCAGCACTGGGAACTCTGTCACTGTGGGAGCAGAGCGAGGCCAGGCTCAGCCCTGCTGCACTCTCAGCAGGAAGAGCCCCCAGCCCCACAGCAGCACATACGATCCTGCCACGAGGAGTAGAGGCAGTTCTCCTCCATAGGGATGGGCTGCAGCGCGGTGCTGCCGCTCTGTGCTGCTTCCTTTTTGCCCTGTAACAGAGGAGGGTGAGCACGGCCCCCTGCAGCACCCTCACGCTCCTGGCCTGGAGCAGCAGGAGGACGCAGGGGGTACCTGAAAGGCCAGCTGGCAGAGCTGCCTGATCCACTCATCCCGCTGCTCAGCCGCCAGCACGTAGCTCTTCTCCGTGGTGGTGAGGTAGAAGGCAGCAGTGGCTTTGGGGCAGCTCTCAGTGCCCGCGGGGCCGACGGAGATGCAGTCGGACAGGCGGATGATGCGGCGTGCGCAGCGCCGCAGGGATGAGGTGTCAGGTGCTGAGCCGTCATCCCGTGCATCAAACTTCTCCATGCGGGCCACGCCAGAAGGGCTGGCAGCAAAGAGCTGCGCTCGCATCTTCCTCCAGGTCCTCTGGAATGGAGGAAGGGTACAGATACGGAGAAAAAGTGACTGCCACATCCACGCGGCTTGGGAACGGGGTCTCTGACTGCAGCCTCTGTGAGGCTGTGCACTGTGAGAGGGCACAGAAAGCTGTTCTGATGCTGGACCATCATGCAAATGAAAGCCATTTTGAGCTGCTGAGCTCCTGCTGGCAGCTCACATCTGCTGCACACAGCCAGGCCCTGCAGCTTGCAGCCTACTTCCTCCCAGGGGAGGCTCTGCAGCACCAGCCCCTTCCCAACCCATCACGAGATGGAGGGGCTGCGAGCCCCCACGCACCTCAAGTGCACAGCAGAGCCTCCGCCCTGGAAAACAGATGCCGCAGAACACCCAAAATACCCGTGGGCCTCCCCCATAGCAGAGCACTGGCCCCACACACGTGGGGGCTGCATGCTTCAGCTCTCGGACTTGGCTCTTGTGGAGCACAGAGGTGGGAGCAGTTCCATTAGCACACCACGGGTAGCTCCACACACACACTGAGGACAGAACACTGCACACCCTGAGAGGGTTGGAAGGAGCCCATCTGTGAACATCCAGCATCAGGAGCTGCCATGATGTCACCCACAATGTGCCCACAGGACCCAGCACACCGGGTCATGGCTTCTCCCACGGCACCGCCCCAGGACCAGGTTCAGTGCGGCAGCCCACCTGCTGCCCCGCTCACACGCAGAGCCGTGCCTCAGTAAAACACCTTTATTGTCTCATTGCACATCACGCAATGACCGAGCAAGGACACGGCCCGCAGGGCTGAGCACCAGCTGCTGTTTGCATGGATGCGTCCCCTGGGCTGCAGGAGGGCACCACCACTAAAGCTGGAGCCCAAAGGGGTCCCAGCTCTGCTCACCCCCTTCCCAGGTGTTGGGGTGCTCATGCCCAGGCCAAGCAGCATGCCAGCAGCACATACCCCACATCCAGCCACAAACCCACCCTCTGCCCTTTACCTTTCCAAATTTGCAGTGCTGTACATAGAGGATGCCATCCTTCACCGGTTTCTCCATGGGCCCAGCACAGCCCCAGCAGCCAGCGCAGGACTCTGGGACTTGGGCTGCTGGCAGCACAGAAATGCGACTGCTGCAGTCAAAGCAACTGCATGGGGCAGACTTCCTTCTCTCTGAGACTTCCCCTTTTTGGTGTGTGGGATGAGAGGCAAAGGCTGGGCCATAGGAGGTGTCCGTCCACCCACCCCTTGCAGCGGGGCAGTGGGGCAGAACGCATCTACGAGAGCACAGGAAGCTCTCAGCGGAGCACCTAACATAAGCGTGGTGTGCTTGGCTTAGCCCTGGCTGCACCACAGCACTGCTAATGTTAACAGCTGAGGATACACAGATCAAAGTGAGGAGACTGTGGGGCTTTGGAGGGGATGGACGTAAGTCCCTAGGCAGGTGGCCATCATGGCACCTGGAGATTCCCCCCACCCCTACTTGCCTGCCCAACACCTCACAGCAGCGTGACGCTGATGTATTGTGCTGCTGCTGCACAGCTCCACATGTTTCCATCTAGGGCAGGAGCTCAGGCAGGCTGAGCCGTTGACAGTCACAAAAAAAAACAGGCCACAGCAGTGCAAGAAAGTACTCTGGTACAGAATTGGTCTGGGTTTCAGAACATGAGCCCCAGGTCAAACGGAAGCAGCCAGGCTGCCTCAACCTCCTCTCCTGGCATATGCAGAGAACAATCTGCCCAGCACAATCTCCAGGCTAGAAGTCCATAGAGCTGTGAGCTAGGTAGTCCTTGCGGCCGATGTTGCTGACTTGTTTGGTCTGCATCGCCTCCAGCTTAGGGCAGTCAGTGATGCGATGGCCCAGGCCACCACAGAAGGCACAGCCCCGCTCACCTGCAATGGAAGGAGATCAGATTGAGCTGTAAACGTGCCAGGACAGGTGACAAAGCAGGCACCCAGCAGGCAGGGAGCAGGAGCCACCCCATGAGCCTAGAGCAATGGCAGCTGGGATCCTGTCTGCAGCCCACGTCAACCAACAGCCCCACAGAAGCTCCCTGGCCCAGCTCAGGGTCTCTCACCTCCAATGTCCAGCATGGTCTCATCCCCACAGTGCAGCACCTGGAGCACAGGGGGCACCTTCTGCTTTGCCTCCAGGAGCAGAGCCTTCAAGTCCATGAGCACCGACTCATCTAGGGGCAGAGATGCAGATCAGACACAGGTCTAGCAGGGGCCAACACAAGAGTGGCAAAGGATGACGTGCAGAACCCTGAGGCCAGCACCAAGGTGGGTGACAGTGCCCCACGTCACCACCTCCTCTTTGTGAGCCACAGTCACTTAATCTCTGCTTGCATGGGAACACCACCCTCACCCAAGCAGAAGCAGCTCTTTACCCAGCTGCATCACACAGCTGCAGCCCACCCCACAGGCTCCCCCCATCCCACGCTGTTTCTCACCGCAGGCTTTGTTGATGAAGGTGGTGGCAATACCAGTGTTGCCTGAGCGACCTGTGCGCCCGATACGGTGAACTGCAGGGAAACAGACAGGATCAGACCTGAATGAATGCAACATGACACCCCTGTCCCAGGGACCACCAGGATGGCTGCCCAGCCCTCTTGGCCTGTGGCCCCCCAACTATGCTCCCTCAGTGCCTCCACTGGGCTCACTGCCCACCGTAGTTCTCAATCTCCTCTGGCATGTCGTAGTTGATGACGTGCTGGATGGCGGGGAAGTCCAAGCCCTTAGAAGCAACATCAGTGGCAACCAGAACATCTTTCTTCCCATCTCGGAAGGCCTCAATGGCTTTTGTCCGTTCCTCCTGATCTGTAAACATCCAGCACAGAAGATGAGCAGGGTCACAGCTCCCAGTCCTACCTCTTGCAGCAACCACCACAGCCTTAAAGCTGAGCGTTACACAGCCTGGGTTCTTCCTGTGTGAAAACCTACATATCATATCCCCAGACCAAGCAGCAGAGGGATTCATAGGCCCTGTAAGGAGCTGTATGGTGTTTACATTTGTTGTGATAATAAGTAAGGCTGCACTCAACCTCAGAGGTCCTGACACTGCCCCAGTTCATCCTCACACTGTGACAAACAGCTAAGTGTTGGGACCTCCCATGCTCACACACTGTGCTGGAAGGAGTGGGATCAGTCAGGCCCACACTTAGACCATGTCTCCCCAGTACCCTCACAGACCTTTGCCTCCATGGATGGCCACAGCTTCCACACCCTTAAGCAGAAGGTACTCGTGGATCGCATCAACATCTGCCTTCTTCTCCGCAAAGATCAGCACCTGCCACAACACACATCATAGAAGAGTGGCTTTCTGTGTACTGACAAAGAGCACAATCCCCAGAGAAACCCACTTCCTCCTGCTGAACAGGGGCCACAACAGTTCTGTGCCCAGGACTCGTACATACACAGAACAGTTCCTTCCTTCACCTGCCCCAGCACAGGGCAGAGCCCCACAGCATGACACTGCATCCCCACTGCCATCTCTACAGCTGTGCTACACAGCTCCAGTTCTGCCCCCAGATGTACTGTGGGAGCAGTGAGAGCATATTTACTCACTGGTGGTGGGGTCTTCTGCAGGCACTCGAGGAGGTACACCATCTTGGCCTCCTCTTTCACATACTCCACTTCCTAGGAAGAAGCACACAGAAGGTTCAAACGGACAACAGAGAAACTAGCACTGTGTGTTATCCCACGACCCACTGGGAAGGAGGACCAAGCACATCTGTCCCTGCAGAGGAGGTACTGGCTGCTCTCACAAACCATGCTGGCCTTCCATGTCGCATGGGGGAGTTGCCAAGTTCCTCACCTGCACAACATCCAGGCTGGCAGCACCTGCTCGCCCAACATTAATGGTGATGGGCTTCACCAGAGCACTCTTAGCAAAGTTCTGGATCTTTTTAGGCATTGTTGCACTGAAGAGAAGGGTCTGTCGCTGGCCCTGCATGGGAGCAAAGCAGGGGCTAGGATTTAGTGCTCACCCAAAGGTGGGTGCAGGGGTTGAGCTAAACAGTGCTCACATCTTCTCAGCATATTACCTTGAAGTAGGAGAAGATGGTGCGGATGTCCCCCTCAAAGCCCATATCAATCATCCTGTCAGCCTCATCCAAGGCCAAGTAACGGCAGATGTCCAGGCTCACCATCTTCTTCTGCAGCAGGTCCATGAGGCGGCCAGGGGTTGCTACCATCATGTGCACACCACTGTGGGATGAGAGAAGGCGCAGTCGGGCACTCGGATTTCTCCCCATGCAGAACACATACAGAATGGCTTACAGAGCTCATGCTGCGGGCTGATAACATCCAACTGGCATGTCACCTTCACCCCCACGCTCCCCAAAGCCATCCAGTTAGGATGCGACCCCTCAGTTCCCTGCTAGCAATAAAAAGAGCCCAACTTCAGTCCTGCACGACCCTCCCCACAAAGTCTTACTGTTTGATGGTCTCCATCTGCTCCTTAACAGACATTCCCCCAATGCAGAGGGCACAGCGCAGCGGGGGCAGGCTGTCCTCCTGCAGCAGGCGACAGTAGTACTCAATGATGCCATGGGTCTGCCGGGCCAGCTCCCGCTGCAGAGAAAAAAAACACATCAATTCCCCACACAACGAGCGTCTGAAATCATCACTGAACAACAGTAAGCTTCCTCCCGTGCTTCACTGTGCCCCAAGAACTCACAGAGGGACAGATGATGAGTCCGTAGGGTCCCTCTCGCTTAGAAAATGGCAATCTCTTCTCCTGCTCCAGGCAGAACATGATAACTGGAAGGGTGAACACCAAAGTCTTCCCAGAGCCAGTGAAGGCAATGCCAATCATATCCCTTCCTGAGAGGCTGTCAGAGAAACAGGCCAACGGTCAGCAGAGTGTTACAGGAGGGCTCAGAGCTCCAGATCTGAGCAGAGTGAAAGGGCTTGGAGGGGAGCAAGCAGTTTGTGCCGCTGGGTGGGCTGGAGGCAGAGGAACATTCCCTATCCTGGGACATGGACAAAACACTCACATTGTGGGGATGCCTTGAATCTGTATGGGCGTTGGCTGCTGGATTCCTTTTTTCTTCAAGCCCCTCAGGATAGCTGTTAGAGAACACAGGACGTTCATATTCACAACCTACTTTCCCTCCAACTCATTTTTCAGCCACAGCCCTCTGCCTGGTGATAAATGACCCTCAGGCTAGCAGCCAGCTAATACAATCCCTGTCGTGAACTTAAGCTGTGACCCTGCCAACAGAACATTCAGCAGCTTCACTCACTGAAGAACGCCCCAGAAAAAGCTGTCCCCAGTCCCACCTGCTGGAAACTTCATCTCCTTGAAGCTCTTGATGGGAGGTGGGATCCCTTCCCCCTCCACGAGGATGTGGTATTTCTTGCGCACGCGATCGTGCCGAGCCTCTGACATGGCCAGGATGTAACGAGGTGCTCTCCAGCTGCAAAAAGCGACAGAGGAAGTTCAGAGTGCAAAATGACATGAGGATCCAGAGCCAGCTGACATAGCAAAAGATGATGAGAGCTCCCTGATGGGCTCTGAAATCCCACAGAGGAACAGGTGACCTCATGAGCAGAATCAAGCCAGTCATACACAACAAACACCTCCTCGGGGTCCAAGTGAGAAGCCTCAACATAATAGACAACAACAGCCTAGAGATAATGGGTAAAACACGCCAATATCATTTAGACCCATCTTAGTTATTTACGTGACACTGTCTCAAACTTCCTGGATTCTCCCACTCCCGTCCTCTTTGACTCCCTCAAGACCTAAAGACTCAACTTGAGCCTCCAAATTTTACATAAATGAATACATAAATCTTACCATGTGAGAAATAACATCCAAAGTAACACAACAGCCTTTCATTTTACACAGAGTAGTAAGCAGACAGGAAACCAAGCAAGTATATGACCCAGAGACCCCACAGCAGTTCTCCTCCTACCCAGCTGAATGGCTTCCAGCTGTTGCCAGCTGCAAGGAAGTGACATTTAGAGAAAAACAACCCCCCACATTGAGAAACACACCTGGTTTTAATCGGATCATCGTATGTAATGCCCTTCGCCATCTCCTTCACTGACATCAAAGCTGCAAAAACAAAGCCAGTAACATCAGTGCGAGCTCTCTGTCTCCATGCCTACAGACAGCAGAGTAAGATGAGCTAGGCAGCACCTCCGGGACAGCCTGTTGGAGCCTGGGGCCTGCAGCTGCACAGCCCCAGTTAGGTCAGGCAGCCGGCTGCTAAATGAATATTTGCGCTGCGATTTCCTTCCCCAGTCCCAAGCTGTACTGCTACCCAACAGCTCCACAGGACACAGAGATGCCAGCGCTCACCTCGGCCCTCTGCCACACTCTCCAGGATCTTCTCCTCCTCCTTCAGCTGCTTCTCCTTGGCTGACTCCTTCCGTGCTGGGGAGAGGTAGGCAAGAAGTGAAAGAGTCCCCCCGGCTCGCAGCACAGCCCCTCCCCACGCCAGCCGCCCTACCCTCCGCCTTCTCTTTGAGGTGCTGGTGCTGGTCCAGGAGGCTGATGTTGGACTGCGGCCCCAGGGGGATGTCATCCTCGTCCCCGCGCTGCTCGCTGCCGCTGTCCCGCTGCTCCTCCTCCGACACCACCTTCCGCCGCATCTGCAGCAGCTTCTGCAGCTGGAGGAGAGCCGCGGGGTGAGAGGAGCGGCGCCGGTACCGAGCCCCCCCCCCCAGCCCCGTTACGCCGTTACCATCTGCTGCTTGCGCTGCTTCACCGGCACGTAGGGCACGTAGTCCTCGTCGTCCTCTCCCGACATGTCGGATCCATCGGCCGCCTCCTCGCGCTGCCTCTGCGGGAAGACGCGAGGTGAGCGGGGCGGGCGCGGGGCGGGGGGGGGGGGATGGCCGTTAGCGGCCCCGGGCTGCACCTTCCGCTCCGCGCCCGGCTCCATGGCGCCGGTACCGACCCGGGGCCTCCCTGACCCGGATGTGAAACGGGCGCACCGGAAGTGACGGGACGCGCGCCGTCGCCTAGCAACACGGCGTCGCCCCATCCCGCGCGCGAGGAGCGGCCCTACGGATCCCCTCGGTGGCCAAACTTCCGCGGAAAGCGCACGCTCTCCCCCGCCCCCCCACCCCCCGCCGCCGCAGCGCGCCCAAAACAAAGCAGCAGAGGCTGGGGGTTAAATAAAATAAAAAATTAAAAAGTTCTTTATTGGGTCCAGCACAGGCCTTCCCCGCGGCGCAGGGAGCCGGGCGGAGAGGGCGAGGGGACGGCTGGGGCGGGGTGACCCCGCGGTGGGAAGGAGGAGGGGCAGGGAGCCCCGGGGGCCCCGCGGGGCAGGAGAGCACCGGGGTCCCGGAACGAGGGACCCCATAGAGGAGAGCCGGGGGCCCCCGGGAGAGGGTACGGGGCACAGTGAGGAGAGCGGAGCGGCCGAGGCGGGGGGGAAGCGGCCCCGCACCTCACTGCGCTGCGCTGGAAGTGGTTTTCTTCAGGGTGAAGTTGGTCCAGTTCACAGCCACCTTCTGCCGCGTCTGCTTGGCAGAGTCCAGACAGAACCTGGCCAGGAGAGAACGGAGCCCCAGTGAGCGGCACAGCCCCCAGAATATCACACCCCATCCCCAGCTCGCACCCACCCTGCCAGGACACGCTGCCTCACCTCTTGAAATACTCCACTTCCCGGTCAGTTTCGTCCATCTCTACACCATCTAAGTCCTTGGGCAGGAACACGTCATCTGGCAAGCAGAGCACAAGGTCACCACAACACGCAACACCCCTAAAACCCAGCTGCTCCCAGCAGGACAGTGCCAGGGATAGGACCCCCACACACACCAGGGCAGTGCAGGAAGGGACATGGACGCAAGCAGGGCAAGGGCTGGGAAGGGGCCACAGCAGCGAGAACATGGCAGAGCAGAGCTGCTGGCACTCACCGATAGAGGGACTGGATTTCTCCACCTTGTTGCGGTTCTTCCTGCTCTTACCCTTGGGCTGGGGAGATCCCCCCGGAGCATTGAGGGGAGGCAGCTGCCGGTCTGCAGCAGCTGGGGTGGGCAGCTGCACCTGATCTGGCAGCTCAGCTTTGCCCTCTCCCCTCCGGCCTTTCCAATCGCCGCTCCTCTCCTTCTCGGGCCTGGCAGTGCCGCAGCCCCAGGGCTGCTCCTTGCCACTCTCCACCACCTCAGTGCAGCCACCTGCCCGCTGCGGCTCTGCGGTGCTGGGCTTCGAAGGGTGCTTGGTTCCCAGTACCTGTCCCTTCACACCAGAGTTCTCCAGCCTGGCCTGGCCACTGAGCACCACAGCACCGTCCCCCTTCTTCACCTGCCCGCTCTGCCGCTTGCTCTTCCGCTGCCGGCCCCCCGCCAGCACCTGCTCCGGTGGCTCCTGCCCCTTGGGCTGCAGGCCCTCCTTGGGCTCTGGGCTCTGCCCACCGCCATCCACAGCAGAGTCTGCAGCCTTGGACTGAACCCAGATCATGCGGGACAGGCTGGGCACGGCGCTGAGGCGCTTCACCACGCCGTTCTCGGTGGCTGTCGGGGTTAGCGGCAGCTCCCCCGGCCCATCACCCCATCGGGGGCCCAGCTCGCCCCGCAGCAGTGCGTGGCTCTTGGTGGGACCCAGGCTGAGCGGAGCGAGGGCCAAGTCTATGTCCTGCAGGTCAGAGGAGCCATTGAGGTGGGAGATCAGGTTCTTCTGCTCCAGAACAGCTGCCTTCTTGGGGAAGTCATTGACATCCAGGTTGAGGTCATAGACGCTGAAGCTGGCTCGGATGGAGTCCTTGATGGTGTTCTTGATCTCCTGCAGCCGGCTGCTGAGGAAGCTGTTCACACGTTCCAGCTCCAGCTCTGGCCACTCCAGGAGCTTCTCCTCGTCTGACTCCCTGCTCTGGCTGCTTGCAGGAGCACGCTCTGCCCGTTTTTGGGCCTCTGCCTCCAGCTGGGCTTTCTCCTTCTCCTGCAAAACAAGTGAAGATGAGACGGGCCAGGCACATGTGTGCAGGCCACGCAGCAGCCTGGTGAGGCAGCAAACCAAGGCCCAGTGTTCAACATGGCTGCCCCAAGTATTCCACAATCCCCAAACTGCCTGAACTGCCCAGCAGGCACCACAACAGCCACCACTCTGCACAGAGGACACCACTCTGGGCACAAGGCACCTGTGAACAGCACAAGCTTTTACAGCACTGCTTCTTTCCACTACAGAGGCACACTGCTCATCAGAGCCACAGCACACAACAGAGCAGCTCGTCCATCTTAGATGCTTTGGACAGAGGCGCAAGGAAGTCCCCAAAGAGCTAGACACTGGTGTCAACTCAGGAGAAGGGCAGCAAAGGGCACAGAGCTCAAGAAACCAAATGGAAGGAAGTGGGAGAATGCAAAGCCCTGCCAGGAGCAGTCTTGCCCTGACCTTCTGAGAGGCCTTCCTCTTGCCTTCTGCTCCCACCTTGCTTAGCCACACAGGACACAGAGCAGCGCTTCCCTCTGCCCACCCTCACCTTCTTCTTCTGCTTGTGCCGTGCCCGCTTGGCTGCCTTGGCACTGTTCAAGGGCTTGGGTTCTGTGCTGTTGATGTAGTCCAGCAGTTCATCCACGTTGCGGTGGTCCACAGCGGGCTCTCCTGTGCTGCTGTTGTGCCCTAGTTTCTGAGGCAACTCCTCTTTCCTTTTGGTGAGGCGCGAGCGCAGCTTCTCCCGAATCTCAGCGTAGTTGCGGCTTGTGGGAGCGGCTGGTGGCTGCGGGAGGAGAGAGCTGTCAAGCCTGGCAGGTACCAGAACCAGTGTGACATGCAGGCAGCCCCAGCTTCCACACTAGTCACCCATCACTCTCCCCTGCCACTCCTGTCCCTGAGGTCTCAGCACAAACTTTACTGAACATAGGTGATTAGAGGCCTGAAGCATCTTCCTGATCTGACAAACTGGGACTGTTCAGCCTGGAAAAGAGACAACTGAGGGGGAATCTAACAAGCGGATGAGGCCAGTCTCTTTCCAGTGGTGCACAGCAACAAAACAAAGAGCCACTGGCACAACCCGGACACAAGAAGTTCCATATTAACATGAGAAAAAACTATACTTTGAGGATTACGGAGCTGCCCACAGAGGTTGTGGAGTCTCCTCTGGAAGGGGAATCCACTTGGATACTTTCCTCTGCAACCTACTCCAGGGAACCTGGTTCAGCTGACGGGTTGGACTAGATGATCTCCAGAAGTCCATTTTAAGCTCCACAATTCTGTGATGAAGCCACAGGGACTGACAGGCAGGACACTGTGAGTTGGGAGCAAGGGCACCAGCAGGCTGATGAGGCAGGAGGGAATTCAACTGGGGGGTACACATACTGGCAGAGAATAGCTGTGGCCAGACCCTCCCCCCTCCACGCTCTCCACACACCAACTTTTCAACACAGAGCGGAGCACAATGACTGGAGGTGACTGCAGAGTGGTCTCTCACTCACCGCGTTGTGGCCGAAGAACTCACAGTAGCAGCAGTCACAGAACTTTCCATCTTTCTGGTTGGTGGAGGAGGAGGTGCAGGAACTGCGCTCCGAGCTGCTGTCCTCATCCTCCCCGAGCCCCTCATCTGCCTCACACGGCTGCGGTGGATGGCAGCTGGTACCATTTGGGAACTTGTGACCTTTGCAAGAGGGGTCCCTGAGGAGAATGGCAAGAAGTGAGTGCAAGCAGAGGAGCACAAAATCACCCCCCATGAGGTGTATGAGAACACCCTTCCCAAGGCACCCTGTGCCAGAGCAGAAGGATTTGCAGGGCAGACAAACCCCAGCCCCCTGCACCCTCCTCTTCCAAGGAAAATGCTGGAGGAGCCCGTGGCAGAAGGTGTTCCTAACTCTTCACCCCCCAAGCACCTCTAGCAGGCAGAAAGCTGGCCCACCAGAAATCAACGTCCCCTGCAAGGCCACGAGCTGATCCCAGGGTAGGGAGCGGTACTCACTGGGGGTGGCAGGTAGCACAGGTGAGAAACGCTGGAACTGCATGCAGCTGCCAGACATCCCCACATGCAGGCAGGCCCAACTCCCACGGGCACAGACCACCCAGTTCAGGGCCAGGGCACGGCCCACAGCACCATTCCTCTAGCTCCAGCTCGAGACTTGTCTGGCTCTCCGAAGGGAGAGCTAATCAGCAGAGTGGAACCAACTCCCTTAACTCAGCGTGCTCTCTTCCAAGGCACTGGTAGCCCAGAGAGGGCCAGGGGAGCAGGCGAGTAGAACCACCAGTCCACAGGCTTCATCTTCTTGAGAACCTTTGCCCATTGCCTCAGCTGCCCGGTGGGTCTCACTGACAAAGGTCCTGTTGGCCAACAGCAGGTTGACCAGGCGGTTTCTGTGGGTCTTTTAGCTGGAGGAGGAGTAAGCAAGCAAGCAGTCTCTTCTGCACCACAGTACTAAAGGACAACCGCACAGAGAAGACATGTAGGGAGAAAAAGAGCTTAACCCTTAAAGACCAGGGGTCTACGGCAGCAGAACCGGCCCACAAACACAGTGGCTCTCTGCACCAACATTCCACAGCGGTCAATCCCTCCACAGGGGAAACTGCTTCCTTGGGCAGGGGTGGGATCAGCCAGCGAGGAGAGGCTGGAAACACACAGGGCTCATCCACTCACCTGTTTGTGCCCGGCGGTTGGTGGGAGGCAGGTGGAGGGATGAGTGAAGTACTGCAGTGCCCGTTGCAGGGATGAGTGCAGCCCGAAAGCGGAGGTGGCATCTTCAGCAGTGGCACGTTGGCAGGGGGCAGGTGAGGGCTCTTACACGACCCCGGGCCGTGCGAGACTGTGCCAGCAGAAGGGGACTCGGATGCCGGCTTCGGGGCTGCCGCCTGTACGCTGGGCGTGGGGAAGAGCGCAGCCTGCGGAGTGGAGCCCAGCGGGACGTGCGGAGGGGAGCCGAAGGGTCCTGGGTGGGCAGGAGTCTGCTTGGAGGGGACCAGCGCTGGCGGCTGGGAGGGGAGCCCCGTGGGACTGTTGGGAGGAGCAGTGAGGTCCGAGTGCTGATGATGCTCTGAGGAGTGGAAGGCCTCACCTGCAGACAGGCAGAAGCAGAGACAGTCAGGTACTGGGGCCACAGTCAGAGATGCTGCACAACCCAAATGCACGTGGGTCCCTCAGTACAAGCTCAGGCCAGCCCAGAGAAAGCACGCAGGTCTCCACTAATACCAAGTGGTACTGCGGCACCAAATGTCAGCCAGAAGGCAACGCGCAGGGCTGGGCCGCTCTTGAGGGAGCAGAACACAAACCACATCTACTTGGGTTTCTTCTATAGGGACAAACCCTGTCCCCCCCCCACTCAGGTACTCAGTTTAGAAGCCAGAAGCCATCCCTGCTTGCAACGGGGCTCAGCAGCTTCATCTGCCCCAGGGGCCCTGACAAAAGCAACAAGGGGGAAGGCACCGGGCCACAGAAGGCACTGGGCCAAGAGGATGAGGGCAGACCCACCCCTGCTACACGCACCTGGTGGGGTGGCCCTCCGGCACATGCTTTTGAACTGCTTCGGCGGCGTCTTGCAGAAGTCAAGTGAGGTAGGCAGAGGCGAGCCTGGGGCAGCACTGCCAGTGGGGGGGGAGGTTGCATGGCCATAGGGACAGGCCTTGAGCCCCGGCACTGTGGCAGGAGCCTGGCTGATGCACTCTGGAGAGAGAGCCAGGCTGGGGTGCTTGTCACCTGCAAGGAAAGCAGAGCTAGGGCCAGGCTACTTCTGGGTGTCTCCTGGCCATTTCTGGTGGGAAAAGCTCTGCAGCTTTCAGCTCTGCTTGCAGCCACCCGACTCCACCCTGCCTGCAGCGTGGCATGCTGACATTGTGCTAGAGCAACACTCCCAGCAAAGCAACAAAATGCTTCCATGTCCCAGTGCCCTCTGCCTTTGCTGCAGTAGAAGCCCCCTGCTGCCTGCCCCTGCCCACCAGTCAGGTTGCTTGCAGGGATACAGCCTAAGCCAGAGACCAGCGAGAAAGCTCTGCTCAACCCCGCAGCTGGCTTCAACTCACCTAGCGCAGCAGTGGGGGCCCCGAGGGGACTGCCCTGTGTGGCCCCGTTGGTGTGCTGCGAGTTCCAGAGGCCCGAGAGCTTGTGAGCAGACAAGAAAGAGCTGGGGTCCCAGTCCCCTGAGTTCCCGTGGCACGAGGAGGAAGAGGAGGAGGTGGAAGAGGAAGAGGAGTGGGAACCACCCCCACAAGACTGCGACTTGCAGGATGTGTGGGATAACGAGACCTGGCAGGGAAAACACAGAGTGAAGTAGGAGCAGAGTTGGGAGGGAGGCAGGAGACCTTTGCCCCAGGGTGTTGGGAGCCAAGACCCTCTCAACTGACCCCAAGCCCCCTGCTCCTCTCACTGCCTCTATCCAGCAGAGGGGCAGCCTGGTTCCCAGGACCCAAGCCCACAGCCAGGTGGATGCCAAAGGCCACATGCCACTCTGCTTACATTCAACATGGGCCAGTGTTAAACAAAGCCACACAGGAAGTCACCGATTCACCTCGAGCTCTGCACAGGGGCACACTCCTGCCCTGCCACGCACTGCCCCTTTCACCTTGGCAACTGCAGCCCTGGCAAGACCCAGCGTGGCAGCACAGAGCTGGGCAGCCTGCCACAGGGTCAGTGCAGGAGGAGCACAAAGCACAGTGCGGCAGGGCTGGCAAAGCAGCAGCACTGCCAGCCCTGCCAGGTAAGCAGCTCCAACACCGCACGGGCTGCCAGACAAACCTCAGCACCATCCCCTACCCCTTCTGAGCAACACTCGAGCTAAGGCTGGAGCGAGGAGAGGGCCCGCAGACCTAGCTCACACCACAGGAGGATCAGCGCTGCGGGGCCACGCTCCTGGGAGCCCCAACCCTTCCAACCTCTGCTCCCCGGCCCCGTACCGCCAGGGCCTGCTCCTGCACCGCCCGCCGCTCTTCCTCCTCCACGCTCTTCCGGCAGCTCTGGCAGATCCACAGTGGCATTTCTCCCAGGAGGTTCTGCACGAGCGTTGGCACGAAGTCTGGTGGCAGCCTCTCACCCGGAGAAACCAGCCCATTGTGGGACGGACCTCCCCAGTCCTTGCGCTCGCGGTGGCAGAGCAGGCAGCATGTCTGCACGGACTGGTTGGCGGTGGGCAGCACCTGCAGTGGGACACACAGGCCGTGAGTCACCCCAAGGACCTGCTGCAGGGCATCAGAGGTGCATGAAAGACTCCAGGATGCTCACAACAAACCACAACACTTCTCGCAGGCTGCACGCAGATCTGCACCTCCTCCCAGTAAAACAGAGCGGCCACGGGCTGCCCCATGCTGCCACAGCCCAGGATGTGCCAGCAGTGGGCATTTCAGACCCTCGGGAGGACCGTGCTATGCTACAAAGCCATCCCACCATCAGCCAGCACCACGCCAGCCTGTGGTGCACCACTCCCACTGCGCCAGTGTTACAGCAGCACCAACAGAACCCCCAGAGCAAAGCGCAACCCACAGATGTCACCAGGCAGGGTTGGCACGGGGGCCCACAGCCACAATGCTCCCTGACGGCTCTCACGCATCCCAGGCCCTCCCTCCCGCCTCTTTGTTCTGCGCAGCCGGCAGCACAGATGCACCAGGGTGGGGTGCAGCCCCCGGTGCTCCCCGCACACACAGCAGCAGGGCTCACAGCCGGGCAGCACGGCACGCACCGGGCCCCAGCCCGCAGCTCAGCAGAGGCCCCGCGGCCACGGCGAGCCGAGCGCGGCACGGGGGCCCCCATTGTCTGCCACGGCGGTGGGCCCTGCAACAATGAGCGTACATTGAACTGCCGCTGCGAAACAGATGGCGTCTCCCGGGCTCAAGGTGAAGCAAAGGTCAGAGGCCAAGGAGGGCGGGGGGCACGCAGCATCCCTGCCCCGTGGGGCGGCCGCGGCCTTGGGGGGGGGGGTGGGGGGGGGTGCTCTCGGACCATCAGCGAGAGCGGGCGCAGCCGCCGCTCCGCACGGCGTTTCCCAGCACACCCAGCGCACGCGGGCGGAGCGGGGAGCCGTGCCCCCGGCTCTCTGCGGCGTGCTCCGCGGCCAGGCACCGCGGCGGCGGGCGGGTGCCAGGCGGCAGCGCGCAGCCCGTCCAGCTGCCGCTCCGCTCAGCCGCGGCGGGGCCGGACCTCCTGCCGCGGCACGGGGACACGTCCCCGCAGCGCCCGGGGGACACACGGCATCCCGCGGCGCGGGGCCGTGCCCCGCCGAGCAGCGGGGACGCAGCGCTGGGCACGGCGGCACGTGCCCCGCTCCCCACCGCGGCGATTCCCGCACTGCCGCCGCCGCGGGAGAAGGGCCGCGCCCCTCCTCTCGCACACGCCGAGCGGAGCCCGGCACGAAGCCGCTCCCATCCCCGGCCCCGGGCGCGGAGGGGACCTGCCCGCCCCGGCCACGCAGCCCCGCGCCCCGACGGCGAGCCCGGGGGCGGCGCGGCGCCGGACGGCCCTGCCCGGGCCCCACACCCACCGCCCGCCCCTCGGAGCCGCCCCGCAGCGCCGCGCGGCCCCGTCCCGGTACCTGAGGGGCGGCTCCGCCCGGCTCCGCGCCGCCGCCCGCCGCCGATACCTCGGGCGGGGCGGGCGGCTCCGGCGGCGGGGGAGGAGGCGGCGGCGGCGGGGCGGGAGGAGGACCGGCGGCCCCTCCGGGACGTTCTCGGCGGTTCGCGGCGCCTCCGGCCGCCGCCACCTTGTTCCGCCTGCGAGTCATGGCGAGCGCGGCCCGCCGCAGACAGGACAACAGCCAATATGGCGGCGCGGCCCGTCCGGCCCCTGCCCGGGGGGGCGGCCCGGCGAGGCGAAGCCGTCGCCGCCATCTTCCGAGCGGGCGGCGCCGCGCGTTATGGCGCCCCCTGGCGGCCGGAGGCGGCGCGGCGGCGGCTCCCCCGGCTCTCGGCGCCGCGCCCACGCGTGGGTCGGCGCTCCGTGGGCGGCAGCGCAGCACGTTTCTCAGCGCCGCGCGCGCGGCTTCGCGCCCTCAGACCGCAGATCCGCGCTTCCGACTCGCTCGGCGCATCTCAGCCGTGCGGCTTTTCCTCGTGACGCGTGACACGAGTGGGTCTGCAGCCCCTCCGCAGCCCGCTCCCGGGGTAACGGCGCTATCCCCGTCCCCTTGGAGACATCGCGCCCGCGCAGCCCCGCGCTCAGCGCGGGCAGAACCGCGATGCAGCGGGGGCTCCGAGTCCGGCGTGGGGCTCCCTCCAGCCCACGTCCCGCGGCCCCGCGCTGCCCCAGCGCCGCGGCACACCGCAGCCACGGACTCCGAGCTCCCCGCACCCACGCAGCCACCGCTGAGCCGAGCCCCGCTGCGCCCGGGGAGCGGCCGTGACTCAGAGACGTCCTCCGCCCTGAGGTGGGGTTGACAGAACGGAGCGGATTTTTTGCCCGCTCACGCTTTCCGACGTCTGAATTACCGGCGTCCGCAACACCGCGTGGAAACGGCCTCCAGCTGTGCCACAGATGGGAGCTGCCCCACGGATAGCAGTGGGGCCAGCACCGACGGAGCCCCGGGGGCCGAAGGGGAAGGGAAGCAGGGCACCCACCCGGGGCGCACCGGGAACGGCGCCAGGCCCGACGGGGATCCGCCCTCAGTGAGAAGGCAGCGAGAAACCGGTCCGTCGGGTGACGGCCGCCTTCCTGCACCGGGCATTCCCTGGGTTTCGCCGACGGCAGGGGCCGGTCCTCCGGGTCCCGGCGACCGCGGCCCCGGAGGTGGGCAGACACCGCCCCGATCCGCCCCCGGGCGGTGCCCGGTGACGGCCCGCCCCGTCGGACAGCGGCGGGCGCGGGGAGCCGGGCGGCGGCACGGCTCCTGGTCGCGATATGCTGCCCGCCGCGCTCCGGAGATGGCTGCACCGGCCCAAGGTGAGAGTTGCGGCGGCCGTTCCCCGTTCCCGGTATGGCACGGGCAGCCCCGACGGGGCGGCCGCCGGACGCGGAGCTCCGCTGCCCGCGCGCTGCTGCCGGTGGGCACCTGGCAAAGAGAACGGGCGGGAGGAGCCCCTCCCGCTGCGCAGCGGCCCTGGGGGTACCGCGGACGGGTGGGGGAGCTCAGGCGCTCCCAGGAGCGTGGCGGTGCCAGGCCCTCCCGGAGCAGGGCGGGGGGAGGAAGCTGTGCCTCGGGCTCGGCCGGTGACTCACGGTGCGGTGGTGCCGCGAGAGCCCGACAGGATCGGGCAGCTCCGGGGCCGCCCCATATCTCTGAGACCGATCCTCAGCCCCCCCCCGGTCCCGCAGCCCCAGCTGCCGCGGGAGAGTTTTGGGGTGCGGTGGGGCGGGGGTGAATCGCCGGTGCCCCTGCACTCCCTACCTGCAGACCTTTCACCTGCTGCTGTGTTTACAGCCGTGCACGGATCTGTGCCCACACTGCTGGGATGAGGGCAAGCTTGTTCATCCTGCTCTGGAGAAACGGAGTTATGGGTGGGGACAGCGGGGTGGCTCCATTTGCGGCCCTGCCGTGTGCCAGCCCCATCATCGCTTGTGCTCTCTGCCCGCAGCGCTCCGACCCCCGGCTGCTCTCGCAGTTCTTCTTCGCCGATGAGCGGGTGACACGAGTGGTGTCCGAGATCAACGGGCTGGATGCTGAGCTGGACCCGCAGCAGTACCTGGCGCTCCTCAACCAGCTCCACCTCAGCCAGGTATGGCATAGTGAGCCCGGCACGCAGCTCTTGGGGTGGCCGCGGTGACGCCCCTGTCCCCACCAGGCTCAGCTGCTGGCCGTCATTGAGCGCATCATGGAGGAGTGCATCCCCACACAGAGGCACAGCCGTGACTACCTCATCAAGTTCCCTGAGGAGCTCTTGGTGGACAACCTGGGGAACCACATGCTGTTTGCTGCCGAGGTCAGCCCTGAGGAGGGGACTACAGGCTGGGGCTGAGCCCCAGGCTCTGGCCCTTGGCTCCCCCTGGTCCCTGTTCCTAACGCACCCCTGGTTGGTGCAGTGCCTTCTGGCAGGGAGCTTCCTTGAGGTGGAGGAGGCAGAGGGGGCACAGCTGCGGCCGCGTGCCAGGAGCCTGCTGTGCAGCCTGGAGCTGGTGCGGGCACTGCTGCGAGAGCAGAGCCTGAGCCAGCCCAGCACCTACCCTGAGCCCGTGCGGGCTGCACTCATTCAGTTTGACCATCTCTTTGCTGAGTTCGAGCTCAGGTAAGGACTGGGTGTTGGGGCTGCAGAGGCTCAGTGGGGTTGAGTGGCACCTCACTGTCCCCTGACTCCGCAGCTATGTGTCCTCGCTGGTGGCAGTGAAGTCCCCTGATGAAATCTACAGGCAGCAGGAGATCATTGTGCTCTTCTGTGAGACAGTGGAGAGGTGAGGGCACGGTGTGCTGGGGAGGGGGGGAGGGTCTTGGCGCATCCTCCTGGCATCAACCCGGCCCCATCATAAGGCTGTGTGCCCCCCAGAGCCCTACGCTTGGGCTACCTGACTCAGGAGATGATTGACGGCTACGAACCGCTGCTGATGTTCACCATCCCTCGCCTGGCCATCATCAGGTGTGTGCGGTCCCCTGCCCCGCCAGGAGTGCCCAGGGGCGCCCTGTGCCGATCCCTCCACCCTATGTCCCATGCTGTCCCCTTGCAGTGGTCTCCTCATCTACCCCGAGGGTCCCCTCAGCCTGGAGCGCAGCCCTGAGCAGATGTCGCGTGTGTTCAGCCCCTTCTACAACCTGCTGACAAAGATCAGGTGTGCAGGCAGCACGGTGGGGGTTGGTGCTGTGGGGGTGACGTGGGGTCACACTGTGCCCTCCCTGCAGGGACTTGCTGCGGGTGCTGTCAGTGGAAGAGCTGTGCTTGCTGGAGAGGAGTCTGTGTGCGGCCGAAGCAGAGGATCCCTGCAGCCTGGTCACCCCACCAACGTGGGGGGAAGCACTGCCCAGAGTGGCCTCCCCTGCTCCATGGGATCTCTTGGAGGGTCCCCACACCACCTCTGCACCACAAACTTTTACAAGGAGGCTGGGTGCAGTGGACAACCCACGCACAGAGAGGCACGTGCGGGTCTGCTCGGGGAGGGAGAGAGGATGGGGTGGCCAATCCCTGTCTGGTGGGGGAGGGATTTTTCATTCCACCTGATGGGTGACCATCACCTCCACACACACAGCCCCCAGCAGCCCCCAGGGCCATGGCTGGAGGCCACGGTGGATGCACACTGCTCGGAGCTGCGCTCCCACTACAGCAGCACCAGGGACATGCTGCACACCCTCTTTGTCTGCATCTCTGGTGAGTGAGTGCTGCATCCCCGTTCTGGCCCTACACTCCCGCTGTGCCCTGAGCCCCCATCCCCTTGCAGGGGTTGCTGATCAGCTCCAGACCAACTTTGCCAGTGACCTGCGCACCATCCTGAAAACCGTCTTCAAGATCGTGGCCTCCCCAGCAGAAACCTCAGAGGAGACGGGCAGCAGTAGTACGTAACGGGGCTGGCACGGGGCATGGCTCTCCTGTCCCCAGAGAAATCGGGCTGTGACAACAGCGTGGGGACAGCGTAGCCACAGTGCCCAGCTGGGCTGCTGGCAGACAGGGAATGCCACACGTCCCATCCGTGGGGACACCCGTGAGGCTGAGCCCTGCCCCGATTCAGCCAGCTAAATACCTTTGTCCCTGCAGAGGATGAGGACGGTGACCTGTGTGCAGGTGATGTCCCCCACGTGGCCGACTGCCCCCTGTGCCCCAGCCCCACGGATACCAGTGGGCTCCAGAGGGCAGGTAAGAGGCAGTGGGGCTGGAGGGCGGTGCAGGCTGTTTGGCACTGCTCCGAGCGGGGCAGGAATCCCTGCTAACCCCCCCCCCCGGGGCTTTCCCTTTCACATCTCCCCAGCAGGAGCACACAGCCAACCCGAGTGGGTGCCGGACAGCAGCTGCAGCCACTGCTCGGCCTGCCGCGCTCCCTTCACTCTGCTGCGCCGCCGCCATCACTGCCGCAGCTGCGGGAAGGTGCGTGGGGGCTGTGCCGGGTGTGGGGCTCCGGGGGCCGTGGCTGCACTCAGTGCCGCTGTCTCCCCGCAGATCTTCTGCGCCCGCTGCTCAGCGCACACCGCCGTGCTGCCGCACCGCAGTCAGCCCAGACCCGTGCGTGTCTGCACGCACTGCCACGCCGCACACATCCCGCCGTGGCACACCCGCACCTGCTGAAGGGCCCCGGCCTCGGGACGCGGCCACGGGGCTGCTGGGCAGACCCGGTACCCATGGGGCCGGGTGGGCGCAGGACCGCTCACCCCGTGCCCGCGGAGCTCGCTGCTGCCCCATCCCCAGAGCCGGGAGCGTGCCCCGCTGCGGTTTTGCTTCGTTGCGGTTTTGCAGGTGAACTTTGGCTGCTGTTGGGCCCAGGGCAGAGTCTGCCCCCCCCCCCCCCCCACCCGGGGACTGTCCTGAGAAGGGCGCAAACAGCGCTCATGTGACGGCACCGCCCCGCGGGACAGCGTGGGCCGGGCCCCGGGGGGGCTCCACCATCGGGGGGCTCTTAATAAAGAGATGGAAGCGTTCTGCGTGGGCCGGGCTGAGCGCGGCGCGGGGCGGGTGGGAGCACACGCAGCGCGGCACCGGCGGGCACGCGGACGGCTCTGCACGAGGAGGCGCGGCTGTGCGCGCGCACGCGCGCAGCGTTCCGAGCACGCGGGCCGGGCGCGCACACGCTCACGACACTCGCGCAGACGCGCGCCCGGAGCGCGCACACGTGACCGCCGCGCGCTCCGACGTCCGCGGCGCCCTGCGGGGCGGGGCCGAACCCGAGGGGGCGTGGTCAGCGCGCGGTGTGGGCGTGGCCCCGCCCCGCTCCGATTCAAATTTGAAGCACGAGCTTTCCCGCCCGAAGTTGTTTCCCCGGCGCGCCGACGTCAGCCCCGCGGGGCCGCGCGCGGCCAATGGGCGCTCCCGCCGCCCGGCCCGGCCCCGCCGCCCCCTCCCGCGGTGCCCGCAGCCGGCGGGGCTCGGCCATGGAGCGCGCGGCCTCCAGCATCCAGGTGCTGCTGCAGGCGGCCGAGTTCCTGGAGCGGCGCGACCGGATCCCCCCGTGCCTGGCGGAGGCCGAGCACGGGTACGCCTCGCTGTGCCCCGCGCGGCCCCGCCGGGCCGGGAGCGGCGGCAGGTGAGCGGCGGGCGGGGGGACGGGGGGGGGGAAGCGGTGCCGGTCCCGGTGCCGGTCCCGGTGCCGGTCCCGGTCCCGGTGCCGGTGCCGGTGCTGACGGCCCACGCGCTCCCGCAGGTCGGTGCACAACGCGCTGGAGAAGCACAGGTACCGGCGGGGAGCCGAGCGGGGCGCGGGGCCGGGCCGGGCCCGGTGCTGAGCGCTGCCCCGGCTGCAGGCGGGCCCAGCTCCGGCGCTGCATGGAGCAGCTGAAGCAGCAGGTGCCGCTGGGCGCGGGGCCGGCCCGGCCCACCACGCTGAGCCTCCTGCACCGCGCTCGGCTGCACATCCAGGTGAGCTCAGCCCAACCGCTGCGGGTGGGGGGGGAGCAGGACCCCGTATCCCTCCGCTCTCCCAGCCCTGACCGCCCCCGGGTCCCGCAGCGGCTGCAGGAGCAGGAGGTGAGGGCGCGCCGGGTGAAGGAGCGGCTGCGGAGCCGGCAGCACAGCCTGAGGCAGCGCCTGGAACAGCTGCTGAGCCCCGGCGGGGCCGAGCGGAGCCGCACAGACAGCCTGGACTCGTCCCAGCTCTCGGAGCAGTCGGGCTCTGACGGAGGTCAGTGTGGGGACCGTGGGCAGGGGGCACGGGGCGGCCGCCGGCTGCTGACCCCTGCCCCCGTGCGCAGAGGAGGCCGAGATCGACGTGGAGGGTGCGGGGCTCGGTGTGGAGCCGCTGGTTGGCTTCAGCACCGGGAAAGACCACAGCTACTCCAGCCCCCGCAGCCCCTGGTCCTGACAGCGCTGTCCCTGCACTGCTGCCCTCCAGGACGCGCTGCCGCATCGGCCCAGGGCTGCGGTGGGGGCTCCGGGTGCCTGGTGCATCCCACCCCAGGCCAGAGCGGAGCTGGGCACAGCGCTGGGCGCGTGGCTCCTGGCTCTGCTCTGCACAGCACTGCAGGGAGTGGAAGCGGCTCTGGCAGACAGCCTGGCTCCGGTAAGGATGTGCCAGGCCTGCATGCAGTGGGCACAGGGCAGTGCCCGGTGCCCCCCCACCTCCAGATGCAGCTACAGGGCAGCCCAGCTGGAGCCTGGATGGTGAAGTGAGCACGATGAGCAATGCTTCGCACTACTCCCACCACCACCTTGACTCCCCTCTCTTGTATATACCGACACTTATTGCAGTAAAGGCACTTGTTTATACCGTGTCTGCCTCCTGCCTGCGGCCGGCAGGACTCACTGCCTGCATCCTTCACCCCGAGTTCTGCTCTACCAGCCCAGCCCTCAGCCAAGTCAGAGGTGGAAGTCGACTCTTTAATGATAATTACATCTTAGGATCTAACAGCAGCTGATTGTCAGACTTTTACAGTTAAAAATATAAAAATCTAAGGAGGCTCCTATCTGTCCTGGTGTAGCCCAGCTCTTGCCTGTGTTCAGCTCCTCACACGAACTGCTTCTTCTTGGTGGCTGCCTTACTTGCCAGGTCTTTAGCTTTTTCTGTAGCAGCCAGAGCTGTCTCCTTTGCTTTCTCAGTTGCTTCCTTTGCTGTCTCCACCAGGGTTTTAGATGGAGCTTCTCCTGCAACACAGAAGTTGTTGATCTGACCCCAGTTGCCCTTGCCCATCCCTAGCTGAAACAAGCTGCGTGAGCTATGCTGTCTCCTCCTCCTCCTCCTCCACACAGGGAAGCCCAGCCCTATGTTCCCAACCTGTGTGCATCACAGCACGTCCCAGTGAGCCCCAGGCACGTGACAGCTGCTGCTCTGCTCCCCCTCCTGCCCGTGCTCCGCCCCTGCTCAGCTTCCCCACACAGCACAGCCTATGCCTGGCTGCACTGCCTGCTCTACTCCGGAAGAGCACTTGTGCTTATGAGGGCAAGGGTTGAGAATGTCACGGTCAGATTAGCTCAAGCTAAGGCCTGCACAGTTACTGGAGCGATGCCAGCGTGACTTTCATCTCCCAGAGACTTGTCCTGTTCAGCCCCAGCCTACCCTTGGCTGCTTACCTTGCATCCTTGCTAGCACATATTCAAATCCTTTAGTACTCTTGGTCACGTTGCTTTTGAACCTGGCCAGACCAAACTCCTGCAAGAGAAAAACTTATGGAGGTGCAAGCAGTGATCCTTCCCCCGGGGCACTGTTCTAGGCCAAACAGTCTCAAACATTTGGTGGCTCCGGGCTCCCCAAGAGATCACAAGGATTAGAAAGCGGTGGGAAAAGGCAGAAAACCAGCACAGGGTGTGGGTACGGCAGCAACCGAGCTTTTGAAAGAGCGCAGCAGGGGCTCCGTGCAGCACTCACCTGGACCGCCCGTGAGACACCAAAGAGGCTGGAGGAGACCCAGGCCTCACGCTTCACTTCGGTCCAGCTGCTGTTCTCAGGGTTCACCCGGTAGACGCAGCGTTCCTCCACTGCCTGCAGAGAGCACAGCGCAGCACTGAGCGCTGCCCGGGGCCGCCCGCACCCACCCTACACCCTACACCCACCATCAGGCGCGCGTGATTGATGTTCCAGGTAAACGTGGTCATGGTCCGGTTCTTGGGGT
Source organism: Callipepla californica brunnescens (assembly GCA_023055505.1). NCBI lineage: Eukaryota > Metazoa > Chordata > Aves > Galliformes > Odontophoridae > Callipepla > Callipepla californica. The sequence continues at coordinate 10,309,715 of JALIRH010000014.1, forward strand.
CCACGATTGAGTCCTCCAGGATGTACACGGAGTGGGCGACGTTGGCCGGGAAGAAGCGCTCAGCCCAGCGCGGCATGCGGTTGGTCTTGGTCAGGAGCCGCCGGGAGAGCAGCTTGTGGTCCGCCGTCACCTCCCGGTGCACGATATCCTCGGTCAGGACATGTTTGCTGCAACGGACAGAGGGGAAGCGGCGGTCAGAGCCCGCCCCGCGGGAAGCGTGGGGGGCGGAGGAGGACCCCGGGGAGCGGCGGCAGCACCTGTAGGGGTTGGGGTAGCGCTGCCAGAAGGCGGCGAAGACCTGGTCCCAGGGCCCCTTGAGGACGCCCAGGCTGGCGCAGTACTTCCCCATGGGCTCGGGCTCAGGGCCGCGCCGCCGCGCCCGCTCCGTCCCGCGCCCGCCGGGCGGCCGCCATGCGGCCCCTTCCCACGCCGCGCACTTCCGCCTCGCCCGCACGTACTTCCGCCGTAAGCCCCTCCCCTCAACTTCGGCTCGCCGCTTCCGGCGCGGCGGCCCCGCCCCGTCCCGGTGCGGCGCGAGGATGAGCGGGCGGCGGGTGGACGCCAAAGTGGTGCTGCTGGGCCAGGAGGGCGTGGGCAAGAGCAGCCTGGTGGAGCGCTGCGTGCACCGCCGCTTCCGCGCCGGGCCCTACCAGAACGTGAGGCTCCGCGGGGCCGCGTCCCCCGGCGGTCCCCCCCCCCCCCTCCCCCGGGTCGGGTGTCCCCGCCGCGTGTCCCGGTGTCACGCCCCCTGGGTCGGGTCGCCGCGGTGTCCCCCGGTCCCGCTCTCCCCGCTCTGCTCTCCTCGTCCCCGCATCCCCCCCGCGTTATCCCGCCGTCCCCGGGCCGTCTCGCAGCCGTCCGTCGGCCGCGTGCCCCCGTGCCCCGTCCCAGCACAGCCCAGCCCTTGCGTTGCCCCCACGTCCCCATTCCCGACCCCAGCGTGCCCCCCTGTACCTCCACCGCTCCTTTTGCAGACGATCGGAGCTGCGTTCGTGGCGAAGGTGCTGTCCGTGGGGGAGCAGACGGTGACGCTGGGGATCTGGGTGAGCACTGAGCACCGTCCCCCGCTCACCCCCTGACCGTCCCGCCGCTGACCGTCCCCTCGTGTCCCCCCAGGACACAGCGGGCTCTGAGCGCTATGAGGCCATGAGCCGCATCTACTACCGCGGGGCGCGAGCCGCCATCGTCTGCTACGGTGAGGAGTCGGGGTTGGTGATGGTGACAGTGGGTCTGGGGGGGACGTGGGGGCCCGGGCCGGGGCCTGACACCTCTTTCCCAGACCTCACCAACAGCAGCAGCTTCCAGCGCGCCAAGTTCTGGGTGAACGAGCTGCAGAACTGCGAGGAGGTAACACTGGGGGCGAGCTCTGTGCTGGGGTTGTTTTTTGGGTGGGGGTTCACGGAGGGGGTGGGGACAGGGAGCAGTGGCAGTGCCTGCTGCTCCTGCGCCACTGCAGGGCTGCCGGATCTACCTGTGCGGCACCAAGAGTGACTTGCTGGAGGAGGACCGGAGGAAGAGAGACGTTGACTTCCACGATGTGCAGGACTACGCCGATGGTAGGGCCTTTCCCACTGCCCACAGTGCCCAGCGGCTGCATCTGCCCCTCACTGCGCGGTGCGGGAGCTCCCTGTGCAATGGGGCTGCGGCTCTGCCAGGACCCTCCCCTAGCATAGCATGTTCCAGCGTGCGGGCCGGGGCTGGTGCCAGCTGAGCCTGGAGCAGGGCACAGTTGTGTCCTGGGCCACTGCCGGTGCACTGGCAGCAGCCATGGCTGAGGGGTGGCCCCGGTGACAGCTGAGAAGGGGCGCGTGCTGGGCCTACAGCAACAGCTAATCTGGGCCCTTCTTTCAGAGGTCAAGGCAGAGTTCTTTGAGACCTCCAGCAAGACAGGACAGAACGTGGGTGAGTAGCCCCACACCACGGCAGTGCCGTGAGCAGCTGTGAGTAATGTGGGGCACTGTGGGCATTCACGCTGCCCTCCTGAACCCTGCAGACGAGCTGTTCCAGAAGGTGGCCGAGGACTACGTCCAATTCTCTGCCTTCCAGGAGATGACAGGTGAGCTCCTGGGGAGCCCACATGGAAGGTTCAGAGAACAAATACCAGGGGGGCTCACAGGTCCCTTTCTCTTCTTACTGTCCCTTGTAAGCTCTCTGGGCTTCTGGGTGGGCTGTGCTCAGCATTGCCGCACAGATCCATCAGCAGCCTCCTGCTCTGCTCTTTTCCAGAGGAGAAAGGTGTTGACCTGGGCCAGAAGAGCAGTTCCTACCTGTACAGCTGCTGCCACCACTGAGACCTCCTGCCAAAAGGGAAGTGCTGCTGCGGGCCGCCCGCCCGCTGCTCTTTGGACTCCTGTTTTTTACCTGCTGTATTTTAGCTGTATGAGAGCTGCCTGCAGCACGCAAGGGAAACACAGCCCCATGGACTGCTCTGCTCCCCGGCCTCGGCGTGCAGAGCTGTGCGGTGCTGGGAGCCTCAGGCGCCCACCAAGGTGCCCCTGCTGCCCAGCAGCAGAGACCCGGCGGCACCCACTAACTTAATTCTCTTGGAGATATCGCTCGATTCTTTGCGGATTATTTAAGCGTCTTCTATCGAGGTGTACAATGTAAATAAAATGCATTGTGGTCTGAGGCGGCTCACAGGCTGATGCTGGCGCCGTGTGCGGTGGCTCAGCCCCTCGTGCTCTCACCCGCTGCCCACGCTCATCGAGACAAAACACAGGAGGACATCGAGAGTAAAGTTAAACTTTACTTTACAGTAATTTTTCTTCTATATACAAAGAATTACAGTACATGTTCTGGGAGCACCTGGGCAGGGCAACCCTCTTTTCATTATAAGTTTCACATACACAGCCAACAGTCTAAGGGGAGCAAAATGAAAGTAATCAATGGTCCAAGACTCTCCCCTCTCCCTCTTCTAAAAATAATATACATGCTGGAAATATGTAGGTTTCTCTCACCCGCTCTGGCACTCCCTCTTAGAACTGACACATGAGACCTGGACAGCTCGGTGTGACCACACGACCCCAGAGCCCCCAGGATGGGCACCCCTACTGCAGCCACCGCTCCCTTCAGCGTGGCCTCATGGCCACAGACCCCCATCCATCAGCACCCCACAGCCAGCAGAGCCCAGACCACGTCCCCTTGCACCCTCCCTGGCAGCAAGGGTGGGGAACAGGTAGCAAGGGCACCCCCTCGATCCTGCATGCCCAGGGGTGTCCCCATGGAGCTGAGATGGGGCCACAATCCCTGGGGCCCCAGCTCAGAGCACCAGAGGATGCTCAGAACCAGGTGCAGTATCTGACACAGCCACCCTCATCCCCCTGACCAGCCAGGGCCAGCTCCGGCCCTGCTCCCCCTTGAGCCCCTGGTGCTGCTGCTTCTCCTTCTCACAAGTTCCCAGTGTCTTAAAAAAAAAAAAAAAAGAAACAGAACCAAAAACAAAACAAAAAAATACACAAAACCCAATTCATTGAAGTCAACAACTCGGAAACATCAGAGAAACAAAAACTGAAACCAGCTCAGTACCAAACGGACACACAGAACATGCAGTTAGCGGACGCCTGGCTGCTTCACGGGGCCCACTGCTGCGAGTCTGAGCCACCACAGACGGGAGGAACGCGGTCCCCCCGGGGCAGGGGACATGCCTTGTCCTGTTTCGGCCGCACACACCGAAGCCCAGCGACCACGGGCTGGGAGCCGTGGGTTCAGCCCTACCGTGCTAAGCTGCCGAACGAGTTACAATAGCACCACGATAGCCCAAGAGCTTAACCAAGGGCAAACTGATTAAAACTTTTACCTTGAAATAGGACATAGCAACACCCATTTCTCAGATTTCCCTAGGAGGTAGATTCAGCGCTGTAGGGTCTGTCCGTCAGCTCCCCCAGCCCCGGCGCGCGCCAGCCCGCTGCCCTTCACTCGGATGGGATCACCGTTACAGAACTTCCCCCGCTGCCGCTCAAGGGGCGTCCCCAAACCCTACAGCCCCCGGTGGCATCGCTGCTGCACGAGCCATCAGCACTGAGCAGCCCCCGCCGCTTCCCCTCGGAGCAGCCGCACGTCGTGCCGCTTCGCTTCACCGTTCACTGCTGGCAAAGGCTGCAAAGCCCCATCAGTAACTCAGGGCGAAGCACGTTACGAGCAGGTTACAACTACGGCTATCCCGAACGCCGAGCGAAATCAGAAGTTAAGGCTGAAATTAAAAAGAAGCGAAGCGCTGAAGGCCTGAGCCCGCTCGCAGCTCCCCAGGCAGCGCGTTAGCTCTGCTGTTCTATTCTTCTCCCCCATGAAACACAGCTGCAGCTCTTCCTGCGCCCCGACCTCACCTCCACACAGGACCGCTCCATGGCTCTAAGCACGTCTCATCTCCCACATTCAATGGGCACACCTGGAAAGCTGTGCCCGTGCCTGGGGGGTTTAACACCGCGTTGCAATGCGCGCACCCACGGTACGAGCTGGATGCTTTGTGCATGGAAGTAATTCTGGTTGTGATTTTTTTTTAAAGAGGAAAAGGTTTAAGCTGAGAACAGCAGTTAAGGAAAGCTGCTGTGAGCTAGCTGGCATCTGAAGATGGTGTGGGGTGACCCCTTAACAGCACTGCTTTCCCACTCGCTTCAGCACTGCCCTATGACCTGGAGCCAACAGAGTGCAGCAGGAGCTGCTCACTGCCTCCAGCACCTCAGTGCGGGCAGATCCTGCCCACACAGCATCCTCCACCAACCACCTCCTCCTACCACCTGAGGGTGAAGGCGGGTGCGGAGCAGCAGGGGACCTCTCCCCACGCCTGGTCAGGACATTTTATGGGGTGACTCAGCAGAGTCACTCCCAAAAGCACGAACACGCAGAGCCCTGTGGATGTCTGAGAAGCTCTCTTGACCTGATGGCATCACCCATCTGGGCCGGGAGGGAAGGGCAGCTGCTGGAGCCAACGTCCCGGTGTATCTGGAAGGGAGCAAGGCAGGAGCTTGGATCTTCATGGAAAAGGCATGAAGGGAGAGAAGAAGAGAGGCGGGGTAGAGCCTGCTGCAAGGAGTAAGGCCGTGGGTTTGAAATGCCATGCAACAGTTCAGTCTGCATTCATTGCTGAGAACAAGCTCGTAGATAACTGCTCGCTGCGGAAAGGCTTCTGCTGCGGTGGACCTCGCCCTACTATTTGAGCTCGTGATTTACAGAAGTGATCTTTTCAAACCTGCGCCTGTGAGAATTCCTCGAGAACTCCTCCGTGTTACAGATTTAAAAAAGCCTGCACCAAAAATATTCACAGTTTATTTTTCATGAAACAAAGAACTAGTTAACACGTGACAAAGCAAAGCGGAGTGGGACAGAGCAGCGCAGATACCTGTGTGGTTACAGCTGGAGCTGGCGGGGCCGGCACGGAGGTAAACCCTACTTACACAATCTACATGACTACGTCCAGCTCATGGGAAGGCCTAGAAATGCGAATTCAAGATTTATTTTCCTTCTCACACATGATAAATACTTAATATACTTAACCTCATGACCATTTTTTTTTATTATTTTGCTTAGAAAAGTTAAATGCCCTTAGATTATCTTCTCTCTCAATGGCTCTGAGGAGTTGTCCTGATTCCCTTTGTGCAGGAGTCGTGCAGAAACACAAGCTGCTTGCATTTCCCATTTCAGCAGCAAGCAGGAATGGACCTGCCAGTCATCCCGGAAAAAAAAACAAAAACAAAAACAAAACAACCCATCATTAAACAGTAAATTTCCATAAGCCATAAAGCTTTGTGACGTCGCTAGCTATTCTATAAAGGATCTGAAATGATTCGGACTAGAGAAGAGATCGCTGGTAACGTCCTTCTGTCCAGCACGCCCAGCCTTTGCAGCAGGACGATGCTGTGGGGTACACATGATAGGAAAGGAGAATGGATCAGGATTTGTCTCACTACAAGCGTCTGCCTCCCTTCGAGGAAAACTGCAAAGCTCGTGACCGCACGCTCTGGGAGCAGCAAGCACCTGCACGCCAAGAGTGACCAAGGAGCTCTGCTGCCACATCAGCAGAAAGGGTCAGCGTGGGGCAAAGCCTCCGTCCTCACGGCCCTGCACATCTGCACACAATGATCTGCTGGAGTGGTGCAGCAGCCCGGTGCTGGGCACAGAGAGCTGCAGCGGTGCTACCCGACCAGCAAAGCCAAGCAAACCAGAGGAGAGGTGCTGTGAGAGCAGGAGGGCACACGGGGCCAGCAAGGCTTCCTCGGCAGGAGGCTGAGCCCCGCCGTGCCCGCAGCACTGCCCACCACACACTGCTCCGGACACGCTCCTCTACACGGCCAAGCGCCCTGCTGCCTCAACGCTTGAGAAAGCTGTTTTCACAGCAGGCCTAAGTCTGGGCACCCACCAGGTGACAAAACAGCTCAACTGGAAAAGGAAGAAGAGTTGAAAGCAAGCCAGCCAGCTGCTGGAGCCCACTGTGTTCCAGTGTGAGAACTACGATTGGGTTGGAAGGACACACGCGCACACATACACACACGCACACCCACGTAATCCAGTTAATTCAAGTCTCCTTTGGTTGTAGGCGAGTTAAGCCAGAGGTCACCCAGGGGAAGGTGCTGAGGTGGATCCCGGTACGCACGCGGCCCCTTCGCCTCCGTGCTGCACAGCAAACAACACAGGCTCCATTCGCAGCTCCGCAGCGCAGCGTGCTGCTGGAAGACCTGCTACGATGCAAACACGTCCTGAACGCATCTGAGGCCAGGGGAGAGAAGACACTGAAATCTGCTGGCTCAAGGTGACCAGTCGAGAAGAGAGTGGATGGAAACGTCAAAGGGAGCACCACCACCTGCATGGGCAGTGCACAGCACCGTGGGGAGTTCGCTCTGCCTGACTGCTATTGCTGCTTCATAGGTCGCCATGTTTGCCAAGCGCAGGAAACACTGCATGTCCTGTGCTAAGGGATTAAGACACAAGAAGGAAAAACTGCCAGATGGCTTCTTCCAAGATCTCTCTTCTCCCTAACTTCCTTCAGACCCCCTGTTTTCTTGGACCTGGGCAGTAGTGTAAAGGAGCCCATGTGGATACTGTATATTGCTGGAGAACACTGCACTCACCAGGTGCAGCAGGCTCCTCTCCTAATTCATCTGGAGACGACGCTTGTCCTTCAGTGAACCGTGCACACGGCACATCCCAGCGAACACACGGGCAAACCCTGCTCAGCAAAACCCTGCAGGGCAGACAACAGATACTCCTCGTCCCTGCTCCTGCAGAGCCTGGCAAGAGTACACGACTGCTCACCGATCCCTGCGGCATCTCCAACCCAGGGCAGCCTCACTGATCTGCTTCCTCTAAGCAACAAGAGCGAGGCCCCTTGCTGTTCTGGGGAACCTGCCTAAGAATTGGACCTGGAGCTTGAACACGCTGGATCAGTAATGTGACCATTTCAGTGGAATTTGAGATTTAACCCAGAGTGGACTCTTTATTTCAGCTTTACCATTTGCAAAAGGAAGAGGAAAAGGTCACGGATGCTCTCTCCCTTTGGCTGGGCCACACTCAGACTGAAGTGAATGTCCTTGCTCATGTCACGAGAGAATACGGATGGGATGTGCATGGGTTAGGGGCTGGGCTCAGGGAAGTGATTAAAAAAACAAAACAAAGAATTTCCCCCTCCCTAAACATTAAAAGACTGGAACCTGCCTCCCACGTTCACCAACCTCACTTTGGCTCTGAGTCGGCCAATTCGTGACAGACAGAATCCTGGTTATGAGCTAGCGCTGTGTTTTGTTCAGGCAAAGGGTCCTGCCCCCGAGGAATATGTACTTTTCCAGACAGCCAAGAAATCTGCTCAAGTGTCTGAATGTTTGTGACAATCCACTGCGTCTGCTCCTGGGGCACTGGTGCTTCCCTGGCAGGCCGCGGCGTCTGCTCAAACACGCGTAATCTCTCTGATGTCCAAGGGGTTTGCTCTGCGGGGACTGAGGCCACTTCCCAGCTGGGCTGAAGAGTCGGCTCTGGTAGCTTCTCTGCTGTCCGGGGAGACTGCTCTGCAGGTGTCAGGGCTTTCGCAGTGGGCCAGTGGGTTTGCTCGTGCGTCTGTAGTTTCTCTGTGGGCCAAGGTACCTGTCCAACGTGTGTCACCACCGCCTTTCCAGCAGACCAAGAGATCTGCTCGCCAGCTAGCATGGTCCTCTCCTTCTGCTGGGGGTTCAGCTCTGCAGCAGGGGCTCCCCTGTCCTTGGGCTGGGCGTTCTGGTCGACGGGCCGCAGCGCCTTCTCAGACAGCAACAGCCTCGGAGCCGAGGCAGCCGGGGCCTTGTCCAAAACTTGAGGCCGAGGAGCCACAGCAGCAGCCAGCTTGTCTGACGCCTGAGGCCACGCGGCTGTAAGAGACAGCGGCCTCTCCAAGAGCTGAGGCCGGGCCACCCCAGAGCCAAGCCCCTTCTCCAGAGGCAGGGGCCGCAGGGCCCCCGCATCCGCAGCCTTCTCCAGAGGAAGGGGCCGCAGCACCCCGGGGCTGAGAACCTTCTGCATGAGCGGGACCCGCAGAGCCCCCGAGCCCAGAGCCTTGTCTGCGGGCAGGACGTGCTGTGACCGGGAGCCGTGGGCCTTCTCCAGAGGCAGCGGCCATGACACCCCTAAGCTGGGAGCCTTGTCTGTGGGCAGGATCCGCGGCATCCCTGAGGCAGGAGCTTTCTCTGGAGCAAAGGCATGCAGTGCCCCAGAGCCGGGAGCCTTCTCCACGGCCGAGACCCGCACTGCCCCGGAGAAGGAAGCTTTCTCCGGAGGCGGGAGTCGTAACACACCTAATCCTGAAGCCTTCTCCATGGGCAGGATCCGTGACACTGGGGAGCTGGGGACATTTTCAATGGGCAGAGGCCACAGCACCTCAACATCAGGGCTGAGAATATCCTCTGACGCTGGGATGTGCGGCATTGCGGAGCTGGGATCCTCTTCCACAGGCTGAGGCTGTGGGCTCTGGGCCGAAGCTTTGCTCAGCAGCTGAGGCTGCTCGGCCACAGGAGGCTCATCCACCGGCTGGGACTGCAGGGTCCCTGCCGTGGCGAGGAGTCTGTCCGACAGCTGAGGATGCAGGCATTTGGATGGAAACTCATCCAGCAGCTCTATCTCCTGGGTCTCGGTGTCAATGAGAGACTTGTCCGATAACTCCAAAACTTCAGCGATGGCAGGAGGCTCATCCGACAGCTGGAGCAGGGCACCAGCAGAAACCAGCGAGCCGTCCAACGAATGAGGAGTTCCTGGAGATTTGCTCTGCAGATCAGGCTCCAGGGCATCGCCAGAAGACTCATCCAGCGGCCACAGCACCGCGTTGGTGGGAGGTTTGTCGGGCTGCTGAGGCTTCAGCGCTAAAATGATGGGCTGCTTCTCCGGCTGCAGCCTTAGGGACAGGGCAGCCTGGGGCCTGTCTGACGGCTGCAGGCGGAGCGACAGTGTGGTGGGGGGTTTGTCCGAAGGCTGCAGCCGGAGCGACAGGGTGGTGGGGGGTTTGTTGGATGGCTTCAGCCTCAGCGACAAGGTAGTGGGGGGTTTGTTTGACGGCGGCAATCTCAGCGCCAGGGCAGCAGGCGGTTTGTCCGGTGGAGGCAGTCTCAGGGCCAGGGTGGTGGGGGGCTTGTTTGAGGGCTGCACCCTCAGGGCTAAGGTGGTGGGGGATTTTTCTGATGGCGGCAGCCTCAGCGCTAGTGTTGCGGGGGGCTTTTCTGGTGACTGCAGTTTGAAGGCCACAGACTGAGGCAGCCTGTCCAAAGGCTGAATACTCGGGTCTGTATCTGCGGGTGGCTGCTCTGGTGGCTGGGTGTCATCGCCGTTAGTCAGTGCTCCCATGGGAGGGACATACTCACGGATTTCTCCTGGCTCTAGAGGGTTAGGCCCGCAGGGATCATGCTCTGTGCAGCTTAAACGGCCGTCCAGCTTGGAGATGAAGAGCATTCCTTCCCGGTGCTGCTTGCAGAAGGATCTGGGGCACATCTCACAGAAGGAAGCTGCTTCCTTACCACACATATCACACTGATGCCATGGGCACTCCCATTTTCCTGCAGCACAAGCAGAGGAGAAAAGACATAACTTTTGAGTGGTGTAAAAAGAAGATACATGCCCTGCTGCAAAGAGTTCAAGGGTGAGAGGGAACACCCCCTGTAATACTTCCAAGCAATTCTACACGTTCTTCTCAGTTTCTGCCACAGCTCCTAGGCTTGAAGGGCTGTTAACAGGAACCTGCATCCTTGGAAGCAACGAGAGGAAGCTTACATTTGTCACAGTTGTGGTATGTCAGGTCATACAAGTCCACCTGGCTCAAGTATGACGCCAACCAGTACGGGTCTCAAGAGAAGAGAAAACACCTCAGTTTGCACTGTCTTATTTCCAGGCAAGAGCAAAAATTTCATTGCAGAAAATGCCCAATGGACTTTTAAAGTAGATGCTTCAGGTTCATCTAAGCTTTTGTCAGTTCTGAGCCAACACCCTCCCTTCCTGTTTATCAGAAAATAGAAGAGGGCAGTGGACATCAGGGAGTAAACTTCTCGTCTCTGTAAACAAAGGCATCTTCCTTAACCCTGTGTACAGCCATGCTAAACATGCCTATCATAAAACTAAGCTGTGCCCTGAGGAGCTCAGTGTCCACACTGAACCTATTAAGCTATCAGTATCAACACCATCATGGAAGAAAAAAAAAAAAAAAAGTCAACATGACAGTTCATGGCTTTAAAGCCACAGGGAACCACTTGCACCCAGAGTACACAGAGTACACAACACGGAGGCTCTGAGTTCACACTACAGGGTCAATGTGCTTGCCTTTCCAAAGATGCCTCCTGCATCTGTGCTCCTCATGGTGCCCCATGCTCCTGGGGCTGCCTCATCCTGCTGCCAGAGCAGCTCCTTGCAGGGGAGCTCCCCAGCACTTCAAATGGAGCCACAGGCATCTCCACAGGCAGTGCTGGAGGGAAGCCATGGGCGCCAGCCAGGCCACAGCCCTTCCCACCTCCCTGAACCAAGCCCACACATTCATGGTTTTGGTTATCAGCTTCTTTCCAGAGAGGCAGAAGACTGCAGTTCTATGCTGAGCAGCTGTGGTCATTTCTCCATGCTCTTGTGCAACATCAGCTTTCCACCCCCAACTTCTCATGCTGATTTTTCCCCTGGGCCGAAGAGAACATGTACTAAGTTTTTCCCCTGCTTTGAAGCCAGCCCAAGACTTCTGTTTTGGTCTCAAAATACACACACTTTTTTTTTTTTTTTTTTTTTTTGTGCTTTTCCAATTCTTTGACATCATTTTCATGGCACGGTTGTTTAAAACCACATGCATTCTCCCTCGTCACAGGCTCACAATGCTGCAGGGCCCCAGTTACCACTTCTCCCCCTGTTTGCCTACAGCCCTGCACTGAGCTCCTTCCCACCCAGCACGCAGTGAGCTGTCCTGGTGTGCTGCTGCTGAAGCACAACAGCTGCTCTGAGCAACCACTGTGACCAGAGGAAAGATTCTGGGACTGTTATTAGAGAGGTCACTCGTACAGACGGAAAATAAAGTCAGTCAAACCTGCCAGTATGTTTCAGGAAGGATAAATCACATCACACCACTCTAATGGTCTTTGACAGGATAAAAGGGCTAATGAATAAGCCTTCTCTCCAGGGACAGCCCTGAGCCCAGGAGTTCTTGGAAGAGGGATCACACCATTAGTAACATGCAAACAAGCAGGAAATTCCAATTACTTAGCAGCAATGCTCCTCACAGAAGAAAGACTTGAAGTAAAAACTGGCACACCTTTGAAGTCCTGCATGATGTTCTAAGGAGCAAGCTATGAAATCATCAGCCTACACAAAAAGTTAAATGGACACAATTGGCTGAAAATCATTCTCAAAATCCAGCTATTAATGATCTCCTGACAAACTGAGGGTGTTTTTCAAATGAGGTCTTTCAGGAGTCTATTTTAGTTACTATTTAAATATCTAGAAGCAGAATAGCAAGTACTCTTACAGAGCCACAGATAACCACAAGGCTGTGAGGAACTGCAAGCATCTGTTTAGAGAGGATCAGAGCTCACTGTGACATTGATAAACTCAACAAATGCTCTCATACCAACAAGGTGCAGTCAAATAAAGCAAGGCCAGGGCAAAGAAGGACCCTAGGAGAAAGAAATAAAATAAATACAGGAAGATGATCAAGACAGGAGGACTCAATTACGACAGGGCAAATCACAAACTGACTTTAACTAGAAGTTATTTTTACAGAACAAGACTGATGTCATTTCACGAGAAATTTTATGTAAAACTCGAAATGTAATTATTCTGTTCTGTCAATGTTCACTAGGCCTCAGCTGCAGCGGTGTTAAAAATACTCATTACCACACTTTAAAATATACGTAGGCAAATGGAACAGATTTCAGAACAGACTGAGAATAATTCTAGAAAATAAGAGTGTTAGGAAAGGCTGTTTGTTTCATCTGGAAAAGAACTAAGGAGATGACATTCCTCCAGAATGTAAAAGAATGGCCATCAGAGGCACTGCTGTTTGCTGTTTCAAGTCAGGCTGTTAGGAGAAGCTTTTCAAAGCGGAAGCCACAGAACAGGTTAGATGCTGGATTCTCCTTTACTGGAGACTTTAAAGCCCAGGAAACATGCCAGGTATTCCAATGACCTGTCTCAGTACACAAAAATAGGAGTAGAAAGAGATTCCCTCATCCTTGATGACTACGTTTCCACAGAAGTGACCTGTTCTCACTTTTACACAGCAGTTACAGCACTAGTTCAACAAGCAACTGAAGTAGTTCTGCACAAATACCACGTTCCTCCCCATACTTATCACATGCTTTCCGCCAACTACAAAATATGCTCTAGTGCTTGTATGCTTCCTGCCAAGCTGCAGCTCGGGGTGCTGAGCCCTCAGTTCTGCTCTCCATGAGCTCTGGCAGAAGCCCTGTCACAGTGTCAGTCACTTCCAGAGCTGACTTGTTACATGCTCCCAGCTTGCCTCAAGCATGTTGGAGAATGCTGCACAAAGCTGCAAGAAGGATTTGTAGTGATAGCATTAAAGGGTTACAACCCCTAAACCAATTAATTCAATGCAATTGCCTTTGTTAACTGAATTTATAATCTCATCAAGCCTAATTTAGTGTTTTGCTGAGTTATTCTACATAAAAACTTACTGGTGATGCTTATATTTTTATCATTCAGTTCTCTGGTACTCTATCTCATACTGGTTTTTCCATCCTCCTGACCCGGCAGAAGTCAGGTTAACAGGCCTACCAAGACTCAAGACAGACTTTCACCTTTCTGAACAGGAGTTAAACCTAAATGTGTAGATGCCACAAGGAGAGCAGCACCTGGAAGCCATGCCATGCCTGCTCGGTGCGGTGCACTGACCTGCAGGCCGCTTGGTCAGGTTGAGGCAGTCGGCGTGGTACACCTTGGGGCAGCCTGCCTTCTTGCAGGAAACCAGCTGCCCTCCGTCCCCACAGCTGAAGCACTCATCCTCCCGCTCCTTCATCACCTCCGCCTGCGACCTGCGCTTCATCTGCGGCCTTCTCTTCAGCTTCTTGGACTTCTCCTCGCTGAGGGCAGGCTGGCTCTGTGGGAAAAACAACGTGTTACCACAGCCCCCCCTGCCAACCCTCCTTTTCCTGCTACAGTACAGGAGTGCAATCCCATGATAAAACATCCCCCTGCCAGCCACACCTGAACACATGCAGGACGTCTACAGAGCTTCTTATTTGGCAACAGTAAATAGTTCTCATTTTTGTGTGTGGTTCAACATGTGATATGTGCAATAAGCACCAGCAGAGCAAGGAGCTGAGGGCTGCTTTGTGACCCCACAGATGGAGCAGCTGGGCCTCCTCAGGCTCCTGACACAGGCTCTGCCAGGCCTTCCTGGCTTCTGTATTGTTTCTCACCCCTCTCCTCATTTTCAGCCTGAATTCACCAGGGCTCAGTTTGTGTCAAGGCCATTCTCTCCCTGCAGAAGAGGTTCTCCCTCCCTCAGGTAACCACCAGGGTACACTCCTGTTCACAAAGCAATGCTTCCAGTCTCCTTCCCCAACCTCCCCAATGTCCTCTGCCTCTGCTGAGTTCATCTCTCACAAACACAAGTTACAGGTGATGTCTCACAGGCCCACGTACAGTGACATTAACACTTCTCAGTGCATCGTGACCATGTTTCTGTGCTCCCAGATGCATGCCAACACACTGCTTTACATTGATGACTTTCTTATTGCAGATTTATTCCTGCTATTGCCCTCCAGTTGCTACACCACTGCCCATTCCCAGCACCTGGTTACTGCTCTGCAATTGTCCAATCCTCTCAGCACTGATAGCACCAGACACCTTTTCGTTATCAGGATGCTTAAGCTACAATGCTCTCAAAAGCTGTCTTGCAGGCAATTATGCAACCGGTCCCAAAGATTGGCATCTAAACGGCCTAAGTGTTCTCTTCCCCACTTTAAGTTGTCCTCTTTGCACATTCCTTCTCACTCTTTCAGGGCAGGCCCTCCTAGCCCCCAGCACTGACCCGCCCCAGGATAAGCCTCCCACTGTACCAGACACCCAGTGACAGCTCCTGAGCGCAGCCAGCAGCCTTATCAATGAGCTACCGGTATAGTTCACACAAACACAAGCTAAATTTTATACTGTTTTCCAGTTATCTTTGTGTCCAAATTATGCAATCTGCAGGCAGAACCTCCCTGCATGCTGAGATGCAGTGGTTTTTGCATGCCTCTATTCTGCATAAAAATCAGGCACCGTTTTTATCATCATCTACTAAGATAAAACCAAAAGCCTTTAAAACTCTTTGTCTCCAGACTGCGTTGACAACCTCATTGTGTCTCACCGGGGCTCCTTGATGTTTGCTTCCCTTTCACATATTTCTGTTTTTGCACCATTCTTTCGATTAACAACTGGAGCAAGTCAGGCCTGTCTTATCACTGTAAATACAGGCAATGAAGTCACTGAATCCAAAGGCCACACCTAAACTATTCCACCTCTTCTCACTGTCTAGCACTTCGGTCATCTAATTACGAAGAGAACAAGAAAGACCTTTCACAGATTAAATTATCTGAGCAACTTTAGCACTTCTCAGTTTTTCACTGCAACACAACAGTCTCCCAAAAACTCTTAAAACTCTCAGTTAGAAAGATCACTTATATGAGTGGACTTGAGTGCAGAATCATAATATCCTTAGAGTTGGAAGGGACCTCAGAGGGCCATCTAGTCCAACTGCCCTGCAATGAACAGGGACACCACAGCTACATCAGGTTGCCCTATCAGTGATGTTTTGTCTTGCTGCATCTTGAGGAAGATAAAAAAAGGTACCGTTTGCTGGGGTATTTGTTTCTTAGCCCATCTCATCAAGATGGAATGAATCACCTCAGTCATCACATTAATGCCAACTTAAGGGCACCTTTCTCTGATTTCCATCATGCAGTCCGTAATTTCAGGGCAAACTATGGTAGTCAAGCCACGTATAACACAGAAGCAGTACATGTAATATATTGAACTTTACATTGCAACAGTAACAAAAAAGGAACCTTGAATGCACCCGATGTATAATTCACCTCATCTGTCAACCTCTGAAGACATCCATTTTTTATATGCTAATCCATCTGCAGAACTAAGCTCTCTGGAAATTTCACAAAACCTCCCCATCATATTGACAGGCCTTCACAACTGCACTCCTGGAGCTGTTAACCCTTAACTGTAGACTCCCATATCCATATGCCAGAGCAGAGGGATTACATACTGATGTGGTAAAGCTCTGGAAACAAACTAGCAGCTGAAATTTAGCTGCTGACAGCTGGGAACTCAGCCAACTGCTTCTGTTAGTTCCTTTTCCCAGAGAGAACTAGCTCACACAAGGACATAATTGAAATCAATTCCTGTTACTGAAACACTGCAGTTACAAACCAAAGTTTCCAAAAGCCAGTGAGTTCTAGAAGGCACTGATTTTTCTACTGTAGACGTGGCAAATTTATTACTCCTGTCTAATGTGTACTTTTGAGTTATTTAAAGGAAAAAAAAGGGGGAAAAAATAGGAACTTTCTTCTTATTGCAGGGAAGATGCAGGAGCCTTAGCTCTAAAGCGACTCTAATCTAAAGGAATGCAAGTTTGCTGGCCTTCTGTGCACTCTCAGTTTACTCAGGCTTTCACAAAGGGAAATGGGCTAAGCTGAAGTTTCTTGGTTATCTGATAGAAGCCTGTCCCATGTTCAACCTTTGCCACTCTGTTAAGATGGAAATTTCCATGATGATGAGCAGAAAATTCTGGAAAATGTCTTTTATATACTCGTCAGTCGGAAAATACAGTTTCCTGTCAGGATTTGTAGCAATTCTTCAGTAAACTCGGATCTAAAATCTGCACACTCAATGAAAATTTGAATATTCATCTGAATTCAAGCAGCAACGTTTCCATGGCCACGCTGAAAGAGAACTACCCTTCCTGAAGTCTCTGCAACAAATGTACCACACTTATGCAAAGAGGTCATTTGGAAGAAGGAAAGCTTAGGGGAGGCATCATACCTTTGGCCGCACTCCTAGGAAGCCACTGCAATTTGGAGCACCACATTTGCAAACTGTCTTTCCGTTTCCCAAACACTCCAGATTGTAGTTGAAAGTCAGCTCAGTCCCTGGCACAAAAGCAGATAATAACCAAACAAGTTGTAACAAACTATGTGATAAAATGTCTTTATTGCTACTGCTAGAGTTAAAGCACTTCTGGAAGCAACCCAAATGACCATCCCAACTAGTATGGGCACTCTACATTATTCCCCCCAAAAGATCTGTGTGGACTGAGAATTCAACTCAACTCTGTATCACACACTACAGCCACAAAAAGGGCATTCTACTCCGTGCTCTAGGACGCTTAGTTTCGTTTCTTGGACCTTAAGTTAGATCCATAAACCTGTCTAGAGCATGGACACACAGATTTCACTATGGCAGCACTGATGTTGTAGCCAATGTGAAATGAAAAGAATTAAAATGTGGAAGCAGAGAAATTTTTATCATCTCCCTCCAGTGAGCTACAAACCATCCTCCCCTCTTCTCTCTTCCTTACAGAAAGGCTCCCGTGCTTTTAACTGCCAAGTACTGAGAGAACTGGGTTCCTTACCAGCTTTGATATTTACAATTGCGAAGAGCCCAACCCGAGTGTCACCGTTCACACACCATTTCTGAGTCTCACAGTTGGGCTGGCAGCAATGGTTCATGAACCGAGCGTAATTGCCCTTTGGACCAGCATCAATGATTCGATCCTACAATTGAAGAAAAGAAAATAAACCAACAAACTACATTTAATAACTACCACATCCCACCCAAGCAGAGGCACTAGCATGACAACAAAGTGGGTTTTTTTTGTAGTGAGAAGTGTGACAGCAGCAACATCTGGTGTTTGGATATCAGGACACCTTGCAAAGCACCTGAATATGCGTATTTGCTTTAAGCACACATTAAGTCCAGATGTCACTGTATTGCCTGGACAATCAGCTGATCCATTTCCACACACTGCTATCTGGTCAACACAGGCAGCTAGCACAGCAATACATTCTCCTGCCCAATATCATCAGCATCTTCCAAGAGGCACGATGTCCCAAACAGCCATGACAGCACCACCAATGCTTTCTGGGAATTCAGCTCCTTCTGTAACGTTACTATTGGACAAACACCATGTCAGCACACCTCCAAGGTGGCACCTGCACTTCCAGACCCTGACTTCTGCATAAAAGCAAAATCACAGAACCATAGAATCACCAAGGCTGGAAAAGACCTACAAGATCATCCAGTCCAACCAAATGTCTATCACCAACAGTTCTCACTAAACCACGTCCCTCATCACAATGTCTAAATGTTCCTTGAACACCCCCAGGGTCAGTGACTCCACCATCTCCCTGGGCAGCCCATTCCAGTGCCTGACTCTTTGAGAGTTGAATCTCCTAACAGCCAATCTGACTCTTCCCTGGTGCAACTTGAGGCCATAAAACATCAGTTCCCGTTCCTCATGCTTCAACACATAACTGGAAAACAGGAACAAAACATAACCTGAGGTGCACTTCTGCACTGTACACAAGCTTTTGTAGACTGTTAGAGGGGAGAGGGCAGCTGCAAATGCAATTAGATTTTGTCACACAAGGGAGATACAAGGAGGACAAGATACAGTCAGTATGCATTTCCAGCAAGATGAGGGTAGAGACAGAAAGCAGCTATGCCATTCTGCTGTTCCACACACTGTATCTTCTTCTTATAGCTTCCCTAATGGTTTCCTTCAAGTCTTTCCAAGGTTGAGAGACAATGTATGGGAAGACACTGAGAAAACTACTTACCTGTAGGAGTCAGGAACTTACACCATCTGGGCCTCCAGGATCCACTGAGGAGCCTGTAGGTGTAACAAACTCCACCTCCCTACACAGATCTGCAAGACCTGAGATTTCAACTTAAATAAGGGTCTCACTGTGCCTGGTGCTTCTACATTTGAGGGCTGTTGCATGTTAAGGCACGCATCAGCCTGGTTCAGGACTGTGTGGTTCAGCTGCTGGGAAGGATTCTAAGGTTACAAAATTCACCCAGTTATGTGGAAGAGCACTGATTCTCAGTCAACTGCCCTCAGACAAACTATTGCCTCGCTTCTTCTGAATGAACTCCAATGAAGTTGGCTCTGACTTTGCTCCTAATCCTAAAATCCAGTCTGAAAATTCTCCAAGGCACTTTACATTTACTTTTAGTCTTCACCGTAATGCAGACGCAGACCAGCCCAACAGAATCTCTTATTATTTCTTTACTTTCTAGAGAAGAACACCAACATGCCTTTGTTGCAATCATTTTACTTCTGTCTTTTCTCCTGACAAAAGAATTTCCTTCCACATACCTTATCCAGTGTCAACATGTAGAAATTGGTGATATCGTGCTCTTGAGCATAACGGATTCGGGCTCGGCACTCCTCTTCATCAATCAGCTCCCCAACATATTCATTAACAAATTCACCCTGCCCCAGAGAAGAAAAAAAGAAAACAAGCTGCTAGGACGTGACAAATTCCATCCAAGACGGAGGGACCTTTGTGCTACAAAACAGTTCCTGTTTCCTTCGTAGAAACTTCTTCATAAAAACCTTCCTCTGCGCTCTGCAGTCATCTTGAGCTATAATTTTATTAACAGCCCTTAATTATAATTCAGTTTCACACACACAACAACAAACCACTTGACATAAATTAAATAAATCAACAACAGCTATCAGATTATTCTTTGCACTGTGAGAAGAATTAACATTCAGGAACAGCACAACTAAAAACACAAGGGTAGTTTTTGCTGCAAAGCTCTAAGCGCTGCACAGCTGAGTTCCAGAAGGAACAGTATCCCTTTGGGGACCAACCACACCGAGCAGCACGATGCACCCAGAGCACCTGCTCCTTCTGGAGTTCACCTGCACTGAAAGTACTACAGAGACCATCAAAGGGAATCACAGCTCTGCTCCACTGGGAGCAACAGGTGCCTCCATTACGTAACTGAATTTTGTTCTTCCCAGATTTGTCTGTTAAAAGTGAAACATAAGATGCATAAAATGGTAAAAAAAAAAATAATCCTTTAACTTATATCACAGCAAGCAGCAAATCCCAAACAGGACAGGCTTGTGATTTTCCTAGATAACAACCACCCACAACAGCATTTTGTCTCCATGTTTTCTTTCTCCGAAACTTTTCTCCTACTATGCCATTTAATTTCCTCTGTTTCACTTCACTCTTTCTTAGCTTTTGGGTTCTTCTTTGCTAAAATGCTCTTCTTGCTTTGTTCAACATAGATGTGTGCCCACACAACAACTACTCTCTGGATCTGAAACACACATACAAGTATTTTAGCTGTCTCCAAGGTAGCTCTTCCCACAATTACAGCCATCTCCGAGATTCTATTCTTTGTAAGAAGATTCAAGCCCGACCTACAAACAGAGCACGTACCTTCCTGATGTCAGTTTTGGCCTGTAAGCCCCAGCCTCGTGCCAGCGTGCGGAATATTTGTACCTCGGGATACTGCCGCTTGGAGAAGCACTGGTTCTGACAGCGCTCTCCTGCCGGGCAGACCAGGGGGTGGCACTCGTACAGCAGCATACGGTTGATGCATTCGGAGTCCAGGCCACACGGGTTTTCATCTGTTGGTTTACAGTTGCAACGTGGTATCTCAGACAGGTCTGCAGTGAAGATCTGCACCTTACCCACCGGCCGGTTCACCTTTGAATGCACAAGAAGAACGTCAACTGCTTAAGGATGGGTCATCAAGGCAGACACTTCTATACCCAATCTTTGCCTACAAGCAAGGCTGCAGTGTAAACCATTGACAGTGAGGGGTAAAAGGAAGCATACAGGCAAATATGTTATTCTGAGCACACTACTTGAAGAGGTAAACACTTAGATGAAAGAGTTAAGGAGGACACAGATTCCCCAACAGCACCACCTGGTACCTTGTATATTCTGCATCCTCTGAGTGGGGGGAAAGGCTGCAAAGTGTCCCCCTCCTGTATCACTGTGACTACATGGAGTGCAGGTGGTCTTACCTTAAAATCCTAGCTATAAACAAGAAGTGCTAGCAATCAGCTAAGCTTTCATAGCTTGAAACATAAAAAGGGAAGGAACAGAAGAAAGCAATGAAAAAGAGGAACATGGTCCTCGAGTCACTGGTTTCTGATCAGTCTGGGCCCACATCCCTATCATATGCACCTGCTTGGCCCAAGCTCTTCCTTCAGATCACCTCACACCTATTGGAGATCTCTGAAGAAATTCCACCTCAAAGATAGCCCTAAATCTGAACACTTACTTCCTCAAAACTCCACAAGAAGTTTGATATTCTACCACGTATATCTGATCTAGCATTTTTGCTCCACTGATACAGGAAAACAACAGTACAAAACAAAACCAAAAAAATAAAGCAGAAGTGAAAGACACTGCCATGCTTCACTGTGGGTTACCATCCTCCCCTGTGCTCCACTGTGCCTTGACTGTCTATCCCACACTACCTTGCCACCAGCAGCACTTGATATCTGAGCACACTGGGTGATTCCCATAAAACCCCAGACAGGTAGACTCTTCTTTCACATCATACAACTGACATGGAACAGGATAGAGACGTCCAGATCTGCTCCAGCACAGCAGAGTACCTCTGTTACTGGTGCTCAGCTTCCACACAGTTCTGCAGACACATGAACTGTTTCAGTGGAGGATGACTGAAGATGCCAAGGCAATCAGAGTAACCTTCAAATACAGCCAGATGCCCCACGAGCAGAAACATTTCTGTTTATCTGCAATTCACTGGCACTGATAGCTCAAGATTTCCGCACCTGTCCTTCACCCCCAACCTGCCCTCACCTTGATGTGTTTGTAGGGGGGAGGTTTCTTGTCGTTCTTCTTGTCTTCTTGAAGCTGTCTCAGTTCCTTTTGTGCCTTCAGTTCTTCAAACCTTACTGCAGCTTCGTGAAGAGCTAAGTGAAATAACGGAATGTTACAAGGAATTTCCTCTGCTGACAGAGGTGGGCTGCCAGAGTCCACTCAGCAGTCACAGCTACACAAGCAAACAACACTGGCAGAATAATTTTAGAGGCAGAGATTCACAAGGAGAAACAGCACAAAGCAATAGAGCTCAGTAGGCAACAACAATGACAATAACTGTGGGTGAAACATTCTGGAAACATCCAAACCATCAGCTAGCCGTACCCTGCTTTTGGGAAGAGGTGAATTCAAAACTCTCAAGTGCATTTTTACATACAGATAATGACTGTACTAGGCACGTGGAAGAGCAGCTATGTCAGAGCTGAGAAGCATTCAAGATCTGCACACCCATGTCCATCTCTGTGAACTCAGACCAATCAACATTCCAAGTGTGCAGGATGATAGAAAAGTAGCACTTCATTCTGCAAATTTAATTTGGCTTTAGCTCTAAAATGGTATTTCTCTCTGTTGCAAGAATACCTTCTCCAGACAGGAAGAGAGAAACAGAACATGCACCTTCCCAGATGAAGGCAAGTTACCTTTCTTGTATATGCCATCCACGCCCTTCCCCATCTTGTCTTTGCTGCTGACATCACCTTCCATGTATGGGAACACACGGGCCTGGTGGGTCCACAGGTAATCCTTGGAGCCAAAGAACAGCACAGGAAACTCGCCGATGTCGTGTTTCATTTTCTGGATGTTGACAGGAATTGTCCTGGGATGGCAGATCTCAGCTGGCCACCACCTACACAACAGAGGGAAGGCAGATGAAAAATCTGGCTCCCTGCTTTCCATGCCCCCAGAAATGCATTACTGCAGAGGGATGGGGAGAATTGTGAAGGCTACCAGCGAGGCAGGAGGAAGAAGAGGAAAGCATGCACAAGCTGCTACATGCGTGCAAAAACATCAGAAGCTGCTTCACTGTACCCTGCAGAGAGAAGCAGCTTCTCATCTCAATCACCATGATCACCGCACCAAGAGGAAACAGGGACAGGCCTGTTCTGCCTTCACCTACCTGTAGCGCCCAACTTTCACCCAGACGACTTCCTTGTAGTGTGGCTTTTTGCCTGCCTTGCAATCATTACAATACCAGCTTCCCTCTGGCATCTCAATGTTTAGACACTCACGGTGAAACGCAGCCGGGCACGACTCACAGCATAAAAGGCTGCCCCCTGCAAAGAAAGGAGGAATTTGTCAGGGTCCATGAGCAGAAGCCCTGGACTTCATAATTTCAAACAGTAATAGCTGGAAAACAGCACCATGCTCTTCTGCAAACCTTTTTCTCACAGCTTGTGCTCTACCTATGCTGCACAAAGGACCCTTCTAAAGATCCAGAAAAAGCCCTAGCCTGAAATTGCCTTGAAATGGGGATGGATAGGAAAGCAAGCTGTTCTGAACAGTTCTCACTGGCACACTCCACACAGACAAAGCTTCTGCCTGCTATAATGATCTCTTCCCACAGCACATCTCTTGCTCTTTTGTCATTTATGTCAGTGATGCTCACGCGGTGACAGGGAACCAAGTGCACGCTGTCTCACCTTCCGAGCAGACAAAGCACCAGCTGACGTTGACGTGCTCGTGGTTGCGGCAGCCCCTTCGTGCAGTGAAGTGATTGGGACAGATGATGCTGTTGGAGGCGAGGACCACGGAGCCAGCAGCGAGGCAGAAGTCATTGGAGTGGTACGCGACCGGACACCGCACGCAGCGCATCAAGCGACCTGGCACCAGAACACATCACAATCGTGCTCAATTCTGGAGAAGACTGAGTCTTCTCTTCCTCCCAGACCTATTCTCTATTGGTATCTGAGCTGAAAGCAACCAGCCACAGGTGACTTTTGGAAATGGAAATTGCATTTTAATTTCCACAGACCACCTACAACACACTTCCTGTATTTCTATTGAACTAATATGAGAAAATACATATAAAAATAGACCTGCATTTGTATGTTATAGGAAATCAAATTATTTGAAAGGGAAAAACCTTCTGCACCCTGCTCAGAAACAGTTCAAGAGTTCAGGACCAGGACTGCTTTGCATCATACACAGATAATAAGTAAACCAGCGCAAACAGTAATTAGAGAGTGGGTACTCCAAGTGCGTAACTGAATGTAATGAAAACAGTCCAGGAAGTTTCTGAAAACACCAGCACTTGCCTCTCTACTTTTATCGGATTTTACTCTGGAATTCCAGAGAGGAGAACTCAGAATTGCCTGATGGCCTACTTTGTCCAGGAGAGGTCAGCATCTTCTCAGCTCCCCCAAGGAAACTACTGACAAGGAAAAGAGGTGGAAAGAAAGGGGTAAATCTGACCTCTGAAAAACAACCACCAGAGGGATATATCCAGCTGAGAAGGGGTCAGCTGCAGGCTTTATGCCCTAATAGCTGCTTCTGCTCCAAGTACTGACATGTGGAAGAAGACTTTAGCACAGAGCCTGAGGGTAAGAATACAGCTGATACTAACATCACTCACCCTAAGATACCAAAGATTTAAAATATAAACGATAAAAAAAACAGTTTTAAAAAGCAAAGCATGAGAGTTTAAATTAAAAAACAAACAAACAAGGGGAATAAAGCAATTATAATTATTACACTGTTCTACATGCCACTGCCTCAATACCCACTGCTGCAATGCAGGCACTGGCTGCAGCACCAGCACAGAGAGAAGTACATAGGAGAAACACCAGCGTCCATGCAGCTCTACTGAGAGGAATGTGGCATTGCTGGACTGAGTGTCTGGCCAGGCAGGATCATTTTAGTTGCTCTGTCTGACCATCAGGAGTGCTGATGAGCAGTGGCTGTGCCCACGGACACCACCCCTCCCACCCCGAGAGAAGCAAATGCTTCTTTGCACTGTGCAAAGGACAGAAAAACAACAAAGAACTGCTGGACCACGTCACCACAGGTGGGCACAAAATGAAGAAAAGGCTTCTCAGTGCTTCCCTGGGACCACGCAAAGAGATTACAGTACCTTTAGACGCAGAGATGTTGGTTGGGTTAGCAGCATGACAAGTCATGCATATGTGCAGAGAGCATCGGAAGCCCTTGTTCTGCGTGACTGTGGGGGGATACTTCTGTATGCACTCTTCATGGTAGTATTTCCCACAAAGGGGCAGCAAGCACCGTTTCACATCTTGCCCACAGCTCTTGCATACAAAGCAGGTATGGACTCCTAGAGAAAAAGCAGGCATAGAGAATGGCTAAATAAACACGTCGCTTCTGCCAGGAGACATATCAGCACAGTACAACCCCCCAGCCTGCCTCACATAACCCCAAACCACAGTTTCTGCAGCCCTAAAGTTTCAATGTAAGTCTAGACTGAAAAAACATCTCTTGCCCATCATGTTCTGGACATTCCCAACCCATATGCCTCAAAACAGAACGATCAGTTAACTAGAAAATGATATGAAACCAAAAACCAGAGAAATAACAGCCAGATGCCTTACAGCGGGTGTATGGCTTCAGCAAAAGGAAAACCAGTTAAGGAGGCACTCCGGAAAGCTGTATACCTGTGGAACACTCATTGCAGATGAATTTGCCTGTTGGCATCTCAGAGAGCCCAAGGCACTGCAGGTGGAAAGCACCACAGCACTGAGCTTCACACAGCAGCAATTCCCCTGGCTTCTCGCAGATCTGTGGGGAAGGAAGGACACCATCAGCTCTGAGCAACACCCTCCCCGACCAACCCCAGATAACTGACAGCACAGCCCCTATAGAAAACAGATGAGCATTCTCCTTATGTAAAAGTTCAGGTGGTTTGTGCATCACCACTGCCATCTGCTATCCCATCCCTGCTACCGTGCAACAGTTAAAGCAAACTGTACATTAGTCACATCTTCCCAGCATCCTTAAACTCCAGCAGGATGAGAGGCAATCACATAGGAAAGGGACAGTCCAATCTGGCTATTATTAATCGCTGTCAAAACCCTGAGAATTACACAGCCCCCAAAGAGCACTTTGAGGCCACCTGGGCTTAGCTGGGACACAGTTGCATACCAACAGTAACAAAAAAATCTTGACAGAAACAAAATTTCCAAGAGATCTCCCCAAGGAAACTACCTGACACACGTTCTCCTTAAGAGCTGCTCCTCCTCCACGCTCCCCCTGGATCTTTTTGGATGAAGGCACTCCATGGTCATTCTCAGACCCCTCTTCGTGTCCCCCTTTAGGGCTTGTAGAAGTCCCATGAACCAATGTCTCCCCCTTCAAAAGGAAACTCAAAATTAGGGGCTGTCAGTGCTTTCTGCCCTGACCTGCAGATTAACAAACCCAGACATCAAGTACATAAAAGTTTGGCAGTCAGTGTTACCCACCCTGGAGAGAACCACCTCTCTTATGGTTCCACCAAAAGGCTTACAAGGAAGGAAAGGAAGAGCTCTTACATTTATTAGATCATTATAAATATACAATGAACACTTTTTTTTTTCCTGTGCATAATCCCTCTTTGAGGAAGGAAAGTCAGGGCTGAGAAAGAACAGTACTATCATTTATAGAAATGTATCACGCAGGCTGACATAGCCTGAAAATCTTGTCCACCAATGCCAGAGAAGCATGTGAATGCTGATGTCTGTGTGTATTGAAAATGCTAGAGAAAGATTGCAAGCAATCATCATTGTAGTTTCCTTTTAGCAAGTAATTCAGAGTTCTCTTTTTACTCTTCACAGTGTGTACTTGTAGACTTCACAGTCGTCAGGACAGGCAATTAGCAGCTATCAAGTGGGAGCAAACCCCAGCTGCTCCTCCAGAGCACAGAGGTCTATGAGCCATCCATAGTGCACCAACATACTGCTTTTAGGAACCAGCCAGATGCTCCAAACAAGAACATTTTAAAGACTCTGCCTTGTTTGTTTTTGAAATCTTGGCTCACTGCAAATAGCTGAATGATCACAGCGTGCAGCTCTTTCTTGGGTCAAAAAGCCATGGCTACTGTATGCCCAGAAAAAAAGACTGTACATTTTCAAGACCTTGTTAGGAATTTAGACTCCTAGAAGGAACAGCAGCCACCACTCTCATACCCTGGGGCCTGTGCAGGGCCAGGTGTTCAATGACAGTCATGAGAGGGAGCTTTGAGTTCCTTTCTGTATGTGAGAATACCCTCTGAGTCGTGGTGCCACTGAAGTTCCTAAACTCAACTGCATTCACCTTATTAGTCCAGACAAAACAAGTGTTGGGAAAGCTTTATGTCCCTAAGATGGAAGAACATGAAGCCAGCATTCTGGTCAGGCAATGACGCTTCCTTTGCTTGATTTTTCATTCCTTGATTGCATTAGTATGTTCTCATTTGGGAACCTTTTAAAAACACGTAGAGCAACCATGCACAGATGCACTGACAGAATATTAAAGCACACAATACAAATATGAATGGTGTAAGTTTGCTTTATTGAGCACAAAAAAGAAAACTCCCGGCTACAAACTACTGACAATCCAATATACCGCATGGTGTACAACCTCACAGACTGTCATCACATACACGCTGGAGGGCTGGCAGTGATGCAGCCTGCAGGAATACTGAGAAGGAGCATATCATTTCCTGCCACACTAGCCCTGGCAGAGGGAATGGAAAGGTCTCCACAGCGTTGGTAACTATCAGCTCCAAGATAACAGCTGCCTTGCCCCTGCATACAATGGCATCTTAAGTGCAACCTCTGATACTTGTGTTCTGCAGCTAATTTCTGCTAAGAAGGGTGTAGTCTGCCACAAGACAGGCCTCTGGCTCAAACACTTGACTTGGCTCCTGGAATGCTCCAAGAGCAGCACCAGTGAGCAGTGCTCCAGGGACTGCTTACAGCTCAGGTCCTCCTATTCCTACATAGGTGCTCCCTCTTCTACTCAGCTCACCAGTGACCTCAGGGTTGCAGGGGTCACTGTAAGGAAGAACAAGAGCAGAGTTAATCAGCTACTGGTGTGGACAAACAATGTCATGTACAGCTTCTACCTTGTGCTGGGGCCCCAGTGCCACAAATACAAAGTAAGCTTGGCCCCTCTCATGGTCACTGAGGATCCCTCCAAAGGGGCAAGGTACTGGTTAACAGGCACCACTCCTCCTGTGGCTAAAGACTATCTTCCTACTGTATCAAAGGTTTCAAGAGTTTTGGAAGGAGGGAGAGGAGATGCACAGATTTACTAGAGGTAGGAGCGATTTTAGAACCGGTCCATCCTTCTGTCTTTCAACCATGGCTGCAGCTCTAACTGCCTGTAATGAACTCAGTCCATGTTTCATGTCCTGTCTGGAATGACAGTCTAAAATGCATCTTAGGTTACATACCATGAACCAACAATCCTCTTTTCAGAGCTGCAAATACTCGCTGTTAGCAAAAATCTTAACTGGGCCCATAGCATCCAGAAGATACCCTTTTTAGTTACACAGGTACCTGACCAATCTATATGCTTCACATGCCAGGGATTTTGGTGTATTTTTAATTAATCCTCCCAGAAACACAAAGGGAAGGGAACATCAGATCTGGAAAGGATGGGCAAGGCCGGATTATTTATGCCTGGTTAACAGGGAGAAGGGGATCACTCTCCAACGCCATCACTCAGAAGGATCAATCACACCACTGTCCCTATTTCCCCTTGCTAGAATGAGCACTGTGAAGCCACATACCTCCTACAGGGGGCAGGTCTCATCGTCGATCTTCTTCCAGAGCTATTTCTGCTGTTGCATCTGGCACATCCTTAAAAGCCTGTCCGGTTCTTTGGCACAGCCTGACCTTGGCTCACAACCTTGACAACCATTTCAACAGCATTTTCCATCCCTTTTCTTGGTCTCTTGCTGCCCCGATGTTGTGAACTTGCATTCCCAGCTCCACAAAAATGGAAGGGCAGAGAAAGCTGCCCAGTTCTGCCCAGGGACACAGGCTTTCCTCTGCCTTCTGAAAGCAGCTGGATCCAAGGTTTCATTGTGCTGTACCATCTTCTAGCACCACTCAGAAGAAAATGAGGTTCCTGCCCGGTGTGTGGACAGTCGCTTAAGGACCAGTGTGGTGTGAATGCCAAGTGAAAGTGTCATCACATCTCTATAGCAGCCCAATACTCACCAGTATCCATGCACTCACCAAAGCCAAGGGGTGAACACTCACCTCAGCGGCTCAAGAAACACAATCACAGAAAAAGGGACGTTGGTAAAAGGTGTCAAGTATTGACATTACATAACTTCAGATACTCAACAAACACCTAAGGCTGGAGGCAGTTAAGACTCCCTGGGCTTCCTCTGCAGTGGGACATTCAGAGCTGTGGCCTACCTGCCCTGCTGCTCTGAACTGCCTCCTCGTTTCTTTGCTATAAAAGATGTGCAGAGAATTTACTAGCTCCAAATTGAGCCAGCCTCTCAGAGGGTGCCTAACAGCAGACAGTGTTAACTACCCTCCAGCATTGGCAAAGATAATTGCAAAGGCTTCTTTGAACACGATTCCAGGTGAGCACACTTCAGAAACAAGTGACCAGTGCTCTTAAAAGAGCACAGGAATGCTTATAGGGCCCAGAGGTATTACCCCAAACTTTATCATCCCCGTGAGAAATGCTTTTCAAAAAGCAGTGGACCTCAGAGTAGTTGGCACTGCTCAGACAACTGGTGAGTTGTTTGTGCTCTGCTGGAAGCTGTATAACAATAACAAATATAACAATATATGTCTATAATTGGCTCCTGAAATACATACTGACTATCCTGACAGAACAGCCTGCTGCTGAACCTGGGCCACTGGAAGTGAGAGGCGATGCTGAGAGTGGCCTGGAGGTGTCCTGCCTCTCTCAGGAAAAGTCTTGCTTCCCCTACACTTGGTGATACCTGGCTCACTCCTAAAAGGCAAAATGTGCTTGTCAGAGATATTTGAATGCCAGCTTTGTTATGATTCAGCAGAAGGGAGTTGCCCCAGTTATCCCTTTCTGCTGGATGGCAGAACGTAATCAGAGGCTCCTGTGAGCAGTCACAGACAGTTCCCCCCCATCCCCACCAACATGGCTCTGAGCTCACCCTGGCATGCAGGGCAAACAGAAGAGTTTGAAGTTCACATCTACTGCTTGCACCTCATATCAGTGCGCAAAAGGGCAAGATACCCACCACCAGAAGTCAAGACCTGTTACAGCAGTTAGGCCTTCTGACATGCAAAGCAAGATGCCAGTCAAACCTTTGTTCTGTCATATCAGAACAGCCTTTCTCCTGGAGAACTAGCAAAGAAGCAGCTTAAAAATTGAGCCTCAGTTAAGCAGCCATCACAAAATAATTACTGATCAAGGTGATACCTCCAGCTTCAACCCCAGCTCATGCAGCTACATCAGGGAAACAAAGTCTCAGCTGAGACACTAATCTTGTACTCAGCCAGCCAAAGACTATTTGGCTGAGGCTCTGCACAGCACCCTGGGAAGTAACAGACAGGTAAAAGGGATGACAGTGTGTAGGAAAACCCAACGGTACCTCAGAGCGTGGGGTCCCCCCCAGCCTCTCCCCATTTTTCTCCTTCTTAGAATGCATTGCAGCAGAGGAATGGCGTGGTCTCTTCCGCTTGCGCTGCTTCTCCAAGAGCTTCTCAGAAGCTGGGAT
Source organism: Callipepla californica brunnescens (assembly GCA_023055505.1). NCBI lineage: Eukaryota > Metazoa > Chordata > Aves > Galliformes > Odontophoridae > Callipepla > Callipepla californica. The sequence goes on from JALIRH010000014.1 coordinate 10,339,652, forward strand.
GCAACAGAAAGACCGTTCAAGAAAAATGCAGAAACAAGAATCTGGTCACTCACTACGGGCCCACCAACTTCCCCAACCCTGACTGCCACAGCCTGGCTCCTATTTTCTTTGAGGACATAAAGCCTGGGAAGAAGGAATACATTGCAACGGTCCCACTGTCCACCAGACAGAGGGCAATGTTGAGCCTGGACCGAGCACACATCAGGCAAAAAGCACACTGGTACAGCACCTGTGGTGACAACTTTTCCTACAACCATTCTAAGAACGGAAAATGAAGATCCTCCTCCCATGGAAATATGAACCCAATACCTCCCCTTTCCATACAGAATATATATATAACAGTATATATATGTATATATATATATAAAACAGTATTTCTGGATAAACAATTGTACCTATTTCTTCTGCCACTTCCTCCGTTAAGGCCTAGGACATATAAAGCCTTACACACACATCTCCCTCTACAGCCATAGGCACTGATACAAATCACAGCAGTGTACCCCGCTGCTCTGTGATCACTTACCTTCTCCCAGGTCTGGAAAGTGGGCTGGTGAGTACAGCTCCGAGCTGTCGCTCTCCGAAGGGCCAGTGCCCTACAAAAACACAGGAAACAATTCACCAGACACAAATCAGGGATGTGCTCTCCTCAGCTGTTAGGAGTCTTTACAAAGACTGCAACGATTACTTCAGATCGTGAATTCATCAATGGTTAGCAACTTTTCAAGAAGACATTTGGTCTGCGTGCCTGACAGATCCCATATGGAAAAGTCAGGCAAGGAGGAATGCTGAGTTTGCCAGGTCCCGTGTTCACTATCACCCCTCACAGTTTCCTGAGTTCTACCCAAAAGGCTGCTAACACCCCATATGCTGCTGGAAATAGAGACTCTCTTCTGGTTTTACATTTTTAGAAAGGCTATGGCTGAATTTTTCTGGCCTCTGTATTACTGCAACCACAATGACTGTTATTAAGAATGCCATGGAGAAAGAGATTGAGAAAGGCAAGAAAACTGTTAATAACCAACCTTAGAAACAGTGATGCTATGTCTGGTGCACATACAATGCCTGATATTAGTCTTTGTTATCTCCTTTTTCCAATTCATGTCACTGGATTTTGAGCGTTTAGCAGAGAAGATCAGCAACTTCTTTAGAAAAAACAAAACAACCTGTGTCTAGCACTGCATGCTACATGTGTTACCACTCAAGCCTCTACCCTGCTTACCTTCCATCAGCCAACTTGGGAATGTAACAAAGGAAATGCTACTGGGAGAAAAACTGACAGAAAAGGAGAAAGCCTTAGGTTCAAGTTACAGTGATTCCCTGGGACAGAAAAGCTCTGCCCACAGCTTCCCAGCCTGTATCCAAATGACTCATTTTTCCTTATAAATCAATGGAGAGAAGAGACCTCACAGCCAAAACGCCCCAGTCCCCATTACAAGTGGGAAAGGGCGGGGAACACCTCTGTATTTAGCAGATTTCTTCACCATAACGCAGCAACCAGCACCTTTGGGAAGGGTGGACCCTCTCTCCTGGGCCACAGCCAACAACACACAGCTCACTGCCCCATGCCTCTCGCTCAGCAAGGCCTGCTGTCCAGGCTCATTTTCTATCTGACTTTCAAAAGTACTGGAAGAAAAATACCTTCTTTGGGGGAGTCCACTCCTCCTTCTTTGGCATAAAGGCGGTATCTAAATCATTGGATTCCAAGAGTTTTTTAGTGGGCTTCCTTTGACGTTTGCTCTCAAAGTTTCCTGCAATAAAATTCTGGTTAGATAAATGGGGATTTTCTTAGCTTCAATCACTCTAAGACCGTTTAGAAAATGCCAGTCAGCAGTTCAAAACATCCAAATTCACCTTGTCTTTTGGAGCACAAGCTACAAGAAAACAAAACAAAACAAACAAACACAACTAACAAATACCTCTACAACCTGCACAGATCAGGCGTACCTCAATATTCAATATAAAAAAGTCCATCCATGGAAGAGAGACCATGAACTTAAAGCCAGCAGGTAACCATCCTGGCACCGCAATTCGCATCACAATTTTACAGCTGCTTAACCAGCACAACCCAGCCCTCCCACTGACAAATACATCTCTGCTTCCACTCCCACACCACACACATCACTATGCGTGCAGTGAACAGGCTGAAGGATGTGCTCTCACCACCTGGACCGAGATGCCCAAAGGAATCCAGCTGTAGGAGGCAGCCTCCTGCTCCAGCTTTGTGCTAGCCGCTTGGGAGACAAGTTGCTAGACATGGGCAGCAATAAATACTTAAAACAACCAGGAAATTGTGATGCTGTGTGTGCAAGACACTCCATGGAAACAGCCTATTACCTGTCCTACCCTGTTCATCTGCTTCCTTAATCAGCGTGGCTCTGTCCTCCCTATGACACACAGCTCTGCACGCAGCAACACCAAATAGCTCAGCCACCTCACAGGACAGCACGTCATCCATCACTCTCTGCCACACATCCTGGGCTCCCGGGCCTCAGCAGTTTCGTCAGGAGTGGGAAGAGATGCACAACCTCTGCATACTGCAGGTCCACAACCACTGCTGCACTGCGGGCTGCGCCTGCATCTCCAAGCTCAGGCTCCCTCTTTCAACCATCGCAGCCTCTTCACTTATACCTGTCACCCCCCTGCCCCACAAATAACAGACTCTCCGACCTCTCAGTGACTGCAGCTCTCTCTGCCTGCTTGGTCTATTATTATACGTACATAAGCGTGCCTACATATGTTATCTACGTACATTTATAATCACAGAAATAAATATTTATAAATACATGTTTTAACCAAAGAAACAAAAAAGTTGGCCCTTTAGAACAGAAACAGCCTTCCTTATAAGCTTACATAGCTTGAGGACCAGAGCTTTGACCTTGGACAAGTCTTTAAACAAAACACTAACAGCAGAATTGCAATGAGCCACTTCACTGGGTCACACATCTCACCTGCCCCTCTCTTCTCCTAGTACCAGTAATGCCCTCTGAATAAAGCAAAGCAAACAAACAGAGATCAGCAGCTACTAACCTTTTTATTTGGGCCAAAGCAGCATTTCAAGTGAACTCACGACACGTTCACTTACTGGAGCGGAACACCACAACCTCCCACTTACCTGATTTCAGGAATCTCTCCTCTGCATCTGGAGAAGCAGAAACTTCAGAAACATCGGAGGAAGACAGCACGAGCTCAGGGAAATCGGACTGTCCTTCTATCAGCTGCTCATTGGGATCAGCAGCATGGGGCTCTAGCTCTGAGAAGGAGCACTCTGCTTCAAGGATGGGAGGGGACTCTTTGGTTGAAAATGGAGTTGAAACCAAAGGACTGGGCCCCCGCTGGGTCTCTCTGTCAGGACTGCGCTGTGCAGGAAGACCTCCTTCAAATCCAGACCTTGCCACAGAATTCACCTAACACAGTGAAACACGGTGAAAACATTCAGCCTGCACAGCCTTGCATGCAGCATGAGTGCCATGAAGCAAGACCAGATCAAAAACATGTAAACTGGAGCCCAACAGTAAAAGCCATGAAGAGCACATTTGCCTTAACCTACCTTTTGCAATTGCTCCTGGTTTTTCCTTGACTTTTTCTTGGGTGCAAATAAGTGATCATATTCTTCTGCATATTCCAGAAGCCGTTTACTTGGCTTTCTAAGGCGTTTCCTCTCTGAATGTACTAAGAAAAAGGAAAGCAGCTTCAAGACTGTGTTTCTGAGAATACCACAACAAAAAATCCTCCTCGTGACCTGCAGGTAACAACTGCTCCTGCCTCCTCCTTCAGAGGTCTATGCAGGAAGAGCCCTAACACAGCCTTCTAATATTCAAGCTTCCTATTTCCCCAACCCTGATGTGGCTAAGGACCACGGACACCTAAAGGACTTCAGACACCTGACTGGGAGGCTCCCAGCAATGTGACCCAGCATCTCCTTACACAACCCTACACTTAGCCTTCTTGCAGTACTTTCAGCAAAACCTACATCTGTTAGAAACTCACATTCATCACTCTGCTTTCCCTGTCAATCCAAACTCCCATGGGTTTATGTGCAGGGGCATGGGAAAATGCTGCTCTCCCTAACTTGCTTTGGTTGCTGGCTCCACCAGTGCCATGTCAGCCCAGCTCCTTCCCTTCCTTCCACCCCAGCGCATTTTCTCATGTACTTCAAGAGCCCTGGATTATCTGCTATTGCAAGTCTTATTTCTTTTGTTTCCCACCAACAGACTCTGTGCTGAGATCAGGATGTGATGAGGGAGCTAACTGTCCTCCCAGGAGGCTGCAAGATCCTCAGGGCTCAGACATCTTCTTTACACTTGCACAACACTGCACAATTGCAAGGGAAAAGCCTGGCACCAGCCATTTCCCCAGCACAAACAGAACTACTCACAGCAAGCAAGGGTCCTAACACTATATTACCTCTACTCAACAAGCTGCAGAAGCAAGACAATGCTTATTTCACTTTCCCAAGTACCTGAGACTTTTCCTACTCATTGTTTTTCACAATTAATTCTGCCTTGCTGTCAGAAATTCCCTCCAGGTCGCAGAAACAATTGTGGTCTCCTGGAAGGTTACATTAAGTTTTCTATTCTTTACTTCCTTTCCCCATGCAGAAGGTGGGTTTTACTTTTTTGAGCAGAAACATTCTATAAAAATGAAAGCATTCCAGTGCAACAGTTAAAACCAGGGATGATGGATGAGATTGCTACACCTTATTGTGGCTTCGTGGTTAAACAAGAATGGAAATGTCAAACTTGGCCAAAAGAGAAGATAGGAAACCACCTTTCCCAAACACAGCTATTTCCAGCTGCTATAACCCTCTGCATTTGTATCCAGGTGCAACCCACACTGGCCTAGTCCTAGACTTGGTGTCTTCACTGGTGACTATGGACAGCCACACAACCAGCCAGCAGTGCACACAGCTCTGTGGCAGAAAGTGAGGCTTAACTGCATCATTCTTTCCCTCAAGTGACTCCTGTACAAATGCAGTCTGAATGGCAATGGCAAACCACACACCTTAAGAAGCTTGTTACTTGTGCAGGTCTCAACTAGTGAATGCAACCAGCCCTCGCTCCTGCCTTATTTAGTTTAAACCTCACTACAAATTTTGCATCAAAAATACGCCGGATGTTGCTTTCAGCTACAACGAGGACTTGCATTGATGGTGCTCAGTACAAATTACACAGTCGTGAATGCAATCTTTTGTGGCCCCTTCCACGCCTGCCTGTGGAGGAGGAGGATTAGTCACGTCTCCTCAAAGCACTGGCACAGGGAGGAAAGCCACTCTCTTCTGCAAGCGGCACTTCTAACATCCGCATCACTCTCCCTGCTTCCTACATAATTGCCTTGTCCAAAACAAAAGGAAGACTGGTTTCCACAAAGGGATTTTCACAGTGTTAGCCTGCTCCATCAGCCCTGCCCCAGGGATGTCAGGCAGCTGCTCACATGGAAGCTCTGGTGCCTGCTGATAGCACATCTGTATGGGTATGGCTCAGGATCGCAGGGGCACAGATTGCACCATGGCTGCTGACCTGCCATCCTGCAAGCAGCCCCAGCCAGTTCTGTGCTGCAATGGGAGCCACCTGTCTTCTGCTGCAGATCTCCTTTCCTCTTCGCACTGCTACTGTTTCTTAGCAGCTTTCCTCTAGCTCTCTCTGCAGACTTGCACTTTTCACCTCTCAGCAACGTGCAGGGATGCTTTAATTGCCAAACCACCTGGAAGCCTCCAGAACCCAGCTGTGCCTACATGCATGCCAGGAGATGGCTTTAGCGGGCACAGCCCCTCTGTGCAGCCCCATCCCAGAATAAAGCACGCTTCCCACTGCCTTTGTAAGGACTTAAGTCCTCAAAAACACACTGCCATGGCCAGAGTAGATGGTAAATGATTAAGCTCGCCATGATTTCAAAACAGGATTTTTACCTGGTGTATTACACCCTGTGGGATCATTTTCTGTGCCTGTTGTGACTTGCCTTGGTCCTGTGACCATTAAAGCCAGATGCTGTCCTCCTTGTATTGAAACAGGTGTGCAGCAACCACTTGCTAATGGCACAACACATCAGGATGGGCACACAGGGAACAGAAGTGACAAAGCGCACTGAACTCTGCCCATCATTCATTTATGACATTACTGGCAAACAATTTAATGTTGTTTGGCAAAATCTTTGTTAAAAAAAAAAAACAAAAACAAAAAACCCCCCACATTTTAGTGTTATCATGAGGGCCTGCCTCCCTAGATCCTTTGAGAATGGCATGTGTTAAATGCAGTTCTGCTGGACCTAGTCACCCCCCCTCCTTGTGTTCCTTGTTTTCTTTGTTTTATTGTGGGGGGGGAGGTAGTTCTATTGCACTTTTATTTGTTTTTGCTTTCCAACCAAATTTCCAGATTTAGTTACCCATAAGAAACTCGCCCATTATCTCTGTGGGAGAGGCAGGGTTGTCTGACCCCGTGGCTCCCTGCATTTCCTTCTTCCATGGCCACCTCCTCCCTTTGGACAAGGCTGCCTCACCTGCACACCCCAGGCTCCCTGCAGCTGTCCCTATATTCTCCCCTGTGTCCCTCAGACAGTGCAGTGAGTTAGGGAATGTGTGGGGTTCCTCATCTCATTATTAACAGCCAATAAATTTTCACACTAAAATACAAAGCAAAACTAACTGCAAAAAAAAAAAAAAGAAAAAAAAAAGCACTTCCCGGAGCTGATCTATGCAGCTAAGACCAAAAACAAAGGAGATGGCACGAAGGGACACACTGAAGAAAAAAAAAAAATCCTCAGTGATTGTTTTACCTTTCACTGCGGGGGAACTAATGATGTCATATGTTTAAACTCTCTAACCAAAAGCTAAGCAAAATTCCATCATCACTCCAGCTTTTGTGCTCTGTGCTTACAGAGAGTCCCAAAAAAAAAATCATATCACTCTTCCTTCAGCTCACAGAAATATATACATCTCCACATTGTCAAAGCAGCCCAAAAATCTGTAACTTACATTGTAAATGAAAAATTATAAAATGTATTAAATACACATTCTGGCGCAAGTCCAGCTCCCTTACCTTGTGCAGAGAATTCAGACTGGGGAGCAAAGTTGCCAAGCTTTGTTTCTGAGTCCATCACACTGTTGTTTGGCTTACCACATACATTCAAACGTTTCTCAACTAAGTCTAAATGATTCTCATAGTCCTGAACTGTTAGGTCTCCCTCAAGCACCTTTGAATGAGGGGAATGCCTACGTCCCAAGCACTCATTTCCCTTCAGTGAAAAGCCATGAGAATTCAGGCCAAAGGCACTCTCCAAGTTTCCTTTTTCCCTAGATCTACTGATGTGCTTATTAGATCTAGCACTGCTTTGGTTAAAACGCTGCCATCGCTTTTTAGGTGCTACGTGATTTACATCATTAGCCTCATCACCAAGAGAGCTCTCACTATTTGCCTCTGAATCCAAGTCTGGACTCTCCCCATTTTCAGCAGAAGCGCATCTCTCAGTATTTCTACCAGCTTCGGGTCTCCTTCCAATACGACCTAAATTGTCATCAGATAAACAAGCAGAGTCTTCATCAGTTGAATGTTCTGTTAAATCAACAGACTCTTTCCTCTCAGTATCTTCTGCTTCATTACCTAGAGGACTGGTAACCGAACCGTGCACGCGGAATGTACGTTCTCCTGAATCTCTGGATAACCGACTTAACAACTTACTTGGCCCTCCTGGTTTTAAGTCCTTTCTGTTTGAAACTGTTTTATCTCCAAGCTTTGATGACTGCTTAGATTTTGAACAGTTGCGCTTGGGCACGCAATTTTTGCCATTTGTCCCAGAAACAGCAGTATTTGCGGGCTCCCTTTTACTAGCACCAATCCCCGTTAACTTGGCTGGTGGATTGTGTGAAAATGAGGAGTTGCTTATACTGGAGGAGTTCGGATTGACTGTTTCCTGGGTACAATCTCCGTTCTTTTCTATTTTAAATGGGGGACCTACAACAGACAAGGATGTCAGGCCGCTCGCAGAATTGCCTCCAGAACCATCGGCTGCGCTGGCATTTCGATACGGGACTATATTCTGACCAGTCATCAGTTGCTGCTCTTTTGCCTTACTGTCATGAATATCCTTCAACATCATTAACAAGGTGCTGAACCTGTAATTTGGCTCAATAGGCAAACGACCATGACCAGAGGCGGAAGAGAAAAGTAAGGGTACTGTGGCCTTTGGAGTGCCAGAGTCACTGACATCATCATTCATGGATCGATACGATAGCTCCTTCAGCTCTGACAGGACGTGTTTCACCACAGCTGTTTCTATTTCAGCAGAATCCCTGGGTTTCTCGTGCACGTTGTTTAACAGTTTCTGACCATCAACTTTTGCGCTTCTCGGAAGAGAATCTCTCTGAAGGACAGAGAAACCTTTGGTATCAGAAGAACAGTGATTCACAGCACCCTCCTCTTCTGCAAGAGAAGGCTCCAACCCAGCAACCTTTTCTTTATGCTTGCATTTTATACTCCTGATCCGAGGCAATTTCATGTTTTTCAGTTTTAAGGTTGTCTGATTTGCAACAGCAGACCAGGAGCTGTCCTTGTTAACGCTTTGGGGAGTAGCGCGCTTGTTTGCTAGGGAAAGATTGTCATTTCTCACATCTGAAGAGCACTCAAGAGCTGTCAATGGCATCTCTGCATCAGAGGAGCCTCCTTCAAGTTCCCTGTGTGCAAATTCAGCATCGAGTCTGCTGGTTACTGAACCTCCCAGAGGTTTGCGATCTCTGTATAACTTCTTCCTGGCCCTTCTGCTGCTTTTCTGGGAAAAATACATGGAAAGCTTAATGTTTCCACTTGACGTCATAGGAAATTCCTTCTCCATTTTATCTGAAGAATCACTAACTTCAAGAGTGCTAGAGGCTCTCTCTGAACTTTGGTCCATGGTATCTACATCACTGTTCCCACCATCTGAGAGGGAAGAAGATGAATCCGATTCAGTTTGCTTTTTCTCCGTACCAGCCTCAGATGCAGAATAGTGTATTTGCAACTTGGAACTGCACAGAATGCCCAGGGAGCTCTTCTCTCTCTCCAAAGATCCATTGGAAAACAAGTCCCCTTGGAGTGTGTTCTTCAGGGCATCACTTTTATGACTCCCATAGTCCGACTTCAAAGTTATATTTTCAAAATGTCTTTCTCCAAAGGAGGAGAGCAAATGGTTTTCTCTGGTGCTGTTGGATGCTGTTATGCTCTTCGCAATCCGTCGCAGTTCGTGAGATGCATGTTTCTCTGGTAGGTCCCCAACAATCATATTATTAACTGTCCTTTCCGGTGTTTCTTCTTTGATTTCCCCCTTGGAAGCTTCTTCTCTCATGCCACTCTTTTTTACTCTAGTCCTTTTTCTGCTCTCTGAGCTCTTTTTCATGTGTGGCTTAATATGCGATTTTCCTTTTTCACTGGCTGAGTGTTTGGAGTCATATGCCAAGGATTTAAAACAGCCGTTCAGCTGCCTGTCCTTTTTGGCTCCAGGGCCATTGGGATAGTATTCCGACTGCACTTCCTTCTCGCTGTCCAGCTCGCTGGAGTTCTGGCTGCACTTTTGATCCTCTGGCCCCCCGAGAAGAATGTCTTCTGCCTGTCCAACACTGACTTCCCATTTAGCCATAAACCTCTGGGGAACCTTAAAGTTGGAGGAGACAAAAACAAAACAAAACAAAAAAAAAAAAAAAGAAAGAAAAAAAAATGAGGGGGTAACCAACAGGATAACAGCGAGACAGAGATGGACAAGGCACGGAGCAGAGAGACAGCCCTGCATTCTGCACCTTTAAGACAACAGATTGCCAGAGACTGTGCCTAGAGGATGCACAAAATAACTCTCCTGAGTAAACTGCCTGCGCTCCTATCAAGCCTAGTAAAAATCCTCGTGCACTCCCCAAACACCAAAACAGTCCCTGCAAACACTGGTATCCCGGTGACCACACATCCCAGCACGTCAGTGCATCCCCAACACAACAGTGCGTAAGGGCAGTGTGTACAGTATGGATCCCTGACACAGAAATGCAGAGTGACAGCTAACAGCCCTCTCAAGGCAACTGCAACATCATTTTCTCAAAAGACTTGAACAGCCACGTTGGCTTTGCTTGCTCTTGATTCTTCCTTCATCCCTTGAACTTGGGGCACAATTCCATCTTCCCTCTCCATCAAGTTACCTTGGTACAAACATAAAATCTGTACCACATTTAAATACACTGTAACAAATTCAACATGTCCTTTATCCAGAACTCTCCCAGCTTCAGCTCCACCCTTAGCACAAAGTAAAGGGCATGCTGCATACCAGACAGGAACCCCTAAACACCTAAAAAAACAAACTCTCAAACTTGATTTTTATCTACACATGCTGCTCTTGGCTGCACAACAGAAAACCGAAGGCTTCACAACACTCCTAATATCGAAATCTATTCCACAGCAGGAGGAACAACACAAATTTCTGATACTTGTACCTTAGGGAAAAAAAATCCACAGAAACAAATGACTGTCCTAGGAGAGTAACAATTTTACAGCGCCCAGCAGTAAAGCAGTGAAATACACTCAGCTTTGCATAAGATCTTGGCTGCCAGGGACACAAGGCTGGACATTTATGCAAGCAACACACGTTTGGTTCCCTCTGCTGCAGCCACGTAGGTGCTGCAATTTACATACGGGGGGGGTTCTAGCAAGGAAGCATTTCAATTTCTGGGACCAGAAACATTTCTTGGTTGCATATAACCAACTGCTGGGGAAGGCAGAAATACAGGTAACAAAGCCCTTAGGAAAGCTACTGAGCATACCCCTGGAAACAGACAAGCCAGAAAGAGCATTACGCCCAGGAAACTCACATCTGCAAGAGCACATTTAATCCAATGGCTTCTCACTAACACAGGTTAAGTACTTAAGTGCTGCTAGAAAAAAGGAACAGACACAGTTCCTACTCCACCTATCAGCTCCCTCACAGGAATGCATCAGTCTGCTCGCTTTCTTTCAACAATTCTGAAATGCAAATTCCTCCAGTTATGATTCTGAAGACAGAGAACAGACCTCTGCGTCACATTACGTTACTCTGGCTAAAATTGCTCAGGGCTGTTATGCTTGGAAATGGAGATGATGCAACGAGCCACAGAACTCATTCGTACAGGCTCACTGACAAAATGTTTTCCAAGTTAAATTGTAAGTCCAAGCAGGTTTCCATAAAGAGAATTACTGAAGCAGGATTAAAACCCCCACTGCTTTATCTCAGTCCATGATCTAGTTGAAGTACATAACTCCACCTCTACCTCAGATCAGCCAAAAGATGCTGCAAGAGAGCACAGGAAGTTACTTAAAAGCGCACTGTAATTGGCATCAAGAAAGGGCTCTGCTGCTGAACTGAGACCTGATTCCTCTGCCTCTCAGAGCTCTGCAGGGCAACAAAAGCAACAGGCCACACCCCTACATAAACATAAAAGATAGCCTAGAAACTCCCAGCTGCTTATGTGCTCTGGTTGTTATAAGGTTGCAAAGAACCACTCTCTGGCCCTGCTGCTCCAGTCACTGTCACAAAAGCAAACTGTCAAAGTGCAACTCCAGGCATAAAGGAATGATCTTTATAGTGCAGATTCAGGAAATCAAAAACAGAGAAAGCAGATCTTTCACCTTGTATTTGTAGCCTTTTTCCTTTTGCTTTCCTCTTCTCCGAAGAACAGGCAGCTCTTCAAACTGATGTCTCCCTTCAAACAGGACAATAGCTTTTCCAGCAACCCAGGCTTTCTCTGAAGGCTCTCCTAAGGCATCCACGTAGTACTCTCGGTATGGCCTCCGATTGGAAACTATTCCAAAAAATTTAACAATTAACTCCTTGCACACAACAAAATGAAGACAAAATCGATCACAGAAAGCAGCAGCAATCTATCAGTTATTTGTACAAAGCTTTTTGCTTAATAACATTTCCACACGAATGCCAGTTTTGGCAGTTCCTAGTCAGGACTCAGAGAGACCCTTCTGCACTGCTGAACTCGTTGCTTTCTTACAGTGATTAACAGGGCTAAGAAGATCTGTTTCCCCAGAGCAAAGACTACAGTCTGGCTGCAAAATAAATTGGGAAAATATCCAAATGTTGTTTGCTCTTTTTTCCCTCGACAGAGGTAACACACGAGGCAGCCAATTTCTTGTTGCTCCTCTCTGATGAACGACTGAACAGCCCATCCACTTGGCTGCTGGGAAGAGGAAATGGTGCACCAGCAGCTCCCAGAAATATGAACTTGCTGGACAGCATTTACCCATACAGGCTGTTCCTCCCACACCACAAACAGCTCCACGCTTTGTTAACATACAAACTCTTATTCTGGACATTAAACATTAACAGTTGTGTTTAAATAAACCCTCAGATGCACACATTTGCACTATGAGAGTCGTTTGTAAAGAGTTAATTCCCTGCTGTGGGCACTACAGTGCACGACCACGGAAGAAAACCATAAGGGCACTATTACAACCACTTCCAAGATTTTTCAGAGGTGTTTCCTGAGCAAGAGCATTTAATGGCACGAAGCAATAAAGAACTGAACCAGTACTGGTGTTCTGGTGAAAAAGGACACGTTTCAGGTGCTGGAACAATGCCAACAAGGCTTGAACATGAGATATAAACTTCTCCCTGCAATGCTCCCTTCACGCTGTCCTGGGAATACCTTCACCAGCTGAGCACGTAGCCAGAGCTTTGCAGCCCCTTTTGTTTGTGCTGCCTCCTCTCACAGTGCCCGCACCGTGCCAGCAGCCTGGCACCTGGCAATGCCAGCACGGACATTCTGACTGACAACAGGTAAATAATGATATACCAGGGCAAAATCAATCCAAGGACAAAGATGGCAGACTGAATCCCATCTACACTACTGGGATCCAAGCCACTGAACTTCAATACTCCAGCCCCAAAAATATCGACATCACTCTGGAGCCTGTCAAGAGAAGGCAAGCTGCTTTAAACATCACACCACGCCTCAAACCACGAAGAGAGGAGCTTTTTGCACAAGAGAGGAGTTTGAAGCAACCTGCCTCGTTTTGAAGGGCTTGTTCCTATGACAACAAGAAAGCACTAAGGCAGGAGGACCATGCTTCCTACACTGAGTGCAGAACCCCACAGCTCCCTGCTCCCAAAAGCACCTGAGTTCAGATCCACCTAGTCTACCATTCACCACTCAAGGAGGTGAGATTATTAGATTACAGAGAACAACAACCAGAAATTTTTCCTCAGAGCTATCTCGATCCCAACATGGATCAAACATAATGGGAGATTCTATTATATGGCTAGAGAGCAGACCGTGCCAGAATTTGTTAATAGCATGTTCCCTCTCTGCAGAGTTCCTTTATTAGAAATTGCTGTACACAGACTGAGAGGGGATTGCTGGACAGATGTATATATTAAATCCTGTCCGTAAATTTGGTGGGGGTGGGAGGACACAGGACAACACAGGTGGACTCTGGCAACATCCTTAATGGGAATTTGAGAGCTCAAAAGGGACTGTTCACAACTGCACGCTCGCTCAGTATTACCCAGAACCAGGATGAATGCTTCCCAAAAGATGAAGAGGAAACTGAAAAAACAGTAGGAAAGACTACAGCAACCAAACCAGCAGCTGACATGAGCACAATACAGGAAAAGCTACTTCATGCCTCTAGAGAAAGAGCAGACAGCTCTGAGTCTGTGGTCAGCAGGAAAGTATATTCATTCTCAGCACTTGGCTGGCAAGGGCCAGGGAGCTGTCAGATGCAGAAGGCACCATTCTCTAGGGATTTCCCATTACTCACAGTACAAAACAAACCAGAAAGGGAAACCCGGGAGAAATAAATACAGCTTTCAATTTGTGGCAGTCTCCCCATGGTAGTCAATACGATCCTAAAAGCAGTGTGAGAGCTTTCAAATAAAGTGCAATTTCTAAACCATGACTTCTCCTCTGTTCTCTTGATCACATATCTATGCTGCTCTGTCTTGACCTTGTGCAACTCCCATCCTTCCTGGGCTCTACCCTCCTCTTCCCTGCTCACACACGTGCAGCTCTGGCTTATTTTCTTCCATCCCTTTCCCTTACACTCAGTTGGTTCTTAGTCTCACTAACACACTATGCCCTAAGCTTTCACACATGTGGCTCCATCACAAGGTTTTTCTGATATATCCCCATAAACAGCTCCCTGCTTCCCAGAGCCAAACAAGGCCAAAAAAGTCACTTCCTCTCACACATTCACGTAACGCCTTAAGGCATTCAGCAGCTAGGCTGTTCCACCCCAACTCCACTTCACAACCTCTCCTGCCTCCCCATCCCCAGCCTGGCCAACTCCACAAGTCACAGAATGGCTTGGGTTGGAAGGGATCTTAAAACTGATCTGTCACAATCCCTTCTGTAGGCTGGCTGCCCCCTGCCAGCTTAGGTTGCACAGGGCCCCATCCCACCTGCTCTAGGGCACCTCCAGGAATGGAGCACCCACAGTTCTCGGCAGTCCTGCCAGTGCCAAACCAAACTCTGAGTAAAGAACTTCTACTAACACCTCACATAATTCTCCCCTCTTTCAGTTTTAGCCATTCCCTCTTGTCCTATTGCTATGAGACCATATATATGACCATGTATAAAGTCAGTATCCCTCCTGTTTAGAAGTTCCACTCACGTACTCCCCACACATTCAACAGCTGCCTGTGCCACTTCCTCAGCTTTAGCCCCTTCCTCCTGTCACCTCCCTGGTGTAGTTCTGCTTTACAGATCAAGGTCTTCCTTTTTTTTTTTTCACATTAATACAGCACTATACAACTGCTTCACTTTGCAGTCTGAGTAGATACAGTACCTTTCATTTTTGAGTGACAGTCCAGCACTGGGTCATGACAAATTGTGCATGGCCACCACGGGCGTCTGTTGAACTTGGCCCAAACAAGATCCCCAACTTCATACTTCACTGGAGTAGGTTTCTTCTTGGCTCGGATCTTTGGGGAAAAATCAGAACACAAGAAATCACTAAAGCTCCAGATGCTCTTAAAAAGCCTTGCCTCCCCCTTCCCTGTATGCAGATTACATCTGGCCACCAGAGACATTTACATGAAAAAGCAAGTCCTGATTTTACTTAGTGGCTCCTGCACCTTCAAAGAACACCATCATTCTTCTCATCCTTCCGAGAGAACAAAACAATAAACTAGGGTTTGATTTTATTGAGTTGGGTTTTCTTTTCGTGGATTTTCTTTTTTTTTTTTTTCTTCCAGTGAGGAATGTAACCTGGTAAATGACCACACTGAGTTCATTTGTCAGAGCAGGGCAATATCCTGAGTCACAGCCAGCTCCGATGACTTCACTAACACCAACTGCTTCATTTCAAACATTGTGACATACGCAAAAAGGTAACGAAAGGCAATGAACTATTCCTGACTGGAACAAGGTGATGAGAAGAGCAAATAAAAGAGTCAGCATGTACGAGGCTAATGACTGTCTCATTTCATACACATGCTCAGAAAAAAAAACCCTTTCTCATAAAATATTTGAAATCAAATGCAACTATAGAAAGAGAAAAGGAAAAAAAAAAAAAAAAAAAAAAACCAAACATTGCTCTAATTTTGGGTTTATGTGACCACAACTGCCACTGCTCTGCCCCAAGAAGAGAGAAAGCACAGCCATCCCCCCCCACCCCCTCCCACCCCATGAACACACAGACCCCTTCTGCTTCCCAAGTCTGCCTGCAAGGAGCAGCTCTGTGCACACACCCAAAAACACTTTGATTCTGAGGGCTCTGCAGCAATCAGGAGAACATCACAACCTTGCAATACTAACACCCAACAACACACACACCCAACACTGCTCACTGCCATTCCTGTCTCACCATTGCTGAGCAGAGAGCAGATCCCTGTTTCCCAAGCGTGCAGCCCCTTCTGGTTGGACACTATGGCACCAGCAGAGGGTGGGGATCCCAGGGCTGGCCTGCATTGATGAGCTGAGCCCGGATAGGTGCTGGAGGCACCCACGTGCCTGCTGTGGGGCACCCTCCTGGTTGCCAGCACTTGCTGATGACCTGTCCCAGGCTGTTTCCGCACTGGAAGAGCTCTAAGCAGTGCTGCAGGTACTTTTACCAATAAGCATCAGCAATGTGCTCCCCATTAGAGCTGTCATGACACAAATACACACCTTCTCACTTAATGTTTCCATCCTGCTCACCACGCCCCAAGGCACATCTCCTGCATTTCAGAGTTCAACATCCTAGTGACTAAACTGCAACAGATCTCTAATAAAAGGAATATCCCACCGCAGGTCAAGTTTTATGGGATCTCTGCACGTGGTTACAGAGACTACAAAAGGATAAAGTTCTCTGTTACACGAGGTAAAGCAGGTAATTACCCTATAGACGCCATGGCTGAAATTCTTCTCACTCAGCCATCAAAAGCTATAGCAATAACTTATTTCTGAGCAGGAACTCAGGAGGGCAATGGGAATAGGCAATGGGAATAGGCAATGGGGGCTGTCCAGCACAGGAGGCAGCAGTGCAGACCTGGAGGCACTTCAGACATGGATGCTTTTTCAGATGCAAACCCATTTTTTCTCCTTTCCAACACACGTGCTCTTCCCGTAAAGGTGACATTTGCCCCAGTTATTTTACGCATTTTTCAACGCCAGGTTTTGAGGTGTGCACAAATACTGTAACAAAACAAAACTTCCAACGCACCGCAGTGCACACACAAGGCATGTGCATCCCAAAAGCTGCAAGCCTAGTGCAGGCAGCTGGGCCAGCAGCACAGGGATGTGGGGATTTGCCAAAGTCATTCACACTGATTCACCTGAGCGACACCCCCAGCCACTGCCTGGAGGCAAATCTGCATTTAAATCAACACTTTGTCACCCTCCCATACCAAACACAGCCGCCTAAGGAAAACTTCTTTCAAGAACCTATTCAGAGACAATGCTTCAGCGCTTAACTCCCTTCCCAAGTGTTCAGCAGGCTTTTCAGCGTCAGTCTGTCCGCAGCCATTCTCATGCCTTCGGTGTCCCTTCCCTGGCAGCTACAGGAAGCATCAAGTGGAAGCAGGCTGAATTCTTGCACTGCTCCTCCCCTCCGTAAAAGCAGTAGTTATCATTTCCAGGTATGAGACTTTTCTTTTAAACTGCTGAGCGACAGATAACTGTAACCCTCAAAGCATGCATTCCTGCAGTCAGAATACAATAAGTTTCCCTCTAAGAACAGTTTAAACTGGTAAGAAATCCTAATGGCCAGAACTTCGGCCCCACACCAATGATGACTCCTCCATGAACTACAGAAAGCCACACGCTTTTTCAACTCATAACCGAAGTACTGAAGTTCAGATGTAGCCCTTACATCTGCTCAGAATAATTAACACTTATCCACAGAGCATTAATATATATAACAAAAATGGAGAGCAGCTGCCCTGCAGGGAGGACTAGCTCGTGCTGTAACTCCAGCAGAGATGCGCTGAAGAAATGTGAGGGAGGTGAGAGGATTGGTGAGGAAGGACAGCATGCTGCCCTGCTTCATCTGCACTCACCATCACACTCTGTGCTCTCTGACTTCTCCCAAAGGGAGTGAGCGCTGTCTGCTCTGTTATCAGCTGTTTGGTATTAATTTGCTGTTCAGATGAGACAAGCTACAGTCTAAACTCTAGACTATATGCAGTATTCCAGACCGTTCTGTGTTATTTTTGGAGAGAACAAGGGCATATATTGTGGGTGTTCTTTAATCAAACCCTCTCCACCAGTACTAGACCCCCAGAAAAGCACTGACCCTTGAGAAAGCAATGCAAGCTGAGCTGTAGAGACAGAACAACAGACTTCTGCCTTGACAGCCACCTCCTGAAATTGTATTATGCAAAAACCACAGCAACCTCCATAACTTGGCGAGTGAAGCTGAGCGCCAGCTCTCATTTCATGACGTACTCTAAGCCCTGAACCATCTTTCAACAATCTTCTCTCTTTAAAAAAATAACCACATCATTAAATAGCGACAAAAACAAAGCTCGTCTGATGCCCGCTCTCAGCTCTGTCACCTCAAGCTGCCGTTCAACCCATCAATCTTGCTGAATAAAGCGGTGCAAAGCACAAGCACACACACGCTGCAGGCTGCACCCTCCTGCAGCAGCTCGAGTGCACTGCCACCTCCTGCATGGCACAGCGTGTCCCAGCAGCAGGACTGGGAAGCAGCCATCTCACCAAAGCACAGAGACCCAACTGCATGCTCAGTCACAAGCCAAGATTTTCAGTGTTATGCACCCCAACAGCTGAGCCTGACAGGGCTGCGCCCAGCACAGCCCTGCACATTGGTAATTCAGAGCATCTTTGGAAAGCCATCGTGGAAAACCTAGGCTGGAATGACCCTTTTATAGCTTATTCCTTAACTATAAGCACAGAGTTGTTTATTCAGTAAAGCAATGGGCAGAACATGCTGTTGGAAAGGCTGGAGGAGCAGAACAGACTGTGCAAGGAGGATGCTGAAAAGAAGGAAGGAAACTCCTGACTCCCAGCAAAAACAGAAAGATGCTGCCTGGCCTGATACAGGAGAGTGAACAGAACAAAAGCCAGGGAAGAACACGCAAGGAGGTGACACATCCAGATGATGGTTAAACAATACCGAATAAACAATGGCACTAACAGCAGGCAGACCATGACTGTGTATTTCCTCGAAGCATGGCAGGGATCTGCAGAAGCTCTGCAGCAGCAGAGCCCGGGGTATCTGTGAGCAGATGGGTATCTGTGAGCAGATCTCATAGCAGGAGCAGCTGTCAGGTAGCAGGGAAACCCTGACCTGAGCTGGAGCACATGGCAGCACTGGGAACAACACCCAGGGCTCTGTCTGAGCCTCTCCTTGCTGGGGCAGAGTCAGTCTCCTGTCTCCCACAATGACTTCCTTCCTTAAAGCTCTCTGATCAGGAGTATTTTCCCAAACAGGAGGAAAAGAAAGGCAGTGAGTTCACCTGATTCCAACCAGCTACTCTGGCATTGCTGAATCTGAAACTCAACTTCCCAGCAAAGAAATGCAAACAGGACAAACCTGGGGCACAGAATTCCTACACAATGACTGCTTCCCACATGGATAACAGTAAGATTTCTACCAGTCCTTCTCTTCCCTCCAGCCTCCCATCCTGACGGGATCACTCCGACTCCATTACTTCACTTGGCTCCAGCACCTGTGCACTGAGAAATGAATGAATGCAGACAGGAGAAGATGGGACCTGGGAAATGATCTTTGCTCATGAATACGTTGCACGAAAAGATAAGAAGATGAAATAAAGAACAATACTGAAGCAAGATCAAGAATGGAAATTAATAACTGCTCACGATGAAGTAAAAAAATAAAACTGTCACTAGGAAAGATTCTTCTTTTCAACAAGCTTCTGTGAAATCAAAACCAAACCTGACCAAGAAGACTGGAATGAATATTAAATTTAATCTGCCTTAAAGCTGAAGCAGTATTTGGAACGAAGCAAAACGAGGTCAAAGTGCAGCAGCGCAGGTAGAGCTGTGCTGGAGAGCGCTCACGGGGAGGGCCAGCCCTGCATGGGGAAAGAAAAACATAACCAACCTAACAACACAACAACACAAACCACAACACCTGCGTGCTGAAATCACCGCCCACACCACAGTGAGCACACCAGCACTCCGCTTATGGAGAACGGTGATGCAAACACAGAAATTAGAGGCCTGCTGGAGAGCCACAAACAGCCTGTGTCACGAGGACCGTGATGTGCTTTGTCCTCCCAGAGCAGGAGAAACCCTGGGGACCAAACTCAGCACCCAGGGCCTGGCCTCTTGCTGGGCTCCAGCAGCCTGACCTACATCCATGTCCACAGTGCACACACTGACCTTATCTGGGACGTGATGACAAGCAAGTGTTCAATACTCATTAATGCAGTGTTCACTAGTAGAACATCCAGCAGACATGGTGACAGAAGGCGAACTTCTGTTCTCTGTGTGCTTCTTGTTACCTACCCTCTGGCTAAGTTTTTACATACCCTGGCTTGAGCTGTACAGCCTGTAAATGGAAAGGCTGCTATGCGTGTAAGAAATACTGTAAAAGTTTAAAGTGAAGAGAGTTGGTTGCATTACACTGACTATTTCATAAATCCTGAAGCAGCTGTTTCAAGTTCAGGAGTCTCACACAGAAAGACAACCAGGTATGAGCACCTCCGTTTCATCACTTTCTTAATGGTGGTCATTTTTGCTTATGAACTGAACAGAACAGCAGTGTGGCATCACAGTAAACAGAAACAACAGCAAGATGTGAGGGAGAAGGGAGGAGGAAGCAGGGGAGAAAGGGAACAGACTCATCCCAACACCCAACAAAGAGAAACACACAGACACAGAGGATTTCAGAGCACTGACAGAGGATGAACTATGCCTGGGAACGCTCAGCTTTGCTTGCTTATCCGCATGCATTTCAAATGATAAACTAAGTTTTCTTTAAAGCTGGATTCTTTAACCCACACTAACTGCTTCAAGAAAGGGAGGAACTGAAGACACTACAGGAACCTGGCTGAGTCTCACAAAGACAATGTCATCAAATATTTTCTTACCATCCATGAACTAGTGAGACACTGAAATGAAACCAGGTCATCAGATATGCCTGATTTTCAACGTTATTTCTGTGTTGTATTCTATCAAACTGTTTACAAGCAAGACATCCAATAAACGCAGCAACTGCTTTCAGAAACTGAGTTTCAAGACGCACGAAATGAAAGCCATATTCAGATTGCACAAAATTAGAAGTATTCATTGTGACTTTGGCTGTAACCAGAACGAAGCAGTGCTAGAGAACAGCATGTGCACGCAGCAATGAGCAAATGTCTCTTTGAAACTTCGTAGCTAAGAACTGGCGGTTTGGGATACAGCGTACGTGGAACCACTCACACTTTTGTTTCTTAATTTACTCCCAGGGGATCCTTTAGAAGCAATGAACACTTAACTGGGACTTGCAAGTTTCCCTGTCTGCATAAATTGAAATTTCTCTACAGGAGAATGGGGCTAGATCCCACGCTGTTATTCACAGATGCCACGGAGACAGGATCATCACCTCCTCAAAGCAGCAGGTACCCCCATGGAACTCCACAGAGACATTTCTCCAAACAACAGAAAGATGACAAACACAACATTCACAAGAACTTTTTAAGATTTCAGTCACTTTTGCAGAGATTTCCCTACTAAAAAGAAATCAGTTTTTGAACGTGAGCAGTAAAATACACTTATGCATAATTATCTCTTGCTCCTCACACTTTGAATTACATCCTGAGGAAGGTTCATGTTTCAATCAGGTCCTGCAAACCTGCCCTTGAGAAGCTTCTAAACCCTCACGTTGTGAATCCCACTTCATATGTACTCACCCTCATACTGAGGACAGCCAACAAACCAAGAAGCATATGATTTGTTTCACTGCTGCTGATCAGAAATCCGTGGGCAGTCATCACATTATCCAAACTAGTAAGCAGCCTGAACAGGTGCTGGAGAAAACCAAACAGACCAGCACCAGGGCAAGAACAGGAACTAAGAAAAGGAGATAACCATCCTGCTCCGTGCCCGTCCTGCATCAGGTAACAGGAAGGTTTCTGTCTTTCCACTAACAGTGGAAGGGCAAGTCACTAATACACACACAAAAAAAGAGAATTGCCCATTTTTTCCTAACAATGCCCACACCCTTTTTTGGGGAACACTGTGTTGGGTTGTTCTCTCCAGCTCAACACTTCAGGTTTTGCATGCACAAAAACCCAACCCTACATATTTATTAGTGAAAACTAATTCCCCAGTGCAGTGCTTCAATAAGCATCAGCAAATTCACAGCAACTACTCTGCCTTTTATAGCCCCTGTGCTTTTTCTCCCCCTACAACAGAGCAGCATCAATGTGCAGCCTCAAAGAGCACTCACAACAGGTAACACACAGAACAAGTTCCCCATCAAGGATTCAGGCAAACAAAGCCTTGCTAAACCAGGAGCAGGCTGCTTCCTTGGGTGAGCACCCCACCACCCACTGACTGCAGGGGATGGACAGAGGCAGCAGCAGGAGGCAGGCTGCCTTCCCCAGGTGGTCTCAGCACTGGGAGTGCTCCCAGAAGTGCCTCCTCCCCCCACCCCACACACATCCAGGCAGTGCCTGTTGCTCTGAGCAGAGCCACAGCAGCAAGCCAGTGCTGTGTGGGGCGGCGGGTGGATGGACACAGACTCCTGTTTGGAGCTGGACCTCAAAGAAGCTGTGGTGATAGTGGCACAAAGCTGCAGCTCAGGCTGTGCTAGAGATGCTCATGAAGGCTCCCTGGCCAGGGCAGCTCCCCACCAAGCGCTGGCACACAAGGACAAGATGGCACAAAGGGACTTTTCTTCCAAAAGAAGAGTGAAGTAAAGCTTGATGCGGTCTCAATGGTATCTGCACAAAGTCAACACGTCAGCTTCAATGAGTGCCTTCCCATCCCTCCAGGGAGGCAAAGCACACTCCTGGATTCATCAACGCTTTCGGACACAGAAGAGATTGCTGTGCACCAAGTCCAGCCTTATCTCTGCAGAACACTCAATCACTGCTGCAGAAGCCGCCGTGAGCAGCTGCACTGAAACAGTTTTCTAATTTGATAAAAACAAAGAGCAGAGAGATACCAATGCAGCAGCATCTCACGCTCCACCAGGCACCGACAGCAAGGAGCACCCAAGGAGCAGCTGAACCACAACTGTCCTGCCACCACCAAACCAAAGAGCCCTAAAACCCCCTGTGCCTTCACCAACTGCACCTGATGCTTCCAACCTTCCCACAAGCAGTGTACTGACACAGAAGGAATGTTTTAACTTGCAGCAATCCACCCAAGCAGGCAGTGCCTTTACCCAGCACTGCAGCCTGCCCCTGACCCTGTGGTGCCTTTCACGTTTTGTCACACACCAAACTCAGGATGGCTGCACACCACATTCAGTGCTCACAACGCGTTCTGCAGCTCCACACTCTGCACACTCACCTCCATGGAAAAACACTCCGTAGCCATGAAGTTACACAAAAGAAAGCAATGCTATTGTTGATAGGTCTAAATTCACTCTACAAGAGTCTGCACCTGGGAAGTGTTTAGAGGTCCACAAATCACCAGAGGTTGAAAACTGCTGCTCTAATTCAAAGCAGACTCTCTCCCAGACCTTTTCCACCCATTAACGTGGAAATCCTGGCAATGCCTTAACCACCATAAAGGACTTAACCCTGTTTTACTGGGCAAGGACTGCGCTGTGCAGCACAGATGGCTGTGTGCACACAGAACAAAACATCTGTCACTTTTTCCGGGTATCAGAAGTGACATTAACACGATGTTTTTACGTGCCCAGCCCTTGCCAGGAGCCTGAGTGTCTTCCTTCAGGTACTCCTGGTCCCTGTGCCATTCCCAATGGCGTTACACAGGAAGCTGTCAATCACAGGCAGGAAAAGCAGAAGCATGTTCAAAACAACAGGGAGAGTTAAACACTGCCCTTGACACCAATTTTTGAGTTAATAATGTCTTTCTAACATACACAGTCTCAACAATAATTCAAAGAATACCACATCTTTCCTGAGGCTTAGATAGCTTATTACCCATCTTCAGAGCTGACAGCTCTCGGGTGAGATTCCAATTTGTTCACTTAACATGGGGACATTTTGAAAACAAAACCTTTCCATGTGGCACTGTGCAGCTCCAGGACCAGGAAGCACCCGGGTCTGAAGAAGCTGCTCCATTTGCAGGAGGCACAGAACAATCCCAGAGCTGCAAACACAACATAACCATTTTGCCCCCGGGGTCAGGAACTGCTGAAACAGTATCACACTGTGCCACTGCCACAACTTTCAGCAAGGCTTCGGAGGAAACTGTAACATCATCATTCTCTCAACAACACAAAACAGTTAGCAAAAACCCCAAGGTCTGGGAGCTGCCGACCCCTCAGAAATCACCAGCAAGCAAACACAAAGCAGAGGGGCACAGGGACTCTCAAAGCCCATTCTGTGCGGCTGGCTGCTTCCCTCCTGCAGCAGCAGGGCACATCGGCTACACCACATCTCATACAGACCAGAACCAAAATGCTGAGTGAAGTCTGTGCTCCTCTGGCAACAGCCCTGTGCTAAAGGCTCGACTAAGGGATAACTAATTATTTATGACCACGGAAAGGACACCAGGACACCGCCTGAATGAAGTCTCTCTTACCCAAGCTTAACTTTCCATTTTAATTTAGAAAATAGAAGTGTCAGAGTTTTTTGACATTTTATTCCACAAAACCACACTGTCAAGGCTATCCAAAACACACCCCTGGTCTCACTGTCTGCACACAGCTCCAGAGATCCACACAGCCCCATAGGACCGCAAAGGCATCGATCACACACATTCCACACCGTGCTGCTTACCAAGAAACCACATTATTTTTGGTAACATCACACAAACGAACAGAAGCTAATCAAAAATAGTAGATTAGAGAACAATTACAAGCAAAACAAAAAGAGCCATCACTGCCAAATGCTGGGATAAATGCTCCCAGGAGTCAATGCCCTGTGCAGGAGTTCAGCCCAGAGGGACACACGCGACTGTCACCAGGCCCTGCAGCACAGCAGCCATCAGCACACCACAAACAGGGCATGCTGTGCTATCACAGCCTCACAGCCAAAGGCATTAAGGACCTCAAAATGTATGGTCAAGCTGTGACAAGAGCCTAGGACAGTGCCAAACCACGGAAACACCCATACTCTTCTCGATGCCCACCATGGTTTAATCCCTTTGTGAATAAGTTTAGCTCTGCTCAAAACATGGAGGCACTTCTGAATGACAGCCACTCCAAACCCAGGGGCCCAGCAGGTTTCACAGCTCGTTAAGGTCCAGCTCTGCGCCTTCTAGGAAATAACATCATCCCAGCAACACAAGTCTCAGCAGTGAGGGTTCCGTGAAAGAGCACAGGCACAGGAGAGCAGTATGCAGGGAGCCTGTCCTCCTGGCCATACGTGCACTGAAGGCAGGCACGAGGTAGAGACAAATCGGATTCACTTCCCCCCACTGTGAAGATGTCAGCTGCCCAATGAAACGGATGCCCCCTCCTCACACTGCTGCTGTGCTCATTCTGCCTCAGGGACCCGGTGCTAACAGCAGGTATTTGCACTACAACCAACAACCTCTAGTAGAGGATTCCTTCAGAATCGTTTACAGAATGGCACTGATACCTCTACCTCTTAGAGAAGACAGTAATGGCCACAGAGAAGCCTGCCAACAAATGGTGAGCCACAGTAACCCACACACAGAGGAGAATTGGTAACAAGGGCGCAACAATGCGGCTACAGAATGCAACAGAACCCTTCACCATACTGGGGATTAGTTCCAGGCTTAAAGGGATCACTTCACTGGCCCTTAGTTTTGTAAGCACCTTGAGCATGCCACGCAAGGCATGGTTCCAGTGAACCAAACCCCAGCAGCCCCACGCACCACAGGTCATCAGGGTCCTGCACGTGAATGCATGGCACAAGGCTTCACACCGTGTAACACGTGTGCACAGGAATACTTCAGCCCAAGGACTCTCCGTTTCAAGTGCTATGAACTGAGCAGCTCCAACACACTTCGTGGGCAGCAATTTAAAAACAAGCGGGCAAAGCAAAAGGTAATAAGGTACAACACTTACATTTATAAAGAAGCAAAACTTTAACGCGAGAATTACACCAGGAACAAACCCATCTCTCCAATACTGCAGCACTGGAGCTCTGGCAGCGGGGCACAGCCCAGGGCCCCAGCGCCTGTCCGACTGCAAAACGCTGCCGCGGGACAACCTGCAAGGCCAGGAAACTGCTGAAGACAAGCTCACATCAAGCTGATAAAGAACAGAAAAATGTACAAAGCGTCCATCCATTGCAGTGCAAATGGCCGCGATCCAACAGCAGCACGGAGGAGCCATCAGCTGCCCGCAGTCGCCCCATTGTCACTTCGGGAGCAGAAACAATGGCCCAACAACGGCCGCTGTCATTTGTCCCTCTCCCCGACGAGAAAACCCGGCACTCCGCTTTGAATTTCAGCAAACCTTAACCAAGATTAAGGCGGCCGTTAAGATAACTTCGGAATATGCGCATCCCTCTTTACACCTGAATGCTACCCGGTCCGCGCGCTATTAACAGCCCCCTGCAACACAATGCCATCCTGCACACCTGGAATGCGTCCCACAAAGACACAGCCAAGTGCTGTCCGTCCTGCGGGAAGCACCCTTGGCACTTGGGAAATCGGCCTAAGAGTTCCTAACGATCCAGCGAACCCCGAAAGCTTGCAGCAGTCCGACAGGCTGCTGCTCGCAGAGCTGAAGGGGCTGTGGCTTTGGGAACTGAAGCTCCGACCAAACCCTGCTGCAAAGCAAGGAGCCCGCGGGTAAACACGGTTATCAGAGCGGCCCGGCCATGACAAGCCGCCCTAAAAATAGCGGTGTGGAGCTCCTGGATTTTGTTTTGTTGTTAGGTTTGTTTGGGTGGTTCTGGTAAGATGTAGCAGGCTCTCAGAGGAAGCTGACTCGAGCCACTCAAATCCAAAGGGGACAGAAATTAAATGCCTGTATGAACAGAGCATCTGAGGGCAAGCCTGGCTACTCCTGTTGCAACTGTGTAACATTGAGCAATCAAAAACTATCAACTCTGTCTCAGTGGTAACCTGGAACAGGCAAAAAGCTTTCCCAAACGGCACAGCTGAAATGAATGACCCCGCAGACAACCTCCTGTTATCAGAAGGAAGATGAAAGATCTCAGGTTGAAGGAAAAAAAAAAAAAAAGTAAAAAAGAAAGTTTAAGGATTCTGTGAGGTGAATGCCACACCAGGGCACGCAGGACGGCAGCATGACTGGAAGCCAGCCCTTCACTCCATGCCCAAATAACCATTCAGGCTGCAGCGTACGCAGCAAAGCCACCGATAGTAGAAGCAAAGCGTTGTGGAAGTACCTCTGCTCGCTTCTGTTTACAACGTGAGACCCTCCCACAACCGCATCACTGAGCACATGTCTGAGAGATACCCGCTCCGCTCCACAAAGCTCCGCACAGACCTCAGCTGACAGCAGCCTCTCCCCGAGCACCGGGTCGGGGCTCTGCACGGAACACCGCTGCTCCCAAAGGCACACGCTGTGGGGTCATGCCCTGCAGTGCCCCAGAGCAACTCCCACAGCAGAAACACAACAGGTTCCCCAGTGACTGAGGGTGAGAGCAAGTGCTTCCCCAGAAATACAGCAGTCGCATCTGTCTGGCAGCAACGGCCACGCTGAAATGAGAAAGAGCAAAACGGTTGCGGGGTCAGTGCTGTCACACGGGTTACATTCCACCCTTTGCATCCAACCATACCTCAAAGCTGGAGCGACGCAAGCTGAAGGCTGCAGAAACACACTTAAAAATAAAGCACTCGAGGAAAATACCGAGGATCTCTAAGAACTTCTGTATAACGGGCGTACGTGCCTATAAATAACACAGGGAGTTCAACTGAGGAATGCTGAAAACCATCCCAAAGTTTCACTCGCATTCAGAAACGAGCTCTGCATACGTCATCTGCACCCAAGCGCTGTCAGGACCCGGAGCTGCAGCACTCCTGCTCGCTAAGCTGGAAAGAAGCGGATGGAACGCGAGCAACGCCCAGAAACAGGCTCGAATAAAGCGAGTAACGGGGAGCCGGGGCGAGGAGGGGAAACGCGGGGGGAGAGCCCCGCAGCTCGGGACCTCGCACCTAAACAAAGGGCTCTGACAACCCAGATGCCAGGAGACAGAGAGGTCTCCTCCCGTCCCCATCAGCTGCCTGAACACACGCTGAGAGCAGGGCGGAAGAAAAAAAAAAAATAGGAAAAATAAGAATAATTTCACAGCTGCGAAGGAGTGACGTCTACGGGAGGGGAAAAAAAAAATAACCGCGACAACAAATAAATACCGCGGCGAGAGCCTCGGGGCCGTGCGACAAAGGCACGCAGCGCCCGGCGGTGACAGCGCGCACGTGAAGGCGGACGGGGCCGCGGCCCGGCCCGGCACAGCGGCTCCCAACGGCGGCCGCGCTGGTGTCAAATCTGTCCCCTCGGCAAGATGGCTGCCAGCAGGCCGCCGCGATGTCAGCTGCCAGCCGCGGCCCGGCCGGGCCCGCAAGATGGAGCCGCAGCCGCTTCCCCCCCCCCCCACCCCCCGCCCGGTGCCGCCGGCCGTCCCCGTTCCCCCCACCCCTCCCCGCCCCGGCGCAGCTTACGAGCTGCAGCGCGGCCGCGGCGCTGCCGGAGGGCTCCGCGTTCTCCCCGGGGCCGCCGTCCAACCCGGGCAGCTCGGCCGGCTGCAGGCGGGGCGGCTCCGGGCTGCCGGCCCCGCGGCTCTGCTCGGGCTCCTCGTCGTAGTCGTCGTCGTCGTCGTCTTCCTCCTCCTCCTCTTCCTCGTCGTCGTCGTCGTCCTCCGGCGTCTCGTTGCCCTCCTCGTCGTCCTCCTCGTCCCCTCCGTTCCGCAGCAGCAGCGGGAAGCCCGGCACGGCGGCGGGCTCGGGGCCGGCTCCGCCCGGCGGCTCCTGCGGCGCGGGGACGCGGGGGGGCGGCGAGCCGGGGTCGGGCAGGGCCTCAGCGCCGTCGGCGGGGCCGCCGAGGTACTCGGCGCTGATCATGGAGGCCAGGTCCTGCAGCCGGCGCAGCGGGATGTAGCAGGACGACGGGTTCTGCCCGTAGCCGGGGTTGGCGGCCGCCAGCTGCATGGCGGGCGGCTCGGGGCCGCGGGGCTCGCCGAACGGACCGCCCTTGGGCTCCGCGGCCGGCAGCGAGGTGCCGAAGGGGACGAGGCAGCTGCGGCGGCTCACCTCGCAGGCCTGCTCCATGCCGGGCGGAGGGCATCCACCTGCGGGCACAGCACAATGGGGTCAGCCCGGCCGCCCGCACAAAATGGCAGCCGCGCCCCGGGGCCCGCTCCGCTCCGCGGCCCCGCGCGGGCGAGAGGGAGGGAGGGCGAGAGGGAGGGAGGAATGGAGGCGGCCGCCGCGCCGCTAGGCCCGGGCCGCGGCCCTCCGCCCGGCCCCGCTCCTCTCTCCTCGGCTCCCCTCCGCTCCGCCCGCACGGCGAGAGGCGGCGCCCGCCGGGCAGCGCTCACCTGCGGCCGCCGCGGCCGCCTCGCCGCCGCCTGCCCCCGCCGCGGCCCGAGAAGGAGACGCGCCGACCCGGCCCGGCCAGGCCCCGCCAGCGCTCCTCCGCCGCCTCCCTCCTCCCTCCCCCGCATGCGCGCGCCCGACGCCGCCGCCATCCCGCCGGGCGCGCGCCCCCCGCGCCTGCGCGCGCGCCCCCGCGCCCGCTCTTGGGGTTCGGCAGCGGCCAATCAGCGCGCGCTCGCGCGCTCCCCCCCCTCCCCCCCCCCCCTTACCCCCCGCGGCGGGCGCCCCCCTTCCCCCCCACCCCACCGCCGCCACCGCCACCGCAGGGCCGGGGCTCTCAGTGCTGCCCCCCCCCGGCGCGCCCCGGCCCGGCCCCGCTCCCGCTCCCACCTGCGGCCCGGCCCGGCCCGGCCCGACCCGCGCACATGGCCGTCCCCGGGCCCCGCACCCTCGGCGGCGTCCCCGGCCTCGCAGACGCGGCTCGTGCCGCGCCTCACCTGCGGGCCCACCGTCCCCGGCCCCGCGCGGGGCCTACGGGCGGGTGTCGGGCCCGCGGGCGCCAACAAAATGGAGGCGTTCGGACCCCGCGGGCACCGAGCCCGGCCCGGCCCTGCGCGCTGCCCCGGCCATTGTCCGCCGCCCGCTCCGCTCCGCTCCGTTCCCCCCGTTCCCCGCCACTCTCCCGCGCACCGCCGGGCGCGGCCCTCTCCCGCGGGGAAACGGTGTCCTCGTCGGGCCCCGCCGCGCCGCGCTCCCGCCCGCCCCCGCCGCCGGCCCCGGGCTGCCCCTCCCCGCACACCGGCGGTCCCCCGGGCGGTGGCGGCTGCTCCGTCGCTCCGTGCAGATGGGGCTGGGGGCTCCGCCACGAGCCGCGCGGGTCCGGGCGCCGCGCCACGGCACGGCTCGGCACGGCTCGGCACGGCTCGGGGGGCAGCGGCCGGGGGCAGTGCGGGGCCGTGGCACACACCGGGGCGGTGCTGCCCGGGCCGCGTGCCGCCGCGGGGCTCGGCGCGGTGCGGCGCTGCCCCCCCCCCCCCCCTTTGCCCCCCCCCCCCCTCTCCGCCGCTGCCCTTTGTTTCCCGGCCGGGCAGGGGCCGCGGGGGCCGCTCGGCGCTGCGCTTCCTTCCCGGGGCCGCGGGGCTCCGCGACGGCCGGCGGTGACCGCAGGTGGGCACGGCGGCGGCACCCGGCCCGGCCCCGCAGCGGGCACCGCCCCGCGCCCCTCCGCCCGGCGGGCACCGCCCTGCGGCCCAACGGGACCACCTCGCTCGGCCCGGCGGGGCCCCGCCGCCGTCCCCGTGCCGACGCGCCACCGCCGCGACGCGGCCCACGGTGCCCCCGCGGGAGCGCGGCCCCGCACCGCGTCCTCGCCGCTCGAGGCCCCGGGAGCGCCTTTCCCTCCTTCCTCCCCGCAGCCACGTGCCCCGCGCCGCGCCGTCACACTCCCGAAATAAAGGCGGTGGTTTTATTTAGAACCCCCCCGGGGGCGGGCAGGGCTCCGCGCGGCGGCGTGGAGCGGCTCCGCGGCCCTCCCGGGGCCGCGCCGTGCCAGGATGGGGCCCCGCACCGGGGTGCTTATGGCCGGGAGGGGGGAGGGGGCCGCGTGCCGGAGGCAGAGCTCGTGGACACCCTCGGCCTCCCCCCCCGCCTCGCGTGGCTCTGTTTTCGATCCGACCCGCGGTTGTGCGGCTGCCGCCGTCCCCGCGGACGCTCTTCCGGCCGCTGCACTCCCGCTCGGGTGCGCGGCACAGAGCCATGGCCGCCCTTTTGTGTGCGCGCTGCGGGGCTCCGCTGCGGCCCTTCCCCGCGCGGCCTCCGCCCGCTGCACGGTACGCCCGCACGTTTGGCCGGCGGCCTTCGGGCTCTGTGCCACGCACAGTGCCGCGGGGCGGACCGGAGCCCGTGGGGGGAGAGCGGCCCCGGAGCGCTGCGCGGCACAAAGGGTTCTGGGAACGTGGGGTTAGGCGAGCGCGGGCGAAAGGGTTAAAGCTGGCGGGCAGAGGGAGGGCTGGCCGGGCCGGGAGGAAGGAAGCAGAGGAGGAGAGGAGCGGGGAGCATCCTGCCCGCGGGGGCCCCTTCCCCGGGGGAGCGAGCGGCTCTCCGGGCCCCGGGCCGCGCGGGTGAGCCGTGCTCCGCGCCGCTGGCACCGCGCCCTCGTCCCCGCGCTGCGGCGTCCCGCGTGGGTCCCCACGCTGAGCACGGTGCCGCGCTCCCTCCGTTCCCGCAGCCCCCGAACGTCGGTCCCGGGCCACGCGGGGAGCGAGGCTCCCGGAGCCGGGCGATAGCGCGGTGCGGGGAGACGGCACCGCGGCGCGGGGCTACGGCACGGTGCCGGAGGAACGGGCTCGACGCCCCGCCCGCTGCCCGCGGTGCCGGCAACCCCGTCCCCGGGGCCGGCGATGGCTGCGGCGCCCCGCGCCGGCTTCATCCCGTTTTTCCCCGCAGATTTGTCCCTGGAGCCGGGGAGGAGCGGGGCAGCGCCCGCCCGTTCCGCCGCCGCTCCGCGCGGAGCTGCCGGAGCCGGCCGGGAGATGGGGCTCGCGGCCCGGAGCTGCCCGCGGTGTGCGGGTGCGCGCCGTGCAGGGACAGCGCGGTTCTGTGCAGGGGAGCTGTGTGTGCCGGTGGTGCGGGGACGGGCGGGTCCACGCGGCGCTGCAAGCGTTGAGTGCGTGTGTGTCCGCAGGAGGGTGCAAGCGTGGGGCGTCCTGCACGGCGTAGGAATGCGGCCGTAGGGATTTGCTTGCGAGCAGATGTTGGGGAATGCAGATGTCTTGCCTCCCTCAGCCCGGGAGGCAGCGTGGGATGCTATCACGCGTGGGACTCCGTGGTGTCTTTTCCCTGCCCCCCTTCCTTCGCTGCCCGGGGCCGGCGGTGCTCACGGGGCGCGGTGGGCGCCTCGCGGCCTCCAGCCCCTCCCAGCAAGCATCCAGCCCCGGGGCAGAGGTGCCGTCCATCCCACAAAAGCCAGATGCTGCCCGGAGATAAGATCCGCGCTCCTTTGTTTTGGAGAGAAAAGCCAAGAGCACCCTCTGTCCGAATAACAGAGGGTCGTTAAGCGAAGGCATTGGGCTGGCGTCGGGAACCGGCTCGGTGCCCCCGGCGCTCAGCATCACCCCCGACGGCAGCGGTGGAGAAGGGAAGGTCCCACGTCCCGCGTGGAGCAGCCCCGGCCCCGCGGCGCGGCACCTCCCGGGGCCCGGTGCCAGGTCCCGGCGCTGGGGGAAGGCGTGTGGGAACGGTGCCTCAGGAAACCAGCAGGATTTACTGGGCTACACGCTAAATCCCCCTCACAAAAGGGGCCTGTTCGTGGGGACAGGATGCCGGTGGCTCAGCCACACTTGTTTGGCCAACAGAGCCTGGCGGATTAAGGACAATTGGTTCAGCCCTGACAGAAAACACCAGGAATGTTCAACAATAAAACCATCCTCCAGTTGGTGTGAGGCTGCGGGACTCCCCGGCGGTCCATGTCCCTGCCCTACATCCCATGCCCTGCACCCCGGTGCTCCCCAGCCCCAGGATGGAGGGGATGCACGGCTGTGCGGGCAGCAGCAGATCCTGAAAGGGCTGGGCACAGCGTCGGACACTGCTGGGACCTCAGGAGCAATGTTGGGGACACCCACTGCTGGGCTGTAGGGATCACCCCCACCCCCCCCAGCCTGGGAGCAGAGAGCAGGGGGACAGAGCACAGA
Organism: Callipepla californica brunnescens; assembly: GCA_023055505.1. Classification (NCBI taxonomy): domain Eukaryota; kingdom Metazoa; phylum Chordata; class Aves; order Galliformes; family Odontophoridae; genus Callipepla; species Callipepla californica. Next base: position 10,372,331 of record JALIRH010000014.1, read on the forward strand.
CACAGCCCAGGGATGGCTCTCCTGTGGCTCGGGGGGGCAGGACTGGACAGCCCCCCTCTGCCTGGGCAGTTTGCCCTCCGGCGTGTGAATGCCCCATTCACGGCTGTGCTAAATGCATTGGTTCTGGCACATTAGCGGACAGCTGGGATCCTTCCTCGGGGCAGGGAGGCTGTAGGGCCGGGGCAGGTTTCACACCTGCTGGTGGTCTGGGGGCCCTGAGGGGGGAAAAACATGCCCAGGGGAGAGGGGGAGCAGGGCCCCACGGCCAGGAACTGGGAGAGGGGAAGCAGGGCTAGGCTCCCCCCAAACTGGGAAGGGGACCCTTGGGATAGTTGTGAAAGCACATGCAAGGCAGGTCAGGCTGTGCCCCCAGCACTGCCCATGGCAGCCAATGCACATGGCTGCACCCTGCTGCCAGCACAGCACAATGGGTGAGAGCAAGGCATTCCACCTGCCCTGAACCCCAGCGGTTGGGGCACATCGTTCCCCACAGCCAGCTCCTGTGCACGCTGGGGGCTGCTCCCCTCCACTGGAGCTGCCCCTGCAGCTGGGAGCTGGAGAAGGAAACAAGATCCTGGGGCTAATGGCCCGGCAAAACCCAGCCCCTGCTCGAGTGGAGGGGACAAGATGAAATCCTAGACCCAGAGAGACAGCTGCAGCCCCTGCCTGCCCACGCTCCCTGTGGAGCTGAGCTGGGTGCTGGAGGGCAAAGTGGGCACGAGGAGCAGGGCCTGCAGCCCCATAACCCCGCTGCCAGGGGCACTGGGGTTAGGAGAAAGGAGCGCAGAGCCCATAACTCACTTTTATCGGGGGTCCTGGGGCCGGCCTAGGTGGGGGGAGGGCGGGGGGGACCCCACTGCATGGGGCACAGGGCTCTTTCCCAGCCTGGGAGCCAGCAGCAGTTGGTGGATCAGTTTCAGGGCGATGCTGGTAGCGGAGTTCACGGTGGCTTAGCGCAACAGCGGCTAATGGGGAACAGATGCAACAGTGCTTTGTGCCGGAGCGGGGCTGGAGGCATAGGACCCCACTTCCTGCACCTGCGGCACTGCCCCCCAGCAGCACTGCCTTCCTCCCTCACCCCTGGGAGCAGCCCAGAAACTGCACCAAGATCTATTAAAAAAAAAATAATAATAATTTATCAGGTCGATATTTCATGTACATAAATATTCATCTCTATGGCTATGTACAGAGGCAGGCAGCGGGGCTCCCCCCAGGAGCCACTTCCATTGAAGCATGGGACAACAGCCATGGTGATGCCAGGGGCCCCTGGGTGATGCCCACCTCCACGAGGCAGGGGCTGATGCTGCCAGGACCCAACCAGGGCTGCAGGCTCCAAGCAGAACCATTATGGAGGAGCGCAGTCCCCAACAAAGAGACCCCTATGGCCAGAAAAGTGGGGAACAGCCCTGTGAGAATAACTGCTGGCATCTGCCCAGCCTCACCACCCTTAAGTCCTGCCACTGGGGTAGGCGAAGAGGCAGGGAGTGAGCGGCAACGGGTCGTGGGTGAAGACGGAGTCGTCAGAGGAGCAGGTGCTGGTGGTGTCCTCGCAGGAGGGCGAGTACTGCTCGAAGGGCATGGAGAGGTCCAGGTACTGCGGAGGACACAGCGCTGTCACTGCCTGCCCTGTGCCCCTGCAGGGGCTGTCCCCTCCTCCGCTCACCTCCTCCGAGATGGCCGCCAGGATCTTATCCAGCCCCTCCACCAGCTGCTTGAAGGTGGGCCGCTGCGAGGGGACCGCATGCCAGCACTCACGCATCAGCATGTACCTGGGGGCGAGGCATGTTATGGGGGTGCTGCCACCCCCTGCTCACCCACCCCTCAGCACCAGTACTCACAGCTCGTGGGTGCAGTTGGACGGGCGGTCCATGCGGTGCCCCTCCTTCAGCAGCTTGAAGAGCTCCTCCACAGGGATGCCAGGGTACGGGGAACCGCCCAGCGTGAAGATCTCCCACATCAGGATCCCAAAGGACCACCTGTGATCGTACATGGCACAGAACTGTGTCACCATCCCAGCCCCCTCCCACAGCAGGCACCCCTCTCACGCTGGAAGCAGAGCCCTGCTCCGCATGTGGGTAGAGCTACACCCCACAGAGTGCCCCTGCCCTATAGCCGAGGACACCGCAGTGCTACTTCACCCCACACACAGCAGCCCTCGGCCCCCAGCACTCACACATCGCTCTGGTGGGTGTAGACACGGTCGAACAGTGCCTCGGGTGCCATCCACTTGACAGGCAAGCGGCCCTGCAGGAACAAAGCTCAGCTCAGCCAACCCTATGGGTCACCATCCCATCCCCTGCCCCACACATGGCCCCGTACTCACATTGCTGGTTTTCTTGTAGTAGTCAATGTCATGGACATCCCTGGCCAAGCCAAAATCGGCAATTTTCATCACATTTTCTGCCGTGACCAGGACGTTGCGTGCAGCCAGGTCACGGTGGATGCACTGCCATGGGGAACGCATCACTTCAGGCATGAGATGGCAGCTCCCACCCCAGACCCCCAGCACCACCAGCCCCAGGAGGTGCCCAGGCCTGGTGGCACCCAGATCACCATCCCTACCCGTTTGGACTCCAGGTACTCCATGCCACGGGCCACCTGGTAGACACAGGACACCAGGTCCTTGAAGCAGAGCTGCTCCTCGGGCAGCGCCGTGATGTCAAAGGTGTAGTCAGGTGTGGGCGGCCGCCGGGCACGCAGGTACTCACGCAGGTTCCCCTTGGCAGCAAACTCCACTATCACATAGAGGGGCCCTGGGGAGGACGCACAGCACTCAGCCCTGCCCTACCCACCCCAGCACCCCCCTGCCCCCGAGCCCCTCACCATCTTGCGTGCACACCCCCAGCAGGTTGATGATGTTCTTGTGCTTGTCCATCAGCTTCATCATCTCCATCTCGGAGATGAGGTCAGCCAGGTCCTTGTCGGTGGCGTTGTCTGGGGACAGATGGCTGTGTCACTGCGTGCAGGGATGGCACCAGGGCAGCGGCCGCACCCAGGACACCACAGCAGAGCCGTTACCTTTGAGCATTTTGACAGCCACAGTGACTGCTCGGTCCGGGCGCTCCCTGTCGATGCCGTACGCCTCTGCCCGCACCACCTGCCCAAAGCAGCCCTCACCCAGGGGCTTCCCCAGCACCAGCCTAGCAGGAAAGCAGAGCCATGAGCACACCATGGAGCCGACCCCGCTCTGAGCCCAGGAGGCACAAAACCCAGCACTGGCACTGCCGGCCCCAGCCCGCCCTCCCCAGCTCCGTACTTTTCTCGGGGGAATTCCCACTTGGAATCCAGGGGCAGGTCCAGCTCCACGACACCTGCCAGCATGGGGGCACAGCTGGAGGAGAGGCGGGTGACGCGCATCAGCGACGTGCTGGACTTTCCCGAGGAGCTGGAGTCCAGGGAGAACTGCAGGGACAGCACAGCAGCCCTCAGGCATGGGGACTTATGCTGAGATCCAGTGCTGCTGGGGGCAACCAAGTGGGGGCAGCCCCTAGGGCAAGGTGACAGGGACAGGTGGCACCAGCAGAGCTAGCTGTCTCACCAAGGTGTCCTCAGCTCAGCCCTCACCTGTCGGATGAGCGGGAATTTGGAGAGCTTGTGCACAGCCATGGGCTCCAGGGGCTGCTTGCTTGGCTGTGTCTGCATGCGGCACAGCACCACGATGATGAGGGCCATGGCCACGGCCAGCGAGCCCGATGTATAGATGATGATGTCGGTGTACTTGGCCTCGGGGGCCTCGGCTTCATGCACCAGCTCTTCTTCTGGGGGGAGAGCACACATCAGCCTGCACCACGGTCCCTGTGCTGCTCCCACCCCTTCTAACCCTAACCCCAGCCCTAGCCCTAAACCCAGCTGTACCAGGGAGCACAGTGAGCCACGCTGACTGGTAGGAGAGGCCGATGGAGTTCCCTGCCAGGCAGGTGTACTCGCCCGCATCCTCCATGGTGACATTGCGCAGGTACAGCACCTCCACCTCGGAGCTGTTGATATCTGCAGTCTGTGGGCAGAGTGAGGGACAGTGAGCATCCCTGCGTGGGGACAAACTCCATGTGCCCCTGTCACCCCCTGGGCGCTACCTTGAGCACTTGCACGTAGGGCACCCCGTCGGGGCCGTAGCTGCTGCCGTTCACCTCGATGTGCTTCAGCCACTGGATGTGGGGCTGGGCATCGCTGTACACTTTGCAGAAGAACTCCACGTCGCTGCCCACCAGGGCCGTGGTGTTGGCAGGCAGCCCTGCCTGCAGGATGGGCCGGTGCGGGGACCTCTCTGCACCCACAGCATAGGGGCAGCGTCACCCACAGCACCCAGAGGCGTCCCAACCCCACCTCCCTCGGGTGCTGGGACACACGGGCTGCTCAGTAGGGGCTCTTCCACCTTTATCCCCTGCAGCCCATCCCCTCTCCCCAGCCCAGTGGCAGCAGGGACCCGCCAGCACCACCCGCAGACCCTCACCCAGCACGTCCAGCAGGTAGCTGTAGCGGATACTGCCAAACCTGTTCTCCACCAGACAGGTGTAGTTGCCACGGTCGGAGGGCACCACGCTCTCCATCACCAGGCTCCAGTGCTGGTGCCGGAGCTGCGATGGGGAGCAACAGGTTCAGGGGGGCTGCGTCCGAGCCAGACACCAGCAGGGGGGGATGAAGGGGTGGGAGGGGGTTCTTACCCGAATGCCCCCGATGCGGTGCTCCCCTCGAAACTCGCGCCCGTTCTTGAACCAGCGGATGCTGGGGCTGGGGCTGCCTGACGCTGGGCAGCGGAACTTGACCGTGTTCCCCGCGGGGACAGCGTACAGCTTCTTGTCCATGCGGTGTGGGTGAGTCCAGTACGGTGCTGGGGAGAAATGGTGGGCGTTGTGGGATGGGGTGCACGGCCCCGGGTGGGGGCTGCCCCCAAGCGCTCGTCCCATGGCAGCGCTCACCTCTGTGCACGTAGACGGGCTCCTCACTGCGGTCCCTGTGGGGTCCGTCTCCATCGCTGTCTTCATCGTCATCACCTGATGCCAGCGAGTCTGCAAGGGAAAGCGTGTCGCGAGGGATGCCCCTGTCTGCAGGATGGGGAAACGGGGCTGCGCTCCCCTCGGCGCTGCTCTGGGCCCTCACCCACAACAGAGATGGTGAAGCTGCGCAGGATTTCCCCGGTGCCCCGTGCCCGGCACACGTAGAGCCCCGAGTCCTCGTAGGCGACCTCGGCAATCTCCAACACGCCCTGCTGGAGGCGGACGCGGGGCCCCGGGACCAGCGGCCGCGACTCCTTGTACCAGAGCACGCTGAGCCCGCTCTGGTTGGCATCGCAGTACAGCTTCAGCGCGTTGCCCGGGTCCAGCAGGAGGTGTTCCTCCTCCGACTCCAGCAGCGGGCTCTCAAACAGCTCTGCAGCCCGGGAGAGACGCGCTGAGCGCCGTGCACAGTGCTCCCCGCCGGCAGCGTCCCACCGCGCTCCTGCCCGACGTGCTCAGCGCGCAGCACGGCCGCCCCGTCCTGGCCGGAGCCGCGGGCGAGGGCTGGACTCTGCCCCCGGGCACAGGGACAAGGCTTCCCCCGCGCTGCCCGGCACTGCCGCGCTCCCGGCAGAGGCCACCCACACCACGGCCCGTCCAGAGGGGTCACTCTGTGGCACAGGGTGCCCATCCCGCCGCACTGGGATGGGAAGGGACTGGGAGCTCTCGGCATCAAACCCCTCCCGCTCCCCGCGGGCCTGGCCCGCGCTGAGAAAGCGGCTCCAAAACAAACATTCTGCCCCGTTCTAAACCCAGAGCTGCTCGGAGCAAAACCACCGCGCGGACAACTCAAAGCGGCGGCGATCCAGCGACGGTTTGGTTGTACCGGGACCCGCAGCCCCGCAGCTCCCGCCCCGTCCCCGTGTCCCACGCACCGCCACCGCGCCCGGAGCCCCGCAGCTGTCAGCACCGCGTGCGCAACACCGCACCGCACCGAGCCCAGCCCAGCCCGCCGCCGGGCTACCGACAGGCAGAGGTTGCAAGAAACGGAGCTAAGAACAGCCAGCAACCGAGCCGCAGCCGCCCCCAGCCCCCCCCCTCCGTCCCGTCCGTACCTGGCTCCATCTCCCCGCGCCGGGAATCGGCCGGGCCGGCCGCCAGCAGCAGCCCCGCCAGGACGAGCCAGAGCGGCCGCATCTTCCGGCCGCGCTGCTCCGGGGCCGTCGGGCAGAGGCGGCTCCGCGGAGCCCCGACGGCGCGGCGCGCGGAACGGGGACGGCGCGGCTCCTCCAGCCCGCACCGAACGCGGCGGGGAGGGCCCGGGCAAAGTCCCGCGGGGCCGGGCGGGCTCCGCTCAGCGCCGCGGCCCCATGGCGGCCCCGGCTCTCACCCCGCCGCGCAGTGCCGAGGGCGCGGGCACTTTGTAGGGCGGCGCTCGGGTTACTCGGCGCCGCGGGCGGCCTCGCCGGGGGCGGCCCCGGCCCCGCCCGCTGCCCGCTGCCCACCCCCCCCCCGCCCCGGCGCGGCACCGCCCCCAGCCCGCAGCCCCGCAGCCCCGCAGCCCCGCAGCCCCGCAGCCCCGCAGCCCCCGCAGCCCCCGCAGCCCCGCAGCCCCCGCAGCCCCCGCAGCCCCGCAGCCCCCGCCGCGCGTTGCCGGGCGCCGTTCCCGTGGCGGGGCGCGCGGGCTAATTGCTGCCGCTGCAATTAGCGCGGCGTTATCGCTGCCGGGGCCATCAAGTGGCCGTGACCCCCATTAGGAGCCCATAAGGTTGCGTCGTAAAACACCGCGGGGCCGCGAGGCGGGGCTGGGCCGGCCCTAATCCGCACCATAAACACCTCTCCGCGGAGGGACCCCCGGCACCGGGAGCGGCCGCGTCCCGCTTCCGCGGTCCGTGCGGGAGCGGAGCCGGGGAGCCGAGCCCCGGGGCCGCTTCGCAACGGAGCTGCGCTGTTCGGGGGCTGCCACTGTAACGTCTGTCCCGCGGGGCCGCGACTTCGGGACGCGAAGCACGGGGGGGAGCGCGGGGTCCCGCTCCCCTCCCGGAGCCCCCACGGCCGCAGCCCCCAGCAGCTGTTCCGGCAGCGCATTCCTGCCGGCGCGTGAAGCGGACGAGAACATCAATTTCACGGAGCGGCAGTCGCCTCCGCAGAGCTTTGAGAAGTGCCGGAAGAGCAAAAAAACGTTGGGTTCGGCAAGATTGGAACCAAACCGAACCGAAAGAGAAGGGCACGGAGATGCCCAGGGAGGCAGAGGAGGCGGCAGGGCCCTGGGTGATGGGAGATCCCCTGCTGCTGTCTGGGGGGGGGATACGCGAAGCCCCGAAAAGAGAGCTGGGAGCCTGGGATGGGTGCTGAGAAACGCCCGTATCCCTGCCTGGTTTCTGCAGTGGGGATGGGGCCAGGTGGGCACATGGGAGCAGGGCAATGGGACCCGTGCCGGCAGCTCCTCCGTGCCGGGATGGGGCAGCGGGGAGCGGGCTGCAGGGAGCTGCTCCCCTCCCAGCCGCGGGGCCGGGGTTCGGCCTGCCTCGCTTGATTTATAGCAGCAACTGAAGGCAAACAAAAAGCCCTTCACGGCAGCACGGCCCACCGCCTGCCGCCCGCCTCCGGCGGCACCGCCGCAGCACCGCCACGCCAGCAGCTCAACAAGGGGGGATTGTGCCAGAGCCGGATCCCTGTGCCACAGCACGGCACTGCCCTGGCACCCTGCTTCGCCACGGCACCGCGAGAGACACACGTCCCCGAGGCTGCCGAGCTGCCCGGGGAGGGGATGCTCAGAGGCGGGCACGGGGTGGATGGGGCAACGGGAGCTGCTCTGCCCTGTGCCCAAGGAGGGGCGATCCCCACTGTGCCCATCCGGACCCACGGCCCCGCTCACGCGCAGGGCCCCGCGGCAGCAGCACGCACGAGGGGATGGGTGCAGGGGCTCCATCCTCTCACCGCTGCTCCTTCCCCCAGGCAGTAAATCATCCCCGCTCCCGTCATGAAAGGCCCATGTATGCGCTGCCGGCGCAGGGAGCCTGCCTGGTGCCAACAATATTGCTCTTGGAAGGCAGCCGGGGCTGCGGGAACACAGCCGCCCCTTGTGCCTGGCCCCAGCGCTCGCCGCCGGTCCTGCTGCGGTCGCACCTGCGGCCAACGTGCATGGCCGGCAGCTCCTTGGGGGGGCCGGAGCCCGGGGGGGTTCTTTCCTCCTGGAAGTTTCTCTTGGCCTCTCCTGAACGGCTGTTGTTTGGGGCGCAGGGTCCCCGGCTCTCAGCACTCTGTTCATGCGTGGCGTCGGGATGCTGAGGCTGAGCCGTGTGAGTGTACCCAGCGGATCTCTGCAGCCCCACCGCCCTCAGCGCGTGGCAGCAGTGCCCCAGCCACAGCCCTGTGGGCACACGGATGCTGGGCACAGAGGAGCTGGCCCTGGGACACAGGTCCCAGCCTTGCAGCTCAGTCCTGTGGAACAGGCTCAGGGCAGGAGCTCAGCTCCTGCTGCCCCGGGAGCAGAATGCTGCGTTCCTGCTGATCCTTATCTCCCACAGGGAGGGACCGATGGAGCAACCCAGCCAGGTTAAGGTTTAACCAGGCACCACTTGGCAAACATGAACCTGTTGTTCCCTTTGGGGAGGTGAGAACTCAGGGTCTGGCAGAGGAGCTGCTGAGCTAGAGACAAGGAGCCCCAACCAAGCCCCCAGCAGCAAGCACTGTGCTCTTTTCAGGGCAAGCAGGGAGCACCCCACAGCACAGTGTTAGTGGGGAGAGGCTCACCGCCACTGCAGCACCATTGGGCACAGCCACTCCTGCTCAGGGATGGACTGTACGGGTGCTGCTTCCCAGGGCTTTGCACACAGCATGCACTACAGGACTCAAAGGATACCCTGGGAGCCGCAGGGTGCTGCAAGGCAGGAGCTGGGCCACCCCTGTGTTCCCAAACCCTAATGGCAAGCAGGCACCCATCTCCACATCTGCACCTGATTTACTTGCTGGAGACAGCGGGGCCACGAGGGAGGGCAGTGGTTAGGGCTGCAGACGGGCTGTGCTCCTCCCAAGCTGAGGGGGTCCCAGCGCTGTGCTGGGGCTCAGGCAGGCAGGCTCTGCAGAGCTAGCTGCAAGAGGGCAGGGGATGGCAGCACTTCTGTGGGGATGTGGCCGTGGTGGCTCCATGCCCTGTGCCTGCTGCCAGCACGGAAGGCACTGGGGCTTGGCCGTGGCAGCCACAGCCCTGGCTTAGCCAGGTGCTGCCCACAGGGGCCCAGGCAGGGAGCACTGCTGTGGGATAAGGGCCACAGTGTGCTCAGCCTCCCCCAGCACGCAGCCCCGTTGCCAGGCTGCAGTCCCCATGGCATCGTGCTGCAGGGTGCCCATGGGTGCTACAGCATGCTACCAGGGTAGAAGGTGCGGGCTGGAGCACACCAGCTGGCCCTGGCAGCAGGACAGAGCCAGGGCAAGGCACAGCTGGGCACAGCCTGCAGCTGGGCAATGGCACCACAGCTGCTGGGCACCCATCTAGGCTGTGCTGGGAGAACATCCTGCCCCAGAGAGGTGTGGTGCAGACTGAGGAGCGGCCGTGTTCCATCACTCTGCTCCCACGCTGCCACTAAACAGCCCAGTGCCCCGTGGCTGCAACGGATGTTTTCAGCACAAGCAGCACAACAGCCTGCAGAAGTGCCAGCAGTCTGTGGGTGCGGACTGTCCTGCCTTCCCCTTGGTGACGTTGGTGTGCCCCAGGCCACGCAGATGTGCCAGAGGAGCACAGAGGAAGGCACTTGGCAGCTCTGTCCGGATCTCAGGGTGCCTGGGGATGGCAGATGGGAACACAAGCCTCCCACCCCTCCCAAATATGTCAGAGGTGTCAGTATCCTCTGTTCTTTGCTTTAAAGGATGGCAAAACCCCAGCAAGGGCTACAGCGAAGAGGCAGCACCCAGAAGTAGTAATAAACACTCTATTTGGAGAGCTTCACCTTAGAGAAACAGCAGATACATAAACATCATGTACAGAGGAAGGCAAAACTGTCAGTACACACATTGGAGTGACACACCAGACTGGGCAGTGCTGGAAATGGATCCCTCTTGGTGTGAATGCATAGCACATCTAGCAGGCACCTGCCCTCACACAATGAGATGAGAGCTAAGCAGCAAAGATCAGGGCTGGAGGCCATCCAGTGCCACCAGGCACACAATGCTCCCTTCACTTCATTGCAATTTTCTGCTGGTTGATCGGCTTGCTCAGTTTAACAGGACTCCCTTGCAAGCAGGAGGCTGAGGTCAGCCCTCAGCAGCAGAGCAAGACTGGAAAACATCAGGAAGGCGAACCCAGAGCAGCAGGAGTCTGTCCTAAGGGGAGATGGCAGATCCTGTGCGGGGTGGAGGCAAACAAAGCTCATGCACAGCCTTGAGCAGGGAGGGAAGGCACTCGCTCCAAGTGCAGAGATCAGCAACCAACTCTCCCTCCTCACTTAACCCAACCAGCGCGTGCTAAGCTGTGGCAGTGCCCCCCCAGCCCGGCTCTCCTCGCAGGGGCAGCAGCTGCTCAGCCTGGAACGCAGCAGTGGGAGCGCGGGGCCCCACAGTGCCCTGCAGCAGCTGCTCAGCAGTGGGAGGCAGCAGCTCCGCTCCACACGTCCATCACCTCCGCTGTCCTCCTGCCCCACAGCACTCACCCCAGGCTGCCCAACTCTCAGCCCCACGGAGGCACTGAGGCTGGGGGCAGAGCTGCGTGGTGCCCGACACGGAGCGCTGGCGCTGAGCACAAGGCCAGGACAACAGCACAGCTCCTGCAGCGGGCACAGAACAGGACTGCCCTAGCTCAAGGGCAGGACATCTGAAGAGCTCATCCAAAATGCACAACAGCCTCACACACCCGCCCTTCCTTCTGGGGGCTCTTCTAAAGGCCCAGTACATCAGCACCATGAAGAGAACATCTATCTTAATTTCCGGGTTTGAAAGACAGAACTTCTCTTCTCCTCGATGGCACCAATGTGTAAGGACTGTGAGAGGGGTTGGGCAAGTGGTGTCTGATGAAGGACTAAGCGATGTTTCCAGAGGCCTTGTAGCTTTTTGCCAACTAACAATTCGATCAAGCTATACTACAGTACTCTGTTATTTCTATCCTCATCTCTTATTTTTTATCCTTCACAGTTCTCTATCAGTATTTTGCTGGCAGTAGGGAAAACGCTGCACTTATGTACAGACCCTGACAGAATTTGGGATGGGCTCTTCCTGCTCACCTTCCTCTGCTGACTGCATTCAGGTCTCAGAGATTTCCACCACTGCCAAGTTTGGCTGAGATTGGTTTAAGTTACAGGGGGTAAAGACACACACGGTGAATGATCACATACACCTGTTTCCATAGGAAACCAGGCTAAACAGCTTCTTCCTTCCACGTGGAAATCCTCAGAGCAGAGGGCTGAGCTGCCTGGGGAGCCAAGAGCTCTAACCCCTCTGCCCCCACGAACAGCGCTGGACACCACAAACCATGACTACTTGTCAGTCACCAAACAACACAGCTCCTCAACCAACAGCTGCAGTACTGCCAAAGGCTCTGGGGGCAACACAGCATTCTGCACACAAACTGCCCAAGGAGTCATGATGAGAGATGCTGTGCTGCCATGTCCTATGTTAGGTCTGCAAAACGCCAGGCAGCCCACACAGTGAACCATCCACACTGCACAAGCACTGCTTGCTATGGACTATGAGTTCTCCCCCAGCAAAAGACACCTCTAAGTGTGGGCTGCTGGCCTCCAGGTGCAGGAATCCACTATTTGCTCTGGTGAGGGAGGAGGTAGATGTTAGCAGCCTGTTGCCAGACTCTCCTTATACCAGATACACACTTCCTCTCACACCGCACCCACCTTTACAGGAAGCAATTACACAATGACAACTACTCTAAGGGAGTGAAGTATTTGCTGTCTACCAAGTCTCTTCCAGCTGGATCCTTTTTTGGACAGATTCAGTCCCCGTTCTGCTCAACGGGTGCATACAGGAGGGTAGGGCTTTGCTTATCCAGAGGGATAATGGAACCATTGTGGGCTGGCAAAGGATGTGTGTTCTTGGGCCACCAACAACTCCAAGAACAGTGCTGCAACTTGCTCTAGAAGTCTTGGCTGAAGTAACTGTAGCCTCCTGGAGCAGTTGTTTCTTCCCGGACATACTGCTGTGGTGGGAATGGTCCTACAACTGGCACTGCTCCTGGCATCCTGGACATCGGAGGGAGCAAGAGGAAGACAAGGGAAAAGAGGAAACAGTGTCAGAATGGCTCTGAAATCTGTCAGCTGCAATCAATGCTCAGAAAACACTGCTGCCAGCAGAGTAACAGCCCGCTATGGACAAGTCAACAACTCGCCACAAAAGCTTCCAAATGGATTCTTACTCCCTCAGTGTATTAAACAGACACCTTTAGTATGGAAGAATTAGCTATTGCTTAGCTCAAGGACCGTGAAGAGCTTCCACTGCAAAGCAAGTATCCTGGCTCTTTTCAGACTCAGAAGCTGACCTGGAACAGGACTTAATGACCCAATCCAGAAGCAGCGTTCTAAAAGGGAGTTATTTGGCTTGAAAAGCTGGAACAACATCCATGTCCTTGAAGTGAACAGTTATGCAAGTGTGTTGGGAATGCCTTCAGTGTTATCTTTCTAGAGCGGGATAAATCCAGGCTAGATGTTTGCCATCCACTGATCCTGCTGTGCTGTTCAAGAGTTGGCATTCATGAATGAACAGACAGAGCTTATGCCTTCCAATCAAGTACTCAGAGTGTGACGGGGCTGTTATTCCACAGGCATGCAATGCAAGATTCCAGTTTTCATCTTGGTCTTTCTGGGAAATTCGGTTACCACTTCAGGCAGTATTTCCTAATACCTCTTTCCTCTAACCCACTCACCAGCTTCTAAGCTGTCTACCCAACCCAGGTCTGGTATTGACCCTCCTTAAGGTAACGCTTTGAAATCAGAGATCTGAACTTTGCCAGTGTCCAGAATAAATACCTTAAGTATTAATCATTTCCCTGGCAGAAGATGAACAAGATGTGCAGGGGATTATACTGTTTAACACACTCAGTTGTGAGAGCTAGTTCAGAAATATAGCCTAGTTTTCTGGAGCATGCTGACTACATGCCAAATTTTAAAACAAGCAGCTCCCAAGAGAGCCTCGAACGACAAGCAGACCTCCACTATGCCACCCTTTGCTTTGATTCAAATCTTGGTTCTTACAGAAGTGCTGTTCAACAAGAATTGGGATGGATGTGCTCACTGCAGAGGGCGGCACTGACCTGAACCTCCAAGAAACAAAAGCAAATGAGACACTTCTGCTACAGCAGCATCCCCGAGCTGTCTGCAGAGGGAGCTGCTGAGGAGGCTGAGGGGGTGCAAACCTCCGCTGGTTAACTGGCTTCAGAACAAACAGCGCAGGCTTGCGCAAAGCATATTGTTCTGTTTGCGAGGGTCAGCTTGAAATCCACATGCAGAACTGCATTTAAGCTGTATTTAAAACAGTTGGAATAGCAAGGCTAGAAACACAGTCAAACAAGAAAGTTACTTACTGATTCTTGTGTTTGAAGCCACTGATGTGAGCTTGGTACTGCTCTATGGAGTTCAGTACTATGTTACATGTGTTGCAGGGGTAGCCTTTCCCAGCTGAAACAGACATCAATGTTAACACACACAGCACAGCTAGCCAACAACTTGGTGCCTGAGGTAGAAACAAGTGAGATAATCAATCACTTGATGTGTTAAACGACTGCTAAACAAAGCAAGTAGCAAATGAACTGCCCGAGCAGGCAGGGAGGTCACAGGATCCCACACCCCACCAGACACCGGTCAGACTCTAGTCAAAGGTATGGAGGGAAACAGAGCCAGAAAACCTTTCCTGATCAGAACATGGGTTCGTTATCTACAAAAACAAACACACATTTCCTGTAACCAGTTTACAATATCAGATGAGGTGAAAACTTAGTAATTAGCACACCAAACCTGATGTTATACTGCCTCTGCAACTCCACCTTTCTCCCAAATCCCCACCTCTCCTGATCTGTACGACTCCTAACAAAAATCAAGGGAGACATTATGTTTTTAAATTTGACGTTTCAATTAAGAAAAAAAAAAAAAAAGAGGAAAAAAAGCAGCCAGAGGAGATTATACACAACGTGAAACTCCTCAGCACAGTGCTCTGCCTTGCTGAGGCGCCAGCTGGGAATACTGAACTCCATCCTCAAACCGTTCTGCTACAGTCTATCAGTTAACTGGAAAACAAAAAGCCTCCAACAACAGTTGCACCAGGCAGACCAGCGGTTGTGTGTAACGTGACTGCTCCTGCTGGAATGTAAGTCCTCGGGGTCATAGATACCAAACAAGCAAGCAAGGCAGCAGAGCTGGCCACAGAAGCCCGTAATGGGAAAGTCCTGGCATCCATCCCTGTGATGTTACGTGCTGCTGAACTCCAGCTCTCTGGGGAAGGGCTCTGCCTGGGAGTCTCACAAAGTAAATGCTACCTTAAGGGGAAAGGGGACACTCACTCGAGGGGTGAAACCACTGAGTGAGGAGTACAACACGTAATGCAGCAGACATGTCCCCATCTGGCTGCGGCCCCACAGAGGCTCCAGTGGGCACCACTGAACTCTCAAAACGGCTGGGCTTGGACATGAAGGGTCAGAGGAGCTGTCACAGCCTTCACACCCATCTCCCTGCACGACTGAGATCAAGATCTCCCTACTAAAAACAAGGCAGCCCCTGCATGGATGGCTCCTAGAGGAATTTTAAGCAGAAAGGCATCTAGGTGCTCTGCTAAGAAGGACACATCTGCTGAGGTTCAGATCTCAACAGGGAAGGTATGTTTAGAGTGCAGAGCCTTTAAAAAAGCATAGGCCAGAATTCAAGCCCAGTTCAGTAGGAGAGAATGAGAAGCTTGGGCTGAGAAGAACTGTGCAGGCATGCCAGCTTGGCAGGGCTGTCAGCACACAGAGACAGGCAAAAAGAGCAGGAAAATACAGCCCTGATTGCAGCCTGTCCCACCAGAGCAGCCCCACGCTACACCCCGGCTCTGCAACCTCACCTGGAACAGCTTAAGCACCACAGAGATGTGGATGGAGACACTCCAGCTCTGTAAGTGCTCCACAAAACACATACATCACACAGCAACAGCACTGCCCACTCACCCAGTCCAGGCTGGGGCTCCACAACCTGAGTCACAACAAAATGGAACCATTGCTCAGGCCCCACTAATTAGGTAAAGAGCAGATGGGTAACACAAGATATGAAGCACCTTTTCCATCTCCCACATGACTACACAGTGTGGGAGAGAATATTACTGGGATAATTGAGTTTCATTTCTCATAAGTGCTACCAGTAGCTAAAGATGGCCCGCAAAGAATTAGAATAATTAATCTTCTGCTTATGGGTGTTTTTATGACAGAGTAAGAAGCCCTTGAAGGAGATTTTAAGTCTGCTTATTATTTACTTCAAGCATCCAGGAGGGTACTACACACTTCCTGGTCCAACAGAGGGGTGCTGGAACGAACAAGGGAGTTCATCGTGAGCTCCTAATGCTTTCCCTGGACCCCAAGGGCTTTCATCATATAGAAGCACTCATAAGGAACAGATCATAAACCAAATGAGTGTTAACTGTCTGCCCGAAGTTCCTTCTTAATAGCTCAATTTTTTCCACATTCCTGCTTGCTCCAGAGAGAGTTGCATTAGTTCATCAGATGAAGTGCCCACACAGAGGCAGAAAGCATTCAGGGAGAAATCTCTCTGGCTTTCATGCGCTTTGAAGCAGCAGGTGCAGTTAAACCTATTTCTTCCATCTTTGCCTAGTTCCCTAGACATTTTTTAAGCATCAAATGCCACTTTTATCTTTCCATTTTGGATGCAATCCACCTAGCTGGAAACAGCACTGGCCGAAATCCCTGGATTATCTGCACAGAGAATAAAAAGGACACGTACTCGACGAGACAACACTGCAAAACACAACTCAAAGCTCCTCACAAGCAACTGCAGCCTAAAAACCTCTCCTGCTGCCAAGGCGTTACAGTATCAACCAGACAGTTTCATAGGGAATCATCAAGATCCTCACCACGAGCAATTCTCCCCTGCTCTCTCCACACTCCCTTGTCCAGAGACCTGACAGATGCACACTGCTGTCCCACCCTGCTGTCCAGCTCCTTACCAGCCTGCCTGCTGAGAACTCACCCAGGAAGGACGATGCTGGTGCATCAGGAGCTCGGCCGTAGCGTGCCATCAGCTTGTGTTTGGTTTCTTGCTTTCTGTGCTTCTTGCCTACATAATGTTGTTTTGCCATAAGGGGGTTGTTGAAAGTGGCATGGCAGAGGCTACAGAACTTGTCTGGGTCAGTAATGTCCTTGTTCTCTTCATTAGAAGACACAGCAGAGGTGGGGAGGGTAGCAGGATGTTTCTGTGGGGGCACTTCTGTAGGGTGAATCCAAACTCTTGGTCAGTTAGATACAAAAAAAAAAAAAAAAAAAGGGGCAATTTTATTTCCCCAAAACATGCATTAAACAGAATAAATAAATACATAACTAAAAACCCCACTAAACCAAAACCATAGAACAGCCCAAAAAGAAACCTAGTCACGAGGATGTCAGACCCGTGTTGCTCCTACCTCCTCCCTTAACACTCCACAACTGGAAGGCGTGGGGTAAGACAACTCCCAGCAGGGGCACAAACAGCACAGAGCAGCTCAGCACCTGTGAGCTCCTCTCACATGGGAGTGGCAGACACCAGACCCTTCCTGCAGGCTCCTCACAGCCAGGCCCTGCCTTGAGAACGGGCCACAGCAGACAGCAGAGGGGTCAGGACAAGCACACACCCACACTTCCCAGCGACACTGCCAGCCTCCAGCTGTCAGCAGCTCAGAAGTCCCTGAACCACAGAAGCCACAAGCCTGTAGCTGAGCAGGCCTGACAAATTCATCTCACAGGCATTTCACCAGTCACTTCAGTCCCTGTAAGCTTTTAGCAAGCATCATACCCCACGACAGATACTTCTGCAGCTGCATGAACCACAACAGGCTCCGTCCCATTCCATGCAGGAAGGAACATCTAGCCAAGCTATTCTACCAAGCAGGCTGCTGATAAAGGCAGTGGATCTGGAGGAGTGCTGCTGGCTTTCCAGGCAAGAGCACACACACACACACACAAAAGATGTCATACGTCCACTGACACCTCTCAGTGCAAAAAACATTACGTGCAGCATTTTCCTAGTTTGAACTTCGCAACACAGAGGCACTGCAGATAGATGTACCTTCCACTTTAGGGGACTGCTGCTTCACGTTCTTGGCGTGAGTCTTCCCCAGGTAGTGAGACGTGGCCACAGCAGGAGAGGAAAAGGTCATGTTGCAGATGGGGCAACACTTGTTCCTGTCCTCCCCATTGGTGCCTTCCTGCTTGCTCTCCTGTGTGCACAGAACCACAGAATGGCCGAAAAAATGGTTGGGAAAGCTCATTACAAAGAGAAACTATCAGGCAGTCAAGAATACTAGATCAACAGAAGGCACTGAGTGTGAATTTGAAGCTGCTCAACTGAATGGGACTTCCACAGCACAACGCTATCCTCTCCTTCACTGGACAGTGCTCCTGTTTCAGATTCCCTTTTCCTCAGTCTGCTACCACAGGTAAAGGGGCTGTCAGGACCTACGTGGGCCCAGCACAGGGCTAACTACATGGCAGCAAGAACTGACCCGACCCCTGCTCCCTAAGGTGTGAGCTAAGGAGCACAAACACCGTTATCAGCTGGGCCATCAGCAACGTGATGCCAGGCCTCACTGCATGAAGAAAACCTCCTACCTCCTCCCCTCCACACGCACAACAAACCCGCGAGGGTTAAGGGTTAAAGCTAAAGCAACCACAGCAGTACAACGTGCTTCCCAAACGACTCACGGGGCAGACAGCTCGCGAGGCGCTCCCCTTGCTGAGCGAGAGGCTGAAACAAAACTGGAAACGTAAGGACAACAAAGAGCGCGACAGAAAGAAACCGCAGCCAACCGCGCAGCGAAGCGCCGTGTCTCACACACACACACACACACACACACACACACGTCACACGGCGGGGCGACGCAACCCGCTGCTTCCCCGCTGTCCCACCGGGACAGGGCCCCCTCTCACCTTCGCGTCCAGCTTCATCCTCTTGCCGGGCGCCAGCTCCTCCTCGCCGTGGATGGACAGGTACCTCCGCACCTTGTTGGCGTGCTTCTTGCTCTGCGGGCAGCGACACGGTTACGCGGCCCCGGGCCCGTCCCGCCCGGCCCCGGCGCGGCGCGGCCCTCACCTGGTAGTGCGCCAGGCGCTGCGACTCGGAGATGAGCAGCGCGCTGCACACCTTGCACTGCGCCTCGGTGAAGATGTGCCCGTTCTCCCGGATCAGCCGCTCCACTGCCAACACACACCGCGCTCAACCCGGAGCGCCCCGGCTCTGCGCGCTCCCCCCGCCCCGCACCGCTCACCTGCCTCCCTGCCCGCCGCCGCCGCCGCCGACGCGTCCCCGTTGCTACCCGCCCCGTCCGCCATCTTGGCCGCCCCCGTGGCTCTCGCGAGAGCCGCGGTCTCCTAGCGACGGCGGGCGGGGCCGGGCGGCGTCCCGCGGGAGCGTCGCGCGCGCGTCACGTGCCGGCGGGGCGAGGCGGCGGCGGCCATGTTGGTTACGGGCGGCGCGGAGGCGGGCTCGCCCCGTCCCGGCAGTGCGGCGGTGCCGTTCGTCGCCGCGATGGCTGTGCGCGGAGAGGCGTGGCGCGACGCGGACGTTGAGCGCTTTTCGGTTCGAGGCTGGAAGGCCGCAAGTAAATAAAGAGACGCCGTTATATTTTTTCCCCCCCCGCCCGTTCCCGCGTGAACACGAGCAAGGGATACGATGGCGGCGTCCCGGCGGCCCCGGGGTGCCCCGAGCGGAGCAGGCGGCAGCGTGTCCTCCCGCTGCCCTCAGGCCCCGCCGCCGCCGCCCGCACGCGACATGGCGCCGCCCGCCTCGCCCGGCCCCGCCCTCCTGCCCCCCCACGTGACGTGAGGCCGCCGCCGCCATCTTGAGTGAGGGCAATGAGGCCTCCTCCGCCAACTTGAGTGCGGGTAAGGGACCCGCTGAGCGCGGCTCGGGGGCGGCGGGGGGCAGCGGCCGCGCGGCGCGGCGGGGCGGGGGCGGCACGCGGGACCCCGGGAGCGGCTGTTCCCCGCGGAGCTGCGGCCCACCCCGGGGCCGCCGGGAGCCGGGCCGCCGCCTCTCTGCGAGGGCAGCCCGGGGCCGCCCCTTCATTCAGCGCGGGCCCGGCTGCCGGTGGCACGGAGCGACCCCGGGGCGCTGCCGGGAGCGCCTCCGCCCGGGCGGGCGGGCGGGGTCCGGGCGCGGGGTGCCCGCGGTGGGCGCTGGGGATAGCGGCCCATCGCCCCGCGCAGCAGGCAGCGCAGAACAGTTGTGCTTGGAGCGGCTGAGGCGCTCGGAAGCCGTTGTGCAAGCAGGTGAACCCTGCAGACATCTCCTGTCCCCCCCTCCCCGGTGCCGCGGGCCGTCACGGCTCGGGATCAGCCGCTCCCGGGGTCTGTGGCTGCTGGCTGCAGGGAGCTGCGTGGCACTGAGCGGTGTGCGCAGCATGGCTGCGTGCCTGGCAGCACCGCGTCCCTCCCTGTGCTTGTGGATGGGGGGGTTGTTGTTTACCACGCGCCAGCCTGAGTCTCGAGCTGCTCCCAAACTCATCCGGGGATGAGAGTCATTCATTTCTGGCTCTGTTTTCAAGCATTTTTCAAGCTGTCACAGCTTGGCAGGTCTGGAGCTGCGGTGTCAAGATTTAGAATTATTCTGTCGGTAATTGCTTTCTGATTCATCAAAATGATAGATGAGAGGGGAAAATGACAAATAATCACAAGTTGGGGATCTTCAAGGATATCCCTAAAAATGTGCCTGGCGAAGTGTGGCATGTGCGAGGCCCTTGTCAGGGGGTCACCTTTGCTGTCAGAGCATTTGCAAAGAAATTCTCTTAAAGTTGTGAAGAATTGGAAAACGAGTCCGGGAGACAGCAGGCAGAGCAGGTTTGGCTTATTCAGGCTTTCTTTCACTGGACCTGAAAGCAGACGTGGACACTGTGGATACCAGCAGCATCCTTTGCAGAAGTGCTGGAAGCAAAATGCAGCGTCTGCACTCGGCTTCCTTACCTGGAGGAGTGTGCTCTGCTGCTTGTTTTCTTCATCTCTATCAGCTGGGCTAATAAAAGCTGTCACCGCTCTCCTACTCGCAGCCTCGCGCAGCTACAAGTGATCTCTCCATGTCTTGTTCCCTTAGTTACATTCACAGAGAGGCTCTTTGCCACAAGTCCCTTGGTTTTCGGCAGCGCTGTGGGAGTTGTGTGGTTACATCTTTTACTTCCCCCTCCTTTTTAAATGTTGGAGGTAGGTGACTCATCGTAACTCCAGCTGATACTGCTCGGTGATCTCTTATTTAGCGCAGTGCACTGAGCTGGGGGGAGAGCTGGTGATGCCAGCACGGATTTTAACAAGAAGCAAAAGGAAACTCGCTGCAATTGCTAGCTGCTGTCTGCTGTGTTTTGCCGTTGATGTCTCTGAAAGCAGTGACCCTGCCTGGGCTCAGCACCAGTGCTCAGGCAGCGTGCTGAAACGCCGGTGTGCTGTGCTGATAACGGGGTGCGGTTCCCAGGAGCAGGGTGGGCAGTGGGGTTCATCTCTCCAGGCAGAGGGCAGAGAGAACGATTGGATGTAAAACAGAGAATGTATAGCAGCGATATTCCAACAACAGTCAGTGTTCAGCTCAGCTGGAGCAGAACAGCTTTGTTTTGCAAGAGCTTCTCTGAAGAGCAGCGCTTGTTTTTGTTTTCCCATCCCAAACAGACAAGCATTTTGGGACTGCACTGGTGAGTGCAGCCGCTTCTGGAGCTGCGTGTGCAGTTCATACAATATCCTGTCTTTAGAGGGCTCAGCAAGTCTTCGGTGCAAATCCTTGCTCACCGGATCATTATCTTTTATCTCAGCACCTATGTGTGTGGAAGAAGGGAGACAGGTGAGGGAAGCTCCTGCACGCTGCAGAGATTCAGAGGCAGCACGTGTGCTCTTGGTCTGACCTGGACCAGGTGCTGCCCAGCTGTAGGACAAGGAGTACTGCCCTGTTCTGTTGTGCTAATGTGGCTCTGAACTTCGTGCTGGCAGTGTTTCCACACGTAGCAGCTGTTTGCAGTTCTGGGATGCTACAGGAGAGGGTTTGGCTCTGCGTTGTGTAACCGGGGTCTTTTGTCGCATCTTGTCTGCCTCTTATTTTAGACCTCAGCAGCGCATCTGAGCTATTTCAGTGCTCATGAAGGAAGGCAGAGGGATCCTGGGAAGGACATTGGTCTGGGAGCCGGCCAACTCGAGCTGCATTTCCAGCTCTTTGCTGTCTGTGTGTGACGAGGGGCTCATTGCTCTCTGCCCTGTATGCTTTCTTCCAGTAAAACAGCAGCTGATGGTCCTCAGCCACCTCGTAGGGCTCCCTGGTTCCCAGCTCAGGAAGCACTGAACGCTGTTGTCACATTACTCTTGTTCTCATCCTGGTCCTCTCCTAGTCCCCTTAGCTTGATTTGATGCCCCATCCCAGTGTGCTGTGCACCAGGGCTGTGCAGGGGTGGGAAGATTGGGGTTGTGCTGGGGGCACTGCTTTGGGGCAGCTTGTGGGGGGGGGTCAGTGGCTGGAGTGAACAGGAAAGCCTTGTTGTGCTGGAGCAAGGGCTCTGGGCAAGGAGCTTGTCTGTTGCTGTTCCCCTGAAACCCCTTTTTGCAGTCAGCTCTAATAAAGTATTCTTAACTAAATGAGTGGTGACAAGCACGTGTGGCTCCCAGTACTGCTAAATGTACCACGCGTTGTAATAAGGTTCTAATGGCTGCTGTATTTTGCCTAAAAATAGTAAAAGACAGGGCTGTCTATTAGGGGAAATCTAAATGAGAGGGAAACAAATGGCTTTTAGTCTTTCCCTCTGTTTCAGAGTGAAGGATGCCAAGGAGAAGGAAGGCCACAGAGGGCCCCGACTGTCGAGGTCAGGATGGAGAGGAAGAGGAGGAAGAGAAGAGAGGTGCTGCCAATGCCAAGAAGAAACGCAGCTTTGTGGACGCATTTATTGTTATATCTGACAGCGATGGAGAGGTCAGTGCTCAGCCCGTGCCAGGCCCTGCTGCTGCAGGAGCACCGTGCAATGCCTGGGGCATGTCGTGCCATTCCTTTTCTTTTCTGTGAGATGAATCCAATCCTATTTGACTAGGAAATGAATGGTGTGCTTGGTGAGGGTGAGTTATGAGACTGGGATTTGATAACCAAATCCTCTCAGAACTGAATCTGAAACGTAATTTAAAAGTAACCTTTCCTCAATCCCTTTACAAATCTTTTTTTTCATAATTTTTATTTGATTGATTCCAGCTAAACCGTGGAAACGTGATTCTGTATTATCTGCAAATAGATAAGAGAATGATTCAGAACACAGGCTTCGAGTAGCTCAGCCACAGCTGGTGTCTGGTAAACTGATCCTGAATTACAGAAGTCTGAATTTTTAACCCGTTGCCGTAGGGTGTAAAGGTGAGCTGTGCAGTGGGTGTGCCACAAAAGCTCAGGTCACCGATCCCTGGCATCATCTCATTAACACGAGCCTCGCCCTGCAGTACTGAGATGTTTGTGCCTGCTACACTGATGCTGGGGTACGTGCAAAAACTCCTGGCTGGAGAAACCCAGAGCTGGGAGAATCTGTCCTCAGCTTGAGGTACACGAGAGAAAATGATTAGAGTCATTTTTTTTATGTATGACGGTTGAGGCTTTGCTCTGTCTTGCCAGTGATTTGGGATCCTAAGCTGCTTTTTGTAATTCCACCATTTTCAAAAGCATTTCAGTTCTCTCTCAAGCTGTAGATCTTAAATCAAGTCCTTTTCGTTCCCACATCTGGAGCATGAGTCTCTACAATAAGGCGATTATCATGTGAGGAGGGGAAAAGCACTAGAAATAAACAGTAAAAAGCTGTAGGGCAAATGATATTGGATGTTTTTTTCTTCACATTGTCTGAGTTCTTTCCCATTGGGAAATTCCCTGAAAGAAATGGAACATATGGCAGTAATAGTTCATTGGGGTTAAACCCTTAGCTCTGCAATATGCTAAGTTAACTTCAGATGTATGCTGCATCGCTGGCCTTTATTGTGAAACCTATAAGGAAAAAAAGAAATCAGCAGCTGTAAGAGATGCTGCAGTACATAAAAGATCAGGACCTGTTATTGTCTACAATTATTCATCTCAATGTGCACGTATCTGAAAAAGAGGAAACAAACGTCTCTTAAAGCACATCTATAAAAAGGTTAGGCTCCCTGACTGTTCTGTAAGTTTGTCTATAAACAATAAATTCTGATGGCATAATCGGTCATATTACAGAAAAGGATATGCTCAGAGAGGCCGTTAAAGAGCCAATTAGGTTCTGTTTAAGTGACAACAGCTCAGTCGGTTGAGTGAGTGGATTTATTCAGTTCAGTCTCTTTCTTTCTGTGAGTCATCAGCTCCCAGATCCAGTGCCACAGTCTCTAGCAGCGTTGTTTTCCCCAAAACCACCCAAAAATTCGATTTGCATGGGATCTCAGAAGGAAAAAACCTGTCTGTTTTGTGTAACTGTCACAGCTCCTCAGTGTACATCAAGTTGGATTTCAATTTCAAACCCTGTAACTGTTGTTCTTGCTCTAGTAAGACCTTGTTATGTGTTTGAGAAGAGGTGTGGGAAACTCAGATCAATAGCAATTTTAGAGAACAATACATTCTCAATTAATCTTGCATCTGTTAGGACATGGTTCCTTATGAATCAAAAGCTGCAAGGACAATTTGGGCATCACTGATTCAATGGCTTTCTTCCTTGGCAGTCTCTTGGCAGGTATCTATGGAACAAGTCCCTAGTTCTGCTTCCAGACCAGCAGATCTTGTAGCAGCTGCACCTGGAAAGCCTCCAGCTTCTCACTTTTGATGATCTTTGGCAGACTGCCTCTCCCAGGAATTTTTCAGTCATGCTGGATTATCAAGCTCATCCATGTTATTTTGCCAAATTTTCTTTCTTTGCTCATGTCTGTGCTGTGGCATCTGCAGAGCTGCATCAGAAGGAATTTTTCTGGACACGAGGCTTTTTGATCTCTGTTATATATAATCCTGGATTCGGGGAACTTTTTTTTTTTTTAAGGGTCAGACAAATTAGGAGCAGTCTCTGTGGCTTTGTGGAAACAAGAGGAGATGATCTCCTTTGTGCAGACTGCTTCTCTGAGAGCACAGACGTGGCGAGTGAACTAAGTCATTCCTGTCTCCCCTGTCTGTTCAAACCCTACAGGGTGCTGGGTACTGAAAGATGGGTCCTTTGCTTGCCCCCAAGCACACAGCATTCCTAACAGTGCCCAACAGAGCGCTCTCTGAGCGTGGCAAGCCCCGCTTTGCCTCGTGACCCTCCTGCTGGATGGCTGGCAAAGACTCTCTGAATCCCCTGAGATTTTCTGAAGCGTGATTGTCACCCAGCAGGAGGGCAGGGACGCGTGCAGGGCGTAGCCAGAGGCCAGGTCATGGTGCAGATCTGTCATCGGATCTGTGGATGTTAAAATGCTCGTGGTCTGCTGCAGGACCTTGCGGGGGGCTCAGGCAGAGCTGGCTTAATCCACTTCTTCTGGATAGATCCTTTGTGAGCTTTGCTTGCAGTCGAAGCATTCACGTGAAGTCTCACAGGCTCTCTCTGCCAGATCTGCCATCCATCAGCTCTGCAGCCTTTAGGGAACGTGACAGTGCCGGCTCGTTCTGCGTGGCATCCAGTGCCTGCCTCCCTTAGGCACAGAACATCCCTCTGTCTGAGTATTCCTGTTTGAAGATGCTCAGAGTCTGAGTAAATACCAGCGTTTATTGATGTTCTGGATCAGATGATGTTTTTGGGAGATAGAGGAGCGTTTAGGCACTGGCTGGACTGGCTGGTCACTGAAAAGCTCTCTTTTCTTCACTGGCCTCCTGCTGTGTGTCAGAAACCACATCTGGCAGGAGCCTGCTCGTGTCTCCTTGCTCCACGCTCCGCTTCCAGCAGGTTTGTTCTAATGAGCTGAAAGACAGAGCAGAACCAAAACAGATTCTGAACTGGAGTCAGAGACTAATAAAGTAGGGTGTGATATTAATTTCAGCAGCAGCCTTGGCTAGAACCAAACGTGGCACTTCCAACATCTAATTAGCTTTTAAAAATAAATGAGTCTGGTTTTCATCTGCGTATTTCCCATGCAGGATGTGTGGCGTTCGGCTGCGCCCTATTGTTAGATGGTCCCAACTGCTATTGAGCAGCAAAATGAAGCAGACCTTTTGACTGTACATTCTGCTTCTCCTGTAGCCGTTCCTTCCCTGAGTCAATAGGAGCTGATTTCTGTGGTTGCTGATATGGATTCAAGGGAGCAGGATGTGGGAGTCTGGCTAGTCGCTTCCATTTATGGGCTTTTAGAAGCAAGCGGAGCTGTATCTGTTTCTGCTGGTGGAGCTGGGTTCTCTTAAGTGTGTGCAAAAGCATCTTAAAATGGGAATTTGATTTCCTGCTGTCTGATGAAACCAAACAGGTTAAAAAACAAGGGAGAAGAATAGTGGCTGCCATCCACCAAGTGTGAGGGGAGCTTTGGAAACCCATTTTTTCCTTGATCTGTGTACAATGCTGACAGTGAAATTGCTCATAAGAGAGCATCATAAATTAGACCGCGGAGCCTGACACACAGAAAGAGAATTTGGATTCCTTCTGGCCATTACACTTTAAATTGACGGCGAAGGAGAGATGCTCTCCAGGCTGGCACTGAGCAGAGGTGTGCAGTTCCTACCTCACCTCAGCTATAATAATTAGTTTCCCCTGGAAGTTGTGTGTTGGAGATGACCTTGTAACTAAGAGTATTGGTGGCAGTCTGGGAATATTTTAATTGATTAAGATTATTTTTGGACTAGTGATCTTATTAGAAAAGCAGTTGGTTGAGTGGCCCCCTGAGTTCCTATTATCCTTGTAGACAGATGAGCATTAAAAGGTTGGGTCAGAAGGAGCAAGCCCTGTTGTCTTCCCTTCAATTCCTTGGCCCCTTCTGTTCGTAGCATCCACGCCCACATTTATGCAGAGCGCTCCGGGGCCTGCGGGGCTCTCTCCCAGCAGAGGTACAAACAGCCATAAATCCTAATTAAAAGGTACGTTCTATTTTCTGGTTTTAAAAATAAAGAAGATTTAAGAATTCTTGGAATTGAGATGTGTGTGTGTATTTTGGCCCATCAGGATTAATTGGATTTGCTTCAGCAGTTCGCGGTGCTGTGGCTGTTGAGTCGAACGCTGCTGAGCAATTTAAACATCTTTCTCAGATGTATGAGGTTCGTATAAGACGTGTCCTGCAATCATTTTGCTCCTGCCACCTCTGCAAATGCTCAGGTCCCAGCATGGGGAGCAGAAGCACATAGCAGGGATGCCAGGACCTGGGCATGCTGTGACCCCGAAAGCTCTGGAGGTGCCCGAACCCAGAGTGGCCCTGCAGTGCGTGCTGTAAATGCACATCTCTGCACACCGACCAATGGTGAGTTCGGTGTGCTCGTAAATCACGTCAGTGGCCTGGAAGAGAGCTGCAGATGAGTGTCAGCTTGACCTTCCGGCAAGAGCAAGAGTGAAGAGGAAAGATTGATGCCTGGAGAGGAGAGCCGGGGATTGGCAGAGCCTGCGAGGATTACATTGCCCCACAATTTGCAGCCTGAGTTTAGCACCATTAGACAAATTGAGGGAGAGGAGGAAGGCTTTTGTTTGTCTTCCTCCAGCACGCACTCCTTGCTGTCATCCCACTTCCTGCTCACAGGGACACTTCAGAAATGGAGAACAAAACCCAAGCTTGGTTGGGGATGAGAAGAAGCCTAAAGAAACACCCTTAACGCGAGCAGCAGCGTGCTGCTATCTTACTATGAGCGGGCTCTGAAGTTGGTGGGAGTGAGGAGCAAAGCAGGTACTAGGGGACATGAAAGCTGTGATGTATTAGGATTTCAGGAAACCACTTAATGGCACATCTTGCAAAACCTTACTTGGATAAATAATTCAATTTCATCTAGATGGTAACGTTCCTGGATTGAAATCCTGCTAAAGGACTGTCAGCAAAGGCTGGTGATGAAGAGAGGAGAGGCTTGTTCTGTGGAGATGTAAAGCTGAGGCCGGGGGGATCGATACAAGGGCTGTGTGTGTTTTAACACCCTCATTAATGATCTGCGAGAAGGAGCAAGTGATGTATATACGTTAATAAAATCTACAGATAGTGCTAAGGCTGGAGACATCTGAACAAAACTCAGCACTGAGGTTCGATCTGAAGGACTCCACAGGTTACAAAACATGGGCAGAAGGATCAGCTGACACTGGGAAATAAGCAGAGCCTCTGTTTACACGAAAGTACTGCCCCACTGTGAAGACCCAAAGATGTGGCAGAAGCGTGGGGCAGTTTGCTGTAGGTCTCATGGACAGCAGCATCCCAAGCGAGGCTGCGGATGGAGTTGTGCAGAGCCCCTTCCTGCCCGGGTGTGGGTGTCTGTGCCTAAAACACTGTGTTTGATTCTAATCCTACCTGATTTAGAGAGACAAATTGGAAGGAGTCCAGGGCCAGCCTTCGGTGATGTGTACGCCCTCACTTAAGCTGTTAGGACAGCAACTTGCATAAATGTGTGCCAATTAAGCCTGTGACCATTCTTGTTGCAGTCAGCGTGCTTAAAGCAACATGGACTGAGGTTGTTCTCATGGGTGATGTTCCTGGAGGCCACTTGACTGCAGATTTCTGAGGTATTCAAGCTTCAAAAATGACACAATTGTGGCAGTTCTCAGGGCGGTGCAAGGATAGAATGGCACCAGAACTAAACACAGCTGGCTTCTGCCCTTGGGATGCATTTGGGGTCCCCAGAAATGGCTGGGATTCTGGTTTTAGCCACCAGCAGTCGTTTGGGCTGAGTACTGGAAGCTGAACGGCAGGAGTCAGCCCTGGCTCGCAGGTACGAGGTGTTCACTCACAGAAAGGTTTTGTTTCTCCATTTTGGGTGCTTGTGAATACTGAAGTTTTAGTGAGGCCAAACACATTCTCTCTGAAATCATAGGCAGCAGGTGCAGAGCTTGGTGGTGACTGGCACGAAGTCTATTGTCTCTCCTACTTCTCTGTTTATGTCAGTCTGTAACTCTTTTTTGCTCGTTATGCTTATCACACTGCTTTTAATAGTTACAGAATGTGCTTGAATTATGTTTGAAATTCAAATTTCACACAAATAGCGGCTTGTTCTTGAACCAGTGTTTGTGTCAGAGTGGTGGGGGGGAAGGGAGCTGGTAGTATTTCATACATGCTGGATGCACTCACCATATTTTTTTTTCCATTGCTGCAGGAGTCAAAGGAAGACAGCGGATTGCAAACGAAAAGAACAAAACAGCAGCTGGATAGAACGAAGTTTGCTGCTAAAAGAAAAATTGCACGTAGGTCTTGAGTGTGGGGCTGGGGGAGCAGACTGGTGCTGAGCAGCTTCTGCTGTTTGTGTTTTTTATTTCCTTTGCAGAAAGGCTTTGAAGGGGCTTGGGACGCACAGCTCCCTTAGGGGTAGAAGCTGCCTTCTGAATCTCGCTTGTTTGCACCCTAGTGCTTCCACAATAATTGTTCAAGATTGCTGGTACCTCACCAGGCTTCGAGATCAGTACTGAGCCAAAGCTGATTGGAAAGCCCTGTCAAACACAAAGTGCTTCCCCACTCAGTCCCTTCTGCTGTATATCATAGCATGGGGCAGCCTTCCACGTTGGGCATCATGCGGAGGGGTGTGAGGAACGAGAGTTTTGTTGTACGTCACTTTGCTGTTATGTAAAGCATTGGTGCACCCACATCAACAGTGCTGTGTGCAATTCTGGTCTCTGCATCTCAAGGATGGGGAAAAGACATCTAGGGGGAAGCTGCTTGGGTCATCATGGGATGGAGATGTGGGCCTGGGACCCACCAGCACAGAGAGCACATGGCTGTGGTGTGGGATCAGTCTGAATTGGGAAGCTGTGCAGAAACTGAACGCAGAATTGTTGTTTACCAGCTCTGGCAGACAGGATTCACTCGGTGGAAATAGCAGGAGAGAGGTTTAAAATGGGTGTAGGCAAGTAATGCTTCACACAGCATGTAGTGATCTCCGGGAACTGCTTGTCACGGGAGGTTGTAGAGAGGTCAGCATCAGCAGCTTTAATGAGGGATTAAATGCATTCATGGACAACAGGTCTATAAACAGACGCTAGAGGGAATGGGCTGGAACCTTCCTGCTAGCATCCCTCACAGAGTGGCTGTCAGAGCTGTGGGTATACAGGCAGAAGGAGTGCTGTCATGGTGCTGGTTACAGCTGCTGGGTGAGGTGGGCTGCTCTCTGCCCGGTGCATTGCTGTGCTCCATGGGGCCGCCGTCCGGCGTGTTCAACTCAGACAAGTTGAATTCAGAGCGCTTTAAAATGAGAGAGAGGTTGTCTGCTGTGAAGCGCAGAGCAATCATCGAGCAAAATGGAGCCCGCCGGTGCTCTGCGAGCAGCAGCAGTTGGGCTCATCAGCCCTCAGAGGGCTTGTGTGAATTAAATTGTTTTTAATAGAGGCCTAAGGCCATGGCACGGAACAGCCTGGCTCTTGGTGGGAGCTGACCTCCGCTGTGTCGGAGAGGGGGGAGAGGGGATGAGCTCTGTTTTCCCCTTTCTCCTTGAAGAAGCAGCACACAAAGCTCTGCCCTTGTGTCACAGGGGGCTTGTGCTGTGTTCGTAGGGACCAAAACCTCTTGGTGGGTGCCAACACGATGCACGGCTCCGGCACAGCACAAGGATGCCGCGTGTGTGTGGTGCTGGCTCCCTTCCCTCCTTCTTGCAAGCTGTAATTGGACTTTTGGTGTTTGCCTCGAGGCAAATTAAGATTCGAAATAGTAATTATTTTTTTTCTCGGGGTCTTTAAGTGAATCCTTTGAGGTGTGAGGCGAATCGGTCTTTTGTAACCATTTGGTGCTTCTGGGTGGAGAAAATATTTTCTCCTCAAAACTGGAAAATTGCAGATATTGGCAGGCTCTGGTTATGAAGCGTGTCCTCCCATCTTCGCTTTGTTGTGGTTTTATTCGTCGTAACGTAAAGCCGTAACTAAAATCCATCTGTGACGTTTCATCCCGACGGGATAAATGGGAGTACAAAGACGTGGAGAAGTCTCCCTCTCGTTTGCCGGGTGCTGTCGGTGCTTTAAAGCACAATTCCATGTTTTTACTGTAATTGCACTTGGGGTGTGTGAAAATACTGAGATCCCACATTTCCATTATTTTTGAGTAAATCTCTTATTAGGAAGTGTTAGAGCTACAACTAGCCGAGTTTTGCATCTAATTCACTTTGCAAATGTCAAAATGGAACATAAATCGCTTAGCAAATTGCCGTATTAGCATTTAAAAAGGCTCTGAAATGCTTTAATTTGTTTAGGGCTGTGATGTCTTGCAAACAGCCTCCCCCTGACCCTCCCTCCCTAGGACAGCCTCCAGTGGCCTCCAGCAGCCTCCCATGGCCTCTGGGAACTGGGGCGAGCTCCAGGCTCCTGCTGCTCACTTCCAAAGCAGTACTTGTGTGTGCCAGGCAGAGGCCACAGTGCTCTGAATCTCTGATCCGCTGCCGTGGTGGCCCCAGTGATCCCCCTCCAGTTGGTAGCACGCGGAGATGCCAGGCGGTGGCATGCAGGCCTGCCCCAAGCTGTGGGACAAGGAGCACGCTGGCTCTCTGGGAGCCTTGCTCTTGCCACCAGCATGCCAGGTGGAATTCAACTCGAGCGTTCCCCTTTCCCAGAGCACCTACTCATTTGGAACGTGAACCAAGCGTGTTTTGTTTGTCGCTGGTTTCTGTGCCAGAGGCAGCATTTGTCTGGCACGTTCCCTGTCCCCAGAGGGGAAATCGCTGTGCCAGGGAGGGAGAGGAAAACAAAATGTACAGTAGTAACTCGCCAAAAAATGTTTCTTTATATGAGCTTCATGGCTGTTGATAGCCCGAACAGGAGAACACTTAGGCCCCCGTTTTAATTTAAGCACGTGTTGCGGGACTGGTCACGTGCACCAGCTCCCTTCCACATGTCAGAACGAGCGGGCTCTGGCCTAATTGCCATGATGGTTTGGGCAGGGAAGCAAGTCACGCACTCGCTGAATGCATGGGAGGTGTTGGTATTGTGAAGTGCAGCCGTGGGGACAGGAGCCTTCTCGTACCCTGCGCTGCTGTGTGCCTGCCGTTAAAGAGAGCATGTTTTTCCCTGGTCCCTGCTGGCTGGAACACTACAGAGTGACTTTGTCCAAGGACAAAAGATCCCCACGAGCCCTGTGTGTGCTGTTGTCTGCCTTTGCCTCAACCGCTGCCTTCGTTCTTCAAGAAATTATTAAAGAGAAATTATGCGTCTAAACCTAAGTGCTGATTTAGTAGGACACGCGAGGAAATCTAACGGCTGGTAATCAGAGCAGCCAAAAAATGCTGCGGGTCGCATGTTTTCCAGCTCTCAGAGCCCATCGGAGAGCAGGGCTCTCAGCTCGTGTGTGAGATGGCCGTGCAGGATCCTGCCTGAAGGAGGGAGTGGGTTTTGAAGGAGATCTGTCAGTCTGCTGCGGGTGTGAAGATGTATTTTTCAGCTCCTGAGAGTGCTGTTGAGTTGTTTTCCACGCCGCGCTCTGTTCTGCAGGCGTCGTATATTTTGAGCGTGGTGAAAGTGTTGGATTGAATCTGAGTAAATAAGTGTTTTCCAAAGTAAGTAGCTGTGTTGTTTCTAAATAGCCGGTCTCAGCTTCTGGTTTGCACTGAATGAGGAATATTTTGGGAAGAAATTTTGTGCTGGAATAGCGGTTAACGTCTGTAGGAAACCTGTTTCCCATGCATGACTGACTCAGTGATGCAGTGGAGTAATGATGTGAGCAGAAGGGGGATGTATGCATGTAAAAGATCCTTCATAATACCGCCGAGCAAGTAACATTATCCTCCATGGAGCTTTCCACCTGCAGCTCAGGGTGAGCAGCGTGCGGCTCTTTTGCTCTTGGTTAGGTCCCCTGTGGTACTGCAGACATCTTTGTGTCAGAAGGCAGCAAGACATGCTATTTGGCTGGAAATAAAGTGCATTAGGGAGGATCTGCTCTTTATCCTGCCTTACTCCTGACTCTGTCCTGTATAAAATGAGCACGATTTGGCAGTCTTTTTCCTCTGTCCTTTCACACGCGTTCTGTAGCTCTAGAATTTGTTGTTTGGGGAAGGCAGTAAAGCATTCCCTTAATATACCCAAGGACTCAGAGTTCAGTCTGCAGAAGAAACCCTAACTGACTTAGGTGACTTGTTCCGTTTAGTGTAGCTGATGCCTTTCCTGGAAAGCTGAGGTTTAGCTCCTTTGCTCTGCATTCCTCCTGGGGAGGTGGGACTCCATGGGCATCTCTCAAGGTGTTGGATGAATGGATAAATGTAGGTTGTTTGCATATACCTACAGCTGTGACATGACTTTATCCTTTTTTTCCTACTGTAGAGATGACTGAAGAGGAACAATTTGCACTGGCCCTGAAAATGAGTGAGCAAGAAGCCAGACAAGTGAACTGTCAGGAAGAGGAGGAAGAGGAACTCTTGAGGAAGGCCATTGCTGAGAGCCTAAATGTAAGTGTGCTTCTGTGAAGAGGCTTACTAGGGTTCTTCAGCAGCGTAGCTTTCTGTGCTTGCTTTGCCACACTGCACAAAAGAAGACTCTACTGGATGTCTTGCAGTTTCCAGCATGAGCTGGAGGCAGAGCAGTCACGGTGTAGTTGTTCTGTGCCATTCCTAGTGAGCAGCACGTGAAGTCTCCTATTCTGGAGCATGCTGATTCGACCTACGGATGCAGCATGCAGGTTTATGCAGTCTGTTCTTGCTGTGCTCTGCTGATGGAATGCACCACTTAGAGAATCAACCTCTTGTCTTTCAGAGCTGTCAGCCCTCGGATTCCTCCGATGCAACCCCGCAGTTGTCTGTAGAAGTGCTGGACATGCAAGGCCAAAGCCACCACACTGAGCAAGAGGGCTGTGGGATCCTGGGAGGCCTGGCACCTTGCCCTGACACCCCTCACTCCGAGGGCAGCTCCCACTCACAGAGCTCCAGAGCTGATGGGAGCAGACAGATGGATGTCGCCCGGAGCCCCCTGGTAGTGTTGAAGAGGTTAAGCCAGGAAATCGTTGAAAGCTCACTAGTATCCAGCATAATCGTGTCCCCGGGGAAGAGCCAGCCTTTGACAAGGTCAAGTGAAAAGTCTTCCTCGCCACCTAAGAGTGAATCTAGTGACGTGTTACCCAGCACCCTGAGAGAGGACCTCATCTCCTTGAGTCCTACCTTTGGCAGAGTGCCTTCAGGTTCCTGGCAGCTGACACCTCGGAGACTGTTTGCAAGCCCCTCCAGCTCTTCCAAAGCAGCAGGCCATGAACCAAAAGAGCAGCCCCTGCCTTGCTCTGGTCATTCTGCAGGAGAAGCCAGTGCTGGGAGCTCGGCCCAGCTCTGGAAGAGCTCAAACACAGAGCAGGATGGCAGCCCCAGGATGAGCAGTGCTGGGGCAGGTGCCAGGCACACCCCGCAGCCCAGACATGTTCCCAAGGTGTGTGTTGCCACAGAGCGAGCAGAGCAGAATGAGGTATGTGATGCTTCTCCTGAGCTTTTTATGCTGAAAGCGGCAGAGGACAAGCACAAGCAGGAGGAGGCCAGAGAAACAGTGCACTACTACTGGGGCATCCCATTCTGCCCCAAAGGGGTGGACCCCAACCAGTACACCAATGTCATCTTGTGTCAGCTGGAGGTTTACCAGAAAAGCCTGAAGCAGGCTCAGAGGCAGCTATTGCATAAGAAGGAGTTTGGTAACCCAATTGTGCCCAGTTCTTCCTTAAGCCAAAATGAGCTTGGGAAAGGAGAGCAGCTAAGCAGAGAGAATGGGGTTGCTGATGACACAGAAGATGGAGACCCAGGCACTCAGAAGGAGTGTGAGAGCATCACCTGGCTCCTCCCTTCAAAGAAGAGGGAGGCAGAAAGTCCAGGTCACAGTGTGGAAGAGGAGAAGAACTCTGCTTCTGATGATGAACCGACTACAAGCTACTGCCAGGTAAGAGCTCTGCTGAGCAGCCACGGCTTCCTTCCATTGTAGGGTTCATTCCCTTCTGCAAAGCAGGCACTGCTGATAAGTGCTCCTCATACATTTGGAGGCTTCCTCCCTAACCACACTGCTTACCATGAGAGAGTGAGAGAGAGAGAGAGAGGAGAAGGCTGCAGGCTGATTGGCAGCATGCAGTGGTCGGGCCATCACGCAGCCTGGCAGCTGTCCATCGCTGCACCACTGAGATAAAGACTTCCAGCTGACACTTCCCTCTCCAAGGGGGTGTAGCCTGGCAGGACATCAGGATAGCGAGTGCAGAGACAGCATGTGCCACTGGCAGCTCCAGTAAACCAGTTAGGAACCCACGGCTGTATGGGGAGCCCTGCCTTTTCCTTTGTGGCTTTTGTCCTTGCAGCGCAGCCTTCCCTTTTCCATCCACGTGCCCATTTGCGTTCATGTGCCTTCATCCTGCAGGTGCTCTTTCCTCTCGTGGTCCTGCAGCTGGAGGATGCTGGCTGTGCCACGCTGCACGTGTGTGCTGCCTGCCCAGGGTGCTGTGTCGCAGCAGCACTGCTTGCTGTCCTTGTAACCGTGGCTGGGCACCTTCTCCCCACGCCTGCTTGTTGGGGCTGCTAGACGCTAGGTGTCAGCCTCTGTCTCCATCAGGGCTCTCGTTGGAGCGGAAGGCAGCTTTCTGTCACTGCTAAGTTTAAACAGATTGCAAGTCAGATGAAGTATTTATTACTGCTGTATTTTAGGTTTGTGTCAGCCTTTTCCAACCCTCATTTTTCATAATGACTTCACTCCCGGATCATTGTATAACTTTATCTTCTCTACGACTGAAGCCTCGGCTCTGTTGTTCCTGTTTTCAAGTGTATTTGATCATTTACCCTGGTGTTAGAAAGATACTTAACTTGTTTTGTGATATTTATATTCTGTCTTGTAATATTGAACACTTAAGAAAAACGTCATGTCTGCATTTTTTGGTTGCAGAAAAAGTGCAGAGCAGTCTGTGCTGAAAAGTGACTTTCCATGACAGTGCTTTGGCTGGGGCTTAGCAGATATGGATGGAAGCAAGCCTTAGAGGTGACCTGCAGAGGGAAGAAGCAGACTGTGCCCTTCTCCATTTCTTTTGGATAGATACAAAAGCCCTTAAGACAAACTGCTTTTTTCCATCCGTGTCTTTTCCTTTTACTCCGGAAGGTTGAGGTGGTTGCAGATCTGTGCATGTGTGCACCAAAGCCCTCAGGAAGCAGCAGCAGCTGGGGGGGGTGGGGGGAAAGAAGAACTTTTAATCAGTAGTGAAAACTGTGTTGTTTTTTTTTTTTTCTTTGTTATTGTTATGATGCATTTAGTGCTAATGTCTAATTAATTCTTGGGGAGAAAAGAGGTTTTAGTGGTGCTGAGTGGGAACTCGTAACATACTCATCCTGACCACAAGAGCTCTCTCAGAGAGCTCTCAGTGTATGCAGATTTCCTGCTATTTGTAAGGTGAAAAACCAAGAGGAGGAGCGAGCTTTGAAAAAGCATCCCCAGCCCCACATTTCTCAGCCTTTTATTTGCTCGAGATAAAATAATTAATTTCTAAATACCCTTTCATCTGCCTTATCACTCTGAGCCCGAGAGGCTGCTGGGGCTGCTCCCCTCTCCCTTCTCCTCTCTGTGCAGTCACATGCTGAGGCCAGCGCAGGTGATTTACTTGCGAGATCGATATGTTTGATGTTTGCTTGTGCCTCGCCTCCATTTTTTCTCTCTATCAAATCCAATTGCACCAGCAGTGACAAAGCAGAGACACAGGGCAGCGCTGTCCCTGTCCCTTGTGATGCCAGGGACCCTCCGGTGCCAGCGAGGGGTTGCTTTGCTGGGGGGACGGCGGGAGGTTTTGGGGTGTGCAGGAGCTGGGGACATCCCTGGGGGGCTCACAGCTGCCATTGGAAAGCCCCTGCCTTGCACCAGGGGAATGAGGGTGCAGAGAAGCTGCAGTGAGCATCTGCCATCGAGTTGCCTCTGCTCATTGCTGGGAGGTCCCCTCACCAGAGCCCACCCTGCCAGACCTCAGTGCTGAGCACACATTCCTTCATCGCTTTTCAAATAAGGTCAGGGGCCTCTGGGTCTTTTTGACAGATTCAGAGGAAAATGACCCAGTTCTGGAGAGTTAGAATCTGGTGACCTGAATTAGTGCCATACCTTAAAACATACGTACCACGCAAAACAGCCGTGTGACGCAGTGCTGTGATCAAGGCAGAGGCATTAAGATATCTGCAGTTCAGAGGATAAATAAATACAAATAAAGGAGGAGCTGCTGGTATTTTATGTTAATGATGAATTAGGCTGTGAAGAAATAAGAACAATGTAGATAAAACAGAGGGGAACCTGGCAAGTGGCTCTGTTTTGGCACGGGAGCTGATGGGAGTTGAAATCTATGGTGGTAATCAGGCTCTGAGAGGAAGGGGGAGAAAAATCCTTTGGATTTCTTTGAGAAATGGCACGAGAAATCACAGGCCTGTCAGCATGGGCTGCTAATAAAGCGTTGTAATTCCATCTGATTAGAGAATGGCAAATGTAATATGTACACTGAAGGAGAATAAAGGGATCTGGGTAATGACTGGCGTGCTAGCCTGACCTCAGCAGTGCACAAGGCTTTTGAACAAATTTTAAAGGAAAGAATGAGTGGAGTCATAGAGGTAAATGAAAAATGGGATAAAATGCACATGGCTTTACAGGCTGTAGATTGTGCAGGTTAATCTGTTCCCTCTCTTTGATAGGACAGCTGATTTCCCAGCCAAGAAAAATGCAGCAGATCTTATCTACGCGAATTTCAGAGAAGTACTTCTGGTGGTCAAACATCAGCTGTATGTGTTGATCAGGTCACCCAAACTCAGGCAAATAGATTTTAAGCTGGAGCAGGTGAGGGCTGCTGGAGGACACTAAAACTCTGAGCTGTTTAGCTCAGCACAAATGGAGATGTAGAAGGTCTGTGATCGCTGCCCTTCAGACAGTGACTTCAGACTCTGGGAGCAGCAGGGGCTGGGAGGTGACAGACAAGGTTGGCCTGGGAGTGGGCAGACACAGGCTGTCCAGAGCTCGTCTGCAACACGTTATTGCAGAGAGAAGGGAGGAATGGAGGCGAAAGCTGACTAGTTCAGGATGGGTACCTACCGTTTCTGGAAGAAAACCCATGTCACAGACAGAACTTCGTGATGCAGCAGAGCCCACTTGGTGCCATTAGCTGTGTGTGTTGCTTTATATAACATCAAAATTTTCCTTTTCAGGCCTCCCAGGTACTGTCTGCAGAGGGTGAGCGTGGAGATGGGGAGCCCATGCAAACTGCACAGAGGTGAGGAGAGGTCATTGAGCACATGGGGTCTGTGGGCTCGCTCTGTAGATGTGGATTCATCCTCTGTCCTGGAGCAGTTTGAGGCATGGGCTCGCTGAAGCCAGGCCTTGCTCTAAAGGCTGCTACAGCTGCTGCTCTTACATCCCTGCAACTACACGGCTCTGGAGCGCTGTGGGAGAGAGGAACGGCACAGCTGGGGAGAAGAGATCACTTACTGTTGTTACTGTATAAAACGTGCAAGTGCATCCTTGTACAAGCGAGATCTTACTGTACAAGTAAGAGGACTTGATCCTTACCCTCTGCAGCTAATTTGACATGGTACAGTAAAGCTGGAGAGACGGGTAGATGAGCTGAAGGTGAGCTAGAGCAGCGCAGTCACGTGGGATGTCTGAAGGCACATATGCAGCACGGTGAATGGTTTACTGGATTTCTGTGTGTATTTTTATATTCTTGCTGTACTGCTGAAGAGGAAAGCAGGGAGGAGGAAGCCAGACGGCACTGCCTATCAGCCAAAGATAGAGTGCAGTGCTCCAGAAAAGCCACTTCAGCAGATGACAGGTGTGGGACAAGTCAACATGATTTCCCTCACATTTAAGTCTAGTCTTTTTTTTTCCCCCTTCCTTCTTGTGGGATGCAGCTCTGCAGTGAAGGCTGTGAGAGAGAAGGGTTGAATGGGAGAGGATGCAGGGAGTAATTTACAAGAGAGGGCGGATAGTCTTGTGGGTTGGTTTTTTTTATTTGCTGGGTTTTATAATTTCAACCCTTTCTGGGACAAAATGGACAACTTTCCTTAGATCTGACAGTGTTGCCCCAAATAGTTTGTATCAATCTGCAGAGTATGAAACCCTATGCTTCCCATAGGCCGCTTGGCCTGATTGTTCTATGCTGTGTGCAGAGCACGGTAGATTGGGGTTTTAATAAATGATTATAGGCTTTGTTACTGGGAGATAGTTGGTGTAGCAAGAAATGTGGTTTGACTTCAAATTGATTAGCCCATTTCATAAATGTCATAGCAAGTTGTGTTGTGTGAGTCCTTTTGAAGTGAGCCCTGATGTTAGACACAGAGTAAAACACGCTCAGCCTGGATTCATAACAAATGCTCTGAGATGCTTTATTTAGAGAGAAAAGCCACTTGTGATTTCCTATCAGAATTTTGTTATTTATCATAAATCAGCAGTGGCTGTTCTCTCCTCTCTGAGGCCTGTGGTTGAGCTTAATAAATCTTGTGTTTGTCAGGATGGGGATTCATGTTTTTAAAGTGTGCTCTTGCATACTTGATCAGACTAATCAGGAAGCCATACAAAATGCTGAGAGTGTCAGCATGGGTGCCAGACTCGCTCAGCCATGCCTGCCTGCTCCAGAAAGACACTGTGTTGTGCTAGTGGGGAAAAAAATGACGGAGAAGGTTAAAGGGAGAGGGACAGCACACTACAGGGAGCTGCTATGCCGTGCTGGTTTGGCTTTGCTCAGGGAAGCCCAGTGTTGAGCTGTGTCTGTTTGCCTTTCCCCCTAAGAATTCCCTTCCTCAGAGCGCAGATAGTACAGTGCTTGTACCTGCACAGCTCCCAGAGTTAAGAGCAGAAAGAGCCAGAAATGTCCCACAGCTGTGAGCAGATATTCTCGCTCCCCTCACGGGAGGTATTGATCCTTTATGTCTTCTTATCAAGGATCTCTCTGAGCCAAAAAAGTTCATCTTGTGGTTTCTGCTTACAGCAGCATTTCATACCAACATTCTTCTCTGTTATCCTGCTCATTTTTGGCTATCAAATAATGACCACCTGGAAATGACAGAGCTGTCTGAGCTGTGTGAGGCAGGCAGGTGTGTGCTGTCACACTGATGGATTGGAGATCTACATTACATTTATGTTTTGAACAGTGTCTGCGTGTTGACCCCACTTGGCAGCAAGAGGAGCCCAGACATTGCCAGAGAAAACTCTGCAGAAGAGATCTCCGTTTGCCCAGGTAAGAGGCACCTGGGAATGTTCTGAGCTTTGAACTGAAAATTATATTTCCTTTCCAGGCTGGAATTGTCCAGGTAAGTTTGGATGATCCTCTGGTTTTGGACCCTTTTCCTCTAAGGCAGCATCACCAGTTCCATGCAGGGATGGCTGGGTGCTGTCTGCTGGAAGCAGCAGCACACACATCAGCATGGTCCATTCCCAAGTGCCAGGTGTGCTCTCCGCAGTGCTGTCGATAAATTGTCATGTTTTTCACTGTCAATATATGTAAAGCATGACAGCTGAAGTAATTTTTGTCATGAATTAATTAAATCTGTTTGGGTTCTGCTTTTTTTATTCTTCCTTGAGCTGTCCTGTTGTGTTTGAGATTCTGCAGTTCAGAGTTGGAAGGGAAGGAGCTCACAAAGAGCCTGCTCCTGTTGATGAGCAGCTGTGGGGAGGTCATAGCGGCGGTGCTTGGAGGCATGTTTTGTTGCTAAGGAAAACATGGAGGTCTGAAGACTGCAGGATGGGAGCTGTGTTTGCTTTGCTAGAGCAGAGCTCTGTTCTTGCATTGTCTCCATCCCAGCAAGCATCCCATGTGCTTTCCTTGTGTCTAGTCTCACTCCCTATGAAGCTGCAAAGCTGCAGCGGCTTTGTCCTCGCACCATTGTGCTGTGACTCTTAACCCCTCATCCAGCTGTGTTGTTGCACATTGTCTGATAACATTTGTGACAAGTCTAAAAAATGTTTTGAAGCTGTGAAATGCCTAAGTCGCAACAAGAAGTGAGAAGAAAGTTTGGGGGCTGCAAACCTGTGCTGACACGGGGCTGTCTTTCTGCAGAGACCCAGCCGAGTCCATCGGAAAGCACTGAGCTGGAGAGAGAAGAGCTTTCCTCGATCAGTAAAGATGCACCCGTGCAGGTAAAGAGCCTGGAGCTGGGGAAATGTCCTGTTTCCAGCGTTGCTTTCTTCAGCTGGGCTGTGCTAGCACTCCCCCCTGGTATCTGGGTTCATGGGCTTGGGTGGCATCCTTGTAAACACTTTGCACTTCCTCTGCTGCTTCATAGTTCCAATCCCTTTGGCTAAGGACTGTGTGCAGCTGCATCTGGAGCCTTTCAGCCTTGTAGCTGGAGAGTTGTTATAAATTCCAGTTTGTTCTTCCATGCTGCACAAACTGCTGTGCTGAAGGACATTGTCACTGGGAACAGCAGCACTACTGCTTGCCCAGGGTCAGAAGAGCAGTGCTGTGGGGGTCAGGATTGCAGAGGGACCCCAGGAGCTGTGAGAGTGGTCCCAGTAAATCTCAGCCATGCATATTATGACACATTTTGCTCTGTTACAGTCCTCTGTATGACATTGTTTTTACAGACTCTCTCCGTGAGGCTGGGATAAAGACAACAAGGAGGTGTTGAGGGCTGCTGGTGGTTTACAGTCCAATGAGAATGAGCTGAGCCCCAGAATCCTGATTTGTATGCAGTGATAGCTCCCAGCAGCAGTAAGCCAGAGGCAGGGCCATTCTCTTACTTCCCAATCCAGATGTGCGCTGTTGTGTGGCTGCTTTCCCTGTGTTGTCACACCTGTGCAGCAATTGCCTTGCAGCTGTCACTGTAGCGACATCTGACTTCAGTTCCTGCTTCTGATAAAACTCCGTTTGTCTATTAATTTAGAGAGCAATATCAAAGGGGTTGCCAAGTACTCCTCTGGCAGGGTACATGAATACAGAATGGTACAGCTCTTGACAAGAGGATTCGTTTGTGGAAAGCTCGCTCTGGAAGCCTGCAGCTTGTACAGTGCATCTGCAGCTCCCGTGTCGCATTGTCACAGGCCTCTTAATAAACCAGGTTCTGCTCTCGTGTGCCTTTCATTCTGCAGGTACCTCAGAGCACTGCTCAGTCAATTAGAGACTGCAGCGGTCCTGTGCACAGCTCTGGATCCTAAGCCCCCAGGGCACAATCATGACCCTTTGGCTGCGGCAGAGTGTTGGCCTGTCCCTGCCTCTTTGCAGAGCGTGCCCCTGGGTCTTACACCTTCACCTGGACAGCTGCTGGGCACGAGGCGAGCAGCACGGTGCTGCCCAGGGATTGTCACAGTGTGGTCGTTGGCAGCAGGTGCCAGCCCTGAGCCTGCAGCCTTGCAGGGATGCAGCCATCACATGGATCAGCAGTTAGCATGAAGTGAGCGTGAACCGTGGGGACAGAGCTCTTCCTCACAGCCAGGGCACAGGAGCCTTGTTCCTGAGCTCAGCCTCCAGCATCGCTCTTGGCTGGTTGCTGGCTGCTGGCTGCAAGCACTGTATCCTGTGGGCAATTTTCTCTGCTAAAGAGGAGAGGCAGCAGTCTGTGCCTCTGACAGGGCTCAGCAGTCGAGGTTTTCCAGGCTGTCACCACAAGCTTTTGTACACGCAAATTTGGGACTCTGGTGTCTTGTGTTACAGAATGTTGCATTTCCATTTAAAATTAGTGATTTACCACCGAACGTAGGTGGGCAGGGTGTGTGGAATCAGTGATCTCCTCAGACTGATATAAAAATGGCAGCCAGCAGGAGCAGCGCCTGCTGCTTTTCCCATCACTTTTTTTGCTGCGTTGTCGGACCAGAATAACGCAGGTTTGATCTGATCATTCATAGTTGACACATCCTGCTTTTTATGACTCCTCTTTGTAACGCGCCGGCGATGAGGACTTCACAGGATGTAGTGACACTGAGAAGTGAGAGCAGGGTACAAACGCTAATGCTGTGAGTGATGCGCTGCAACAGCTTGCGTTTGGCTGGAGGGACTCTGGTGGCAACTCCTCCGTGGAAATGTGGTGCCGAATCTCCCTAGAAATGAGTGCAGGGTTTTTGGGGTCAGTCCCATAGCCTGTCAGACAGCAGTGGGGAGAAATGAGTTTTCTGACTTGATTCTCAGTGTAAGACCTCGTCGTGCAATTTCTTGCACAGCTCCTCTGAGTCACCGAGGCCCTCTCCTTCCCTTCAGGATGTAAAATCAAGGATGGGTGCTCAGGATCAGACTCTCGTTTGGCAAAGCAGTGTGACACGTGACGGTGTGCTCCAGCAGCACTGAGTGTCTTGGCTGGCCCTGGTTACTGCTTCCCTGAAATTACACTGCTGAAGGGATGCAGGCGGCAGTTTTACTGCATAGTGGCTGCATGTCGCTGCTTAGCCCCGAGAACAGTGAGCTCTCCTTTATTATTTCCCTTCAGGTTTCTTCTATGCTGTTAACATTGAAATATTTATTTTAATGGGGGGGAAAATGGCTCTTTCTTAAATAGGAGGAGGTTTTTGTAGCAAGCCTGACTAGGCAGAGATCTAATTGTGAGTGATATGGCAGCAGTCTGCTGTGTCTTGGAAACATGCATAGCGTAGGGAGCAGTCAGTGTCTCTGTGGGTGTGTAGCAGAGCACCTTTGCAGCTGTGTAACCGATGCAAAAAGGCAGTGCCAGAAAGTGAGAATGGCACCCAGCGAACAAACACGGGCGGTGACATTTTACCCTGGCAAAATGTTAGCGTTGCTGTGTGACACGGGATGCCTCTCTCTGTGCTCTGTGTCCCCTCCGACTGCTCCAGCTGTGTCCTCTGGAGGAGGAAGAGGAGCACCCCGGGATCCGAGGCCCCCGCAGCCTCCTTTCAGCGCAGAGGAGTGTTCTCAGCGCA
This sequence comes from Callipepla californica brunnescens, assembly GCA_023055505.1. NCBI lineage: Eukaryota > Metazoa > Chordata > Aves > Galliformes > Odontophoridae > Callipepla > Callipepla californica. Next base: position 10,415,245 of record JALIRH010000014.1, read on the forward strand.
GCCTCTGTAGTGTGGATCACGTCCAGGAACTGATGAGCACAAGTCAGGTGTTGAACTCCCGCTTTGCCCCATGAATTTCCCATCAGTTTCGCTTCTGAGCTCTCCTGATTAATGGAAGCCTTGCCATTTTTCAGCGGTAGTGTAGGTGATGTTTGCCTTAAGTGGTGTGCACGGCTGTGCAGGGAGATGTCACCGTGATTCAGCAGGACACACTGCCTTTGGAAGAAGAATTAGGTATTAGAGCCCTGCAGTTTACTCAGGCAGTGGTCTTATTTCTGACCTGTATGTGACGAAGAGAAAATAAAACTTTCGCAGAAAAAAAAACAACAAGCTTATGGGAAGGTGAGCAGCTCCAGCTCTGCAGGGACAAAAAAAAAAACAACAAAAAAAAACAAAGAAAACAGAGCTGTCTCCCTCTATTTTTGTAGGCTGGTGGAGATGGCAGCACTGACAGGGCTCTGCCTGAGGACAGCCACACAGCTGCTGACCACGTTCCATGTCCATTGTGCGACCAAAGCTTCCCGGCTGCGGAGATCGAGCTGCACGCCATGTACTGCGACGGCGTCGTGGGAGAGGATGCTGCCACGGACAGCCCAGGTCTGCCATGTGCTGTGCATCTGCTCTCTGTGCTGACCCCCCTTTCCTGCTGCTTGCAGCTGGGTGCTGGTGTCCTGTTCCTCTCAGTGTGATGTGGCAAGTTAGGTTTGTCTGCTTGGTCCATCTCTAAGCTGGTCAGGAGAACATTACTGGAGACTCTGGTAGTTTCTAGAACCTGCTGCACAGAGCTCTCCCTGATCTTCGTAACTGGCCACATTCTTAGTCCTTTGGAAGATCTGTAAGCTGATGATTGCACAAGGATTTAGCCCTGGCTGCTTCACACGGCACTCCCAAGACACATCTATTCTGTATTTTGAGAGGACCCGCAGACAATTTGCCAGTGGTAGAAAATGGCAGTGCCAGAGCCGTTCGGGTGAGCATCCTTCAGGGCTCTCAAGAAATGAGAATGTTCTGTAATGCTCCAAGTACAGCCTCTGCTGTGCAATGACTCTGACATTTGCGTGTGCAAAAATGGCTTGTTCAGCAGGAAGGGATTGCGGAAAAGTTTCCCTCGTGTTCCTCCAAAATTGCAAAATGATAGCTATTGATCTAGGAGCTCAGTTTTTTCTCCTTCGTGTGAAGAGTGAGGCAGAGGAGTGTGGTCAGAATGCCCGTATTAAATCCTCTTTGCAGCCTTCTCCGTGTCAGGTTACCGTAGCCAACCTTTGTAGAGCTTAACTGAACAAATATACCGGTTGGTTATCAATGTATTCAATAAGTTATGTTTTAGCTGCTGCTTGAAATGTAAAGTCTGTGTTAGCTCAATGTCAGGTAATATCAAAGTAGTAGCTTGTAATAAGATTAACTTTTCAGGTTGTGAATATATAATTTTCAGTTACATGCTGGGTTATTAAATACAGCCTACATCTGTGATGTTTGAGCAATTTGAGCAAATCGGAGCTGGTACAAGAACGGTAACATGTGCATTCCTCCAGCAGGAAGAAGTTTCACCCTGTAATCTTAATGCAAAGTTGATGTAGCTTTAAAATATGTGGTCCCTGTTATAGAGAACCACTGGGGATGTGACATGGGTCCTTTTAAAATAACACGAGCCAGAGTAGCAGGTGACACTGCGTGTGCTGAATCCTGGTGGGACGTTCTCTCTGCAGGCACAAACCAGCTGCTACTGCAAAGGGGCAAATCGTGAATTGTCACAGTTCATCTCCCATCCTGATAAAGGTTTTATCTGCACTACAAAACGGAGCAGAGTTTTCAGCATGCCTTTCAGCAGGAGCATCTTTGGCCCTGTAGTAATCTGGTCCCAGGTGTGTCTGGATTGAGAGCGTATCCATTGATCCTGGGAATCCTGGCTGTGATCAGGAGAAGGCTTAGAACTTTTTGCCTGTGCAAGGAATTTATTCTTTCCTTTGGTGTTGGCTTTCAGCAGGGCAGAGTTCAAGGCTGGCCTTTCCACTCTGCCTCGAGACTGGTCTCCTTGGGGATGCTTGTAAGGGTGGTTATTTTGGAGTTGTTCTGCTGCTCTTCTTCTTTGTTCAGAACAATTCCCCCTGAAAGAAAACTAGCCTCATATAAGAGAGATCTTGGTCTACAGTAATGGCTCTAAGCTGAGCAATCAGTGGCTGAGCAGTGTGACAAAATCACAGGAATTTGAGTTTTCCATTGCCAGTTATTCTAGTATTCTCATTGTACAGACCAAACTTTATTTGTGTTGTTTGGGCCAAGGCTCTTCGTGGCTGCCTGTGCTCTGAGCTCTGCACTTGAGCTTGAAGGAGAAAATAACTTGGGGGAGGGGTATGGCCCTGCAGTGCCTTCAGCCTGCAGGGCACTCTCTGCAGTTCCCAGAGAACATACAGACAGACATCCCACAGAAAGATTCCATTTGATGGACTGTTGAGCAGGATTTGGGATGAACTCTTAGGGGTTTAGCTCAGCAGAGGTGAGACAGTAGCTTGACACATCTATGCAGGGAAAAAAGGACTCTGCTTTCAGAGCTGTCATTTTGTGTCTGTTCACTAGCATAACATTCACAGGTAAAGGTAATACATGGGGGAAGAAAATCTTTCAGTGTTCTGTGTAAGGAGGCAGGGAGGCCAGCTCAGAGTGCTGGTATTTAAGGACAGGCTTTCCAATGAGGCAGCCAGGGAAAGGGGGCTATGGTTCCTTCCCTTACAGATGTCCATGGGTGCCCGACCACCACACACCTGGGCAGTATGAAAATCTTATCACGAGTTTCCATCTTGCTGTGGTCTGAGTGACTAAATAGAAAGGGTCTGCTGTTGCTTTAGCTGTGGCACCAGGCTGAGGAAGGCTCACGTCCCAGGTTTCCAGCTCAGTGACTGCTGCTAATTCCAAGTGAATGAGTGAAGCGGTGGAAGCATTGTGCCAGCTCCTTCCTCTTTCCTGCAGCCAGCTGAAGGGCTTACATGTGCGAGAGGATCTCTGTGGAGCTGCTGATCCGTTGCCTGCTGCTGCCCTGCATGAAGCTGCTGGTTTCCCTCTGGAAGTGAGCCCTGGCTGGGACCAAGCATATCGAACTCACTGTTCCCATCGTCCTCTGCTGATGCTCTCCCACCTTCCAGCTCCCATGTGAGCCTGGGAGAGTGAGGGTTTGGTATATTCCTTCTTCCCCAAGCCCCAATACAACCTGGTGCAGCTGTCAATCTTTAGAGCAACAGCAGCAGTGCTGGTGCTGTTAAAAACCTCATGGCATCAATAAAGTGCCACTGATACAAAGAGCAATGGAACGGATGCAGAGAAAAGCTTCACTACTTCTTAAAGACAAGATGCCGGTGAGCCCGCAGCTGCTGGGTCCTGCACATAAAGTAGTGTGGCTGGCAGGGAGAGCAGGGGAAGGGGGCTGGTGTGTGTTGGCAGGGCTGTCCTCACCAGTGCTCCCAAGGATGCAAACAGTGCAGGTGGCCCCACTGTGCCTCCCGAGCTGCTGGCACTGCTGTCCCTGTTCTTTCCCCCACACCTCTACTGTCAGCATCGCAGCTGGGGGTCCTCCCCCGGCACCTGCAGGCTGATCCCAGAGATCTCTAATGGGCCCATTATACCAGATGTGTTCACTGCTTTTGGAAGAAAATAGAACTGATTAACACCTGAGCTAGTGCACGAGGCTCCCGAAATGGTGCTAAAGGAATATTAACAAGTGCACACTGCTTCAGAGAGCAGCTTTCAGCACACTGTCAAGTGCACGTTGGTGGGGCTGCAGGCGTGCTGGGTGGCTGGGGGCTAGCTGCGGCCATCAGTCCTCCTCACCAGGCTGCCACTTCAAATCTGGGCCAGGCCAAGTCAATGAGACGTCTGCCTGTGAGAAATGAGCTGCTGGAATCAGCCATCATCTATGGGATAATGTCCGCAGTCCAGGAGTGCTCTGGAAAGGGAGTTTTGCTAAAACTCTGAAGGATTCCCTTTGCGCTGCGCAAGATTTTGTGCCTCACCACATTTATCACAGCTGATGAGCCAATAATCACAGCTTTACCATGCTTGTAGCTTGGACTCCGGCCTCTCCAATGACACAGAGCATGGCAAGTGATGTTTCTGGGTGGTGCAATAGCTCCATGCATTGCTCCTTCATCCCACAACAGCTGCTGTGGAGCTGGAGCATCGCATGTCCCTGGTGGAGCCAGCTAAGCTATCTGATGCGCTCCCCGAGGATGTTTGCTGGTGGTGTGTCAACAGAGATATGTTGAGAGGAATTCAGCTGAAAGAGACAGTGTTTGGACGTGCTCCCTGCAGATGCCTGGAGTGCAGGTTTGGAAGGGCTGCCCGGGTGTGTGAGAGGAGCAGAAACTGTCAGACCTGCCATCAGCATGCTGGTGTGGCTGGGGTCTCTCTGGCCATCTACTCGATTATCCCTATGGGTCTCTTCCAACTCGGGGTGTTCTGTGATTCTATGGTTCTTCCCCATAGAGCAGCACTGGCATGACTCTTCATCTGGAGCTGTGTGCAGCCAGTAATAAAGATCTCCTCCCCTTTGGATGGGAAGGGGGAGCAGCAACTGTGAGGCTGAATGTTGTAACCTTCCCATCCCAGACAGTCTTTCTCCTCCTACCCCACCTGCAGAGGGGATGGTGCCCCTGTGCTCCCCCTGCAGCAGCCACGGGTGTGTGCCCTGGCAGTGAGCGGTGTGGCCATGCTGCAGCAGCAGTGCATCTCCTCTTCCAGGCTTCTGTGTCAACTGTAAACTGACTCTGAGCTCTGTTTGCTTGGTCCAGCTGATGCTGACTGAGGGCAGGATGGGGTGTGACATGGCTTCCAAGGACGGGAAGGAAACTTCTTACTTATCCCTCTGAAAATTGTCTAGCTGCTCCTGTGTCTGGGAAGAAGACCCTGCCCATCCCTGTCTAGTATTTGTCTTGCTTTGCATCATTCGACTGCAGCACTGAGTGAGAGAGATGGAAAGGCTCTGTGTTTGGACGTGCTGTGAGGTGGCTGTGGGCGGATGGCAGTAAGCATTTCTGTTTTGCTTCCAGTGCTCACTCGGGGTCGGAGAGAGGCACGAAACAAAGCTGCAGGTGGTGAAAGCAGCCAGGCGTCCTCAGATTCTGACAAGTAAGTAGGTATGCTGCTCCTCCAACATCGTTTCTGTGCCCCAGTTCTGCCTTGTCCCTGCATAAATATCTTTGTCCGTGTGTAAATGCTGGCTGTTGGCCTTGTAGTGTTATCTCCCTAAGAAGCTGACTTTACTCATTGCTTCTTGTCGCAGTGCTGTACATGTTTATACCAAAACAAAAGAATTTTGCTGTTCTCAGATTGTTTATTTTTACACTAATTTCCTTTCAGCCAATGCACGGTGGGTCAGGGTGCGTGGTCTCTGACTGTTGTGGGCGAGCTGTAGTTAAAATGCTGCTAACTCAGCCCGTTTCTGATGGGGGATTGGAGCTCAGTAACCCTGGGAAAAGAGGAGGCCGGGATGGGGAGGCTGTCAACATGGCACCTGTAGTGATATTCTTAATTAAATTAGACTTTCAGAATAGCAGTGGCTTTGTTTAATCTCTTCCCATGCAGCCCCTCCTCCTGCCACCCACACAAAGCATCATAAGAGAGGATCTGACAGTAAAATCCCTGCTATGGAAGCAATTTTGCTGTTACAAACAGTGGATGGCAACATCACTAATGGAATTAGGCTAATTATAGAGAGGACAGCTTCTGTTTAGACACATTATCTGGGTAATCAGCACTGACTGGAAAGAAAATACGGGAAAAGTACTGCAGAGTTTTGCTCGATGGGGGCTCTCCATATGCATTTTGGAGCCTGGAGTGAGTTTTACTGGGAGAGAGCTGCTTATCAAACAGAACACGATGCTGCTGGGGCTGCTCCTTGGGGGCTCCTGGTCTGTTCCTGAGCAGCACCGCAGGTGGATGCTCTCCTGAAGTACCAGTGCCCTCTTCTGCATGGCACGGTCCCTTCTGAGAGCTCGTGTGGAAGCGGTTGTAGCTGTGTAAATCCAGGCCTGACCTCCATCTCCTTTCACCCAGGCTGATTTTCTTCCTAGGCACACTCGGTTGTCCTGAGCCTCTTCTGCACAAATGAAGGGGTGTGAGGAGCACGATGCAAGAGAGAGGGCACCTGTGCCAGCCCGCAGCAGGAGCATGTGCTATGGCATGTTGGAAAATGGAGACAGTGCAGAGAAAGACTTGATTTACTAGTCAGACAAGTTCACCCAGCCCTGGTAAAATGTCTCTCTGATTTAACACACTTGGTTTGCTTTTCAGGCAGAATTTAACTCCCTTTTGCAAAGCCCTCGCACTTCATTTCTGTGGATTTTGACAGGGTGCTTTATGTCTGGGGAGAAATCAGCAGCGTTGGAGATAGTTAGATGAGCAGATTTGATTACCGTCCCGCTGCTGCAGCAGCAGGATGCAGAAGAGCAGGCAGGGAAAACCAATAATCACTCAGTCTTTGTGATTGGTGCCGACCTGACCCCACTGAGCCAGCCCCGATCTGGTGACACATCTTCTCAGTGGCGCGGTCTGGAGGAGGAAAGTCACTGCTGGTGGCTGGGAGCCCAGCGCAGGGCGAATCCTAATGCGGTGCTCTGTCCTTTCCTGCCTGGCAGGTGTGAGAAGTGCTACCTCTGTAAGTCACTGGTGCCACTGCTGCAGTATCAGAGGCACGTGGACAGCTGCCTCCAGGCTGCTAGGCAAGCTCAGGGAACCAGGAGGCTGCGAAGCACCAAGGTGAGGGGCGACCCTGCACACCGTCTCCTTTGCTTTGCACTGGGTTTGGGGCTGGGTTGCCAGCAGGAGCCGTGTCCCTGGTCCCGGGGGTGAGCTAATCCAGCGGAGCTGCCAGCAAGCTCTCCAGCAGGCAGGCAGCCAGCCAGCCCTGCTGCCAGCAGCCACGGTCCTGCAGCCTTCCTCGGCTGAACTGAGACACCGTGGAGGGCAGTGTCAGAGTGACAGGCGTGTCCAACTCCATCCGTGAGCCCCTTCCCGTGGGGAAGGCTCTGGAGCCGGAGTGGGAAGAGCTGCTTGGTACTTGGGGCATCTCAGAAGAGCTTCAGGGAGTAGTGCTGGGGGTGGAGCAGGAGCCCAGCAGGCAGCAACTGGCAGGTGGTCCCTCGCCAGGTGTTGGTCCCCACTGTGGCTGCTCCTGCTCGTGGCAGCCTGGGGGGAGCGTGGGGAGGGTCCTTGCAGCCTTCCCACTGGTTCCTGCCGGCAAAGCACTCGCACAGCAGCTTCGCTTGCACTCAGAAATGTGATTCTCAGCGTGAAGATGCAACATGATGTCTTAGTTTCATATAATCCCTTAAATCCATCACAGGCCTCAGCCCTATGGGGATTCAGATGCAAATGATGAGATTTCTCGTTGATGATTTTGGCTGGGATACAGCCAAGCGCTGTGTGGCTCAAAGCACTGTTAGGGCGCAGCTGCCCCTGCATGTGATGAGCTCTGGGGGCTGTTTGACTCTGTCCCTGTGCCCCACGGCTGCCTGGTGTGTGGGGCTCCTGCCTGTGGGCACTGGGGATGGTGCCAGTTCCAGAGGCCCTTGGAGATGGCTTGGCAAGGCTCTGGGTTCCCTGTGACTGCCTCGTGCTGAAGTGGGAGCTCACTGGGGAGCGGGTCACAGTACAGGAGAACTTCCTGGTGGCAGCGCTGAGCTTGCATGTTCCCTCCACAGCCCATTCTGGGGTGCTCGGCACCTCCAGCCTGGCAGCCAGGGTGTCAGTGCCCTCCAGAGCAGTTCTGGGGCAGGGAGCAGCCAGGAGAGGAACTTGGCTGGGCTAGCAAGGCTGAGTGCAGCCAGGCAGAGTGCCCTTACCCTGTGTGACAGGAGTAGCTGTGTTCCCAGGACCTGAGAGAGGACAGGGGATGTTCAGTCCTTGTCTGGCTATGGCTCTGCTCAGTTACAGGGCTCTACTTGGTCAGCCAACACCTGCTTTGTAGGGCTGCTGTGTGGTCTGTGCTCTGTGGGCACCCAGAGTGGATGGGCCCCTCGTAGCAGTGCTGTGACAGTGTTCTCGTCTCCTTTGACAGGTTGTGGCAAGGCACAAGAGGGGACTCCTCAGCATGCTGGAGCTCTCAGAGAGCAAGTCTGCAGGTGGGAAGCTGCTTTCTGTGCCTGCCAGATGGCTCAGGGCTGCAGAACAGCCCTTCTCCTGTCTCTCTCTCTCCCTTTTGGGGGGGAGCGTGGCCCCAAGGTCTGGGCTGCTCCTGGAGCTGAGCCTTTGGGGGCCGAGCATCTGCTCCACATCCCTTCCTGTGCTGCAGAACACGCGGCAGTGCCCAGAGCAGAACGCTCACAGGGCTCTCCATAATGCCTGGCGCTGGGGGGTGGGTGGCTGGGGGGGGGGGGGGGGGGGAGTCCCGGTGCTGCCCCACGGCTGATGCACTCTCTCATTGCAGGTGCTGAGCCGGGGACCCACATCCCTGCAGTAGACGAGCAGCAGAGCCCCACCGCACTCCCACACAGCACCGAGGACGAGGAGAAAGCCGAGCACAGCGGGAGCCCCCTCCCGCCCCCCCCCTTCAGGCGGCCCCCCCCCCCCCCTCCCCGTGCCCCCCGCCGCAGGAAGCGCAAGTTCTGAGCGCAGCCCTCGCTCCCCCTTTTCTACGTTTTGTACGATGGGAGGAGGGGCCGCGCGTTTTAAGGTGCCGCTGCCGCTGTGCTCTCTGGTCGAGAAATGGAAATATATTTATCTATGTTTTTATGAAACTGCGGAGAGAGATGGAGGAGCGGTGCCGTTATTCTCCGGGGATGGATTGGGGGGGGGGGGGGGGTCGGGCAGCTCCCACCCGCCGCTCGCACCGCGTGTCCCCGCGTCCCCGCGGGCGGAGGGCCCCGTTGGGCCGGGGCGGTGCGGAGCGGACCGCCCAATGGTTGCGGGGAGGCCGCGAGTTCTGCATCTGTTGCCGCGGTAACGGCGAGCGGCGTTAGCAACCGCCCTCCCCCCATCCGTCTCCATCGGTACCACCGGCCCCGCCATGTCCCGCCCCGTGCGGCGCGGTGCCCCTCGGCCCGGCCCCCGGCAGCGCGGTGCCCCCGCCCGCAGCTCCAACGCCTTCCAGTGGCGGGGGGTGGGCCCCGAGGAGCGGGGCCGGCTGCCCACCGTGCCCACCCTGAACCGGTGAGGGGCTGCGGGGTGGGCGGCGGGGAGCAAGCGGGGTCCCTCCTTCTATCCCTCCCCCCCCCCCCACCCTTGGTTTGAACGTCCCCTCCCCGGGGACAGACCGCCCTTGGGCCTCTTGCAGGTGCGTGTGCACGGTGATGTGGGGGCCGCACTCCTCGGCGCTCGGCCCCGACGACCGCCCCATCGCCATCGTGGGGCGCAGCTGTGCCCTCTACCCCCGGGACAGCGACCGCGGGACCCCGCCATGCCTCAGTGCCGTGGATACGTGCGGCTGGGATGCAGAGGGGAGGTGGGGAGGCACAGCCGGGGTCGGGGACCCCCACCGCTGATTCGGGGGCTCAGCCGGGGCTCAATGCCGCCATCGTTCCCTCCGTGCAGGGCCCCGGGGAGCCTCCAGCTGGGACCGCAGGACAGGGGCCCCTCCTGCACGCCGGTAAGCCCCGTCCCTGCCCCGCGTGCGGGGAGAGGTGTCCCCGGCACTAACGAGCCGTCCCCAGGTGCAGCGGGCGTTGCAGGCGCTCACCCTGACGCTGGAGAAGCTGCAGGAGGTGAAGGGCCGCGTGCTGGAGGCCCTGGAGCAGGGCCTGAGCCGGCAGAGCCGCGCTCCTTCTACCATGAGGATGCTGCCCACCTTCGTCTGCTCCACTCCCGACGGCACCGGTGAGACGGCTCTGCCGGACGCGGTGCCGGGGATGGGTGCGAGTGGGAATGCGATCCCGCCTGATCCCGCCGATCTGTGCTCCTCCGCAGAGAAGGGCGATGTGCTGGTGGTGGAGCTGTGCCAGAGCCACGTCCGCACCCTCTGGGTCACCCTCACCGGCGACGGAAATCAGAGCCTGCAGCTGCTGTACCGCGTCTTTGGGATGCCGGGGGACGTCCCGCGGGGCTCCGGGGCAGCGGTACGGGCGGTGGGCGCTGCGCTGGGGGCTCCCGGGGCCGGGGCAGCGGCTGCCAACCCGTGCCGTGCCTTCACAGCTCTTCGACTTCATCGCGCAATGCGTGAAGAGTTTCCTGGAGGAAATCGGCAGCCCCCAGCACCGCCTGCCCCTGGGCTTCGTCTTCCCGTTCAGCTGCAGGCAGACGGCACTGGACAAGGTGAGCTCGGCCCCGCGCTGCGGCCGCCTCTGCTCCCCGATGTGCCAGTGCCTCGACCGTGTGCTCTCTGCAGGCAGAACTCATCTCCTGGTCCAAGGGTTTCCAATGCAGTGATGTGGAGGGGAGGGATGTGGTGCAGCTGCTGCAGGCGGCCATCAACAAGCAGGAGGTGGGTGCTGGGTGGGGGTCCCGGCTGGGGGGGCTGCCCGGAGCACGGGAGCTGATGGTGCCACGCTGCTGGGCAGCTCTACCACGTGGATGTGGTGGCTCTGCTGAACAACACGGTGGGCACCATGATGACGTGCAGCACGCGGGAGAAACCTTGTGAGATCGCCTTGGTTGTGGGTGAGCAATGGGGCCGGGGGCTGTGATGGGGCTGGGGGCTGCGGTGGTGCTCAGCCCTTCTCGATCCCTCAGATTCTGGCACCAACTGCTGCTTCATGGCTGAGTCACACCTCCTGGAGATGGCAGAGGTGACCAGTGGGAGGATGTGTGTCAACAGCGAGTGGGGCTGCCTGGGGGACGACGGTGTGCTGGATGATGTGCTGACCCCGTATGACCACCGTGTGGACCAGGAGTCCTCCAACCGCGGGGAGAGGAGGTGTGATGCTAAGATAGGGTCCTGGGGCTCCCCATGGGTACGCTGTGCCCTGCCACCGTGCTGCTCCCAAAGGGCTGAGGGCTGTGCCTGGGAAGGGGGCTGACCCCTGTGCTGCACACAGGTTTGAGAAGCTGGTGGGCAGCCTGTACCTGGGGGAGATTGTTCGGCACGCCATGCTCATGCTGGCCTCCGAGCAAGCGCTCTTCGTCAGGAGAAACACCTCCATCCTGGCAACCAGGGACGTGCTGACCACCCAGCAGGTTCTGGAGATCATGGAGTGAGTGCCCGGAGCTGTGGGTGGGTGCTCCCTCCCCAAGCAATCTGTTCCATGAGCCAGCACGCTTCTCTCCCTGGCAGCAACGAGGACGGCATGGCCAAGGCTCAGGGCATGCTGGAGGCTCTGGGGCTGCAGCCCAGCGAGCGGGACTGCTGCCGGGTGCAGCAGCTGTGCCGGGCGGTGGTGAGCCGTGCTGCCGCGCTCAGTGCCGCGGGGCTGGCGGCCGTGCTCAGCCACATGTGCCACAGCCGGGAACTGGAGCGCCTGGAGGTCCGCGTGGGGGTGGACGGCGAGCTGTACCGCAGCAGCGTCAGGTGAGGGGACATGGGGCTCCCGGCCACGGGATGCCTCGTGCTGGGCCATCACTGTCCTCTTCCTGCCCGTAGGTTTGGTGAGATCCTGCGCAGCGTGGTGGGGCTGTTGGCCCCTGAGTGCACAGCCACTCTCGTGCCCTCGGCTGATGGCAGCGGGCTGGGGGCGGCCGTGGTGACGGCGGTGGCCCTGCGCTTGGCGGCACAGCGGCACAAAGTGGAGCGGCTGCTGGCCCCGCTGCGGCTCGGCCGTGCCGACCTGGAGCGTGTGCAGGCACTGATGAGACAGGAGATGGAGCGTGGCTTGGACCGGGAGAGCAATGCCGAGTCCTCTGTCCGCATGCTGCCCACCTATGTGTGCCACACGCCCGACGGCACTGGTGAGGGACAGGGTACAGCAGGGAAAGGCCCTGCTGGGGGAGCCCTGGTCGTGCTCACATCCCCTATTTCCTCCCCACAGAGAGAGGCAAATTCCTGGCGCTGGACCTCGGTGGGACCAATTTCCGCGTGCTGGTGGTGTACGTGGAGCAGGACAACATCCACATGACCAGCAACATCTACGTCATCCCCACAGCCATCATGCAGGGCACCGGCGAGGCGGTGGGGCAGCATGCAGGGGCAGGGCGAGGGCTGGGAGCTGCCTCTGTGCCACCAGACACGGGGTGGGAGAGATACCTCACCCCGTGTCCCACCACTCTGACCACAGCCTTTCCCTGCAGCTATTTGACCACATCATCGAGTGCATCATGGACTTCCAGATGAAGCAGGAGTTGATGGATCAGGTCCTGCCACTTGGCTTCACCTTCTCCTTCCCCTGCCAGCAGCTGGGCCTGGACAAGGTGAGGGGGGATACTCCAGCCCTGGGGCAAGCGAGTGTGCTGGGGTGGGATGCTGCCCACTGTGGCTGCCCTGCTCGTCTCCCCACAGGCTGTGCTGCTGAATTGGACCAAAGGCTTCAGTGCCTCTGGCTGTGTAGGGCAGGATGTGGTCCAGATGCTGCGGGAAGCTGCGCAGCGCAAACAGGTGTGAAATGGCTGGGGATCCATCCCCTTGAACCCAGTGGTGCTGCTCTGCACGCTGCTGGTGACACCTGGCAGAGCCGTCTGGGTGCTGCTGAGCCACGTGTCCCCATCTCCTGTTTGCAGCACGTAGCGCTGAAGGTGGTGGCTGTGGTGAATGACACCGTGGGGACCATGATGGCCTGCGGCTACCATGACCCCAAATGTGAAATTGGCCTCATTGTGGGTGAGGAACACCTCCGTCTCCCTGGGGGTCTCGCACTGCTCACCCCACATCGCATGGCTGTGGGTGCCAGGCTGGGACTGGTGGGAGACACTGACACTGGGCTGCAGGGACAGGGACCAACACCTGCTACATGGAGGAGAGGGCGAAGGTGGGCACCGTGGAGGGGGACGAGGGCCGCATGTGCATCAACATGGAGTGGGGCGCCTTTGGGGACAACGGCTGCCTGGATGGCTTCTTCACCAGCTTCGACCAGCTGGTGGATGAGAAAAGCATCAACGCGGGCAGGCAGAGGTGGGTGATGGCTGTGGGGTGGGCAGGGTGGCTGTGGGATGCGGGGAGGCACCGAGGCAGCGGGGCTGTGCCCGGGGCAGGTTTGAGAAGCTCATCAGCGGCATGTACTTGGGCGAGATCGTGCGGCACATCCTGCTGGCACTGGTGGAGGAGCAGGTTCTGTTCTGTGGCAAGCCGTCTGACAAGCTGCAGAGCAGGGACATCTTCCAGACCAAGTTCCTTTCCACCATTGAGACGTAAGTGCCACAATCCCACGTGTTCCCATAGCCCAGGTCTCCAGGCAGCACCTCAAGAGGGGACACGTTGCTTGGGGACAGTGACAGCACTGCTCACAGCAGCCCTGGGTGGGGGCAGCCCCGGGCTGTCCCTACTGCAGGTGCAGGGCATCCTGCGCAGCCTGGAGCTGGACGCCAGCTTCGAGGACAGCGTGCTGGTGCGGGAGGTGTGCCAGACCGTGTCCCTGCGTGCTGCACACCTCTGTGCCGCGGGGATGGCCGCTGTGGTGGAGAAGATGCGGGAGAGCCGCGGCCTGGAGCAACTGACCATCACCGTGGGGGTGGACGGCACCTTGTACAAGATGCACCCGCAGTGAGCATGCCCACCACGTACCCGTGCCTTATGGGGGGTGTGGGGCAGCCCCGGTGGCACTCAGCACCGCTCATTCCCCACAGCTTCTCCAGGAACCTCCAGCAGATGCTGCGGGAACTCGCGCCCCGCTGCGACGTCACCTTCCTGCAATCGGAGGACGGCTCGGGGAAAGGGGCCGCGCTGGTGGCAGCCGTGGCATGTCGTGGGGCCGAGCCCTCCTCCCTGCAATAAAACGTTTTGCTCTGCACCTGTGAGTGCTGGGGATGGGTGTTACGGGACCGGGGCACAGCACAGAGCCCCGCGTAGCAATATATATCGAATTTATTTACATTCACGTCCGCCAGACCCCCCCGCCCCGCGGCACCGCTATGTACATAAGGCCAAGTGTAAATACTTGAATGCACTTAATACAGAATTAAAAAAACGGTCTTTACACAACACGGCACGGGGCCCGGGGCCGCCCGGCCCCAAGCGCAGACAGCACGACGGCACCGCACGCACCACGCACACACGGCACCCTGCCTGGCCCCCCAGCGCCATGGGAGCACAGGCTGGGGACTGTGGGGCAGCAGTGGGGCCCAGGGGCCGGCCAGGGCCCCCACCCTGCCCCACAGAGCCCAGGAGCTCAGCACTCGGCCTCGGACACGGCGAAGAGGGCACCGTCCTGCTTGCCCACCTCGGCCACGGCGGCGGCCAGCTGCGACAGATTGCCGTTGGGGAAGTGCCGGGCCTCCCACAGGTTGAGGATCATGGCCGTGGGGCTGGCCTTGGAGGCGTAGAAGCTGACATGGCTGTGGGGCAGAGGGATGGCATTGGGGTGTGGGGATGGGGATGGCCCCGCCATCAGCGCCGTCCTATTCCCCTGGGTGCCAGAGTGAGGGCAGACATCCCCTCTGCATCTCTGAGCCCATCCCACCTGTCAAGGTTGAGTTTCTGCGCCAGCGTCCTCCAGTCAGCCCCGCGGGCACACGGCGTGTCCAGGCTGCTGATGATCTTCTGGCGGATGAGGAAGGGGATCTTGAAGGCACTGGGACCCACCAGGGCCGGGGAGCCCACCTCACTGTCGGGGACCAGCCAGTCTGAAAACCTTGTGTCCTATAAGGGAAGTGCCATGGGGTGAGCACAGCCTGGGGGTGCCGGGGGGTCCGTTCGCCATAGCCTCACCTTGGCGATGTTGCAGTTGATAGTGAAGCTCTGCCCGTCGCCCTCCACCTGCCAGATCCAGATCTTGCAGGCCAGCTCGCAGGTGCTGGGGCTGAGGCGCTCCAGGGTGAAGGTGCAGTGCAGGTAGGGCTGCAGGCCGCTCCAGATGTGGTAGAAGGGGATCTCCTGCAGCGGGGCACGGCCGGCGGTCATCGCTCTGGGTGCTGCAGCGGGCCCCCTCGCTGTGCTCTCCTTACCTGGTAGCTGGCGAGCAGCTTGCTCTTCCAGAGGGAGCTGGGCATGTCGTGGATGGAGAGCCGCAGGTTGTGGTAGCTGTCCTTGAAGTGCAGCACGCGGGGGGGCCCCGATGAGCTGCCCCCCCATCTGCTTCTCCAGCTGCATCACCTCCTGCGCGCACACGCAGCGTGGGGCAGGGCCCGGGGTGGGGGGGATTGAAGGGGTACACCTCTCCCCCATTGCACCCCAATACCTTCAGTGCATCCTGCGTGTCGCTGAGGCAGTAGACGCGGATGTTGTACTCGAGCGAGGGGCAGGCGGCGGGCGCGAAGAGGACCAGCTTGAGGCGCTTGGAGGCCGCCATGCTGAGCGACTCGCCCACCAGCGCGAAGCGGCCCAGCTGCTCCGTGAAGATGTAGCACGCCTGTGCCTCCAGCTGGCAGTAGTACAGCTCGGTGCGCGGCTCGGCGCCCAGCTGCAGCACGTCCTGCGGCACCAACACATGCCACGTGAGCACGGGGACCCACCCCCCCCCAGAGACCCCCGCCCCGCTGCGTGCTCACCTCCCACGTCCCCTCGCACGACTGCTTCTTCAGCCGCAGGCTCCAGTGCTCAGCGCCCGCCTCCACGCAGTGCCCCATGGCCAGGATGGCGGGGCGGGTGAGCAGCACGCCGGGCGGGCCACAGCTGACGATGGGGCTCAGCAGCGTCTGGCAGCCGGCAAGGGGCAGCCTGGGGGGGAGAACGTAAGGTCAGGATGGGTTTGGTGCGGAGGTCAGCCCTATGGCCCCATCAGCTGTGCCTTGGCAGCGCCCAGGAGGAGGGCACAGGGCTGGGTTTGGGCTCAGCGCGGTGGGCATCTCCATAACCCCATCCGTCGGCAGACCCAGCACCTACCTCACCTCCTCGTGCTTGTGCAGCGTGAGGTACACCTCGTAGATCTTCCCTCGGGGGATGGCATCGGGAGGGATCAGCAAGCTGACACCTGTGGGAAAGGGATGCTGAGCCCATCCCTGGCGCCCCACGGCCCCCCAGCGCCCGCCGTACCTGTGTTGGGGATCATCAGCCGCCCCCCCAGGAAGTTGAAGGTGCCGTAGGCCATGTTGGCGGTGCCGCGGGGCAGCGAGCGGAAATAGCTCTGGGTGGAGAGCCGGGCCACGAAGTCGGCCCCCTCAGCGGCGGGTGAGCTGTGGTGCAGGGTGTGCCGCCCGGCACCCAGCGGGCTCAGCAGGTGCCCATTGGGGAGCTGGAGCTTGGCGGGGCCGTCCTGGCGTGGGCACAGCGAGCCCTGGTAGGTCATGGTGGCGGTGCTGAGGTCGGGCTGGATGGTGAGCAGATTGTCTGCGGTGCAGAGTGGGGATGGTGTCATTGTGTGGGGCATGGGCACCCCTGGGGGTCCACCTGGGTGGGAACCTATAGGGCACGGAGCCCTGCAGCCAGGGGCCTTTGGGATGCAAAGCACTGGCTCTATAACACAGCACCCAGAGGGCCCTCGGACACTTCCCAGGGCCCTATATGGCACAGAGAGCCTTCCTTGCAGCTCTGGGAACACAAAGCACTGACCCTGTAACTAGAGTACCCACGGGGCACTCATTCACCTCCCAGGGACCAGATGGAGTGCAGAGCTCCTACACAGGGCCCATAGATCCCCTTGGGACTGGGGGGACGCGGTGTCCCAGCAGCAGTGTGGGCGTGCTCACTCACCAGCCTTGCTGGGCTTGATGCTGACGGGCTGGAAGCCAGTGGTGAGGATGGAGGAGTCCGCCACGTCTGCGTCCAGCCCGCCCTTCTTGCGGCAGTACACCAGCACACCCACCAGCAGCAGCAGCACCAGGCACACGGCCACGGCGATCAGCCCCACGTACAGCGCCAGGTCCTCGGCACCCGGGGTGGCTGCATGGGGCAGAGCATCAGCACCCCACAGGCACGCTGAGGGCCCCCCCGTGCCCTTCCCGTGGCACTCACTGGGGCTGCACAGCTCGGAGGTGCAGTTGTGGGTCTCCAGCTCGGGGCCGTGGCACTCCTGGCCACCATTGCGGGGTGCGGGCTCTGAGCACTCGCGGCTCCGCCAGTGTGTGCACTCAGCCCCGCACACCGACCACTTGCTCCACTCCGACCAGTCTCCATCCACTGTGGGCACAGCAGGCATCAGCCCCCGCCACCATGCCCATTCCCCTATGCCAGGGCTGAGAAGGACGTGGGTGCAGGGGTACCTGGGCAGAGGGTGGTGCAGGCGCTTTTCTGCACGTTTTGCCCCTCACAGAAAGCCCCCCCGTTGAGGGGCGTGGGGTTGGTGCAAGTCCGGCTCCGCTTCTGCCAACCCCGTCCGCAGCTGGTGCTACAGCCCGACCACTGCGTCCACGTCGACCAGCCACCGTTCACTGCGGGGAGAGGGACCCGTCGGCCGGGGGACACGGGGGGGTGTGACGGCAGGGAGGGAGCAGCGGGGCTGTACCATAGACGGTGATGGCGGCGGAGGCGCTGCGGCGCCGTGCCACGATGTTTTTGGCCACGCAGGTGTAGTTGGCGGTGTCGGCCAGGCGGGCTTGGCGCAGCACCAGGCTGTGCTCCGGCGTCACCAAGACGTTGGCGTCCAGCGCCGGGTCCACCAGCTCCTCGTTGCGCAGCCACTCCACCTGCGGGGCATGAGGACGTCACCGGGCACAAAGGGGCCAAGAGGGGTCCCCGGTGTGTCACCCCCGGCTCACCTCGGCGGGAGGGATGCCCTCGGGGGGGCGGCACGGCAGCACAACACCCTGCTCGATGGACACCTCCCTGGATGTCGGCTCCTGCTCGAAGTTCTTGCGCAGATCTGGGGAAGTCAGGGGTGAGCGGGGAGGGGGTAGAGCACTCCGTGCCCTGTCCTGCACAGGGACCCACTGGGGCTGGCTCCACACTCACAGGCGATGCGCACAAAGGCCTTCTGGCTCTTGGTGGTGCCAGAGGAGCTCCACGCTACGCACTGGCACCAGTACTCCTCCAGACCGAAGAGCTTCTCCACTTGCTGGCGGGTGATCTCGATGTGCACCTCCATCACAGGCAGCCCTAGGACGGGACGGGGCACATCACCCATCTGCAACCCCAGAAGCGATGCAGGATGCTCCCCACGCCCTCGGGTGCTGCTGCTTGGGGGAAGCGGTGCCTCCAGTGCTCACCGGTGCTGCGGTCAGTGCTGCGCTGTGTGACGTGGTCACCCTGGTGCACCCACTCCCCATTGCACTTGAAGTAGATCTGCGTGGCCGGGGTGGCACGGCAGGCCAGGCTCACTGCCTTGTTCTTCACAATGTAGACGTCGTCGGGCTCCAGCAGGAAGTGGGGCAGCAGGTCAGGGGATGCACCCGATGCGGGGCTGGCCACTGTCACACTCTGCTGGGCGCCTGCAGGGACATGGGGGCTTGGCCACCTCCGGGGACAACAGTGGCCCCACGTCCTGCAGCCATTCCCCCCCCGCCATGCCACCAGCCCCCGTCTGTTGGTGGAAGGAGCAGCACGGTGGCTGTGCCCACTGAACCCACACCGATCCCTCATGTCCGCACTTAGCGCTAATGAAAAGCAAATGGAGTGTGACCAATAAGGGACATCGCTCACTCTCCGCAGGGCACAGCACAGTGCCCGCTGCTCCTCTCCCTCTGTATGTCTCAGGGCCGCATCCTGCCCAGTGCATCCTGCTGGGAGGGAGCCATGGGGGTGCGCACCCCATTCCTGTGCCATGGGGTACAGTGACTCCTGGGAGTGGGCACATATGCGACACATGGGGGCTGGCAGTGTCCCCAGGGTGGGGTTGGGCATCCCTCAGCATTGGGGCTGTGGGAGCCACACACGAGGGCAGGGACACCACGAGGACAGTGACACTGGGGACAGGGCACATGGCACAGCCTGGTGGTGCCCGTGTCCCCAGCCCCCCTCACGCACCCGCTGCAGAGAGAGTTAATAAAACAGGGCCCTAAATAAGCATTTGATTAACAAACGATAAAATAGCGATTGTGTCACCGAATGAAGCTGTAATTGCTGCTGCTAATTGGCTGGTTAGGATTTAATAAGCAATTAAATGGGATGGAATGCGCAGTAATTAAGTGGCTTCGTTTGGCACCCGCCCGCTGCCCCCCATGCTCCCGCTGTGCCCCCTCTCACTGCACGGGGCACGGGGGCTCCCACCCACCCCACAGCGGGGACACGGGCATCCCTTGGGCCCTGGCTGAGCCACGTGGGGAGGGAGGGTCAGCAAACACTGCTCCCCCTGGACAGATGGGGTCTCACCATGGCAGGGAGTAGGGCTGAGCGATCCCAGCCGCCGTGCCCACCGGGACGGGCAAGGTGCAGCAGCTCATTTACGCGGGGAAGATGAACGGCCACCATAACGCGCCAGTTATTACCCCATCAGCACTTTTACAATGTCACTAGCAATTAATTTAATTAAAACCCCTGTCCGGGATAGACAGGCATTTCATATTTCACTGCTTTAATGACCCCCCCAGCCACAGCCTGGGGCCGGCCCAGGGGTCACCGTGCGGACATGGGCTGCAGTCCCCCCCCCCGGCAGTGCAGCCACGTGTGCCGGCGGTGGCACAGAGCCCTGCAGCCCCCATGGCTCATCCCACAGGCACTCCTTACACCTCCACCCACACACCCCTGGGGCTGTGCTGGGCAGAAGGGCGATCCAGAGCCAAATACGGATGAAATCACCACTTTGCCTCTGCACAGCAACCAAGCAGCTGGGCTGTGGCTGGCGTGCCGCTGAATGGGTGAGTGTAGCTCTGGAGACCTGCCCTGCATCGCCCGTGCAATGAGGCTGGTGAGCTCCGGGCTGGGTGCTGTCCATCGCAGCTGTGTGGAGGGTTGCGGGAGGCAGCACCCCAGGAGCTCCTCCGGCCATCCCTGCAACGGGGTGCCTGGTGGGCAGGTGAGAGCACAGGCAGCAGACAGCAGGGATGGGCACCGAGTGCAATGCGGCACACAGAGCTCCTGGGGGGGAAGGCCATCCTGCTGCTGGCACCAGCAGGGCAGTGCCACAGCACAGCGATGGCACCGAGGGGTTTCAGCAGCACTGGAGCCACGAGGCAGGGCGGCCACGGTGTGAGTGCTGCATGCAGCACGAGCATTCCAAGCCTCACAGGCACCACAAGCAGCAGTGGCTCTCCCCGCACCCCAGGCACCTCGAGCACAGCCACCCCAAATACCATCAAGGCACCCCATACCCTGCCCCGTGCCCCACGCACCGTGAGCATCCCCTGTGCCGTGGGCACCCTGAGCACCACACACCCCTCGCAGACCCCGGGCAGCCCCACGGCGGGCATGCCAAGCACCACAGACACCCCACGTGTGCGTGGGGCTCCCACACTGCGCGCTCGGCCTCGCGCTCACCTGCTGCTGCGTCGCCATGGAAACAGGAGAGATGCTCATGTCACCTTGGCAAGCGGAGCCGCCTAACTTCGGGGAGGATGGGGGACGGGGATGGGGGGGCTGTGGGTCCCGCTCCCCCCAGGCACCCCTACTGCGGTGCAGGGAGCGTGGCCCTGAGCAGTTGCCATCTCAGCAGCAGAGAGGGTAATTGGGACGGCGGCTTGATAAATCACCGCCGGTAAACCTAGTGCATTAGGCAGGGCTTTATTATCAATTATCCCCCAGCCACGTGGGCTAACGAGCGCACCGGCAGCCTAACGAAGGGGCAGTATGCTGGGGCCTGGAAATGGGACCTGCAGGGTCGGGAGCTCCCTGTGCCAGTGGAGAGATGTGGGCACCCCTTCACCCAGCACCCAGGCTGCTGCCCTGCAAACACAGCTGCCGCGAGGAGACACGGGAAGGTCAGCATGCTCTTGGCGAGGACGGGCTGCCCACAGGCGGCTGCAGCAGTGCCACCAGCCCCATGCCACCCCATCCCAGCACGCAGCTCCGTGCCGCCCCTGTCCCCAGGATGCATCCCCAGGATGGGGACCCGGCCAGCAGCCCCTGCCCCCTCCAGCTGTGCCCCCCCCCGGGGATCTCTCTGCATCACCGTGGGCTCTGCAGCCAGCAAATTAAATCCCCAGCTGGAGCCCCATAAATCGCGCCCCGCGCCAGGCCTGGCACTCCATTAAAATGAAAGATTTCCTCGCACTTTGCAGGCGCCCGGCCTGCACCCTGGCAGCAGGTAATTAAAGCGATAATTGCCACTGATTGCACCCGCCTAAACGAGGGGAAGGAGGGCGGCCGGGGGGCAGAGGACGCTGTGCCAAAGGGTGCCAGCACGGCCTGGCAGTGGGGTCCCCTTTGGGCTGAAGTGGCAGTGCCAGTGCCGTCTGGGAACAGAGCCAGCGGGGTCAGACGCCAGCGCTGGGCAGGAGCGTGCCCTACAGGTGCCAGCCAGCCCCGCAGCCACGTCCTGCAGCGCTGCAGGAGGGGATCACAGTGTGCCCAGCTCCTGGCAAGCGCATGGCAGCGTCTGGGCGCTGATTAAGCGTGCGGTTGTTATGAATGAATTAGTCAGGCGGGTTTGCATGACAATGGAACTGCCTAATTACGGATTTTAGCTGATAACGCTCTCTCCATTACATGCAATTAGCATGTGCCAGTGTGGGCACAGCTCCGCAGGCTGCACCTTCGCACCGCCAACGCAGCCCAAAGCGTGCCCACGCCACAGGAGCAGCGGAGCATCTCACCCACTGCACCATGGCACCCACTGAGCTCTGCTCCTCAGTGCCTCCCTGGCCGCATTCCCCCAGCAGGACGTGTGCTATGCCACACCAGCCCCACAGGCTGCATGAGGAGAGGGTGCCAGGTTGACGCAGTGCCCAGGGACTGCCCTAACCCATGCTGGCATGACGCTGCTGTGGGGATGGAACCCGACCTGGATGAGCCGAGTGGTTTTTCTGGCTCTCCTTTAATTGACAGTGAAGAGCAAAGCGTGCTCTGTCCCTGTCGGGAGGAGCGTCAAGGTCACCCTCAGCCCTGGGTCCTGGTTGCAGCGGGGGGAAGCTGGGTGGCAGGACACGCACTGTCCTGGTGCCAGGTCCGCCTCATCCCACCCACAGGTCCATCCCTACATAGCAGTGACCTGCAGCCCTAGCATGCCACAGCCCTGGGGCTGGGACCTGAGAACCCTCCTAGGATGGGGAAGGGATCCCCACATGCCCTATCTGCAGGGCAGCACACAGCCTGCAGGAGCAGCCACGGTGCCAACAGCCACAGCAGTGCAAGCACTGCGGGTGGGACACATGCGGTGTGCGGTCTCCGTGCTGACACCCCCCAGGCACCGACACCTGGGTGGCTCCAGGTGGGACAGCACCCACGGCCCAGCCCCAGGCATCACAGCCAGCGCCCCGTCCCCTCCCACCGGCACCTGCCAGGCTCCGCCAGGTTTGATGTAGTGCCAGCCCAGCGTGGCACCCAGCCAGAACAAACAGCCCTGGGCAGGTTGCGTCTGCTGCGCTCGTGCTGACAGCTGGCACAGCAGCTTCCCGGCCACCCCACGAGCATCAGTGCTGCCCTGCTGCATGCCCCGGCGCCGAGCCCTCTGTGGGATGCAGAGAGCTGGAGGGAGGGGGGAAGGATGCGCTCTGGAGGTCCCTGGAAGGGAGGTGATGAGAGGAAGGGAACGGGTTCTTGGGCAGTGATGGGAAGGATTCTGGCTCTGTCCGTGTGCACCCACCGCAGCAGTGGCTGGGCAGCACAGCCCTGACACCTCGCTGCTGGCCCTGCCCTGCTGCCCATGGATGTGCCCCAGCCTGTGTGGCCGCTCCTGCCCTTCCCTGCAGACACCGGGAGTAGAGAGAGGTCTGAAGACAGTGCTCCGTGTCCGCAGGCAGGGCCCCGCGTGGCACCTGGGTACCCAAGTCCCCCACCACCTCTGGGAAGGGGAAAAAAGGGAAGGGGTGCCACGCCGTGCTGGACAAGGGGAGTGCCCGGAGCTCCGAGGCGCGGCCCTCTGTGCCACGCCGGTGGCCGGGCTCCGTCACGCCGGGGCCGGCTGTGAGCTGCCTGCCAAGCGAGCGGTGCTGTAAGCTCCCACAACGCGTTACCCCGCACCAGTGCTGGCATCGCCACCCCCCCGGCTGCCCGGATCTCCCACTGCACGCCCAGCACGGGGCTCAGCCGCCGTCCCAGCACCTCCATCTGCGGGGCACTGCGGCCCGGCGGTGCTGTGAGGACAGCCGTGCTCCATGCCCGGCTGGGTGCTGGTGCCGCGGCACTGTGTGTATGCGGTGCTCTGCACCCAAAGGGGCTGCAGCCGCCCGCTGTGCCAGGGCTGCAGCGTCCCTCCGTGGATGGGGCCGTGCGAGGAGCGCTGGGTGCCCGGCTAGGAAGGGCGTGTGCGGGGAGCAGGGGGGTTGTACCCAACCCCCCCCCTTCCCCTCCGCTCCCCCAGATAGAGAGGGGTGCGTGCCCACTCAGCCCAACCGGGTGCCACCGTGCCTGTTCTGTGCATCGATTCCAGGCGAGGGGACGTCTGTGGCGGTGGCAGAGGGGTGGTGGCCGGGACCCCAGGTTACAGAGGGCCCCCCTACTCCGTGCTCCCCCCCCACCGCAGAGCGCACGTCCAGCTCGGGCGCAGCTCCCATCCCCCAGCTCGGTCCTTTGTCTGCAGCCGCCACTTTCAGGCTAACGTGACACCTGCCGCCGCCACCGGCACCTCCCTCCCGCCCCGCAGCCCCCAGCCCGCCGTCTGCGGGGGGGGCGAGCCGGCACAGCAGCTCCCGTCCGTCCGTGCGTGCGGCACACGGGGGACAGCAGGGCTGCGGCGATACCCGCACAGCCCCACGGACCCCCACGCCGCGGCCACCCAGATTCAACCCCTCCGGAGTGAGGACGCGCCCCGTCCCCCCTCGTCCCGCCCGGCGCTCGGACGGCGGCGGGGACCGCACGCACTGGGTGAAGACCCGCGCACGGGGCGGCTCCGTTCGGGACACCCGACGACCCACGGATGAGAGCAGCCGCAGGACGAAGGGACGCGCGCGGGCGCGGGGCGGCAGCGCCCGGCTCGGGGGCACCGCGCGGCGGAAGACGCCCCGTTACTCCGCGCCGGGGGCGGCGGGCACCGCGTACCGGGGACGGCCCCTCCGCCGGCCCCCCCCCTTCCCGGCGCCGCTCTCCCGGGTGACCTTGCCGCGCGGGGACTCACCGGCGGCGGCCAGCAGGGCAGCGGCGAGCAGGGCAACGAGCGCTCCCGATGCTGCGGCGGCGGCGGCGGAGGCGGCGGAGGGGGCCCGGCGGCGGCGCGGCCGCGCACCCATGGCGCGCCCCGCGGAGCGCTGCGCGGGGCGGCGCGGGGCGAGCGAGCAGGCGGCCCTCAGCGGGCCATGGTGCCTCCGGCCCCGGCCCCGGCCCCGCCGCTGCTGCCGCCCGCGCCGCGCCGCCCCGCGCCGCTCCGCCCGGCGCCGCCAATGCGGGGCGGCCGAGCGCGGACCCGCCCGCGGGAGGGACGGCGCAACAGCTGGGCGCGCCCCCCGCCGCCGTGCGAGAGCGGCCGCCCCCGCCCCGCTCCCGGCACGGCACGGCACGGCACGGCACCTCGCTCCCTCCCTCCTGCACCGCACTGCCCACCCCGCGCACGCACGGTTGGGCCGTTCCCCTCCTCGAGCCGCGCGCCCCACGCGTGGCACCGCTCTGCACATCCCCCCCCCGGCACGGTACCCGGAGCCGGTGTGCCTCCCGCGATGCCCACGGTGGGGCTAGACACCGGCCCACACTGAGGGGTGGCACTGCCGCGGGTGCCATCCCGCACCCCGCTGCTCCACGTGGCACCGGGCTGCCCCTGTCCCCGTTGTTGCCCCAGAGCAGAACAGAGCGAGGCAGCAGCTCCGAGCTCAGCGTGGAGGTAATTTCACCAGCAGCTTCAGGAGCAATTCACGCCTGCTTCGACGCCTTCGTGAGCTGGAGCGGGTGTGAAGGCGGCTCAGCATCTCTGCCCGTCCTGCGCACCGCCGGCACTGTGGGGCAGAGCTGAGCCACGGGCAGCACGGCCCGGGCTGGGTCAGAGCGGGGACACCCGCTCAGATCTCCCACAGTTGAACCCCCCATCGTGGGGGTCCCCCCATGCTGATACAGTCTTTTGCATGGGGCAGCAGCCCGGGATGATCCCAGCCCTCCATCCCGCGCCTCGGAGCCCAGCACATCCCACACGTGGATGGGTTTGTGGAGAGGACCCCGGCCCCGTACCCATGCCTGAGCAGGAGCCTGGCGCAGCGACAAGCCCACTTCTTCGGGCTGGCTCGTTATTACTAATGGCATTCGCATGGAAACAGGATGTTTTCGCTCCTCGCGGCTCCATCTGCTCCCGCTGCAGTCACCGCACACACGTGAGCTCCGGGGGGGCTGCCATGGGAACTGGGATCCCACTGCAGCCCCAATGGGGTGAGATCCCATCGCAGCACGGGGACCCCGGCCCGGATCCTGGACCCCTCGGTGCGGCGTGGGGCAGGGATACGGGGCTGGCTCTGCCCCATTGGCACGGCAGTGGTGCAGCTCGTGTGCCGTGCTGGCACTGGGCTCTGCCACGCGTGTCCTCTGTCGCCCTCGATGTCCCTCCCATGCCATGGCCCAGTGTGGCAGAGCTGTCACTGGGGAAGCGGCTGGGCGCGCTGACGAATTAATAGACACTAATTAATACAGATTGGGGAGATCACTTTCAATTCTGCTCGCTCTCCCTCTTGCTGTGGAGAAGCCAAGGAGGCGGACAGGCTGGATCCAGCCCCGCTGCCCTGCCACTCCTTGGGGACGGTGCCGTGTCCCCATGGCTGTCCCCATGGCATCCCACGCAGTGCCCGGTGCCTGGGCAGCAGGACTGAGCCGTCTGTCCCACAGCCACCGCACCCCGGGGGAATGCCAGAAGGCCCCTCCGGGTGCTGTAAATGGATTATTACTCGAAGTAATTAAGATGGAATTAAAAATTAATTCTTTTCTCCGGCGTGCCAGGGTCGTGGCTAAGCTGAGTGCTGCAGCCTTCGTGCCAGGGCCGGTGCCCAGGAGCCGCTGCCATGGGGCAGAGTGCCACTCGGGTGCCGGTGGCACCGCGTGGGGTGTCCCCGTGGGACACGGTCACCTTGCCGGGGACATCACCGGCCCTCACCGCGTGCCACGTGGCCGAGGTGCACCGTGACGTGGGCAAGGCCAGCGCCGAGGTTCCCCACGCTCCCTCTGAACGCTGAAATATACCCACGTCTGAGCTCATGTATAATGGATCGCCCTCACGCTTCCTCCCCATCCATTCACGGTACTTAAGGAAGCGGAATATTAAACACCATTGTATTAGCGAAACTGCCGCCCGCCTCTAATTGAGTTATAAACAGCGTGCCACGGGCGGCTCTGGAGAGCAGGATGCGGCCACGGCACGGCACGGCACGGCACGGCACGGCACGGCGTGTCCCGGCCCCGTCCCGCGTGACGGGGATGCTGGGATGCGGAGCCGGGAGCCTGAGCTCATCCCATCCACGCGAGGAACGGGAAGATTATGAAAATGAAAAGTAAATAAATATGGATGTTGAGGACCTAATTCTGATAAGAGGATTTTCCAAATTAGCCATTTGCAGGAGCAGATTAAGTGCGTGAAGCGCCGGGTGCGGGAAGGGCCCCATTAAGGCACGGCGCAGCCGACCCGCGCTCCCCGCGCAGCTTTGGCAGGAGGAGGATTTGTTGTGCTGGAGAACAGCCGGCTGTGACACGAGCCGGGCACGGTGCCGGTGCCACCGCGGCTCCCGGGGACACGGTGACACTGCGCCGGGACCCGCCGTGCTGGGATGGAGGGGATGGGGAGCGGGGCAGCGGAGCCGCCGGGCTGTGCGCCCCGTGGGCACCCAGAGCTGCCCCGCGCAGCGGGTGCTCCACCCGAGGCGGGTGCCGCGCGTGGGGCCGGGGGCACGTCCCTCCGCGACCGGCGGCACCGGGAGGCTGCCAGGGCTGGCGGAGGTTCTCCGCATCCTCCGTCTCGGATTTTCTATCCAGGCAGCCAAGCAGAAATCTCATTACAGCCCAGCACAAAGGCAGCGTCCCCGAGCGTGGCTGGGAGCTGGCGCGGGCACGGCCGCGAGCGCGTCACGGAGCGCAGGACGGGGCTTCGCCCTTCCCCCCCCCCCGACCCTGCGGTGCCCCCACAGCCCTGCAGGGCTCCGCACCCGGCTGCCCCAGACCCCCCGAGCCCCTCGGCCTGCCCCACCCGCGCTGTGGGGTCGCGTGTGTGCGTGGCGGGTGCCGATCCCGGGGCTGGGTGCAGCCGCCCCGCTGCCCACCGCTCCCGCAGCAGCAACAAAGGCAATTAATTAGCGGGGCGGTGGGAGAGCTGCCGGCGGAGTGCTCGGGGATCGATGGGTGTATTGACTGCTCGGGAAACCCCAGTCCTCCCAGTGGGTGCAGGGCTGGGCTGGGGGGGCAAAGGCTGCAGTGACAGCAGCCCCGTGCCGAGGGACAGCGGGGGGCACACGGGGAAAGGACAGGCACACGTGGCACTGCCAGCAGCTCTGTTCCCTGTGCCATGCGGCGAGGACACGGCCGTGCTAATGGAGGCCCCCCCTTCCCGAGCTGTTCAGTCGCATCTGTGTCACAGGGAGATGTGAGCTGCAACCTTCGAGGGGGTGGCAGTGGCGGGGGGGGGGGGGGAGAATGAGGCTGTGCCAAGGGCCGTGTCCCACTGTGCCTCAAGTCACGGGCTGCAGGCACGCCATGCTGCAGGCACAGCACCTGGTGGGGACGGGGCACACCACGGTCATTGCGTAAGGACAGCAGAGCAAACCCCAAAGTCCCCATGGCCATAAGGATGTGGGTCAGAGTGGAAGGACACTGTCTGCAGCACTGTGGAGTGCCACACCACAGCGATGCCTGTGGGCCTCCGGCCACGTGGCTGCTGTCCCTGTCCCCACACCACCCACCCTCTCCCCCCACCCGCCTCTGCCAAGTGGGGAAGTGCCAGCCTGTCCCTGCGGGGAAGGAGAGTGCTCAGCCGTGTTGCAGGAGCATGGCTGCCACCGTCACGCAGATGAGAAGTGACAGCGAGGGACCCTTCTCAGGTACAGGTTCCCCACAGCACAGGGCACGAGATGCTGTCCCCCTCTGCCCCTCCTCTACTGCTGGGGATAGTCCTGCAGGCACTTAACTCTTTCCCTGCCCTCTGTGAACATCCCTCCATGAAAACCACGCTATGCAAGCACCACAGGTCATGCCCTGCTATGCAAACCCTGCCTTGAAACCCTGGGATGGGACACTGGAGTGCAGCCCCTCCCCTCTGCTGTGTGTGGGAGTGTTAGCACGGGGGTCCATGGGCCCCTCTCCTCCTCCTCCTACACTACCTTCCGTCTCTGGGGAGGTTGTCATGGGAACAGTGCGTTGTTGGTACCCCTCACCATGGGTACCCCACACCACGTGACTTTCCGCTCAGCCTGCACCCACACCAGGACAGGGTGGGCAACAGGGATGATGGCTCCCCATGGAGGGGGAGGGATACCATGGGCTGCTGGCCATGCCCAGAGGCCACCTGAGTGCCCACCCTCCCAGGGGAGGGCAGGGTGCCCCTACAGTCCCCAGGACAAGGAGGTGGATGCTGGCTGCACCCTGACCCCCATCCTCAGCATTTCAGCCCCACATCTCCCCTTGTCCTCTCCACATCCCCAGCTCAACTGCACCCTCCCCCCACCATCCACATCCCTGCTGCCATCTGCCTCTCCATTTTGATTAGTATTAATTCTTAATTATGATTATTGACAGGGCCACCGGTGCAGCTGCCGCATGGGACAGCTGCCTGGTGTGACACCAGCCAGGGGGCAGCCTCAGCACTGCTGCTCTCCAGGTGGCCCTTGGTCACCCCTGTACCCATCTGGGGCGGGGGTGGGCCCCTGAGTGCCTCCTCACCTTGCTGCATCCCTCCTCCTTCTCAACAGCGATTTGGGATGCAGGAGCTAAGGATGGAGCCCGTTGCAGCCCCAGGAGCAGGGCTGGCAGCAGCCCATGGAGCCTGATGGCCCCTATATCTTCCCCAGTCAAATGGAGTCCTGCTACAGCTGCACGCAAATAGCAGTAAACTATAGCAGCTTTCAGCAGCCTGCTGCCCACCCCGGTACCACCAGCCTCCCTCCCGGTGCTATGCAACGGCAGCACCCCAAAGGCACAGCCCCATGGTCTCCACATTGGCAGCCCCCTCGCTGCCCCCAGTACAGGGGTGAAGGGATGGCGACACGGCCCGGGGGATTTGGGTCTGACGGAGCAGGCAGCATGCACCGGGGCTCAGCCCCACAGCAATGGGAGCTGCAGGGCAGCCCGCACAGCGCAGAGGGGCAGCAGCCCCCACCCCGCGCCCCTCCACGCTGCCCTCGCCGGAGCCGCAAGGGGCGATTAACGCCGCGTGAGATCGGGCTCAGCACCCGCGGTTCCCCCCCCGCCCCACAGCCAGCCACGGGCGGGCGGCACCACCGCGTGGTTCGGGGCCGGCACTGCAGCCCCTCAGCCCCTAAAAGCGGCCCCGGCTCCGCTCCCCACGCCGGCCCGGCTTTGCGGTCAGCCCACGGCCGCCTCCCCCCTCCCCCCATGCTGGAAAATAACCCGAGGGCGGGTGGTGACACGGGAGCACCCCCCAGCAGCAGCAGCCCGCCCCGCATCGTCCCCAAAGCCAGCACACAGGGAGCCCGCTGAGCTGCAGCCATTTATTGTGGGGTCGGGCAGCAGGGCCCCCACGCTCACACCACAAATTTGTTCTTGGTGAGGGAGCCGCTCTTGGTGGCCGTGTCCGCGTGCGCCTGGTACCCGATGGCCACCTTCTGCGACAGCCCCAGGTGCTCCTTGTAGATGCGCCTGCAGGAGAGGAGGGCTGCAGAACTGGGGAGCATCACCCACCGGCCCCAACCCCACTGCTCCATAGAGGAGAACGAGCTCACAGCAAAGCCGCGGGGACAGCCCCACCTCCACGGGTCAGCCTCACCAGAGCTGCCCGCCCCTCCCAGCCCCCCGCCCCGCCTTACCCGATGTGGGTGACCCCCTCCCGGTTCTCCGCCTCCCGGGTCCAGATGGCGATCTTGTCGCCCTTGGCACGGATGTTGATGACGGCCCCGCACACCTCATCGCTGTACTCATCGAACATCTCCCCGATGAGGCACAGGAGCTGCGGGGAGGAGAAGGACCCCAGGCGGGGCTCAGGGCCGCGGCAGGGGGCTGTCGCTGCCCCGACCCGCTACGCACCGTCTCCAGCCAGAAGCGGTCCAGCTCCGTGTGCCGCTGCTGCTTGGCCAGGGTGATGAGCCAGCGCCCACCGCGCTTGTTCTGGCTGTCCTCCCACATGGGCTCGATGCCGTCCTGGGACGGAAAGGGAACGCTCACAATTGCCAGAGCCAGCTCGGGGCACGGGGATGGGGCCACTGCGGCACCCTGTGCCCTGTAGTACTGGGGTGTAGGGCTTTCACACCTTGAAGAGGGAATAGTCACAGCCTGATGTCAGCTTGCTGGCCAGCTGGATGTGGGTGTACAGCCTGCAGCAGAGACATAGGGAAAGCAGTGAGAGGAGGCATCCCACAGACACCCAAATCCCCAGACCCCAAACCTCACAGGGTGGGGATGGCACTCACGCCCAGAAGTCCTCCACTGTGCTGAACTTGGTGACCAGGCGCAGGTTGGCCTGCCACATCTTGCTCTTGTCATTCTTGAAGAACCACAGGGCCCACCTGGAGGTCAGCAGGGCTGTCAGCTGAGCTGGGCTAGACCCCCAACTCCCAGACCACCCTCCTGGTGCTGGGTTGTTCCTTCCAGCCAGGATGCCATACCTGTTGTGCAGTGGGTGCTTGCCCAGGCTCTCTGCCACCTGCAGGTCCTGCTGCTGAGCCCTGCGGCGGCGCCGCTCCTCCTGCCTCCTCTGGGGAAACAGCACAGCCACCCCATAGCCACCCCAACAAATTACCCCACAAGTCAGAGCTACCGGGTACCTGCTGCCAACCCCACTGCCATAGGAGCTGTGGGACCAACAGAACACACACCTGCTCCCCTGAAGCCATCCCAACAAGCACAAGCTCAGTCCCACCCTATGCTTTTAAGGGCTTACAGCTGGGTGGGATTAGGGCCCCACTGCAGCTGGGGAGGGAATGTGGGGCCTGAGCGGAGGGGGCGGAGCAGGAGCAGGAGCAGGAGGTGGAGATGGAGTGAGACAGGAAGGGAAGAGAATGTGTTGATGGGGATGGGGAAGTGGGGTGGGAGAGGGATAGGCTGCAATGCAGGACATGGATAGGATGGGGTGAGAACAGGGTGCAGAGTGGCAAGGTATGAGTATGAAAAGAGGTAAGAAAGGGGTGGGATGAGGCAGGGAGAGTGCTGAAAGGTGCTGGGTCAAACTGTGCCCAACTGTACCATGCCACACTATGAGTAGGTGAGCTGTGCCAAGCCGTATCCTGCTAAGCTATGCCAAACAACAACAAACCGTGCCAAGACATGCCAAACCTTGATAAAATGATCCATGCTAAACTGTGCCAAACCGTGCTGAGATGTGCCAAGACACGCCAAGCTATGCCAAGCCAAAACATGACAAGTGGTGCCATGTAGTGCTGAGCTGTGCTGAGCCATGCCAAGACATGCCAAGCTTTGCCAAGCTAAACCATGCCAAGTGGTGCCATGTAGTGCTGAGATGTGATGAGCCGTGCCAAACTGTGCTGAACTGTGCCAAGCCCGGCCGTGTTTAGCCATGCCAAAGCGTGACAAACTGTGCCACATAGTGCTGAGCCATGCCAAGACACGCCAAGCAGTGCCAAGCTAAACCATGCCAAGTGGTGACAGGTAGTGCCTAGCTGTGTTGAGACGTGCCAAACTGTGCTGAAGTGCTCCAAGCCCTTCGGTGTTTAGCCATGCCAAAGCATGCCAAACTGTGCCAAATAGTGCTGAGCTGTGCTGAGCCATGCCAAGACACGCCAAGCTGTGCCAAACCAAACCATGCCAAGTGGTGCCACATAACATGTTCTAAGATGTGCTGAGCCGTGCCAAACTGTGCTGAAGTGTGCCAAGCCCTGCTGTGTATTGCCATTGCAAAGTGAGCTAAACTGTGCCAAACTGACCTGAGCCATGCCAAGAAACGCCAAGCTGTGCCTAGCCAAACCATGCCAAGTGGTGCCACATACCATTTTCGGAGCTGTGCTGAACCGTGCCAAACTGTGCTGAAGTGTGCCAAGCCCTGCCGTGTTTAACCATGCCAAAGCGTGCCAAACTGTGCCAAATAGTGCTGAGCTGTGCTGAGCCATGCCAAGACACGCCAAGCTGTGTCAAGCCAAGACATGCCAAGTGATGCCATGTATTGGTGAGCTGTGCTGAACCGTGCCAAACTGTGCTGAAGTGTGGTAAGCCCTGCCGTGTTTAGCCATGCAAAGCTTGCCAAACTGTGCCAAACAGTGCTGAGCAATGCCAAGGCAAGCCAAGCTGTGCCAAGACATACCTTTCCAAGTGGTGCAATGTATTGGAGAGCTGTGCTGAGGCGTGCCAAACTGTGCTGAAGTGTGCAATGCCCTGCTGAGTTTAGCCATGCCAAAGCATGCCAAACTGTGCCAAACTGTGCTGAGCCATGTCAAAACACGCCAAGCTGTGACAAGCCAAACCACGCCAAGTGGTGCCATGTAGTGCCTAGCTGTGCTGAACCGTGCCAAACTGTGCTGAAGTGTGCCAAGCCCTGCCTTGATAAGCCATGCCAAAGTGTGCTAAACTGTGCCAATCTGTGCTGAGCCATGCCAAGACACGCCAAGCTGTGCCAAGCCAAACCGTGCCAAGTGGTGCGATGTAGTGCTGAACTGTGATGAGCCGTGCCAAACTGTGCTGAAGTGTGCCATGCCCTGCTGTGTATAGCCATGCCAAAGCGTGCCAAACTGTGCCAAACTGTGCTGAGCCATGCCAAGACACGCCAAGCTGTGCCAAGCCAAAACATGCCAAGTGGTGACCTGTAGTGCTGAGCTGTGCTTAACCGTGACAAACTGTGCTGAAGTGTGCCAAGCCCTGCTGCGTTTGCCATGCCAAAGCGTGCCAAACTTTGCCACACAGAGCTGAGCCATGCCAAGACAAGCCAAGCTGTGCCAAGCCAAACCATGCCAAGTGGTGCCACATAACATGTTCTAAGATGTGCTGAACCGTGCCAAACTGTGCTGAAGTGTGCCAAGCCCTGCCTTGTTATGCCATGCCAAAGTGTGTTAAACTGTGCCAAACTGTACTGAGCCAAGCCAAGACAAGCCAAGCGGTGCCGAGCTAAAGCATGCAAATTGGTGCCACATAACATGTTATAAGATGTGCTAAACTGTGCCAAACTGTGCTGAAGTGTGCCAAGCCCTGACTTGTTGAGCCATGCCAAGACACGCCAAGCTGTGCCAAACTGTGGTGAGCCATGCCAAGACAGGCCAATCTGTGCCAAGCCAAACCATGCCAAGTGGTGCCATGTAGAGCTGAGGTTTGCTGTGCCGTGCCAAACTGTTCTGAAGAGAGGCAAGCCCTGCATAGATTATCCATACCAAAGCGTGAGAAACTGCGTCAAATAATGCTGAGCCATGCCAGGACATGCCAAGCTGTGCCAAGCCAAAGCATGCCAGGTGATGCCATGTATTGGTGAGCTGTGCTGAGGCGTGCCAAACTGTGCTGAAGTGTGCCAAGCCCTGCTGTGTTTAGCCATGCCAAAGCGTGCCAAACTGTGCAACATACAGCTGAGCCATGCCAAGACATGCCAAGCAGTGCCAAGCCAAACCATGCCATGCGGTGCCACATACCAAATGCTGACCTGAGTTGATTTGTACCAAACTGTGCTCATGTGTGCCAAATAGTGCTGTCCTCAGTCATGCCAAAGCATGCCAAAAAGTGCCAAATAGTGCTCAGCCACGCCAGGACACACCAAGCTGTGCCAAGCCAAACCATGCCAAGTGATGCAATGAAGAGCTGAGCTGTGCTGAGGCGTGCCAAACTGTGCTGAAGTGTGCCAAGCCCTGCTGTGTTTAGCCCTGCCATAGAGTGCCAAACTGTGCAACATAGTGTTGAGCCATGCCAAGACATGACAAGCTGTGCCAAGCCAAAACATGGCAATTGGTGTCATGTAGTGCTGAGCTGTGATGAGCCGTGCCAAACTGTGCTGAAGTGTGCCAAGCCCTGCTGTGTTTAGCCATGCCAAAGCAGGCCAAACTGTGCAACATACTGCTGAGCCATGCCAGGACACGCCAAGCTGTGCCAAGCCAAACCATGCCAAGTGATGCCATGAAGTGCTGAGCTGTGCTGAACCGTGCCAAACTGTGCTGAAGTGTGCCAAGGCCTACTGTGTTTAGCTATGTCAAAGCGTGCCAAACTGTGCCAAATAGTGCTGAGCCATGCCAAGACATGCCAAGCTGTGCCAAGCCAAACCATGCCAAGTAGTGCCATGTAGTGACTAGCTGTGCTGAGGCGTGCCAAACTGTGCTGAAATGTGCCAAGCCCTGCTGTGTTTAGCCATGCCAATGCGTGCCAAAATGTGCCAAACTGTGATGAGCCATGCCAAGACACACCAAGCTGTGCCAAGCTAAATCATGCCAAGTGGTGCCATGTTGTGCCTAGCTGTGCTGAAGAGAGACAGACTGTGCCGAAGTGTCAGAAGCTATGCCGTGTTTATTCATGCCAAAGTGTGCTAAACTGTGCAAATCTGTCCTGAGCCATGCCAAGTCACGCCAAGCTGTGCAAAGCTAAACCATGCCAAGTGGTGACATGTAGTGCCTAGCTGAGCTGAGGCGTGCCAAACTGTGCTGGACTGTGCCAAGAACTGCATTGTTTAGACATGCCAAAGCGTGCCAAACTGTGCTGAGCTGTGCTGAGCCAAGCCAAGACACACCAAGCTGTGCCAAGCCAAACCATGCCAAGTGGCACCTTACAGTGCTGAGGTTTGCTGAGCTGTGCCATACTGTGCTGAAAAGAGGCAAGCCCTGCAGAGTTTATCCATGCAAAAGCGTGCCAAACTGTGCCAAATAGTGCTGAGCCATGCCAAAACATGCCAAGCTGTGCCAAGCCAAACCATGCCAAGTGGTGCCATGTCTTCACTATCTGTGTTGAACCCTGCCAAACTGTGCTGAAGTATGCCAAGCCCTGCTGTGTTTAGCCATGCCAAAGCGTGCCAAACTGTGCCAAATAGTGCTGAGCCATGCCAAGACATACCAAGCTGTGCCAAGCCAAACTATGCCAAGTGATGCCATGTATTGGTGATCTGTGCTGATGCGTGCCAAACTGTGCTGAAGTGTGCCAAGCCCTGCCTTGTTAAGCCATGCCAAAGTGTGTTAAACTGGGCCAAACTGTGCTGAGCCATGCCAAGACACGCCAAGCTGTGCCAAGCCAAACCATGCCAAGTGGTGACCTGTAGTGCTGAGATGCGCTGAGGAGTGAGAAACTGTGCTGAAGTGTGCCAAGCCCTGCTGTGTTTAGCCATGCCAAAGCGTGCCAAACTGTGCCAAACTGTGCTGAGCCATGCCAAGACACGCCAAGCTGTGCCAAGCCAAAACATGCCAAGTGGTGACCTGTAGTGCTGAGCTGTGCTGAACCGTGACAAACTGTGCTGAAGTGTGCCAAGCCCTGCCTTGTTGAGCCATGGCAATGCGTGCCAAACTGTGCCAAATGGTGCTGAGCCATGCCAAGACAGGCCAATCTGTTCCAAGCCAAGCTATGCCAAGTGGTGCCATGTAGAGCTGAGGTTTGCTGTGCCGTGCCAAACTGTGCTGAAGAGAGGCAAGCCCTGCATAGATTATCCACACCAAAGCGTGAGAAACTGCGTCAAATAGTGCTGAGCCATGAAAGGACATGCCAAGCTGTGCCAAGCCAAAGCATGCCAAGTGATGCCATGTATTTGTGCGCGGTGCTGAGGCGTGCCAAACTGTGCTGAAGTGTGCCAAGCACTGCTGTGTTTAGCCATGCCAAAGCATGCCAAACAGTGCAACATACTGCTGAGCCATGCCAAGACATGCCAAGCTGTGCCAAGCCAAACCATGCCAAAGCGTGCCATATAGTGCCTAGCTGTGCTGAGGCGTGCCAAACTGTGCTGAAGTATGCCAAGCCCTGCTGTGTTTAGCCATGCCAAAGCGTGCCAAAATATGCCAAATAGTGCTGAGCTGTACTGAGCCATGCCAAGACACGCCAAGCTGTGCCAAGTCAAACAATGCCAAATGGTGCCACATAACATGTTCTAAGATGTGCTGAACCGTGCCAAACTGTGCTGAAGTGTGCCAAGCCCTGCCGTGTATTGCCATTGCAAAGTGAGCTAAACTGTGCCAAACTGACCTGAGCCATGCCAAGAAACGCCAAGCTGTGCCAGGCCAAACCATGCCAAGTGGTGCCACATACCATTTTCGGAGCTGTGCTGAACCGTGCCAAACTGTGCTGAAGTGTGCTAAGCCCTGCCGTGTTTAACCATGCCAAAGCGTGCCAAACTGTGCCAAATAGTGCTGAGCTGTGCTGAGCCATGCCAAGACACGCCAAGCTGTGTCAAGCCAAGACATGCCAAGTGATGCCATGTATTGGTGAGCTGTGCTGAACCGTGCCAAACTGTGCTGAAGTGTGGTAAGCCCTGCCGTGTTTAGCCATGCAAAGCTTGCCAAACTGTGCCAAACAGTGCTGAGCAATGCCAAGGCAAGCCAAGCTGTGCCAAGACATACCTTTCCAAGTGGTGCAATGTATTGGAGAGCTGTGCTGAGGCGTGCCAAACTGTGCTGAAGTGTGCAATGCCCTGCTGAGTTTAGCCATGCCAAAGCATGCCAAACTGTGCCAAACTGTGCTGAGCCATGTCAAAACACGCCAAGCTGTGACAAGCCAAACCACGCCAAGTGGTGCCATGTAGTGCCTAGCTGTGCTGAACCGTGCCAAACTGTGCTGAAGTGTGCCAAGCCCTGCCTTGATAAGCCATGCCAAAGTGTGCTAAACTGTGCCAATCTGTGCTGAGCCATGCCAAGACACGCCAAGCTGTGCCAAGCCAAACCGTGCCAAGTGGTGCGATGTAGTGCTGAACTGTGATGAGCCGTGCCAAACTGTGCTGAAGTGTGCCATGCCCTGCTGTGTATAGCCATGCCAAAGCGTGCCAAACTGTGCCAAACTGTGCTGAGCCATGCCAAGACACGCCAAGCTGTGCCAAGCCAAAACATGCCAAGTGGTGACCTGTAGTGCTGAGCTGTGCTTAACCGTGACAAACTGTGCTGAAGTGTGCCAAGCCCTGCTGCGTTTGCCATGCCAAAGCGTGCCAAACTTTGCCACACAGAGCTGAGCCATGCCAAGACAAGCCAAGCTGTGCCAAGCCAAACCATGCCAAGTGGTGCCACATAACATGTTCTAAGATGTGCTGAACCGTGCCAAACTGTGCTGAAGTGTGCCAAGCCCTGCCTTGTTATGCCATGCCAAAGTGTGTTAAACTGTGCCAAACTGTACTGAGCCAAGCCAAGACAAGCCAAGCGGTGCCGAGCTAAAGCATGCAAATTGGTGCCACATAACATGTTATAAGATGTGCTAAACTGTGCCAAACTGTGCTGAAGTGTGCCAAGCCCTGACTTGTTGAGCCATGCCAAAGCGTGCCAATCTGTGCCAAACTGTGGTGAGACATGCCAAGACAGGCCAATCTGTGCCAAGCCAAACCATGCGAAGTGGTGCCATGTAGAGCTGAGGTTTGCTGTGCCGTGCCAAACTGTTCTGAAGAGAGGCAAGCCCTACATAGATTATCCATACCAAAGCGTGAGAAACTGCATCAAATAATGCTGAGCCATGCCAGGACATGCCAAGCTGTGCCAAGCCAAAACATGCCAAGTGGTGCCATGTATTGGTGAGCTGTGCTGAGGCGTGCCAAACTGTGCTGAAGTGTGCCAAGCCCTGCTGTGTTTAGCCATGCCAAAGCGTGCCAAAATGTGCCAAATAGTGCTGAGCTGTGCTGAGCCATGCCAAGACACGCCAAGCTGTGCCAAGTCAAACAATGCCAAATGGTGCCACATAACATGTTCTAAGATGTGCTGAACCGTTCCAAACTGTGCTGAAGTGTGCCAAGCCCTGCTGTGTTTAGCCATGCCAATGCGTGCCAAAATGTGCCAAATAGTGCTGAGCCAAGCCAAGACATGCCAAGCTGTGCCAAGCCAAACCATGCCAAGTGGTCACTTGTAGTGCCTAACTGTGCTGAACAGTGCCAAACTGTGCTGAACTGTGACCAGAACTGGTGTGTTTAGCCTTGCCAAAGTGTGCCAAACTGTGCCAAATAGTGCTTAGCTGTGTTTAGCCATGCCAAGACATGCCAAGCTGTGCCAAGCCAAAGCATGCCAGGTGATGCCATGTATTGGTGAGCTGTGCTGAGGCGTGCCAAACTGTGCTGAAGTGTGCCAAGCCCTGCTGTGTTTAGCCATGCCAAAGCGTGCCAAACTGTGCAACATACAGCTGAGCCATGCCAAGACATGCCAAGCAGTGCCAAGCCAAACCATGCCATGCGGTGCCACATACCAAATGCTGACCTGAGTTGATTTGTACCAAACTGTGCTCATGTGTGCCAAATAGTGCTGTCCTCAGTCATGCCAAAGCATGCCAAAAAGTGCCAAATAGTGCTCAGCCACGCCAGGACACACCAAGCTGTGCCAAGCCAAACCATGCCAAGTGATGCCATGAAGTGCTGAGCTGTGCTGAGGCGTGCCAAACTGTGCTGAAGTGTGCCTATCCCTGCTGTGTTTAGCCCTGCCATAGCGTTCCAAACTGTGCAACATAGTGTTGAGCCCTGCCAAGACACACCAAGCTGTGCCAAGCCAAACCATGCCAAGTGATGCCATGAAGTGCTGAGCTGTGCTGAACCGTGCCAAACTGTGCTGAAGTGTGCCAAGCCCTGCTGTGTTTAGCTATGTCAAAGCGTGCCAAACTGTGCCAAATAGTGCTGAGCCATGCCAAGACATGCCAAGCTGTGCCAAGCCAAACCATGCCAAGTGATGCCATGTATTGGTGAGCTGTGCTGAACCGTGCCAAACTGTGCTGAAGTGTGCCAAGCCCTGCTGTGTTTAGCCATGCCAATGCGTGCCAAAATGTGCCAAACTGTGATGAGCCATGCCAAGACACGCCAAGCTGTGCCAAGCTAAATCATGCCAAGTGGTGCCATGTAGTGCCTAGCTGTGCTGAAGAGAGACAGACTGTGCCGAAGTGTCAGAAGCTATGCCGTGTTTATTCATGCCAAAGTGTGCTAAACTGTGCAAATCTGTCCTGAGCCATGCCAAGTCACGCCAAGCTGTGCAAAGCTAAACCATGCCAAGTGGTGACATGTAGTGCCTAGCTGAGCTGAGGCGTGCCAAACTGTGCTGGACTGTGCAAGAACTGCTTTGTTTAGACATGCCAAAGCGTGCCAAACTGTGCTGAGATGAGCTGAGCCAAGCCAAGACACACCAAGCTGTGCCAAGCCAAACCATGCCAAGTGATACCATGTATTGGTGATCTGTGCTGATGCGTGCCAAACTGTGCTGAAGTGTGCCAAGCCCTGCTGTGTTTAACCATGCCAAAGCGTGCCAATCTGTGCCAAATACTTCTGATCCATGCCAAGACACGCCAAGCTGTGCCAAGCCAAAACATGCCAAGTGGTGACCTGTAGTGCTGAGCTGTGCTGAACCGTGCCAAACTGTGCTGAAGTGTGCCAAGCCCTGCCTTGTTAAGTCATGCCAAAGCGTTCCAAACTGTGCCAAACAGTGCTGAGCAATGCCAAGGCAAGCCAAGCTGTGCCAAGAGAAACCTTGCCAAGTGATGCAATGTATTGGTGAGCTGTGTTGAGGCGTGCCAAACTGTGCTGAAGTGTGCCAAGCCCTGCTGTGTTTAGCCATGCCAAAGCATGCCAAACTGTGCCAAACTGTGCTGAGCCATGTCAAAACACGCCAAGCTTTGACAAGCCAAACCACGCCAAGTGGTGACCTGTAGTGCTGAGCTGTGCTGAAACGTGACAAACTGTGCTGAAGTGTGCCAAGCCCTGCCTTGTTGAGCCATGGCAATGCGTGCCAAACTGTGCCAAATGGTGCTGAGCCATGCCAAGACAGGCCAATCTGTGCCAAGCCAAGCTACGCCAAGTGGTGCCATGTAGAGCTGAGGTTTGCTGTGCCGTGCCAAACTGTGCTGAAGAGAGGTAAGCCCTGCATAGATTATCCACACCAAAGCGTGAGAAACTGCGTCAAATAGTGCTGAGCCATGAAAGGACATGCCAAGCTGTGCCAAGCCAAACCATGCCAAAGCGTGCCATATAGTGCCTAGCTGTGCTGAGGCGTGCCAAACTGTGCTGAAGTGTGCCAAGCCCTGCTGTGTTTAGCCATGCCAAAGCGTGCCAAAATGTGCCAAATAGTGCTGAGCTGTGCTGAGCCATGCCAAGACACGCCAAGCTGTGCCAAGTCAAACAATGCCAAATGGTGCCACATAACATGTTCTAAGATGTGCTGAACCGTGCCAAACTGTGCTGAAGTGTGCCAAGCCCTGCCGTGTATTGCCATTGCAAAGTGAGCTAAACTGTGCCAAACTGACCTGAGCCATGCCAAGAAACGCCAAGCTGTGCCAAGCCAAACCATGCCAAGTGGTGCCACATACCATTTTCGGAGCTGTGCTGAACCGTGCCAAACTGTGCTGAAGTGTGCTAAGCCCTGCCGTGTTTAACCATGCCAAAGCGTGCCAAACTGTGCCAAATAGTGCTGAGCTGTGCTGAGCCATGCCAAGACACGCCAAGCTGTGTCAAGCCAAGACATGCCAAGTGATGCCATGTATTGGTGAGCTGTGCTGAACCGTGCCAAACTGTGCTGAAGTGTGGTAAGCCCTGCCGTGTTTAGCCATGCAAAGCTTGCCAAACTGTGCCAAACAGTGCTGAGCAATGCCAAGGCAAGCCAAGCTGTGCCAAGACATACCTTTCCAAGTGGTGCAATGTATTGGAGAGCTGTGCTGAGG
This sequence comes from Callipepla californica brunnescens, assembly GCA_023055505.1. Classification (NCBI taxonomy): domain Eukaryota; kingdom Metazoa; phylum Chordata; class Aves; order Galliformes; family Odontophoridae; genus Callipepla; species Callipepla californica. The sequence goes on from JALIRH010000014.1 coordinate 10,455,986, forward strand.
CGTGCCAAACTGTGCTGAAGTGTGCAATGCCCTGCTGAGTTTAGCCATGCCAAAGCATGCCAAACTGTGCCAAACTGTGCTGAGCCATGTCAAAACACGCCAAGCTGTGACAAGCCAAACCACGCCAAGTGGTGCCATGTAGTGCCTAGCTGTGCTGAACCGTGCCAAACTGTGCTGAAGTGTGCCAAGCCCTGCCGTGTTTAGCCATGCCAAAGCATGCCAAACTGTGCCAAATAGTGCTGAGCCATACCAAGACACGCCAAGGTGTGCCAAGCCAAACCGTGCCAAGTGGTGCGATGTAGTGCTGAACTGTGATGAGCCGTGCCAAACTGTGCTGAAGTGTGCCATGCCCTGCTGTGTATAGCCATGCCAAAGCGTGCCAAACTGTGCCAAACTGTGCTGAGCCATGCCAAGACACGCCAAGCTGTGCCAAGCCAAACCATGCCAAGTGATGCCATGTATTGGTGATCTGTGCTGATGCGTGCCAAACTGTGCTGAAGTGTGCCAAGCCCTGCTGTGTTTAACCATGCCAAAGCGTGCCAATCTGTGCCAAATACTTCTGATCCATGCCAAGACACGCCAAGCTGTGCCAAGCCAAAACATGCCAAGTGGTGACCTGTAGTGCTGAGCTGTGCTGAACCGTGCCAAACTGTGCTGAAGTGTGCCAAGCCCTGCCTTGTTAAGTCATGCCAAAGTGTGTTAAACTGGGCCAAACTGTGCTGAGCCATGCCAAGACACGCCAAGCTGTGCCAAGCCAGACCATGCCAAGTGGTGACCTGTAGTGCTGAGATGCGGTGAGGAGTGAGAAACTGTGCTGAAGTGTGGTAAGCCCTGCCGTGTTTAGCCATGCCAAAGCGTTCCAAACTGTGCCAAACAGTGCTGAGCAATGCCAAGGCAAGCCAAGCTGTGCCAAGAGAAACCTTGCCAAGTGATGCAATGTATTGGTGAGCTGTGTTGAGGCGTGCCAAACTGTGCTGAAGTGTGCCAAGCCCTGCTGTGTTTAGCCATGCCAAAGCATGCCAAACTGTGCCAAACTGTGCTGAGCCATGTCAAAACACGCCAAGCTTTGACAAGCCAAACCACGCCAAGTGGTGACCTGTAGTGCTGAGCTGTGCTGAAACGTGACAAACTGTGCTGAAGTGTGCCAAGCCCTGCCTTGTTGAGCCATGGCAATGCGTGCCAAACTGTGCCAAATGGTGCTGAGCCATGCCAAGACAGGCCAATCTGTGCCAAGCCAAGCTACGCCAAGTGGTGCCATGTAGAGCTGAGGTTTGCTGTGCCGTGCCAAACTGTGCTGAAGAGAGGTAAGCCCTGCATAGATTATCCACACCAAAGCGTGAGAAACTGCGTCAAATAGTGCTGAGCCATGAAAGGACATGCCAAGCTGTGCCAAGCCAAAGCATGCCAAGTGATGCCACGTATTTGTGCGCTGTGCTGAGGCGTGCCAAACTGTGCTGAAGTGTGCTTAGCACTGCTGTGTTTAGCCATGCCAAAGCGTGCCAAACAGTGCAACATACTGCTGAGCCATGCCAAGACATGCCAAGCTGTGCCAAGCCAAACCATGCCAAAGCGTGCCATATAGTGCCTAGCTGTGCTGAGGCGTGCCAAACTGTGCTGAAGTGTGCCAAGCCCTGCTGTGTTTAGCCATGCCAAAGCGTGCCAAAATGTGCCAAATAGTGCTGAGCTGTGCTGAGCCATGCCAAGACACGCCAAGCTGTGCCAAGTCAAACAATGCCAAATGGTGCCACATAACATGTTCTAAGATGTGCTGAACCGTGCCAAACTATGCTGAAGTGTGCCAAGCCCTGCCGTGTATTGCCATTGCAAAGTGAGCTAAACTGTGCCAAACTGACCTGAGCCATGCCAAGAAACGCCAAGCTGTGCCAAGCCAAACCATGCCAAGTGGTGCCACATACCATTTTCGGAGCTGTGCTGAACCGTGCCAAACAGTGCTGAAGTGTGCCATGCCCTGCTGTGTTTAGCCATGCCAAAGCGTGCCAAACTGTGCCAAACTGTGCTGAGCCATGCCAAGACATTCCAAGCTGTGCCAAGCTAAACCATGCCAAGTGGTGCAGTGTCTTGCCTAGCTGCGCTGAACCGTGCCAAACTGTGCTGAAGTGTGCCAAGCCCTGCCTTGTTGAGCCATGCCAAAGCATGCCAAACTGTGCCACACAGAGCTGAGCCATGCCAAGACAAGCCAAGCTGTGCCAAGCCAAACCATGCCAAGTGGCGCCTTACAGTGCTGAGGTTTGCTGAGCTGTGCCATACTGTGCTGAAAAGAGGCAAGCCCTACAGAGTTTATCCATGCAAAAGCGTGCCAAACTGTGCCAAACTGTGCTGAGCCATGCCAAGACATGCCAAGCTCTGCCAAGCCAAACCATGCCAAGTGGTGCCATGTCTTGTCTAGCTGTGCTAAACTGTGCTAAACTGTGGTGAAGTTTGCCAAGCCCTGCTGTGTTTAGCCATGCCAAAGCTTGCCAAACTGTGCTGAACTGTGCTGAGACATGCCAAGACATGCCAAGCTGTGCCAAGCCAAACCATGGCATGTGGTGCCTTGTAGTGCCAAGCTGTGCTGAACAGTGCCAAACTGTGGTGAAGTTTGCCAAGCCCTGCTGTGTTTAGCCATGCCAAAGCGTTCCAAACTGTGCCAATGAGTGCAGAGCCATGCCAAGACACATCAAGCTGTGCCAAGCCAAACCATGCCAAAGTGTGCCATAAAGTGCCTAGCTGTGCTGAACAGTGCCAAACTGTGTTGAAGTGTGCCATGCCCTGCTGTGTTTAGCCATGCGAAAGCGTTCCAAACTGTGCCAATGAGTGCAGAGCCATGCCAAGACACATCAAGCTGTGCCAAGCCAAACCATGCCAAAGTGTGCCATAAAGTGCCTAGCTGTGCTGAACAGTGCCAAACTGTGTTGAAGTGTGCCATGCCCTGCTGTGTTTAGCCATGTCAAAGCGTGCCAATCTGTGCCAAACTGTGCTGAGCCATGTCAAAACATGCCAAGGTGTGCCAAGCCAAACCATGGCAAGTGGTGCCATGTATTGGTGATCTGTGCTGATGCGTGCCAAACTGTGCTGAAGTGTGCCAAGCCCTGCCGTGTTTAGCCATGCCAAAGCATGCCAAACTGTGCCAAATAGTGCTGAGCCATACCAAGACACGCCAAGGTGTGCCAAGCCAAAGCATGCCAAGTGGTGCCAAGTAGTGCTGAGCTGTGATGAGCCATGCCAAACTGTGCTGAAGTGTGCCGAGCCCTGCTGTGTATAGCCATGCCAAAGCGTGCCAAACTGTGCCAAACTGTGCTGAGCCATGCCAAGACACGCCAAGCTGTGCCAAGCCAAACCATGCCAAGTGATGCCATGTATTGGTGATCTGTGCTGATGCGTGCCAAACTGTGCTGAAGTGTGCCAAGCCCTGCTGTGTTTAACCATGCCAAAGCGTGCCAATCTGTGCCAAATACTTCTGATCCATGCCAAGACACGCCAAGCTGTGCCAAGCCAAAACATGCCAAGTGGTGACCTGTAGTGCTGAGCTGTGCTGAACCGTGCCAAACTGTGCTGAAGTGTGCCAAGCCCTGCCTTGTTAAGTCATGCCAAAGTGTGTTAAACTGGGCCAAACTGTGCTGAGCCATGCCAAGACACGCCAAGCTGTGCCAAGCCAGACCATGCCAAGTGGTGACCTGTAGTGCTGAGATGCGGTGAGGAGTGAGAAACTGTGCTGAAGTGTGGTAAGCCCTGCCGTGTTTAGCCATGCCAAAGCGTTCCAAACTGTGCCAAACAGTGCTGAGCAATGCCAAGGCAAGCCAAGCTGTGCCAAGAGAAACCTTGCCAAGTGATGCAATGTATTGGTGAGCTGTGTTGAGGCGTGCCAAACTGTGCTGAAGTGTGCCAAGCCCTGCTGTGTTTAGCCATGCCAAAGCATGCCAAACTGTGCCAAACTGTGCTGAGCCATGTCAAAACACGCCAAGCTTTGACAAGCCAAACCACGCCAAGTGGTGACCTGTAGTGCTGAGCTGTGCTGAAACGTGACAAACTGTGCTGAAGTGTGCCAAGCCCTGCCTTGTTGAGCCATGGCAATGCGTGCCAAACTGTGCCAAATGGTGCTGAGCCATGCCAAGACAGGCCAATCTGTGCCAAGCCAAGCTACGCCAAGTGGTGCCATGTAGAGCTGAGGTTTGCTGTGCCGTGCCAAACTGTGCTGAAGAGAGGTAAGCCCTGCATAGATTATCCACACCAAAGCGTGAGAAACTGCGTCAAATAGTGCTGAGCCATGAAAGGACATGCCAAGCTGTGCCAAGCCAAAGCATGCCAAGTGATGCCACGTATTTGTGCGCTGTGCTGAGGCGTGCCAAACTGTGCTGAAGTGTGCTTAGCACTGCTGTGTTTAGCCATGCCAAAGCGTGCCAAACAGTGCAACATACTGCTGAGCCATGCCAAGACATGCCAAGCTGTGCCAAGCCAAACCATGCCAAAGCGTGCCATATAGTGCCTAGCTGTGCTGAGGCGTGCCAAACTGTGCTGAAGTGTGCCAAGCCCTGCTGTGTTTAGCCATGCCAAAGCGTGCCAAAATGTGCCAAATAGTGCTGAGCTGTGCTGAGCCATGCCAAGACACGCCAAGCTGTGCCAAGTCAAACAATGCCAAATGGTGCCACATAACATGTTCTAAGATGTGCTGAACCGTGCCAAACTATGCTGAAGTGTGCCAAGCCCTGCCGTGTATTGCCATTGCAAAGTGAGCTAAACTGTGCCAAACTGACCTGAGCCATGCCAAGAAACGCCAAGCTGTGCCAAGCCAAACCATGCCAAGTGGTGCCACATACAATTTTCGGAGCTGTGCTGAACCGTGCCAAACAGTGCTGAAGTGTGCCAAGCCCTGCCGTGTTTAACCATGCCAAAGCGTGCAAAACTGTGCCAAATAGTGCTGAGCTGTGCTGAGCCATGCCAAGACACGCCAAGCTGTGTCAAGCCAAAACATGCCAAGTGATGCCATGTATTGGTGAGCTGTGCTGAACCGTGCCAAACTGTGCTGAAGTGTGGTAAGCCCTGCCGTGTTTAGCCATGCCAAAGCGTGCCAAACTGTGCCAAACAGTGCTGAGCAATGCCAAGACACGCCAAGCTGTGCCAAGCCAAAACATGCCAAGTGGTGACCTGTAGTGCTGAGCTGTGCTGAACCGTGACAAACTGTGCTGAAGTGTGCCAAGCCCTGCCTTGTTGAGCCATGGCAATGCGTGCCAAACTGTGCCAAATGGTGCTGAGCCATGCCAAGACAGGCCAATATGTGCCAAGCCAAGCTACGCCAAGTGGTGCCATGTAGAGCTGAGGTTTGCTGTGCCGTGCCAAACTGTGCTGAAGAGAGGCAAGCCCTGCATAGATTATCCACACCAAAGCGTGAGAAACTGCGTCAAATAGTGCTGAGCCATGAAAGGACATGCCAAGCATGGAAGTGCTAGTGCTAGTGCCTAGCTGTGCTGAGGAGAGACAAACTGTGCTGAAGTGTCAGAAGCTGTGCCGTGTTTATTCATGCCAAAGTTTGCCAAACTATTCCAATCTGTGCTGAACCATGCCAAGACATGCCAAGCTGTGCCAAGCCAAACCGTGCCAAGTGGTGCCATGTAGTGTTGAGCTGTGCTGAACCGTGCCAAACTGTGCTGAAGTGTGCCATGCCCTGCTGTGTTTAGCCATGCCAAAGCGTGCCAAACTGTGCCAAACTGTGCTGAGCCATGCCAAGACATTCCAAGCTGTGCCAAGCTAAACCATGCCAAGTGGTGCAGTGTCTTGCCTAGCTGCGCTGAACCGTGCCAAACTGTGCTGAAGTGTGCCAAGCCCTGCCTTGTTGAGCCATGCCAAAGCATGCCAAACTGTGCCACACAGAGCTGAGCCATGCCAAGACAAGCCAAGCTGTGCCAAGCCAAACCATGCCAAGTGGCGCCTTACAGTGCTGAGGTTTGCTGAGCTGTGCCATACTGTGCTGAAAAGAGGCAAGCCCTACAGAGTTTATCCATGCAAAAGCGTGCCAAACTGTGCCAAACTGTGCTGAGCCATGCCAAGACATGCCAAGCTCTGCCAAGCCAAACCATGCCAAGTGGTGCCATGTCTTGTCTAGCTGTGCTAAACTGTGCTAAACTGTGGTGAAGTTTGCCAAGCCCTGCTGTGTTTAGCCATGCCAAAGCTTGCCAAACTGTGCTGAACTGTGCTGAGACATGCCAAGACATGCCAAGCTGTGCCAAGCCAAACCATGGCATGTGGTGCCTTGTAGTGCCAAGCTGTGCTGAACAGTGCCAAACTGTGGTGAAGTTTGCCAAGCCCTGCTGTGTTTAGCCATGCCAAAGCGTTCCAAACTGTGCCAATGAGTGCAGAGCCATGCCAAGACACATCAAGCTGTGCCAAGCCAAACCATGCCAAAGTGTGCCATAAAGTGCCTAGCTGTGCTGAACAGTGCCAAACTGTGTTGAAGTGTGCCATGCCCTGCTGTGTTTAGCCATGTCAAAGCGTGCCAATCTGTGCCAAACTGTGCTGAGCCATGTCAAAACATGCCAAGGTGTGCCAAGCCAAACCATGGCAAGTGGTGCCATGTAGTGCCTAGCTGTGCTGAAGAGAGAAAAACTGTGCTGAAGTATCAGAAGCTGTGCCGTGTTTATTCTTGCCAAAGTGTGCCAAACTGTGCCAATCTGTCCTGAGCCATGCCAAGACATACCAAGCTGTGCCATGCCAAGCCATGCCAAGTGCTGCCTTTTAGTTCCTAGCTGTGCTGAACAGTGCCAAATTGTGCTGAAGTGTGCCAAGCCCTGCCGTGTTTAGCCATGCCAAAGCGTGCCAAACTGAGCCAAATAGTGCTGAGCCATGCCATGACACGCCAAGCGGTGCCAAGCCAAACCATGCAAAGTGGTGCCATGTAGTGCTGAGCTGCGATGATCCGTGCCAAACTGTGCTGAAGTGTGCCGAGCCCTGCTGTGTATAGTTATGGCAAAGCGTGCCAAACTGTGCCAAACTGTGCTGAGCCATGCCAAGACATGCCAAGGTGTGCCAAGCCAAAACATGCTAAATCGTGCCATACAGTGCCTAGCTGTGTTGAACCGTGCGAAACTGTGCTGAAGTGTGCCAAGCCCTGCCTTGTTGAGCCATGGCAATGCGTGCCAAACTGTGCCAAATGGTGCTGAGCCATGCCAAGACAGGCCAATCTGTGCCAAGCCAAGCTACGCCAAGTGGTGCCATGTAGAGCTGAGGTTTGCTGTGCCGTGCCAAACTGTGCTGAAGAGAGGTAAGCCCTGCATAGATTATCCACACCAAAGCGTGAGAAACTGCGTCAAATAGTGCTGAGCCATGAAAGGACATGCCAAGCTGTGCCAAGCCAAAGCATGCGAAGTGATGCCACGTATTTGTGCGCTGTGCTGAGGCGTGCCAAACTGTGCTGAAGTGTGCTTAGCACTGCTGTGTTTAGCCATGCCAAAGCGTGCCAAACAGTGCAACATACTGCTGAGCCATGCCAAGACATGCCAAGCTGTGCCAAGCCAAACCATGCCAAAGCGTGCCATATAGTGCCTAGCTGTGCTGAGGCGTGCCAAACTGTGCTGAAGTGTGCCAAGCCCTGCTGTGTTTAGCCATGCCAAAGCGTGCCAAAATGTGCCAAAGAGTGCTGAGCTGTGCTGAGCCATGCCAAGACACGCCAAGCTGTGCCAAGTCAAACAATGCCAAATGGTGCCACATAACATGTTCTAAGATGTGCTGAACCGTGCCAAACTGTGCTGAAGTGTGCCAAGCCCTGCCGTGTATTGCCATTGCAAAGTGAGCTAAACTGTGCCAAACTGACCTGAGCCATGCCAAGAAACGCCAAGCTGTGCCAAGCCAAACCATGCCAAGTGGTGCCACATACCATTTTCGGAGCTGTGCTGAACCGTGCCAAACTGTGCTGAAGTGTGCTAAGCCCTGCCGTGTTTAACCATGCCAAAGCGTACCAAACTGTGCCAAATAGTGCTGAGCTGTGCTGAGCCATGCCAAGACACGCCAAGCTGTGTCAAGCCAAAACATGCCAAGTGATGCCATGTATTGGTGAGCTGTGCTGAACCGTGCCAAACTGTGCTGAAGTGTGGTAAGCCCTGCTGTGTTTAGCCATGCCAAAGCGTGCCAAACTGTGCCAAACAGTGCTGAGCAATGCCAAGACACGCCAAGCTGTGCCAAGCCAAACCATGCCAAGTGGTGCAATGTCTTGCCTAGCTGTGCTGAACCGTGCCAAACTGTGCTGAAGTGTGCCCTTCCCTGGTGTGTTTAGCCATGCCAAAGCGTTCCAAACTGTGCCAAACTGTGCTGAGCCATGTCAAAACACGCCAAGCTGTGACAAGCCAAACCACGCCAAGTGGTGCCATGTAGTGCCTAGCTGTGCTGAACCGTGCCAAACTGTGCTGAAGTGTGCCAAGCCCTGCCTTGATAAGCCATGCCAAAGTGTGCCAAACTGTGCCAAACTGTACTGAGCCATGCCAAGACACGCCAAGCTGTGCCAAGCCAAAACATGCCAAGTGGTGACCTGTAGTGCTGAGCTGTACTGAACCGTGACAAACTGTGCTGAAGTGTGCCAAGCCCTGCCTTGTTGAGCCATGGCAATGCGTGCCAAACTGTGCCAAACTGTGCTGAGCCATGCCAAGACAGGCCAATCTGTGCCAAGCCAAACCATGCCAAGTGGTGCCATGTAGAGCTGAGGTTTGCTGTGCCGTGCCAAACTGTGCTGAAGAGAGGTAAGCCCTGCATAGATTATCCACACCAATGCGTGAGAAACTGCGTCAAATAGTGCTGAGCCATGAAAGGACATGCCAAGCTGTGCCAAGCCAAAGCATGCCAAGTGATGCCACGTATTTGTGCGCTGTGCTGAGGCGTGCCAAACTGTGCTGAAGTGTGCTTAGCACTGCTGTGTTTAGCCATGCCAAAGCGTGCCAAACAGTGCAACATACTGCTGAGCCATGCCAAGACATGCCAAGCTGTGCCAAGCCAAACCATGCCAAAGCGTGCCATATAGTGCCTAGCTGTGCTGAGGCGTGCCAAACTGTGCTGAAGTGTGCCAAGCCCTGCTGTGTTTAGCCATGCCAAAGCGTGCCAAAATGTGCCAAATAGTGCTGAGCTGTGCTGAGCCATGCCAAGACACGCCAAGCTGTGCCAAGTCAAACAATGCCAAATGGTGCCACATAACATGTTCTAAGATGTGCTGAACCGTGCCAAACTGTGCTGAAGTGTGCCAAGCCCTGCCGTGTATTGCCATTGCAAAGTGAGCTAAACTGTGCCAAACTGACCTGAGCCATGCCAAGAAACGCGAAGCTGTGCCTAGCCAAACCATGCCAAATGGTGCCACATAACATGTTCTAAGATGTGCTGAACCGTGCCAAACTGTGCTGATGTGTGCCAAATAGTGCTGTCCTCAGTCTTGCCAAAGCATGCCAAAAAGTGCCAAATAGTTCTCAGCCATGCCAGGACACACCAAGCTGTGCCAAGCCAAACCATGCCAAGTGATGCCATGAAGTGCTGAGCTGTGCTGAACCGTGCCAAACTGTGCTGAAGTGTGCCAAGCCCTGCTGTGTTTAGCTATGCCAAAGCGTGCCAAACAGTGCAACATACTGCTGAGCCATGCCAAGACACGCCAAGCTGTGCCAAGCCAAACCATGCCAAGTGATGCCATGAAGTGCTGAGCTGTGCTGAACCGTGCCAAACTGTGCTGAAGTGTGCCATGCCCTGCTGTGTTTAGCCATGCCAAAGCGTGCCAAACTGTGCTGAGCTGTGCTGATCTATGCCAAGACATGCTACGCTGTGCCAAGCCAAACCATGCCAAAGAGTGCCATATAGTGCCCAGCTGTGCTGAACCGTGCCAAACTGTGCTGAAGTGTGCCATGCCCTGCTGTGTTTAGCCATGCCAAAGCGTGCCAAACTGTGCCAAATAGTGCTGAGCCATGCCAGGACATGCCAAGCTGTGCCAAGCCAAACCATGCCAAGTGGTGCCATATAGTGCCTAGCTGTGCTGAACAGTGCCAAACTGTGCTGAAGTGTGCCAAGCCCTGCCGTGTTTAGGCATGGCAAAGTGTGCCAAACTGTGCCAAACAGTGCTGAGCCATGCCAAGACACGCCAAGCTGTGCCAAGCCAAATCATGCCAAGTGGTGCCACATTGCATGTTATGAGCTGTGCTGAGCCATGCCAAACTGTGCTGAAGTGTGCCAAGCCCTGCCTTGTTTGCGGATGCTGAACTGTGCAAACTGTGCCAAATTGTGCTGAAACATGCAGTACTGAGCTGTGTGAAACTGTGCTGAACTGAGCCGTGATGAACCATGCGAATTGACTGAGTCAAACCGTTCTAAAGTGTTGCGCCATGCAGTACCAAATCGTGTCATGTCCTGCTGATATGTGTTGTGCCAAACCATGCCAAATCATGCTGTGCCAAGTCGAGCCATGTCAAGATGTGTGGAGGCAACACGAGCGGAACCGTGCTGTACCGTGCTGTGCTGAGCTGAGCTGAGGCATGACCTGCCAAAACGTGACGTTCTGAAGCATATGGAGCAAAGCCATGCCGAGATCGGGCAGAGCCGCGCCGGCCGCCCTCGTACCTCACCACACAGGGGCAGCACGTCCCCATGCACGGCCCGGTATGACCCGTTAGGACTCGGCGCAGACCAGTTCGGCCCGGCTCGGACCGGTTAGGCACGGCATGGCTCGGCACGGCTCGGCACGGCACGGCACGGCACGGCTCGGCACGGCTCGGCACGGCACGGCTCGGCACGGCACGGCTCGGCACGGCTCGGCACGGCACGGCACGGCACGGCACGGCACGGCTCGGCACGGCTCGGCACGGCACGGCACGGCTCGGCACGGCACGGCACGGCTCGGCACGGCACGGCACGGCTCGGCACGGCTCGGCACGGCTCGGCACGGCACGGCACGGCACGGCTCGGCACGGCTCGGCACGGCACGGCACGGCTCGGCACGGCACGGCTCGGCACGGCTCGGCACGGCTCGGCACGGCACGGCTCGGCACGGCACGGCTCGGCACGGCTCGGCACGGCACGGATCGGCACGGCACGGCTCGGCACGGCTCGGCTCGACTCGGCACGGCTCGGCACGGCTCGGCACGGAACGGCTCGGCACGGTTCGGCACGGCTCGGCACGGCACGGCACGGCACGGCCCATGTCGGCACGGATCGGCCCGGGTCGGCACGGTTCGGCCCGGCCCGCGCCACGCCCCGCCGTTTCCCGTGAGCCCCTGCGCCCGTGTGCCGGTCACTGAGGCAGGTCGGGCTGTGCGTCAGGGCTGTGCGGGCTCGGGGGCGGCAACGCGGGGCGGGGTTAAGCCATACGGTACTGTGTGAAGCCATACCCAGCAGAGCCGAGCCGTGCTGAAGCATGCCAAACTGTGCTCAGTTATGCTGAGCCAAATCATGCCCAGCTGTGTCAAGCTGTGTCAAAGTGTGTCAAATCATGCCGAGCCATGCCAAGACACGCCATGCTGTGCCAAGCCAAAACATGCCAAGTGGTGCCTCATACCATGTCCTGAGTTGTGCTGGACCATGCCAAACTGTGCTGAACTGCGCCAAGCCCTGCCGTGTTTAACCATGCCAAAGCGTGCCAAACTGTGCCAAACAGTCCGGAGCCATGCGAAGACACACCAAGCAGTGCCAAGCCAAACCATGCCAAGTGGCGCCTCATACCATTTTCGGAGCTGTGCTGAACCGTGACAAACTGTGCTGAAGTGTCAGAAGCCCTGCAGTGTTTAGCCATGCCAAAGCGGGCCAAACTGTGCCAAACCGTCCTGAGCCATGCCAAGACACGCCAAGCTGTGACAAGCCAAACCATGCCAAGTGGTGCCATGTCTTCCCTAGCTGTGCTGAACCGTGCCAAACTGTGCTGAATTGTGCCAAGCCCTGCTGTGTTTAGCCATGCCAATGCGTACCACACTATGCCAAATACTGCTGAGCCATGCCAAGACACGCCAAGCGGTGCCAAGCTAAAGCATGCCAAGTGATGCCATGTATTTGTGCGCTGTGCTGAGGCGTGCCAAAATGCGCTGAAGTGTGCCTAGCACTGCTGTGTTTAGCCATGCCAAAGCGTGCCAAACAGTGCAACATACTGCTGAGCCATGCCAAGACATGCCAAGCTGTGCCAAGCCAAACCATGCCAAGTGGTGCCATGTCTTGCCTAGCTGTGCTGAACCGTGCCAAACTGTGCTGAAGTGTGCCAAGCCCTGCTGTGTTTAGCCATGCCAAAGCGTGCCAAAATGTGCCAAATAGTGCTGAGCTGTGCTGAGCCATGCCAAGACACGCCAAGCTGTGCCAAGTCAAACAATGCCAAATGGTGCCACATAACATGTTCTAAGATGTGCTGAACCGTTCCAAACTGTGCTGAAGTGTGCCAAGCCCTGCTGTGTTTAGCCATGCCAATGCGTGCCAAAATGTGCCAAATAGTGCTGAGCCAAGCCAAGACATGCCAAGCTGTGCCAAGCCAAACCATGCCAAGTGGTCACTTGTAGTGCCTAACTGTGCTGAACAGTGCCAAACTGTGCTGAACTGTGACCAGAACTGGTGTGTTTAGCCTTGCCAAAGTGTGCCAAACTGTGCCAAATAGTGCTTAGCTGTGTTTAGCCATGCCAAGACATGCCAAGCTGTGCCAAGCCAAAGCATGCCAGGTGGTGCCACATAACATGTTCTAAGATGTGCTGAACCGTGCCAAACTGTGCTGAAGTGTGCCAAGCCCTGCTGTGTTTTGCCATGCCAAAGCGTGACAAGCTGTGCCAAACAGTGCTGAGCAATGCCAAGACACGCCAAGCTGTGCCAAGCCAAAACATGCCAAGTGGTGACCTGTAGTGCTGAGCTGTGCTGAACCGTGAAAAACTGTGCTGAAGTGTGCCAAGCCCTGCTGTGTTTAGCCATGACAATGCGTCCCAAACTGTGCCAAACAGAGCTGAGCCATGCCAAGACATGCCAAGCTGTGCCAAGCCAAACCATGCCAAGTGGTGTCATGTAGTGCTGAGCTGTGCTGAACCGTGCTAAACTGTGCTGAAGTGTGCCTATCCCTGCTGTGTTTAGCCATGCCAAAGCGTGCATAACAGTGCAACATACTGCTGAGCCATGCCAAGACACGCCAAGCTGTGCCAAGCCAAACCATGCCAAGTAGTGCCATGTAGTGCTGTGCTGCGCTGAAGAGAGACAAACTGTGGTGAAGTGTCAGAAGCTGTGCCGTGTTTATTCATGCCAAAGTGTGCCAAACTGTGCCAATCAGTCCTGAGCCATGCCAAGACATGCCAAGCTGTGCCAAGCCAAGCATGCCAAAGTGTGCCAAATAGTGCCTAGCTGTGCTGAACAGTGCCAAACTGTGCTGAAGTGTGCCAAGCCCTGCTGTGTTTAGCGATGCCAAAGCGTGCCAAACTGTGCCAAATAGTGCTGAGCCATGCCAAGACATGCTAAGCTGTGCCAAGCCAAACCATGCCAAGTGGTGCCATGTCTTGCCTAGCTGTGCTGAACCGTGCCAAACTGTGCTGAAGTGTGCCAAGCCCTGCTGTGTTTAGCCATGGCAAAGCGTGCCAAACTGTGCCAAACTGTGCTGAGCCATGCCAAGACATGCCAAGCTGTGCCAAGCCAAAACATGGCAAGTGGTGTCATGTAGTGCCTAGCTGTGCTGAGGCGTGCCAAACTGTGCTGAAGTGTGCCAAGCCCTGCTGTGTTTAGCCATGCCAAATTGTGCCAAAATGTGCCTAATAGTGCTGAGCTGTGCTGAGCCATGCCAAGACACGCCAAGCTGTGCCAAGCCAAACCATGGCAAGTGGTGCAATGTCTTTCCTAGCTGTGCTGAACCGTGCCAAACTGTGCTGAAGTGTGCCAAGCCCTGCCGTGCTAAGCCATGCCAAAGCGTGCCAAACTGTGCCAAACAGTGCTGAGCCAAGACAAGACATGCCAAGCTGTGCCAAGCCAAACCATGCCAAGTGGTGTCATGTAGTGCCTAGCTGTGCTGAACCGTTCCAAACTGCTGAAGTGTGCCAAGCCCTGCTGTGTTTAGCCATGTCAAAGCGTGCCAAACTGTGCCAAATACTGCTGAGCCATGCCAAGACACGCCAAGCTGTGCCAAGCCAAACCATGCCAAGTGGTGCCATGTAGTGCTGTGCTGTGCTGAAGAGAGACAAACTGTGCTGAAGTGTCAGAAGCTGTGCCGTGTTTATTCTTGCCAAAGTGTGCCAAACTGTGCCAATCTGTCCTGAGCCATGCCAAGACATGCCAAGCTGTGCCAAGCCAAGCCATGCCAATGTGTGCCATATAGTGCCTAACTGTGCTAAACCGTGCCAAACTGTGCTGAAGTGTGCCAAGCCCTGCCGTGTTTAGCCATGCCAAAGCATGCCAAACTGTGCCAAATAGTGCTGAGCCATACCAAGACACGCCAAGGTGTGCCAAGCCAAAGCATGCCAAGTGGTGCCAAGTAGTGCTGAGCTGTGATGAGCCGTGCCGTGCCAAACTGTGCTGAAGTGTGCCGAGCCCTGCTGTGTATAGCCATGGCAAAGCGTGCCAAACTGTGCCAAACTGTGATGAGCCATGCCAAGACATGCCAAGCTGTGCCAAGCCAAAACATGCTAAATCGTGCCATATAGTGCCTAGCCGGGTTGAACCGTGCCAATTTGTGCTGAAGTGTGCCAAGCCCTGCTGAGTTTAATCATACCAAAGCGTGCCAAACTGTGCCAAATAGTACTGAGCTGTGCTGAGCCATGCCAAGACACGCCAAGCTGTGCCAAGCCAAACCATGCCAAGTGGTGCAATGTCTTGCCTAGCTGTGCTGAACCGTGCCAAACTGTGCTGAAGTGTGTCAAGCCCTGCCGTGATAAGCCATGCCAAAGCGTGCCAAACTGTGCCAAATAGTGCTGAGCTGTGCTGAGCCAAGCCAAACCATGCCAAGTGGTGCCATGTCTTGCCTAGCTGTGCTGAACCGTGCCAAACTGTGCTGAAGTGTGCCAATCCCTGCTGTGTTTAGCCATGGCAAAGCGTGCCAAACTGTGCCAAACTGAGCTGAGCCATGCGAAGACATGTCAAGCTGTGCCAAGCCAAACCATGCAAAGTGGTGCCTTGTAGTGATTAGCTGTGCCAAACTGTGCTGAAGTGTGCCATGCCCTGCTGTGTTTAGCCATGCCAATGTGTGCAAACTGTGCCAAATACTTCTGAGCCATACCAAGACATGGCAAGCTGTGCCAAGCCAAACCATGCCAAAGAGTGCCATATAGTGCCCAGCTGTGCTGAACCGTGCCAAACTGTGCTGAAGTGTGCCATGCCCTGCTGTGTTTAGCCATGACAAAGCGTGCCAAACTGTGCCAAATAGTGCTGAGCCATGCCAGGACATGCCAAGCTGTGCCAAGCCAAGCCATGCCAAGTGGTGCCATATAGTGCTTAGCTGTGCTGAACCATGCCAAACTGTGCTGAAGTGTGCCAAGCCCTGCTGTGTTTAGCCATGCCAATGCGTGCCAAACTGTGCCAAACAGTGCTGAGCCATGCCAAGACACGCCAAGCTGTGACAAGCCAAACCATGCCAAGTGGTGCCATGTCTTCCCTAGCTGTGCTGAACCGTGCCAAACTGTGCTGAAGTGTGCCAAGCCCTACTGTGTTTAGCCATGCCAATGCGTGCCATACTATGCCAAATACTGCTGAGCCATGCCAAGGCACGCCAAGCGGAGCCAAGCTAAAGCATGCTAAGTGATGCCATGTATTTGTGCGCTGTGCTGAACCGTGCCAAACTGTGCTGAAGTGTGCCTAGCACTGCTGTGTTTAGCCATGCCAAAGCGTGCCAAACTGTGCCAAATAGTGCTGTGCCATGCGAAGACATGTCAAGCTGTGCCAAGCCAAACCATGCCAAGTGGTGCCATGTCTTGCCTAGCTGTGCTGAACCGTGCCAAACTGTGCTGAAGTGTGCCAAGCCCTGCTGTGTTTAGCCATGCCAAAGCGTGCCAAACTGTGCCAAAGAGTGCTGAGCTGTGCTGAGCCATGCCAAGACACGCCAAGCTGTGCCAAATCAAACAATGCCAAATGGTGCCACATAACATGTTCTAAGATGTGCTGAACCGTTCCAAACTGTGCTGAAGTGTGCCAAGCCCTGCTGTGTTTAGCCATGCCAAAGCGTGCCAAGCTGTGCCAAACAGTGCTGAGCCATGCCAAGACACGCCTAGCTTTGCCAAGCCAAAACATGCTAAATCGTGCCATATAGTGCCTAGCTGTGTTGAACCGTGCCAATTTGTGCTGAATTGTGCCAAGCCCTGCTGTGTTTAACCATGCCAAAGCGTGCCAAACTGTGCCAAATAGTGCTGAGCTGTGCTGAGCCATGGCAAGACACGCCAAGATGTGCCAAGCTAAACCATGCCAAGTGGTGCAATGTCTTGCCTAGCTGTGCTGAACCGTGCCAAACTGTGCTGAAGTGTGCCAAGCCCTGCTGTGTTTAGCCATGCCAAAACGTGCCAAACTGTGCCAAAGAGTGCTGAGCTGTGCTGAGCCATGCCAAGACACGCCAAGCTGTGCCAAGTCAAACAATGCCAAGTAGTGCCATGTAGTGCTGTGCTGCGCTGAAGAGAGACAAACTGTGCTGAAGTGTCAGAAGCTGTGCCGTGTTTATTCATGCCAAAGTGTGCCAAACTGTGCCAATCAGTCCTGAGCCATGCCAAGACATGCCAAGCTGTGCCAAGACAAGCCATGCCAAAGTGTGCCAAATAGTGCCTAGCTGTGCTAAACCGTGCCAAACTGTGCTGAAGTGTGCCAAGCCCTGCTGTGTTTAGGGATGCCAAAGCGTGCCAAACTGTGCCAAATAGTGCAGAGCCAAGCCAAGACATGCCAAGCTGTGCCAAGCCAAACCATGCCAAGTGGTGCCATGTCTTGCCTAGCTGTGCTGAACCGTGCCAAACTGTGCTGAAGTGTGCCAAGCCCTGCTGTGTTTAGCCATGGCAAAGCGTGCCAAACTGTGCCAAACTGTGATGAGCCATGCCAAGACATGCCAAGCTGTGCCAAGCCAAAACATGCTAAATCGTGCCATTTAGTGCCTAGCTGTGTTGAACCGTGCCAATTTGTGCTGAATTATGCCAAGCCCTGCTGTGTTTAACCATGCCAAAGCGTGCCAAACTGTGCCAAATAGTGCTGAGCTGTGCTGAGCCATGGCAAGACACGCCAAGATGTGCCAAGCCAAAGCATGCCAAGTGGTGCAATGTCTTGCCTAGCTGTGCTGAACAGAGCCAAACTGTGCTGAAGTGTGCCAAGCCCTGCTGTGCTTAGCCATGCCAATGCGTGCCAAACAGTGCCAAACAGAGCTGAGCCATGCCAAGACATGCCAAGCTGTGCCAAGCCAAGCCATGCCAAAGTGTGCCATATAGTGCCTAGCTGTTCTAAACCGAGCCAAAATGCGCTGAAGTGTGCCAAGCCCTGCTGTGTTTAGCCATGCCAAAGCGTGCCAAACTGTGCCAAATAGTGCTGAGCTGTGCTGAGCCATGCCAAGACACGCCTAGCTGTGCCAGGCCAAACCATGCCAAGTGGTGCAATGTCTTGCCTAGCTGTGCTGAACCGTGCCAAACTGTGCTGAAGTGTGCCTATCCCTGCTGTGTATAGCCATGGCAAAGCGTGCCAAACTGTGCCAAACTGTGATGAGCCATGCCAAGACATGCCAAGCTGTGCCGAGCCAAAACATGCTAAATCGTGCCATTTAGTGCCTAGCTGTGTTGAACCGTGCCTATTTGTGCTGAATTGTGCCAAGCCCTGCTGTGTTTAACCATGCCAAAGCGTGCCAAACTGTGCCAAATAGTGCTGAGTTGTGCTGAGCCATGGCAAGACACGCCTAGCTGTGCCAAGCTAAACCATGCCAAGTGGTGCAATGTCTTGCCTAGCTGTGCTGAACCGTGCCACAATGTGCTGAAGTGTGCCAAGCCCTGCTGTGTTTAGCCATGACAATGCGTGCCAAACTGTGCCAAACAGAGCTGAGCCATGCCAAGACATGCCAAGCTGTGCCAAGCCAAGCCATGCCAAAGTGTGCCATATAGTGCCTAGCTGTTCTAAACCGTGCAAAACTGTGCTGAAGTGTGCCTATCCCTGCTGTGTTTAGCCATGGAAAAGCGTGCCAAACTGTGCCAAATAGTGCTGAGCTGTGCTGAGCCATGCCAAGACACGCTTAGCTGTGCCAGGCCAAACCATGCCAAGTGGTGCAATGTCTTGCCTAGCTGTGCTGAACCGTGCCAAACTGTGCTGAAGTGTGCCAAGCCCTGCAGTGTTTAGCCATGGCAAAGCGTGCCAAACTGTGCCAAACTGTGATGAGCCAATCCAAGACATGCCAAGCTGTGCCAAGCCAAACCATGCCAAGTGGTGCCATGTCTTCAATATCTGTGTTGAACCGTGCCAATTTGTGCTGAATTGTGCCAAGCCCTGCTGAGTTTAGCCATGCCAATGCGTGCCAAACTGTGCCAAACTGTGATGAGCCAAGCCAAGACATGCCAAGTTGTGCCAAGCCAAAACATGCTAAATCGTGCCATATAGTGCCTAGCTGTGCTGAACCGTGCCAAACTGTGCTGAAGTGTGCCAAGCCCTGCTGTGTTTAGCCATGGCAAAGCGTGCCAAACTATGTCAAATAGTGCTAAGCTGTGTTTAGGCATGCCAAGACATGCCAAGCTGTGCCAAGCCAAACCATGCCAAGTGGTGTCATGTAGTGCTGAGCTGTGCTGAACCGTGCCAAACTGTGCTGAAGTGTGCCTATCCCTGCTGTGTATAGCCATGGCAAAGCGTGCCAAACTGTGCCAAACTGTGATGAGCCATGCCAAGACATGCCAAGCTGTGCCAAGCAAAAACATGCCAAGTGGTGCCATGTCTTGCCTAGCTGTGCTGAACCGTGCCAAACTGTGCTGAAGTGTGCCAAGCCCTGCTGTGTTTATCCATGCCAAATTGTGCCAAACTGTGCCAAGTAGTGCTGAGCTGTGCTGAGCCATGCCAAGACACGCCAAGCTGTGCCAAGCCAAACCATGCCAAGTGGTGCAATGTCTTGCCTAGCTGTGCTGAACCGTGAAAAACTGTGCTGAAGTGTGCCAAGCCCTGCTGTGTATAGCCATGGCAAGGCGTGCCAAGCTGTGCCAAACTGTGATGAGCCATGCCAAGACATGCCAAGCTGTGCCGAGCCAAAACATGCTAAATCGTGCCATATAGTGCCTAGCTGTGTTGAACCGTGCCAATTTGTGCTGAATTGTGCCAAGCCCTGCTGTGTTTAGCCATGCCAAGGCGTGCCAAACTGTGCCAAGTAGTGCTGAGCTGTGCTGAGCCATGCCAAGACACGCCTAGCTGTGCCAAGTCAAACCATGCCAAGTGGTGCAATGTCTTGCCTAGCTGTGCTGAACCGTGCCAAACTGTGCTGAAGTGTGCCAAGCCCTGCTGTGTTTAGCCATGACAATGCGTCCCAAACTGTGCCAAACAGAGCTGAGCCATGCCAAGACATGGCAAGCTGTGCCAAGCCAAACGATGCCATGTGGTGCCTTTTAGTGCCTAGCTGTGCTGAACCGTGCCAAACTGTGCTGAAGTGTGCCAAACCCTGCTGTGTTTAGCGATGCCAAAGCGTACCAAACTGTGCCAAATAGTGCTGAGCCAAGCCAAGACATGCCAAGCTGTGCCAAGCCAAACCATGCCAAGTGGTGCCATGTCTTGCCTAGCTGTGCTGAACCGTGCCAAACTGTGCTGAAGTGTGCCAAGCCCTGCTGTGTTTAGCCATGGCAAAGCGTGCCAAACTGTGCCAAACTGTGATGAGACATGCCAAGGCATGCCAAGCTGTGCCAAGCCAAAACATGCTAAATCGTCCCATTTAGTGCCTAGCTGTGTTGAACCGTGCCAATTTGTGCTGAATTGTGCCAAGCCCTGCTGTGTTTAACCATGCCAAAGCGTGCCAAACTGTGCCAAATAGTGCTGAGCTGTGCTGAGCCATGGCAAGACACGCCAAGATGTGCCAAGCTAAACCATGCCAAGTGGTGCAATGTCTTGCCTAGCTGTGCTGAACCGTGCCAAACTGTGCTGAAGTGTGCCAAGCCCTGCTGTGTTTAGCCATGACAATGCGTGCCAAACAGTGCCAAACAGAGCTGAGCCATGCCAAGACATGCCAAGCTGTGCCAAGCCAAGCCATGCCAAAGTGTGCCAAATAGTGCCTAGCTGTGCTAAACCGTGCCAAACTGTGCTGAAGTGTGCCTATCCCTGCTGTGTTTAGCCATGGAAAAGCGTGCCAAACTGTGCCAAATAGTGCTGAGCCAAGCCAAGACATGGCAAGCTGTGCCAAGCCAAACCATGCCAAGTGGTGCCATATAGTGCCAAGCTGTGCTGAACCGTGCCAAACTGTGCTGAAGTGTGCCAAGCCCTGCTGTGTATAGCCATGGCAAAGCGTGCCAAACTGTGCCAAACTGTGATGAGCCATGCCAAGACATGCCAAGCTATGCCTAGCCAAAACATGCTATATCGTGCCATTTAGTGCCTAGCTGTGTTGAACCGTGCCAATTTGTGCTGAATTGTGCCACGCCCTGCTGTGTTTAACCATGCCAAAGCGTGCCAAACTGTGCCAAATAGTGCTGAGCTGTGCTGAGCCATGGCAAGACACGCCAAGATGTGCCAAGCTAAACCATGCCAAGTGGTGCAATGTCTTGCCTTGCTGTGCTGAACAGTGCCAAACTGTGCTGAAGTGTGCCAAGCCCTGCTGTGTTTAGCCATGACCATGCGTGCCAAACTGTGCCTAACAGAGCTGAGCCCTGCCAAGACATGCCAAGCTGTGCCAAGCCAAGCCATGCCAAGTGGTGTCATGTAGTGCCTAGCTGTGCTGAACCGTGCCAAAATGCGCTGAAGTGTGCCAAGCCCTGCTGTGTTTAGCCAAGCCAAAGCGTGCCAAACTGTGCCAAATAGTGCTGAGCTGTGTATATCCATGCCGTGACACGCCAATCTGTGCCAAGCCAAAACATGCCATGTGGTGTCATGTAGTGCCTAGCCAAACTGTGCTGAACCGTGAAAAACTGTGCTGAAGTGTGCCAAGCCCTGCTGTGTATAGCCATGTCAAAGCGTGCCAAACTGTGCCAAACAGTGATGAACCATGTCAAAACATGCCATGCTGTGCCAAGCCAAAACATGCTAAATCGTGCCACATAGTGCCTAGCTGTGTTGAACCGTGCCAATTTGTGCTGAATTGTGCCAAGCCCTGCTGAGTTTATCCATGCCAAAGCGTGCCAAACTGTGCCAAAGAGTGCTGAGCTGTGCTGAGCCATACCAAGACACGCCTAGCTGTGCCAAGCCACACCATGCCAAGTGGTGCCTTTTAGTGCCTTGCTGTGCTGAACAGTGCCAAACTGTGCTGAAGTGTGCCAAGCCCTGCTGTGTTTAGCCATGTCAATGCGTGCCAAACTGTGCCAAACTTTGCTGAGCCATGTCAAAACATGCCAAGATGTGCCAAGCCAAACCATGGCAAGTGGTGTCATGTAGTGCTGAGCTGTGCTGAACCGTGCCAAACTGTACTGATGTGTGCCTATCCCTGCTGTGTTTAGCCATGGAAAAGCGTGCCAAACTGTGCCAAATAGTGCTGAGCCATGCCAAGACATGCCAAGCTGTGCCAAGCCAAACCATGACAAGTGGTGCCATGTAGTGCTGAGCTGTGATGAGCCGTGCCAAAATGTGCTGAAGTGTGCCGAGCCCTGCTGTGTTTAGCCATGACAATGCGTGCCAAACTGTGCCAAACAGAGCTGAGCCATGCCAAGACATGCCAAGCTGTGCCAAGCCAAGCCATGCCTAGTGGTGCCTTTTAGTGCCTAGCTGTGCTGAACAGTGCCAAACTGTGGTGAAGTGTGCCAAACCCTGCTGTGTTTAGCGATGCCAAACTGTGCCAAATAGTGCTGAGCTGTGCTGAGCCAGCCCAGACACGACTAGCTGTGCCAAGCCAAACCATGCCAAGTGGTGCCATGTCTTGCCTAGCTGTGCTGAACCGTGCCAAAATGTGCTGAAGTGTGCCAAGCCCTGCTGTGTTTAGCCATGCCAAATTGTGCCAAACTGTGCCAAGTAGTGCTGAGCTGTGCTGAGCCATGCCAAGACACGCCAAGCTGTGCCAAGCCAAACCATGCCAAGTGGTGCAATGTCTTCCCTATCTGTGTTGAACCGTGCCAAACTGTGCTGAAGTGTGCCAAGGCCTGCTGTGTTTAGCCATGCCAAGGCGTGGCAAACTGTGCCAATGAGTGCAGAGTCATGCCAAGACACGCCAAGCTGTGCCAAGCCAAACCATGCCAAGTGGTGCCATGTCTTCCCTATCTGTGTTGAACCGTGCCAAACTGTGCTGAAGTGTGCCAAGGCCTGCTGTGTTTAGCCATGCCAAGGCGTGGCAAACTGTGCCAATGAGTGCAGAGTCATGCCAAGACACGCCAAGCTGTGCCAAGCCAAACCATGCCAAAGTGTGCCATAAAGTGCCTAGCTGTGCTGAACCGTGCCAAACTGTGCTGAAGTGTGCCAAGCCCTGCTGTGTTTAGCCATGTCAAAGCGTGCCAAACTGTGCCAAATACTGCTGAGCCATGCCAAGACACGCCAAGCTGTGCCAAGCCAAACCATGCCAAGTGGTGCCATGTAGTGCTGTGCTGTGCTGAAGAGAGACAAACTGTACTGAAGTGTCAGAAGCTGTGCCGTGTTTATTCTTGCCAAAGTGTGCCAAACTGTGCCAATCTGTCCGGAGCCATGCCAAGACATGCCAAGCTGTGCCAAGCCAAGCCATGCCAATGTGTGCCATATAGTGCCTAGCTGTGCTAAACCGTGCCAAACTGTGCTGAAGTGTGCCAAGCCCTGCCGTGTTTAGCCATGCCAAAGCATGCCAAACTGTGCCAAATAGTGCTGAGCCATACCAAGACACGCCAAGGTGTGCCAAGCCAAAGCATGCCAAGTGGTGCCAAGTAGTGCTGAGCTGTGATGAGCCGTGCCGTGCCAAACTGTGCTGAAGTGTGCCGAGCCCTGCTGTGTTTAGCCATGACAATGCGTGCCAAACTGTGCCAAACAGAGCTGAGCCATGCCAAGACATGCCAAGCTGTGCCAAGCCAAGCCATGCCTAGTGGTGCCTTTTAGTGCCTAGCTGTGCTGAACAGTGCCAAACTGTGGTGAAGTGTGCCAAACCCTGCTGTGTTTAGCGATGCCAAACTGTGCCAAATAGTGCTGAGCTGTGCTGAGCCAGCCCAGACACGACTAGCTGTGCCAAGCCAAACCATGCCAAGTGGTGCCATGTCTTGCCTAGCTGTGCTGAACCGTGCCAAAATGTGCTGAAGTGTGCCAAGCCCTGCTGTGTTTAGCCATGCCAAATTGTGCCAAACTGTGCCAAGTAGTGCTGAGCTGTGCTGAGCCATGCCAAGACACGCCAAGCTGTGCCAAGCCAAACCATGCCAAGTGGTGCAATGTCTTCCCTATCTGTGTTGAACCGTGCCAAACTGTGCTGAAGTGTGCCAAGGCCTGCTGTGTTTAGCCATGCCAAGGCGTGGCAAACTGTGCCAATGAGTGCAGAGTCATGCCAAGACACGCCAAGCTGTGCCAAGCCAAACCATGCCAAGTGGTGCCATGTCTTCCCTATCTGTGTTGAACCGTGCCAAACTGTGCTGAAGTGTGCCAAGGCCTGCTGTGTTTAGCCATGCCAAGGCGTGGCAAACTGTGCCAATGAGTGCAGAGTCATGCCAAGACACGCCAAGCTGTGCCAAGCCAAACCATGCCAAAGTGTGCCATAAAGTGCCTAGCTGTGCTGAACCGTGCCAAACTGTGCTGAAGTGTGCCAAGCCCTGCTGTGTTTAGCCATGTCAAAGCGTGCCAAACTGTGCCAAATACTGCTGAGCCATGCCAAGACACGCCAAGCTGTGCCAAGCCAAACCATGCCAAGTGGTGCCATGTAGTGCTGTGCTGTGCTGAAGAGAGACAAACTGTACTGAAGTGTCAGAAGCTGTGCCGTGTTTATTCTTGCCAAAGTGTGCCAAACTGTGCCAATCTGTCCGGAGCCATGCCAAGACATGCCAAGCTGTGCCAAGCCAAGCCATGCCAATGTGTGCCATATAGTGCCTAGCTGTGCTAAACCGTGCCAAACTGTGCTGAAGTGTGCCAAGCCCTGCCGTGTTTAGCCATGCCAAAGCATGCCAAACTGTGCCAAATAGTGCTGAGCCATACCAAGACACGCCAAGGTGTGCCAAGCCAAAGCATGCCAAGTGGTGCCAAGTAGTGCTGAGCTGTGATGAGCCGTGCCGTGCCAAACTGTGCTGAAGTGTGCCGAGCCCTGCTGTGTATAGCCATGGCAAAGCGTGCCAAACTGTGCCAAACTGTGATGAGCCATGCCAAGACATGCCAAGCTGTGCCAAGCCAAAACATGCTAAATCGTGCCATATAGTGCCTAGCTGTGTTGAACCGTGCCAATTTGTGCTGAATTGTGCCAAGCCCTGCTGTGTTTAATCATGCCAAAGCGTGCCAAACTGTGCCAAATAGTACTGATCTGTGCTGAGCCATGCCAAGACACGCCAAGCTGTGCCAAGCCAAACCATGCCAAGTGGTGTCATGTAGTGCTGAGCTGTGCTGAACCGTGCCAAACTGTGCTGAAGTGTGTCAAGCCCTGCCGTGTTAAGCCATGCCAAAGCGTGCCAAACTGTGCCAAATAGTGCTGAGCTGTGCTGAGCCAAGCCAAGCCATGCCAAAGTGGTGCCATGTAGTGCCTAGCTGTGCTGAACCGTGCCAAACTGTGCTGAAGTGTGCTAAGCCCTGCCGTGTTTAGCCATGGCAAAGCGTGCCAAACTGTGCCAAACAGAGCTGAGCCATGCGAAGACATGTCAAGCTGTGCCAAGCCAAACCATGCAAAGTGGTGCCTTGTAGTGATTAGCTGTGCCAAACTGTGCTGAAGTGTGCCAAGCCCTGCTGTGTTTAGCCATGCCAAAGTGTGCCAAAGTGTGCCAAACTGTGCTGAGCTGTGCTGATCTATGCCAAGACATGCTACGCTGTGCCAAGCCAAACCATGCCAAAGAGTGCCATATAGTGCCCAGCTGTGCTGAACCGTGCCAAACTGTGCTGAAGTGTGCCATGCCCTGCTGTGTTTAGCCATGCCAAAGCGTGCCAAACTGTGCCAAATAGTGCTGAGCCATGCCAGGACATGCCAAGCTGTGCCAAGCCAAACCATGCCAAGTGGTGCCATATAGTGCCTAGCTGTGCTGAACAGTGCCAAACTGTGCTGAAGTGTGCCAAGCCCTGCCGTGTTTAGGCATGGCAAAGTGTGCCAAACTGTGCCAAACAGTGCTGAGCCATGCCAAGACACGCCAAGCTGTGCCAAGCCAAATCATGCCAAGTGGTGCCACATTGCATGTTATGAGCTGTGCTGAGCCATGCCAAACTGTGCTGAAGTGTGCCAAGCCCTGCCTTGTTTGCGGATGCTGAACTGTGCAAACTGTGCCAAATTGTGCTGAAACATGCAGTACTGAGCTGTGTGAAACTGTGCTGAACTGAGCCGTGATGAACCATGCGAATTGACTGAGTCAAACCGTTCTAAAGTGTTGCGCCATGCAGTACCAAATCGTGTCATGTCCTGCTGATATGTGTTGTGCCAAACCATGCCAAATCATGCTGTGCCAAGTCGAGCCATGTCAAGATGTGTGGAGGCAACACGAGCGGAACCGTGCTGTACCGTGCTGTGCTGAGCTGAGCTGAGGCATGACCTGCCAAAACGTGACGTTCTGAAGCATATGGAGCAAAGCCATGCCGAGATCGGGCAGAGCCGCGCCGGCCGCCCTCGTACCTCACCACACAGGGGCAGCACGTCCCCATGCACGGCCCGGTATGACCCGTTAGGACTCGGCGCAGACCAGTTCGGCCCGGCTCGGACCGGTTAGGCACGGCATGGCTCGGCACGGCTCGGCACGGCACGGCACGGCACGGCTCGGCACGGCTCGGCACGGCACGGCTCGGCACGGCACGGCTCGGCACGGCTCGGCACGGCACGGCACGGCACGGCACGGCTCGGCTCG
Source organism: Callipepla californica brunnescens (assembly GCA_023055505.1). NCBI lineage: Eukaryota > Metazoa > Chordata > Aves > Galliformes > Odontophoridae > Callipepla > Callipepla californica. Next base: position 10,481,956 of record JALIRH010000014.1, read on the forward strand.
GCACGGCTCGGCACGGCACGGCTCGGCACGGCTCGGCACGGCTCGGCACGGCACGGCTCGGCACGGCTCGGCACGGCACGGCACGGCACGGCTCGGCACGGCTCGGCACGGCTCGGCACGGCACGGCTCGGCACGGCTCGGCACGGCACGGCACGGCACGGCTCGGCACGGCTCGGCACGGCACGGCACGGCTCGGCACGGCTCGGCACGGCACGGCTCGGCACGGCACGGCACGGCTCGGCACGGCTCGGCACGGCTCGGCACGGCACGGCACGGCACGGCTCGGCACGGCTCGGCACGGCACGGCACGGCACGGCACGGCTCGGCACGGCTCGGCACGGCACGGCACGGCACGGCTCGGCACGGCACGGCTCGGCACGGCTCGGCACGGCACGGCTCGGCACGGCTCGGCTCGACTCGGCACGGCTCGGCACGGCTCGGCACGGAACGGCTCGGCACGGTTCGGCACGGTTCGGCACGGCTCGGCACGGCACGGCACGGCACGGCCCATGTCGGCACGGATCGGCCCGGGTCGGCACGGTTCGGCCCGGCCCGCGCCACGCCCCGCCGTTTCCCGTGAGCCCCTGCGCCCGTGTGCCGGTTACTGAGGCAGGTCGGGCTGTGCGTCAGGAACGGGGCTGTGCGGGCTCGGGGGCGGCAACGCGGGGCGGGGTTAAGCCATACGGTACTGTGTGAAGCCATACCCAGCAGAGCCGAGCCGTGCTGAAGCATGCCAAACTGTGCTCAGTTATGCTGAGCCAAATCATGCCCAGCTGTGTCAAGCTGTGTCAAAGTGTGTCAAATCATGCCGAGCCATGCCAAGACACGCCATGCTGTGCCAAGCCAAAACATGCCAAGTGGTGCCTCATACCATGTCCTGAGTTGTGCTGGACCATGCCAAACTGTGCTGAACTGCGCCAAGCCCTGCCGTGTTTAACCATGCCAAAGCGTGCCAAACTGTGCCAAACTGTCCGGAGCCATGCGAAGACACACCAAGCAGTGCCAAGCCAAACCATGCCAAGTGGCGCCTCATACCATTTTCGGAGCTGTGCTGAACCGTGACAAACTGTGCTGAAGTGTCAGAAGCCCTGCAGTGTTTAGCCATGCCAAAGCGGGCCAAACTGTGCCAAACCGTCCTGAGCCATGCCAAGACACGCCAAGCTGTGCCAAGCCAAACCATGCCAAGTGGTGCAATGTCTTGCCTAGCTGTGCTGAACCGTGAAAAACTGTGCTGAAGTGTGCCAAGCCCTGCTGTGTATAGCCATGGCAAAGCGTGCCAAACTGTGCCAAACAGTGATGAACCATGTCAAAACATGCCATGCTGTGCCAAGCCAAAACATGCTAAATCGTGCCACATAGTGCCTAGCTGTGTTGAACCGTGCCAATTTGTGCTGAATTGTGCCAAGCCCTGCTGAGTTTATCCATGCCAAAGCGTGCCAAACTGTGCCAAAGAGTGCTGAGCTGTGCTGAGCCATACCAAGACACGCCTAGCTGTGCCAAGCCACACCATGCCAAGTGGTGCCTTTTAGTGCCTTGCTGTGCTGAACAGTGCCAAACTGTGCTGAAGTGTGCCAAGCCCTGCTGTGTTTAGCCATGTCAATGCGTGCCAAACTGTGCCAAACTTTGCTGAGCCATGTCAAAACATGCCAAGATGTGCCAAGCCAAACCATGGCAAGTGGTGTCATGTAGTGCTGAGCTGTGCTGAACCGTGCCAAACTGTACTGATGTGTGCCTATCCCTGCTGTGTTTAGCCATGGAAAAGCGTGCCAAACTGTGCCAAATAGTGCTGAGCCATGCCAAGACATGCCAAGCTGTGCCAAGCCAAACCATGACAAGTGGTGCCATGTAGTGCTGAGCTGTGATGAGCCGTGCCAAAATGTGCTGAAGTGTGCCGAGCCCTGCTGTGTTTAGCCATGACAATGCGTGCCAAACTGTGCCAAACAGAGCTGAGCCATGCCAAGACATGCCAAGCTGTGCCAAGCCAAGCCATGCCTAGTGGTGCCTTTTAGTGCCTAGCTGTGCTGAACAGTGCCAAACTGTGGTGAAGTGTGCCAAACCCTGCTGTGTTTAGCGATGCCAAACTGTGCCAAATAGTGCTGAGCTGTGCTGAGCCAGCCCAGACACGACTAGCTGTGCCAAGCCAAACCATGCCAAGTGGTGCCATGTCTTGCCTAGCTGTGCTGAACCGTGCCAAAATGTGCTGAAGTGTGCCAAGCCCTGCTGTGTTTAGCCATGCCAAATTGTGCCAAACTGTGCCAAGTAGTGCTGAGCTGTGCTGAGCCATGCCAAGACACGCCAAGCTGTGCCAAGCCAAACCATGCCAAGTGGTGCAATGTCTTCCCTATCTGTGTTGAACCGTGCCAAACTGTGCTGAAGTGTGCCAAGGCCTGCTGTGTTTAGCCATGCCAAGGCGTGGCAAACTGTGCCAATGAGTGCAGAGTCATGCCAAGACACGCCAAGCTGTGCCAAGCCAAACCATGCCAAGTGGTGCCATGTCTTCCCTATCTGTGTTGAACCGTGCCAAACTGTGCTGAAGTGTGCCAAGGCCTGCTGTGTTTAGCCATGCCAAGGCGTGGCAAACTGTGCCAATGAGTGCAGAGTCATGCCAAGACACGCCAAGCTGTGCCAAGCCAAACCATGCCAAAGTGTGCCATAAAGTGCCTAGCTGTGCTGAACCGTGCCAAACTGTGCTGAAGTGTGCCAAGCCCTGCTGTGTTTAGCCATGTCAAAGCGTGCCAAACTGTGCCAAATACTGCTGAGCCATGCCAAGACACGCCAAGCTGTGCCAAGCCAAACCATGCCAAGTGGTGCCATGTAGTGCTGTGCTGTGCTGAAGAGAGACAAACTGTACTGAAGTGTCAGAAGCTGTGCCGTGTTTATTCTTGCCAAAGTGTGCCAAACTGTGCCAATCTGTCCGGAGCCATGCCAAGACATGCCAAGCTGTGCCAAGCCAAGCCATGCCAATGTGTGCCATATAGTGCCTAGCTGTGCTAAACCGTGCCAAACTGTGCTGAAGTGTGCCAAGCCCTGCCGTGTTTAGCCATGCCAAAGCATGCCAAACTGTGCCAAATAGTGCTGAGCCATACCAAGACACGCCAAGGTGTGCCAAGCCAAAGCATGCCAAGTGGTGCCAAGTAGTGCTGAGCTGTGATGAGCCGTGCCGTGCCAAACTGTGCTGAAGTGTGCCGAGCCCTGCTGTGTATAGCCATGGCAAAGCGTGCCAAACTGTGCCAAACTGTGATGAGCCATGCCAAGACATGCCAAGCTGTGCCAAGCCAAAACATGCTAAATCGTGCCATATAGTGCCTAGCCGGGTTGAACCGTGCCAATTTGTGCTGAAGTGTGCCAAGCCCTGCTGAGTTTAATCATACCAAAGCGTGCCAAACTGTGCCAAATAGTACTGAGCTGTGCTGAGCCATGCCAAGACACGCCAAGCTGTGCCAAGCCAAACCATGCCAAGTGGTGCAATGTCTTGCCTAGCTGTGCTGAACCGTGCCAAACTGTGCTGAAGTGTGTCAAGCCCTGCCGTGATAAGCCATGCCAAAGCGTGCCAAACTGTGCCAAATAGTGCTGAGCTGTGCTGAGCCAAGCCAAACCATGCCAAGTGGTGCCATGTCTTGCCTAGCTGTGCTGAACCGTGCCAAACTGTGCTGAAGTGTGCCAATCCCTGCTGTGTTTAGCCATGGCAAAGCGTGCCAAACTGTGCCAAACTGAGCTGAGCCATGCGAAGACATGTCAAGCTGTGCCAAGCCAAACCATGCAAAGTGGTGCCTTGTAGTGATTAGCTGTGCCAAACTGTGCTGAAGTGTGCCATGCCCTGCTGTGTTTAGCCATGCCAATGTGTGCAAACTGTGCCAAATACTTCTGAGCCATGCCAAGACATGGCAAGCTGTGCCAAGCCAAACCATGCCAAAGAGTGCCATATAGTGCCCAGCTGTGCTGAACCGTGCCAAACTGTGCTGAAGTGTGCCATGCCCTGCTGTGTTTAGCCATGACAAAGCGTGCCAAACTGTGCCAAATAGTGCTGAGCCATGCCAGGACATGCCAAGCTGTGCCAAGCCAAGCCATGCCAAGTGGTGCCATATAGTGCTTAGCTGTGCTGAACCATGCCAAACTGTGCTGAAGTGGGCCAAGCCCTGCTGTGTTTAGCCATGGCTAAGTGTGCCAAACTGTGCCAAACAGTGCTGAGCCATGCCAAGACACGCCAAGCTGTGACAAGCCAAACCATGCCAAGTGGTGCCATGTCTTCCCTAGCTGTGCTGAACCGTGCCAAACTGTGCTGAAGTGTGCCAAGCCCTACTGTGTTTAGCCATGCCAATGCGTGCCATACTATGCCAAATACTGCTGAGCCATGCCAAGACACGCCAAGCGGAGTCAAGCTAAAGCATGCTAAGTGATGCCATGTATTTGTGCGCTGTGCTGAGGCGTGCCAAACTGTGCTGAAGTGTGCCTAGCACTGCTGTGTTTAGCCATGCCAAAGCGTGCCAAACTGTGCCAAATAGTGCTGAGCCATGCGAAGACATGTCAAGCTGTGCCAAGCCAAACCATGCCAAGTGGTGCCATGTCTTGCCTAGCTGTGCTGAACCGTGCCAAACTGTGCTGAAGTGTGCCAAGCCCTGCTGTGTTTAGCCATGGCAAAGCGTGCCAAACTGTGCCAAAGAGTGCTGAGCTGTGCTGAGCCATGCCAAGACACGCCAAGCTGTGCCAAGTCAAACAATGCCAAATGGTGCCACATAACATGTTCTAAGATGTGCTGAACCGTTCCAAACTGTGCTGAAGTGTGCCAAGCCCGGCTGTGTTTAGCCATGCCAAAGCGTGCCAAGCTGTGCCAAACAGTGCTGAGCCATGCCAAGACACGCCTAGCTTTGCCAAGCCAAAACATGCTAAATCGTGCCATATAGTGCCTAGCCGGGTTGAACCGTGCCAATTTGTGCTGAATTGTGCCAAGCCCTGCTGTGTTTAACCATGCCAAAGCGTGCCAAACTGTGCCAAATAGTGCTGAGCTGTGCTGAGCCATGGCAAGACACTCCAAGATGTGCCAAGCTAAACCATGCCAAGTGGTGCAATGTCTTGCCTAGCTGTGCTGAACCGTGCCAAACTGTGCTGAAGTGTGCCAAGCCCTGCTGTGTTTAGCCATGCCAAAACGTGCCAAACTGTGCCAAAGTGTGCTGAGCTGTGCTGAGCCATGCCAAGACACGCCAAGCTGTGCCAAGTCAAACAATGCCAAGTAGTGCCATGTAGTGCTGTGCTGCGCTGAAGAGAGACAAACTGTGCTGAAGTGTCAGAAGCTGTGCTGCGTTTATTCATGCCAAAGTGTGCCAAACTGTGACAATCAGTCCTGAGCCATGCCAAGACATGCCAAGCTGTGCCAAGACAAGCCATGCCAAAGTGTGCCAAATAGTGCCTAGCTGTGCTAAACCGTGCCAAACTGTGCTGAAGTGTGCCAAGCCCTGCTGTGTTTAGGGATGCCAAAGCGTGCCAAACTGTGCCAAATAGTTCAGAGCCAAGCCAAGACATGCCAAGCTGTGCCAAGCCAAACCATGCCAAGTGGTGCCATGTCTTGCCTAGCTGTGCTGAACCGTGCCAAACTGTGCTGAAGTGTGCCAAGCCCTGCTGTGTTTAGCCATGGCAAAGCGTGCCAAACTGTGCCAAACTGTGATGAGCCATGCCAAGACATGCCAAGCTGTGCCAAGCCAAAACATGCTAAATCGTGCCATTTAGTGCCTAGCTGTGTTGAACCGTGCCAATTTGTGCTGAATTATGCCAAGCCCTGCTGTGTTTAACCATGCCAAAGCGTGCCAAACTGTGCCAAATAGTGCTGAGCTGTGCTGAGCCATGGCAAGACACGCCAAGATGTGCCAAGCTAAACCATGCCAAGTGGTGCAATGTCTTGCCTAGCTGTGCTGAACCGTGCCAAACTGTGCTGAAGTGTGCCAAGCCCTGCTGTGCTTAGCCATGCCAATGCGTGCCAAACAGTGCCAAACAGAGCTGAGCCATGCCAAGACATGCCAAGCTGTGCCAAGCCAAGCCATGCCAAAGTGTGCCATATAGTGCCTAGCTGTTCTAAACCGTGCCAAAATGCGCTGAAGTGTGCCAAGCCCTGCTGTGTTTAGCCATGCCAAAGCGTGCCAAACTGTGCCAAATAGTGCTGAGCTGTGCTGAGCCATGCCAAGACACGCCTAGCTGTGCCAGGCCAAACCATGCCAAGTGGTGCAATGTCTTGCCTAGCTGTGCTGAACCGTGCCAAACTGTGCTGAAGTGTGCCTATCCCTGCTGTGTATAGCCATGGCAAAGCGTGCCAAACTGTGCCAAACTGTGATGAGCCATGCCAAGACATGCCAAGCTGTGCCGAGCCAAAACATGCTAAATCGTGCCATTTAGTGCCTAGCTGTGTTGAACCGTGCCAATTTGTGCTGATTTGTGCCAAGCCCTGCTGTGTTTAGCCATGGAAAAGCGTGCCAAACTGTGCCAAATAGTGCTGAGCTGTGCTGAGCCATGGCAAGACACGCCTAGCTGTGCCAAGCTAAACCATGCCAAGTGGTGCAATGTCTTGCCTAGCTGTGCTGAACCGTGCCAAAATGTGCTGAAGTGTGCCAAGCCCTGCTGTGTTTAGCCATGACAATGCGTGCCAAACTGTGCCAAACAGAGCTGAGCCATGCCAAGACATGCCAAGCTGTGCCAAGCCAAGCCATGCCAAAGTGTGCCATATAGTGCCTAGCTGTTCTAAACCGTGCCAAACTGTGCTGAAGTGTGCCTATCCCTGCTGTGTTTAGCCATGGAAAAGCGTGCCAAACTGTGCCAAATAGTGCTGAGCTGTGCTGAGCCATGCCAAGACACGCTTAGCTGTGCCAGGCCAAACCATGCCAAGTGGTGCAATGTCTTGCCTAGCTGTGCTGAACCGTGCCAAACTGTGCTGAAGTGTGCCAAGCCCTGCTGAGTTTAGCCATGCCAATGCGTGCCAAACTGTGCCAAACTGTGATGAGCCAAGCCAAGACATGCCAAGTTGTGCCAAGCGAAAACATGCTAAATCGTGCCACATAGTGCCTAGCTGTGTTGAACCGTGCCAATTTGTGCTGAATTGTGCCAAGCCCTGCTGAGTTTATCCATGCCAAAGCGTGCCAAACTGTGCCAAAGAGTGCTGAGCTGTGCTGAGCCATACCAAGACACGCCTAGCTGTGCCAAGCCACACCATGCCAAGTGGTGCCTTTTAGTGCCTTGCTGTGCTGAACAGTGCCAAACTGTGCTGAAGTGTGCCAAGCCCTGCTGTGTTTAGCCATGTCAATGCGTGCCAAACTGTGCCAAACTTTGCTGAGCCATGTCAAAACATGCCAAGATGTGCCAAGCCAAACCATGGCAAGTGGTGTCATGTAGTGCTGAGCTGTGCTGAACCGTGCCAAACTGTACTGATGTGTGCCTATCCCTGCTGTGTTTAGCCATGGAAAAGCGTGCCAAACTGTGCCAAATAGTGCTGAGCCATGCCAAGACATGCCAAGCTGTGCCAAGCCAAACCATGACAAGTGGTGCCATGTAGTGCTGAGCTGTGATGAGCCGTGCCAAAATGTGCTGAAGTGTGCCGAGCCCTGCTGTGTTTAGCCATGACAATGCGTGCCAAACTGTGCCAAACAGAGCTGAGCCATGCCAAGACATGCCAAGCTGTGCCAAGCCAAGCCATGCCTAGTGGTGCCTTTTAGTGCCTAGCTGTGCTGAACAGTGCCAAACTGTGGTGAAGTGTGCCAAACCCTGCTGTGTTTAGCGATGCCAAACTGTGCCAAATAGTGCTGAGCTGTGCTGAGCCAGCCCAGACACGACTAGCTGTGCCAAGCCAAACCATGCCAAGTGGTGCCATGTCTTGCCTAGCTGTGCTGAACCGTGCCAAACTGTGCTGAAGTGTGCCAAGCCCTGCCGTGTTTAGCCATGCCAAAGCATGCCAAACTGTGCCAAATAGTGCTGAGCCATACCAAGACACGCCAAGGCGTGCCAAGCCAAAGCATGCCAAGTGGTGCCAAGTAGTGCTGAGCTGTGATGAGCCGTGCCGTGCCAAACTGTGCTGAAGTGTGCCGAGCCCTGCTGTGTATAGCCATGGCAAAGCGTGCCAAACTGTGCCAAACTGTGATGAGCCATGCCAAGACATGCCAAGCTGTGCCAAGCCAAAACATGCTAAATCGTGCCATATAGTGCCTAGCCGGGTTGAACCGTGCCAATTTGTGCTGAAGTGTGCCAAGCCCTGCTGAGTTTAATCATGCCAAAGCGTGCCAAACTGTGCCAAATAGTACTGAGCTGTGCTGAGCCATGCCAAGACACGCCAAGCTGTGCCAAGCCAAACCATGCCAAGTGGTGCAATGTCTTGCCTAGCTGTGCTGAACCGTGCCAAACTGTGCTGAAGTGTGTCAAGCCCTGCTGTGTTTAGCCATGCCAAAGCGTGCCAAACTGTGCCAAATATTGCTGAGCTGTGCTGAGCCAAGCCAAACCATGCCAAGTGGTGCCATGTCTTGCCTAGCTGTGCTGAACCGTGCCAAACTGTGCTGAAGTGTGCCAATCCCTGCTGTGTTTAGCCATGCCAATGCGTGCCAAACTGTGCCAAACTGAGCTGAGCCATGCCTGTGCCAAGCCAAACCATGCAAAGTGGTGCCTTGTAGTGATTAGCTGTGCCAAACTGTGCTGAAGTGTGCCATGCCCTGCTGTGTATAGCCATGCCAATGTGTGCAAACTGTGCCAAATACTTCTGAGCCATGCCAAGACATGGCAAGCTGTGCCAAGCCAAACCATGCCAAAGAGTGCCATATAGTGCCCAGCTGTGCTGAACCGTGCCAAACTGTGCTGAAGTGTGCCATGCCCTGCTGTGTTTAGCCATGACAAAGCGTGCCAAACTGTGCCAAATAGTGCTGAGCCATGCCAGGACATGCCAAGCTGTGCCAAGCCAAGCCATGCCAAGTGGTGCCATATAGTGCTTAGCTGTGCTGAACCATGCCAAACTGTGCTGAAGTGTGCCAAGCCCTGCTGTGTTTAGCCATGGCTAAGTGTGCCAAACTGTGCCAAACAGTGCTGAGCCATGCCAAGACACGCCAAGCTGTGACAAGGCAAACCATGCCAAGTGGTGCCATGTCTTCCCTAGCTGTGCTGAACCGTGCCAAACTGTGCTGAAGTGTGCCAAGCCCTACTGTGTTTAGCCATGCCAATGCGTGCCATACTATGCCAAATACTGCTGAGCCATGCCAAGACACGCCAAGCGGAGCCAAGCTAAAGCATGCTAAGTGATGCCATGTATTTGTGCGCTGTGCTGAGGCGTGCCAAACTGTGCTGAAGTGTGCCTAGCACTGCTGTGTTTAGCCATGCCAAAGCGTGCCAAACTGTGCCAAATAGTGCTGAGCCATGCTAAGACATGTCAAGCTGTGCCAAGCCAAACCATGCCAAGTGGTGCCATGTCTTGCCTAGCTGTGCTGAACCGTGCCAAACTGTGCTGAAGTGTGCCAAGCCCTGCTGTGTTTAGCCATGCCAAAGCGTGCCAAACTGTGCCAAAGAGTGCTGAGCTGTGCTGAGCCATGCCAAGACACGCCAAGCTGTGCCAAGTCAAACAATGCCAAATGGTGCCACATAACATGTTCTAAGATGTGCTGAACCGTTCCAAACTGTGCTGAAGTGTGCCAAGCCCTGCTGTGTTTAGCCATGGCAAAGCGTGCCAAACTGTGCCAAACTGTGATGAGCCATGCCAAGACACGCCTAGCTTTGCCAAGCCAAACCATGCCAAGTGGTGCAATGTCTTGCCTAGCTGTGCTGAACCGTGCCAAACTGTGCTGAAGTGTGCCAAGCCCTGCTGTGTTTAGCCATGACAATGCGTCCCAAACTGTGCCAAACAGAGCTGAGCCATGCCAAGACATGCCAAGCTGTGCCAAGCCAAACCATGCCATGTGGTGCATTTTAGTGCCTAGCTGTGCTGAACCGTGCCAAACTGTGCTGAAGTGTGCCAAGCCCTGCAGTGTTTAGCCATGGCAAAGCGTGCCAAACTGTGCCAAACTGTGATGAGCCAATCCAAGACATGCCAAGCTGTGCCAAGCCAAACCATGCCAAGTGGTGCCATGTCTTCAATATCTGTGTTGAACCGTGCCAGACTGTGCTGAAGTGTGCCAAGCCCTGCTGAGTTTAGCCATGCCAATGCGTGCCAAACTGTGCCAAACTGTGATGAGACATGCCAAGGCATGCCAAGTTGTGCCAATCCAAAACATGCTAAATCGTGCCATATAGTGCCTAGCTGTGTTGAACCGTGCCAATTTGTGCTGAATTGTGCCAAGCCCTGCTGTGTTTAACCATGCCAAAGCGTGCCAAACTGTGCCAAATAGTGCTGAGCTGTGCTGAGCCATGGCAAGACACGCCAAGATGTGCCAAGCTAAACCATGCCAAGTGGTGCAATGTCTTGCCTAGCTGTGCTGAACCGTGCCAAACTGTGCTGAAGTGTGCCAAGCCCTGCTGTGTTTAGCCATGCCAAAGCGTGCCAAACTGTGCCAAAGAGTGCTGAGCTGTGCTGAGCCATGCCAAGACACGCCGAGCTGTGCCAAGTCAAACAATGCCAAGTAGTGCCATGTAGTGCTGTGCTGCGCTGAAGAGAGACAAACTGTGCTGAAGTGTCAGAAGCTGTGCCGTGTTTATTCATGCCAAAGTGTGCCAAACTGTGCCAATCAGTCCTGAGCCACGCCAAGACATGCCAAGCTGTGCCAAGACAAGCCATGCCAAAGTGTGCCAAATAGTGCCTAGCTGTGCTAAACCGTGCCAAACTGTGCTGAAGTGTGCCAAGCCCTGCTGTGTTTAACCATGCCAAAGCGTGCCAAACTGTGCCAAATAGTGCAGAGCCAAGCCAAGACATGCCAAGCTGTGCCAAGCCAAACCATGCCAAGTGGTGCCATGTCTTGCCTAGCTGTGCTGAACCGTGCCAAACTGTGCTGAAGTGTGCCAAGCCCTGCTGTGTTTAGCCATGGCAAAGCGTGCCAAACTGTGCCAAACTGTGATGAGCCATGCCAAGACATGCCAAGCTGTGCCAAGCCAAAACATGCTAAATCGTGCCATTTAGTGCCTAGCTGTGTTGAACCGTGCCAATTTGTGCTGAATTATGCCAAGCCCTGCTGTGTTTAACCATGCCAAAGCGTGCCAAACTGTGCCAAATAGTGCTGAGCTGTGCTGAGCCATGGCAAGACACGCCAAGATGTGCCAAGCTAAACCATGCCAAGTGGTGCAATGTCTTGCCTAGCTGTGCTGAACCGTGCCAAACTGTGCTGAAGTGTGCCAAGCCCTGCTGTGTTTAGCCATGCCAATGCGTGCCAAACAGTGCCAAACAGAGCTGAGCCATGCCAAGACATGCCAAGCTGTGCCAAGCCAAGCCATGCCAAAGTGTGCCATATAGTGCCTAGCTGTTCTAAACCGTGCCAAACTGTGCTGAAGTGTGCCTATCCCTGCTGTGTTTAGCCATGCCAAAGCGTGCCAAACTGTGCCAAATAGTGCTGAGCTGTGCTGAGCCATGCCAAGACACGCCTAGCTGTGCCAGGCCAAACCATGCCAAGTGGTGCAATGTCTTGCCTAGCTGTGCTGAACCGTGCCAAACTGTGCTGAAGTGTGCCTATCCCTGCTGTGTATAGCCATGGCAAAGCGTGCCAAACTGTGCCAAACTGTGATGAGCCATGCCAAGACATGCCAAGCTGTGCCGAGCCAAAACATGCTGAATCGTGCCATTTAGTGCCTAGCTGTGTTGAACCGTGCCAATTTGTGCTGAATTGTGCCAAGCCCTGCTGTGTTTAGCCATGCCAAAGCGTGCCAAACTGTGCCAAATAGTGCTGAGCTGTGCTGAGCCATGGCAAGACACGCCTAGCTGTGCCAAGCTAAACCATGCCAAGTGGTGCAATGTCTTGCCTAGCTGTGCTGAACCGTGCCAAAATGTGCTGAAGTGTGCCAAGCCCTGCTGTGTTTAGCCATGACAATGCGTGCCAAACTGTGCCAAACAGAGCTGAGCCATGCCAAGACATGCCAAGCTGTGCCAAGCCAAGCCATGCCAAAGTGTGCCATATAGTGCCTAGCTGTTCTAAACCGTGCCAAACTGTGCTGAAGTGTGCCTATCCCTGCTGTGTTTAGCCATGGAAAAGCGTGCCAAACTGTGCCAAATAGTGCTGAGCTGTGCTGAGCCATGCCAAGACACGCTTAGCTGTGCCAGGCCAAACCATGCCAAGTGGTGCAATGTCTTGCCTAGCTGTGCTGAACCGTGCCAAACTGTGCTGAAGTGTGCCAAGCCCTGCTGTGTTTAGCCATGACAATGCGTCCCAAACTGTGCCAAACTGAGCTGAGCCATGCCAAGACATGCCAAGCTATGCCAAGCCAAACCATGCCAAGTGGTGCAATGTCTTGCCTAGCTGTGCTGAACCGAGCCAATTTGTGCTGAAGTGTGCCAAGCCCTGCTGAGTTTATCCATGCCAAAGCGTGCCAAACTGTGCCAAATAGTGCTGAGCTGTGCTGAGCCATACTAAGACACGCCTAGCTGTGACAAGCCAAACCATGCCAACTGGTGCAATGTCTTGCCTAGCTGTGCTGAACAGTGCCAAACTGTGCTGAAGTGTGCCAAGCCCTGCAGTGTTTAGCCATGGCAAAGCGTGCCAAACTATGTCAAATAGTGCTGAGCTGTGTTTAGGCATGCCAAGACATGCCAAGCTGTGCCAAGCCAAACCATGCCAAGTGGTGTCATGTAGTGCTGAGCTGTGCTGAACCGTGCCAAACTGTGCTGAAGTGTGCCAAGCCCTGCTGTGTATAGCCATGGCAAAGCGTGCCAAACTGTGCCAAACTGTGATGAGCCATGCCAAGACATGCCAAGCTGTGCCAAGCAAAAACATGCCAAGTGGTGCCATGTCTTGCCTAGCTGTGCTGAACCGTGCCAAACTGTGCTGAAGTGTGCCAAGCCCTGCTGTGTTTAGCCATGCGAAATTGTGCCAAACTGTGCCAAGTAGTGCTGAGCTGTGCTGAGCCATGGCAAGACACGCCAAGATGTGCCAAGCTAAACCATGCCAAGTGGTGCAATGTCTTGCCTAGCTGTGCTGAACCGTGCCAAACTGTGCTGAAGTGTGTCAAGCCCTGCCGTGATACGCCATGCCAAAGCGTGCCAAACTGTGCCAAATAGTGCTGAGCTGTGCTGAGCCAAGCCAAACCATGCCAAGTGGTGCCATGTCTTGCCTAGCTGTGCTGAACCGTGCCAAACTGTGCTGAAGTGTGCCAATCCCTGCTGTGTTTAGCCATGCCAATGCGTGCCAAACTGTGCCAAACAGAGCTGAGCCATGCGAAGACATGTCAAGCTGTGCCAAGCCAAACCATGCAAAGTGGTGCCTTGTAGTGATTAGCTGTGCCAAACTGTGCTGAAGTGTGCCATGCCCTGCTGTGTTTAGCCATGCCAATGTGTGCAAACTGTGCCAAATACTTCTGAGCCATGCCAAGACATGGCAAGCTGTGCCAAGCCAAACCATGCCAAAGAGTGCCATATAGTGCCCAGCTGTGCTGAACCGTGCCAAACTGTGCTGAAGTGTGCCATGCCCTGCTGTGTTTAGCCATGACAAAGCGTGCCAAACTGTGCCAAATAGTGCTGAGCCATGCCAGGACATGCCAAGCTGTGCCAAGCCAAGCCATGCCAAGTGGTGCCATATAGTGCTTAGCTGTGCTGAACCATGCCAAACTGTGCTGAAGTGTGCCAAGCCCTGCTGTGTTTAGCCATGCCAATGCGTGCCAAACTGTGCCAAACTGAGCTGAGCCATGCGAAGACATGTCAAGCTGTGCCAAGCCAAACCATGCAAAGTGGTGCCTTGTAGTGATTAGCTGTGCCAAACTGTGCTGAAGTGTGCCATGCCCTGCTGTGTTTAGCCATGCCAATGTGTGCAAACTGTGCCAAATACTTCTGAGCCATGCCAAGACATGGCAAGCTGTGCCAAGCCAAACCATGCCAAAGAGTGCCATATAGTGCCCAGCTGTGCTGAACCGTGCCAAACTGTGCTGAAGTGTGCCATGCCCTGCTGTGTTTAGCCATGACAAAGCGTGCCAAACTGTGCCAAATAGTGCTGAGCCATGCCAGGACATGCCAAGCTGTGCCAAGCCAAGCCATGCCAAGTGGTGCCATATAGTGCTTAGCTGTGCTGAACCATGCCAAACTGTGCTGAAGTGTGCCAAGCCCTGCTGTGTTTAGCCATGCCAATGCGTGCCAAACTGTGCCAAACTGAGCTGAGCCATGCGAAGACATGTCAAGCTGTGCCAAGCCAAACCATGCAAAGTGGTGCCTTGTAGTGATTAGCTGTGCCAAACTGTGCTGAAGTGTGCCATGCCCTGCTGTGTTTAGCCATGCCAATGTGTGCAAACTGTGCCAAATACTTCTGAGCCATGCCAAGACATGGCAAGCTGTGCCAAGCCAAACCATGCCAAAGAGTGCCATATAGTGCCCAGCTGTGCTGAACCGTGCCAAACTGTGCTGAAGTGTGCCATGCCCTGCTGTGTTTAGCCATGACAAAGCGTGCCAAACTGTGCCAAATAGTGCTGAGCCATGCCAGGACATGCCAAGCTGTGCCAAGCCAAGCCATGCCAAGTGGTGCCATATAGTGCTTAGCTGTGCTGAACCATGCCAAACTGTGCTGAAGTGTGCCAAGCCCTGCTGTGTTTAGCCATGCCAATGCGTGCCAAACTGTGCCAAACTGAGCTGAGCCATGCGAAGACATGTCAAGCTGTGCCAAGCCAAACCATGCAAAGTGGTGCCTTGTAGTGATTAGCTGTGCCAAACTGTGCTGAAGTGTGCCATGCCCTGCTGTGTTTAGCCATGCCAATGTGTGCAAACTGTGCCAAATACTTCTGAGCCATGCCAAGACATGGCAAGCTGTGCCAAGCCAAACCATGCCAAAGAGTGCCATATAGTGCCCAGCTGTGCTGAACCGTGCCAAACTGTGCTGAAGTGTGCCATGCCCTGCTGTGTTTAGCCATGACAAAGCGTGCCAAACTGTGCCAAATAGTGCTGAGCCATGCCAGGACATGCTAAGCTGTGCCAAGCCAAGCCATGCCAAGTGGTGCCATATAGTGCTTAGCTGTGCTGAACCATGCCAAACTGTGCTGAAGTGTGCCAAGCCCTGCTGTGTTTAGCCATGGCTAAGTGTGCCAAACTGTGCCAAACAGTGCTGAGCCATGCCAAGACACGCCAAGCTGTGACAAGCCAAACCATGCCAAGTGGTGCAATGTCTTCCCTAGCTGTGCTGAACCGTGCCAAACTGTGCTGAAGTGTGCCAAGCCCTACTGTGTTTAGCCATGCCAATGCGTGCCATACTATGCCAAATACTGCTGAGCCATGCCAAGACACGCCAAGCGGTGCCAAGCTAAAGCATGCCAAGTGATGCCATGTATTTGTGCGCTGTGCTGAGGCGTGCCAAACTGTGCTGAAGTGTGCCTAGCACTGCTGTGTTTAGCCATGCCAAAGCGTGCCAAACTGTGCCAAATAGTGCTGAGACATGCCAAGACATGCCAAGCTGTGCCAAGCCAAACCATGCCAAGTGGTGCCATGTCTTGCCTAGCTGTGCTGAACCGTGCCAAACTGTGCTGAAGTGTGCCAAGCCCTGCTGTGTTTAGCCATGCCAAAGCGTGCCAAAATGTGCCAAATAGTGCTGAGCTGTGCTGAGCCATGCCAAGACACGCCAAGCTGTGCCAAGTCAAACAATGCCAAATGGTGCCACATAACATGTTCTAAGATGTGCTGAACCGTTCCAAACTGTGCTGAAGTGTGCCAAGCCCTGCTGTGTTTAGCCATGCCAATGAGTGCCAAAATGTGCCAAATA
The DNA here is from genome assembly GCA_023055505.1 of Callipepla californica brunnescens. Taxonomy (NCBI): domain Eukaryota; kingdom Metazoa; phylum Chordata; class Aves; order Galliformes; family Odontophoridae; genus Callipepla; species Callipepla californica. Next base: position 10,497,774 of record JALIRH010000014.1, read on the forward strand.
GTGCTGAGCCAAGCCAAGACATGCCAAGCTGTGCCCAGCCAAACCATGCCAAGTGGTCACTTGTAGTGCCTAACTGTGCTGAACAGTGCCAAACTGTGCTGAACTGTGACCAGAACTGGTGTGTTTAGCCTTGACAAAGTGTGCCAAACTGTGCCAATCAGTCCTGAGCCATGCCAAGACATGCCAAGCTGTGCCAAGACAAGCCATGCCAAAGTGTGCCAAATAGTGCCTAGCTGTGCTAAACCGTGCCAAACTGTGCTGAAGTGTGCCAAGCCCTGCTGTGTTTAGGGATGCCAATGCGTGCCAAACTGTGCCAAATAGTGCTGAGCCATGCCAAGACATGCCAAGCTGTGCCAAGCCAAACCAAGCCAAGTGGTGTCATGTAGTGCCTAGCTGTGCTGAACCGTGCCAAACTGTGCTGAAGTGTGCCAAGCCCTGCTGTGTTTAGCCATGCCAAATTGTGCCAAACTGCGCCAAGTAGTGCTGAGCTGTGCTGAGCCATGCCAAGACACGCCAAGCTGTGCCAAGCCAAACCATGCCAAGTGGTGCAATGTCTTGCCTAGCTGTGCTGAACCGTGAAAAACTGTGCTGAAGTGTGCCAAGCCCTGCTGTGTATAGCCATGGCAAAGCGTGCCAAACTGTGCCAAACTGTGATGAGCCATGCCAAGACATGCCAAGCTGTGCCGAGCCAAAACATGCTAAATCGTGCCATATAGTGCCTAGCTGTGTTGAACCGTGCCAATTTGTGCTGAATTGTGCCAAGCCCTGCTGTGTTTAGCCATGCCAAAGCGTGCCAAACTGTGCCAAGTAGTGCTGAGCTGTGCTGAGCCATGCCAAGACACGCCTAGCTGTGCCAAATCAAACCATGCCAAGTGGTGCAATGTCTTGCCTAGCTGTGTTGAACCGTGCCAAACTGTGCTGAAGTGTGCCAAGCCCTACTGTGTTTAGCCATGACAATGCGTCCCAAACTGTGCCAAACAGAGCTGAGCCATGCCAAGACATGGCAAGCTGTGCCAAGCCAAACCATGCCAAGTGGTGCCTTTTAGTGGCTAGCTGTGCTGAACAGAGCCAAACTGTGCTGAAGTGTGCCAAACCCTGCTGTGTTTAGCGATGCCAAAGCGTACCAAACTGTGCCAAATAGTGCTGAGCCAAGCCAAGACATGCCAAGCTGTGCCAAGCCAAACCATGCCAAGTGGTGCCATGTCTTGCCTAGCTGTGCTGAACCGTGCCAAACTGTGCTGAAGTGTGCCAAGCCCTGCTGTGTTTAGCCATGGCAAAGCGTGCCAAACTGTGCCAAACTGTGATGAGACATGCCAAGGCATGCCAAGCTGTGCCAAGCCAAAACATGCTAAATCGTCCCATTTAGTGCCTAGCTGTGTTGAACCGTGCCAATTTGTGCTGAATTGTGCCAAGCCCTGCTGTGTTTAACCATGCCAAAGCGTGCCAAACTGTGCCAAATAGTGCTTAGCTGTGCTGAGCCATGCCAAGACACGCCAAGATGTGCCAAGCTAAACCATGCCAAGTGGTGCAATGTCTTGCCTAGCTGTGCTGAACCGTGCCAAACTGTGCTGAAGTGTGCCAAGCCCTGCTGTGTATAGCCATGGCAAAGCGTGCCAAACTGTGCCAAACTGTGCTGAGCCATGCCAAGACATGCCAAGCTGTGCCAAGCCAAACCATGCCAAGTGGTGCCATGTCTTCCCTATCTGTGTTGAACCGTGCCAAACTGTGCTGAAGTGTGCCAAGGCCTGCTGTGTTTATCCATGCCAAGGCGTGGCAAACTGTGCCAATGTGTGCAGAGTCATGCCAAGACACGCCAAGCTGTGCCAAGCCAAACCATGCCAAAGTGTGCCATAAAGTGCCTAGCTGTGCTGAACAGTGCCAAACTGTGCTGAAGTGTGCCAAGCCCTGCTGTGTTTAGCCATGTCAAAGCGAGCCAAACTGTGCCAAATACTGCTGAGCCATGCCAAGACACGCCAAGCTGTGCCAAGCCAAACCATGCCAAGTGGTGCCATGTAGTGCTGTGCTGTGCTGAAGAGAGACAAACTGTACTGAAGTGTCAGAAGCTGTGCCGTGTTTATTCTTGCCAAAGTGTGCCAAACTGTGCCAATCTGTCCGGAGCCATGCCAAGACATGCCAAGCTGTGCCAAGCCAAGCCATGCCAATGTGTGCCATATAGTGCCTAGCTGTGCTAAACCGTGCCAAACTGTGCTGAAGTGTGCCAAGCCCTGCCGTGTTTAGCCATGCCAAAGCATGCCAAACTGTGCCAAATAGTGCTGAGCCATACCAAGACACGCCAAGGTGTGCCAAGCCAAAGCATGCCAAGTGGTGCCAAGTAGTGCTGAGCTGTGATGAGCCGTGCCGTGCCAAACTGTGCTGAAGTGTGCCGAGCCTTGCTGTGTATAGCCATGGCAAAGCGTGCCAAACTGTGCCAAACTGTGATGAGCCATGCCAAGACATGCCAAGCTGTGCCAAGCCAAAACATGCTAAATCGTGCCATATAGTGCCTAGCTGTGTTGAACCGTGCCAATTTGTGCTGAAGTGTGCCAAGACCTGCTGAGTTTAATCATGCCAAAGCGTGCCAAACTGTGCCAAATAGTACTGAGCTGTGCTGAGCCATGCCAAGACACGCCAAGCTGTGCCAAGCCAAACCATGCCAAGTGGTGCAATGTCTTGCCTAGCTGTGCTGAACCGTGCCAAACTGTGCTGAAGTGTGTCAAGCCCTGCCGTGATACGCCATGCCAAAGCGTGCCAAACTGTGCCAAATATTGCTGAGCTGTGCTGAGCCAAGCCAAACCATGCCAAGTGGTGCCATGTCTTGCCTAGCTGTGCTGAACCGTGCCAAACTGTGCTGAAGTGTGCCAATCCCTGCTGTGTTTAGCCATGCCAATGCGTGCCAAACTGTGCCAAACAGAGCTGAGCCATGCGAAGACATGTCAAGCTGTGCCAAGCCAAACCATGCCAAGTGGTGCCTTGTAGTGATTAGCTGTGCCAAACTGTGCTGAAGTGTGCCATGCCCTGCTGTGTTTAGCCATGCCAATGTGTGCAAACTGTGCCAAATACTTCTGAGCCATGCCAAGACATGGCAAGCTGTGCCAAGCCAAACCATGCCAAAGAGTGCCATATAGTGCCCAGCTGTGCTGAACCGTGCCAAACTGTGCTGAAGTGTGCCATGCCCTGCTGTGTTTAGCCATGACAAAGCGTGCCAAACTGTGCCAAATAGTGCTGAGCCATGCCAGGACATGCCAAGCTGTGCCAAGCCAAGCCATGCCAAGTGGTGCCATATAGTGCTTAGCTGTGCTGAACCATGCCAAACTGTGCTGAAGTGTGCCAAGCCCTGCTGTGTTTAGCCATGCCAATGCGTGCCAAACTGTGCCAAACTGAGCTGAGCCATGCGAAGACATGTCAAGCTGTGCCAAGCCAAACCATGCAAAGTGGTGCCTTGTAGTGATTAGCTGTGCCAAACTGTGCTGAAGTGTGCCATGCCCTGCTGTGTTTAGCCATGCCAATGTGTGCAAACTGTGCCAAATACTTCTGAGCCATGCCAAGACATGGCAAGCTGTGCCAAGCCAAACCATGCCAAAGAGTGCCATATAGTGCCCAGCTGTGCTGAACCGTGCCAAACTGTGCTGAAGTGTGCCATGCCCTGCTGTGTTTAGCCATGACAAAGCGTGCCAAACTGTGCCAAATAGTGCTGAGCCATGCCAGGACATGCCAAGCTGTGCCAAGCCAAAACATGCCAAGTGGTGCCATATAGTGCTTAGCTGTGCTGAACCATGCCAAACTGTGCTGAAGTGTGCCAAGCCCTGCTGTGTTTAGCCATGCCAATGCGTGCCAAACTGTGCCAAACTGAGCTGAGCCATGCGAAGACATGTCAAGCTGTGCCAAGCCAAACCATGCAAAGTGGTGCCTTGTAGTGATTAGCTGTGCCAAACTGTGCTGAAGTGTGCCATGCCCTGCTGTGTTTAGCCATGCCAATGTGTGCAAACTGTGCCAAATACTTCTGAGCCATGCCAAGACATGGCAAGCTGTGCCAAGCCAAACCATGCCAAAGAGTGCCATATAGTGCCCAGCTGTGCTGAACCGTGCCAAACTGTGCTGAAGTGTGCCAAGCCCTGCTGTGTTTAGCCATGACAAAGCGTGCCAAACTGTGCCAAATAGTGCTGAGCCATGCCAGGACATGCCAAGCTGTGCCAAGCCAAGCCATGCCAAGTGGTGCCATATAGTGCTTAGCTGTGCTGAACCATGCCAAACTGTGCTGAAGTGTGCCAAGCCCTGCTGTGATTAGCCATGCCAATGCGTGCCAAACTGTGCCAAACTGAGCTGAGCCATGCGAAGACATGTCAAGCTGTGCCAAGCCAAACCATGCAAAGTGGTGCCTTGTAGTGATTAGCTGTGCCAAACTGTGCTGAAGTGTGCCATGCCCTGCTGTGTTTAGCCATGCCAATGTGTGCAAACTGTGCCAAATACTTCTGAGCCATGCCAAGACATGGCAAGCTGTGCCAAGCCAAACCATGCCAAAGAGTGCCATATAGTGCCCAGCTGTGCTGAACCGTGCCAAACTGTGCTGAAGTGTGCCATGCCCTGCTGTGTTTAGCCATGACAAAGCGTGCCAAACTGTGCCAAATAGTGCTGAGCCATGCCAGGACATGCTAAGCTGTGCCAAGCCAAGCCATGCCAAGTGGTGCCATATAGTGCTTAGCTGTGCTGAACCATGCCAAACTGTGCTGAAGTGTGCCAAGCCCTGCTGTGTTTAGCCATGCCAATGCGTGCCAAACTGTGCCAAACAGTGCTGAGCCATGCCAAGACACGCCAAGCTGTGACAAGCCAAACCATGCCAAGTGGTGCAATGTCTTCCCTAGCTGTGCTGAACCGTGTCAAACTGTGCTGAAGTGTGCCAAGCCCTACTGTGTTTAGCCATGCCAATGCGTGCCATACTATGCCAAATACTGCTGAGCCATGCCAAGACACGCCAAGCGGTGCCAAGCTAAAGCATGCCAAGTGATGCCATGTATTTGTGCGCTGTGCTGAGGCGTGCCAAACTGTGCTGAAGTGTGCCTAGCACTGCTGTGTTTAGCCATGCCAAAGCGTGCCAAACTGTGCCAAATAGTGCTGAGACATGCCAAGACATGCCAAGCTGTGCCAAGCCAAACCATGCCAAGTGGTGCCATGTAGTGCCTAGCTGTGCTGAGGCGTGCCAAACTGTGCTGAAGTGTGCCAAGCCCTGCTGTGTTTAGCCATGCCAAAGCGTGCCAAAATGTGCCAAATAGTGCTGAGCTGTGCTGAGCCATGCCAAGACACGCCAAGCTGTGCCAAGTCAAACAATGCCAAATGGTGCCACATAACATGTTCTAAGATGTGCTGAACCGTTCCAAACTGTGCTGAAGTGTGCCAAGCCCTGCTGTGTTTAGCCATGCCAATGAGTGCCAAAATGTGCCAAATAGTGCTGAGCCAAGCCAAGACATGCCAAGCTGTGCCCAGCCAAACCATGCCAAGTGGTCACTTGTAGTGCCTAACTGTGCTGAACAGTGCCAAACTGTGCTGAACTGTGACCAGAACTGGTGTGTTTAGCCTTGACAAAGTGTGCCAAACTGTGCCAATCAGTCCTGAGCCATGCCAAGACATGCCAAGCTGTGCCAAGACAAGCCATGCCAAAGTGTGCCAAATAGTGCCTAGCTGTGCTAAACCGTGCCAAACTGTGCTGAAGTGTGCCAAGCCCTGCTGTGTTTAGGGATGCCAATGCGTGCCAAACTGTGCCAAATAGTGCTGAGCCATGCCAAGACACGCCAAGCTGTGCCAAGCCAAACCATGCCAAGTGGTGCCATGTAGTGCTGTGCTGTGCTGAAGAGAGACAAACTGTACTGAAGTGTCAGAAGCTGTGCCGTGTTTATTCTTGCCAAAGTGTGCCAAACTGTGCCAATCTGTCCGGAGCCATGCCAAGACATGCCAAGCTGTGCCAAGCCAAGCCATGCCAATGTGTGCCATATAGTGCCTAGCTGTGCTAAACCGTGCCAAACTGTGCTGAAGTGTGCCAAGCCCTGCCGTGTTTAGCCATGCCAAAGCATGCCAAACTGTGCCAAATAGTGCTGAGCCATACCAAGACACGCCAAGGTGTGCCAAGCCAAAGCATGCCAAGTGGTGCCAAGTAGTGCTGAGCTGTGATGAGCCGTGCCGTGCCAAACTGTGCTGAAGTGTGCCGAGCCTTGCTGTGTATAGCCATGGCAAAGCGTGCCAAACTGTGCCAAACTGTGATGAGCCATGCCAAGACATGCCAAGCTGTGCCAAGCCAAAACATGCTAAATCGTGCCATATAGTGCCTAGCTGTGTTGAACCGTGCCAATTTGTGCTGAAGTGTGCCAAGACCTGCTGAGTTTAATCATGCCAAAGCGTGCCAAACTGTGCCAAATAGTACTGAGCTGTGCTGAGCCATGCCAAGACACGCCAAGCTGTGCCAATCCAAACCATGCCAAGTGGTGCAATGTCTTGCCTAGCTGTGCTGAACCGTGCCAAACTGTGCTGAAGTGTGTCAAGCCCTGCCGTGATACGCCATGCCAAAGCGTGCCAAACTGTGCCAAATATTGCTGAGTTGTGCTGAGCCAAGCCAAACCATGCCAAGTGGTGCCATGTCTTGCCTAGCTGTGCTGAACCGTGCCAAACTGTGCTGAAGTGTGCCAAGCCCTGCTGTGTTTAGCCATGCCAATGCGTGCCAAACTGTGCCAAACAGAGCTGAGCCATGCGAAGACATGTCAAGCTGTGCCAAGCCAAACCATGCAAAGTGGTGCCTTGTAGTGATTAGCTGTGCCAAACTGTGCTGAAGTGTGCCATGCCCTGCTGTGTTTAGCCATGCCAATGTGTGCAAACTGTGCCAAATACTTCTGAGCCATGCCAAGACATGGCAAGCTGTGCCAAGCCAAACCATGCCAAAGAGTGCCATATAGTGCCCAGCTGTGCTGAACCGTGCCAAACTGTGCTGAAGTGTGCCATGCCCTGCTGTGTTTAGCCATGACAAAGCGTGCCAAACTGTGCCAAATAGTGCTGAGCCATGCCAGGACATGCCAAGCTGTGCCAAGCCAAGCCATGCCAAGTGGTGCCATATAGTGCTTAGCTGTGCTGAACCATGCCAAACTGTGCTGAAGTGTGCCAAGCCCTGCTGTGTTTAGCCATGCCAATGCGTGCCAAACTGTGCCAAACTGAGCTGAGCCATGCGAAGACATGTCAAGCTGTGCCAAGCCAAACCATGCAAAGTGGTGCCTTGTAGTGATTAGCTGTGCCAAACTGTGCTGAAGTGTGCCATGCCCTGCTGTGTTTAGCCATGCCAATGTGTGCAAACTGTGCCAAATACTTCTGAGCCATGCCAAGACATGGCAAGCTGTGCCAAGCCAAACCATGCCAAAGAGTGCCATATAGTGCCCAGCTGTGCTGAACCGTGCCAAACTGTGCTGAAGTGTGCCATGCCCTGCTGTGTTTAGCCATGACAAAGCGTGCCAAACTGTGCCAAATAGTGCTGAGCCATGCCAGGACATGCCAAGCTGTGCCAAGCCAAGCCATGCCAAGTGGTGCCATATAGTGCTTAGCTGTGCTGAACCATGCCAAACTGTGCTGAAGTGTGCCAAGCCCTGCTGTGTTTAGCCATGCCAATGCGTGCCAAACTGTGCCAAACTGAGCTGAGCCATGCGAAGACATGTCAAGCTGTGCCAAGCCAAACCATGCAAAGTGGTGCCTTGTAGTGATTAGCTGTGCCAAACTGTGCTGAAGTGTGCCATGCCCTGCTGTGTTTAGCCATGCCAATGTGTGCAAACTGTGCCAAATACTTCTGAGCCATGCCAAGACATGGCAAGCTGTGCCAAGCCAAACCATGCCAAAGAGTGCCATATAGTGCCCAGCTGTGCTGAACCGTGCCAAACTGTGCTGAAGTGTGCCATGCCCTGCTGTGTTTAGCCATGACAAAGCGTGCCAAACTGTGCCAAATAGTGCTGAGCCATGCCAGGACATGCCAAGCTGTGCCAAGCCAAGCCATGCCAAGTGGTGCCATATAGTGCTTAGCTGTGCTGAACCATGCCAAACTGTGCTGAAGTGTGCCAAGCCCTGCTGTGTTTAGCCATGCCAATGCGTGCCAAACTGTGCCAAACTGAGCTGAGCCATGCGAAGACATGTCAAGCTGTGCCAAGCCAAACCATGCAAAGTGGTGCCTTGTAGTGATTAGCTGTGCCAAACTGTGCTGAAGTGTGCCATGCCCTGCTGTGTTTAGCCATGCCAATGTGTGCAAACTGTGCCAAATACTTCTGAGCCATGCCAAGACATGGCAAGCTGTGCCAAGCCAAACCATGCCAAAGAGTGCCATATAGTGCCCAGCTGTGCTGAACCGTGCCAAACTGTGCTGAAGTGTGCCATGCCCTGCTGTGTTTAGCCATGACAAAGCGTGCCAAACTGTGCCAAATAGTGCTGAGCCATGCCAGGACATGCTAAGCTGTGCCAAGCCAAGCCATGCCAAGTGGTGCCATATAGTGCTTAGCTGTGCTGAACCATGCCAAACTGTGCTGAAGTGTGCCAAGCCCTGCTGTGTTTAGCCATGGCTAAGTGTGCCAAACTGTGCCAAACAGTGCTGAGCCATGCCAAGACACGCCAAGCTGTGACAAGCCAAACCATGCCAAGTGGTGCAATGTCTTCCCTAGCTGTGCTGAACCGTGCCAAACTGTGCTGAAGTGTGCCAAGCCCTACTGTGTTTAGCCATGCCAATGCGTGCCATACTATGCCAAATACTGCTGAGCCATGCCAAGACACGCCAAGCGGTGCCAAGCTAAAGCATGCCAAGTGATGCCATGTATTTGTGCGCTGTGCTGAGGCGTGCCAAACTGTGCTGAAGTGTGCCTAGCACTGCTGTGTTTAGCCATGCCAAAGCGTGCCAAACTGTGCCAAATAGTGCTGAGACATGCCAAGACATGCCAAGCTGTGCCAAGCCAAACCATGCCAAGTGGTGCCATGTCTTGCCTAGCTGTGCTGAACCGTGCCAAACTGTGCTGAAGTGTGCCAAGCCCTGCTGTGTTTAGCCATGCCAAAGCGTGCCAAAATGTGCCAAATAGTGCTGAGCTGTGCTGAGCCATGCCAAGACACGCCAAGCTGTGCCAAGTCAAACAATGCCAAATGGTGCCACATAACATGTTCTAAGATGTGCTGAACCGTTCCAAACTGTGCTGAAGTGTGCCAAGCCCTGCTGTGTTTAGCCATGCCAATGAGTGCCAAAATGTGCCAAATAGTGCTGAGCCAAGCCAAGACATGCCAAGCTGTGCCCAGCCAAACCATGCCAAGTGGTCACTTGTAGTGCCTAACTGTGCTGAACAGTGCCAAACTGTGCTGAACTGTGACCAGAACTGGTGTGTTTAGCCTTGACAAAGTGTGCCAAACTGTGCCAATCAGTCCTGAGCCATGCCAAGACATGCCAAGCTGTGCCAAGACAAGCCATGCCAAAGTGTGCCAAATAGTGCCTAGCTGTGCTAAACCGTGCCAAACTGTGCTGAAGTGTGCCAAGCCCTGCTGTGTTTAGGGATGCCAATGCGTGCCAAACTGTGCCAAATAGTGCTGAGCCAAGCCAAGACATGCCAAGCTGTGCCAAGCCAAACCAAGCCAAGTGGTGTCATGTAGTGCCTAGCTGTGCTGAACCGTGCCAAACTGTGCTGAAGTGTGCCAAGCCCTGCTGTGTTTATCCATGCCAAATTGTGCCAAACTGCGCCAAGTAGTGCTGAGCTGTGCTGAGCCATGCCAAGACACGCCAAGCTGTGCCAAGCCAAACCATGCCAAGTGGTGCAATGTCTTGCCTAGCTGTGCTGAACCGTGAAAAACTGTGCTGAAGTGTGCCAAGCCCTGCTGTGTATAGCCATGGCAAAGCGTGCCAAACTGTGCCAAACTGTGATGAGCCATGCCAAGACATGCCAAGCTGTGCCGAGCCAAAACATGATAATCGTGCCATATAGTGCCTAGCTGTGTTGAACCGTGCCAATTTGTGCTGAATTGTGCCAAGCCCTGCTGTGTTTAGCCATGCCAAAGCGTGCCAAACTGTGCCAAGTAGTGCTGAGCTGTGCTGAGCCATGCCAAGACACGCCTAGCTGTGCCAAATCAAACCATGCCAAGTGGTGCCATGTCTTGCCTAGCTGTGTTGAACCGTGCCAAACTGTGCTGAAGTGTGCCATGCCCTGCTGTGTTTAGCCATGACAAAGCGTGCCAAACTGTGCCAAATAGTGCTGAGCCATGCCAGGACATGCCAAGCTGTGCCAAGCCAAGCCATGCCAAGTGGTGCCATATAGTGCTTAGCTGTGCTGAACCATGCCAAACTGTGCTGAAGTGTGCCAAGCCCTGCTGTGTTTAGCCATGGCTAAGTGTGCCAAACTGTGCCAAACAGTGCTGAGCCATGCCAAGACACGCCAAGCTGTGACAAGCCAAACCATGTCAAGTGGTGCCATGTCTTCCCTAGCTATGCTGAACCGTGCCAAACTGTGCTGAAGTGTGCCAAGCCCTACTGTGTTTAGCCATGCCAATGCGTGCCATACTATGCCAAATACTGCTGAGCCATGCCAAGACACGCCAAGCGGTGCCAAGCTAAAGCATGCCAAGTGATGCCATGTATTTGTGCGCTGTGCTGAGGCGTGCCAAACTGTGCTGAAGTGTGCCTAGCACTGCTGTGTTTAGCCATGCCAAAGCGTGCCAAACTGTGCCAAATAGTGCTGAGACATGCCAAGACATGCCAAGCTGTGCCAAGCCAAACCATGCCAAGTGGTGCCATGTCTTGCCTAGCTGTGCTGAACCGTGCCAAACTGTGCTGAAGTGTGCCAAGCCCTGCTGTGTTTAGCCATGCCAAAGCGTGCCAAAATGTGCCAAATAGTGCTGAGCTGTGCTGAGCCATGCCAAGACACGCCAAGCTGTGCCAAGTCAAACAATGCCTAATGGTGCCACATAACATGTTCTAAGATGTGCTGAACCGTTCCAAACTGTGCTGAAGTGTCAGAAGCTGTGCCGTGTTTATTCTTGCCAAAGTGTGCCAAACTGTGCCAATCTGTCCTGAGCCATGCCAAGACATGCCAAGCTGTGCCCAGCCAAACCATGCCAAGTGGCCACTTGTAGTGCCTAACTGTGCTGAACAGTGCCAAACTGTGCTGAACTGTGACCAGAACTGGTGTGTTTAGCCTTGCCAATGTGTGCCAAACTGTGCCAAATAGTGCTTAGCTGTGTTTAGCCATGCCAAGACATGCCAAGCTGTGCCAAGCCAAAGCATGCCAGGTGGTGCCACATAACATGTTCTAAGATGTGCTGAAACGTGCCAAACTGTGCTGAAGTGTGCCAAGCCCTGCTGTGTTTAGCCATGCCAAAGCGTGCCAAGCAGTGCCAAACAGTGCTGAGCCATGCCAAGACACGCCTAGCTTTGCCAAGCCAAACCATGCCAAGTGGTGCAATGTCCTGCCTAGCTGTGCTGAACCGTGCCAAGCTGTGCTGAAGTGTGCCAAGCCCTGCTGTGTTTAGCCATGACAATGCGTCCCAAACTGTGCCAAACAGAGCTGAGCCATGTCAAAACATGCCAAGCTTTGCCAAGCCAAACCATGCCAAGTGGTGCCATGTCTTGCCTAGCTGTGCTGAAACGTGCTAAACTGTGCTGAAGTGTGCCTATCCCTGCATTGTTTAGCCATGCCAAAGCGTGCATAACAGTGCAACATACTGCTTAGCCATGCCAAGACACGCCAAGCTGTGCCAAGCCAAACCATGCCAAGTAGTGCCATGTAGTGCTGTGCTGCGCTGAAGAGAGACAAACTGTGCTGAAGTGTCAGAAGCTGTGCCGTGTTTATTCATGCCAAAGTGTGCCAAACTGTGCCAATCAGTCCTGAGCCATGCCAAGACATGCCAAGCTGTGCCAAGATAAGCCATGCCAAAGTGTGCCAAATAGTGCCTAGCTGTGCTAAACCGTGCCAAACTGTGCTGAAGTGTGCCAAGCCCTGCTGAGTTTATCCATGCCAAAGCGTGCCAAACTGTGCCAAATAGTGCTGAGCTGTGCTGAGCCATACTAAGACACGCCTAGCTGTGACAAGCCAAACCATGCCAACTGGTGCCATGTCTTGCCTAGCTGTGCTGAACAGTGCCAAACTGTGCTGAAGTGAGCCAAGCCCTGCAGTGTTTAGCCATGACAATGCGTGCCAAACTGTGCCAAACAGAGCTGAGCCATGCCAAGACACGCCAAGCTGTGCCGAGCCAAAACATGCTAAATCGTGCCATATAGTGCCTAGCTGTGTTGAACCGAGCCAATTTGTGCTGAATTGTGCCAAGCCCTGCTGTGTTTAGCCATGCCAAAGCGTGCCAAACTGTGCCAAGTAGTGCTGAGCTGTGCTGAGCCATGCCAAGACACGCCTAGCTGTGCCAAGTCAAACCATGACAAGTGGTGCAATGTCTTGCCTAGCTGTGCTGAACCGTGCCAAACTGTGCTGAAGTGTGCCAAGCCCTGCTGTGTTTAGCCATCACAATGCGTCCCAAACTGTGCCAAACAGAGCTGAGCCATGCCAAGACATGGCAAGCTGTGCCAAGCCAAACCATGCCAAGTGGTGCCTTTTAGTGCCTAGCTGTGCTGAACAGAGCAAAACTGTGCTGAAGTGTGCCAAACCCTGCTGTGTTTAGCGATGCCAAAGCGTACCAAACTGTGCCAAATAGTGCTGAGCCAAGCCAAGACATGCCAAGCTGTGCCAAGCCAAACCATGCCAAGTGGTGCAATGTCTTGCCTAGCTGTGCTGAACCGTGCCAAACTGTGCTGAAGTGTGCCAAGCCCTGCTGTATTTAGCCATGGCAAAGCGTGCCAAACTGTGCCAAACTGTGATGAGCCATGCCAAGACATGGCAAGCTGTGCCAAGCCAAAACATGCTAAATCGTGCCATTTAGTGCCTAGCTGTGTTGAACCGTGCCAATTTGTGCTGAATTGTGCCAAGCCCTGCTGTGTTTAACCATGCCAAAGCGTGCCAAACTGTGCCAAATAGTGCTGAGCTGTGCTGAGCCTTGCCAAGACACGCCAGGATGTGCCAAGCTAAACCATGCCAAGTGGTGCAATGTCTTGCCTAGCTGTGCTGAACCGTGCAAAACTGTGCTGAAGTGTGCCAAGCCCTGCTGTGTTTAGCCATGACAATGCGTGCCAAACAGTGCCAAACAGAGCTGAGCCATGCCAAGACATGCCAAGCTGCGCCAAGCCAAGCCATGCCAAAGTGTGCCAAATAGTGCCTAGCTGTGCTAAACCGTGCCAAACTGTGCTGAAGTGTGCCTATCCCTGCTGTGTTTAGCCATGGAAAAGCGTGCCAAACTGTGCCAAATAGTGCTGAGCTGTGCTGAGCCATGCCAAGACACGCTTAGCTGTGCCAGGCCAAACCATGCCAAGTGGTGCCATGTCTTGCGTAGCTGTGCTGAACCGTGCCAAACTGTGCTGAAGTGTGACTATCCCTGCTGTGTTTAGCCATGCCAAAGCGTGCATAACAGTGCAACATACTGCTGAGCCATGCCAAGACACGCCAAGCTGTGCCAAGCCAAACCATGCCAAGTAGTGCCATGTAGTGCTGTGCTGCGCTGAAGAGAGACAAACTGTGCTGAAGTGTCAGAAGCTGTGCCGTGTTTATTCATGCCAAAGTGTGCCAAACTGTGCCAATCAGTCCTGAGCCATGCCAAGACATGCCAAGCTGTGCCAAGACAAGCCATGCCAAAGTGTGCCAAATAGTGCCTAGCTGTGCTAAACCGTGCCAAACTGTGCTGAAGTGTGCCAAGCCCTGCTGTGTTTAGCCATGACAATGCGTCACAAAGTGTGCCAAATAGTGCTGAGCCATGCCAAGACATGCCAAGCTGTGCCAAGCCAAACCCTGCCAAGTGGTGCAATGTCTTGCCTAGCTGTGCTGAACCGAGCCAATTTGTGCTGAAGTGTGCCAAGCCCTGCAGTGTTTAGCCATGGCAAAGCGTGCCAAACTGTGCCAAACTGAGCTGAGCCATGCCAAGACATGCCAAGCTGTGCCGAGCCAAAACATGCTAAATCGTGCCATATAGTGCCTAGCTGTGTTGAACCGTGCCAATTTGTGCTGAATTGTGCCAAGCCCTGCTGTGTTTAGCCGTGCCAAAGCGTGCCAAACTGTGCCAAGTAGTGCTGAGCTGTGCTGAGTCATGCCAAGACACGCCTAGCTGTGCCAAGTCAAACCATGCCAAGTGGTGCAATGTCTTGCCTAGCTGTGCTGAACCGTGCCAAACTGTGCTGAAGTGTGCCAAGCCCTGCTGTGTTTAGCCATCACAATGCGTCCCAAACTGTGCCAAACAGAGCTGAGCCATGCCAAGACATGGCAAGCTGTGCCAAGCCAAACCATGCCAAGTGGTGCCTTTTAGTGCCTAGCTGTGCTGAACAGAGCCAAACTGTGCTGAAGTGTGCCAAACCCTGCTGTGTTTAGCGATGCCAAAGCGTACCAAACTGTGCCAAATAGTGCTGAGCCAAGCCAAGACATGCCAAGCTGTGCCAAGCCAAACCATGCCAAGTGGTGCCATGTCTTGCCTAGCTGTGCTGAACCGTGCCAAACTGTGCTGAAGTGTGCCAAGCCCTGCTGTGTTTAGCCATGGCAAGGCGTGCCAAACTGTGCCAAACTGTGATGAGACATGCCAAGGCATGCCAAGCTGTGCCAAGCCAAAACATGCTAAATCGTGCCATTTAGTGCCTAGCTGTGTTGAACCGTGCCAATTTGTGCTGCATTGTGCCAAGCCCTGATGTGTTTAACCATGCCAAAGCGTGCCAAACTGTGCCAAATAGTGCTGAGCTGTGCTGAGCCATGCCAAGACACGCCAAGATGTGCCAAGCTAAACCATGCCAAGTGGTGCAATGTCTTGCCTAGCTGTGCTGAACCGTGCAAAACTGTGCTGAAGTGTGCCAAGCCCTGCTGTGTTTAGCCATGACAATGCGTGCCAAACTGTGCCAATCAGTCCTGAGCCATGCCAAGACATGCCAAGCTGTGCCAAGACAAGCCATGCCAAAGTGTGCCAAATAGTGCCTAGCTGTGCTAAACCGTGCCAAACTGTGCTGAAGTGTGCCAAGCCCTGCTGTGTTTAGCCATGACAATGCGTCCCAAACTGTGCCAAACTGAGCTGAGCCATGCCAAGACATGCCAAGCTGTGCCAAGCCAAACCCTGCCAAGTGGTGCAATGTCTTGCCTAGCTGTGCTGAACCGAGCCAATTTGTGCTGAAGTGTGCCAAGCCCTGCAGTGTTTAGCCATGGCAAAGCGTGCCAAACTGTGCCAAACTGAGCTGAGCCATGCCAAGACATGCCAAGCTGTGCCGAGCCAAAACATGCTAAATCGTGCCATATAGTGCCTAGCTGTGTTGAACCGTGCCAATTTGTGCTGAATTGTGCCAAGCCCTGCTGTGTTTAGCCGTGCCAAAGCGTGCCAAACTGTGCCAAGTAGTGCTGAGCTGTGCTGAGTCATGCCAAGACACGCCTAGCTGTGCCAAGTCAAACCATGCCAAGTGGTGCAATGTCTTGCCTAGCTGTGCTGAACCATGCCAAACTGTGCTGAAGTGTGCCAAGCCCTGCTGTGTTTAGCCATCACAATGCGTCCCAAACTGTGCCAAACAGAGCTGAGCCATGCCAAGACATGGCAAGCTGTGCCAAGCCAAACCATGCCAAGTGGTGCCTTTTAGTGCCTAGCTGTGCTGAACAGAGCCAAACTGTGCTGAAGTGTGCCAAACCCTGCTGTGTTTAGCGATGCCAAAGCGTACCAAACTGTGCCAAATAGTGCTGAGCCAAGCCAAGACATGCCAAGCTGTGCCAAGCCAAACCATGCCAAGTGGTGCCATGTCTTGCCTAGCTGTGCTGAACCGTGCCAAACTGTGCTGAAGTGTGCCAAGCCCTGCTGTGTTTAGCCATGGCAAGGCGTGCCAAACTGTGCCAAACTGTGATGAGACATGCCAAGGCATGCCAAGCTGTGCCAAGCCAAAACATGCTAAATCGTGCCATTTAGTGCCTAGCTGTGTTGAACCGTGCCAATTTGTGCTGCATTGTGCCAAGCCCTGATGTGTTTAACCATGCCAAAGCGTGCCAAACTGTGCCAAATAGTGCTGAGCTGTGCTGAGCCATGCCAAGACACGCCAAGATGTGCCAAGCTAAACCATGCCAAGTGGTGCAATGTCTTGCCTAGCTGTGCTGAACCGTGCAAAACTGTGCTGAAGTGTGCCAAGCCCTGCTGTGTTTAGCCATGACAATGCGTGCCAAACAGTGCCAAACAGATCTGAGACATGCCAAGACATGCCAAGCTGTGCCAAGCCAAGCCATGCCAAAGTGTGCCAAATAGTGCCTAGCTGTGCTAAACCGTGCCAAACTGTGCTGAAGTGTGCCTATCCCTGCTGTGTATAGCCATGGCAAAGCGTGCCAAACTGTGCCAAACTGTGATGAGCCATGCCAAGACATGCCAAGCTGTGCCAAGCCAAAACATGCTAAATCGTGCCATTTAGTGCCTAGCTGTGTTGAACCGTGCCAATTTGTGCTGAATTGTGCCAAGCCCTGCTGTGTTTAACCATGCCAAAGCGTGCCAAACTGTGCCAAATAGTGCTGAGCTGTGCTGAGCCATGGCAAGACACGCCTAGCTGTGCAAAGCTAAACCATGCCAAGTGGTGCAATGTCTTGCCTAGCTGTGCTGAACCGTGCCAAAATGTGCTGAAGTGTGCCAAGCCCTGCTGTGTTTAGCCATGACAATGCGTGCCAAACTGTGCCAAAAAGAGCTGAGCCATGCCATGACATGCCAAGCTGCGCCAAGCCAAGCCATGCCAAAGTGTGCCATATAGTGCCTAGCTGTTCTAAACCGTGCCAAACTGTGCTGAAGTGTGCCTATCCCTGCTGTGTATAGCCATGGAAAAGCGTGCCAAACTGTGCCAAATAGTGCTGAGCTGTGCTGAGCCATGCCAAGACACGCTTAGCTGTGCCAGGCCAAACCATGCCAAGTGGTGCAATGTCTTGCCTAGCTGTGCTGAGCCGTGCCAAACTGTGCTGAAGTGTGCCAAGCCCTGCTGTGTTTAGCCATGACAATGCGTCCCAAACTGTGCCAAACTGAGCTGAGCCATGCCAAGACATGCCAAGCTGTGCCAAGCCAAACCATGCCAAGTGGTGCAATGTCTTGCCTAGCTGTGCTGAACCGAGCCAATTTGTGCTGAAGTGTGCCAAGCCCTGCTGTGTTTAGCCATGCCAAAACGTGCCAAACTGTGCCAAATAGTGCTGAGCTGTGCTGAGCCATACTAAGACACGCCTAGCTGTGACAAGCCAAACCATGCCAACTGGTGCCATGTCTTGCCTAGCTGTGCTGAACAGTGCCAAACTGTGCTGAAGTGTGCCAAGCCCTGCAGTGTTTAGCCATGGCAAAGCGTGCCAAACTGTGCCAAACTGTGATGAGCCAATCCAAGACATGCCAAGCTTTGCCAAGCCAAACCATGCCAAGTGGTGCCATGTCTTGCCTAGCTGTGCTGAACCGTGCCAAACTGTCCTGAAGTGTGCCAAGCCCTGCTGTGTTTAGCCATGGCAAAGCGTGCCAAACTGTGCCAAACTGTGATGAGCCATGCCAAGGCATGCCAAGCTGTGCCAAGCCAAAACATGCTAAATCGTGCCATATAGTGCCTAGCTGTGCTGAACCGAGCCAATTTGTGCTGAAGTGTGCCAAGCCTTGCTTAGTTTATCCATGCCAAAGCGTGCCAAACTGTGCCAAATAGTGCTGAGCTGTGCTGAGCCATACTAAGACACGCCTAGCTGTGACAAGCCAAACCATGCCAACTGGTGCCATGTCTTGCCTAGCTGTGCTGAACCGTGCCAAACTGTCCTGAAGTGTGCCAAGCCCTGCTGTGTTTAGCCATGACAATGCGTGCCAAACAGTGCCAAACAGAGCTGAGCCATGCCAAGACATGCCAAGCTGTGCCAAGCCAAGCCATGCCAAAGTGTGCCATATAGTGCCTAGCTGTTCTAAACCGTGCCAAACTGTGCTGAAGTGTGCCTATCCCTGCTGTGTTTAGCCATGGAAAAGCGTGCCAAACTGTGCCAAATAGTGCTGAGCTGTGCTGAGCCATGCCAAGACACGCCTAGCTGTGCCAGGCCAAACCATGCCAAGTGGTGCCATATAGTGCCTAGCTTTGCTGAACCGTGCCAAACTGTGCTGAAGTGTGCCAATCCCTGCTGTGTATAGCCATGGCAAAGCGTGCCAAACTGTGCCAAACTGTTATGAGCCATGCGAAGACATGCCAAGCTATGCCTAGCCAAAACATGCTATATCGTGCCATTTAGTGCCTAGCTGTGTTGAACCGTGCCAATTTGTGCTGAATTGTGCCACGCCCTGCTGTGTTTAACCATGCCAAAGCGTGCCAAACTGTGCCAAATAGTGCTGAGCTGTGCTGAGCCATGCCAAGACACGCCTAGCTGTGCCAAGCTAAACCATGCCAAGTGGTGCAATGTCTTGCCTTGCTGTGCTGAACAGTGCCAAACTGTGCTGAAGTGTGCCAAGCCCTGCTGTGTTTAGCCATGACAATGCGTGCCAAACTGTGCCAAACAGAGCTGAGCCATGCCAAGACATGCCAAGCTGTGCCAAGCCAAGCCATGCCAAGTGGTGTCATGTAATGCCTAGCTGTGCTGAACCGTGCCAAAATGCGCTGAAGTGTGCCAAGCCCTGCTGTGTTTAGCCAAGCCAAAGCGTGCCAAACTGTGCCAAAGAGTGCTGAACTGTGCTGAGCCATACCAAGACACGCCTAGCTGTGCCAAGCCAAACCATGCCAAGTGGTGCCTTTTAGTGCCTTGCTGTGCTGAACAGTGCCAAACTGTGCTGAAGTGTGCCAAGCCCTGCTGTGTTTAGCCATGTCAATGCGTGCCAAACTGTGCCAAACTTTGCTGAGCCATGTCAAAACATGCCAAGCTGTGCCAAGCCAAACCATGGCAAGTGGTGTCATGTAGTGCTGAGCTGTGCTGAACCGTGCCAAAATGTGCTGAAGTGTGCCGAGCCCTGCTGTGTTTAGCCATGACAATGCGTGCCAAACTGTGCCAAACAGAGCTGAGCCATGCCAAGACATGCCAAGCTGTGCCAAGCCAAACCATGCCTAGTGGTGCCTTTTTGTGCCTAGCTGTGCTGAACCGTGCCAAACTGTGCTGAAGTGTGCCAAACCCTGCTGTGTTTAGCCATGCCAAATTGTGCCAAACTGTGCCAAGTAGTGCTGAGCTGTGCTGAGCCATGCCAAGACACGCCAAGCTGTGCCAAGCCAAACCATGCCAAGTGGTGCAATGTCTTGCCTAGCTGTGCTGAACCGTGAAAAACTGTGCTGAAGTGTGCCAAGCCCTGCTGTGTATAGCCATGGCAAAGCGTGCCAAACTGTGCCAAACTGTGATGAGCCATGCCAAGACATGCCAAGTTGTGCCAAGCCAAACCATGCCAAGTGGTGCCATGTAGTGCCTAGCTGTGCTGAGGCGTGCCAAACTGTGCTGAAGTGTGCCAAGCCCTGCTGTGTTTAGCCATGCCAAATTGTGCCAAAATGTGCCAAATAGTGCTGAGCTGTGCTGAGCCATGCCAAGACACGCCAAGCTGTGCCAAGCTAAACCATGCCAAGTGGTGCAATGTCTTGCCTAGCTGTGCTGAACCGTGCAAAACTGTGCTGAAGTGTGCCAAGCCCTGCTGTGTTTAGCCATGACAATGCGTGCCAAACAGTGCCAAACAGAGCTGAGCCATGCCAAGACATGCCAAGCTGTGCCAAGCCAAGCCATGCCAAAGTGTGCCATTTAGTGCCTAGCTGTTCTAAACCGTGCCAAACTGTGCTGAAGTGTGCCTATCCCTGCTGTGTTTAGCCATGCCAAAGCGTGCCAAACTGTGCCAAATAGTGCTGAGCTGTGCTGAGCCATGCCAAGACACGCCTAGCTGTGCCAGGCCAAACCATGCCAAGTGGTGCCATATAGTGCCTAGCTGTGCTGAACCGTGCCAAACTGTGCTGAAGTGTGCCTATCCCTGCTGTGTATAGCCATGGCAAAGCGTGCCAAACTGTGCCAAACTGTGATGAGCCATGCCAAGACATGCCAAGCTGTGCCAAGCCAAAACATGCTAAATCGTGCCATTTAGTGCCTAGCTGTGTTGAACCGTGCCAATTTGTGCTGAATTGTGCCAAGCCCTGCTGTGTTTAACCATGCCAAAGCGTGCCAAACTGTGCCAAATAGTGCTGAGCTGTGCTGAGCCATGGCAAGACACGCCTAGCTGTGCCAAGCTAAACCATGCCAAGTGGTGCAATGTCTTGCCTAGCTGTGCTGAGCCGTGCAAAACTGTGCTGAAGTGTGCCAAGCCCTGCTGTGTTTAGCCATGACAATGCGTGCCAAACTGTGCCAAACAGAGCTGAGCCATGCCATGACATGCCAAGCTGTGCCAAGCCAAGCCATGCCAAAGTGTGCCATATAGTGCCTAGCTGTTCTAAACCATGCCAAACTGTGCTGAAGTGTGCCTATCCCTGCTGTATTTAGCCATGGAAAAGCGTGCCAAACTGTGCCAAATAGTGCTGAGCTGTGCTGAGCCATGCCAAGACACGCTTAGCTGTGCCAGGCCAAACCATGCCAAGTGGTGCAATGTCTTGCCTAGCTGTGCTGAACCGTGCCAAACTGTGCTGAAGTGTGCCAAGCCCTGCTGTGTTTAGCCATGACAATGCGTCCCAAACTGTGCCAAACTGAGCTGAGCCATGCCAAGACATGCCAAGCTGTGCCAAGCCAAACCATGCCAAGTGGTGTCATGTAGTGCTTAGCTGTGCTGAACCGAGCCAATTTGTGCTGAAGTGTGCCAAGCCCTGCTGAGTTTATCCATGCCAAAGCGTGACAAACTGTGCCAAATAGTGCTGAGCTGTGCTGAGCCATACTAAGACACGCCTAGCTGTGACAAGCCAAACCATGCCAACTGGTGCCATGTCTTGCCTAGCTGTGCTGAACAGTGCCAAACTGTGCTGAAGTGTGCCAAGCCCTGCAGTGTTTAGCCATGGCAAAGCGTGCCAAACTGTGCCAAACTGTGATGAGCCAATCCAAGACATGCCAAGCTTTGCCAAGCCAAACCATGCCAAGTGGTGCCATGTCTTCCCTATCTGTGTTGAACGGTGCCAAACTGTGCTGAAGTGTGCCAAGCCCTGCTGTGTTTAGCCATGCCAAATTGTGCCAAACTGTGCCAAGTAGTGCTGAGCTGTGCTGAGCCATGCCAAGACATGCCAAGCTGTGCCAAGCCAAACCATGCCAAGTGTGCCATATAGTGCCAAGCTGTGCTGAACCGTGCCAAACTTTGCTGAAGTGTGCCAAGCCCTGCTGTGTATAGCCATGGCAAATCGTGCCAAACTGTGCCAAACTGTGATGAGTCATGCGAAGACATGCCAAGCTATGCCTAGCCAAAACATGCTATATCGTGCCATTTAGTGCCTAGCTGTGTTGAACCGTGCCAATTTGTGCTGAATTGTGCCAAGCCCTGCTGTGTTTAGCCATGCCAAAGCGTGCCAAACTGTGCCAAATAGTGCTGAGCTGTGTATATCCATGCCGTGACACGCCAATCTGTGCCAAGCCAAACCATGCCAAGTGGTGTCATGTAGTGCCTAGCTGTGCTGAACCGTGAAAAACTGTGCTGAAGTGTGCCAAGCCCTGCTGTGTATAGCCATGTCAAAGCGTGTCAAACTGTGCCAAACTGTGATGAGCCATGTCAAAACATGCCAAGATGTGCCAAGCCAAAACATGCTAAATCGTGCCACATTGTGCCTAGCTGTGTTGAACCGTGCCAATTTGTGCTGAATTGTGCCAAGCCCTGCTGAGTTTATCCATGCCAAAGCGTGCCAAACTGTGCCAAAGAGTGCTGAGCTGTGCTGAGCCATACCAAGACACGCCTAGCTGTGCCAAGCCACACCATGCCAAGTGGTGCCTTTTAGTGCCTTGCTGTGCTGAACAGTGCCAAACTGTGCTGAAGTGTGCCAAGCCCTGCTGTGTTTAGCCATGTCAATGCGTGCCAAACTGTGCCAAACTTTGCTGAGCCATGTCAAAACATGCCAAGCTGTACCAAGCCAAACCATGGCAAGTGGTGTCATGTAGTGCTGAGCTGTGCTGAACCGTGCCAAACTGTACTGAAGTGTGCCTATCCCTGCTGTGTATAGCCATGGAAAAGCGTGCCAAACTGTGCCAAATAGTGCTGAGCCATGCCAAGACATGCCAAGCTGTGCCAAGCCAAACCATGACAAGTGGTGCCATGTAGTGCTGAGCTGTGATGAGCCGTGCCAAAATGTGCTGAAGTGTGCCGAGCCCTGCTGTGTTTAGCCATGACAATGCGTGCCAAACTGTGCCAAACAGAGCTGAGCCATGCCAAGACATGCCAAGCTGTGCCAAGCCAAGCCATGCCATGTGGTGCCTTTTAGTGCCTAGCTGTGCTGAACAGTGCCAAACTGTGGTGAAGTGTGCCAAACCCTGCTGTGTTTAGCGATGCCAAAGCGTACCAAACTGTGCCAAATAGTGCTGAGCCAAGCCAAGACATGCCAAGCTGTGCCAAGCCAAGCCATGCCAATGTGTGCCATATAGTGCCTAGCTGTGCTGAACCGTGCCAAACTGTGCTGAAGTGTGCCAAGCCCTGCTGTGTTTAGCGATGCCAAAGCGTGCCAAACTCTGCCAAATACTGTTGACCTGTGCAGAGCCATGCCAAGACACGCCAAGCTGTGCCAAGCCAAACCATGCCAAGTGGTGCCATGTAGTGCTGAGCTGTGATGAGCCATGCCAAAATGTGCTGAAGTGTGCCGAGCCCTGCTGTGTATAGCTATGGCAAAGCGTGCCAAACTGTGCCAAACTGTGATGAGCCATGCCAAAACATGCCAAGCTGTGCCAAGCCAAAACATGATAATCGTGCCATATAATAACTAGCTGTGTTGAACCGTGCCAAACTGTGCTGAAGTGTGCCAAGCCCTGCTGTGTTTAGCCATGGCAAAGCGTGCCAAACTGTGCCAAACTGTGCTGAGCCATGCCAAGACATGCCAAGCTGTGCCAAGCCAAAACATGGCAAGTGGTGTCATGTAGTGCCTAGCTGTGCTGAGGCGTGCCAAACTGTGCTGAAGTGTGCCAAGCCCTGCTGTGTTTAGCCATTCCAAATTGTGCCAAAATGTGCCTAGTAGTGCTGAGCTGTGCTGAGCCATGCCAAGACACGCCAAGCTGTGCCAAGCCAAACCATGGCAAGTGGTGCAATGTCTTTCCTAGCTGTGCTGAACCGTGCCAAACTGTGCTGAAGTGTGCCAAGCCCTGCCGTGTTAAGCCATGCCAAAGCGTGCCAAACTGTGCCAAACAGTGCTGAGCCAAGACAAGACATGCGAAGCTGTGCCAAGCCAAACCATGCCAAGTGGTGTCATGTAGTGCCTAGCTGTGCTGAACCGTGCCAAACTGTGCTGAAGTGTGCCAAGCCCTGCTGTGTTTAGCCATGCCAAGGCGTGGCAAACTGTGCCAATGAGTGCAGAGCCATGCCAAGACACGCCAAGCTGTGCCAAGCCAAACCATGCCAAAGTGTGCCATAAAGTGCCTAGCTGTGCTGAACAGTGCAAAACTGTGCTGAATTGTGCCAAGCCCTGCTGTGTTTAGCCATGTCAAAGCGTGCCAAACTGTGCCAAATACTGCTGAGCCATGCCAAGACACGCCAAGCTGTGCCAAGCCAAACCATGCCAAGTGGTGCCGTGTAGTGCTGTGCTGTGCTGAAGAGAGACAAACTGTGCTGAAGTGTCAGAAGCTGTGCCGTGTTTATTCATGGCAAAGTGTGCCAAACTGTGCCAATCAGTCCTGAGCCATGCCAAGACATGCCAAGCTGTGCCAAGCCAAGCCATGCCAATGTGTGCCATGTCTTGCCTAGCTGTGCTAAACCGTGCCAAACTGTGCTGAAGTGTGCCAAGCCCTGCCGTGTTTAGCCATGCCAAAGCATGCCAAACTGTGCCAAATAGTGCTGAGCCATACCAAGACACGCCAAGGTGTGCCAAGCCAAAGCATGCCAAGTGGTGCCAAGTAGTGCTGAGCTGTGATGAGCCGTGCCGTGCCAAACTGTGCTGAAGTGTGCCGAGCCCTGCTGTGTATAGCCATGGCAAAGCGTGCCAAACTGTGCCAAACTGTGATGAGCCATGCCAAGACATGCCAAGCTGTGCCAAGCCAAAACATGCTAAATCGTGCCATATAGTGCCTAGCCGTGTTGAACCGTGCCAATTTGTGCTGAAGTGTGCCAAGCCCTGCTGAGTTTAATCATGCCAAAGCGTGCCAAACTGTGCCAAATATTGCTGAGCTGTGCTGAGCCAAGCAAAACCATGCCAAGTGGTGCCATGTCTTGCCTAGCTGTGCTGAACCGTGCCAAACTGTGCTGAAGTGTGCCACGCCCTGCTGTGTTTAGCCATGCCAATGTGTGCCAAACTGTGCCAAATACTTCTGAGCCATGCCAAGACATGGCAAGCTGTGCCAAGCCAAACCATGCGAAAGAGTGCCATATAGTGCCCAGCTGTGCTGAACCGTGCCAAACTGTGCTGAAGTGTGCCATGCCCTGCTGTGTTTAGCCATGACAAAGCGTGCCAAACTGTGCCAAACTGTGATGAGCCATGCGAAGACATGCCAAGCTATGCCTAGCCAAAACATGCTATATCGTGCCATTTAGTGCCTAGCTGTGTTGAACCGTGCCAATTTGTGCTGAATTGTGCCACGCCCTGCTGTGTTTAACCATGCCAAAGCGTGCCAAACTGTGCCAAATAGTGCTGAGCTGTGCTGAGCCATGCCAAGACACGCCTAGCTGTACCAAGTCAAACCATGCCAAGTGGTGCAATGTCTTGCCTTGCTGTGCTGAACAGTGCCAAACTGTGCTGAAGTGTGCCAAGCCCTGCTGTGTTTAGCCATGACAATGCGTGCCAAACTGTGCCAAACAGAGCTGAGCCATGCCAAGACATGCCAAGCTGTGCCAAGCCAAGCCATGCCAAGTGGTGTCATGTAGTGCTTAGCTGTGCTGAACCGTGCCAAAATGCGCTGAAGTGTGCCAAGCCCTGCTGTGTTTAGCCAAGCCAAAGCGTGCCAAACTGTGCCAAAGAGTGCTGAGCTGTGCTGAGCCATACCAAGACACGCCTAGCTGTGCCAAGCCACACCATGCCAAGTGGTGCCTTTTAGTGCCTTGCTGTGCTGAAAAGTGCCAAACTGTGCTGAAGTGTGCCAAACCCTGCTGTGTTTAGCGATGCCAAAGCGTACCAAACTGTTGCAAATAGTGCTGAGCCAAGCCAAGACATGCCAAGCTGTGCCAAGCCAAGCCGTGCCAATGTGTGCCATATAGTGCCTAGCTGTGCTGAACCGTGCCAAACTGTGCTGAAGTGTGCCTATCCCTGCTGTGTTTAGCGATGCCAAAGCGAGCCAAACTGTGCCAAATAGTGTTGACCTGTGCAGAGCCATGCCAAGACACGCCAATCTGTGCCAAGCCAAACCATGCCAAGTGGTGCCATGTAGTGCTGAGCTGTGATGAGCCATGCCAAACTGTGCTGAAGTGTGCCGAGCCCTGCTGTGTATAGCTATGGCAAAGCGTGCCAAACTGTGCCAAAATGTGATGAGCCATGCCAAGACATGCCAAGCTGTGCCAAGCCAAAACATGATAATCGTGCCATATAATAACTAGCTGTGTTGAACCGTGCCAAACTGTGCTGAAGTGTGCCAAGCCCTGCTGTGTTTAGCCATGGCAAAGCGTGCCAAACTGTGCCAAACT
This sequence comes from Callipepla californica brunnescens, assembly GCA_023055505.1. Taxonomy (NCBI): domain Eukaryota; kingdom Metazoa; phylum Chordata; class Aves; order Galliformes; family Odontophoridae; genus Callipepla; species Callipepla californica. The sequence continues at coordinate 10,523,508 of JALIRH010000014.1, forward strand.
GTGCTGAGCCATGCCAAGACATGCCAAGCTGTGCCAAGCCAAAACATGGCAAGTGGTGTCATGTAGTGCCTAGCTGTGCTGAGGCGTGCCAAACTGTGCTGAAGTGTGCCAAGCCCTGCTGTGTTTAGCCATGCCAAATTGTGCCAAAATGTGCCTAGTAGTGCTGAGCTGTGCTGAGCCATGCCAAGACACGCCAAGCTGTGCCAAGCCAAACCATGGCAAGTGGTGCAATGTCTTTCCTAGCTGTGCTGAACCGTGCCAAACTGTGCTGAAGTGTGCCAAGCCCTGCCGTGTTAAGCCATGCCAAAGCGTGCCAAACTGTGCCAAACAGTGCTGAGCCAAGACAAGACATGCCAAGCTGTGCCAAGCCAAACCATGCCAGGTGGTGTCATGTAGTGCCTAGCTGTGCTGAACCGTGCCAAACTGCTGAAGTGTGCCAAGCCCTGCTGTGTTTAGCCATGCCAAGGCGTGGCAAACTGTGCCAATGAGTGCAGAGCCATGCCAAGACACGCCAAGCTGTGCCAAGCCAAACCATTGCAAAGTGTGCCATAAAGTGCCTAGCTGTGCTGAACAGTGCCAAACTGTGCTGAAGTGTGCCAAGCCCTGCTGTGTTTAGCCATGTCAAAGCGTGCCAAACTGTGCCAAATACTGCTGAGCCATGCCAAGACATGCCAAGCTGTGCCAAGCCAAACCATGTCAAGTGGTGCCGTGTAGTGCTGTGCTGTGCTGAAGAGAGACAAACTGTGCTGAAGTGTCAGAAGCTGTGCCGTGTTTATTCTTGCCAAAGTGTGCCAAACTGTGCCAATCTGTCCTGAGCCATGCCAAGACATGCCAAGCTGTGCCAAGCCAAGCCATGCCAATGTGTGCCATGTCTTGCCTAGCTGTGCTAAACCGTGCCAAACTGTGCTGAAGTGTGCCAAGCCCTGCCGTGTTTAGCCATGCCAAAGCATGCCAAACTGTGCCAAATAGTGCTGAGCCATACCAAGACACGCCAAGGTGTGCCAAGCCAAAGCATGCCAAGTGGTGCCAAGTAGTGCTGAGCTGTGATGAGCCGTGCCGTGCCAAACTGTGCTGAAGTGTGCCGAGCCCTGCTGTGTATAGCCATGGCAAAGCGTGCCAAACTGTGCCAAACTGTGATGAGCCATGCCAAGACATGCCAAGCTGTGCCAAGCCAAAACATGCTAAATCGTGCCATATAGTGCCTAGCCGTGTTGAACCGTGCCAATTTGTGCTGAAGTGTGCCAAGCCCTGCTGAGTTTAATCATGCCAAAGCGTGCCAAACTGTGCCAAATATTGCTGAGCTGTGCTGAGCCAAGCAAAACCATGCCAAGTGGTGCCATGTCTTGCCTAGCTGTGCTGAACCGTGCCAAACTGTGCTGAAGTGTGCCAATCCCTGCTGTGTTTAGCCATGCCAATGCGTGCCAAACTGTGCCAAACTGAGCTGAGCCATGCGAAGACATGTCAAGCTGTGCCAAGCCAAACCATGCAAAGTGGTGCCTTGTAGTGATTAGCTGTGCCAAACTGTGCTGAAGTGTGCCATGCCCTGCTGTGTTTAGCCATGCCAATGTGTGCAAACTGTGCCAAATACTTCTGAGCCATGCCAAGACATGGCAAGCTGTGCCAAGCCAAACCATGCCAAAGAGTGCCATATAGTGCCCAGCTGTGCTGAACCGTGCCAAACTGTGCTGAAGTGTGCCATGCCCTGCTGTGTTTAGCCATGACAAAGCGTGCCAAACTGTGCCAAACTGTGATGAGCCATGCGAAGACATGCCAAGCTATGCCTAGCCAAAACATGCTATATCGTGCCATTTAGTGCCTAGCTGTGTTGAACCGTGCCAATTTGTGCTGAATTGTGCCACGCCCTGCTGTGTTTAACCATGCCAAAGCGTGCCAAACTGTGCCAAATAGTGCTGAGCTGTGCTGAGCCATGCCAAGACACTCCTAGCTGTGCCAAGCTAAACCATGCCAAGTGGTGCAATGTCTTGCCTTGCTGTGCTGAACAGTGCCAAACTGTGCTGAAGTGTGCCAAGCCCTGCTGTGTTTAGCCATGACAATGCGTGCCAAACTGTGCCAAACAGAACTGAGCCATGCCAAGACATGCCAAGCTGTGCCAAGCCAAGCCATGCCAAGTGGTGTCATGTAGTGCCTAGCTGTGCTGAACCGTGCCAAAATGCGCTGAAGTGTGCCAAGCCCTGCTGTGTTTAGCCAAGCCAAAGCGTGCCAAACTGTGCCAAAGAGTGCTGAGCTGTGCTGAGCCATACCAAGACACGCCTAGCTGTGCCAAGCCACACCATGCCAAGTGGTGCAATGTCTTGCCTAGCTGTGTTGAACCGTGCCAAACTGTGCTGAAGTGTGCCAAGCCCTGCTGTGTTTAGCCATGTCAATGCGTGCCAAACTGTGCCAAACTTTGCTGAGCCATGTCAAAACATGCCAAGCTGTGCCAAGCCAAACCATGGAAAGTGGTGTCATGTAGTGCTGAGCTGTGCTGAACCGTGCCAAAATGTGCTGATGTGCGCCTATCCCTGCTGTGTATAGCCATGGAAAAGCGTGCCAAACTGTGCCAAATAGTGCTGAGCCATGCCAAGACATGCCAAGCTGTGCCAAGCCAAACCATGACAAGTGGTGCCATGTAGTGCTGAGCTGTGATGAGCCGTGCCAAAATGTGCTGAAGTGTGCCGAGCCCTGCTTTGTTTAGCCATGACAATGCGTGCCAAACTGTGCCAAACAGAGCTGAGCCATGCCAAGACATGCCAAGCTGTGCCAAGCCAAGCCATGCCATGTGGTGCCTTTTAGTGCCTAGCTGTGCTGAACAGTGCCAAACTGTGGTGAAGTGTGCCAAACCCTGCTGTGTTTAGCGATGCCAAAGCGTACCAAACTGTTGCAAATAGTGCTGAGCCAAGCCAAGACATGCCAAGCTGTGCCAAGCCAAGCCATGCCAATGTGTGCCATATAGTGCCTAGCTGTGCTGAACCGTGCCAAACTGTGCTGAAGTGTGCCAAGCCCTGCTGTGTTTAGCGATGCCAAAGCGTGCCAAACTGTGCCAAATAGTTTTGACCTGTGCAGAGCCATGCCAAGACACGCCAAGCTGTGCCAAGCCAAACCATGCCAAGTGGTGCCATGTAGTGCTGAGCTGTGATGAGCCATGCCAAAATGTGCTGAAGTGTGCCGAGCCCTGCTTTGTATAGCTATGGCAAAGCGTGCCAAACTGTGCCAAACTGTGATGAGCCATGCCAAGACATGCCATGCTGTACCAAGCCAAAACATGATAATCGTGCCATATAATAACTAGCTGTGTTGAACCGTGCCAAACTGTGCTGAAGTGTGCCAAGCCCTGCTGTGTTTAGCCATGGCAAAGCGTGCCAAACTGTGCCAAACTGTGCTGAGCCATGCCAAGACATGCCAAGCTGTGCCAAGCCAAAACATGGCAAGTGGTGTCATGTAGTGCCTAGCTGTGCTGAGGCGTGCCAAACTGTGCTGAAGTGTGCCAAGCCCTGCTGTGTTTAGCCATTCCAAATTGTGCCAAAATGTGCCTTGTAGTGCTGAGCTGTGCTGAGCCATGCCAAGACACGCCAAGCTGTGCCAAGCCAAACCATGGCAAGTGGTGCAATGTCTTTCCTAGCTGTGCTGAACCGTGCCAAACTGTGCTGAAGTGTGCCAAGCCCTGCCGTGTTAAGCCATGCCAAAGCGTGCCAAACTGTGCCAAACAGTGCTGAGCCAAGACAAGACATGCCAAGCTGTGCCAAGCCAAACCATGCCAAGTGGTGTCATGTAGTGCCTAGCTGTGCTGAACCGTGCCAAACTGTGCTGAAGTGTGCCAAGCCCTGCTGTGTTTAGCCATGCCAAGGCGTGGCAAACTGTGCCAATGAGTGCAGAGCCATGCCAAGACACGCCAAGCTGTGCCAAGCCAAACCATGCCAAAGTGTGCCATAAAGTGCCTAGCTGTGCTGAACAGTGCCAAACTGTGCTGAAGTGTGCCAAGCCCTGCTGTGTTTAGCCATGTCAAAGCGTGCCAAACTGTGCCAAATACTGCTGAGCCATGCCAAGACACGCCAAGCTGTGCCAAGCCAAACCATGCCAAGTGGTGCCGTGTAGTGCTGTGCTGTGCTGAAGAGAGACAAACTGTGCTGAAGTGTCAGAAGCTGTGCCGTGTTTATTCTTGCCAAAGTGTGCCAAACTGTGCCAATCTGTCCTGAGCCATGCCAAGACATGCCAAGCTGTGCCAAGCCAAGCCATGCCAATGTGTGCCATGTCTTGCCTAGCTGTGCTAAACCGTGCCAAACTGTGCTGAAGTGTGCCAAGCCCTGCCGTGTTTAGCCATGCCAAAGCATGCCAAACTGTGCCAAATAGTGCTGAGCCATACCAAGACACGCCAAGGTGTGCCAAGCCAAAGCATGCCAAGTGGTGCCAAGTAGTGCTGAGCTGTGATGAGCCGTGCCGTGCCAAACTGTGCTGAAGTGTGCCGAGCCCTGCTGTGTATAGCCATGGCAAAGCGTGCCAAACTGTGCCAAACTGTGATGAGCCATGCCAAGACATGCCAAGCTGTGCCAAGCCAAAACATGCTAAATCGTGCCATATAGTGCCTAGCCGTGTTGAACCGTGCCAATTTGTGCTGAAGTGTGCCAAGCCCTGCTGAGTTTAATCATGCCAAAGCGTGCCAAACTGTGCCAAATATTGCTGAGCTGTGCTGAGCCAAGCAAAACCATGCCAAGTGGTGCCATGTCTTGCCTAGCTGTGCTGAACCGTGCCAAACTGTGCTGAAGTGTGCCAAGCCCTGCTGTGTTTAGCCATGCCAATGCGTGCCAAACTGTGCCAAACTGAGCTGAGCCATGCGAAGACATGTCAAGCTGTGCCAAGCCAAACCATGCAAAGTGGTGCCTTGTAGTGATTAGCTGTGCCAAACTGTGCTGAAGTGTGCCATGCCCTGCTGTGTTTAGCCATGCCAATGTGTGCAAACTGTGCCAAATACTTCTGAGCCATGCCAAGACATGGCAAGCTGTGCCAAGCCAAACCATGCCAAAGAGTGCCATATAGTGCCCAGCTGTGCTGAACCGTGCCAAACTGTGCTGAAGTGTGCCATGCCCTGCTGTGTTTAGCCATGACAAAGCGTGCCAAACTGTGCCAAATAGTGCTGAGCCATGCCAGGACATGCCAAGCTGTGCCAAGCCAAGCCATGCCAAGTGGTGCCATATAGTGCTTAGCTGTGCTGAACCATGCCAAACTGTGCTGAAGTGTGCCAAGCCCTGCTGTGTTTAGCCATGGCTAAGTGTGCCAAACTGTGCCAAACTGAGCTGAGCCATGCGAAGACATGTCAAGCTGTGCCAAGCCAAACCATGCAAAGTGGTGCCTTGTAGTGATTAGCTGTGCCAAACTGTGCTGAAGTGTGCCATGCCCTGCTGTGTTTAGCCATGCCAATGTGTGCAAACTGTGCCAAATACTTCTGAGCCATGCCAAGACATGGCAAGCTGTGCCAAGCCAAACCATGCCAAAGAGTGCCATATAGTGCCCAGCTGTGCTGAACCGTGCCAAACTGTGCTGAAGTGTGCCATGCCCTGCTGTGTTTAGCCATGACAAAGCGTGCCAAACTGTGCCAAATAGTGCTGAGCCATGCCAGGACACGCCAAGCTGTGCCAAGTCAAGCCATGCCAAGTGGTGCCATATAGTGCTTAGCTGTGCTGAACCATGCCAAACTGTGCTGAAGTGTGCCAAGCCCTGCTGTGTTTAGCCATGGCTAAGTGTGCCAAACTGTGCCAAACAGTGCTGAGCCATGCCAAGACACGCCAAGCTGTGACAAGCCAAACCATGCCAAGTGGTGCCATGTCTTCCCTAGCTGTGCTGAACCGTGCCAAACTGTGCTGAAGTGTGCCAAGCCCTACTGTGTTTAGCCATGCCAATGCGTGCCATACTATGCCAAATACTGCTGAGCCATGCCAAGACACGCCAAGCGGTGCCAAGCTAAAGCATGCCAAGTGATGCCATGTATTTGTGCGCTGTGCTGAGGCGTGCCAAACTGTGCTGAAGTGTGCCTAGCACTGCTGTGTTTAGCCATGCCAAAGCGTGCCAAACTGTGCCAAATAGTGCTGAGACATGCCAAGACATGCCAAGCTGTGCCAAGCCAAACCATGCCAAGTGGTGCCATGTCTTGCCTAGCTGTGCTGAACCGTGCCAAACTGTGCTGAAGTGTGCCAATCCCTGCTGTGTTTAGCCATGCCAATGCGTGCCAAAGTGTGCCAAACTGAGCTGAGCCATGCGAAGACATGTCAAGCTGTGCCAAGCCAAACCATGCAAAGTGGTGCCTTGTAGTGATTAGCTGTGCCAAACTGTGCTGAAGTGTGCCATGCCCTGCTGTGTTTAGCCATGCCAATGTGTGCAAACTGTGCCAAATACTTCTGAGCCATGCCAAGACATGGCAAGCTGTGCCAAGCCAAACCATGCCAAAGAGTGCCATATAGTGCCCAGCTGTGCTGAACCGTGCCAAACTGTGCTGAAGTGTGCCATGCCCTGCTGTGTTTAGCCATGACAAAGCGTGCCAAACTGTGCCAAATAGTGCTGAGCCATGCCAGGACATGCCAAGCTGTGCCAAGCCAAGCCATGCCAAGTGGTGCCATATAGTGCTTAGCTGTGCTGAACCATGCCAAACTGTGCTGAAGTGTGCCAAGCCCTGCTGTGTTTAGCCATGCCAATGCGTGCCAAACTGTGCCAAACTGAGCTGAGCCATGCGAAGACATGTCAAGCTGTGCCAAGCCAAACCATGCAAAGTGGTGCCTTGTAGTGATTAGCTGTGCCAAACTGTGCTGAAGTGTGCCATGCCCTGCTGTGTTTAGCCATGCCAATGTGTGCAAACTGTGCCAAATACTTCTGAGCCATGCCAAGACATGGCAAGCTGTGCCAAGCCAAACCATGCCAAAGAGTGCCATATAGTGCCCAGCTGTGCTGAACCGTGCCAAACTGTGCTGAAGTGTGCCATGTCCTGCTGTGTTTATCCATGCCAATGCGTGCCAAACTGTGCCAAATAGTGCTGAGCCATACGAAGACACGCCAAGCTGTGCCAAGCCAAGCCATGCCAAGTGGTGCCATATAGTGCTTAGCTGTGCTGAACCGTGCCAAACTGTGCTGAAGTGTGCCATGCCCTGCTGTGTTTAGCCATGACAAAGCGTGCCAAACTGTGCCAAACAGTGCTGAGCCATGCGAAGACACGCCAAGCTGTGACAAGCCAAACCATGCCAAGTGGTGCCATGTCTTCCCTAGCTGTGCTGAACCGTGCCAAACTGTGCTGAAGTGTGCCAAGCCCTACTGTGTTTAGCCATGCCAATGCGTGCCATACTATGCCAAATACTGCTGAGCCATGCCAAGACACGCCAAGCAGTGCCAAGCTAAAGCATGCCAAGTGATGCCATGTATTTGTGCGCTGTGCTGAGGCGTGCCAAACTGTGCTGAAGTGTGCCTAGCACTGCTGTGTTTAGCCATGCCAAAGCGTGCCAAACTGTGCCAAATAGTGCTGAGACATGCCAAGACATGCCAAGCTGTGCCAAGCCAAACCATGCCAAGTGGTGCCATGTCTTGCCTAGCTGTGCTGAACCGTGCCAAACTGTGCTGAAGTGTGCCAAGCCCTGCTGTGTTTAGCCATGCCAAAGCGTGCCAAAATGTGCCAAATAGTGCTGAGCTGTGCTGAGCCATGCCAAGACACGCCAAGCTGTGCCAAGTCAAACAATGCCTAATGGTGCCACATAACATGTTCTAAGATGTGCTGAACCGTTCCAAACTGTGCTGAAGTGTGCCAAGCCCTGCTGTGTTTAGCCATGCCAATGCGTGCCAAAATGTGCCAAATAGTGCTGAGCCAAGCCAAGACATGCCAAGCTGTGCCCAGCCAAACCATGCCAAGTGGTCACTTGTAGTGCCTAACTGTGCTGAACAGTGCCAAACTGTGCTGAACTGTGACCAGAACTGGTGTGTTTAGCCTTGCCAAAGTGTGCCAAACTGTGCCAAATAGTGCTTAGCTGTGTTTAGCAATGCCAAGACATGCCAAGCTGTGCCAAGCCAAAGCATGCCAGGTGGTGCCACATAACATGTTCTAAGATGTGCTGAAACGTGCCAAACTGTGCTGAAGTGTGCCAAGCCCTGCTGTGTTTAGCCATGTCAAAGCGTGCCAAACTGTGCCAAACAGTGCTGAGACATGCCAAGACACGCCTAGCTTTGCCAAGCCAAACCATGCCAAGTGGTGCAATGTCTTGCCTAGCTGTGCTGAACCGTGCTAAACTGTGCTGAAGTGTGCCTATCCCTGCTGTGTTTAGCCATGGCAAAGCGTGCATAACAGTGCAACATACTGCTGAGCCATGCCAAGACACGCCAAGCTGTGCCAAGCCAAACCATGCCAAGTAGTGCCATGTAGTGCTGTGCTGCGCTGAAGAGAGACAAACTGTGCTGAAGTGTCAGAAGCTGTGCCATGTTTATTCATGGCAAAGTGTGCCAAACTGTGCCAATCAGTCCTGAGCCATGCCAAGACATGCCAAGCTGTGCCAAGACAAGCCATGCCAAAGTGTGCCAAATAGTGCCTAGCTGTGCTAAACCGTGCCAAACTGTGCTGAAGTGTGCCAAGCCCTGCTGTGTTTAGGGATGCCAAAGCGTGCCAAACTGTGCCAAATAGTGCTGAGCCATGCCAAGACATGCCAAGCTGTGCCAAGCCAAACCATGCCAAGTGGTGCCATGTCTTGCCTAGCTGTGCTGAACCGTGCCAAACTGTGCTGAAGTGTGCCATGCCCTGCTGTGTATAGCCATGCCAAATTGTGCCAAACTGTGCCAAGTAGTGCTGAGCAGTGCTGAGCCATGCCAAGACACGCCAAGCTGTGCCAAGCCAAACCATGCCAAGTGGTGCAATGTCTTGCCTAGCTGTGCTGAACCGTGAAAAACTGTGCTGAAGTGTGCCAAGCCCTGCTGTGTATAGCCATGGCAAAGCGTGCCAAACTGTGCCAAACTGTGATGAGCCATGCCAAGACATGCCAAGCTGTGCCGAGCCAAAACATGCTAAATCGTGCCATATAGTGCCTAGCTGTGTTGAACCGTGCCAATTTGTGCAGAATTGTGCCAAGCCCTGCTGTGTTTAGCCATGCCAAATCGTGCCAAACTGTGCCAAGTACTGCTGAGCTGTGCTGAGCCATGCCAAGGCACGCCTAGCTGTGCCAAGTCAAACCATGCCAAGTGGTGCAATGTCTTGCCTAGCTGTGCTGAACCGTGCCAAACTGTGCTGAAGTGTGCCAAGCCCTGCTGTGTTTAGCCATGACAATGCGTCCCAAACTGTGCCAAACAGAGCTGAGCCATGCCAATACATGCCAAGCTGTGCCAAGCCAAACCATGCCAAGTGGTGCCATGTCTTGCCTAGCTGTGCTGAACCGTGCCAAACTGTGCTGAAGTGTGCCAAGCCCACCTGTGTTTAGCCATGGCAAAGCGTGCCAAACTGTGCCAAACTGTGATGAGCCATGCCAAGGCATGCGAAGCTGTGCCAAGCCAAAACATGCTAAATCGTGCCATTTAGTGCGTAGCTGTGTTGAACCGTGCCAATTTGTGCTGCATTGTGCCAAGCCCTGCTGTGTTTAACCATGCCAAAGCGTGCCAAACTGTGCCAAATAGTGCTGAGCTGTGCTGAGCCATGGCAAGACACGCCAAGATGTGCCAAGCTAAACCATGCCAAGTGGTGCAATGGCTTGCCTAGCTGTGCTGAACCGTGCAAAACTGTGCTGAAGTGTGCCAAGCCCTGCTGTGTTTAGCCATGACAATGCGTGCCAAACAGTGCCAAACAGAGCTGAGCCATGCCAAGACATGCCAAGCTGTGCCAAGCCAAGCCATGCCAAAGTGTGCCATATAGTGCCTAGCTGTTCTAAACCGTGCCAAACTGTGCTGAAGTGTGCCTATCCCTGCTGTGTTTAGCCATGGAAAAGCGTGCCAAACTGTGCCAAATAGTGCTGAGCCAAGCCAAGACATACCAAGCTGTGCCAAGCCAAACCATGCCAAGTGGTGCCATATAGTGCCAAGCTGTGCTGAACCGTGCCAAACTGTGCTGAAGTGTGCCAAGCCCTGCTGTGTATAGCCATGGCAAAGCGTGCCAAACTGTGCCAAACTGTGATGAGCCATGCCAAGACATGCCAAGCTGTGCCAAGCCAAAACATGATAAATCGCGCCATATAGTGCCTAGCTGTGTTGATCCGTGCCAATTTGTGCTGAATTGTGCCAAGCCCTGCTGTGTTTAACCATGCCAAAGCGTGCCAAACTGTGCCAAATAGTGCTGAGCTGTGCTGAGCCATGCCAAGACACGCCAAGCTGTGCCAAGCCAAACCATGGCAAGTGGTGTCATGTAGTGCTGAGCTGTGCTGAACCGTGCCAAACTGTGCTGAAGTGTGCCAAGCCCTGCAGTGTTTAGCCATGGCAAAGCGTGCCAAACTGTGCCAAACTGTGATGAGCCAATCCAAGACATGCCAAGATTTGCCAAGCCAAACCATGCCAAGTGGTGCCATGTCTTCCCTATCTGTGTTGAACCGTGCCAAACTGTGCTGAAGTGTGCCAAGCCCTGCTGTGTTTAGCCATGCCAAATTGTGCCAAACTGTGCCAAGTAGTGCTGAGCTGTGCTGAGCCATGCCAAGACACGCCAAGCTGTGCCAGGCCAAACCATGCCAAGTGGTGCAATGTCTTGCCTAGCTGTGCTGAACCGTGAAAAACTGTGCTGAAGTGTGCCAAGCCCTGCTGTGTATAGCCATGGCAAAGCGTGCCAAACTGTGCCAAACTGTGATGAGCCATGCCAAAACATGCCAAGCTGTGCCGAGCCAAAACATGCTAAATCGTGCCATATAGTGCCTAGCTGTGTTGAACCGTGCCAATTTGTGCTGAATTGTGCCAAGCCCTGCTGTGTTTAGCCATGCCAAAGCGTGCCAAACTGTGCCAAGTACTGCTGAGCTGTGCTGAGCCATGCCAAGACACGCCTAGCTGTGCCAAGTCAAACCATGCCAAGTGGTGCAATGTCTTGCCTAGCTGTGCTGAACCATGCCAAACTGTGCTGAAGTGTGCCAAGCCCTGCTGTGTTTAGCCATGACAATGCGTCCCAAACTGTGCCAAACAGAGCTGAGCCATGCCAAGACATGGCAAGCTGTGCCAAGCCAAACCATGCCATGTGGTGACTTTTAGTGCCTATCTGTGCTGAACAGAGCCAAACTGCGCTGAAGTGTGCCAAACCCTGCTGTGTTTTGCGATGCCAAAGCGTACCAAACTGTGCCAAATAGTGCTGAGCCAAGCCAAGACATGCCAAGCTGTGCCAAGCCAAACCATACCAAGTGGTGCCATGTCTTGCCTAGCTGTGCTGAACCGTGCCAAACTGTGCTGAAGTGTGCCAAGCCCTGCTGTGTTTAGCCATGGCAAAGCGTGCCAAACTGTGCCAAACTGTGATGAGCCATGCCAAGACATGCCATGCTGTGCCAAGCCAAAACATGCTAAATCGTGCCATATAGTGCCTAGCTGTGTTGAACCGTGCCAATTTGTGCTGAATTGTGCCAAGCCCTGCTGTGTTTAACCATGCCAAAGCGTGCCAAACTGTGCCAAATAGTGCTGAGCTGTGCTGAGCCATGGCAAGACACGCCAAGATGTGCCAAGCTAAACCATGCCAAGTGGTGCAATGTCTTGCCTAGCTGTGCTGAACCGTGCCAAACTGTGCTGAAGTGTGCCAAGCCCTGCTGTGTTTAGCCATGACAATGCGTGCCAAACAGTGCCAAACAGAGCTGAGCCATGCCAAGACATGCCAAGCTGTGCCAAGCCAAACCATGCCAAGTGGTGCCATATAGTGCCAAGCTGTGCTGAACCGTGCCAAACTGTGCTGAAGTGTGCCAAGCCCTGCTGTGTATAGCCATGGCAAAGCGTGCCAAACTGTGCCAAACTGTGATGAGCCAGGCGAAGACATGCCAAGCTATGCCTAGCCAAAACATGCTATATCGTGCCATTTAGTGCCTAGCTGTGTTGAACCGTGCCAATTTGTGCTGAATTGTGCCACGCCCTGCTGTGTTTAACCATGCCAAAGCGTGCCAAACTGTGCCAAATAGTGCTGAGCTGTGCTGAGCCATGCCAAGACACGCCTAGCTGTGCCAAGCTAAACCATGCCAAGTGGTGCAATGTCTTGCCTTGCTGTGCTGAACAGTGCCAAACTGTGCTGAAGTGTGATAAGCCCTGCTGTGTTTAGCCATGACAATGCGTGCCAAACAGTGCCAAACAGAGCTGAGCCATGCCAAGACATGCCAAGCTGTGCCAAGCCAAGCCATGCCAAGTGGTGTCATGTAGTGCCTAGCTGTGCTGAACCGTGCCAAAATGCGCTGAAGTGTGCCAAGCCCTGCTGTGTTTAGCCAAGCCAAAGCTTGCCAAACTGTGCCAAATAGTGCTGAGCTGTGTATATCCATGCCGTGACACGCCAATCTGTGCCAAGCCAAACCATGCCAAGTGGTGTCATGTAGTGCCTAGCTGTGCTGAACCGTGCCAAACTGTGCTGAAGTGTGCCAAGCCCTGCTGTGTATAGCCATGGCAAAGCGTGTCAAACTGTGCCAAACTGTGATGAGCCATGTCAAAACATGCCAAGCTGTGCCAAGCCAAAACATGCTAAATCGTGCCATATAGTGCCTAGCTGTGTTGAACCGTGCCAATTTGTGCTGAATTGTGCCAAGCCCTGCTGAGTTTATCCATGCCAAAGCGTGCCAAACTGTGCCAAAGAGTGCTGAGCTGTGCTGAGCCATACCAAGACACGCCTAGCTGTGCCAAGCCACACCATGCCAAGTGGTGCCTTTTAGTGCCTTGCTGTGCTGAACAGTGCCAAACTGTGCTGAAGTGTGCCAAGCCCTGCTGTGTTTAGCCATGTCATTGCGTGCCAAACTGTGCCAAACTTTGCTGAGCCATGTCGAAACATGCCAAGCTGTGCCAAGCCAAACCATGACAAGTGGTGCCATGTAGTGCTGAGCTGTGATGAGCCGTGCCAAACTGTACTGATGTGTGCCTATCCCTGCTGTGTTTAGCCATGGAAAAGCGTGCCAAACTGTGCCAAAGAGTGCTGAGCCATGCCAAGACATGCCAAGCTGTGCCAAGCCAAACCATGACAAGTGGTGCCATGTAGTGCTGAGCTGTGATGAGCCGTGCCAAAATGTGCTGAAGTGTGCCAAGCCCTGCTGTGTTTAGCCATGACAATGTGTGCCAAACTGTGCCAAACAGAGCTGAGCCATGCCAAGACATGCCAAGCTGTGCCAAGCCAAGCCATGCCAAAGTGTGCCATATAGTGCCTAGCTGTTCTAAACCGTGCCAAACTGTGCTGAAGTGTGCCAAGCCCTGCTGTGTATAGCCATGCCAAAGCGTGCCAAACTGTGCCAAATAGTGCTGAGCTGTGGTGAGCCATGCCAAGACACGCCTAGCTGTGCCAAGCCAAACCATGCCAAGTGGTGCAATGTCTTGCCTAGCTGTGCTGAACCGTGCAAAACTGTGCTGAAGTGAGCCAAGCCCTGCTGTGTTTAGCCATGACAATGCGTCCCAAACTGTGCCATACAGAGCTGAGCCATGCCAAGACACGCCAAGCTGTGCCAAGCCAAACCATGCCAAGTGGTGCCTTTTAGTGCCTAGCTGTGCTGAACCGAGAGAATTTGTGCTGAAGTGTGCCAAGCCCTGCTGAGTTTATCCATGCCAAAGCGTGCCAAACTGTGCCAAATAGTGCTGAGCTGTGCTGAGCCATACCAAGACACGCCTAGCTGTGCCAAGCCAAACCATGCCAAGTGGTGCCTTTTAGTGCCTAGCTGTGCTGAACAGTGCCAAACTGTGCTGAAGTGTGCCAAGCCCTGCTGTGTTTAGCGATGCCAAAGCGTGCCAAACTGTGCCAAATAGTGCTGAGCCATGCCAAGACATGCCAAGCTGTGCCAAGCCAAACCATGCCAAGTGGTGCCATGTCTTGCCTAGCTGTGCTGAACCGTGCCAAACTGTGCTGAAGTGTGCCAAGCCCTGCTGTGTTTAGCCATGGCAAAGCGTGCCAAACTGTGCCAAATAGTGCTGAGCTGTGTTTAGGCATGCCAAGACACGCCAAGCTGTGCCAAGCCAAACCATGCCAAGTGGTGTCATGTAGTGCTGAGCTGTGCTGAACCGTGCCAAACTGTGCTGAAGTGTGCCTATCCCTGCTGTTTATAGCCATGGCAAAGCGTGCCAAACTGTGCCAAACTGTGATGAGCCATGCCAAGACATGCCAAGCTGTGCCAAGCCAAAACATGATAAATCGCGCCATATAGTGCCTAGCTGTGTTGATCCGTGCCAATTTGTGCTGAATTGTGCCAAGCCCTGCTGTGTTTAACCATGCCAAAGCGTGCCAAACTGTGCCAAAGAGTGCTGAGGTGTGCTGAGCCATGCCAAGACACGCCAAGCTGTGCCAAGCCAAACCATGGCAAGTGGTGTCATGTAGTGCTGAGCTGTGCTGAACCGTGCCAAAATGTGCTGAAGTGTGCCATGCCCTGCTGTGTTTAGCCAAGACAATGCATGCCAAACTGTGCCAAACAGAGCTGAGCCATTTCAAGACATGCCAAGCTGTGCCAAGCCAAGCCATGCCAAAGTGTGCCATATACTGCCTAGATGTTCTGAACCGTGCCAAACTGTGCTGAAGTGTGCCTATCCCGGCTGTGTTTAGCCATGGAAAAGCGTGCCAAACTGTGCCAAATAGTGCTGAGCTGTGCTGAGCCATGCCAAGACACGCCTAGCTGTGCCAGGCCAAACCATGCCAATTGGTGCAATGTCTTGCGTAGCTGTGCTGAACCGTGCCAAACTGTGCTGAAGTGTGCCAAACCCTGCTGTGCTTAGCCATGATAATGCATCCCTAACTGTGACAAACAGAGCTGAGCCATGCCAAGATATGCCAAGCTGTGCCAAGCCAAACCATGCGAAGTGGTGCATTTTAGTGCCTAGTTGTGCTGAACAGTGCCAAACTGTGCTGAAGTGTGCCAAGCCCTGCTGTGTTTAGCCATGGCAAAGCGTGCCAAACTGTGCCAAACTGTGCTGAGCCATGCCAAGACATGCCAAGCTGTGCCAAGCCAAGCCATGCCAAAGTGTGCCTTATAGTGCCTAGCTGTTCTAGACTGTGCCAAACTGTGCTGAAGTATGCCAAGCCCTGATGTGTATAGCCATGCCAAAGCGTGCCAAACTGTGCCAAGTAGTTCTGAGCTGTGCTGAGCCATGCCAAGAAACGCCTAGCTGTGACAAGCCAAACCATGCCAAGTGGTGACATGTAGTGCTGAGCAGTGCTGAGGCGTTCCAAACTGTGCTGAACTGTGCCGAGCCCTGCTGTGTATAGCCATGGCAGAGCGTGCCAAACTGTGCCAAACTGTGATGAGCCATGCCAAAACATGCCAAGCTGTGCCAAGCCAAACCATGCCAAGTGGTGCAATGTCTTGACTAGCTGTGCTGAACCGTGCCAAACTGTGCTGAAGTGTGCCAAGCCCTGCTGTGTTTAGCCATGACAATGCGTGCCAAACTGTTGCAAACTGTGCTGAGCCAAGCCAAGACACGTCAAGGTGTGCCAAGCTAAAGCAAGGAAAGTGGTGCAACATAACATGTTCTAAGATGTGCTAAAGTGTGCCAAACTGTGCTGAAGTGTGCCAAGCCCTGCTGTGTTTAGCCATGGCAAAGCGTGCCAAACTGTGCCAAATAGTGCTGAGCCAAGCCAAGACATGCCAAGCTGTGCCAAGCCAAGCCATGCCAATGTGTGCCATATAGTGCCTAGCTGTGCTGAACCGTGCCAAACTGTGCTGAAGTGTGCCAAGCCCTGCTGTGTTTAGCGATGCCAAAGCGTGCCAAACTGTGCCAAATAGTGTTGACCTGTGCAGAGACATGCCAAGACACGCCAAGCTGTGCCAAGCCAAACCATGCCAAGTGGTGCCATGTAGTGCTGAGCTGTGATGAGCCATGCCAAAATGTGCTGAAGTGTGCCGAGCCCTGCTGTGTTTAGCCATGTAAATGCGTGCCAAACTGTGCCAAACTGTGCTGAGCCATGTGAAAACATGCCAAGCTGTGCCAAGCCAAACCATGGCAAGTGGTGTCATGTAGTGCTGAGCTGTGCTGAACCTTGCCAAACTGTGCTGAAGTGTGCCAAGCCCTGCCGTCTTAAGCCATGGCAAAGCGTGCCAATCTGTGACAAATAGTGCTGAGCCATGCCAGGACATGCCAAGCTGTGCCAAGGCAAATCATTCCAAGTGGTGCAATGTCTTGCCTAGCTGTGCTGAACCGTGCCAAAATGTGCTGAAGTGTGCTAAGCCCTGCTGTGTTTACCCACGACAATGCGTCCCAAACTGTGCCAAACAGAGCTGAGCCATGCCAAGACATGCCAAGCTGTGCCAAGCCAAACCTTGCCAAGTGGTGCCTTTTAGTGCCTAGCTGTGCTGAACAGTGCCAAACTGTGCTGAAGTGTGCCAAGCCCTGCTGTGTTTAGCCATGACAAAGCGTGCCAAACTGTGCCAAATAGTGCTGAGCTGTGCTGAGCCATGCCAAGACACGCCAAGCTGTGCCAAGCCAAACCATGCCAAGTGGTGCCATGTCTTGCCTAGCTGTGCTGAACCGTGCCAAACTGTGCTGAAGTGTGCCTATCCCTGCTGTGTTTAGCCATGGCAAAGCGTGCCAAACAGTGCAGCATACTGCAGAGCCATGTCAAGACACGCCAATCTGTGCCAAGCCAAACCATGCCAAGTGGCGCCATGTAGTTCTGAGCTGTGATGAGCCGAGAAAAACTGTGCTGAAGTGTGCCGAGCCCTGCTGTGTATAGCCATGGAAAGCGTGCCAAACTGTGCCAAACTGTGATGAGCCATGCGACGACATGCCAAGCTGTGCCAAGCCAAAACTTGCTCAATCGTGCCATATAATAACTAGCTGTGTTGAACCGTGCCAAACTGTGCTGAAGTGTGCCAAGCCCTGCCGTGTTTAACCATGCCAAAGCGTGCAAAACTGTGCCAAATAGTGCTGAGCTGTGCTGAGCCATGCCAAGACACGCCAAGCTGTGTCAAGCCAAAACATGCCAAGTGATGCCATGTATTGGTGAGCTGTGCTGAACCGTGCCAAACTGTGCTGAAGTGTGCCAAGCCCTGCCGTGTTTAGCCATGCCAAAGCGTGCCAAACTGTGCCAAACAGTGCTGAGCAATGCCAAGACACGCCAAGCTGTGCCAAGCCAAAACATGCCAAGTGGTGACCTGTAGTGCTGAGCTGTGCTGAACCGTGACAAACTGTGCTGAAGTGTGCCAAGCCCTGCCTTGTTGAGCCATGGCAATGCGTGCCAAACTGTGCCAAATGGTGCTGAGCCATGCCAAGACAGGCCAATATGTGCCAAGCCAAGCTACGCCAAGTGGTGCCATGTAGAGCTGAGGTTTGCTGTGCCGTGCCAAACTGTGCTGAAGAGAGGCAAGCCCTGCATAGATTATCCACACCAAAGCGTGAGAAACTGCGTCAAATAGTGCTGAGCCATGAAAGGACATGCCAAGCATGGAAGTGCTAGTGCTAGTGCCTAGCTGTGCTGAGGAGAGACAAACTGTGCTGAAGTGTCAGAAGCTGTGCCGTGTTTATTCATGCCAAAGTTTGCCAAACTATTCCAATCTGTGCTGAACCATGCCAAGACATGCCAAGCTGTGCCAAGCCAAACCGTGCCAAGTGGTGCCATGTAGTGTTGAGCTGTGCTGAACCGTGCCAAACTGTGCTGAAGTGTGCCATGCCCTGCTGTGTTTAGCCATGCCAAAGCGTGCCAAACTGTGCCAAACTGTGCTGAGCCATACCAAGACATTCCAAGCTGTGCCAAGCTAAACCATGCCAAGTGGTGCAGTGTCTTGCCTAGCTGCGCTGAACCGTGCCAAACTGTGTGTCAAGCCCTGCCTTGTTGAGACATGCCAAAGCGTGCCAAACTGTGCCACACAGAGCTGAGCCATGCCAAGAGAAGCCAAGCTGTGCCAAGCCAAACCATGCCAAGTGGTGCCACATAACATGTTCTAAGATGTGCTGAACCGTGCCAAACTGTGCTGAAGTGTGCCAAGCCCTGCCTTGTTATGCCATGCCAAAGCGTGCCAATCTGTGCCAAACTGTGGTGAGCCAAGCCAAGACACACCAAGCAGTGCCAAGCCAAACCATGCCAAGTGGTGCCATGTAGAGCTGAGGTTTGCTGTGCCGTGCCAAACTGTTCTGAAGAGAGGCAAGCCCGGCATAGATTATCCATACCAAAGCGTGAGAAACTGCGTCAAATAATGCTGAGCCATGTCAGGACATGCCAAGCTGTGCCAAGCCAAAGCATGCCAAGTGATGCCATGTATTGGTGAGCTGTGCTTAAGTGTGCCAAACTGTGCTGGAGTGTGCCAAGCCCTGCTGTGTTTAGCCATGCCAAAGCGTGCCAAACAGTGCAACATACTGCTGAGCCATGCCAAGACATGCCAAGCAGTGCCAAGCCAAACCATGCCATGCGGTGCCACATACCAAATGCTGACCTGAGTTGATTTGTACCAAACTGTGCTGATGTGTGCCAAATAGCGCTGTCCTCAGTCATGACAAAGCATGCCAAAAAGTGCCAAATAGTTCTCAGCCACTCCAGGACACACCAAGCTGTGCCAAGGCAAACAATGCCAAGTGATGTCATGAAGTGCTGAGCTGTGATGAGCCGTGCCAAACTGTGCTGAAGTGTGCCAAGCCCTGCTGTGTTTAGCCCTGCCATAGCGTGCCAAACTGTGCAACATAGTGTTGAGCCCTGCCAAGACACACCAAGCTGTGCCAAGCCAAACCATGCCAAGTGATGCCATGAAGTGCTGAGCTGTGCTGAACCGTGCCAAACTGTGCTGAAGTGTGCCAAGCCCTGCTGTGTTTAGCTATGCCAAAGCGTGCCAAACTGTGCCAAATAGTGCTGAGCCATGCCAAGACATGCCAAGCTGTGCCAAGCCAAACCATGCCAAGTGGTGCCATGTAGTGACTAGCTGTGCTGAGGCGTGCCAAACTGTGCTGAAGTGTGCCAAGCCCTGCTGTGTTTAGCCATGCCAATGCGTGCCAAAATGTGCCAAACTGTGATGAGCCCTGCCAAGACACACCAAGCTGTGCCAAGCTAAATCATGCCAAGTGGTGCCATGTTGTGCCTAGCTGTGCTGAAGAGAGACAGACTGTGCTGAAGTGTCAGAAGCTATGCCGTGTTTATTCATGCCAAAGTGTGCTAAACTGTGCAAATCTGTCCTGAGCCATGCCAAGTCACGCCAAGCTGTGCAAAGCTAAACCATGCCAAGTGGTGACATGTAGTGCCTAGCTGAGCTGAGGCGTGCCAAACTGTGCTGTACTGTGCCAAGAACTGCATTGTTTAGACATGCCAAAGCGTGCCAAACTGTGCTGAGCTGTGCTGAGCCAAGCCAAGACACACCAAGCTGTGCCAAGCCAAACCATGCCAAGTGGCGCCTTACAGTGCTGAGGTTTGCTGAGCTGTGCCATACTGTGCTGAAAAGAGGCAAGCCCTGCAGAGTTTATCCATGCAAAAGCGTGCCAAACTGTGCCAAACTGTGCTGAGCCATGCCAAAACATGCCAAGCTGTGCCAAGGCAAAACATGCTAAGTGGTGCCATGAATTGGTGATCTGTGCTGATGCGTGCCAAACTGTGCTGAAGTGTGCCAAGCCCTGCTGTGTTTAACCATGCCAAAGCGTGCCAAACAGTGCAACATACTGCTGAGCCATGCCAAGACATGCCAAGCTGTGCCAAGCCAAACCATGCAAAGTGGTGCAATGTCTTGCCTAGCTGTGTTGAACCGTTCCAAACTGTGCTGAAGTGTGCCAAGCCCTGCCGTGTTTAGCCATGCCAAAGCGTGTCAAATTGTGCCAAGCTGTGCTGAGCCATGCCAAGACATGCCAAGCTGTGCCAAGCCAAACCATGCCAAGTGGTGCAATGTCTTGCCTAGCTGTGCTGAACCCTGCCAAACTGTGCTGAAGTGTGCCAAGCCCTGCCGTGTTTAACCATGCCAAAGCGTGCCAAACTGAGCCAAACAGTGCTGAGACATGCCAAGACATGCCAAGCTCTGCCAAGCCAAACCATGGCATGTGGTGCCTTGTAGTGCCAAGCTGTGCTGAACAGTGCCAAACTGTGGTGAAGTTTGCCAAGCCCTGCTGTGTTTAGCCATGCCAAAGCGTTCCAAACTGTGCCAATGAGTGCAGAGCCATGCCAAGACACACCAAACAGTGCCAAGCCAAACCATGCCAAAGTGTGCCATAAAGTGCCTAGCTGTGCTGAACAGTGCCAAACTGTGCTGAAGTGTGCCAAGCCCTGCTGTGTTTAGCCATGTCAAAGCGTGCCAATCTGTGCCAAACTGTGCTGAGCCATGTCAAAACATGCGAAGGTGTGCCAAGCCAAACCATGGCCAGTGGTGTCATGTAGTGCCTAGCTGTGCTGAACCGTGCCAAACTGTGCTGAAGTGTGCCAAGCCCTGCTGTGTTTAGCCATGTCAAATCGTGCCAAACTGTGCCAAATACTGCTGAGGCATGCCAGGAAATGCCAAGCTGTGCCAAGCCAAACCATGCCAAGTGGTGCCATGTAGTGCTGTGCTGTGCTGAAGATAGACAAACTGTGCTGAAGTATCAGAAGCTGTGCCGTGTTTAGCCATGCCAAAGTGTGCCAAACTGTGCCAATCTGTCCTGAGCCATGCCAAGACATGCCAAGCTGTGCCAAGCCAAAACATGCTAAATCGTGCCATTTAGTGCCTAGCTGTGTTGAACCGTGCGAAACTGTGCTGAAGTGTGCCAAGCCCTGCTGTGTTTAATCATGCCAAAGCGTGCCAAACTGTGCCAAATAGTGCTGAGCAGTGCTGAGCCATGCCAAGACATGCCAAGCTGTGCCAAGCCAAACCATGGCAAGTGGTGCAATGTCTTTCCTAGCTGTGCTGAACCGTGCCAAACTGTGCTGAAGTGTGCCAAGCCCTGCCGTGTTTAACCATGCCAAAGCGTTCCAAACTGTGCCAAACTGTCCTGAGCCATGCGAAGACACACCAAGCAGTGCCAAGCCAAACAATGCCAAATGGCGCCTCATACCATTTTCGGAGCTGTGCTGAACCGTGCCAAACTGTGCTGAAGTGTGCCAAGCCCTGCCGTGTTTAGCCATGCCAAAGTGTGCCAAACTGTGCCAAACTGTGCCAAATACTGCTGAGCCATGCCAAGACACGCCAAGCTGTGCCAAGCCAAACCATGCCAAGTGGTGCAATGTCTTTCCTAGCTGTGCTGAACCGTGCCAAACTCTGCTGAAGTGTGCCAAGCCCTGCTGTGTTTAGCCATGACAATGCGTGCCAAACTGTGCTGAACTGTGCTGAGCCATGCCAAGACACGCCTAGCTGTGCCAAGCCAAACCATGGCAAGTGGTGCAATGTCTTTCCTAGCTGTGCTGAACCGTGCCAAACTGTGCTGAAGTGTGCCAAGCCCTGCCGTGTTAAGCCATGACAATGCGTGCCAAACAGTGCCAAACAGTGCTGAGCCAAGACAAGACATGCCAATCTGTGCCAAGCCAAACCATGCCAAGTGGTGTCATGTAGTGCCTAGCAGTGCTGAACCGTGCCAAACTGCTGAAGTGTGCCGAGCCCTGCTGTGTATAGCCATGGCAAAGCGTGCCAAACTGTGCCAAACTCTGCTGAGCCATGCCAAGACATGCCAAGCTGTGCCGAGCCAAAACATGCTAAATCGTGCCACATAGTGCCTAGCTGTGTTGAACCGTGCCAATTTGTGCTGAATTGTGCCAAGCACTGCTCTGTTTAGCCAAGCCAAAGCGTGCCAAACTGTGCCAAATAGTACTGAGCTCTGCTGAGCCATGCCAAGACACGCCAAGCTGTGCCAAGCCAAACCATGCCAAGTGGTGAAATGTCTTGCCTAGCTGTGCTGAACCGTGCCAAACTGTGCTGAAGTGTGCCAAGCACTGCCGTGTTAAGCCATGCCAAAGCGTGCCAAACTGTGCCAAATAGTGCTGAGCTGTGCTGAGCCAAGCCAAACCATGCCAAGTGGTGCCATGTAGTGCCTAGCTGTGCTGAACCGTGCCAAACTGTGCTGAAGTGTGCTAAGCCCTGCCGTGTTTAGGCATGCCAAAGCGTGCCAAACTGTGCCAAACAGAGCTGAGCCATGCGAAGACATGTCAAGCTGTGCCAAGCCAAACCATGCAAAGTGGTGCCTTGTAGTGATTAGCTGTGCCAAACTGTGCTGAAGTGTGCCAAGCCCTGCTGTGTTAAGCCATGTCAAAGCGTGCCAAACTGTGCCAAACAGTGCTGAGCCAAGACAAGACATGCCAATCTGTGCCAAGCCAAACCATGCCAAGTGGTGTCATGTAGTGCCTAGCTGTGCTGAACCGTGCCAAACTGCTGAAGTGTGCCAAGCCCTGCTGTGTTTAGCCATGCCAAAGCGTGGCAAACTGTGCCAATGAGTGCAGAGCCATGCCAAGAGAAGCCAAGCTGTGCCAAGCCAAACCATGCCAAAGTTTGCCATAAAGTGCCTAGCTGTGTTGAACCGTGTAAATTTGTGCTGAAGTGTGCCAAGCCCTGCTGTGTTTAATCATGCCAAAGCGTGCCAAACTGTGCCAAATAGTACTGAGCTGTGCTGAGCCATGCCAAGACACGCCAAGCTGTGCCAAGCCAAACCATGCCAAGTGGTGAAATGTCTTGCCTAGCTGTGCTGAACCGTGCCAAACTGTGCTGAAGTGTGTCAAGCCCTGCCGTGTTAAGCCATGCCAAAACGTGCCAAACTGTGCCAAATAGTGTTGAGCTGTGCTGAGCCAAGCCAAACCATGCCAAGTGGTGCCATGTAGTGCCTAGCTGTGCTGAACCGTGCCAAACTGTGCTGAAGTGTGCTAAGCCCTGCCGTGTTTAGCCATGCCAAAGCGTGCCAAACTGTGCCAAACAGAGCTGAGCCATGCGAAGACATGTCAAGCTGTGCCAAGCCAAACCATGCAAAGTGGTGCCTTGTAGTGATTAGCTGTGCCAAACTGTGCTGAAGTGTGCCAAGCCCTGCTGTGTTTAGCCATGCCAAAGTGTGCCAAAGTGTGCCAAACTGTGCTGAGCTGTGCTGATCTATGCCAAGACATGCTACGCTGTGCCAAGCCAAACCATGCCAAAGAGTGCCATATAGTGCCCAGCTGTGCTGAACCGTGCCAAACTGTGCTGAAGTGTGCCATGCCCTGCTGTGTTTAGCCATGCCAAAGCGTGCCAAACTGTGCCAAATAGTGCTGAGCCATGCCAGGACATGCCAAGCTGTGCCAAGCCAAACCATGCCAAGTGGTGCGATGTCTTTCCTAGCTGTGCTGAACAGTGCCAAACTGTGCTGAAGTGTGCCAAGCCCTGCCGTGTTTAGGCATGGCAAAGTGTGCCAAACTGTGCCAAACAGTGCTGAGCCATGCCAAGACACGCCAAGCTGTGCCAAGCCAAATCATGCCAAGTGGTGCCACATTCCATGTTATGAGCTGTGCTGAGCCATGCCAAACTGTGCTGAAGTGTGCCAAGCCCTGCCTTGTTTGCGGATTCCGAACTGTGCAAACTGTGCCAAATTGTGCTGAAATATGCAGTACTGAGCTGTGTGAAACTGTGCTGAACTGAGCCGTGATGAAACATGCGAATTGACTGAGTCAAACCGTTCTAAAGTGTTGCGCCATGCAGTACCAAATCGTGTCATGTCCTGCTGATATGTGTTGTGCCAAACCATGCCAAATCATGCTGTGCCAAGTCGAGCCATGTCAAGATGTGTGGAGGCAACACGAGCGGAACCGTGCTGTACCGTGCTGTGCTGAGCTGAGCTGAGGCATGACCTGCCAAAACGTGACGTTCTGAAGCATATGGAGCAAAGCCATGCCGAGATCGGGCAGAGCCGCGCCGGCCGCCCTCGTACCTCACCACACAGGGGCAGCACGTCCCCATGCACGGCCCGGTATGACCCGTTAGGACTCGGCGCAGACCAGTTCGGCCCGGCTCGGACCGGTTAGGCACGGCATGGCTCGGCACGGCTCGGCACGGCACGGCACGGCACGGCTCGGCACGGCTCGGCACGGCACGGCTCGGCACGGCACGGCTCGGCACGGCTCGGCACGGCACGGCACGGCACGGCTCGGCTCGGCACGGCACGGCACGGCACGGCTCGGCACGGCTCGGCACGGCACGGCACGGCTCGGCACGGCTCGGCACGGCACGGCACGGCTCGGCACGGCTCGGCACGGCTCGGCACGGCACGGCACGGCTCGGCACGGCTCGGCACGGCACGGCACGGCTCGGCACGGCTCGGCACGGCTCGGCACGGCACGGCTCGGCACGGCACGGCTCGGCACGGCTCGGCACGGCACGGCACGGCACGGCTCGGCACGGCTCGGCTCGACTCGGCACGGCTCGGCACGGCTCGGCACGGAACGGCTCGGCACGGTTCGGCACGGCTCGGCACGGCACGGCACGGCACGGCCCATGTCGGCACGGATCGGCCCGGGTCGGCACGGTTCGGCCCGGCCCGCGCCACGCCCCGCCGTTTCCCGTGAGCCCCTGCGCCCGTGTGCCGGTCACTGAGGCAGGTCGGGCTGTGCGTCAGGGCTGTGCGGGCTCGGGGGCGGCAACGCGGGGCGGGGTTAAGCCATACGGTACTGTGTGAAGCCATACCCAGCAGAGCCGAGCCGTGCTGAAGCATGCCAAACTGTGCTCAGTTATGCTGAGCCAAATCATGCCCAGCTGTGTCAAGCTGTGTCAAAGTGTGTCAAATCATGCCGAGCCATGCCAAGACACGCCATGCTGTGCCAAGCCAAAACATGCCAAGTGGTGCCTCATACCATGTCCTGAGTTGTGCTGGACCATGCCAAACTGTGCTGAACTGCGCCAAGCCCTGCCGTGTTTAACCATGCCAAAGCGTGCCAAACTGTGCCAAACTGTCCGGAGCCATGCGAAGACACACCAAGCAGTGCCAAGCCAAACCATGCCAAGTGGCGCCTCATACCATTTTCGGAGCTGTGCTGAACCGTGACAAACTGTGCTGAAGTGTCAGAAGCCCTGCTGTGTTTAGCCATGCCAAAGCGGGCCAAACTGTGCCAAACAGTCCTGAGCCATGCCAAGACACGCCAAGCTGTGACAAGCAAAACCATGCCAAGTGGTGCCATGTCTTCCCTAGCTGTGCTGAACCGTGCCAAACTGTGCTGAAGTGAGCCAAGCCCTGCTGTGTTTAGCCATGCCAATGCGTGCCATACTATGCCAAATACTGCTGAGCCATGCCAAGGCACGCCAAGTGGTGCCAAGCTAAAGCATGCAAAGTGGTGCCACATAACATGTTCGAAGATGTGCTAAACTGTGCCAAACTGTGCTGAAGTGTGCCTAGCCCTGCTGTGTTTAGCCATGTCAAAGCGTGCCAAACTGTGCCAAACTGTTCTCAGACATGCCAAGACATGCCAAGCTGTGCCAAGCCAAACCATGCCAAGTAGTGCCTTATAGTGCTGAGGTTTGCTGAGCTGTGCCATACTGTGCTGAAAAGAGGCAAGCCCTGCAGAGTTTACCCTTGCCAAAGCGTGTCACATTGTGCCAAACTGTGCTGAGCTATGCCAAGACATGCCAAGCTGTGCCAAGCCAAACCATGCCAAGTGGTGCCATGTGTTCCCTATCTGTGCTGAACCGAGCCAAACTGTGCTGAAGTGTGCCAAGCCCTGCTGTGTTTAGCCATGCCAAAGCGTGCCAAACTGTGCCAAACAGAGCTGAGGCATGCGAAGACATGTCAAGCTGTGCCAAGCCAAAACATGCCAAGTGGTGCCTTGTAGTGATTAGCTGTGCTGAACCGTGCCAAACTGTGCTGAAGTGTACCAAGCCCTGCTGTGTTTAGCCATGCCAAAGCGTGCCAAAGCGTGCCAAACTGTGCTGAGCTGTGCTGAGCCATGCCAAGACATGCCAAGCTGTGCCAAGTCAAAACATGCCAAAGTGTGCCATATAGTGCCCAGCTGTGCTGAACCATGCCAAACTGTGCTGAAGTGAGCCTAGCACTGCTGTGTTTAGCCATGCCAAAGCGTGCCAAACAGTGCAACATACTGCTGAGCCACGCCAAGACATGCCAAGCTGTGCCAAGCCAAACCATGCCAAGTGGTGCCATGTCTTGCCTAGCTGTGCTGAACCGTGCCAAACTGTGCTGAAGTGTGCCAAGCCCTGCTGTGTTTAGCCATGCCAAAGCGTGCCAAACTGTGCCAAAGAGTGCTGAGCTGTGCTGAGCCATGCCAAGACACGCCAAGCTGTGCCAAGTCAAACAATGCCAAATGGTGCCACATAACATGTTCTAAGATGTGCTGAACCGTTCCAAACTGTGCTGAAGTGTGCCAAGCCCTGCTGTGTTTAGCCATGCCAATGCGTGCCAAAATGTGCCAAATAGTGCTGAGCCATGCCAAGACGTGCCAAGCTGTGCCAAGCCAAACCATGCCAAGTGGTGCCATGTAGTGCTGAGCTGTGATGAGCCGTGCCAAACTGTGCTGAAGTGTGCCGAGCCCTGCTGTGTATAGCCATGCCAAAGCGTGCCAAACTGTGCCAAATGGTGCTGAGCTGTGCTGAGCCATGCCAAGACACGCCAAGCTGTGCCAAGCCAAACCATGCCAAGTGGCGCCTTTTAGTGCCTAGCTGTGCTAAACCGTTCCAAACTGTGCTGAAGTGTGCCAAGCCCTGCCGTGTTTAGTCATGCCAAAGCGTGCCAAACTGTGCCAAATAGTGCTGAGCCATGCCAAGACGCGCCAAGCTGTGCCAAGCCAAACCATGCCAAGTGGTGCCATGTAGTGCTGAGCTGTGATGAGCCGTGCCAAAATGTGCTGAAGTGTGCCGAGCCCTGCTGTGTATAGCCATGGCAAAGCGTGCCAAACTGTGCCAAACTGTGCTGAGCCATGCCAAGACATGCCAAGCTGTGCCGAGCCAAAACATGCTAAATCGTGCCACATAGTGCCTAGCTGTGTTGAACCGTGCCAATTTGTGCTGAATTGTGCCAAGCCCTGCTGTGTTTAGCCATGAGAATGCGTGCGAAACTGTGCCAAAAAGTGCTGAGCTGTGCTGAGCCATACCATGCCAAGTGGTGCCTTTTAGTGCCTAGCTGTGCTGAACAGTGACAAACTGTGCTGAAGTGTGCCAAGCCCTGCTGTGTTTAGCCATGTCAATGCGTGCCAAACTGTGCCAAACTTTGCTGAGCCATGTCAAAACATGCCAAGCTGTGCCAAGCCAAACCATGGCAAGTGGTGTCATGTAGTGCTGAGCTGTGCTGAACCGTGCCAAACTGTGCTGAAGTGTGCCTATCCCTGCTGTGTTTAGCCAGGGAAAAGCGTGCCAAACTGTGCCAAATAGTGCTGAGCCATGCCAAGACGCGCCAAGCTGTGCCAAGCCAAACCATGCCAAGTGGTGCCATGTAGTGCTGAGCTGTGATGAGCCGTGCCAAAATGTGCTGAAGTGTGCCGAGCCCTGCTGTGTTTAGCCATGGCAAAGCGTGCCAAACTGTGCCAAAC
Organism: Callipepla californica brunnescens; assembly: GCA_023055505.1. Lineage (NCBI taxonomy): Eukaryota > Metazoa > Chordata > Aves > Galliformes > Odontophoridae > Callipepla > Callipepla californica. The sequence continues at coordinate 10,550,980 of JALIRH010000014.1, forward strand.
TGTGCTGAGCCATGCCAAGACATGCCAAGCTGTGCCAAGCCAAACCATGCCAAGTGGTGCCATGTCTTCCCTATCTGTGTTGAACCGTGCCAAACTGTGCTGAAGTGTGCCATGCCCTGCTGTGTTTAGCCATGCCAAAGAGTGCCAAACTGTGCCAAACTGTGCTGAGCCATGCCAAGACATGCCAAGCTGTGCCATGCCAAAACATGGCAAGTGGTGTCATGTAGTGCCTAGCTGTGCTGAACCGTGCCAAACTGTGCTGAAGTGTGATAAGCCCTGCTGTGTTTAGCCATGCCAAATTGTGCCAAACTGTGCCTAGTAGTGCTGAGCTGTGCTGAGCCATGCCAAGACACGCCAAGGTGTGCCAAGCCAAAGCATGCCAAGTGGTGCAATGTCTTGCCTTGCTGTGCTGAACCGTGAAAAACTGTGCTGAAGTGTGCCAAGCCCTGCTGTGTATAGCCATGGCAAAGCGTGCCAAACTGTGCCAAACTGTGATGAGCCATGCCAAGACATGCCAAGCTGTGCCGAGCCAAAACATGCTAAATCGTGCCACATAGTGCCTAGCTGTGTTGAACCGTGCCAATTTGTGCTGAATTGTGACAAGCCCTGCTGTGTTTATCCATGCCAATGCGTGCCAAACTGTGCCAAAAAGTGCTGAGCTGTGCTGAGCCATATCAAGACACGCCTAGCTGTGCCAAGCCACACCATGCCAAGTGGTCCATTTTAGTGCCTAGCTGTGCTAAACCGTGCCAAACTGTGCTGAAGTGTGCCAAGCCCTGCCGTGTTTAGTAATGCCAAAGCGTGCCAAAATGTGCCAAATAGTGCTGAGCCATGCCAAGACGCGCCAAGCTGTGCCAAGCCAAACCATGCCAAGTGGTGCCATGTAGTCCTGAGCTGTGATGAGCCGTGCCAAAATGTGCTGAAGTGTGCCGAGCCCTGCTGTGTATAGCCATGGCAAAGCGTGCCAAACTGTGCCAAACTGTGATGAGCCATGCCAAGAAATGCCAAGCTGTGCCAAGCCAAACCATGCCAAGTGGTGCCTTTTAGTGCCTAGCTGTGCTGAACCGTGCCAAACTGTGCTGAAGTGTGCCAAGCCCTGCTGTGTTTATCCACGCCAAATTGTGCCAAACTGTGCCAAATAGTGCTGAGCCATGCCAAGACGCGCCAAGCTGCGCCAAGCCAAACCATGCCAAGTGGTGCCATGTAGTGCTGAGCTGTTCTAAACCGTGCCAAAATGTGCTGAAGTGTGCCAAGCCCTACTGTGTATAGCCATGCCAAAGCGTGCCAAACTGTGCCAAATAGTGCTGAGCTGTGCTGAGCAATTCCAAGACACGCCAAGCTGTGCCAAGCCAAACCATGCCAAGTGGTGCAATGTCTTGCCTAGCTGTGCTGAACCGTGCCAAACTGTGCTGAAGTGAGCCAAGCCCTGCTGTGTTTAGCCATGACAATGCGTGCCAAACTGTGCCAAACAGAGCTGAGCCATGCCAAGACATGCCAAGCTGTGCCAAGCCAAACCATGCCAAGTGGTGCCTTTTAGTGCCTAGCTGTGCTGAACCGAGACAATTTGTGCTGAAGTGTGCCAAGCCCTGCTGTGTTTATCCATGCCAAAGCGTGCCAAACTGTGCCAAATAGTGCTGAGCTGTGCTGAGCCATACCAAGACACGCCTAGCTGTGCCAAGCCAAACCATGCCAAGTGGTGCCTTTTAGTGCCTAGCTGTGCTGAACAGTGCCAAACTGTGCTGAAGTGTGCCAAGCCCTGCTGTGTTTATCCACGCCAAATTGTGCCAAACTGTGCCAAATAGTGCTGAGCCATGCCAAGACGCGCCAAGCTGCGCCAAGCCAAACCATGCCAAGTGGTGCCATGTAGTGCTGAGCTGTTCTAAACCGTGCCAAAATGTGCTGAAGTGTGCCAAGCCCTGCTGTGTATAGCCATGCCAAAGCGTGCCAAACTGTGCCAAATAGTGCTGAGCTGTGCTGAGCAATTCCAAGACACGCCAAGCTGTGCCAAGCCAAACCATGCCAAGTGGTGCAATGTCTTGCCTAGCTGTGCTGAACCGTGCCAAACTGTGCTGAAGTGAGCCAAGCCCTGCTGTGTTTAGCCATGACAATGCGTGCCAAACTGTGCCAAAAAGAGCTGAGCCATGCCAAGACATGCCAAGCTGTGCCAAGCCAAACCATGCCAAGTGGTGCCTTTTTGTGCCTAGCTGTGCTGAACCGAGACAATTTGTGCTGAAGTGTGCCAAGCCCTGCTGAGTTTATCCATGCCAAAGCGTGCCAAACTGTGCCAAATAGTGCTGAGCTGTGCTGAGCCATACCAAGACACGCCTAGCTGTGCCAAGCCAAACCATGCCAAGTGGTGCAATGTCTTGCCTAGCTGTGCTGAACCGTGCCAAACTGTGCTGAAGTGTGCCATGCCCTGCTGTGTTTAGCCATGCCAAAGCGTGCCAAACTGTGCCAAATAGTGCTGAGCCATGCCAGGACATGCCAAGCTGTGCCAAGCCAAACCATGCCAAGTGGTGCGATGTCTTTCCTAGCTGTGCTGAACAGTGCCAAACTGTGCTGAAGTGTGCCAAGCCCTGCCGTGTTTAGGCATGGCAAAGTGTGCCAAACTGTGCCAAACAGTGCTGAGCCATGCCAAGACACGCCAAGCTGTGCCAAGCCAAATCATGCCAAGTGGTGCCACATTCCATGTTATGAGCTGTGCTGAGCCATGCCAAACTGTGCTGAAGTGTGCCAAGCCCTGCCTTGTTTGCGGATTCCGAACTGTGCAAACTGTGCCAAATTGTGCTGAAATATGCAGTACTGAGCTGTGTGAAACTGTGCTGAACTGAGCCGTGATGAAACATGCGAATTGACTGAGTCAAACCGTTCTAAAGTGTTGCGCCATGCAGTACCAAATCGTGTCATGTCCTGCTGATATGTGTTGTGCCAAACCATGCCAAATCATGCTGTGCCAAGTCGAGCCATGTCAAGATGTGTGGAGGCAACACGAGCGGAACCGTGCTGTACCGTGCTGTGCTGAGCTGAGCTGAGGCATGACCTGCCAAAACGTGACGTTCTGAAGCATATGGAGCAAAGCCATGCCGAGATCGGGCAGAGCCGCGCCGGCCGCCCTCGTACCTCACCACACAGGGGCAGCACGTCCCCATGCACGGCCCGGTATGACCCGTTAGGACTCGGCGCAGACCAGTTCGGCCCGGCTCGGACCGGTTAGGCACGGCATGGCTCGGCACGGCTCGGCACGGCACGGCACGGCACGGCTCGGCACGGCTCGGCACGGCACGGCTCGGCACGGCACGGCTCGGCACGGCTCGGCACGGCACGGCACGGCACGGCTCGGCTCGGCACGGCACGGCACGGCACGGCTCGGCACGGCTCGGCACGGCACGGCACGGCTCGGCACGGCTCGGCACGGCACGGCACGGCTCGGCACGGCTCGGCACGGCTCGGCACGGCACGGCACGGCTCGGCACGGCTCGGCACGGCACGGCACGGCTCGGCACGGCTCGGCACGGCTCGGCACGGCACGGCTCGGCACGGCACGGCTCGGCACGGCTCGGCACGGCACGGCACGGCACGGCTCGGCACGGCTCGGCTCGACTCGGCACGGCTCGGCACGGCTCGGCACGGAACGGCTCGGCACGGTTCGGCACGGCTCGGCACGGCACGGCACGGCACGGCCCATGTCGGCACGGATCGGCCCGGGTCGGCACGGTTCGGCCCGGCCCGCGCCACGCCCCGCCGTTTCCCGTGAGCCCCTGCGCCCGTGTGCCGGTCACTGAGGCAGGTCGGGCTGTGCGTCAGGGCTGTGCGGGCTCGGGGGCGGCAACGCGGGGCGGGGTTAAGCCATACGGTACTGTGTGAAGCCATACCCAGCAGAGCCGAGCCGTGCTGAAGCATGCCAAACTGTGCTCAGTTATGCTGAGCCAAATCATGCCCAGCTGTGTCAAGCTGTGTCAAAGTGTGTCAAATCATGCCGAGCCATGCCAAGACACGCCATGCTGTGCCAAGCCAAAACATGCCAAGTGGTGCCTCATACCATGTCCTGAGTTGTGCTGGACCATGCCAAACTGTGCTGAACTGCGCCAAGCCCTGCCGTGTTTAACCATGCCAAAGCGTGCCAAACTGTGCCAAACTGTCCGGAGCCATGCGAAGACACACCAAGCAGTGCCAAGCCAAACCATGCCAAGTGGCGCCTCATACCATTTTCGGAGCTGTGCTGAACCGTGACAAACTGTGCTGAAGTGTCAGAAGCCCTGCTGTGTTTAGCCATGCCAAAGCGGGCCAAACTGTGCCAAACAGTCCTGAGCCATGCCAAGACACGCCAAGCTGTGACAAGCAAAACCATGCCAAGTGGTGCCATGTCTTCCCTAGCTGTGCTGAACCGTGCCAAACTGTGCTGAAGTGAGCCAAGCCCTGCTGTGTTTAGCCATGCCAATGCGTGCCATACTATGCCAAATACTGCTGAGCCATGCCAAGGCACGCCAAGTGGTGCCAAGCTAAAGCATGCAAAGTGGTGCCACATAACATGTTCGAAGATGTGCTAAACTGTGCCAAACTGTGCTGAAGTGTGCCTAGCCCTGCTGTGTTTAGCCATGTCAAAGCGTGCCAAACTGTGCCAAACTGTTCTCAGACATGCCAAGACATGCCAAGCTGTGCCAAGCCAAACCATGCCAAGTAGTGCCTTATAGTGCTGAGGTTTGCTGAGCTGTGCCATACTGTGCTGAAAAGAGGCAAGCCCTGCAGAGTTTACCCTTGCCAAAGCGTGTCACATTGTGCCAAACTGTGCTGAGCTATGCCAAGACATGCCAAGCTGTGCCAAGCCAAACCATGCCAAGTGGTGCCATGTGTTCCCTATCTGTGCTGAACCGAGCCAAACTGTGCTGAAGTGTGCCAAGCCCTGCTGTGTTTAGCCATGCCAAAGCGTGCCAAACTGTGCCAAACAGAGCTGAGGCATGCGAAGACATGTCAAGCTGTGCCAAGCCAAAACATGCCAAGTGGTGCCTTGTAGTGATTAGCTGTGCTGAACCGTGCCAAACTGTGCTGAAGTGTACCAAGCCCTGCTGTGTTTAGCCATGCCAAAGCGTGCCAAAGCGTGCCAAACTGTGCTGAGCTGTGCTGAGCCATGCCAAGACATGCCAAGCTGTGCCAAGTCAAAACATGCCAAAGTGTGCCATATAGTGCCCAGCTGTGCTGAACCATGCCAAACTGTGCTGAAGTGAGCCTAGCACTGCTGTGTTTAGCCATGCCAAAGCGTGCCAAACAGTGCAACATACTGCTGAGCCACGCCAAGACATGCCAAGCTGTGCCAAGCCAAACCATGCCAAGTGGTGCCATGTCTTGCCTAGCTGTGCTGAACCGTGCCAAACTGTGCTGAAGTGTGCCAAGCCCTGCTGTGTTTAGCCATGCCAAAGCGTGCCAAACTGTGCCAAAGAGTGCTGAGCTGTGCTGAGCCATGCCAAGACACGCCAAGCTGTGCCAAGTCAAACAATGCCAAATGGTGCCACATAACATGTTCTAAGATGTGCTGAACCGTTCCAAACTGTGCTGAAGTGTGCCAAGCCCTGCTGTGTTTAGCCATGCCAATGCGTGCCAAAATGTGCCAAATAGTGCTGAGCCATGCCAAGACGTGCCAAGCTGTGCCAAGCCAAACCATGCCAAGTGGTGCCATGTAGTGCTGAGCTGTGATGAGCCGTGCCAAACTGTGCTGAAGTGTGCCGAGCCCTGCTGTGTATAGCCATGCCAAAGCGTGCCAAACTGTGCCAAATGGTGCTGAGCTGTGCTGAGCCATGCCAAGACACGCCAAGCTGTGCCAAGCCAAACCATGCCAAGTGGCGCCTTTTAGTGCCTAGCTGTGCTAAACCGTTCCAAACTGTGCTGAAGTGTGCCAAGCCCTGCCGTGTTTAGTCATGCCAAAGCGTGCCAAACTGTGCCAAATAGTGCTGAGCCATGCCAAGACGCGCCAAGCTGTGCCAAGCCAAACCATGCCAAGTGGTGCCATGTAGTGCTGAGCTGTGATGAGCCGTGCCAAAATGTGCTGAAGTGTGCCGAGCCCTGCTGTGTATAGCCATGGCAAAGCGTGCCAAACTGTGCCAAACTGTGCTGAGCCATGCCAAGACATGCCAAGCTGTGCCGAGCCAAAACATGCTAAATCGTGCCACATAGTGCCTAGCTGTGTTGAACCGTGCCAATTTGTGCTGAATTGTGCCAAGCCCTGCTGTGTTTAGCCATGAGAATGCGTGCGAAACTGTGCCAAAAAGTGCTGAGCTGTGCTGAGCCATACCATGCCAAGTGGTGCCTTTTAGTGCCTAGCTGTGCTGAACAGTGACAAACTGTGCTGAAGTGTGCCAAGCCCTGCTGTGTTTAGCCATGTCAATGCGTGCCAAACTGTGCCAAACTTTGCTGAGCCATGTCAAAACATGCCAAGCTGTGCCAAGCCAAACCATGGCAAGTGGTGTCATGTAGTGCTGAGCTGTGCTGAACCGTGCCAAACTGTGCTGAAGTGTGCCTATCCCTGCTGTGTTTAGCCAGGGAAAAGCGTGCCAAACTGTGCCAAATAGTGCTGAGCCATGCCAAGACGCGCCAAGCTGTGCCAAGCCAAACCATGCCAAGTGGTGCCATGTAGTGCTGAGCTGTGATGAGCCGTGCCAAAATGTGCTGAAGTGTGCCGAGCCCTGCTGTGTTTAGCCATGGCAAAGCGTGCCAAACTGTGCCAAACTGTGCTGAGCCATGCCAAGACATGCCAAGCTGTGCCAAGCCAAACCATGCCAAGTGGTGCCATGTCTTCCCTATCTGTGTTGAACCGTGCCAAACTGTGCTGAAGTGTGCCATGCCCTGCTGTGTTTAGCCATGCCAAAGAGTGCCAAACTGTGCCAAACTGTGCTGAGCCATGCCAAGACATGCCAAGCTGTGCCATGCCAAAACATGGCAAGTGGTGTCATGTAGTGCCTAGCTGTGCTGAACCGTGCCAAACTGTGCTGAAGTGTGATAAGCCCTGCTGTGTTTAGCCATGCCAAATTGTGCCAAACTGTGCCTAGTAGTGCTGAGCTGTGCTGAGCCATGCCAAGACACGCCAAGGTGTGCCAAGCCAAAGCATGCCAAGTGGTGCAATGTCTTGCCTTGCTGTGCTGAACCGTGAAAAACTGTGCTGAAGTGTGCCAAGCCCTGCTGTGTATAGCCATGGCAAAGCGTGCCAAACTGTGCCAAACTGTGATGAGCCATGCCAAGACATGCCAAGCTGTGCCGAGCCAAAACATGCTAAATCGTGCCACATAGTGCCTAGCTGTGTTGAACCGTGCCAATTTGTGCTGAATTGTGACAAGCCCTGCTGTGTTTATCCATGCCAATGCGTGCCAAACTGTGCCAAAAAGTGCTGAGCTGTGCTGAGCCATATCAAGACACGCCTAGCTGTGCCAAGCCACACCATGCCAAGTGGTCCATTTTAGTGCCTAGCTGTGCTAAACCGTGCCAAACTGTGCTGAAGTGTGCCAAGCCCTGCCGTGTTTAGTAATGCCAAAGCGTGCCAAAATGTGCCAAATAGTGCTGAGCCATGCCAAGACGCGCCAAGCTGTGCCAAGCCAAACCATGCCAAGTGGTGCCATGTAGTCCTGAGCTGTGATGAGCCGTGCCAAAATGTGCTGAAGTGTGCCGAGCCCTGCTGTGTATAGCCATGGCAAAGCGTGCCAAACTGTGCCAAACTGTGATGAGCCATGCCAAGAAATGCCAAGCTGTGCCAAGCCAAACCATGCCAAGTGGTGCCTTTTAGTGCCTAGCTGTGCTGAACCGTGCCAAACTGTGCTGAAGTGTGCCAAGCCCTGCTGTGTTTATCCACGCCAAATTGTGCCAAACTGTGCCAAATAGTGCTGAGCCATGCCAAGACGCGCCAAGCTGCGCCAAGCCAAACCATGCCAAGTGGTGCCATGTAGTGCTGAGCTGTTCTAAACCGTGCCAAAATGTGCTGAAGTGTGCCAAGCCCTACTGTGTATAGCCATGCCAAAGCGTGCCAAACTGTGCCAAATAGTGCTGAGCTGTGCTGAGCAATTCCAAGACACGCCAAGCTGTGCCAAGCCAAACCATGCCAAGTGGTGCAATGTCTTGCCTAGCTGTGCTGAACCGTGCCAAACTGTGCTGAAGTGAGCCAAGCCCTGCTGTGTTTAGCCATGACAATGCGTGCCAAACTGTGCCAAACAGAGCTGAGCCATGCCAAGACATGCCAAGCTGTGCCAAGCCAAACCATGCCAAGTGGTGCCTTTTAGTGCCTAGCTGTGCTGAACCGAGACAATTTGTGCTGAAGTGTGCCAAGCCCTGCTGTGTTTATCCATGCCAAAGCGTGCCAAACTGTGCCAAATAGTGCTGAGCTGTGCTGAGCCATACCAAGACACGCCTAGCTGTGCCAAGCCAAACCATGCCAAGTGGTGCCTTTTAGTGCCTAGCTGTGCTGAACAGTGCCAAACTGTGCTGAAGTGTGCCAAGCCCTGCTGTGTTTATCCACGCCAAATTGTGCCAAACTGTGCCAAATAGTGCTGAGCCATGCCAAGACGCGCCAAGCTGCGCCAAGCCAAACCATGCCAAGTGGTGCCATGTAGTGCTGAGCTGTTCTAAACCGTGCCAAAATGTGCTGAAGTGTGCCAAGCCCTGCTGTGTATAGCCATGCCAAAGCGTGCCAAACTGTGCCAAATAGTGCTGAGCTGTGCTGAGCAATTCCAAGACACGCCAAGCTGTGCCAAGCCAAACCATGCCAAGTGGTGCAATGTCTTGCCTAGCTGTGCTGAACCGTGCCAAACTGTGCTGAAGTGAGCCAAGCCCTGCTGTGTTTAGCCATGACAATGCGTGCCAAACTGTGCCAAAAAGAGCTGAGCCATGCCAAGACATGCCAAGCTGTGCCAAGCCAAACCATGCCAAGTGGTGCCTTTTTGTGCCTAGCTGTGCTGAACCGAGACAATTTGTGCTGAAGTGTGCCAAGCCCTGCTGAGTTTATCCATGCCAAAGCGTGCCAAACTGTGCCAAATAGTGCTGAGCTGTGCTGAGCCATACCAAGACACGCCTAGCTGTGCCAAGCCAAACCATGCCAAGTGGTGCAATGTCTTGCCTAGCTGTGCTGAACCGTGCCAAACTGTGCTGAAGTGTGACAAGCCCTGCTATGTATAGCCATGGCAAAGCGTGCCAAACTGTGCCAAACTGTGCTGAGCCATGCCAAGACATGCCAAGCTGTGCCAAGCCAAACCATGCCAAGTGGTGCCATGTCTTGCCTAGCTGTGCTGAACCGTGCAAAACTGTGCTGAAGTGTGCCAAGCCCTGCTGTGTTTAGCCATGCCAAAGCGTGCCAAACTGTGCCAAATAGTGCTGAGCTGTGTTTTGCCATGCCAAGACACGCGTAGCAGTGCCATGCCAAACCATGCCAAGTAGTGCAATGTCTTGCCTAGCTGTGCTGAACCGTGAAAAACTGTGCTGAAGTGTGCCAAGCCCTGCTATGTATAGCCATGGCAAAGCGTGCCAAACTGTGCCAAACTGTGATGAGGCATGCCAAGACATACCAAGCTGTGCCGAGCCAAAACATGCTAAATCGTGCCATATAGTGCCTAGCTGAGTTGAACCGTGCCAATTTGTGCTGAATTGTGCCAAGCCCTGCTGTGTTTAACCATGCCAAAGCGTGCCAAACTGTGCCAAATAGTGCTGAGCTGTGCTGAGCCATGCCAAGACACGCCTAGCTGTGCCAAGCTAAACCATGCCAAGTGGTGCAATGTCTTGCCTAGCTGTGCTGAACCGTGCCAAACTGTGCTGAAGTGTGCCAAGCCCTGCTGTGTTTAACCATGAGAATGCGTGCCAAACTGTGCCAAACTGTGCTGAGCCATGCCAAGACATGCCAAGCTGTGCCAAGCCAAGCCATGCCAAAGTGTGCCATATAGTGTCTAGCTGTGCTGAACCGTGCCAAAATGCGCTGAAGTGTGCCAAGCCCTGATGTGTATAGCCATGCCAAAGCGTGCCAAACTGTGCCAAATAGTGCTGAGCCACACGAAGACACGCCAAGCTATGCCAAGGTAAACCATGCCAAGTGGTGCCATGTAGCGCTGAGCTGTGATGAGCCGTGCCAAAATGTGCTGAAGTGTGCCGAGCCCTGCTGTGTATAGCCATGGCAAAGCGTGCCAAACTGTGCCAAACTGAGATGAGCCATGCCAAGACATGCCAAGCTGTGCCAAGCCAAACCATGCCAAGTGGTGCCATGTCTTCCCTATCTGTGTTGAACCGTGCCAAACTGTGCTGAAGTGTGCCAAGCCCTGCTGTGTTTAGCCATGCCAATGCGTGCCAAACTGTGCCAAACTGTGCTGAGCCATGCCAAGACATGACAAGCTGTGCCAAGCCAAACCATGGCAAGTGGTGTCATGTAGTGCCTAGCTGTGCTGAGGCGTGCCAAACTGTGCTGAAGTGTCCCAAGCCCTGCTGTGTTTAGCCATGCCAAATTGTGCCAAACTGTGCCTAGTAGTGCTGAGCTTTGCTGAGCCATGCCAAGACACGCCAAGCTGTGCCAAGCCAAACCATGCCAAGTGGTGAAATGTCTTGCCTAGCTGTGCTGAACCGTGAAAAACTGTGCTGAAGTGTGCCGAGCCCTGCTGTGTTTAGCCATGACAAAGCGTGCCAAACTGTGCCAAACTGTGATGTGCCATGCCAAGACATGCCAAGCTTTGCCAAGCCAAACCATGCCAAGTGGTGCCATGTCTTCCCTATCTGTGTTGAACCGTGCCAAACTGTGCTGAAGTGTGCCAAGCCCTGCTGTGTTTAGCCATGCCAATGCGTTACAAACTGTGCCAAACTGTGCTGAGACATGCCATGACATGCCAAGCTGTGCCAAGCTAAACCATGGCAAGTGGTGTCATGTAGTGCCTAGCTGTGCTGAACCGTGCCAAACTGTGCTGAAGTTTGCCAAGCCCTGCTGTGTTTAGCCATGCCAAAGCGTTCCAAACTGTGCAAAGTAGTGCTGAGCTGTGCTGAGCCATGCCAAGACACGCCTAGCTGTGCCAAGCCAAACCATGCCAAGTGGTGCAATGTCTTGCCTAGCTGTGCTGAACCGTGCAAAACTGTGCTGAAGTGTGCCAAGCACTGCTGTGTTTAGCCATGACAATACGTACCAAACTGTGCCAAATAGTGCTGAGCCAAGCCAAGACATACCAAGCTGTGCCAAGCCAAACCATGCCAAGTGGTGCCATATAGTGCCAAGCTGTGCTGAACCGTGCCAAACTGTGCTGAAGTGTGCCAAGCCCTGCTGTGTTTAGCCATGCCAAAGCGTGCCAAACTGTGCCAAATAGTGCTGAGCTGTGTTTAGGCATGCCAAGACACTCCAATATGTGCCAAGCCAAACCATGCCAAGTGGTGCAATGTCTTGCCTAGCTGTGCTGAACCGTGAAAAACTGTGCTGAAGTGTGCCAAGCCCTGCTGTGTTATCCATGACAATGCGTCCCATACTGTGCCATACAGAGCTGAGCCATGCCAAGACATGCCAAGCTGTGCCAAGCCAAACCATGCCAAGTGGTGCCTTTTAGTGCCTAGCTGTGCTGAACCGAGACAATTTGTGCTGAAGTGTGCCAAGCCCTGCTGTGTATAGCCATGCCAAAGCGTGCCAAACTGTGCCAAATAGTGCTGAGCTGTGCTGAGCCATACCAAGACACGCCTAGCTGTGCCAAGCCAAACCATGCCAAGTGGTGCCTTTTAGTGCCTAGCTGTGCTGAACAGTGCCAAACTGTGCAGAAGTGTGCCAGGCCCTGCTGAGTTTAGCGATGCCAAAGCGTGCCAAACTGTGCCAAATAGTGCTGAGCCATGCCAAGGCATGCCAAGATGTGCCAAGCCAAACCATGCCAAGTGGTGCCATGTCTTGCCTAGCTGTGCTGAACCGTGAAAAACTGTGCTGAAGTGTGCCAAGCCCTGCTATGTATAGCCATGGCAAAGCGTGCCAAACTGTGCCAAACTGTGATGAGCCATGCCAAGACACGCAAAGCTGTGCCAAGCCAAAACATGCTAAATCGTGCCATATAGTGCCTAGCTGTGTTGAACCGTGCCAATTTGTGCTAAATTGTGCCAAGCCCTGCTGTGTTTAACCATGCCAAAGCGTGTCAAACTGTGCCAAATAGTGCTGAGCTGTGCTGAGCCATGCCAAGACACGCCTAGCTGTGCCAAGCTAAACCATGCCAAGTGGTGCAATGTCTTGCCTAGCTGTGCTGAACAGAGCCAAACTGTGCTGAAGTGTGCCAAGCCCTGCAGTGTTTAGCCATGGCAAAGCGTGCCAAACTGTGCCAAACAGAGCTTAGCCATGCCAAGACATGCCAAGCTGTGCCAAGCCAAGCCATGCCAAAGTGTGCCATATAGTGCCTAGCTGTTCTAAACCGTGCCAAACTGTGCTGAAGTGTGCCTATCCCTGCTGTGTTTAGCCATGCCAAAGCGTGCCAAACTGTGCCAAATAGTGCTGAGCTGTGCTGAGCCATGCCAAGACACGCCTAGCTGTGCCAAGCCAAACCATGCCAAGTGGTGCAATGTCTTGCCTAGCTGTGCTGAACAGTGACAAACTGTGCTGAAGTGTGCCAAGCCCTGCTGTGTTATCCATGACAATGCGTCCCATACTGTGCCATACAGAGCTGAGCCATGCCAAGACATGCCAAGCTGTGCCAAGCCAAACCATGCCAAGTGGTGCCTTTTAGTGCCTAGCTGTGCTGAACCGAGCCAATTTGTGCTGAAGTGTGCAAAGCCCTGCTGTGTATAGCCATGCCAAAGCGTGCCAAACTGTGCCAAATAGTGCTGAGCTGTGCTGAGCCATACCAAGACACGCCTAGCTGTGCCAAGCCAAACCATGCCAAGTGGTGCCTTTTAGTGCCTAGCTGTGCTGAACAGTGCCAAACTGTGCAGAAGTGTGCCAAGCCCTGCTGTGTTTAGCGATGCCAAAGCGTGCCAAACTGTGCCAAATAGTGCTGAGCCATGCCAAGACATGCCAAGCTGTGCCAAGCCAAACCATGCCAAGTGGTGCCATGTCTTGCCTAGCTGTGCTGAACCGTGCCAAACTGTGCTGAAGTGTGCCAAGCCCTGCTGTGTTTAGCCATGGCTAAGCGTGCCAAACTGTGCCAAATTATGCTGAGCTGTGTTTAGCCATGCCAAGACACGCCAAGCTGTGCCAAGCCAAACCATGTCAAGTGGTGCAATGTCTTGCCTAGCTGTGCTGAACCGTGAAAAACTGTGCTGAAGTGTGCCAAGCCCTGCAGTGTTTAGCCATGGCAAAGCGTGCCAAACTGTGCCAAACTGTGATGAGCCATGCCAAGACATGCCATGCTGTGCCAAGCCAAAACATGCTAAATCGTGCCATATAGTGCCTAGCTGTGTTGAACCGTGCCAATTTGTGCTGAATTGTGCCAAGCCCTGCTGTGTTTAACCATGCCAAAGCGTGCCAAACTGTGCCAAATAGTGCTGAGCTGTGCTGAGCCATGCCAAGACACGCCTAGCTGTGCCAAGCTAAACCATGCCAAGTGGTGCAATGTCTTGCCTAGCTGTGCTGAACCGTGCCAATTTGTGCTGAATTGTGCCAAGCCGTGCTGTGTTTAGCCATGACAATGCGTGCCAAACTGTGCCAAACAGAGCTGAGCCATGCCAAGTCATGCCAAGCTGTGCCAAGCCAAGCCATGCCAAAGTGTGCCATATAGTGCTGAGCTGTGCTGAACCGTGCCAAACTGTGCTGATGTGTGCCTATCCCTGCTGTGTATAGCCATGGCAAAGCGTGCCAAACTGTGCCAAATAGTGCTGAGCCATACGAAGACACGCCAAGCTGTGCCAAGCCAAACCATGCCATGTGGTGCCATGTAGTGCTGAGCTGTGCTGAGGCGTTCCAAACTGTGCTGAAATGTGCCGAGCCCTGCTGTGTATAGCCATGGCAGAGCGTGCCAAACTGTGCCAAACTGTGATGAGCCATGCCAAAACATGCCAAGCTGTGCCAAGCCAAACCATGCCAAGTGGTGCCATGTGTTCCCTATCTGTGTTGAACCGTGCCAAACTGTGCTGAAGTGTGCCAAGCCCTGATGTGTTTAGCCATGCCAATGCGTGCCAAACTGTGCCAAACTGTGCTGAGCCATGCCAAGACATGCCAAGCTGTGCCAAGCCAAACCATGCCAAGTGGTGTCATGTAGTGCCTAGCTGAGTTGAACCGTGCCAATTTGTGCTGAAGTGTGCCAAGCCCTGCTGTGTTTAGCCAAGCCAAAGTTTGCCAAACTGTGCCAAATAGTGCTGAGCTGTGTATATCCATGCCGTGACACGCCAATCTGTGCCAAGCCAAACCTTGCTAAGTGGTGTCATGTAGTGCCTAGCTGTGCTGAACCGTGAAAAACTGTGCTGAAGTGTGCCAAGCCCTGCTGTGTATAGCCATGTCAAAGCGTGTCAAACTGTGCCAAACTGTGATGAGCCATGTCAAAACATGCCAAGCTGTGCCAAGCCAAAACATGCTAAATCGTGCCACATAGTGCCTTGCTGTGTTGAACCGTGCCAATTTGTGCTGAATTGTGCCAAGCCCTGCTGAGTTTATCCATGCCAAAGCGTGCCAAACTGTGCCAAAGAGTGCTGAGCTGTGCTGAGCCATACCAAGACACGCCCAGCTGTGCCAAGCCACACCATGCCAAGTGGTGCCTTTTAGTGCCTTGCTGTGCTGAACAGTGCCAAACTGTGCTGAAGTGTGCCAAGCCCTGCTGTGTTTAGCCATGTCAATGCGTGCCAAACTGTGCCAAACTTTGCTGAGCCATGTCAAAACATGCCAAGCTGTGCCAAGCCAAACCATGGCAAGTGGTGTCATGTAGTGCTGAGCTGTGCTGAACCGTGCCAAACTGTACTGATGTGTGCCTATCCCTGCTGTGTTTAGCCATGGAAAAGCGTGCCAAACTGTGCCAAAGAGTGCTGAGCAATGCCAAGACATGCCAAGCTGTGCCAAGCCAAACCATGACAAGTGGTGCCATGTAGTGCTGAGCTGTGATGAGCCGTGCCAAAATGTGCTGAAGTGTGCCGAGCCCTGCTGTGTTTAGCCATGACAATGCGTGCCAAACTGTGCCAAACAGAGCTGAGCCATGCCAAGACATGCCAAGCTGTGCCAAACCAAGCCATGCCAAAGTGTGCCATATAGTGCCTAGCTGTTCTAAACCGTGCCAAACTGTGCTGAAGTGTGCCAAGCCCTGCTGTGTATAGCCATGCCAAAGCGTGCCAAACTGTGCCAAATAGTGCTGAGCTGTGCTGAGCCATGCCAAGACACGCCTAGCTGTGCCAAGCCAAACCATGCCAAGAGGTGCAATGTCTTGCCTAGCTGTGCTGAACCGTGCCAAACTGTGCTGAAGTGAGCCAAGCCCTGCTGTGTTTAGCCATGACAATGCGTCCCAAACTGTGCCAAACTGTGATGAGCCATGCCAAGACACGCCAAGCTGTGCCAAGCCAAACCATGCCAAGTGGTGCCTTTTAGTGCCTAGCTGTGCTGAACCGAGCCAATTTGTGCTGAAGTGTGCCAAGCCCTGCTGAGTTTATCCATGCCAAAGCGTGCCAAACTGTGCCAAATAGTGCTGAGCTGTGCTGAGCCATACCAAGACACGCCTAGCTGTGCCATGCCGAACCATGCCAAGTGGTGCCTTGTTGTGCCTAGCTGTGCTGAACCGTGCCAAACTGTGCTGAAGTGTGCCAAGCCCTGCTGTGTTTAGCGATGCCAAAGCGTGCCAAACTGTGCCAAATAGTGCTGAGCCATGCCAAGACATGCCAAGCTGTGCCAAGCCAAACCATGCCAAGTGGTGCCATGTCTTGCCTAGCTGTGCTGAACCGTGCCAAACTGTGCTGAAGTGTGACAAGCCCTGCTGTGTTTAGCCATGGCAAAGCGTGCCAAACTGTGCCAAATAGTGCTGAGCTGTGTTTAGCCATGCCAAGACACGCCAAGCTGTGCCAAGCCAAACCATGCCAAGTGGTGCAATGTCTTGCCTAGCTGTGCTGAACCGTGAAAAACTGTGCTGAAGTGTGCCAAGCCCTGCTATGTATAGCCATGGCAAAGCGTGCCAAACTGTGCCAAACTGTGATGAGCCATGCCAAGACATGCCAAGCTGTGCCAAGCCAAAACATGCTAAATCGTGCCATATAGTGCTTAGCTGAGTTGAACCGTGCCAATTTGTGCTGAATTGTGCCAAGCCCTGCTGTGTTTAACCATGGCAAAGCGTGCCAAACTGTGCCAAATAGTGCTGAGCTGTGCTGAGCCATGCCAAGACACGCCAAGCTGTGCCAAGCCAAACCATGCCAAGTGGTGAAATGTCTTGCCTAGCTGTGCTGAACCGTGCCAAACTGTGCTGAAGTGTGCCAAGCCCTGCTGTGTTTAGCCATGACAATGCGTGCCAAACTGTGCAAAACTGAGCTGAGCCATGCCAAGACATGCCATGCTGTGCCAAGCCAAACCATGCCAAAGTGTGCCATATAGTGCCTAGCTGTTCTAAACTGTGCCAAACTGTGCTGAAGTGTGCCAAGCCCTGATGTGCATAGCCATGCCAAAGCGTGTCAAACTGTGCCAAATAGTGCTGAGCCACACGAAGACACGCCAAGCTATGCCAAGGTAAATCATGCCAAGTGGTGCCATGTAGCGCTGAGCTGTGATGAGCCGTGCCAAAATGTGCTGAAGTGTGCCGAGCCCTGCTGTGTATAGCCATGGCAAAGCGTGCCAAACTGTGCCAAACTGTGCTGAGCCATGCCAAGACATGCCAAGCTGTGCCAAGCCAAACCATGCCAAGTGGTGCCATGTCTTCCCTATCTGTGTTGAACCGTGCAAAACTGTGCTGAAGTGTGCCAAGCCCTGTTGTTTTTAGCCATGCCAATGCGTGCCAAACTGTGCCAAACTGTGCTGAGCCATGCCAAGACATGCCAAGCTGTTCCAATCCAAACCATGCCAAGTGGTGCCATGTCTTCCCTATCTTTGTTGAACCGTGCCAAACTGTGCTGAAGTGTGCCAAGCCCTGCTGTGTTTAGCCATGACAATGCGTGCCAAACTGTGCCAAACAGAGCTGAGCCATGCCAAGACATGCCAAGCTGTGCCAAGCCAAGCCATGCCAAAGTGTGCCATATAGTGCTGAGCTGTGCTGAACCGTGCCAAACTGTGCTGATGTGTGCCTATCCCTGCTGTGTATAGCCATGGCAAAGCGTGCCAAACTGTGCCAAATAGTGCTGAGCCATACGAAGACACGCCAAGCTGTGCCAAGCCAAACCATGCCATGTGGTGCCATGTAGTGCTGAGCTGTGCTGAGGCGTTCCAAACTGTGCTGAAATGTGCCGAGCCATGCTGTGTATAGCCATGGCAGAGCGTGCCAAACTGTGCCAAACTGTGATGAGCCATGCCAAGACATGCCAAGCTGTGCCAAGCCAAACCATGACAAGTGGTGTCATGTAGTGCCTAGCTGTGCTGAACCGTGCCAAACTGTGCTGAAGTGTGCCAAGCCCTGCTGTGTTTAGCCAAGTCAAAGCGTGCCAAACTGTGCCAAATAGTGCTGATCAGTGTATATCCATGCCGTGACACGCCAATCTGTGCCAAGCCAAACCATGTCAAGTGGTGCAATGCCTTGCCTAGCTGTGCTGAACCGTGAAAAACTGTGCTGAAGTGTGCCAAGCCCTGCTGTGTATAGCTATGGCAAAGCGTGCCAAACTGTGCCAAACTGTGATGAGCCATGTCAAAACATGCCAAGCTGTGCCAAGCCAAAACATGCTAAATCGTGCCACATAGTGCCTAGCTGTGTTGAAGCGTGCCAATTTGTGCTGAATTGTGCCATGCCCTGCTGAGTTTATCCATGCCAAAGCGTGCCAAACTGTGCCAAAGAGTGCTGAGCTGTGCTGAGCCATACCAAGACACGCCTAGCTGTGCCAAGCCAAAACATGCCAAGTGGTGCCTTTTAGTGCCTAGCTGTGCTTAACAGTGACAAACTGTGCTGAAGTGTGCCAAGCCCTGCTGTGTTTAGCCATGTCAATGCGTGCCAAACTGTGCCAAACTTTGCTGAGCCATGTCAAAACATGCCAAGCTGTGCCAAGCCAAACCATGGCAAGTGGTGTCATGTAGTGCTGAGCTGTGCTGAACCGTGCCAAACTGTACTGATGTGTGCCTATCCCTGCTGAGTTTAGCCATGGAAAAGCGTGCCAAACTGTGCCAAATAGTGCTGAGCCATGCCAGGACATGCCAAGCTGTGCCAAGCCAAACCATGACAAGTGGTGTCATGTAGTGCTGAGCTGTGATGAGCCGTGCCAAAATGTGCTGAAGTGTGCCGAGCCCTGCTGTGTTTAGCCATGACAATGCGTCCCAAACTGTGCCAAACAGAGCTGAGCCATGCCAAGACATGCCAAGCTGTGCCAAGCCAAGCCATGCCAAAGTGTGACATATAGTGCCTAGCTGTAATAAACCGTGCCAAACTGTGCTGAAGTGTGCCAAGCCCTGCTGTGTATAGCCATTCCAAAGCGTGCCAAACTGTCCCAAATAGTGCTGAGCTGTGCTGAGCCATACCAAGACACGCCAAGCTGTGCCAAGCCAAACCATGCCATGTGGTGCAATGTCTTGCCTAGCTGTGCTGAACCGTGCCAAACTGTGCTGAAGTGAGCCAAGCCCTGCTGTGTTTAGCCACGACAATGCGTCCCAAACTGTGCCAAACAGAGCTGAGCCATGCCAAGACATGCCAAGCTGTGCCAAGCCAAACCATGCCAAGTGGTGCCTTTTAGTGCCTAGCTGTTCTTAGGCGTGCCAAACTGTGCTGAAGTGTGCCAAACCCTGCTGTGTTTTGCGATGCCAAAGCGTACCAAACTGTGCCAAATAGTGCTGAGCCAAGCCAAGACATACCAAGCTGTGCCAAGCCAAACCATGCCAAGTGGTGCCATATAGTGCCAAGCTGTGCTGAACCGTGCCAAACTGTGCTGAAGTGTGCCAAGCCCTGCTGTGTATAGCCATGGCAAAGCGTGCCAAACTGTGCCAAACTGTGATGAGCCATGCGAAGACATGCCAAGCTATGCCAAGCCAAAACATGCTAAATCGTGCCATTTAGTGCCTAGCTGTGTTGAACCGTGCCAATTTGTGTTGAATTGTGCCTCTCCCTGCTGTGTTTAACCATGCCAAAGCGTGCCAAACTGTGCCAAATAGTGCTGAGCTGTGCTGAGCCATGCCAAGACACGCCTAGCTGTGCCAAGCTAAACCATGCCAAGTGGTGCAATGTCTTCCCTATCTGTGTTGAACCGTGCCAAACTGTGCTGAAGTGTGCCAAGCCCTGCTGTGTTTAGCCATGACAATGCGTGCCAAACTGTGCCAAACAGAGCTGAGCCATGCCAAGACATGCCAAGCTGTGCCAAGCCAAGCCATGCCAAAGTGTGCCATATAGTGCCTAGCTGTTCTAAACCGTGCCAAACTGTGCTGAAGTGTGCCTATCCCGGCTGTGTTTAGCCATGGAAAAGCGTGCCAAACTGTGCCAAATAGTGCTGAGCTGTGCTGAGCCATGCCAAGACACGCCTAGCTGTGCCAAGCCACACCATGCCAAGTGGTGCAATGTCTTGCCTAGCTGTGCTGAACAGAGCCAAACTGTGCTGAAGTGTGCCAAGCCCTGCTGTGTTTAGCCATGACAAAGCGTGCCAAACTGTGCCAAACAGAGCTGAGCCATGCCAAGACATGCCAAGCTGTGCCAAGCCAAACCATGCCAAAGTGTGCCATATAGTGCCTAGCTGTTCTAAACCGTGCCAAACTGTGCTGAAGTGTGCCTATCCCTGCTGTGTTTAGCCATGGAAAAGCGTGCCAAACTGTGCCAAATAGTGCTGAGCCAGGCCAAGACATACCGAGCTGTGCCAAGCCAAACCATGCCAAGTGGTGCCATATAGTGCCAAGCTGTGCTGAACCGTGCCAAACTGTGCTGAAGTGTGCCAAGCCCTGCTGTGTATAGCCATGGCAAAGCGTGCCAAACTGTGCCAAACTGTGATGAGCCATGCGAAGACATGCCAAGCTATGCCTAGCCAAAACATGCTAAATCGTGCCATTTAGTGCCTAGCTGTGTTGAACCGTGCCAATTTGTGCTGAATTGTGCCACGCCCTGCTGTGTTTAACCATGCCAAAGCGTGCCAAACTGTGCCAAATAGTGCTGAGCTGTGCTGAGCCATACCAAGACACGCCTAGCTGTGCCAAGCCAAACCATGGCAAGTGGTGCCTTTTAGTGCCTAGCTGTGCTGAACAGTGCCAAACTGTGCAGAAGTGTGCCAAGCCCTGCTGTGTTTAGCGATGCCAAAGCGTGCCAAACTGTGCCAAACAGAGCTGAGCCATGCCAAGACATGCCAAGCTGTGCCAAGCCAAACCATGCCAAGTGGTGCCATGTCTTGCCTAGCTGTGCTGAACCGTGCCAAACTGTGCTGAAGTGTGCCAAGCCCTGCTGTGTTTAGCCATGCCAAAGCGTGCCAAACTGTCCCAAATAGTGCTGAGCTGTGCTGAGCCATACCAAGACACGCCAAGCTGTGCCAAGCCAAACCATGCCAAGTGGTGCAATGTCTTGCCTAGCTGTGCTGAACCGTGCCAAACTGTGCTGAAGTGAGCCAAGCCCTGCTGTGTTTAGCCACGACAATGCGTCCCAAACTGTGCCAAACTGAGCTGAGCCATGCCAAGACATGCCAAGCTGTGCCAAGCCAAACCATGCCAAGTGGTGCAATGTCTTGCCTAGCTGTGCTGAACCGTGAAAAACTGTGCTGAAGTGTGCCAAGCCCTGCTATGTATAGCCATGGTAAAGCGTGCCAAACTGTGCCAAACTGTGATGAGCCATGCCAAGACATGCCATGCTGTGCCAAGCCAAAACATGCTAAATCGTGCCATATAGTGCCTAGCTGTGTTGAACCGTGCCAATTAGTGCTGAATTGTGCCAAACCCTGCTGTGTTTAACCATGCCAAAGCGTGCCAAACTGTGCCAAATAGTGCTGAGCTGTGCTGAGCCATGCCAAGACATGCCAAGCTGTGCCAAGCCAAACCATGCCAAGTGGTGCCATGTCTTCCCTATCTGTGTTGAACCGTGCCAAACTGTGCTGAAGTGTGCCAAGCCCTGCTGTGTTTAGCCATGACAATGCGTGCCAAACTGTGCCAAACAGAGCTGAGCCATGCCAAGACATGCCAAGCTGTGCCAAGCCAAGCCATGCCAAAGTGTGCCATATAGTGCTGAGCTGTGCTGAACCGTGCCAAACTGTGCTGATGTGTGCCTATCCCTGCTGTGTATAGCCATGGCAAAGCGTGCCAAACTGTGCCAAATAGTGCTGAGCCATACGAAGACACGCCAAGCTGTGCCAAGCCAAACCATGCCATGTGGTGCCATGTAGTGCTGAGCTGTGCTGAGGCGTTCCAAACTGTGCTGAAATGTGCCGAGCCCTGCTGTGTATAGCCATGGCAAAGCGTGCCAAACTGTGCCAAACTGTGATGAGCCATGCCAAAACGTGCCAAGCTGTGCCAAGCCAAACCATGCCAAGTGGTGCCATGTGTTCCCTATCTGTGTTGAACCGTGCCAAATTGTGCTGAAGTGTGCCAAGCCCTGATGTGTTTAGCCATGCCAATGCGTGCCAAACTGTGCCAAAGAGTGCTGAGCCATGCCAAGACATGCCAAGCTGTGCGAAGCCAAACCATGACAAGTGGTGTCATGTAGTGCCTAGCTGTGCTGAACCGTGCCAAAATGTGCTGAAGTGTGCCAAGCCCTGCTGTGTTTAGCCAAGCCAAAGCGTGCCAAACTGTGCCAAATAGTGCTGAGCTGTGTATATCCATGCCGTGACACGCCAATCTGTGCCAAGCCAAACCTTGCCAAGTGGTGTCATGTAGTGCCTAGCTGTGCTGAACCGTGAAAAACTGTGCTGAAGTGTGCCAAGCCCTGCTGTGTATAGCCATGTCAAAGCGTGTCAAACCGTGCCAAACTGTGATGAGCCATGTCAAAACATGCCAAGCTGTGCCAAGCCAAAACATGCTAAATCGTGCCACATAGTGCCTAGCTGTGTTGAACCGTGCCAATTTGTGATGAATTGTGCCAAGCCCTGCTGAGTTTATCCATGCCAAAGCGTGCCAAACTGTGCCAAAGAGTGCTGAGCTGTTCTGAGCCATACCAAGACACGCCTAGCTGTGCCAAGCCACACCATGCCAAGTGTTGCCTTTTAGTGCCTTGCTGTGCTGAACAGTGCCAAACTGTGCTGAAGTGTGCCAAGCCCTGCCGTGTTTAGTCATGCCAAAGCGTGCCAATCTGTGCCAAATAGTGCTGAGCTGTGCTGAGACATGCCAAGACATGCCTAGCTGTGCCAAGCCAAACCATGCCAAGTGGTGCAATGTCTTGCCTAGCTGTGCTGAACCGTGCCAAACTGTACTGATGTGTGCCTATCCCTGCTGTGTTTAGCCATGGAAAAGCGTGCCAAACTGTGCCAAATAGTGCTGAGCCATGCCAAGACATGCCAAGCTGTGCCAAGCCAAACCATGACAAGTGGTGCCATGTAGTGCTGAGCTGTGATGAGCCGTGCCAAAATGTGCTGAAGTGTGCCATGCCCTGCTGAGTTTATCCATGCCAAAGCATGCCAAACTGTGCCAAAGAGTGCTGAGCTGTGCTGAGCCAGCCCAGACACGCCTAGCTGTGCCAAGCCAAACCATGCCAAGTGGTGCGATGTCTTGCCTAGTCGTGCTGAACCGTGCCAAACTGTGCTGAAGTGAGCCAAGCCCTGCTGTGTTTAGCCATGACAATGCGTGCCAAACTGTGCCAAACAGAGCTGAGCCATGCCAAGACACGCCAAGCTGTGTCAAGCCAAACCATGCCAAGTGGTGCCTTTTTGTGCCTAGCTGTGCTGAACCGAGACAATTTGTGCTGAAGTGTGCCAAGCCCTGCTGAGTTTATCCATGCCAAAGCGTGCCAAACTGTGCTAAATAGTGCTGAGCTGTGCTGAGCCATACCAAGACACGCCTAGCTGTGCCAAGCCAAACCATGCCAAGTGGTGCCTTTTAGTGCCTAGCTGTGCTGAACAGTGCCAAACTGTGCTGAAGTGTGCCAAGCCCTGCTGTGTTTAGCGATGACAAAGCGTGCCAAACTGTGCCAAATAGTGCTGAGCCATGCCAAGACATGCCAAGCTGTGCCAAGCCAAACCATGCCAAGTGGTGCCATGTCTTGCCTAGCTGTGCTGAACCGTGCCAAACTGTGCTGAAGTGTGCCAAGCCCTGCTGTGTTTAGCCATGCCAAAGCGTGCCAATCTGTGCCAAATAGTGCTGAGCTGTGTTTAGCCATGCCAAGACACGCCAAGCTGTGCCAAGCCAAACCATGCCAAGTGGTGCAATGTCTTGCCTAGCTGTGCTGAACCGTGAAAAACTGTGCTGAAGTGTGCCAAGCCCTGCAGTGTTTAGCCATGGCAAAGCGTGCCAAACTGTGCCAAACTGTGATGAGCCATGCCAAGACATGCCATGCTGTGCCAAGCCAAAACATGCTAAATCGTGCCATATAGTGCCTAGCTGTGTTGAACCGTGCCAATTTGTGCTGAATTGTGCCAAGCCCTGCTGTGTTTAACCATGCCAAAGCGTGCCAAACTGTGCCAAATAGTGCTGAGCTGTGCTGAGCCATGGCAAGACACGCCTAGCTGTGCAAAGCTAAACCATGCCAAGTGGTGCAATGTCTTGCCCAGCTGTGCTGAACCGTGCCAAACTGTGCTGAAGTGTGCCAAGACCTGCTGTGTTTAGCCATGACAATGCGTGCCAAACTGTGCAAAACAGAGCTGAGCCATGCCAAGACATGCCAAGCTGTGCCAAGACAAGCCATGCCAAAGTGTGCCATATGGTGTCTAGCTGTTCTAAACTGTGCCAAACTGTGCTGAAGTGTGCCAAGCCCTGATGTGTATAGCCATGCCAAAGCGTGTCAAACTGTGCCAAATAGTGCTGAGCCACACGAAGACACGCCAAGCTATGCCAAGGTATATCATGCCAAGTGGTGCCATGTAGCGCTGAGCTGTGATGAGCCGTGCAAAAATGTGCTGAAGTGTGCCGAGCCCTGCTGTGTTTAGCCATGGCAAAGCGTGCCAAACTGTGCCAAACTGTGCTGAGCCATGCCAAGACATGCCAAGCTGTGCCAAGCCAAACCATGCCAAGTGGTGCCATGTCCTCCCTATCTGTGTTGAACCGTGCCAAACTGTGCTGAAGTGTGCCAAGCCCTGTTGTTTTTAGCCATGCCAATGCGTGCCAAACTGTGCCAAACTGTGCTGAGCCATGCCAAGACATGCCAAGCTGTGCCAAGCCAAACCATGCCAATTGGTGCCATGTAGTGCTGAGCTGTGTTGTGCCGTGCCATAATCTGCTGAAGTGTGCCGAGCCCTGCTGTGTATAGCCATGGCAAAGCGTGCCAAACTGTGCCAAAATGTGATGAGACATGCCAAGACATGCCAAGCTGTGCCAAGCCAAACCATGCCAAGTGGTGCCATGTCTTCCCTATCTGTGTTGAACCGTGCCAAACTGTGCTGAGCCATGCCAAGACATGCCAAGCTGTGCCAAGCGAAACCATGGCAAGCGGTGTCATGTAGTGCCTAGCTGTGCTGAACCGTGCCAAACTGTGCTGAGGTGTGCCAAGCCCTGCTGTGTTTATCCATGCCAAAGCGTGCCAAACTGTGCCAAATAGTGCTGAGCTGTGCTGAGCCATGCCAAGACACGCCTAGCTTTGCCAAGCCATACCATGCCAAGTGGTGCAATGTCTTGCCTAGCTGTGCTGAACCGTGCCAAACTGTGCTGAAGTGTTGCAAGCCCTGCTGTGTTTAGTCATGGCAAAGCGTACCAAACTGTGCCAAATAGTGCTGAGCCAAGCCAAGATATGGCAAGCGGTGCCAAGCTAAAGTATGCCAAGTGGTGCCATATAACTTGTTCTAAGATGTGCTGAACAGTGCCAAACTGTGCTGAAGTGTGCCAAGCCTTGCTGTGTTTAGCTATGCCAGAGTGCCAAGCAGTGCCAAACAGTGCTGAGCCATGCCAAGACATGCCAAGCTCTTCCAAGACAAATATGCAAAATCGTGCCATATAGTGCCTAGCAGTGTTGAACCGTTCCAATTTGTCCTGAAGTGTGCCAAGCCCTGCTGTGTTTAACCATGCCAAAGCGTGCCAAACTGTGCCAAATAGTGCTGAGTTGTACTGAGCTATGCCAAGACACGCCTAGCTGTGCCAAGCCAAACCATGCCAAGTGGTGCAATGTCTTGCCTAGCTGTGCTGAACCGTGCCAAACTGTGCTGAAGTGTGCCATGCCCTGCTGTGTTTAGCCATGACAATGCGTGCCAAACTGTGCCAAACAGAGCTGAGCCATGCCAAGTCATGCCAAGCTGTGCCAAGACAAACTATGCCAAGTGGTGCCTTTTAGTGCCTAGCTGAGCTGAACAGTGCCAAACTGTGCTCAAGTGTGCAAAGCCCTGCTGTGTTTAGCCATGGCAAAGCGTGCCAAACTGTACCAGATAGTGCTGAGCCAAGCCAAGACATGCCAAGCTGTGCCAAGACAAACCATACCAAGTGGTGCATTTTAGTGCCTAGCTGTGCTGAACCGTGCCAAACGGTGCTGAAGTGTGCCAAGCCCTGCTGTGCTTAGCCATGCCAAAGTGTGCTAAACTTTGCCAAACTGTGCTTAGCCATGCCAAGACACGCCAAGCTGTGCCAAGCCAAACCAAGCCAAGTGGTGCAATGACTTGCCTAGCTGTGCTGAACCGTGCTAAACTGTGCTGAAGTGTGCCAAGACCTGCTGTGTATAGCCATGCCAAAGCGCGCCAAACTGTGCCAAATAGTGCTGAGCTGTGCTGAGCCATACCAAGACACGCCTAGCTGTGCCAAGCCAAACAATGCCAAGTGGTGCCTTTTAGTGCCTAGCTGTGCTGAACAGTGCCAAACTGTGCTGAAGTGTGCCAAGCCCTGCTGTGTTTAACCATGCCAGAGCGTGCCAAACCATGCCAAACTGTGCTGAAGTGTGCCAAGCCCTGCTGTGTTTAGCCATGGCAAAGCGTGCCAAACTGTGCCAAATAGTGCTGACCAAGAAAAGACATGCCAAGCTGTGCCAAGCCAAACCATGCCAAGTGGTGCCTTTTAGTGCCTAGCTGTGCTGAACCGTGCCAAACTGTGCTAAAGTGTGCCAAGCCCTGCTGTGTTTAGCCATGGCAAAGCATGCCAAACTGTGCCAAATAGTGCTGAGGTGTGTTTAGGCATGCCAAGACACGCCAAGCTGAGCCAAGCCAAACCATGCCAAGTGGTGCAATGTCTTGCCTAGCTGTGCTGAACCGTGAAAAACCGTGCTGAAGTGTGCCAAGCCCTGCTGTGTATAGCCATGGCAAAGCGTGCCAAATTGTGCCAAACAGAGTTGAGCCATGCCAAGACATGCCAAGCTGTGCCAAGC
This sequence comes from Callipepla californica brunnescens, assembly GCA_023055505.1. Lineage (NCBI taxonomy): Eukaryota > Metazoa > Chordata > Aves > Galliformes > Odontophoridae > Callipepla > Callipepla californica. The sequence continues at coordinate 10,577,355 of JALIRH010000014.1, forward strand.
CAAAACATGCTAAATCGTGCCATATAGTGCCTAGCTGTGTTGAACCGTGCCAATTTGTGCTGAAGTGTGCCAAGCGTTGCTGTGTTTAGCCATGCCAAAGCGTGCCAAACGGTGCTAAATAGTGCTGAGCTGTGCTGAACCATGCCAAGACACGCCTAGCTGTGCCAAGCTAAACCATGCCTAGCTGTTCTAAACCGTGCCAAACTGTGCTGAAGTGTGCCAAGCCCTGCTGTGTATAGCCATGCCAAAGCGTGCCAAAATTTGCCAAAAAGTGCTGAGCTGTGCTGAGCCATACCAAGACACGCCTAGCTGTGCCAAGCCAAACCATGGCAAGTGGTGCAATGTTTTGCCTAGCTGTGCTGAACCGTGCTAAACTGTGCTGAAGTGTGCCAAGCCCTGCTGAGTTTAGCCATGACAATGCGTCCCAAACTGTGCCAAACAGAGCTGAGCCATGCCAAGACATGCCAAGCTGTGCCAAGCCAAGCCATGCCAAAGTGTGCCATATAGTGCCTAGCTGTTCTAAACCGTGCCAAACTGTGCTGAAGTGTGCCAAGACCTGCTGTGTATAGCCATGCCAAAGCGCGCCAAACTGTGCCAAATAGTGCTGAGCTGTGCTGAGCCATACCAAGACATGCCTAGCTGTGCCAAGCCAAACAATGCCAAGTGGTGCCTTTTAGTGCCTAGCTGTGCTGAACAGTGCCAAACTGTGCTGAAGTGTGCCAAGCCCTGCTGTGTTTAACCATGCCAGAGCGTGCCAAACTGTGCCAAATTGTGCTGAGCTGTGCTGAGCCATGCCAAGACATGCCAAGCTGTGCCAAGCCAAACCATGCCAAGTGGTGCCACGTAGTGACTAGCTGTGCTGAACAGTGCCAAACTGAGCTGAAGTGTGCCAAGCCCTGTTGTGTTTAGCCATGGAAAAGCGTGCCAAACTGTGCAAAATAGTGCTGACCAAGAAAAGACATGCCAAGCTGTGCCAAGCCAAACCATGGCAAGTGGTGCCTTTTAGTGCCTAGCTGTGCTGAACCGTGCCAAACTGTGCTAAAGTGTGCCAAGCCCTGCTGTGTTTAGCCATGGCAAAGCATGCCAAACTGTGCCAAATAGTGCTGAGCTGTGTTTAGGCATGCCAAGACACGCCAAGCTGTGCCAAGCCAAACCATGCCAAGTGGTGCAATGTCTTGCCTAGCTGTGCTGAACCGTGAAAAACCGTGCTGAAGTGTGCCAAGCCCTGCTGTGTATAGCCATAGCAAAGCGTGCCAAACTGTGCCAAACTGTGACGAGCCATGCCAAGACATGCCAAGCTGTGCCGAGCCAAAACATGCTAAATCGTGCCATATAGTGCCTAGCTGTGTTGAACCGTGCCAATTTGTGCTGAATTGTGATAAGCCCTACTGTGTTTAACCATGCCAAAGCGTGCCAAACTCTGCCAAATAGTGCTGACCTGTGCTGAGCCATGCCAAGACACACCTATCTGTGACAAGCCAAACCATGCCAAGTGGTGACATGTAGTGCTGAGCTGTGCTGAGGCGTTCCAAACTGTGCTGAACTGTGCCGAGCCCTGCTGTGTTTAGCCATGGCAGAGCGTGCCAAACTGTGCCAAACTGTGATGAGCCATGCCAAAACATGCCAAGCTGTGCCAAGCCAAACCATGGCAAGTAGTGCCTTTTAGTGCCTAGCTGTGCTGAACCGTGCCAAACTGTGCTGAAGTGTGCCAAGCCCTGGTGTGTTTAGCCATGGCAAAGCGTGCCAAACTGTGCCAAATAGTGTTGACCTGTGCAGAGCCAAGCCAAGACATTCCAAACTGTGCCAAGCCAAGCCATGCCAATGTGTGCCATATAGTGCCTAGCTGTGCTGAACCGTGCCAAACTGTGCTGAAGTGTGCCAAGCCCTGCTGTGTTTAGCGATGCCAAAGCGTGCCAAACTGTGCCAAATAGTGTTGACCTGTGCAGAGCCATGCCAAGACACGCCAAGCTGTGCCAAGCCAAACCATGCCAAGTGGTGCCATGTAGTGCTGAGCTGTGATGAGCCATGCCAAAATGTGCTGAAGTGTTCCGAGCCCTGCTGTGTATAGCTATGGCAAAGCGTCCCAAACTGTGCCAAACAGAGCTGAGCCATGCCAAGACACGTCAAGGGGTGCCAAGCTAAAGCAAGCAAAGTGGTGCAACATAACATGTTCTAAGATGTGCTAAAGTGTGCCAAACTGTGCTGAAGTGTCCCAAGCCCTGCTGTATTTAGCCATGCCAAAGCGAGCCAAACTGTGCCAAAAAGTGCTGAGCCAAGCCAAGACATGCCAAGATGTGCCAAGCCAAACCATGCCAAGTGGTGCCATGTCTTGCCTAGCTGTGCTGAACCGTGCCAAACTGTGCTGAAGTGTGCCAAGCCCTGGTGTGTTTAGCCATGGCAAAGCGTGCCAAACTGTGCCAAATAGTGCTGAGCTGTGCTGAGCCATGCGAAGACACGCCAAGCTGTGCCAAGCCCTTCTGTGTTTAGCCATGGCAAAGCGTGCCAAACTTTGCCAAACTGTGCTGAGCCATGCCAAGACATGCCAAGCTGTCCCAAGCCAAAACATGCTAAATCGTGCCATATAGTGCCTAGCTGTGCTGAACAGTGACAAACTGTGCTGAAGTGTGCCAAGCCCTGCTGTGTTTAGCCATGTCAATGCGTGCCAAACTGTGCTGAGCCTTGTCAAAACATGCCAAGCTGTGCCAAGCCAAACCATGGAAAGTGGTGTCATGTAGTGCTGAGCTGTGCTGAACCTTGCCAAACTGTGCTGAAGTGTGCCAAGCCCTGCCGTCTTAAGCCATGGCAAAGCGTGCCAATCTGTGACAAATAGTGCTGAGCCATGCCAGGACATGCCAAGCTGTGCCAAGGGAAATCATGCCAAGTTGTGCAATGTCTTGCCTAGCTGTGCTGAACCGTGCCAAACTGTGCTGAAGTGTGCTAAGCCCTGCTGTGTTTAGCCACGACAATGCGTCCCAAACTGTGCCAAACAGAGCTGAGTCATGCCAAGACATGCCAAGCTGAGCCAAGCCAAACCTTGCCAAGTGGTGCATTTTAGTGCATAGCTGTGCTGAACCGTGCCAAAGTGTGCTGAAGTGTGCCAAGCCCTGCTGTGTTTAGCCATGCCAAAGCGTGCAACACTGTGCCAAATAGTGCTGAGCTGTGCTGAGCCATGCGAAGACACGCCAAGCTGTGCCAAGCCAAACCATGCCAAGTAGTGCCATGTCTTGCATAGCTGTGCTGAACAGTGCCAAACTGTGCTGAAGTGTGCCTATCCCTGCTGTGTTTAGCCATGCCAAAGCGTGCCAAACAGTGCAGCATACTGCAGAGCCATGCCAAGACACGCCAAGCTGTGCCAAGCCAAACCATGCCAAGTGGCGCCATGTAGTTCTGAGCTGTGATTAGCTGTGCCAAACTGTGCTGAAATGTGCCGAGCCCTGCTGTGTATAGCCATGGCAAAGCGTGCCAAACTGTGCCAAACTGTGATGAGCCATGCGAAGACATGCCAAGCTGTGCCAAGCCAAAACTTGCTCAATCGTGCCATATAATAACTAGCTGTGTTGAACCGTGCCAAACTGTGCTGAAGTGTGCCAAGCCCTGCTGTGTTTAACCATGCCAAAGCGTGCCAAACTGTGCCAAACTGTGCTGTGCTGTGCTGAGCCATGCCAAGACATGTCAAGCTGTGCCAAGCCAAAACATGCCAAGTGGTGCATTGACTTGACTACCTGTGCAGAACCGTGAAAATCTGTGCTGAGGTGTGCCAAGCCCTGCTGTGTATAGGCATGGCAAAGCGTTCCAAACTGTGCCAAACTGTGCTGAGCCATGCAAAACATGCCAAGCTGTGCCAAGACTAAACATGCTAAAGCGTGCCATATAGTGCCAAGATATGTTGAACCGTGCCAAACTGTGCTGAAGTGTGCCATGCCCTGCTGTGTTTAGCCATGCCAATGCGTGCCAAACTGTGCCAAATAGTGCTGAGCTGTGTTGAGCCATGCCAAGACACGCCAAGCCAAACCATGGCAAGTGGTGTCATGTAGTGCCTAGCTGTGCTGAACCGTGCCAAACTGTGCTGAAGTGTGCCAAGCCCTGCTGTGTTTAGCCATGGCAAAGCGTGCCAAACTGTGCCAAATAGTGCTGAGCTGTGCTGAGCCATGCCAACATACGCCAAGCTGTGCCAAGCCAAACCATGCCAAGTGGTGCAATGTCTTGCCTAGCTGTGCTGAACCGTGAAAAACTGTGCTGAAGTGTGTCAAGCCCTGCTGTCTATAGCCATGGTAAAGCGTGCCAAACTGTGCCTAATAGTGCTGAGCCATGCCAAGACATGCCAAGCTGTGCCAAGCCAAACCATGCAAAGTGGTGCCATATAGTGCTGAGCTGTGATGAGCCGTGCCAAAATGTGCTGAAGTGAGCCAAGCCCTGCTATGTATAGACATGGCAAAGCGTGCCAAACTGTGCCAAACTGTGCTGAGCCATGCCAAGACATGCCAAGCTGTGCCAAGCCAAACCATGACAAGTCGTGCCATGTCTTCCCTATCTGTGTTGAACCGTGAGAAACTGTGCTGAAGTGTGCCAAGCCCTGCTGTGTTTAACCATGCCAATGCGTGCCAAACTGTGCCAAATAGTGCTGAGCTGTGCTGAGCCATGCCAAGACACGCCTAGCTGTGCCAAGCCACACCATGCTAAGTGGTGCAATGTCTTGCCAAGCTGTGCTGAACCGTGCCAAACTGTGATGATGTGTGCCAAGCCCTGCTGTGTTTAGCCATGACAATGCGTGCCAAACTGTGCCAAACTGCGCTGAGCCATGTCAAAACATGCTAAGCTGTGCCAAGCCAAACCATGGCTAGTGGTGTCATGTAGTGCCTAGCTGTGCTGAACCTTGCCAAACTGTGCTGAAGTGTGCTAAGCCCTACCGTGTTAAGCCATGCCAAAGCGTGCCAATCTGTGCCAAATAGTGCTGAGCCATGCCAGGACATGCCAAGCTGTGCCAAGGCAAACCATGGGAAGTGGTGTCATGTAGTGTTGAGCTGTGCTGAACCGTGCAAAACTGTGCTCATGTGTGCCTATCCCTGCTGTGTTTAGCCATGGAAAAGCGTGCCAAATAGTGCCAAATAGTGCTGAGCTGTGCTGAGCCATGCCAAGTCATGCCAAGCTGTGCCAAGCCAAAACATGCTAAATCGTGAAATGTAGTACCTAGCTTTGTTGAACCGTGCCAAGTGCTGAAGTGTGCCAAGCCCTGCTGTGTTTAACCATGCCAATGCGTGCCAAACTGTGCCAAACTGTGCTGAGCTGTGCTGAGCAATTCCAAGACATGCCAAGCTGTTCCAAGCCAAACCATGCCAAGTGGTGCAGTGTCTTGCCTAGATGTGTTGAACCGTGCCAAACTGTGCTGAAGTGTGCCAAGCCCTGCTGTGTTTAGCCATGCCAAAGCGTGCCATACTGTGCCAAACAGTGCTGAGCCATGCCAAGACACGCCAAGCTGTGCCAAGCCAAACCATGGCAAGTGGTGCCATGTAGTGCTGAGCTGTGCTGAACAGTGCCAAAGTGTGCTGAAGTGTGCCATGCCCTGCTGTGTTTAGTCATGCCAAATCGTGCCAAACTGTGCCAAACAGAGCTGAGCCATGCCAAGACATGCCAAGCTGTGCCAAGCCTCGCCATGCCAAAGTGTGCCATATAGTGCCTAGCTGTGCTAAACCGTGCCAAACTGTGCTGAAGTGTGCCAAGCCCTGCCGTGTTTAGTCATGCCAAAGCGTGCCAAACTGTGCCAAATAGTGCTGAGCCATAACAAGACACGCCAAGCTGTGCAAAGCCAAACCATGTCAAGTGGTGACATGTAGTGCTGAGCTGTGCTGAACCGTGCCAAAATGTGCTGAAGTGTGCCATGCCCTGCTGCATGTAGCCATAACAAAGCGTGCCAAACTGTGCCAAACTGTGATAAGCCATGCCAAGACATGCCAAGCTGTTCCAAGCCAAACCATGCCAAGTGGTGCCATGTCTTGCCTAGCTGTGTTGAACCGTGCCAAAGTGTGCTGAAGTGTGCCAAGCCCTGCTGTGTTTAGCCATGACAATGCATCCCAAACTGTGACAAACTGTGCTGAGCTGTGCTGAGCCATGCCAAGACATGCCAAGATGTGCCAAGCCAAACCATGCCAAGTGGTGCCATGTCTTGCCTAGCTGTGCTGAACCGTGCCAAACTGTGCTGAAGTGTGCCAAGCCCTGCAGTGTATAGCCATGCCAATGCGTGCCAAACTGTGCCAAGCAGAGCTGAGCCATGCCAAGACATACCAAGCTGTTCCAAGCCAAACCATGCCAAGTGGTGCCTTGTAGTGCCTAGCTGTGCTGAGCCGTGCCAAACTGTGCTGATGTGTGCCGAGCCCTGCTGTGTTTAGCCATGCCAAAGCGTGCCAAACTGTGCTAATTAGTACTGAGCCATGCCAGGACATGCCAAGCTGTGCCAAGAAAAAGCATGCCAAGTGGTACCATGTAGTGCTGAGCTGTGCTGAGGCATGCCAAACTGTGCTGAAGTGTGCCTATCCGTGCTGTGTTTAGCCATGCCAAAGCGTGCATAACAGTGCAACAAACTGCTGAGCCATGCCAAGACACGCCAAGCTGTGCCAAGCCAAAGCATGCAAAGTGGTGCCAGGTAGTGATGTGCTGTGCTGAAGAGAGTCAAACTGTGCTGAAGTGTCAGAAGCTGTGTCGTGTTTATTCATGCCAATGTGTGCCAAACTGTGCCAAAATGTGCTGAGCCATGCCAAGACATGCCAAGCTGTGCCAAGCCAAGCCATGCCAAAGTGTGCCATATAGTTCCTAGCTGTGCTAAACCGTGCCAAACTGTGATGAAATGTGCCAAGCCCTGCCGTGTTTAGTCATGCCAAAGCGTGCCAAACTGTGCCAAATAGTGCTGAGCCATACCAAGACAAGCCATGCTGTGCCAAGCCAAACCATGCCAAGTGGTGCCATGTAGTGCTGAGCTGTGCTGAACCGTGCCAAAATGTGCTGAAGTGTGCCGAGCCCTGCTGTGTTTAGCCATGCCAAAGCGTGCGAAACTGTGCCAAACTGTGCTGAGCCATGCCAAGACATGCCAAGCTGTGCCAAGCCAAACCATGCCAAAGCGTGCCATATAGTGCATAGCTGTGCTGAACCATGCCAAACAGTGCTGAAGTGTGCCAAGCCCTGCTGTGTTTAGCCATGCCAAAGCGTGCCAAACTGTGCCAAACTGTGCTGAGCCATGCCAAGACATGCCAAGCTGTGCCAAGCCAAACCATGCCAAAGCGTGCCATATAGTGCCAAGCTGTGCTGAACCATGCCAAACAGTGCTGAAGTGTGCCAAGCCCTGCCGTGTTTAACCATGCCAAAGTGTGCCAAACTGTGCCAAACAGAGCTGAGCCATGCCAAGACACACCAAGCAGTGCCAAGCCAAACCATGCCAACTGGTGCCTCATACCATTTTCGGAGCTGTGCTGAATAGTGACAAACTGTGCTGAAGTGTCAGAAGCCCTGCTGTGTTTAGCACAGCCACATTGTGCCATACTGAGCCAAACCGTCCTGAGCCATGCCAAGACACGCCAAGCTGTGCCAAGCCTAACCATGCCAAGTGGTGCCTTGTAGTGCCTATCTGTGCTGAACCGTGCCAAACTGTGCTGAAGTGTGCCAAGCCCTGCTGTGTTTAGCCATGCCAAAGCGTGCCAAACTGTGCCAAACTGTGCTGAGCCATGCCAAGACACACCAAGCTGTGCGAAGCTAAACCATGCCAAGTAGTGCCATATAGTGCTGAGGTTTGGTGAGCTGTGCCATACTGTGCTGAAAAGAGGCAAGCCCTGCAGAGTTTACCCATGCCAAAGCGTGCCACATTGTGCCAAAGTGTGCTGAGCCATGCCAAGACATGCCAAGCTGTGCCAAGCCAAACCATGCAAAGTGGTGCCATGTCTTCCCTATCTGTGTTGAACCGTGCCAAACTGTGCTGAAGTGTGCAGAGCCATGCCAAGACATGCCAAGCTGTGCCAATCCAAAACATGGCAAGTGGTGTCATGTAGTGCCTTGTTGTGCGGAACCGTGCCAAACTGTGCTGAAGTATGCCAAGCCCTGCTGTGTTTAGCCATGCCAAAGAATGCCAAATTGTGCCAAACTGTGATGAGCCATGCCAGGATACGCCAAGCTGTGCCAAGCCAAACCATGCCAAGTGCTGCCACATTCCATGTTATGAGATGTGCTGAGCCATGCCAAACTGTGCTGAAGTGTGCCACGTCCTGCTGTGTTTAGCCATGCCAAAGCGTGCCACAGTGTGCCAAACTGTGCTGAAGTGTGCCAAGTCCTGCTGTGTTTAGCCATGCCAATGTGTGCCAAAATGTGCCAAACAGAGCTGAGCCATGCCAAGACATGCCAAGCTGTGCCAAGCCAAACCATGCCAAGTGGTGCCTTGTAGTGAATAGCTGTGCTGAACAGTGCCAGACTGTGCTGAACTGTGCCAAGCCCTGCTGTTTTTAGCCATGCCAAAGCGTGCAAAACTGTGCCAAACGGAGCTGAGCCATGCCAAGATACACCAAGCTTTGCCTAGCGAAACCATGCCAAGGCGAGCCATATAGTGCCTAGCTGCGCTGAACCGTGCCAAACTGTGCTGGAGTGTGCCAAGCCCTCCCGTGTTAAGCCATGCCAAAGCGTGCCAATCTGTGGCAAATAGTGCTGAGCCATGCCAGGACATGCCAAGCTGTGCCAAGCCAAAGTATGCCAAGTGGTGCCATGTAGTGCTGAGCTGTGGTGAGGCGTGCCAAACTGTGCTGAAGTGTGCCTATCCCTGCTGTGTTTAGCCATGCCAAAGCGTGCCAAACAGTGCAACATACTGCTGACCCATGCCAAGACACGCCAAGCTGTGCCAAGCCAAACCATGCAAAGTGGTGCCAGGAAATGCTGTGTTGTGCTGAAGAGAGACAAACTGTGCTGAAGTGTCAGAAGCTGTGCCGTGTTTATTCATACCAAAGTGTGCCAAACTGTGCCAAACAGTGCAGAGCCAATCCAAGACATGCCAAGCTGTGCCAAGCCAAAACATGCCAAGTGGTGCAATGTCTTGCCTAGCTGTGCTAAACCGTGCCAAACTGTGCTGAAGTGTGCCAAGCCCTGCTGTGTTTAGTCATGCCAAAGCGTGCCAAACTGTGCCAAATAATGCTGAGCCATATCAAGACACGCCAAGCTGTGCCAAGCCAAACCATGCCAAGTGGTGCCATGCAGAGCTGCGCTGTGATGAGCCGTGCCAAAATGTGCTGAAGTGTGCCGAGCCCTGCTGTGTATAGCCATAGCAAAGCGTGCCAAACTGTGCCAAACTGTGATGAGCCATGCCAAGACATGCCAAGCTGTGCCAAGTCAAACCATGCCACGTGGTGCCATGTCATGCCTAGCTGTGCTGAACCGTGCCAAACTGTGCTGAAGTGTGCCAAGTCCTGCTGTGTTTAGCCATGCCAAAGCGTGCCAAACTGTGCCAAATAGTGCTTAGCTGTGCTGAGATATGCCAAGACACGCCAAGACATGCCAAGCCAGACCATGCCAAGTGGTGCAATGTCTTGCATAGCTATGCTGAACCGTGAAAAACTGTGCTGAAGTGTGCCAAGCCCTGCTGTGTTTAGCCATTTCAAAGCGTGCCAAACTGTGCCAAACTGTGATGAGCCAAGCTGAGACACGCTAAGCGGTGCCAAGCTAAAGCAAGCAAAGTGGTGCCACATAACATGTTCTAAGATGTGCTAAACAGTGTCAAACTGTGCTGAAGTGTGCCAAGACCTGCTGTGTTTAGCCATGCCAAAGCGTGCCAATCTATGCCAAATAATGCTGAGCCATGCCGTGACACGCCAAGCTGTGCCAAGTCAAACCATGCCAAGTGGTGCCATGTCATGCCTAGCTGTGCTGAACCGTGCCAAACTGTGCTGAAGTGTGCCAAGTCCTGCTGTGTTTAGCCATGCCAAACTGTCCCAAACTGTGCCAAACAGTGATGAGCCATGCCAAGGCATGCCGTGCTGTGCCAAGCAAAAACATGCTAAATTGTGCCATATAGTGCCTAGCTGTGTTGAACCGTGCCAATTTGTGCTGAAGTGTGCAAAGACCTGCTGTGTTTAACCATGCCAAAGCGTGCCAAACTGTGCCAAATAGTGCTGAGCTGTTCTGAGAAATGCCAAGACACGCCTAGCTGTGCCAAGCTAAACCATGCCAAGTGGTGCGTTGTCTTGCCTAGCTGTGCTGAAACCGTGCCAAACTGTGCTGAAGTGTGCCAAGCCCTGCTGTGTTTAGCCATTTCAAAGCGTGCCAAACTGTGCCAAACTGTGCTGAGACAAGCTGTGACACGCCAAGCTGTGCCAAGGCAAACCATGCCAAATGGTGCCCTGTAGTGCTGAGCTGTGATGAGCCGTGCCAAACTGTGCTGAAGTGTGCCGAGCCCTGCTGTGTATAGCCATGGCAAAGTGTGTCAAACTTTGCCAAACTGTGCTGAGCCATGCCAAAACATGCCAAGCTGTGCCAAGCCAAAACATGCTAAATTGTGCCATATAGTGCATAGCTACGATGAACCGTGCCAATTTGTGCTGAAGTGTGCCAAGCCCTGCTATGTTTAGCCATGCCAAAGTGTCCCAAACTGTGCCAAACAGTGATGAGCCATGCCAAGGCATGCTGTGCTGTGCCAAGCAAAAACATGCTAAATTGTGCCATATAGTGCATAGCTGTGTTGAACCGTGCCAATTTGTGCTGAATTGTGCCAAGCCCTGCCGTGTTGAGTCATGCCAAAGCGTGCCAAACTGTTCCAAATAGTGCTGAGCTGTGCTGAGACATGCCAAGACAGGCCTAGCTGTGCCAAGCTAAAACATGCCAAGTGGTGCCATGTAGTGCTGAGCTGTGATGAGCCGTGCCAAACTGTGCTGAAGTGTGCCAAGCCCTGCTGTGTTTAGCCATGACAATGCGTGCCAAACTGTGCCAAATAGTGCTTAGCTGTGCTGAGATATGCCAAGACACGCCAAGACATGCCAAGCCAGACCATGCCAAGTGGTGCAATGTCTTGCATAGCTATGCTGAACCGTGAAAAACTGTGCTGAAGTGTGCCAAGCCCTGCTGTGTTTAGCCATTTCAAAGCGTGCCAAACTGTGCCAAACTGTGATGAGCCAAGCTGAGACACGCCAAGCGGTGCCAAGCTAAAGCAAGCAAAGTGGTGCCACATAACATGTTCTAAGATGTGCTAAACAGTGTCAAACTGTGCTGAAGTGTGCCAAGCCCTGCTGTGTTTAGCCATGCCAAAGCGTGCCAATCTGTGCCAAACTGTGATGAGCCATGCCAAGACATGCCAAGCTGTGCCAAGTCAAGCCATGCCAAGTGGTGCCATGTCATGCCTAGCTGTGCTGAACCGTGCCAAACTGTGCTGAAGTGTGCCAAGTCCTGCTGTGTTTAGCCATGCCAATGCGTGCCAAACTGTGCCAAACAGAGCTGAGCCATGCCAAGACATGCCAAGCTGTGCCAAGCCAAACCATGCCAAGTGGTGCCTTGTAGTGCTGAGCTCTGCTGAACCGTGCCAAACTGTGCTGAAGTGTGCCAAGCCCTGCCGTGTTAAGCTATGCGAAAGTGTGCCTAACAGTGCAACATACTGCTGAGCCATGCTAAGACACACCAAGCTGTGCGAAGCCAAACCATGCCAAAGCGTGCCATATAGTGCCTAGCTGTGCTGAACCGCGACAAACTGTGCTGAAGTGTGTCAAGCCCTGCTGTGTTTAGCCATGCCAAAGCATGCCAAACTGTGCCAAATAGTGCTGTGCCATACCAAGACACGCCAAGCGGTGCCAAGCCAAAGCATGCAAAGTGGTGCCATGTAGTGCTGTGCTGTGCTGAAGAGAGACAAACTGTGCTGAAGTGTCAGAAGCTATGCCGTGTTTATTCATGCCAAAGTGTGCCAAACTGTGCCAAAAAGTGCTGAGCCATGCCAAAACATGCCAAGCTGTGCCAAGCCAAGCCATGACAAAATGTGCCATATAGTGCCTAGCTGTGCTAAACCGTGCCAAACTGTGCTGAAGTGTGCCAAGCCCTGCCGTGTTTAGCCATGTCAAATCGTGCCAAAGTGTGCCAAATAGTGCTGAGCCATGCCAAGACACGCCAAGCTGTGCCAAGCCAAACCATGCCATGTGGTGCCATGTAGTGCTGAGCTGTGATGAGCCGTGCCAAACTGTGCTGAAGTGTGCCGAGCCCTGCTGTGTGTAGCGATGGCAAAGCGTGCCAAACTGTGCCAAACTGTGCTGAGCCATGCCAAGACATGCCAAGCTGTGCCAAGCTAAAACATGCTAAAGCGTGCCATATAGTGCCTAGCTGTGTTGAACCGTGCCAAACTGTGCTGAAGTGTGCCAAGCCCTGCTGTGTTTAACCATGCCAAAGCGTGCCAAACTGTGCCAAATAGTGCTGAGCTGTGCTGAGCCATGCCAAGACATGCCAAGCTGTGCCAAGCCAAACCATGCCAAGTGGTGTAATGTCTTGCCTATCTGTGCTGAACCGTGCCAAACTGTGCTGAAGTGTGCCAAGTCATGCTGTGTTTAGCCATGCCAATGCGTGCCAAACTGTGCCAAATTTTGCTGAGACGTGCCAAGACATGCCAAGCTGTGCCAAGCGAAACCATGGCAAGTGGTGCCATGTATTTGTGAGCTGTGCTGAACCGTGCCAAAGTGTGCTGAAGTGTGCTAAGCCCTGCCTTGTTAAGCCATGCCAAAGTGTGTTAAACTGTGCCAAATAGAGCTGAGCCATGCCAAGACATGCCAAGCTGTGCCAAGCCAAACCATGGCAAGTGGTGCCATGTATTGGTGAGCTGTGGTGAACCGTGCCAAACTGTGCTGAACTGTGCCACGCCCTGCCGTGTTTAACCATGCCAAAGCGTGCCAAACTGTGCCAAACGGTGCTGAGGCATGCCAAGACACGCCAAGCTGTGCCAAGCCAAACCATGCCAAGTGGTGCCCCATTCCATGTTATGAGCTGTGCTGAGCCATGCCAAACTGTGCTGAAGTGTGCCAAGCCCTGCCTTGTTTGCGGATTCCGAACTGTGCAAACTGTGCCAAATTGTGCTGAAACATGCAGTACTGAGCTGTGTGAAACTGTGCTGAACTGAGCCGTGATGAACCATGCGAATTGACTGAGTCAAACCGTTCTAAAGTGCTGTGCCATGCAGTACCAAATCGTGTCATGTCCTGCTGATATGTGTTGTGCCAAACCATGCCAAATCATGCTGTGCCAAGTCGAGCCATGGCAAGATATGTGGAGACAAAACGAGCGGAACCGTGCTGTACCGTGCTGTGCTGAGCTGAGCTGAGCTGAGGCACGACCTGCCAAAACGTGACGTTCTGAAGCATATGGAGCACAGCCATGCCGAGATCGGGCAGAGCCGCGCCGGCCGCCCTCGTACCTCACCACACAGGGGCAGCACGTCCCCATGCACGGCACGGTATGACCCGTTAGGACTGGACGCGGACCAGTTCAGCCCGGCTCGGACCGGTTAGGCACGGCACGGCTCGGCACGGCTCGGCACGGCACGGCACGGCTCGGCACGGCTCGGCACGGCACGGCACGGCACGGCTCGGCTCGGCACGGCTCGGCACGGCTCGGCACGGCTCGGCACGGCACGGCTCGGCACGGCTCGGCACGGCTCGGCACGGAACGGCTCGGCACGGCTCGGCACGGCACGGCTCGGCACGGCACGGCTCGGCACGGATCGGCTCGGCACGGCACGGCACGGCTCGGCACGGCTCGGCACGGCACGGCACGGCTCGGCACGGCTCGGCACGGCTCGGCTCGGCTCGGCACGGAACGGCTCGGCACGGCTCGGCACGGCACGGCTCGGCACGGCACGGCTCGGCACGGATCGGCACGGCACGGCTCGGCACGGCTCGGCACGGCTCGGCTCGGCTCGGCACGGCACGGCTCGGCACGGCACGGCACGGCACGGCTCGGCACGGCACGGCACGGCTCGGCACCGCACGGTTCGGCCCGGCCCGCGCCACGCCCCGCCGTTTCCCGTGAGCCCCTGCGCCCGTGTGCCGGTCACTGAGGCAGGTCGGGCAGTGCGTCAGGAACGGGGCTGTGCGGGCTCGGGGGCGGCAACGCGGTGCGGGGTTAAGCCATACGGTACTGTGTGAAGCCATACCCAGCAGAGCCGAGCCGTGCTGAAGCATGCCAAACTGTGCTCAGTTATGCTGAGCCAAATCATGCCCAGCTGTGTCAAGCTGTGTCAAAGTGTGCCAAATCATGCCGAGCCATGCCAAGACACGCCATGCTGTACCAAGCCAAAACGTGCCAAGTGGTGCCTCGTACCATGTCCTGAGTTGTGCTGGACCGTGCCAAACTGTGCTGAACTGTGCCAAGCCCTGCCGGTTTAACCATGCCAAAGCGTGCCAAACTGTGCCAAACAGAGCTGAGCCATGCCAAGACATGCCAAGCTGTGACAAGCCAAACCATGCCAAGTGGTGCCATGTAGTGCCTAGCTGTGCTGAACAGTGCCAAACTGTGCTGAAGTGTGCCAAGCCCTGCTGTGTTTAGCCATGCCAATGCGTGCCAAACTGTGCCAAACAGAGCTGAGCCATGCCAAGACATGCAAAGCTGTGCCAAGCCAAACCATGCCAAGTGGTGCCACATAACATGTTCTAAGATGTGCTGAACCGTGCCAAACTGTGCTGAAGTGTGCCAAGTCATGCTGTGTTTAGCCATGCTAAAGCGTGTCAAAATGTGCCAAACTGTGCTAAGCCATGCCAAGACATGCCAAGCTGTGCCAAGCCAAAACATGCTAAAGCGTGCCAAATAGTGCATAGCTATGTTCAACCGTGCCAAACTGTGCTGAAGTGTGCCGAGTCCTGCTGTGTTTAGCCATGCCAAAGCGTGCCAAACTGTGCCAAACTGTGCTGAGCCATGCCAAGACATGCCAAGCTGCGCCAAGCCAAACCATGCCAAAGCGTGCCATATAGTGCATAGCTGTGCTGAACCATGCCAAAAAGTGCTGAAGTGTGCCAAGCCCTGCTGTGTTTAGCCATGACAATGCGTGCCAAACTATGCCAAACTGTGCTGAGCCATGCCAAGACACGCCATGCTGTGCCAAGCCAAACCATGCCAAGTGGTGCCACATTCCATGTTATGAGCTGTGCTGAACCATGCCAAACTGTGCTGAACTGTGCCACGCCCTGCCGTGTTTAACCATGCCAAAGCGTGCCAAACTGTGCAAAACAGAGCTGAGCCATGCCAAGACACACCAAGCAGTGCCAAGCCAAACCATGACAAGTGGTGCCATATAGTCCCTAGCTGTGATGAGGCATGCCAGACTGTGCTGAAGTGTGCCAAGCCCTGCTGTGTTTAGCCATGCCAAAGAGTGCCACACTGTGCCAAATTTTGCTGAGACATGCCAAGACATGCCAAGCTGTGCCAAGCCAAACCATGCCAAGTGGTGCCATGTATTGGTGAGCTGTGCTGAACCGTGACAAACTGTGCTGAAGTGTGCCAAGCCCTGCTGTGTTTAGCAATGCCAAAGCGTGCCAAACTGTGCCAAACCGTGCTGAGCCATGCCAAGTCACGCCAAGCTGTGCCAAGAAAAAACATGCCAAGTGGTGCCATGTCTTCCCTATCTGTGTTGAACTGTGCCAAACTGTGCTGAAGTGTGCCAAGCCCTGCTGTGTATAGCCATGACAAAGCGTGCCAAACTGTGCCAATTAGTACTGAGCCATGCCAAGACACACCAAGCTGTGCCAAGCCAAACCATGCCAAGTGATGCCATGTATTGGTGATCTGTGCTAATTCGTGCCAAACTGTGCTGAAGTGTGTCAAGCCCTGCTGTGCTTAGCCATGCCAAAGCGTGCCAAACTGTGCCAAATAGTGCTGAGCCATGCCAAGACATGCCAAGCTGTGCCAAGCCAAACCATGCCGAGTGTGCCATATAGTGCCTAGCTGTGCTGATGCGTGACAAACAGTGCTGAAGTGTGCCAAGCCCTGCTGTGTTTAGCCATGCCAAAGCGTGACAAACTGGGCCAAACTGTGCTGAGCCGTGCCAAGACACGCCAAGCTGTGCCAATCCAAAACATGGCAATTGGTGTCATGTAGTGCCTAGCTGTGCGGAACCGTGCAAAAATGTGCTGAAGTGTGCCAAGTCCTGCTGTGTTTAGCCATTTCAAAGCGTGCCAAACTGTGCCAAACAGAGCTGAGCCATGCCAAGTCACGCCAAGCTGTGACAAGAAAAATCATAACAAGTGGTGCCATGTAGTGCTGAGCTGTGCTAAACCGTGCCAAACTGTGCTGAAGTGTGCCAAGACCTGCTGTGTTTAGCCATGCCAAAGCGTGCCAAACTGTGCCAAACTGTGCTGAGCCATGCCAAGACACGCCAAGCTGTGCCAATCCAAAACATGGCAATTGGTGTCATGTAGTGCCTAGCTGTGCGGAACCGTGCCAAACTGTGCTGAAGTGTGCCAAGCCCTGCTGTGTTTAGCCATTTCAAAGTGTGCCAAAGTGTGCCAAACAGAGCTGAGCCATGCCAAGACATGCCAAAGCTGTGCCAAGCCAAACCATGCCAAGTGATTCTTTTTAGTGCCTAGCTGTGTTGAACCGTGC
Source organism: Callipepla californica brunnescens (assembly GCA_023055505.1). Classification (NCBI taxonomy): domain Eukaryota; kingdom Metazoa; phylum Chordata; class Aves; order Galliformes; family Odontophoridae; genus Callipepla; species Callipepla californica. The sequence goes on from JALIRH010000014.1 coordinate 10,593,930, forward strand.
CAAACTGTGCTGAAGTCTGCCAAGTCCTGCTGTGTTTAGCCATGCCAAGGCGTGCCAAACTGTGCCAATCAGAGCTGAGCCATGCCAAGACATGCCAAGCTGTGCCAAGCGAAACCATGCCAAGTGGTGCCATCTCTTGCCTAGCTGTGCTGAACCGTGCCAAACTGTGCTGAAGTGTGCCAAGCCCTGCTGTGTTTAGCCATGCCAATGCTTGCCTAACTGTGCCAAACAGAGCTGAGCCATGCCAAGACATGCCAAGCTGTGCCAAGCCAAACCATGCCAAGTGGTGCCATGTCTTGCCTAGCTGTGCTAAACCGTGCCAAACTGTGCTGAAGTGTGCCGAGCCCTGCCTTATTGAGCCATGCCAAAGCGTGCCAAACTGTGCCAAAATGTGCTGAGCCATGCCAAGACATGCCAAGCTGTGCCCAGCCAAACCTTGCCAAAGCGTGCCATATAGTGCTTAGCTGTGTTGAACCGTGCCAAACTGTGCTGAAGTGTGCCAAGGCCTGCCGTGTTTAGTCATGGCAAAGCGTGCCAAACTGTGCCGAATAGTGCTTAGATGTGCTGAGCCATGCCAAGACACGCCAAGCTGTGCCAAGCCAAACCATGCCCTGTGGTGCCGTGTTTTACCTAGCTGTGCTGAACCGTGCCAAACTGTGCTGAAGTGTGCTAAGCCCTGCTGTGTTTAGCCATGCCAAAGCGTGCCAAACTGTGCCAAACAGAGCTGAGCCATGCCAAGACTTGCCAAGCTGTGACAAGCCAAAACATGGCAATTGGTGTCATGTAGTGCCTAGCTGTGCGGAACCGTGCCAAACTGTGCTGAAGTGTGCCAAACCCTGCTGTGTTTAGCCATTTCAAAGCGTGCCAAACTGTGCCAGATTTTGCTGAGCCATGCCAAGTCACGCCAAGCTGTGCCAAGAAAAATCATGCCAAGTGGTGCCATGTAGTGCCTAGCCGTGCTAAGCCGTGCCAAACTGTGCTGAAGTGTGCCAAGCCCTGCTGTGTTTAACCATGCCAAAGCGTGCCAAACTGTGCTAAATAGTGCTTAGCTGTGCTGAGCCATGCCAAGACACGCCAAGCGATGCCAAGACAAACCACTCCAAATTGTGCCATGTAGTGCTGAACTGTGATGAGCCGTGACAAACTGTGCTAAAGTCTGCCGAGCCCTGCTGTGTTTAGCCATGCCAAAGCATGCCAAACTGTGCCAAATAGTGCTGAGCTATGCCAAGACATGCCAAGCTTTGCCAAGCCGAACCACGCCAAGTGGTGCCATGTAGTGCCTAGCTGTTCTGAGTCGTGCAAAAATGTGCTGGCCTGTGCCAAGAACTTCTGTGTTTAGCCATGCCAAAGTGTTACAAACTGTGCCAAACTGTGCTGAGCCATGCCAAGACATGCCAAGCTGTGCCAAGCCAAAGCATGCCAAGTGATGCCATGTATTGGTGATCTGTGCTAATTCGTGCCAAACTGTGCTGAAGTGTGCGAAGCCCTGCTGTGTTTAGCCACGCCAAAGCGCGCCAAACTGTGCTAAATAGTGCTTAGCTGTGCTGAGCCATGCCAAGACACGCCAAGCGATGCCAAGACAAACCACGCCAAATTGTACCATGTAGTGCTGAACTGTGATGAGCCGTGCCAAACTGTGCTGAAGTCTGCCGAGCCCTGCTGTGTTTAGCCATGCCAAAGCATGCCAAACTGTGCCAAACAGAGCTGAGCCATGCCAAGACATGCCAAGCTGTGCCAAGCCAAACCATGCCAAGTGGTGCAGTGTCTTGCCTAGCTGTGCTGAACCGTGACAAACTGTGCTGAAGTGTGCCAAGCCCTGCTGTGTTTAGCCATGCCAAAGCGTGCCAAACTGTGCCAAACTGTGCTGAGCCATGCCAAAACATGCCAAGCTGTGCCAAGCCAAAACATGCCAAGTGGTTCCATGTAGTGCCTAGCTGTGCTAAACCGTGCCAAACTGTGCTGATGTGTGCCAAGCCCTGCTGTGTATAGCCATGACAAAGCGTGCCAAACTGTGCCAAACAGAGCTGAGCCATGCCAAGACACACCAAGCTGTGCCAAGCCAAACCATGCCAAATTGTGCCATGTAGTGCTGAACTGTGATGAGCCGTGCCAAACTATGCTGAATGTTTCCGAGCCCTGCTGTGTTTAACCATGCCAAAGCGTGCCAAACTGTGCCAAATAGTGCTGAGCCATGCCAAGACATGCCAAGCTGTGCCATGCCAAACCATGCCAAGTGTGCCATATAGTGCCTAGCTGTGCTAAACCGTGCCAAACTGTGCTGATGTGTGCCAAGCCCTGCTGTGTATAGCCATGACAATGCGTGCCAAACTGTGCCAAACAGAGCTGAGCCATGCCAAGACTTGCCAAGCTGTGACAAGCCAAAACATGGCAATTGTTGTCATGTAGTGCCTAGCTGTGCGGAACCGTGCCAAACTGTGCTGAAGTGTGCCAAGTCCTGCTGTGTTTAGCCATTTCAAAGCGTGCCAAACTGTGCCAAACAGAGCTGAGCCATGCCATGTCACGGCAAGCTGTACCAAGAAAAATCATGCCAAGTGGTGCCATGTAGTGCCTAGCTGTGCTAAACCGTGCCAAACTGTGCTGAAGTGTGCCAAGCCCTGCTGTGTTTAGCCATGCCAAGGCGTGCCAAACTGTGCCAAACAGAGCTGAGCCATGCCAATACATGCCAAGCTGTGCCAAGCGAAACCATGCCAAGTGGTGCCATCTCTTGCCTAGCTGTGCTGAACCGTGCCAAACTGTGCTGAAGTGTGCCAAGCCCTGCTGTGTTTAGCCATGCCAATGCTTGCCTAACTGTGCCAAACAGAGCTGAGCCATGCCAAGACATGCCAAGCTGTGTCAAGCCAAACCATGCCAAGTGGTGCCATGTCTTGCCTAGCTGTGCTAAACCGTGCCAAACTGTGCTGAAGTGTGCCGAGCCCTGCTGTGTTTAGCCATGCCAAAGCGTGCCAAACTGTGCCAAAATGTGCTGAGCCATGCCAAGACATGCCAAGCTGTGCCAAGCCAAACCTTGCCAAAGCGTGCCATATAGTGCTTAGCTGTGTTGAACCGTGCCAAACTGTGCTGAAGTGTGCCAAGGCCTGCAGTGTTTAGTCATGGCAAAGCGTGCCAAACTGTGCCGAATAGTGCTTAGATGTGCTGAGCCATGCCAAGACACGCCAAGCTCTGCCAAGCCAAACCATGCCGTGTGGTGCCGTGTTTTACCTAGCTGTGCTGAACCGTGCCAAACTGTGCTGAAGTGTGCTAAGCCCTGCTGTGTTTAGCCATGCCAAAGCGTGCCAAACTGTGCCAAAGAGAGCTGAGCCATGCCAAGACTTGCCAAGCTGTGACAAGCCAAACCATGCCAAATGGTGCCATGGAGTTCTGAGCTCTGCTGAGGCTTGCCAAACTGTGCTGAAGTGTGCCGAGTCCTGCTGTGTATAGCCCTGGCAAAGTGTGCCAAATTGTGCCAAATAGTGCTGAGCCGTGCAAAGACACGCCAAGCTGTGCCAAACCAAACCATGCCAAGTGGTGCCATGTAGTGCCTAGCTGTGCTGAGGCATGCCAAACTGTGCTGAAGTGTGCCAAGCCCTGCTGTGTTTAGCCATGCCAAAGCGTGCCAAACTGTGCCAAACAGAGCTGAGCCATGCCAAGACATGCCAAGCTGTGCCAAGCCAAACCATGCCAAGTGGTGCAGTGTCTTGCCTAGCTGTGCTGAACCGTGACAAACTGTGCTGAAGTGTGCCAAGCCCTGCTGTGTTTAGCCATGCCAAAGCGTGCCAAACTGTGCCAAACTGTGCTGAGCCATGCCAAAGACACGCCAAGCTGTGCCAAACCAAACCATGCCAAGTGGTGCCATGTTGTGCCTAGCTGTGCTGAGGCATGCCAAACTGTGCTGATGTGTGCCAAGCCCTGCTGTGTATAGCCATGACAAAGCGTGCCAACCTGTGCCAATTAGTACTGAGCCATGCCAAGACACACCAAGCTGTGCCAAGCCAAACCATGCCAAATTGTGCCATGTAGTGCTGAACTGTGATGAGCCGTGCCAAACTATGCTGAATGTTTCCGAGCCCTGCTGTGTTTAACCATGCCAAAGCGTGCCAAACTGTGCCAAATAGTGCTGAGCCATGCCAAGACATGCCAAGCTGTGCCATGCCAAACCATGCCAAGTGTGCCATATAGTGCCTAGCTGTGCTAAACCGTGCCAAACTGTGCTGATGTGTGCCAAGCCCTGCTGTGTATAGCCATGACAATGCGTGCCAAACTGTGCCAATTAGTACTGAGCCATGCCAAGACACGCCAAGCTGTGCCAATCCAAAACATGGCAATTGTTGTCATGTAGTGCCTAGCTGTGCGGAACCGTGCCAAACTGTGCTGAAGTGTGCCAAGTCCTGCTGTGTTTAGCCATTTCAAAGCGTGCCAAACTGTGCCAAACAGAGCTGAGCCATGCCATGTCACGGCAAGCTGTACCAAGAAAAATCATGCCAAGTGGTGCCATGTAGTGCCTAGCTGTGCTAAACCGTGCCAAACTGTGCTGAAGTGTGCCAAGCCCTGCTGTGTTTAGCCATGCCAAGGCGTGCCAAACTGTGCCAAACAGAGCTGAGCCATGCCAATACATGCCAAGCTGTGCCAAGCGAAACCATGCCAAGTGGTGCCATCTCTTGCCTAGCTGTGCTGAACCGTGCTAAACTGTGCTGAAGTGTGCCAAGCCCTGCTGTGTTTAGCCATGCCAATGCTTGCCTAACTGTGCCAAACAGAGCTGAGCCATGCCAAGACATGCCAAGCTGTGTCAAGCCAAACCATGCCAAGTGGTGCCATGTTGTGCCTAGCTGTGCTAAACCGTGCCAAACTGTGCTGAAGTGTGCCGAGCCCTGCCTTGTTGAGCCATGCCAAAGCGTGCCAAACTGTGCCAAAATGTGCTGAGCCATGCCAAGACATGCCAAGCTGTGCCAAGCCAAACCTTGCCAAAGCGTGCCATATAGTGCTTAGCTGTGTTGAACCGTGCCAAACTGTGCTGAAGTGTGCCAAGGCCTGCCGTGTTTAGTCATGGCAAAGCGTGCCAAACTGTGCCGAATAGTGCTTAGATGTGCTGAGCCATGCCAAGACACGCCAAGCTCTGCCAAGCCAAACCATGCCGTGTGGTGCCGTGTTTTACCTAGCTGTGCTGAACCGTGCCAAACTGTGCTGAAGTGTGCTAAGCCCTGCTGTGTTTAGCCATGCCAAAGCGTGCCAAACTGTGCCAAACAGAGCTGAGCCATGCCAAGACTTGCCAAGCTGTGACAAGCCAAACCATTGAAAATGGTGCCATGGAGTTCTGAGCTCTGCTGAGGCTTGCCAAACTGTGCTGAAGTGTGCCGAGTCCTGCTGTGTATAGCCCTGGCAAAGTGTGCCAAATTGTACCAAATAGTGCTGAGCCGTGCAAAGACACGCCAAGCTGTGCCAAACCAAACCTTGCCAAAGCGTGCCATATAGTGCTTAGCTGTGTTGAACCGTGCCAAACTGTGCTGAAGTGTGCCAAGCCCTGCTGTGTTTAGCCATGCCAAAGCGTGCTAAACTATGCCAAATACTGCTGAGCCATGCCAAGACATGCCAAGCTGTGCCAAGCCAAACCATGCCAAGTGGTGCCATATATTGGTGAGCTGTGCTGAACCGTGCCAAACTGTGCTGAAGTGTGCCAAGCCCTGCTGTGTATAGCCATGACAAAGCGTGCCAACATGTGCCAATTAGTACTGAGCCATGCCAAGACACACCAAGCTGTGCCAAGCCAAACCATGCCAAATGGTGTCATGTAGTGCTGAACTGTGATGAGCCGTGCCAATCTGTGCTGAAGTGTGCCAAGCCCTGCTGTGTTTAGCCATGCCAAAGCGTTCCAAACTGTGCCAAAAAGTGCTGAGCCATGCCAAGACACGCAAAGCTGTGCCAAGCCAAACCATGCCAAATGTGCCATATAGTGTTAGCTGTGCTGAGGCGTGACAAACAGTGCTGAAGTGTGGCAAGCCCTCCTGTGTTTAGCCATGAAAAACCGTGCCAAACTGTGCCTACTGTGCTGAGCCATGCCAAGTCACGCCAAGCTGTGCCAAGAAAAATCATGCCAAGTGGTGCCATGTAGTGCCTAGCCGTGCTAAGCCGTGCCAAACTGGTCTGAAGTGTGCCAAGTCCTGCTGTGTTTAGCGATGCCAAAGCGTGCCAAACGGTGCCAAATAGTGCTGAGCTGTGCTGAGCCATGCCAAGACATGCCAAGCTGTGCAAGCCAAACCATGCCAAGTGGTGCAATGTCTTGCCTAGCTGTGCTGAACCGTGACAAACTGTGCTGAAGTGTGCCAAGCCCTGCTGTGTTTAGCCATGCCAAGGCGTGCCAAACCGTGCCAAACAGTGCTGAGCCATGCCAAGACATGCCAAGCTGTGCCAAGCGAAACCATGCCAAGTGGTGCCATCTCTTGCCTAGCTGTGCTGAGGCGTGCCAAACTGTGCTGAAGTGTGCCAAGCCCTGCTGTGTTTAGCCATGCCAATGCTAGCCTAACTGTGCCAAACAGAGCTGAGCCATGCCAAGACATGCCAAGCTGTGTCAAGCCAAACCATGCCAAGTGGTGCCATGTCTTGCCTAGCTGTGCTAAACCGTGCCAAACTGTGCTGAAGTGTGCCGAGCCCTGCCTTATTGAGCCATGCCAAAGCGTGCCAAACTGTGCCAAAATGTGCTGAGCCATGCCAAGACATGCCAAGCTGTGCCAAGCCAAACCTTGCCAAAGCGTGCCATATAGTGCTTAGCTGTGTTGAACCGTGCCAAACTGTGCTGAAGTGTGCCAAGCCCTGCTGTGTTTAGCCATGCCAAAGCGTGCAAAACTGAGCCAAATTTTGCTGAGCCATGCCAAGACATGCCAAGCTGTGCCAAGCCAAACCATGCCAAGTGGTGCCATATATTGGTGAGCTGTGCTGAACCGTGCCAAACTGTGCTGAAGTGTGCCAAGCCCTGCTGTGTATAGCCATGACAATGCGTGCCAACATGTGCCAATTAGTACTGAGCCATGCCAAGACACACCAAGCTGTGCCAAGCCAAACCATGCCAAATGGTGTCATGTAGTGCTGAACTGTGATGAGCCGTGCCAATCTGTGCTGAAGTGTGCCAAGCCCTGCTGTGTTTAGCCATGCCAAAGCGTTCCAAACTGTGCCAAAAAGTGCTGAGCCATGCCAAGACACGCAAAGCTGTGCCAAGCCAAACCATGCCAAATGTGCCATATAGTGTTAGCTGTGCTGAGGCGTGACAAACAGTGCTGAAGTGTGACAAGCCCTCCTGTGTTTAGCCATGAAAAACCGTGCCAAACTGTGCATACTGTGCTGAGCCATGCCAAGTCACGCCAAGCTGTGCCAAGAAAAATCATGCCAAGTGGTGCCATGTAGTGCCTAGCCGTGCTAAGCCGTGCCAAACTGTGCTGAAGTGTGCCAAGTCCTGCTGTGTTTAGCGATGCCAAAGCGTGCCAAACGGTGCCAAATAGTGCTGAGCTGTGCTGAGCCATGCCAAGACATGCCAAGCTGTGCAAGCCAAACCATGCCAAATGGTGCAATGTCTTGCCTAGCTGTGCTGAACCGTGACAAACTGTGCTGAAGTGTGCCAAGCCCTGCTGTGTTTAGCCATGCCAAGGTGTGCCAAACTGTGCCAAACAGAGCTGAGCCATGCCAAGACATGCCAAGCTGTGCCAAGCGAAAACATGCCAAGTGGTGCCATCTCTTGCCTAGCTGTGCTGAACCGTGCCAAACTGTGCTGAAGTGTGCCAAGCCCTGCTGTGTTTAGCCATGCCAATGCTTGCCTAACTGTGCCAAACAGAGCTAAGCCATGCCAAGACATGCCAAGCTGTGTCAAGCCAAACCATGCCAAGTGGTGCCATGTCTTGCCTAGCTGTGCTAAACCGTGCCAAACTGTGCTGAAGTGTGCCGAGCCCTGCCTTATTGAGCCATGCCAAAGCGTGCCAAACTGTGCCAAACTGTGCTGAGCCATGCCAAGACACGCCAAGCTGTGCCAAGTCAAACCTTGCACAGTGGTGCCCTGTAGTGACTAGCTGTGCTAAACCATGCCAAACTGTGCTGAAGTGTGCGAAGCCCTGCTGTGTTTAGCCACGCCAAAGCGTGCCAAACTGTGCTAAATAGTGCTTAGCTGTGCTGAGCCATGCCAAGACACGCCAAGCGATGCCAAGACAAACCACGCCAAATTGTGCCATGTAGTGCTGAACTGTGATGAGCCGTGCCAAACTGTGCTGAAGTCTGCCGAGCCCTGCTGTGTTTAGCCATGCCAAAGCATGCCAAACTGTGCCAAATAGTGCTGAGCTATGCCAAGACATGCCAAGCTGTGCCAAGCCAAACCATGCAAAGTGTGCCATATAGTTCCTAGCTGTGCTGATGCGTGACAAACTGTGCTGAAGTGTGCCAAGCCCTGCTGTGTTTAGCCATGCCAAAGCGTGCCAAACTGTGCCAAACTGTGCTGAGCCGTGCCAAGACACGCCAAGCTGTGCCAATCCAAAACATGGCAATTGGTGTTATGTAGTGCCTAGCTGTGCGGAACCGTGCCAAACTGTGCTGAAGTGTGCCAAGTCCTGCTGTGTTTAGCCATTTCAAAGCGTGCCAAACTGTGCCAAACAGAGCTGAGCCATGCCATGTCACGGCAAGCTGTACCAAGAAAAATCATGCCAAGTGGTGCCATGTAGTGCCTAGCTGTGCTAAACCGTGCCAAACTATGCTGATGTGTGCCAAGCCCTGCTGTGTTTAACCATGCCAAAGCGTGCCAAACTGTGCCAAACAGTGCTGAGTCATGCCAAGACACGCCAAGCTGTGCCAAGCCAAACCATGACAAGTGGTGTCACATGCCAAGTGCTGAGCTATACTGATCCGTGCCAAACTGTGCTGAAGTGTGCCAAGCCCTGCTGTGTTTAGCCATGCCAAAGCGTGCCAAACTGTGCCAAATTTTGCTGAGACATGCCAAGACATGCCAAGCTGTGCCAAGCCAAACCATGCCAAGTGGTGCAGTGTCTTGCCTAGCTGTGCTGAACCGTGACAAACTTTGCTGAAGTGTGCCAAGCCCTGCTGTGTTTAGCCATGCCAAAGCGTGCCAAACTGTGCCAAACTGTGCTGAGCCATGCCAAAACATGCCAAGCTGTGCCAAGCCAAAACATGCCAAGTGGTTCCATGTAGTGCCTAGCTGTGCTAAACCGTGCCAAACTGTGCTGATGTGTGCCAAGCCCTGCTGTGTATAGCCATGACAAAGCGTGCCAACCTGTGCCAATTAGTACTGAGCCATGCCAAGACACACCAAGCTGTGCCAAGCCAAACCATGCCAAATTGTGCCATGTAGTGCTGAACTGTGATGAGCCGTGCCAAACTGTGCTGAAGTGTGCCGAGCCCTGCTGTGTTTAACCATGCCAAAGCGTGCCAAACTGTGCCAAATAGTGCTGAGCCATGCCAAGACATGCCAAGCTGTGCCATGCCAAACCATGCCAAGTGTGCCATATAGTGCCTAGCTGTGCTAAACCGTGCCAAACTGTGCTGATGTGTGCCAAGCCCTGCTGTGTATAGCCATGACAATGCGTGCCAAACTGTGCCAATTAGTACTGAGCCATGCCAAGACACGCCAAGCTGTGCCAATCCAAAACATGGCAATTGTTGTCATGTAGTGCCTAGCTGTGCGGAACCGTGCCAAACTGTGCTGAAGTGTGCCAAGTCCTGCTGTGTTTAGCCATTTCAAAGCGTGCCAAACTGTGCCAAACAGAGCTGAGCCATGCCATGTCACCGCAAGCTGTACCAAGAAAAATCATGCCAAGTGGTGCCATGTAGTGCCTAGCTGTGCTAAACCGTGCCAAACTGTGCTGAAGTGTGCCAAGCCCTGCTGTGTTTAGCCATGCCAAGGCGTGCCAAACTGTGCCAAACAGAGCTGAGCCATGCCAATACATGCCAAGCTGTGCCAAGCGAAACCATGCCAAGTGGTGCCATCTCTTGCCTAGCTGTGCTGAACCGTGCCAAACTGTGCTGAAGTGTGCCAAGCCCTGCTGTGTTTAGCCATGCCAATGCTTGCCTAACTGTGCCAAACAGAGCTGAGCCATGCCAAGACATGCCAAGCTGTGTCAAGCCAAACCATGCCAAGTGGTGCCATGTCTTGCCTAGCTGTGCGGAACCGTGACAAACTGTGCTGAAGTGTGCCAAGCCCTGCTGTGTTTAGCCATGCCAAAGCGTGCCAAACTGTGCCAAAATGTGCTGAGCCATGCCAAGACATGCCAAGCTGTGCCAAGCCAAACCTTGCCAAAGCGTGCCATATAGTGCTTAGCTGTGTTGAACCGTGCCAAACTGTGCTGAAGTGTGCCAAGGCCTGCCGTGTTTAGTCATGGCAAAGCGTGCCAAACTGTGCCGAATAGTGCTTAGATGTGCTGAGCCATGCCAAGACACGCCAAGCTCTGCCAAGCCAAACCATGCCGTGTGGTGCCGTGTTTTACCTAGCTGTGCTGAACCGTGCCAAACTGTGCTGAAGTGTGCTAAGCCCTGCTGTGTTTAGCCATGCCAAAGCGTGCCAAACTGTGCCAAACAGAGCTGAGCCATGCCAAGACTTGCCAAGCTGTGACAAGCCAAACCATGCCAAATGGTGCCATGAAGTTCTGAGCTCTGCTGAGGCTTGCCAAACTGTGCTGAAGTGTGCCGAGTCCTGCTGTGTATAGCCCTGGCAAAGTGTGCCAAATTGTGCCAAATAGTGCTGAGCCGTGCAAAGACACGCCAAGCTGTGCCAAACCAAACCATGCCAAGTGGTGCCATGTTGTGCCTAGCTGTGCTGAGGCATGCCAAACTGTGCTGAAGTGTGCCAAGCCCTGCTGTGTTTAGCCATGCCAAAGCGTGCAAAACTGAGCCAAATTTTGCTGAGACATGCCAAGACATGCCAAGCTGTGCCAAGCCAAACCATGCCAAGTGGTGCCATATATTGGTGAGCTGTGCTGAACCGTGCCAAACTGTGCTGAAGTGTGCCAAGCCCTGCTGTGTATAGCCATGACAAAGCGTGCCAACATGTGCCAATTAGTACTGAGCCATGCCAAGACACACCAAGCTGTGCCAAGCCAAACCATGCCAAATGGTGTCATGTAGTGCTGAACTGTGATGAGCCGTGCCAATCTGTGCTGAAGTGTGCCAAGCCCTGCTGTGTTTAGCCATGCCAAAGCGTTCCAAACTGTGCCAAAAAGTGCTGAGCCATGCCAAGACATGCCAAGCTGTGCCAATCCAAAACACGCTAAAGCGTGCCATATAGTGCTTAGCTGTGTTGAACCGTGCCAAACTGTGCTGAAGTGTGCCGAGCCCTGCTGTGTTTAGCCATGCCAAAGCGTGCCAAACTGTGCCAAATAGTGCTTAGCTATGCTGAGCCATGCCAAGACACGCCAAGCTGTGCCAAGCCAAACCAGGCAAAGTGGTGCCACATAACATGTTCTAATATGTGCTGAACCGTGCCAAACTGTGCTGAAGTGTTCCAAGTCCTGCTGTGTTTAGCCATGACAATGCGTGCCAAGCTGTGAAAAACTGTGCTGAGCCATGCCAAGACATGCCAAGCTGTGCCAATCCAAAACACGCTAAAGCGTGCCATATAGTGATTAGCTGTGTTGAACCGTGCCAAACTGTGCTGAAGTGTGCCGAGCCCTGCTGTGTATAGCCATGGCAATGCGTGCCAAACTGTGCCAAATAGTGCTTAGATGTGCTGAGCCATGCCAAGACACGCCAAGCTGTGCCAAGCCAAACCATGCCCAGTGGTGCCGTGTCTTGCCTAGCTGTGCTGAACCGTGCCAAACTGTGCCGAAGTGTGCTAAGCCCTGCTGTGTTTAGCCATGGCAAAGCGTGCGAAACTGTGCCAAACAGAGCTGAGCCATGCCAAGACTTGCCAAGCTTTGACAAGCCAAACCATGCCAAATGGTGCCATGTAGTTCTGTACTCTGCTGAGGCTTGCCAAACTGTGCTGAAGTGTGCCGAGTCCTGCTGTAAATAGCACTGGCAAAGTGTGCCAAGCTGTGCCAAATAGTGCTGAGCCGTGCAAAGACACGCCAAGTTGTGCCAAGCCAAACCATGCCAAAGCGTGCCATGTAGTGCCTAGCTGTGCTGAGGCATGCCAAACTGTGCTGAAGTGTGCCAAGCCCTGCTGTGTTTAGCCATGCCAAAGCGTGCCAAACTGTGCCAAATTTTGCTGAGACATGCCAAGACATGCCAAGCTGTGCCAAGCCAAACCATGCCAAGTGGTGCAATGTCTTGCCTAGCTGTGCTGAACCGTGACAAACTGTGCTGAAGTGTGCCAAGCCCTGCTGTGTTTAGCCATGCCAAAGCGTGCCAAACTGTGCCAATCTGTGCTGAGCCATGCCAAAACATGCCAAGCTGTTCCAAGCCAAAACATGCCAAGTGGTTCCATGTAGTGCCTAGCTGTGCTAAACCGTGCCAAACTGTGCTGATGTGTGCCAAGCCCTGCTGTGTATAGCCATGACAAAGCGTGCCAACCTGTGCCAATTAGTACTGAGCCATGCCAAGACACACCAAGCTGTGCCAAGCCAAACCATGCCAAATTGTGGCATGTAGTGCTGAACTGTGATGAGCCGTGCCAAACTGTGCTGAAGTGTGCCGAGCCCTGCTGTGTTTAACCATGCCAAAGCGTTTCAAACTGTGCCAAATAGTGCTGAGCCATGCCAAGACATGCCAAGCTGTGCCATGCCAAACCATGCCAAGTGTGCCATATAGTGCCTAGCTGTGCTAAACCGTGCCAAACTGTGCTGATGTGTGCCAAGCCCTGCTGTGTATAGCCATGAGAATGCGTGCCAAACTGTGCCAAACTGTGCTGAGCCATGCCAAGACACGCCAAGCTGTGCCAATCCAAAACATGGCAATTGTTGTCATGTAGTGCCTAGCTGTGCGGAACCGTGCCAAACTGTGCTGAAGTGTGCCAAGTCCTGCTGTGTTTAGCCATTTCAAAGCGTGCCAAACTGTGCCAAACAGAGCTGAGCCATGCCATGTCACGGCAAGCTGTACCAAGAAAAATCATGCCAAGTGGTGCCATGTAGTGCCTAGCTGTGCTAAACCGTGCCAAACTGTGCTGAAGTGTGCCAAGCCCTGCTGTGTTTAACCATGCCAAAGCGTGCCAAACTGTGCCAAATAGTGCTGAGCTGTGCTGAGCCATGCCAATACATGCCAAGCCGTGTCAAGCCAAACCATTGCAAGTGGTGTCATGTAGTGCCTAGCTGTGCTGAACCGTGCCAAACTGTGCTGAAGTGTGCCAAGCCCTGCTGTGTTTAGCCATGCCAAAGCGTGCCAAACTGTGCCAAATAGTGCTGAGCCATGCCAAGACATGCCAAGCTGTGCCAAGCCAAACCATGCCAAGTGTGCCATATAGTGCCTAGCTGTGCTGAACCGTGCCAAACTGTGCTGAAGTGTGCCAAGCCCTGCCGTGTTTAGCCATGCCAAAGCGTGCCAAACTGTGCGAAATAGTGCTGAGCTGTGCTGAGCCATGCCAAGACATGCCAAGCTGTGCAAGCCAAACCATGCCAAGTGGTGCAATGTCTTGCCTAGCTGTACTGAACCGTGCCAAACTGTGCTGAAGTGTGCCAAGCCCTGCTGTGTTTAGCCATGCCAAAGCGTGCCAAACTGTGCCAAACTGTGCTGAGCCAAGCCAAGACACGCCAAGCTGTGCCAAGCCAAACCATGACAAGTGGTGCCACATAACATGTTCTAAGATGTGCTGAGGCGTGCCAAACTGTGCTGAAGTGTGCCAAGCCCTGCTGTGTTTAGCCATGCCAAAGCGTGCCAAACTGTGCCAAATAGTGCTGAGCCATGCCAAGACATGCCAAGCTGTGCCAAGCCAAACCATGTCAAGTGGTGCCATATAGTGCCTAGCTGTGCTGAGGCATGCCAAACTGTGCTGAAGTGTGCCAAGCCCTGCTGTGTTTAGCCATGCCAAAGTGTGCTAAACTATGCCAAATACTGCTGAGCCATGCCAAGACACGCCAAGCTGTGCCAAGCCAAACCATGCCAAGTGGTGCCATGTAGTGCTGAGCTGTGATGAGCCGTGCCAAACTGTGATGAAGTGTGCCGAGCCCTGCTGTGTATAGCCATGGCAAAGCGTGCCAAACTGTGCCAAACTGTGATGAGCTGTTGCAAACTAGGTTTGCAGCATTTGTCCAAGGTTAACCCAGAGTGACGTGGGGAGGCATACACACACTCAATATGAGTGAAGCTTCGTTTATTGTTGGTTACGCATCTGCTTATATAGACATTCTGTTGCTAAGATTCGGTTTGCGGCTCACAATCTCAAGCTACGGGATTGGTTAAAGGAAGCTTACATAAAGGCTATAGTGATTAATGTCCCAATGGATTACGTATTGTTTAGTGGCTTCCAGAAACATCCAATTCCTCAGATAACGTCTAGTTCTATCGAAATCAGATCCGGTCGCTCTGGTTTCTGTTACTAAGTATGGTTTCTATAAACTTTGCATGCAACGCTACCCTACTTCTTAAATCCATTGTTCTTACCCAGATTTATTACATCCCTAACATTTCCCCTGTTTTTCTTTTAAAGTAAAGTAGTCATGTCCTCCTTGTTCTATCAGCCAATTTTGGAATATATCAGCTGAGGTGGCTAGGTTTACTTTAGGCGTAGTAAGTCGCATAGTACAGCTTACTACTAAGCGAGCTACAATTATAATCAAAATAATAATTAATGCCCATTTTATTCCTTCTTTTAGCAGATCATAGAGCCAGGAAGAAAGGCCTGGAAAAATTGATCGAAACCACTCATCAATTGGGTTATGGTCTTTCGTCACCTGATTTGTGTGGTTAAGTAACCAATGGATCTGATTTTGAATAGACTGACTATTATCTGACAGGTTAAAACAACACATACCCTCAAAATCTTTACACCCATGCCCTTGTGCTAGCAATAAGAAATCAATAGCAGCGCGATTTTGCAGTACAGCGTGTCTTAAACTATTCATATCTTCTAACATTTCTTCAAGAATCAATGATGTAATATTACTCTGTTTAACAGTCCAACAAGCTAGTCTCTCGATTTGGGTCAAGGCTTGGGCCGCCGCTACACCCGGAACCAGGAAAGAGGCAAAGATATTCGCTGTTGTTGTCCATAACTTTATCTCGTCTGAGCAGTCGGTTGTCAGTGCTGAGGCAGCTCTCCGATGTCGACGACCAGCACTATTAATTAATGCCTTGGATATATTCAGCCATTCCTGGTGGCGAGGAGCAAACAAGGTTAATTTGCCCAAATAACATGGTCCCCCTACTATATTCTTAGGAAGGCCTGCCCAGGCCCTGTCACCGCAAATGAGAAAAATACCCGGTGGTAAAGCTTTGGCGGACCAATTATTTAGTAGAATCTCCTGTTTTCTAACTCCCTTTTCATTTGTGTAGCGCAAACCATAAGCATTTCCTAACGAGAAACTGCCTCCACAATAAGTGGTCCATTCAAAAGCAGCACGATTTCTTGGAAAGACACTTGTCCAACGCTGACCTAAGTAAGGACTATGAATTGTTAACAATTTTGGATTATTGTGTGCAAATTTCTCAAAGGTACTCCCTGGTCCAAACAACAAACAAGTGGTTCTAGACCCATTTACATTATCGACCATACGGGATCCCAGTAGATCCAACTCTTGGGGGTCCCATGGCAAGGAGTTATTAAGGCTGCGAATTAAACATGCACTTTGGGTTGCAGGCTCTGAATAATTACAAGCAGAAATATTTCTGACATACGCTTTAAACTCCCGAGACTCATACCCAGGCCACCCAATTAAACAGGTACGAAAAGGCTCTCCTGCCGATTGTAAGCTAAGACAAAAATCTGGATTATGCGTAAGATTTGCCCATGTTACCCAAACATTCGAACTAGATGCCAATAGCGGTGGATGCCTGGTCGTTGCCACTGGGAGGATTAGCAGGAATGTCATGATGTTCCACAACAGCTCGTGTCCACTTCGTAGGGACCCACAATGGACCGAAGGCTGAAGATGACCTGCCTGTAATTGCTCCTGCACCAGCTGCGTAGCTTGATTCAGGCTTTCACGGTTCAACGGCCACTGCTCTATCCAAATAGGAGTATCTGTCATCCACTTCAAGCGGATCGGGAAAGCCCACGCAGTAGCCGTCACTAAAAAGGTGAAAGTTCTCCGAAAATGACCGTTTCTCCCACACTTAAAACAGCGTTGAGAGCGTGGGGTCGATGAGGCTGCCTTGTTCTCTGTTTGCTGTAACAACGGTCCAAAGGCAGCAAACACCCGATCCTGAGCTCCGACCAGCTTCTCACCTATGTCCTGAATAACAGAGCTTAACATTGCTTGTGTGGGGGTAGGCACTCGGCTCATACGTTCTAGCATTTCCTCGACAGTGGCATTTAAGGGGAGAGTAGCAAGAATTGCTTTTGTTGCTTGATTACTATTTTCTAATAGACACTGGCATAACAAGGACTGTTTCATCCAGTCAGGTACATCTGCATGTGACAACGCTTCGGTTATCTTATCAACAAAATTAGCGAAAGATTCGTCCCGACCTTGCTTAATTGACAAATAAGAGGGAGCAGGTTTCGAAGATCGAACCATATTATATGCATCCCGCGCTAGATTCATACTTTCCATGCAGACCTCAGGTCCCATCT
The DNA here is from genome assembly GCA_023055505.1 of Callipepla californica brunnescens. Lineage (NCBI taxonomy): Eukaryota > Metazoa > Chordata > Aves > Galliformes > Odontophoridae > Callipepla > Callipepla californica. The sequence goes on from JALIRH010000014.1 coordinate 10,610,569, forward strand.
GAACCTGCATTTCTGGTCTAGAAAACATATTACTACCCATTAATTGATCAGCAGTCACTTGGTACAATGGGTCATGCATATCCCGAGGAGCACTAGCACTTAATTCACATAAACGACGCCAATGAGATTGCCACATCATTTGTTCTGACGGTTTCATAATCATTCGCATAATAGTCTTTATATCCTCTGGAACAAGTACACTGCTAGACCACAAATAAGTTAATAGCTGGCGAGCAGGTTCACTATGCAACCCATGTTCTGATACTGTAGAAAGCAATTGAAATAACATTTTCCAACCAAGTGGAACATGAACCCCCTGAGCTCCACTGTTTGCTGTGGGCTCAAACCGAATGGGAAAAGCCTGGCCGATTATCTCAGCCACATCAGAATGACCCTGCTCCACAGCATGCCGAGCGATTTCTGCCCAACAGGGCCGAGGCAATGTACTCATAGCAACTTTGCCTTTAACTGTCCCATTGTTAACATTGACCGAAGACGATAATGGGGGCGGAGGCAGTGGGAGATCCCCATTTCCCTCCTCTGGGGGAAAAAGGTCAGGCTCTGTCTCCGGGTCCTCAGGCGCCGGTGCAGTAGGCAGCACCGCTGATACCCGTACAGGGACAGGAATCCCTAGGGACGGCTGAGGGGGATCCTCAATTCTACCAGTCGCAGCAGAAGCCCTGCCTTGCAACTGAGCAACTGCTTGTCCTGCTACCTCCTGCTCAATCTTATGCCACTTTATACAATTAATAATCTCTCGCCAGGGCTTCATCAACTTTTTCGCCTCCTTTCTATCATCAATAACATGATCCCACAGCACGTCACCCAATGTGCGCCACTGATCAATATTAAATAATGTCCCTGCATGCAAGAAAACCCCCACCGTCCGACCATAATCTAAAATATTTGCCACTGCTTTAAGGGTGCCAGCACAAATTCCCCGCTTTTCCAAAAAGCATGATAAAAGGTTTTGGGCTACCTCTCTCTAGAATCCGTTCTGTCCGTCAAGAACAAAGGCACTCTGTGTAGGAGATATTGCGCTGGCCAGTCGCTAAGTCCCTGGATCCCGTCCGGTCCCGATACACGGTTGACCGAAGCTACACAGCTTCCCTACGCAGTTTTCCTGCTTTTCTGTTGTGCCGGTCTCGGTTGACCAAAGCTGCGCAGCTTCTCTGCTGCAAGGCAGCAGAGGATCTAGTCCAAGCACCACGTACTCGGGTCCCTGTTCGGGCACCAGATGTTGCAAACTAGGTTTGCAGCATTTGTCCAAGGTTAACCCAGAGTGACGTGGGGAAGCATACACACACTCAATATGAGTGAAGCTTCGTTTATTGTTGGTTACGCATCTGCTTATATAGACATTCTGTTGCTAAGATTAGGTTTGCGGCACACAATCTCAAGCTACGGGATTGGTTAAAGGAAGCTTACATAAAGGCTATAGTGATTAATGTCCCAATGGATTACATATTGTTTAGTGGCTTCCAGAAACATCCAAATCCTCAGATAACGTCTAGTTCTATCGAAATCAGATCCGGTCGCTCTGGTTTCTGTTACTAAGTATGGTTTCTATAAACTCTGCATGCAATGCTACCCTACTTCTTAAATCCATTGTTCTTACCCAGATTTATTACATCCCTAACATTGAGCCATGCCAAGACATGCCAAGCTGTGCCAAGCCAAAACATGCTAAAGCGTGCCATATAGTGCCTAGCTGTGTTGAACCGTGCCAAACTGTGCTGAAGTGTGTCAAGCCCTGCTGTGCTTAACCATGCAAAAGCGTGCCAAACTGTGCCAAATAGTGCTGAGCTGTGCTGAGCCATACCAAGACACGCCAAGCTGTGCCAAGCCAAACCATGCCAAGTAGTGCCAAATAACATGTTCTAAGATGTGCTGAAACGTGCCAAACTGTGCTGAAGTGCGTCAAGCCCTGCTGTGTTTAGCCATGCCAAAGCGTGCCAAACTGTACCAAACAGTGCTGAGCCATGCCAAGACATGCCAAGCTGTGCCAAGCCAAACCATGCCAAGTGGTGCCATGTCTTGCCTAGCTGTGCTGAACCGTGTCAAACTGTGCTAAAGTGTGCCAAGCCCTGCTGTGTTTAACCATGCCAAAGCATGCCAAACTGTGCCAAATAGTGCTGAGCCATGCCAAGACATGCCAAGCTGTGCCAAGCCAAAACATGCCAAGTGGTGCCGTGTATTGCCTAGCTGTGCTGAACCGTGTCAAACTGTGCTGCAGTTTGCCAAGCCCTGCTGTGTTTAGCCATGCCAATACGTGCCAAACTATGCCAAACATAGCTGAGCCATGTCAAGACATGCCAAGCTGTGCCAAGCCAAACCATGCCAAGTGGTGCCATATAGTGCTGTGCTGTGCTGAAGAGAGACAAACTGAGCTGAAGTGTCAGAAGCTGTGCCGTGTTTATTCATGCCAAAGTGTGCCAAAGTGTGCCAAACAGTGCTGAGCCATGCCAAGACACGCCAAGCTGTGCCAAGTCAAAGCATGAAAAAGCGTGCCATTTCGTGCTGAACTGTGCTGAACCGTGCAAAACTGTGCTGAAGTGTGCCAAGCCCTGCTGTGTTTAGCCATGCCAATGCGTGCCAAACTATGCCAAATAGCGCTGAGCCATGCCAAGACACGCCAAGCTGAGCCAAGCCAAGCCATGCCAAATGGTGTCATGTAGTGCCTAGCTGTGCTGAACAGTGCCAAACTGTGCTGAACTGTGCTGAGCCCTGCTGTGTATAGCCATGGCAAAGCGTGCAAAACTGTGCCAAACTGTGATGAGCCATGCCAAGACATGCCAAGCTGTGCTAAGCCAAAACTTGCTAAAGCGTGCCATATAGTGCCTAGCTGTGCTGAGGCACCCCAAACTGTGCTGAAGTGTGCCAAGCCCTGCCTTGTTAAGCCATGCCAAAGTGTGCTAAACTATGCTAAACTGTGCTGAGCCATTCCAAGACACGCCAAGCTGTGCCAAGACAAACCATGCAAAATGGTGCCATATAATGCTGTGCTGTGCTGAAGAGAGACAAACTGTGCTGAAGTGTCCGAAGCTGTGCCGTGTTTATTCATGCCAAAGTGTGGCAATCTGTGCCAAACCGAGCTGAGCCATGCCAAGACACGCCAAGCTGTGCCAAGCCAAAGCATGATAAAGCGTGCCATGTAGTGCTGAGCTGTGCTGAACCGTGCAAAACTGTGCTGAAGTGTGCCAAGCCCCGCACTGTTTAACCATGCCAAAGCGTGCCAATCTGTGCCAAATAGTGCTGAGCCATGTCAAGACACACCAAGCTGTGCCAAGCCAAACCATGCCAAATGATGCCATGTATTGGTGAGCTGTGCTGAGGCGTGCCAAACTCTTCTGAAGTGTGCCAAGCCCTGATGTGTTTAGCCATGCCAAAGCGTGCCAAACTGTGCCAATTAGTGCTGAGCCATGCGAAGACATGCTAAGGTGTGCCAAGCCAAACGATGCCAAGTAGTGACATGAAGTGCCAAGCTGTGCTGAACCGTGACAAACTGTGCTGAACTGTGCCAAGAACTGCTGTGTTTAGCTATGCCAAAGCGTCCAAAACTGTGCCAAACTGTGCTGAGACATGCCAAGACACGCCAAGCTGTGCCAAGCCAAACCATGCAAAGTGGTGATATGTAGTGCTCTGCTGTGCTGAGCTGTGCCAAACTGTGCTGAAGTGTGCCAAGCCCTGTTGCGGTAAGCCATGACAAAGCGTGCCACACTGTGCCAAACTGTGCTGAGCCATGCCAAGACATGCCAAACTGTGCCAAGCCAAACCATGCAAAGTGATGCCATGTATTGGTGAACTGTGCTGATGCGTGCCAAACTGTGCTGAAGTGTGCCAAGCCCTGCTGTTTTTAGCCATGCCAATGCGTGACAATCTGTGCCAAATCGTGCTAAGCCATGCCAAGACACGCAAAGCTGTGCCAAGCCAAACCATGCCAAGTTGTGCCATGTAGTGCCTAGCTGTGCTGAAGAGAGACAAACTGTGCTGAAGTGTGAGAAGCTGTGCCGTTTTTACTCATGCCAAAGTGTGCAGAACTGTGCCAATCTGTCCTGAGCCATGCCAAGACACGCCAAGCTGTGCCAAGCCAAACTGTGCCAAATGGCGCCATGTAGTGCTGAGCTGTGATTAGCCGTGCCAAACTGTGCTGAAGTGTGCCGAGCCCTGCTGTGTATAGCCATGCCAATGCGTGCCAAACTATGCCAAACTGTGATGAGCCATGCCAAGACATGCCAAGCTGTGCCAAGCCAAACCATGCCAAGTGGTGCAATGTCTTGCCTAGCTGTGCTGAGGCGTGCCAAACAGTGCAGAAGTGTGCAAAGCCCTGCTCTGTTTAGCCCTGGCAAAGCGTGCCAAACTGTGCCAAATAGTGCTGAGCCATGCCAAGACATGCCAAGCTGTGCCATGCCAAACCATGCCAAGTGGTGCCATGTAGTGCCTAGCTGTGATGAGCCGTGCCAAACTGTGCTGAAGTGTGCCGAGCCCTGCTGTGTATAGCCATGGCAAAGCGTGCCAAACTATGCCAAACTGTGATGAGCCATGCCAAGACATGCCAAGCTGTGCCAAGCCAGAACATGGTAAGTGGTGACATGTAGTGCCTAGCTGTGCTAAACCGTGCCAAACTGTGACGAAGTCTGCCAAGCCCTGTTCTGTTTAGCCATGGCAAAGCGTGCCAAACTGTGCCAAATAGTGCTGAGACATGCCAAGACATGCCAAGCTGTGCCAAGCAAAAACATGCTAATGCGTCCCATATAGTGCACAGCTGTGCTGAACCGTGCCAAACTGTGCTGAAGTGTGCCAAGCCCTACTGTGTTTAGCCATGCCAAAGCGTGCCAAACTGTGCCAAACAGAGCTGAGCCATGCCAAAACATGCCAAGCTGTGCCAAGCCAAACCATGCAAAGTGGAAACTTGTAGTGCCTAGCTGCGCTGAACAGTGCCAAACTGTGCTGAAGTGTGCCAAGAACAGCTGTGTTTAGCCATGACAATGCGTGCCAAACTGTGCCAAGTAGTGCGGAGCCATGCCAAGACATGCCAAGATGTGCCAAGCCAAAACATGCCAAAGCGTGCCATACAGTGCATAGCTGTAGTGAACCGTGCCAAACTGTGCTGAAGTGTGCCAAGCCCTGCTGTATTTAGCCATCCCAAAGCGTGCCAAACTGTGCCAAATACTGCTTAGCTGTGCTGAGCCATGACAAGACACACCAAGCTGTGTCAAGCAAAACCATGCCAAGAGGTGCCACATAACATGTTCTAAGATGTGCTGAACCGTGCCAAACTGTACTGAAGTGTGCCAAGCCCTGCCGTGTTTAGCCGTGGCAAAGCGTGCCAAACTGCGCCAAACAGTGCTGAGCCATGCGAAGACAAATGAAGTTGTGCCCAGCAAAAACATGCCAAAGCGTGCCAAATATTGCCTAGCTGTTCTGAGCAGTGACAAACTGTGCTGAAGTGTGCCAAGCCCTGCTGTGTTTAGCCATGCCAAAGCGTGCCAAACTGTGCCAAATAGTTCTGAGCAATGCCAAGACACGCCAAGATGTGCCAAGCCAAACCATGCCAAGTGGTGCCATGTAGTGCCTAGCTGTGCTGATGTGTGCCAAACTGTGCTGAAGTGTTCCAAGAACTGCTGTGTTTAGCCATGCCAAAGCATGCCAAATTGAGCCAAACTGTGATGAGCCATGCCAAGACATGCCAAGCTGTGCCAAGCAAACCATGCCATGTGGTGCAATGACTTGCCTAGCTGTGCTGAACCGTGACAAACTGTGCTGAAGTGTGCCAAGCCCTGCTGTGTTTAGCCATGCCAAAGCGTTCCAAACTGTGCCAAACTGTGCAGAGTCAGGCCAAGACAAACCTTGCGGTGCCAAGCTAAAGCATGCCAAGTGGTGCCACATAACACCTTCTAAGATGTGCTGAGCCGTGCCAAACTGTGCTGAAGTGTGCCAAGCCCTGCTGTGTTTAGCCATGCTAAAGCGTGCCAAACTGTGCCAAACAGAGCTGAGCCATACCAAGACACACCTAGCTGTGCCAAGCCAAACCATGCCAAGTGGTGCCATGTAGTGCTGAGCTGTGATGAGCCGTGCCAAGCTGCGCTGAACTGTGCCAAGAACTGCTGTGTTTAGCCATGGCAAAGCGTGCCAAACTGTGCCAAACTGTGCTGAGCCAAGCCAAGACACGCAAAGCGGTGCCAAGCTAAAGCATGCCAAGTGGTGCCACATAACATCTTCTAAGATGTGTTGAACCGTACCAGACTGTGCTGAAGTGTGCCAAGCCCTGCTGTGTTTAGCCATGCCAATGCGTGCCAATCTGTGCCAAATAGTGCTGAGCCATGCCAAGACACGCCAAGCTGTGCCAAGCCAAAGCATGCCAAGTGATGCCATGTATTGATGATCTGTGCTGAGGCATGCGAAACTGTGCTGAAGTGTGCCAAACCCTGCCGTGTTAAGCCGTGCCAAAGCGTGCCACACTGTGCCAAAATGTACTGAGCCATGCCAAGACACGCTAAGCTGTGCCAAGACAAAGCATGCCAAAGTGTGCCATGTAGTGACTAGCTGTGCCGAACTGTGCCAAACTGTGCTGAACTGCCAGAAGCTGTGCCGTGTTTATTCATGCCAAAGTGTGCAAAACTGTGCCAAACAATGCTGAGCCATGCCAAGACACGCCAAGCTATGCCAAGCCAAACCGTGCCAAGTGGCGCCATGTAGTGCTGAGCTGTGCTGAACCGTGCTAAACTGTGCTGAAGTGTGCCAAGCCCTGCCGTTATAAGCCATGCCAAATATTGCCAAACTGTGCCAAATAGTGCTGAGCCATGCCAAGACATGCCAAACTGTGCCAAGCCAAACCATTCCAAGTGGTGACCTGTAGTGCTGAGATGCGCTAAGGAGTGAGAAACTGTGCTGAAGTGTGTCAAGCCCTGCTGTGTTTAGCCATGCCAAAGCGTGCCTAACTGTGCCAAATACTGCTGAGCCATGCCAGGACATGCCAAGCTGTGCCAAGCCAAAGCATGCATAGTGGTGCCATATAGTGCTGTGCTGTGCTGAGGAGAGACTAACTGTGCTGAAGTGTCAGAAGCTGTGCTGTTTTTATTCATGCCAAAGTGTGACAAACTGTGCCAATCATTCCTGAGCCACGCCAAGACGTGCCAAGCAAAACCATGGCAAGTAGTGTCATGTAGTGCTGAGCTGTGCTGAACCGTGCCAAACTGTGCTGATGTGTTCCAAGCCCTGACGTGTTAAGCCATGCCAAAGCGTGCCAAACTGTGCCAAACTGTGCTGAGCCATGCCAAGACATGCCAAGCTGTGCCAAGCCAAACCATGACAAGTGATGCCATGTATTGGTGATCTGTGCTGATGCGTGCCAAACTGTGCTGTAGTGTGCCTAGCCCTGCTGTGTTTAGCCATGCCAAAGCGTGCCTAACTGTGCCAAATAGTGCTGACCCATGCCAAGACACGCCAAGCTGTGCCAAGCCAAACCATGCCAAATGGTGCCATATAGTGCCAGGCTGTGCTGATGCGTGCCAAACTGTGCTGAAGTGTGCCAAGCCCTGCTGTGTTTAGCCATGCCAAAGCGTGCCAAACTGTGCCAAACACTGCTGAGCCATGCCAAGACACACCAAGCTGTGCCAAGCCAAACCATGACAAGTGTTACCATATAGTCCCTAGCTGTGATGAGGCATGCCAAACTGTGCTGAAGTGTGCCTAGCCCTGCTGTGTTTAGCCATGCCAAAGCGTGCCAAACTGTGCAACATACTGCTGAGCCATGCCAAGACACGCCAAGCTGTGCCAAGTCAAACCATGCCAAGTGGTGCCCTGTAGTGCCTAGCTGTGCTAAACCGTGCCAAACTGTGCAGAAGTGTCAGAAGCCCTGCTGTGTTTAGCCATGCCAAAGCGTGCCAAACTGAGCCAAATAGTGCTGAGCCATGCCAGGACATGCCAAGCTGTGCCAAGCCAAACCATGCCAAGTGGTGCCATGTCTTGCCTAGCTGTGCTGAAGAGAGACATACTGTGCTGAAGTGTCAGAAGCTGTGCCGTGGTTATTCATGACAAAGTGTGCCAAACCTTGCCAATCTGTCCTGTGCCTTGCCAAGACTTGCCAAGCTGTGCCAAGCCAAACCATGCCAAGTGGTGCCATGTAGTGCCCAGCTGTGCTAAACCGTGCCAAACTGTGCTGAAGTGTGCCAAGCCCTGCTGTGTTTAGAGATGCCAAAGAGAGCCAAACTGTGACAAATAGTGCTGAGCCATGCCAAGACACGCCAAGCTGTGCCAAGCCAAACCATGCCAAGTGGTGCCCTGTAGTGACTAGCTGTGCTAAACCATGCCAAACTGTGCTGAAGTGTGCCAAGCCCTGCTGTGTTTAGCCATGCCAAAGCGTGCCAAACTGTACCAATCTGTCCTGTGCCATGCCAAGACACGCCATGCTGTGCCAAGCCAAACCATACCAAGTGGTGTCATACAAAGCTGAGGTTTGCTGAGCTGTGCCATACTGTGCTGAAAAGAGGCAAGCTCTGCAGAGTTTATCCATGCAAAAGCGTGCCAAAATGAGCCAAACTGTGCTGAGCCATGCCAAGACATGCCAAGCTGTGCCAAGCCAAAACATGCTAAAGCATGCCATATAGTGCATAGCTGTGCTGAACCGTGACAAACTGTGCTGAAGTGTGCCGAGCCCTGCTGTGTATAGCCATGTCAAAGCGTACCAAACTGTGCCAAACTGTGCTGAGCCATGCCAAGACATGCCAAGCTGTGCCAAGCCAAGCCATGCCAAAGCATGCCATATAGTGCCTAGCTGTACTGAACCGTGCCAAACAGTGCTGAAGTGTGCCTAGTCCTGCTGTGTTTAGCCATGCCAAAGCATGCCAAACTATGACAAATAGTGCTGAGCCATGCCAAGACATGCCAAGCAGTGACAAGTCAAACCATGCAGAGTGGTGCTCTGTAGTGACTAGCTGTGCTAAACAATGCCAAACTATGCTGAAGTGTGCCAAGCCCTGCTGTGTATAGCCATGCCAAAGCGTGCCAAACTGTGCAACATACTGCTGAGCCATGCCAAGACACGCCAAGCTGTGCCAAGCCAAACCATGCCAAGTGATGCCATGTATTGGTGATCTGTGCTGATGCGTGCCAAGCTGTGCTGAAGTGTGCCAGGCCCTGCTGTGTTTAGCCATGCCAAAGCGTGCCAAACTGTACCAATCTACCCTGTGCCATGCCAAGACACGCCAAGCTGTGCCAAGCCAAACCATGCCAAGTGGTGCCATGTAGTGACTAGCTGTGCTAAACCGTGCCAAACTGTGCTGAAGTGTGCCAAGCCCTGCTGTGTTTACCCATGCCAAAGCGTGCCAAACTGTGCCAAACTGTGCTGAGCCATGCCAAGACATGTCAAGCTGTGCCAAGACAAGTCACGCCAAAGTTTGCCATATAGTGCCTAGCTGTGCTGAACCGTGCCAAACTGTGCTGAAGTGTGCCAAGCCCTGCCGAAATTATCCATTGCAAAGCGTGCCAAACTATGCCAAATAGTGCTGAGCCATACCAAGACACGCAAAGCTGTGCCAAGCCAAACCATGCCAAGTGGTGCCACATAACATGTTCTATGATGTGCTGAACCGTGTCAAACTGTGCTGAAGTGTGCCAAGCCCTGCTGTGTTTAGCCATGCCAAAGCGTGCCAAACTGTGCCAAACTGTGCTGAGCCATGCCAAGTCATGCCAAGCTGTGCCAAGACAAACCATGCCAAGTGGTGCAACGTAGTGCCTAGCTGTGATGAACCGTGCCAAACTGTGCTGAAGTGTGCCAAGCCCTGCTGTGTTTAGCCATGCCAAAGCGTGCCTAACTGTGCCAAATACTGCTGAGCCATGCCAAGGCACGCCAAGCTGTGCCAAGCCAAACCATGCCAAATGGTGCCATATAGTGCCAAGCTGTGCTGAACCGTGCCAAACTGTGCTGAAGTGTGCCAAGCCTGCTGTGTTTAGAGATGCCAAAGCGTGCCAAACTGTGCCAAATAGTGCTGAGCCATGCCAAGACACGCCAAGCTGTGCCAAGTCAAACCATGCCAAGAGGTTCCCTGTAGTGACTAGCTGTGCTAAAACAAGCCAAACTGTGCTGAAGTGTCAGAAGCCCTGCTGTGTTTAGCCATGCCAAAGCGTGCCAAACTGTGCCAAGCTGTGCTGAGCCATGCCAAGACACGCCAAGCTGTGCCAAGCCAAACCATACCAAGTGGTGTCATACAAAGCTGAGGTTTGCTGAGCTGTGCCATACTGTGCTGAAAAGAGGCAAGCTCTGCAGAGTTTATCCATGCAAAAGCGTGCCAAAATGAGCCAAACTGTGCTGAGCCATGCCAAGACATGCCAAGCTGTGCCAAGACAAACCATGCCAAGTGATGCCATGTATTGGTGATCTGTGCCGATGCGTGACAAACTGTGCTGAAGTGTGCCTAGCCCTGCTGTGTTTAGCCATGCCAAAGCGTGCCTAACTGTGCCAAATAGTGCTGAGCCATGCCAAGACACGCCAAGCTGTGCCAAACCAAACCATGCCAAGTGGTGCCCTGTAGTGACTAGCTGTGCTAAACCATGCCAAACTGCGCTGAAGTGTGCCAAGCCCTGCTGTGTTTAGCCATGCCAAAGCGTTTCAAACTGTGCCAAACAGTGCTGAGCCATGCCAAGACACGCCAAGCTGTGCCAAGCCAAACCATACCAAGTGGTGTCATACAAAGCTGAGGTTTGCTGAGCTGTGCCATACTGTGCTGAAAAGAGGCAAGCTCTACAGAGTTTATCCATGCAAAAGCGTGCCAAAATGAGCCAAACTGTGCTGAGCCATGCCAAGACATGCCAAGCTGTGCCAAGCCAAGCCATGACAAAGCATGCCATATAGTGCCTAGCTGTACTGAACCGTGCCAAACTGTGCTGAAGTGTGCCTAGTCCTGCTGTGTTTAGCCATGCCAAATCATGCCAAACTATGCCAAATAGTGCTGAGCCATGCCAAGACACGCCAAGCAGTGCCAAGTCAAACCATGCCAAGTGGTGCTCTGTAGTGACTAGCTGTGCTAAACCATGCCAAACTGTGCTGAAGTGTGCCAAGCCCTGCTGTGTTTAGGCATGCCAAAGCGTGCCAAACTGTACCAAACACTGCTGAGCCATGCCAGGACATGCCAAGCTGTGCCAAGCCAAACCATGCAGAGTGGTGCCATATAGTGCTGTGCTGTGCTGAAGAGAGACAAACTGTGCTGAAGTGTGAGAAGCTGTGCCGTTTTTATTCATGCCAAAGTGTGACAAACTGTGCCAATCTGTCCTGAGCCACGCCAAGACATGCGAAGCTGAGCCAAACCATGCAAAGTGGTGTCATGTAGTGACTAGCTGTGCTAAACCGTGCCAAACTGTGCTGAAGTGTGCCAAGCCCTGACTTGTTAAGCCATGCCAAAGCGTGCCAAACTGTGCCAAACTGTGCTGAGCCATGCCAAGACGAGCCAATCGGTGCCAAGTCAAGCTACGCCATGTGGTGCCATGTAGAGCTGAGGTTTGCTGTGCCGTGCCAAACTGTGCTGAAGAGAGGCAAGCCCTGCATAGATTATCCATACCAAAGCGTGAGAAACTGCGTCAAATAGTCCTGAGCCATGCCAGGACATACCAAGCTGTGCCAAGCCAAACCATGCCAAGTGGTGCCATGTAGTGACTAGCTGTGCTAAACCGTGCCAAACTGTGCTGAATTGTCAGAAGCCCTGCTGTGTTTAGCCATGCCAAAGCGTGCCAAACTGTGCCAAACTGTGCTGAGCCATGCCAAGTCATGCCAAGCTGTGCCAAGAGAAGTCATGCCAAAGTGTGCCATACAGTGCCTACCTGTGCTGAACCGTGCCAAACTGTGCTGAAGTGTGCCAAGCCCTGCCGAAATTATCCATTGCAAAGCGTGCCAAACTGTGCCAAATATTGCTGAGCCATACCAAGACACGCAAAGCTGTGCCAAGCCAAACCATGCAAAGTGGTGCCACATAACATGTTCTATGATGTGCTGAACCGTGTCAAACTGTGCTGAAGTGTGCCTAGCCTGCTGTGTTTAGAGATGCCAAAGCGTGCCAAACTGTACCAAACACTGCTGAGCCATGCCAAGACACGCCAAGCTGTGCCAAGCCAAACCATGCCAAATGGTGCCATATAGTGCCAAGCTGTGATGAACCGTGCCAAACTGTGCTGAAGTGTGCCAATCCTGCTGTGTTTAGAGATGCCAAAGCGTGCCAAACTGTGCCAAACTGTGCTGAGCCATGCCAAGACACGCCAAGCTGTGCCAAGTCAAACCGTGCACAGTGGTGCCCTGTAGTGACTAGCTGTGCTAAACCATGCCAAACTGTGCTGAAGTGTGTCAAGCCCTGCTGTGTTTAGAGATGCCAAAGCGTGCCAAACTGTGCAAACTAGTGCTGAGCCATGCCAAGACACGCCAAGTAGTGCCAAACAAAACCTTGCCAATAGGTGCCATATAGTGCTGAGATGTGCTTAACCGTGTCAAACTGTGCTGAAGTGTCAGAAGCCCTGCTGTGTTTAGCCATGCCAATGCGTTCCAAACTGTTCCACATAGTGCTGAGCCATGCCAAGACACGCCTAGCTGTGCCAAGTCAAACCATGCCAAGTGGTGCCCTGTAGTGACTAGCTGTGCTAAACCATGCCAAACTGTGCTGAAGTGTGCCAAGCCCTGCTGTGCTTAGCCATGCCAAAGCGTGCCAAACTCTGCCAAATAGTGCTGAGCCATGCCAAGACACGCCAAGCTGTGCCAAGCCAAACCATACCAAGTGGTGTCATACAAAGCTGAGGTTTGCTGAGCTGTGCCATACTGTGCTGAAAAGAGGCAAGCTCTGCAGAGTTTATCCATGCAAAAGCGTGCCAAAATGAGCCAAACTGTGCTGAGCCATGCCAAGACATGCCAAGCTGTGCCAAGCCAAAACATGCTAAAGCATGCCATATAGTGCATAGCTGTGCTGAACCGTGACAAACTGTGCTGAAGTGTGTCGAGCCCTGCTGTGTATAGCCATGTCAAAGCGTACCAAACTGTGCCAAACTGTGCTGAGCCATGCCAAGACATGACAAGCTGTGTCAAGCCAAGCCATGCCAAAGCATGCCATATAGTGCCTAGCTGTACTGAACCGTGCCAAACTGTGCTGAAGTGTGCCTAGTCCTGCTGTGTTTAGCCATGCCAAAGCATGCCAAACTATGCCAAATAGTGCTGAGCCATGCCAAGACATGCCAAGCAGTGCCAAGTCAAACCATGCCAAGTGATGCTCTGTAGTGACTAGCTGTGCTTAACCGTGTCAAACTGTGCTGAAGTGTGCCAAGCCCTGCTGTGTTTAGGCATGCCAAAGCGTGCCAAACTGTGCCAAACTGTGCTGAGCCATGCCAAGACATGCCAAGCTGTGCCAAGCCAAACCATGCCAAGTGATGCCATGTATTGGTGATCTGTGCTGAACCGTGCCAAACTGTGCTGAAGTGTGCCAAGCCCTGCTGTGTTTAGCCATGCTAAAGCGTGCCAAACTGTGCCAAACAGAGCTGAGCCATACCAAGACACACCTAGCTGTGCCAAGCCAAACCATGCCAAGTGGTGCCATGTAGTGCTGAGCTGTGATGAGCCGTGCCAAGCTGCGCTGAACTGTGCCAAGAACTGCTGTGTTTAGCCATGGCAAAGCGTGCCAAACTGTGCCAAACTGTGCTGAGCCATGCCAAGACACGCAAAGCGGTGCCAAGCTAAAGCATGCCAAGTGGTGCCACATAACATCTTCTAAGATGTGTTGAACCGTACCAGACTGTGCTGAAGTGTGCCAAGCCCTGCTGTGTTTAGCCATGCCAATGCGTGCCAATCTGTGCCAAATAGTGCTGAGCCATGCCAAGACACGCCAAGCTGTGCCAAGCCAAAGCATGCCAAGTGATGCCATGTATTGATGATCTGTGCTGAGGCATGCGAAACTGTGCTGAAGTGTGCCAAACCCTGCCGTGTTAAGCCGTGCCAAAGCGTGCCACACTGTGCCAAAATGTACTGAGCCATGCCAAGACACGCTAAGCTGTGCCAAGACAAACCATGCCAAAGTGTGCCATGTAGTGACTAGCTGTGCCGAACTGTGCCAAACTGTGCTGAACTGCCAGAAGCTGTGCCGTGTTTATTCATGCCAAAGTGTGCAAAACTGTGCCAAACAATGCTGAGCCATGCCAAGACACGCCAAGCTATGCCAAGCCAAACCGTGCCAAGTGGCGCCATGTAGTGCTGAGCTGTGCTGAACCGTGCTAAACTGTGCTGAAGTGTGCCAAGCCCTGCCGTTATAAGCCATGCCAAATATTGCCAAACTGTGCCAAATAGTGCTGAGCCATGCCAAGACATGCCAAACTGTGCCAAGCCAAACCATTCCAAGTGGTGACCTGTAGTGCTGAGATGCGCTAAGGAGTGAGAAACTGTGCTGAAGTGTGTCAAGCCCTGCTGTGTTTAGCCATGCCAAAGCGTGCCTAACTGTGCCAAATACTGCTGAGCCATGCCAGGACATGCCAAGCTGTGCCAAGCCAAAGCATGCATAGTGGTGCCATATAGTGCTGTGCTGTGCTGAGGAGAGACTAACTGTGCTGAAGTGTCAGAAGCTGTGCTGTTTTTATTCATGCCAAAGTGTGACAAACTGTGCCAATCATTCCTGAGCCACGCCAAGACGTGCCAAGCAAAACCATGGCAAGTAGTGTCATGTAGTGCTGAGCTGTGCTGAACCGTGCCAAACTGTGCTGATGTGTTCCAAGCCCTGACGTGTTAAGCCATGCCAAAGCGTGCCAAACTGTGCCAAACTGTGCTGAGCCATGCCAAGACATGCCAAGCTGTGCCAAGCCAAACCATGACAAGTGATGCCATGTATTGGTGATCTGTGCTGATGCGTGCCAAACTGTGCTGTAGTGTGCCTAGCCCTGCTGTGTTTAGCCATGCCAAAGCGTGCCTAACTGTGCCAAATAGTGCTGACCCATGCCAAGACACGCCAAGCTGTGCCAAGCCAAACCATGCCAAATGGTGCCATATAGTGCCAGGCTGTGCTGATGCGTGCCAAACTGTGCTGAAGTGTGCCAAGCCCTGCTGTGTTTAGCCATGCCAAAGCGTGCCAAACTGTGCCAAACACTGCTGAGCCATGCCAAGACACACCAAGCTGTGCCAAGCCAAACCATGACAAGTGTTACCATATAGTCCCTAGCTGTGATGAGGCATGCCAAACTGTGCTGAAGTGTGCCTAGCCCTGCTGTGTTTAGCCATGCCAAAGCGTGCCAAACTGTGCAACATACTGCTGAGCCATGCCAAGACACGCCAAGCTGTGCCAAGTCAAACCATGCCAAGTGGTGCCCTGTAGTGCCTAGCTGTGCTAAACCGTGCCAAACTGTGCAGAAGTGTCAGAAGCCCTGCTGTGTTTAGCCATGCCAAAGCGTGCCAAACTGAGCCAAATAGTGCTGAGCCATGCCAGGACATGCCAAGCTGTGCCAAGCCAAACCATGCCAAGTGGTGCCATGTCTTGCCTAGCTGTGCTGAAGAGAGACATACTGTGCTGAAGTGTCAGAAGCTGTGCCGTGGTTATTCATGACAAAGTGTGCCAAACCTTGCCAATCTGTCCTGTGCCTTGCCAAGACATGCCAAGCTGTGCCAAGCCAAACCATGCCAAGTGGTGCCATGTAGTGCCCAGCTGTGCTAAACCGTGCCAAACTGTGCTGAAGTGTGCCAAGCCCTGCTGTGTTTAGAGATGCCAAAGAGAGCCAAACTGTGACAAATAGTGCTGAGCCATGCCAAGACACGCCAAGCTGTGCCAAGCCAAACCATGCCAAGTGGTGCCCTGTAGTGACTAGCTGTGCTAAACCATGCCAAACTGTGCTGAAGTGTGCCAAGCCCTGCTGTGTTTAGCCATGCCAAAGCGTGCCAAACTGTACCAATCTGTCCTGTGCCATGCCAAGACACGCCATGCTGTGCCAAGCCAAACCATACCAAGTGGTGTCATACAAAGCTGAGGTTTGCTGAGCTGTGCCATACTGTGCTGAAAAGAGGCAAGCTCTGCAGAGTTTATCCATGCAAAAGCGTGCCAAAATGAGCCAAACTGTGCTGAGCCATGCCAAGACATGCCAAGCTGTGCCAAGCCAAAACATGCTAAAGCATGCCATATAGTGCATAGCTGTGCTGAACCGTGACAAACTGTGCTGAAGTGTGCCGAGCCCTGCTGTGTATAGCCATGTCAAAGCGTACCAAACTGTGCCAAACTGTGCTGAGCCATGCCAAGACATGCCAAGCTGTGCCAAGCCAAGCCATGCCAAAGCATGCCATATAGTGCCTAGCTGTACTGAACCGTGCCAAACAGTGCTGAAGTGTGCCTAGTCCTGCTGTGTTTAGCCATGCCAAAGCATGCCAAACTATGACAAATAGTGCTGAGCCATGCCAAGACATGCCAAGCAGTAACAAGTCAAACCATGCAGAGTGGTGCTCTGTAGTGACTAGCTGTGCTAAACAATGCCAAACTATGCTGAAGTGTGCCAAGCCCTGCTGTGTATAGCCATGCCAAAGCGTGCCAAACTGTGCAACATACTGCTGAGCCATGCCAAGACACGCCAAGCTGTGCCAAGCCAAACCATGCCAAGTGATGCCATGTATTGGTGATCTGTGCTGATGCGTGCCAAGCTGTGCTGAAGTGTGCCAGGCCCTGCTGTGTTTAGCCATGCCAAAGCGTGCCAAACTGTACCAATCTACCCTGTGCCATGCCAAGACACGCCAAGCTGTGCCAAGCCAAACCATGCCAAGTGGTGCCATGTAGTGACTAGCTGTGCTAAACCGTGCCAAACTGTGCTGAAGTGTGCCAAGCCCTGCTGTGTTTACCCATGCCAAAGCGTGCCAAACTGTGCCAAACTGTGCTGAGCCATGCCAAGACATGTCAAGCTGTGCCAAGACAAGTCACGCCAAAGTTTGCCATATAGTGCCTAGCTGTGCTGAACCGTGCCAAACTGTGCTGAAGTGTGCCAAGCCCTGCCGAAATTATCCATTGCAAAGCGTGCCAAACTATGCCAAATAGTGCTGAGCCATACCAAGACACGCAAAGCTGTGCCAAGCCAAACCATGCAAAGTGGTGCCACATAACATGTTCTATGATGTGCTGAACCGTGTCAAACTGTGCTGAAGTGTGCCAAGCCCTGCTGTGTTTAGCCATGCCAAAGCGTGCCAAACTGTGCCAAACTGTGCTGAGCCATGCCAAGTCATGCCAAGCTGTGCCAAGACAAACCATGCCAAGTGGTGCAACGTAGTGCCTAGCTGTGATGAACCGTGCCAAACTGTGCTGAAGTGTGCCAAGCCCTGCTGTGTTTAGCCATGCCAAAGCGTGCCTAACTGTGCCAAATACTGCTGAGCCATGCCAAGGCACGCCAAGCTGTGCCAAGCCAAACCATGCCAAATGGTGCCATATAGTGCCAAGCTGTGCTGAACCGTGCCAAACTGTGCTGAAGTGTGCCAAGCCTGCTGTGTTTAGAGATGCCAAAGCGTGCCAAACTGTGACAAATAGTGCTGAGCCATGCCAAGACACGCCAAGCTGTGCCAAGTCAAACCATGCCAAGAGGTTCCCTGTAGTGACTAGCTGTGCTAAAACAAGCCAAACTGTGCTGAAGTGTCAGAAGCCCTGCTGTGTTTAGCCATGCCAAAGCGTGCCAAACTGTGCCAAGCTGTGCTGAGCCATGCCAAGACACGCCAAGCTGTGCCAAGCCAAACCATACCAAGTGGTGTCATACAAAGCTGAGGTTTGCTGAGCTGTGCCATACTGTGCTGAAAAGAGGCAAGCTCTGCAGAGTTTATCCATGCAAAAGCGTGCCAAAATGAGCCAAACTGTGCTGAGCCATGCCAAGACATGCCAAGCTGTGCCAAGTCAAACCATGCCAAGTGATGCCATGTATTGGTGATCTGTGCCGATGCGTGACAAACTGTGCTGAAGTGTGCCTAGCCCTGCTGTGTTTAGCCATGCCAAAGCGTGCCTAACTGTGCCAAACTGTGCTGAGCCATGCCAAGTCATGCCAAGCTGTGCCAAGAGAAGTCATGCCAAAGTGTGCCATACAGTGCCTACCTGTGCTGAACCGTGCCAAACTGTGCTGAAGTGTGCCAAGCCCTGCCGAAATTATCCATTGCAAAGCGTGCCAAACTGTGCCAAATATTGCTGAGCCATACCAAGACACGCAAAGCTGTGCCAAGCCAAACCATGCAAAGTGGTGCCACATAACATGTTCTATGATGTGCTGAACCGTGTCAAACTGTGCTGAAGTGTGCCTAGCCCTGCTGTGTTTAGCCATGCCAAAGCGTGCCAAACTGAGCCAAACTTTGCTGAGCCATGCCAAGACACGCCAAGCTGTGCCAAGCCAAACCATGCCAAATGGTGCCATATAGTGCCAAGCTGTGATGAACCGTGCCAAACTGTGCTGAAGTGTGCCAATCCTGCTGTGTTTAGAGATGCCAAAGCGTACCAAACTGTGCCAAACTGTGCTGAGCCATGCCAAGACACGCCAAGCTGTGCCAAGTCAAACCGTGCACAGTGGTGCCCTGTAGTGACTAGCTGTGCTAAACCATGCCAAACTGTGCTGAAGTGTGTCAAGCCCTGCTGTGTTTAGAGATGCCAAAGCGTGCCAAACTGTGCAAACTAGTGCTGAGCCATGCCAAGACACGCCAAGTAGTGCCAAACAAAACCTTGCCAATAGGTGCCATATAGTGCTGAGATGTGCTTAACCGTGTCAAACTGTGCTGAAGTGTCAGAAGCCCTGCTGTGTTTAGCCATGCCAATGCGTTCCAAACTGTTCCACATAGTGCTGAGCCATGCCAAGACACGCCTAGCTGTGCCAAGTCAAACCATGCCAAGTGGTGCCCTGTAGTGACTAGCTGTGCTAAACCATGCCAAACTGTGCTGAAGTGTGCCAAGCCCTGCTGTGCTTAGCCATGCCAAAGCGTGCCAAACTCTGCCAAATAGTGCTGAGCCATGCCAAGACACGCCAAGCTGTGCCAAGCCAAACCATACCAAGTGGTGTCATACAAAGCTGAGGTTTGCTGAGCTGTGCCATACTGTGCTGAAAAGAGGCAAGCTCTGCAGAGTTTATCCATGCAAAAGCGTGCCAAAATGAGCCAAACTGTGCTGAGCCATGCCAAGACATGCCAAGCTGTGCCAAGCCAAAACATGCTAAAGCATGCCATATAGTGCATAGCTGTGCTGAACCGTGACAAACTGTGCTGAAGTGTGTCGAGCCCTGCTGTGTATAGCCATGTCAAAGCGTACCAAACTGTGCCAAACTGTGCTGAGCCATGCCAAGACATGACAAGCTGTGTCAAGCCAAGCCATGCCAAAGCATGCCATATAGTGCCTAGCTGTACTGAACCGTGCCAAACTGTGCTGAAGTGTGCCTAGTCCTGCTGTGTTTAGCCATGCCAAAGCATGCCAAACTATGCCAAATAGTGCTGAGCCATGCCAAGACATGCCAAGCAGTGCCAAGTCAAACCATGCCAAGTGATGCTCTGTAGTGACTAGCTGTGCTTAACCGTGTCAAACTGTGCTGAAGTGTGCCAAGCCCTGCTGTGTTTAGGCATGCCAAAGCGTGCCAAACTGTGCCAAACTGTGCTGAGCCATGCCAAGACATGCCAAGCTGTGCCAAGCCAAACCATGCCAAGTGATGCCATGTATTGGTGATCTGTGCTGAACCGTGCCAAACTGTGCTGAAGTGTGCCAAGCCCTGCTGTGTTTAACCATGCCAAAGCGTGCCAAACTGTGCCAAACACTGCTGAGCCATGCCAAGACACGCCAAGCTGTGCCAAGCCAAACCATGACAAGTGGTGCCATATAGTCCCTAGCTGTGATGAGGCATGCCAAACTGTGCTGAAGTGTGCCAAGCCCTGCTGAGTTTAGCCATGCCAAAGCGTGCCAAACTGTGCCAAATAGTGCTGAGCCATGCCAAGACACGCCAAGCTGTGCCAAGCCAAACCATGCCAAGTGATGCCATGTAGTGCCTAGCTGTGCTAAACCGTGCCAAACTGTGCTGAAGTGTCAGAAGCCCTGCAGAGTTTATCCATGCAAAAGCGTGCCAAACTGTGCCAAATAGTGCTGAGCCATGCCAGGACATGCCAAGCTGTGCCAAGCCAAAGCATGCATAGTGGTGCCATATAGTGCTGTGCTGTGCTGAGGAGAGACTAACTGTGCTGAAGTGTCAGAAGCTGTGCTGTTTTTATTCATGCCAAAGTGTGACAAACTGTGCCAATCTGTCCTGAGCCACGTCAAGACGTGCCAAGCAAAACCATGGCAAGTAGTGTCATGTAGTGCTGAGCTGTGCTGAACCGTGCCAAACTGTGCTGATGTGTTCCAAGCCCTGACGTGTTAAGCCATGCCAAAGCGTGCCAAACTGTGCCAAACTGTGCTGAGCCATGACAAGACATGCCAAGCTGTGCCAAGCCAAGCCAAGCCATGCCAAAGCATGCCATATAGTGCCTAGCTGTACTGAACCGTGCCAAACTGTGCTGAAGTGTGCCTAGTCCTGCTGTGTTTAGCCATGCCAATGCGTGCCAAACTATGACAAATAGTGCTGAGCCATGCCAAGACACGCCAAGCAGTGCCAAGTCAAACCATGCCAAGTGGTGCTCTGTAGTGACTAGCTGTGCTAAACCATGCCAAACTGTGCTGAAGTGTGCCAAGCCCTGCTGTGTTTAGCCATGCCAAAGCGTGCCAAACTGTGCCAAACTGTGCTGACCCATGCCAAGACACGCCAAGCTGTGCCAAGCCAAACCATGCCAAATGGTGCCATATAGTGCCAGGCTGTGCTGATGCGTGCCAAACTGTGCTGAAGTGTGCCAAGCCCTGCTGTGTTTAGCCATGCCAAAGCGTGCCAAACTGTGCCAAACACTGCTGAGCCATGCCAAGACATGTCAAGCTGTGCCAAGACAAGTCACGCCAAAGTTTGCCATATACTGCCTAGCTGTGCTGAACCGTGCCAAACTGTGCTGAAGTGTGCCAAGCCCTGCCGAAATTATCCATTGCAAAGCGTGCCAAACTATGCCAAATAGTGCTGAGCCATGCCAAGACACACCTAGCTGTGCCAAGCCAAACCATGCCAAGTGGTGCCATGTAGTGCTGAGCTGTGATGAGCCGTGCCAAGCTGCGCTGAACTGTGCCAAGAACTGCTGTGTTTAGCCATGGCAAAGCGTGCCAAACTGTGCCAAACTGTGCTGAGCCAAGCCAAGACACGCAAAGCGGTGCCAAGCTAAAGCATGCCAAGTGGTGCCACATAACATCTTCTAAGATGTGTTGAACCGTACCAGACTGTGCTGAAGTGTGCCAAGCCCTGCTGTGTTTAGCCATGCCAATGCGTGCCAATCTGTGCCAAATAGTGCTGAGCCATGCCAAGACACGCCAAGCTGTGCCAAGCCAAAGCATGCCAAGTGATGCCATGTATTGATGATCTGTGCTGAGGCATGCGAAACTGTGCTGAAGTGTGCCAAACCCTGCCGTGTTAAGCCGTGCCAAAGCGTGCCACACTGTGCCAAAATGTACTGAGCCATGCCAAGACACGCTAAGCTGTGCCAAGACAAACCATGCCAAAGTGTGCCATGTAGTGACTAGCTGTGCCGAACTGTGCCAAACTGTGCTGAACTGCCAGAAGCTGTGCCGTGTTTATTCATGCCAAAGTGTGCAAAACTGTGCCAAACAATGCTGAGCCATGCCAAGACACGCCAAGCTATGCCAAGCCAAACCGTGCCAAGTGGCGCCATGTAGTGCTGAGCTGTGCTGAACCGTGCAAAACTGTGCTGAAGTGTGCCAAGCCCTGCCGTTATAAGCCATGCCAAATATTGCCAAACTGTGCCAAATAGTGCTGAGCCATGCCAAGACATGCCAAACTGTGCCAAGCCAAACCATTCCAAGTGGTGACCTGTAGTGCTGAGATGCGCTAAGGAGTGAGAAACTGTGCTGAAGTGTGTCAAGCCCTGCTGTGTTTAGCCATGCCAAAGCGTGCCTAACTGTGCCAAATACTGCTGAGCCATGCCAGGACATGCCAAGCTGTGCCAAGCCAAAGCATGCATAGTGGTGCCATATAGTGCTGTGCTGTGCTGAGGAGAGACTAACTGTGCTGAAGTGTCAGAAGCTGTGCTGTTTTTATTCATGCCAAAGTGTGACAAACTGTGCCAATCATTCCTGAGCCACGCCAAGACGTGCCAAGCAAAACCATGGCAAGTAGTGTCATGTAGTGCTGAGCTGTGCTGAACCGTGCCAAACTGTGCTGATGTGTTCCAAGCCCTGACGTGTTAAGCCATGCCAAAGCGTGCCAAACTGTGCCAAACTGTGCTGAGCCATGCCAAGACATGCCAAGCTGTGCCAAGCCAAACCATGACAAGTGATGCCATGTATTGGTGATCTGTGCTGATGCGTGCCAAACTGTGCTGTAGTGTGCCTAGCCCTGCTGTGTTTAGCCATGCCAAAGCGTGCCTAACTGTGCCAAATAGTGCTGACCCATGCCAAGACACGCCAAGCTGTGCCAAGCCAAACCATGCCAAATGGTGCCATATAGTGCCAGGCTGTGCTGATGCGTGCCAAACTGTGCTGAAGTGTGCCAAGCCCTGCTGTGTTTAGCCATGCCAAAGCGTGCCAAACTGTGCCAAACACTGCTGAGCCATGCCAAGACACGCCAAGCTGTGCCAAGCCAAACCATGACAAGTGTTACCATATAGTCCCTAGCTGTGATGAGGCATGCCAAACTGTGCTGAAGTGTGCCTAGCCCTGCTGTGTTTAGCCATGCCAAAGCGTGCCAAACTGTGCAACATACTGCTGAGCCATGCCAAGACACGCCAAGCTGTGCCAAGTCAAACCATGCCAAGTGGTGCCCTGTAGTGCCTAGCTGTGCTAAACCGTGCCAAACTGTGCAGAAGTGTCAGAAGCCCTGCTGTGTTTAGCCATGCCAAAGCGTGCCAAACTGAGCCAAATAGTGCTGAGCCATGCCAGGACATGCCAAGCTGTGCCAAGCCAAACCATGCCAAGTGGTGCCATGTCTTGCCTAGCTGTGCTGAAGAGAGACATACTGTGCTGAAGTGTCAGAAGCTGTGCCGTGGTTATTCATGACAAAGTGTGCCAAACCTTGCCAATCTGTCCTGTGCCTTGCCAAGACATGCCAAGCTGTGCCAAGCCAAACCATGCCAAGTGGTGCCATGTAGTGCCCAGCTGTGCTAAACCGTGCCAAACTGTGCTGAAGTGTGCCAAGCCCTGCTGTGTTTAGAGATGCCAAAGAGAGCCAAACTGTGACAAATAGTGCTGAGCCATGCCAAGACACGCCAAGCTGTGCCAAGCCAAACCATGCAAAGTGGTGCCCTGTAGAGACTAGCTGTGCTAAACCATGCCAAACTGTGCTGAAGTGTGCCAAGCCCTGCTGTGTTTAGCCATGCCAAAGCGTGCCAAACTGTACCAATCTGTCCTGTGCCATGCCAAGACACGCCATGCTGTGCCAAGCCAAACCATACCAAGTGGTGTCATACAAAGCTGAGGTTTGCTGAGCTGTGCCATACTGTGCTGAAAAGAGGCAAGCTCTGCAGAGTTTATCCATGCAAAAGCGTGCCAAAATGAGCCAAACTGTGCTGAGCCATGCCAAGACATGCCAAGCTGTGCCAAGCCAAAACATGCTAAAGCATGCCATATAGTGCATAGCTGTGCTGAACCGTGACAAACTGTGCTGAAGTGTGCCGAGCCCTGCTGTGTATAGCCATGCCAAAGCTTGCCAAACTGTGCCAAACTGTGCTGAGCCATGCCAAGACATGTCAAGCTGTGCCAAGACAAGTCACGCCAAAGTTTGCCATATAGTGCCTAGCTGTGCTGAACCGTGCCAAACTGTGCTGAAGTGTGCCAAGCCCTGCCGAAATTTTCCATTGCAAAGCGTGCCAAACTATGCCAAATAGTGCTGAGCCATACCAAGACACGCCAAGCTGTGCCAAGCCAAACCATGCAAAGTGGTGCCACATAACATGTTCTATGATGTGCTGAACCGTGTCAAACTGTGCTGAAGTGTGCCTAGCCCTGCTGTGTTTAGCCATGCCAAAGCGTGCCAAACTGTGCCAAACTGTGCTGAGCCATGCCAAGTCATGCCAAGCTGTGCCAAGACAAACCATGCCAAGTGGTGCAACGTAGTGCCTAGCTGTGATGAACCGTGCCAAACTGTGCTGAAGTGTGCCAAGCCCTGCTGTGTTTAGCCATGCCAAAGCGTGCCTAACTGTGCCAAATACTGCTGAGCCATGCCAAGGCACGCCAAGCTGTGCCAAGCCAAACCATGCCAAATGGTGCCATATAGTGCCAAGCTGTGCTGAACCGTGCCAAACTGTGCTGAAGTGTGCCAAGCCCTGCTGTGTTTAACCATGCCAAAGCGTGCCAAACTGTGCCAAACACTGCTGAGCCATGCCAAGACACGCCAAGCTGTGCCAAGCCAAACCATGACAAGTGGTGCCATATAGTCCCTAGCTGTGATGAGGCATGCCAAACTGTGCTGAAGTGTGCCAAGCCCTGCTGAGTTTAGCCATGCCAAAGCGTGCCAAACTGTGCCAAATAGTGCTGAGCCATGCCAAGACACGCCAAGCTGTGCCAAGCCAAACCATGCCAAGTGATGCCATGTAGTGCCTAGCTGTGCTAAACCGTGCCAAACTGTGCTGAAGTGTCAGAAGCCCTGCAGAGTTTATCCATGCAAAAGCGTGCCAAACTGTGCCAAATAGTGCTGAGCCATGCCAGGACATGCCAAGCTGTGCCAAGCCAAAGCATGCAAAGTGGTGCCATATAGTGCTGTGCTGTGCTGAGGAGAGACTAACTGTGCTGAAGTGTCAGAAGCTGTGCTGTTTTTATTCATGCCAAAGTGTGACAAACTGTGCCAATCTGTCCTGAGCCACGTCAAGACGTGCCAAGCAAAACCATGGCAAGTAGTGTCATGTAGTGCTGAGCTGTGCTGAACCGTGCCAAACTGTGCTGATGTGTTCCAAGCCCTGACGTGTTAAGCCATGCCAAAGCGTGCCAAACTGTGCCAAACTGTGCTGAGCCATGACAAGACATGCCAAGCTGTGCCAAGCCAAGCCAAGCCATGCCAAAGCATGCCATATAGTGCCTAGCTGTACTGAACCGTGCCAAACTGTGCTGAAGTGTGCCTAGTCCTGCTGTGTTTAGCCATGCCAATGCGTGCCAAACTATGACAAATAGTGCTGAGCCATGCCAAGACACGCCAAGCAGTGCCAAGTCAAACCATGCCAAGTGGTGCTCTGTAGTGACTAGCTGTGCTAAACCATGCCAAACTGTGCTGAAGTGTGCCAAGCCCTGCTGTGTTTAGCCATGCCAAAGCGTGCCAAACTGTGCCAAACTGTGCTGACCCATGCCAAGACACGCCAAGCTGTGCCAAGCCAAACCATGCCAAATGGTGCCATATAGTGCCAGGCTGTGCTGATGCGTGCCAAACTGTGCTGAAGTGTGCCAAGCCCTGCTGTGTTTAGCCATGCCAAAGCGTGCCAAACTGTGCCAAACACTGCTGAGACATGCCAAGACATGCCAAGCTGTGCCAAGCCAAACCATGCCAAGTGGTGCCATGTAGTGACTAGCTGTGCTAAACCGTGCCAAACTGTGCTGAAGTGTCAGAAGCCCTGCTGTGTTTAGCCATGCCAAAGCGTGCCAAACTGTGCCAAACTGTGCTGAGCCATGCCAAGACATGCCAAGCTGTGCCAAGACAAGTCATGCCAAAGTGTGCCATACAGTGCCTACCTGTGCTGAACCGAGCCAAACTGTGCTGAAGTGTGCCAAGCCCTGCCGAAATTATCCATTGCAAAGCGTGCCAAACTGTGCCAAATATTGCTGAGCCATACCAAGACACGCAAAGCTGTGCCAAGCCAAACCATGCAAAGTGGTGCCACATAACATGTTCTATGATGTGCTGAACCGTGTCAAACTGTGCTGAAGTGTGCCTAGCCCTGCTGTGTTTAGCCATGCCAAAGCGTGCCTAACTGTGCCAAATAGTGCTGACCCATGCCAAGACACGCCAAGCTGTGCCAAGCCAAACCATGCCAAATGGTGCCATATAGTGCCAAGCTGTGATGAACCGTGCCAAACTGTGCTGAAGTGTGCCAAGCCCTGCCGAAATTATCCATTGCAAAGCGTGCCAAACTGTGCCAAATATTGCTGAGCCATACCAAGACACGCAAAGCTGTGCCAAGCCAAACCATGCAAAGTGGTGCCACATAACATGTTCTATGATGTGCTGAACCGTGTCAAACTGTGCTGAAGTGTGCCTAGCCTGCTGTGTTTAGAGATGCCAAAGCGTGCCAAACTGTGCCAAACTGTGCTGAGCCATGCCAAGACACGCCAAGCTGTGCCAAGTCAAACCGTGCACAGTGGTGCCCTGTAGTGACTAGCTGTGCTAAACCATGCCAAACTGTGCTGAAGTGTGTCAAGCCCTGCTGTGTTTTGCCATGCCAAAGCGTGCCAAACTGTGCAAACTAGTGCTGATCCATGCCAAGACACGCCAAGTTGTGCCAAACAAAACCTTGCCAATAGGTGCCATATAGTGCTGAGCTGTGCTTAACCGTGTCAAACTGTGCTGAAGTGTCAGAAGCCCTGCTGTGTTTAGCCATGCCAATGCGTTCCAAACTGTTCCACATAGTGCTGAGCCATGCCAAGACACGCCTAGCTGTGCCAAGTCAAACCATGCCAAGTGGTGCCCTGTAGTGACTAGCTGTGCTAAACCATGCCAAACTGTGCTGAAGTGTGACAAGCCCTACCGTGTATAGCCATGCCAAAGCGTGCCTAACTGTGCCAAATAGTGCTGACCCATGCCAAGACACGCCAAGCTGCGCCAAGCCAAACCATGCCAAATGGTGCCATATAGTGCCAAGCTGTGCTGATGCGTGCCAAACTGTGCTGAAGTGTGCCAAGCCCTGCTGTGTTTAGCCATGCCAAAGCGTGCCAAACTGTGCCAAACACTGCTGAGCCATGCCAAGACACGCCAAGCTGTGCCAAGCCAAACCATGACAAGTGGTGCCATATAGTCCCTAGCTGTGATGAGGCATGCCAAACTGTGCTAACGTGTGTCAAGCCCTGCTGAGTTTAGCCATGCCAAAGCGTGCCAAACTGTGCCAAATAGTGCTGAGCCATGCCAAGACACGCCAAGCTGTGCCAAGTCAAACCATGCCAAGTGGTGCCCCGTAGTGCCTAGCTTTGCTAAACCATGCCAAACTGTGCTGAAGTGTGCCATGCCCTGCTGTTTTTATTCATGCCAAAGCGTGCCAAACTGTGCCAACTAGTGCTGAGCCATGCCAAGACACGCCAAGCCTTGCCAAGCCAAACCATGCCAAGTGATGCCATGTAGTGCCTAGCTGTGCTAAACCGTGCGAAACTGTGCTGAAGTGTGCCAAGCCCTGCTGTGTTTACCCATGGCAAAGCGTGCCAAACTGAGCCAAATAGTGCTGAGCCATGCCAGGACATGCCAAGCTGTGCCAAGCCAAACCATGCACAGTGGTGCCATATAGTGCTGTGCTGTGCTGAAGAGAGACAAACTGTGCTGAAGTGTCAGAAGCTGTGCTGTTTTTATTCATGCCAAAGTGTGACAAACTGTGCCAATCTGTCCTGAGCCACGCCAAGACACGACAAGGTGTGCCAAGCCAAGCCATGCCAAAGCATGCCATATAGTCCCTAGCTGTGATGAGGCATGCCAAACTGTGCTAACGTGTGTCAAGCCCTGCTGAGTTTAGCCATGCCAAAGCGTGCCAAACTGTGCCAAATAGTGCTGAGCCATGCCAGGACACGCCAAGCTGTGCCAAGCCAAACCATGCCAAGTGGTGCCATGTAGTGACTAGCTGTGCTAAACCGTGCCAAACTGTGCTGAAGTGTCAGAAGCCCTGCTGTGTTTAGCCATGCCAAAGCGTGCCAAACTGTGCCAAACTGTGCTGAGCCATGCCAAGACATGCCAAGCTGTGCCAAGACAAGTCATGCCAAAGTGTGCCATACAGTGCCTACCTGTGCTGAACCGTGCCAAACTGTGCTGAATTGTGCCAAGCCCTGCCGAAATTATCCATTGCAAAGCGTGCCAAACTGTGCCAAATATTGCTGAGCCATACCAAGACACGCAAAGCTGTGCCAAGCCAAACCATGCAAAGTGGTGCCACATAACATGTTCTATGATGTGCTGAACCGTGTCAAACTGTGCTGAAGTGTGCCTAGCCCTGCTGTGTTTAGCCATGCCAAAGCGTGCCTAACTGTGCCAAATAGTGCTGACCCATGCCAAGACACGCCAAGCTGTGCCAAGCCAAACCATGCCAAATGGTGCCATATAGTGCCAAGCTGTGATGAACCGTGCCAAACTGTGCTGAAGTGTGCCAAGCCCTGCCGAAATTATCCATTGCAAAGCGTGCCAAACTGTGCCAAATATTGCTGAGCCATACCAAGACACGCAAAGCTGTGCCAAGCTAAACCATGCAAAGTGGTGCCACATAACATGTTCTATGATGTGCTGAACCGTGTCAAACTGTGCTGAAGTGTGCCTAGCCTGCTGTGTTTAGAGATGCCAAAGCGTGCCAAACTGTGCCAAACTGTGCTAAGCCATGCCAAGACACGCCAAGCTGTGCCAAGTCAAACCGTGCACAGTGGTGCCCTGTAGTGACTAGCTGTGCTAAACCATGCCAAACTGTGCTGAAGTGTGTCAAGCCCTGCTGTGTTTTGCCATGCCAAAGCGTGCCAAACTGTGCAAACTAGTGCTGATCCATGCCAAGACACGCCAAGTTGTGCCAAACAAAACCTTGCCAATAGGTGCCATATAGTGCTGAGCTGTGCTTAACCGTGTCAAACTGTGCTGAAGTGTCAGAAGCCCTGATGTGTTTAGCCATGCCAATGCGTTCCAAACTGTTCCACATAGTGCTGAGCCATGCCAAGACACGCCTAGCTGTGCCAAGTCAAACCATGCCAAGTGGTGCCCTGTAGTGACTAGCTGTGCTAAACCATGCCAAACTGTGCTGAAGTGTGCCAAGCCCTGCTGTGTTTAGCCATGCCAAAGCGTGCCAAACTGTGCCAAGCTGTGCTGAGCCATGCCAAGACACGCCAAGCTGTGCCAAGCCAAACCATACCAAGTGGTGTCATACAAAGCTGAGGTTTGCTGAGCTGTGCCATACTGTGCTGAAAAGAGGCAAGCTCTGCAGAGTTTATCCATGCAAAAGCGTGCCAAAATGAGCCAAACTGTGCAGAGCCATGCCAAGACATGCCAAGCTGTGCCAAGCCAAAACATGCTAAAGCATGCCATATAGTGCATAGCTGTGCTGAACCATGACAAACTGTGCTGAAGTGTGCCGAGCCCTGCTGTGTATAGCCATGTCAAAGCGTACCAAACTGTGCCAAACTGTGCTGAGCCATGCCAAGACATGACAAGCTGTGTCAAGCCAAGCCATGCCAAAGCATGCCATATAGTGCCTAGCTGTACTGAACCGTGCCAAACTGTGCTGAAGTGTGCCTAGACCTGCTGTGTTTAGCCATGCCAAAGCATGCCAAACTATGCCAAATAGTGCTGAGCCATGCCAAGACATGCCAAGCAGTGCCAAGTCAAACCATGCCAAGTGATGCTCTGTAGTGACTAGCTGTGCTTAACCGTGCCAAACTGTGCTGAAGTGTGCCAAGCCCTGCTGTGTTTAGCCATGCCAAAGCGTGCCTAACTGTGCCAAATACTGCTGAGCCATGCCAAGGCACGCCAAGCTGTGCCAAGCCAAACCATGCCAAATGGTGCCATATAGTGCCAAGCTGTGCTGAACCGTGCCAAACTGTGCTGAAGTGTGCCAAGCCCTGCTGTGTTTAACCAT
The DNA here is from genome assembly GCA_023055505.1 of Callipepla californica brunnescens. Taxonomy (NCBI): domain Eukaryota; kingdom Metazoa; phylum Chordata; class Aves; order Galliformes; family Odontophoridae; genus Callipepla; species Callipepla californica. The sequence goes on from JALIRH010000014.1 coordinate 10,640,366, forward strand.
GCCAAAGCGTGCCAAACTGTGCCAAACACTGCTGAGCCATGCCAAGACACGCCAAGCTGTGCCAAGCCAAACCATGACAAGTGGTGCCATATAGTCCCTAGCTGTGATGAGGCATGCCAAACTGTGCTGAAGTGTGCCAAGCCCTGCTGAGTTTAGCCATGCCAAAGCGTGCCAAACTGTGCCAAATAGTGCTGAGCCATGCCAAGACACGCCAAGCTGTGCCAAGCCAAACCATGCCAAGTGATGCCATGTAGTGCCTAGCTGTGCTAAACCGTGCCAAACTGTGCTGAAGTGTCAGAAGCCCTGCAGAGTTTATCCATGCAAAAGCGTGCCAAACTGTGCCAAATAGTGCTGAGCCATGCCAGGACATGCCAAGCTGTGCCAAGCCAAAGCATGCAAAGTGGTGCCATATAGTGCTGTGCTGTGCTGAGGAGAGACTAACTGTGCTGAAGTGTCAGAAGCTGTGCTGTTTTTATTCATGCCAAAGTGTGACAAACTGTGCCAATCTGTCCTGAGCCACGTCAAGACGTGCCAAGCAAAACCATGGCAAGTAGTGTCATGTAGTGCTGAGCTGTGCTGAACCGTGCCAAACTGTGCTGATGTGTTCCAAGCCCTGACGTGTTAAGCCATGCCAAAGCGTGCCAAACTGTGCCAAACTGTGCTGAGCCATGACAAGACATGCCAAGCTGTGCCAAGCCAAGCCAAGCCATGCCAAAGCATGCCATATAGTGCCTAGCTGTACTGAACCGTGCCAAACTGTGCTGAAGTGTGCCTAGTCCTGCTGTGTTTAGCCATGCCAATGCGTGCCAAACTATGACAAATAGTGCTGAGCCATGCCAAGACACGCCAAGCAGTGCCAAGTCAAACCATGCCAAGTGGTGCTCTGTAGTGACTAGCTGTGCTAAACCATGCCAAACTGTGCTGAAGTGTGCCAAGCCCTGCTGTGTTTAGCCATGCCAAAGCGTGCCAAACTGTGCCAAACTGTGCTGACCCATGCCAAGACACGCCAAGCTGTGCCAAGCCAAACCATGCCAAATGGTGCCATATAGTGCCAGGCTGTGCTGATGCGTGCCAAACTGTGCTGAAGTGTGCCAAGCCCTGCTGTGTTTAGCCATGCCAAAGCGTGCCAAACTGTGCCAAACACTGCTGAGACATGCCAAGACATGCCAAGCTGTGCCAAGCCAAACCATGCCAAGTGGTGCCATGTAGTGACTAGCTGTGCTAAACCGTGCCAAACTGTGCTGAAGTGTCAGAAGCCCTGCTGTGTTTAGCCATGCCAAAGCGTGCCAAACTGTGCCAAACTGTGCTGAGCCATGCCAAGACATGCCAAGCTGTGCCAAGACAAGTCATGCCAAAGTGTGCCATACAGTGCCTACCTGTGCTGAACCGAGCCAAACTGTGCTGAAGTGTGCCAAGCCCTGCCGAAATTATCCATTGCAAAGCGTGCCAAACTGTGCCAAATATTGCTGAGCCATACCAAGACACGCAAAGCTGTGCCAAGCCAAACCATGCAAAGTGGTGCCACATAACATGTTCTATGATGTGCTGAACCGTGTCAAACTGTGCTGAAGTGTGCCTAGCCCTGCTGTGTTTAGCCATGCCAAAGCGTGCCTAACTGTGCCAAATAGTGCTGACCCATGCCAAGACACGCCAAGCTGTGCCAAGCCAAACCATGCCAAATGGTGCCATATAGTGCCAAGCTGTGATGAACCGTGCCAAACTGTGCTGAAGTGTGCCAAGCCCTGCCGAAATTATCCATTGCAAAGCGTGCCAAACTGTGCCAAATATTGCTGAGCCATACCAAGACACGCAAAGCTGTGCCAAGCCAAACCATGCAAAGTGGTGCCACATAACATGTTCTATGATGTGCTGAACCGTGTCAAACTGTGCTGAAGTGTGCCTAGCCTGCTGTGTTTAGAGATGCCAAAGCGTGCCAAACTGTGCCAAACTGTGCTGAGCCATGCCAAGACACGCCAAGCTGTGCCAAGTCAAACCGTGCACAGTGGTGCCCTGTAGTGACTAGCTGTGCTAAACCATGCCAAACTGTGCTGAAGTGTGTCAAGCCCTGCTGTGTTTTGCCATGCCAAAGCGTGCCAAACTGTGCAAACTAGTGCTGATCCATGCCAAGACACGCCAAGTTGTGCCAAACAAAACCTTGCCAATAGGTGCCATATAGTGCTGAGCTGTGCTTAACCGTGTCAAACTGTGCTGAAGTGTCAGAAGCCCTGCTGTGTTTAGCCATGCCAATGCGTTCCAAACTGTTCCACATAGTGCTGAGCCATGCCAAGACACGCCTAGCTGTGCCAAGTCAAACCATGCCAAGTGGTGCCCTGTAGTGACTAGCTGTGCTAAACCATGCCAAACTGTGCTGAAGTGTGACAAGCCCTACCGTGTATAGCCATGCCAAAGCGTGCAGAACTGTGCCAAATTGTGCTGAGCCATGCCAGGACACGCCAAGCTGTGCCAAGCCAAACCATGCCAAGTGGTGCCATGTAGTGACTAGCTGTGCTAAACCGTGCCAAACTGTGCTGAAGTGTCAGAAGCCCTGCTGTGTTTAGCGATGCCAAAGCTTGCCAAACTGTGCCAAACTGTGCTGAGCCATGCCAAGACATGCCAAGCTGTGCCAAGACAAGTCATGCCAAAGTTTGCCATATAGTGCATAGCTGTGCTGAACCGTGACAAACTGTGCTGAAGTGTGCCGAGCCCTGCTGTGTATAGCCATGTCAAAGCGTACCAAACTGTGCCAAACTGTGCTGAGCCATGCCAAGACATGCCAAGCAGTGCCAAGTCAAACCATGACAAGTGGTGCTCTGTAGTGACTAGCTGTGCTAAACCATGCTAAACTGTGCTGAAGTGTGCCAAGCCCTGCTGTGTTTAGCCTTGCCAAAGCGTGCCAAACTGTGCCAAACTGTGCTGAGCCATGCAAAGACATGCCAAACTGTGCCAAGCCAAACCATGCCAAGTGATGCCATGTAGTGCTGAGCTGTGCTGAACCGTGCCAAACTGTGCTGAAGTGTGCCTAGCCCTGCTGTGTTTAGCCATGCCAAAGCGTGCCTAACTGTGCCAAATAGTGCTGACCCATGCCAAGACACGCCAAGCTGCGCCAAGCCAAACCATGCCAAATGGTGCCATATAGTGCCAAGCTGTGCTGATGCGTGCCAAACTGTGCTGAAGTGTGCCAAGCCCTGCTGTGTTTAGCCATGCCAAAGCGCGCCAAACTGTGCCAAACACTGCTGAGCCATGCCAAGACACGCCAAGCTGTGCCAAGCCAAACCATGACAAGTGGTGCCATATAGTCCCTAGCTGTGATGAGGCATGCCAAACTGTGCTAACGTGTGTCAAGCCCTGCTGAGTTTAGCCATGCCAAAGCGTGCCAAACTGTGCCAAATAGTGCTGAGCCATGCCAAGACACGCCAAGCTGTGCCAAGTCAAACCATGCCAAGTGGTGCCCCGTAGTGCCTAGCTTTGCTAAACCATGCCAAACTGTGCTGAAGTGTGCCATGCCCTGCTGTTTTTATTCATGCCAAAGCGTGCCAAACTGTGCCAACTAGTGCTGAGCCATGCCAAGACACGCCAAGCCTTGCCAAGCCAAACCATGCCAAGTGATGCCATGTAGTGCCTAGGTGTGCTAAACCGTGCGAAACTGTGCTGAAGTGTGCCAAGCCCTGCTGTGTTTACCCATGGCAAAGCGTGCCAAACTGAGCCAAATAGTGCTGAGCCATGCCAGGACATGCCAAGCTGTGCCAAGCCAAACCATGCACAGTGGTGCCATATAGTGCTGTGCTGTGCTGAAGAGAGACAAACTGTGCTGAAGTGTCAGAAGCTGTGCTGTTTTTATTCATGCCAAAGTGTGACAAACTGTGCCAATCTGTCCTGAGCCACGCCAAGACACGACAAGGTGTGCCAAGCCAAGCCATGCCAAAGCATGCCATATAGTCCCTAGCTGTGATGAGGCATGCCAAACTGTGCTAACGTGTGTCAAGCCCTGCTGAGTTTAGCCATGCCAAAGCGTGCCAAACTGTGCCAAATAGTGCTGAGCCATGCCAGGACACGCCAAGCTGTGCCAAGCCAAACCATGCCAAGTGGTGCCATGTAGTGACTAGCTGTGCTAAACCGTGCCAAACTGTGCTGAAGTGTCAGAAGCCCTGCTGTGTTTAGCCATGCCAAAGCGTGCCAAACTGTGCCAAACTGTGCTGAGCCATGCCAAGACATGCCAAGCTGTGCCAAGACAAGTCATGCCAAAGTGTGCCATACAGTGCCTACCTGTGCTGAACCGTGCCAAACTGTGCTGAATTGTGCCAAGCCCTGCCGAAATTATCCATTGCAAAGCGTGCCAAACTGTGCCAAATATTGCTGAGCCATACCAAGACACGCAAAGCTGTGCCAAGCCAAACCATGCAAAGTGGTGCCACATAACATGTTCTATGATGTGCTGAACCGTGTCAAACTGTGCTGAAGTGTGCCTAGCCCTGCTGTGTTTAGCCATGCCAAAGCGTGCCTAACTGTGCCAAATAGTGCTGACCCATGCCAAGACACGCCAAGCTGTGCCAAGCCAAACCATGCCAAATGGTGCCATATAGTGCCAAGCTGTGATGAACCGTGCCAAACTGTGCTGAAGTGTGCCAAGCCCTGCCGAAATTATCCATTGCAAAGCGTGCCAAACTGTGCCAAATATTGCTGAGCCATACCAAGACACGCAAAGCTGTGCCAAGCTAAACCATGCAAAGTGGTGCCACATAACATGTTCTATGATGTGCTGAACCGTGTCAAACTGTGCTGAAGTGTGCCTAGCCTGCTGTGTTTAGAGATGCCAAAGCGTGCCAAACTGTGCCAAACTGTGCTAAGCCATGCCAAGACACGCCAAGCTGTGCCAAGTCAAACCGTGCACAGTGGTGCCCTGTAGTGACTAGCTGTGCTAAACCATGCCAAACTGTGCTGAAGTGTGTCAAGCCCTGCTGTGTTTTGCCATGCCAAAGCGTGCCAAACTGTGCAAACTAGTGCTGATCCATGCCAAGACACGCCAAGTTGTGCCAAACAAAACCTTGCCAATAGGTGCCATATAGTGCTGAGCTGTGCTTAACCGTGTCAAACTGTGCTGAAGTGTCAGAAGCCCTGATGTGTTTAGCCATGCCAATGCGTTCCAAACTGTTCCACATAGTGCTGAGCCATGCCAAGACACGCCTAGCTGTGCCAAGTCAAACCATGCCAAGTGGTGCCCTGTAGTGACTAGCTGTGCTAAACCATGCCAAACTGTGCTGAAGTGTGCCAAGCCCTGCTGTGTTTAGCCATGCCAAAGCGTGCCAAACTGTGCCAAGCTGTGCTGAGCCATGCCAAGACACGCCAAGCTGTGCCAAGCCAAACCATACCAAGTGGTGTCATACAAAGCTGAGGTTTGCTGAGCTGTGCCATACTGTGCTGAAAAGAGGCAAGCTCTGCAGAGTTTATCCATGCAAAAGCGTGCCAAAATGAGCCAAACTGTGCAGAGCCATGCCAAGACATGCCAAGCTGTGCCAAGCCAAAACATGCTAAAGCATGCCATATAGTGCATAGCTGTGCTGAACCATGACAAACTGTGCTGAAGTGTGCCGAGCCCTGCTGTGTATAGCCATGTCAAAGCGTACCAAACTGTGCCAAACTGTGCTGAGCCATGCCAAGACATGACAAGCTGTGTCAAGCCAAGCCATGCCAAAGCATGCCATATAGTGCCTAGCTGTACTGAACCGTGCCAAACTGTGCTGAAGTGTGCCTAGACCTGCTGTGTTTAGCCATGCCAAAGCATGCCAAACTATGCCAAATAGTGCTGAGCCATGCCAAGACATGCCAAGCAGTGCCAAGTCAAACCATGCCAAGTGATGCTCTGTAGTGACTAGCTGTGCTTAACCGTGTCAAACTGTGCTGAAGTGTGCCAAGCCCTGCTGTGTTTAGCCATGCCAAAGCGTGCCAAACTGTGCCAAACTGTGCTGAGCCATGCCAAGACATGCCAAGCTGTGCCAAGCCAAACCATGCCAAGTGATGCCATGTATTGGTGATCTGTGCTGAACCGTGCCAAACTGTGCTGAAGTGTGCCAAGTCCTGCTGTGTTTAACCATGCCAAAGCGTGCCAAACTGTGCCAAACACTGCTGAGCCATGCCAAGACACGCCAAGCTGTGCCAAGCCAAACCATGACAAGTGGTGCCATATAGTCCCTAGCTGTGATGAGGCATGCCAAACTGTGCTGAAGTGTGCCAAGCCCTGCTGAGTTTAGCCATGCCAAAGCGTGCCAAACTGTGCCAAATAGTGCTGAGCCATGCCAAGACACGCCAAGCTGTGCCAAGCCAAACCATGCCAAGTGATGCCATGTAGTGCCTAGCTGTGCTAAACCGTGCCAAACTGTGCTGAAGTGTCAGAAGCCCTGCAGAGTTTATCCATGCAAAAGCGTGCCAAACTGTGCCAAATAGTGCTGAGCCATGCCAGGACATGCCAAGCTGTGCCAAGCCAAAGCATGCAAAGTGGTGCCATATAGTGCTGTGCTGTGCTGAGGAGAGACTAACTGTGCTGAAGTGTCAGAAGCTGTGCCGTTTTTATTCATGCCAAAGTGTGACAAACTGTGCCAATCTGTCCTGAGCCACGCCAAGACGTGCCAAGCAAAACCATGGCAAGTAGTGTCATGTAGTGCTGAGCTGTGCTGAACCGTGCCAAACTGTGCTGATGTGTTCCAAGCCCTGACGTGTTAAGCCATGCCAAAGCGTGCCAAACTGTGCCAAACTGGGCTGAGCCATGCCAAGACGAGCCAATCGGTGCCAAGCCAAGCTACGCCAAGTGGTGCCATGTAGAGCTGAGGTTTGCTGTGCCGTGCCAAACTGTGCTGAAGAGAGGCAAGCCCTGCATAGATTATCCATACCAAAGCGTGAGAAACTGCGTCAAATAGTGCTGAGCCATGCCAGAACATGCCAAGCTGTGCCAAGCCAAAGCATGCCAAGTGATGCCATGTATTGGTGAGCTGTGCTGAGGCGTGCCAAACTGTGCTGAAGTATGCCTAGCCCTGCTGTGTTTAGCCATGCCAAAGCGTGCCAAACTGTGCAACATACTGCTGAGCCATCCAAGACACGCCAAGCTGTGCCAAGCCAAACAATGCCAAAGCGTGTCATATAGTGCATTGCTGTGCTGACTCGTGCCAAAATGTGATGAAGTGTGACAAGCCCTACCGTGTATAGCCATGCCAAAGCGTGCCGAACTGTGCCAAATTGTGCTGAGCCATGCCAGGACACGCCAAGCTGTGCCAAGCCAAACCATGCCAAGTTGTGCCATGCAGTGACTAGCTGTGCTAAACCGTGCCAAACTATGCTGAAGTGTCAGAAGCCCTGCTGTGTTTAGCGATGCCAAAGCTTGCCAAACTGTGCCAAACTGTGCTGAGCCATGCCAAGACATGCCAAGCTGTGCCAAGACAAGTCATGCCAAAGTTTGCCATATAGTGCATAGCTGTGCTGAACCGTGACAAACTGTGCTGAAGTGTGCCGAGCCCTGCTGTGTATAGCCATGTCAAAGCGTACCAAACTGTGCCAAACTGTGCTGAGCCATGCCAAGACATGACAAGCTGTGCCAAGCCAAGCCATGCCAAAGCATGCCATATAGTGCCTACCTGTGCTGAACCGTGCCAAACTGTGCTGAAGTGTGCCTAGTCCTGCTGTGTTTAGCCATGCCAAAGCATGCCAAACTATGCCAAATAGTGCTGAGCCACGCCAAGACATGCCAAGCAGTGCCAAGTCAAACCATGACAAGTGGTGCTCTGTAGTGACTAGCTGTGCTAAACCATGCCAAACTGTGCTGAAGTGTGCCAAGCCCTGCTGTGTTTAGCCTTGCCAAAGCGTGCCAAACTGTGCCAAACTGTGCTGAGCCATGCAAAGACATGCCAAGCTGTGCCAAGCCAAACCATGACAAGTGATGCCATGTATTGGTGATCTGTGCTGATGCGTGCCAAACTGTGCTGAAGTGTGCCTAGCCCTGCTGTGTTTAGCCATGCCAAAGCGTGCCAAACTGTGCCAAATAGTGCTGACCCATGCCAAGACACGCCAAGCTGTGCCAAGCCAAACCATGCCAAATGGTGCCATATAGTGCCAAGCTGTGCTGATGCGTGCCAAACTGTGCTGAAGTGTGCCAAGCCCTGCTGTGTTTAGCCATGCCAAAGCGTGCCAAACTGTGCCAAACACTGCTGAGCCATGCCAAGACACGCCAAGCTGTGCCAAGCCAAACCATGCCAAGTGGTGCCATGTCTTGCCTAGCTGTGCTGAAGAGAGACATACTGTGCTGAAGTGTCAGAAGCTGTGCCATGGTTATTCATGACAAAGTGTGCCAAACTTTGCCAATCTGTCCTGTGCCTTGCCAAGACATGCAAAGCTGTGCCAAGCCAAACCATGCCAAGTGGTGCCATGTAGTGCCCAGCTGTGCTAAACTGTGCCAAACTGTGCTGAAGTGTGCCAAGCCCTGCTGTGTTTAGAGATGCCAAAGAGAGCCAAACTGTGCCAAACAGTGCTGAGCCATGCCAAGACACGCCAAGCTGTGCCAAGTCAAACCATGCCAAGTGGTGCCCTGTAGTGACTAGCTGTGCTAAACCATGCCAAACTGTGCTGAAGTGTGCCAAGCCCTGCTGCGTTTAGCCATGCCAAAGCGTGCCAAACTGTACCAATCTGTCCTGTGTCATGCCAAGACACGCCATGCTGTGCCAAGCCAAACCATACCAAGTGGTGTCATACAAAGCTGAGGTTTGCTGAGCTGTGCCATACTGTGCTGAAAAGAGGCAAGCTCTGCAGAGTTTATCCATGCAAAAGCGTGCCAAAATGAGCCAAACTGTGCTGAGCCATGCCAAGACATGCCAAGCTGTGCCAAGCCAAGCCATGCCAAAGCATGCCATATAGTGCCTAGCTGTACTGAACCGTGCCAAACTGTGCTGAATTATGCCTAGTCCTGCTGTGTTTAGCCATGCCAAAGCATGCAAAACTATGACAAATAGTGCTGAGCCATGCCAAGACATGCCAAGCAGTGCCAAGTCAAACCATGCAGAGTGGTGCTCTGTAGTGACTAGCTGTGCTAAACAATGCCAAACTATGCTGAAGTGTGCCAAGCCCTGCTGTGTATAGCCATGCCAAAGCGTGCCAAACTGTGCCAAACTGTGCTGAGCCATGCCAAGACACGCCAAGCTGTGCCAAGCCAAACCATGCCAAGTGGTGCCATGTATTTGTGATCTGTGCTGATGCGTGCCAAACTGTGCTGAAGTGTGCCAAGCCCTGCTGTGTTTAGCCATGCCAAAGCGTGCCAAACTGTGCCAAACAGTGCTGAGCCATGCCAAGACACGCCAAGCTGTGCCAAGCCAAACCATGACAAGTTGTGCCATATAGTCCCTAGCTGTGATGAAGCATGCCAAACTGTGCTGAAGTGTGCCAAGCCCTGCTGTGTTTACCCATGCCAAAGCGTGCCAAACTGTGCCAAACTGTGCTGAGCTGTGCTGAGCCATGCCAATACATGCCAAGCCGTGCCAAGCCAAACCATGACAAGTTGTGCCATATAGTCCCTAGCTGTGATGAAGCATGCCAAACTGTGCTGAAGTGTGCCAAGCCCTGCTGTGTTTAGCCATTGCAAAGTGTGCCAAACTGTGCCAATCTGTCCTAAGCCATGTCAAGACACGCCAAGTAGTGCCAAGCCAAAACATGCTAAAGCGTGCCATGTAATGCTGAGGTTTGCTAAACCGTTCCAAACTATGCTGAAGTGTGCCAAGCCCTGCTGTGTTTAGCCATGCCAAAGCGTGCCAAACTGTGCAACATACTGCTGTGCCATGTCAAGACGCGCCAAGCTGTGTCAAGCCAAACCTTGCCAATAGGTGCCATATTGTGCCAAGCTGTGCTGAACCGTGACAAACTGTGCTGAAGTGTGCCAAGCCCTGCTGTGTTTAGCCATGCCAAAGCGTGCCAAAGTGTGCCATTCAGTGCTGAGCCATGCCATCACACGCCAATCTGTGCCAAGCCAAGCTACGCCAAGTGGTGAAATGTAGAGCTGAGGTTTGCTGTGCCGTGCCAAACTGTGCTGAAGAGAGGCATGCCCTGCATAGATTATCCATACCAAAGCGTGAGAAACTGCGTCAACTAATGCTGAGCCATGCCAGTACATGCCAGGCTGTGCCAAGCCTAAGCATGCCAAGTGATGCCATGTATTGGTGAGCTGTGCTGAGGCGTGCGAAACTGTGCTGAAGTGTGCCTAACCCTGCAGAGTTTATCCATGCAAAAGCGTGCCAAACTGTGCCAAATAGTGCTGAGCCATGCCAAGACATGCCAAGCTGTGCCAAGCCAAAACATGTTACAGCGTGCCATATAGTGCCTAGCTGTGCTGAACCGTGACAAACTGTGCTGAAGTGTGCCAAGACATGCCAAGCTGTGCCAAGCTAAACCATGCCAAGTGTTGCCATGTAGTGCTGTGCTGTGCTGACGCATGCCAAACTGTCCTGAAGTGTGCCGAGCCCTGCTGTGTTTAGCCATGCCAAAGCGTGCCAAACTGTGCCAAACTGTGCTGAGCCATGCCAAGACGAGCCAATCGGTGCCAAGCCAAGCTACGCCAAGTGGTGCCATGTAGAGCTGAGGTTTGCTGTGCCGTGCCAAACTGTGCTGAAGAGAGGCAAGCCCTGCATAGATTATCCATACCAAAGCGTGAGAAACTGCGTCAAATAGTGCTGAGCCATGCCAGGACATGCCAAGCTGTGCCAAGCCAAACCATGCCAAGTGATGCCATGTATTGGTGAGCTGTGCTGAGGCGTGCCAAACTGAGCTGAAGTGTGCCTAGCCCTACTGTGTTTAGCCATGCCAAAGCGTGCCAAACTGTGCAACATACTGCTGAGCCATGCCAAGACACGCCAAGCTGTGCCAAGCCAAACTATGCCAAAGCGTGCCATATAGTGCATAGCTGTGCTGACTCGTGCCAAACTGTGATGAAGTGTGACAAGCCCTGCTGTGTTTAGCCATGCCAAAGCATGCCAAACTGTGCCAAATAGTGCTGAGCCATGCCAAGACACGCCATGCTGTGCAAAGCCAAGCCATGACAAAGCTTGCCATATAGTCCCTAGCTGTGATGAAGCATGCCAAACTGTGCTGAAGTGTGCCAAGCCCTGCTGTGTTTAGCCATGTCAAAGCGTGCCAAACTGTACCTATCTGTCCTGTGCCATGCCAAGACACGCCAAGCTGTGCCAAGCCAAACCATGCCAAGTGGTGCCATGTAGTGACTAGCTGTGCTAAACCGTGCCAAACTGTGCTGAAGTGTCAGAAGCCCTGCTGTGTTTAGCCATGGCAAAGCGTGCCAAACTGTTCCACATAGTGCTGAGCCATGCCAAGACACGCCAAGCTGTGCCAAGCCAAACCATGCCAAATGGTGCCATATAGTGCCAAGCTGTGCTGAACCGTGACAAACTGTGCTGAAGTGTGCCTAGCCCTGCTGTGTTTAGCCATGCCAAAGCGTGCCAAACTGTGCCAAATAGTGCTGAGCCATGCCAAGACACGCCAAGTAGTGCAAAGCCAAAACATGCTAAAGCGTGCCATATAGTGCATAGCTGTGCTGAACCGTGACAAACTGTGCTGAAGTGTCAGAAGGCCTGCTGTGTTTAGCCATGCCAATGCGTGCCAAACTGTTCCACATAGTGCTGAGCCATGCCAAGACACGCCAAGCTGTGCCAAGCCAAACCATGCAAAGTGGTGCCATGTAGTGCTGAGCTGTGCTGATGCGTGCCAAACTGTGCTGAAGTGTGCCAAGTCCTGCTGTGTTTAGCCATGCAAAAGCGTGCCAAACTGTGCCAAACACTGCTGAGCCATGCCAAGGCACGACAATCTGTGCCAAGCCGAACCATGCAAAATGGTGCCATATAGTGCCAAGCTGTGCTGAACCGTGAAAAACTGTGCTGAAGTGTGCCGAGCCCTGCTGTGTATAGCCATGTCAAAGCGTACCAAACTGTGCCAAACTGTGCCGAGCCTTGCCAAGACACGCCAAGCTGTGCCAAGCCAAACCATGCCAAGTGATGCCATGTATTGGTGAGCTGTGCTTAACCGTGCCAAACTGTGCTGAAGAGTCAGAAGCCCTGCTGTGTTTAGCCATGGCAAAGCGTGCCAAACTGTGCCAAACTGTGCTGAGCCATGCCAAGACATGCCAAGCTGTGCCAAGCCAAAACATGCCAAATTGTGCCATATAGTGCCTAGCTGTGCTAAACCGTGCCAAACTGTGCTGAAGTGTGCCAAGCCGTGCTGTGTTTAGCCATGCCAAAGCGTGCCAAACTGTGCCAAATAGTGCTGAGCCATACCAAGACACGCCAAGCTGTGCCAAGCCTAACCATACCAAGTGGTGCCATACAAAGATGAGGTTTGCTGAGCTGTGTCATACTGTGCTGAAAAGAGGCAAGCTCTGCAGAGTTTATCCATGCAAAAGCGTGCCAAACTATGCCAAATAGTGCTGAGCCATGCCAAGACACGCCATGCTGTGCAATGCCAAGCCATGCCAAATCTTGCCATATAGTGCTGAGCTGTGCTGAACCGTGCCAAACTGTGCTGAAGTGTCAGAAGCCCTGCTGTGTTTAGCCATGTCAATGCGTGCCAAACTGTACCTATCTATCCTGTGCCATGCCAAGACACGCCAAGCTGTGCCAAGCCAAACCATGCCAAGTGGTGCCATGTAGTGACTAGCTGTGCTAAACCGTGCCAAACTGTGCTGAAGTGTCAGAAGCCCTGCTGTGTTTAGCCATGCCAAAGCATGCCAAACTGTGCCAAACTGTGCTGAGCCATGCCAAGACATGCCAAGCTGTGCCAAGAGAAGTCATGCCAAAGTGTGCCATATAGTGCCTAGCTGTGCTGAACCGTGCCAAACTGTGCTGAAGTGTGCCAAGCCCTGCCGAAATTATCCATTGCAAAGCGTGCCAAACTGTGCCAAATAGTGCTGAGCCATACCAAGACACGCAAAGCTGTGCCAAGCCAAACCATGCAAAGTGGTGCCACATAACATGTTCTATGATGTGCAGAACCGTGTCAAACTGTGCTGAAGTGTGCCAAGCCCTGCTGTGTTTAGCCATGCCAATGCGTGCCAAACTGTGACAAACAGAGCTGAGCCATGCCAAGTCATGCCAAGCTGTGCCAAGACAAACCATGCCAAGTGGTGCAACGTAGTGCCTAGCTGTGATGAACCGTGTCAAACTGTGCTGAAGTGTGCCAAGCCCTGCTGTGTTTAGCCATGCCAAAGCGTGCCAAACTGTGCCAAGCTGTGCTGAGCCATGCCAAGACACGCCAAGCTGTGCCAAGCCAAAACATACCAAGTGGTGTCATACAAAGCTGAGGTTTGCTGAGCTGTGCCATACTGTGCTGAAAAGAGGCAAGCTCTGCAGAGTTTATCCATGGAAAAGCGTGCCAAAATGAGCCAAACTGTGCTGAGCCATGCCAAGACATGCCAAGCTGTGCCAAGCCAAAACATGCTAAAGCATGCCATATAGTACATAGCTGTGCTGAACCGTGACAAACTGTGCTGAAGTGTGCCGAGCCCTGCTGTGTATAGCCATGTCAAAGCTTACCAAACTGTGCCAAACTGTGCTGAGCCATGCCAAGACATGCCAAGCTGTGCCAAGCCAAGCCATGCCAAAGCATGCCATATAGTGCCTAGCTGTACTGAACCGTGCCAAACTGTGCTGAAGTGTGCCTAGTCCAGCTGTGTTTAGCCATGCCAAAGCATGCCAAACTATGCCAAATAGTGCTGAGCCATGCCAAGACATGCCAAGCAGTGCCAAGTCAAACCATGCCAAGTGGTGCTCTGTAGTGACTAGCTGTGCTAAACCATGCCAAACTGTGCTGAAGTGTGCCAAGCCCTGCTGTGTTTAGCCATGCCAAAGCGTGCCAAACTGTGCCAAACTGTGCTGAGCCATGCCAAGACACGCCAAGCTGTGCCAAGCCAAACCATGACAAGTGATGCCATGTATTGGTGATCTGTGCTGATACGTGCCAAACTGTGCTGAAGTGTGCCAAGCCCTGCTGTGTTTAGCCATGCCAAAGCGTGCCTAACTGTGCCAAATAGTGCTGACCCATGCCAAGACACGCCAAGCTGTGCCAAGCCAAACCATGACAAGTGGTTCCATATAGTCCGTAGCTGTGATGAGGCATGCCAAACTGTGCTGAAGTGTGCCAAGCCCAGCTGTGTTTAGCCATGCCAAAGCGTGCCAAACTGTGCCAAATAGTGCTGAGCCATGCCAAGACACGCCAAGCTGTGCCAAGCCAAACCATGCAAAGTGGTGCCATATAGTGCTGTGCTGTGCTGAAGAGAGACTAACTGTGCTGAAGTGTCAGAAGCTGTGCCGTGTTTATTCATGCCAAAGTGTGCCAAACTGTGCCAATCTGTCCTGAGCCATGCCAAGACATTTCAAGCTGTGCCAAGCCAAACCATGCCAAGTGATGCCATGTATTGGTGATCTGTGCTGATGCGTGCCAAACTGTGCTGAAGTGTGCCAAGCCCTGCTGTGTTTAGCCATGCCAAAGCGTTCCAAACTGTGCCAAATAGTGCTGAGCCATGCCAAGACACGCCAAGCTGTGCCAAGCCAAACCATGCCAAGTGGTGCCATATAGTGCCTACCTGTGCTGAACCGTGCCAAACTGTGCTGAAGTGTGCCAAGCCCTGCTGTGTTTAGCCATGCCAAAGTGTGCCAAACTGTGTCAATCTGTCCTAAGCCATGTCAAGACACGCCAAGCTGTGCCAAGCCAAACCATGCCAAGTGGTGCCATGTAATGCTGAGGTTTGCTAAACCGTGCCAAACTGTGCTGAAGTGTGCCAAGCCCTGCTGTGTATAGCCATGCCAAAGCGTGCCAAACTGTGCCAACTGTGCTGAGCCATGCCTAGACACGCCAAGCTGTGCCAAGCCAAACCATACCTAGTGATGCCATGTATTGGTGATCTGTGCTGATGCGTGCCAAACTGTGCTGAAGTGTGCCAAGCCGTGCTGTGTTTAGCCATGCCAAAGCGTGCCAAACTGTGCCAAACAGTGCTGAGCCATGCCAAGACATGCCAAGCTGTGCCAAGCCAAACCATGACAAGTGGTGCCATATGGTCCCTAGCTGTGATGAGGCATGCCAAACTGTGCTGAAGTGTGCCAAGAACTGCTGAGTTTAGCCATGTCAAAGCGTGCCAAACTGTGCCAAATAGTGCTGAGCCATACCAAGACACGACAAGCTGTGCCAAGCCAAACCATGCCAAGTGGTGCCATATAGTCCCTAGCTGTGATGAAGCATGCCAAACTGTGCTGAAGTGTGCCAAGCCCTGCTGTGTTTAGCCATGCCAAAGTGTGCCAAACTGTGCCAATCTGTCCTAAGAAATGTCAAGACACGCCAAGCTGTGCCAAGCCAAACCATGCCATGTGGTGCCATGTAATGCTGAGGTTTGCTGAACCGTGCCAAACTGTGCTGAAGTGTGCCAAGCCCTGCTGTGTTTAGCCATGCCAAAGCGTGCCAAACTGTGCAACATACTGCTGAACCATAACAAGACACGCCAAGCTGTGCCAAGTCAAACAATGCCAAGTGGTGACCTGTAGTGCTGAGCTGTGCTGAACCGTGACAAACTGTGCTGAAGTGTGCCAAGCCCTGCTGTGTTTAGCCATGCCAAAGCGTGCCAAACTGTGCCATACAGTGCTGAGCCATGCCATCACACGCCAATCTGTGCCAAGCCAAGCTACGCCAAGTGGTGCCATGTAGAGCTGAGGTTTGCTGTGCCATGCCAAACTGTGCTGAAGAGAGGCATGCCCTGCATAGATTATCCACACCAAAGCGTGAGAAACTGCGTCAACTAATGCTGAGCCATGCCAGTACATGCCAGGCTGTGCCAAGCCTAAGCATGCCAAGTGATGCCATGTATTGGTGAGCTGTGCTGAGGCGTGCCAAACTGTGCTGAAGTGTGCCTAACCCTGCAGAGTTTATCCATGCAAAAGCGTGCCAAACTGTGCCAAATAGTGCTGAGCCATGCCAAGACATGCCAAGCTGTGCCAAGCCAAAACATGTTACAGCGTGCCATATAGTGCCTAGCTGTGCTGAACCGTGACAAACTGTGCTGAAGTGTGCCAAGACATGCCAAGCTGTGCCAAGCCAAACCATGCCAAGTGATGCCATGTAGTGCCTAGCTGTGCTAAACCGTGCCAAACTGTGCTGAAGTGTCAGAAGCCCTGCAGAGTTTATCCATGCCAAAGCGTGCCAAACTGTGCAACATACTGCTGAGCCATGTCAAGACACGTCAAGCTGTGTCAAGCCAAACCTTGCCAATAGGTGCCATATTGTGCCTAGCTGTGCTTAACCGTGTCAAACTGTGCTGAAGTGTGCCAAGCCCTGCTGTGTTTAGCCATGACAAAGCGTGCCAAACTGTGCCACACTGTGCTGAGCCATGCCAAGACGAGCCAATCGGTGCCAAGCCAAGCTACGCCAAGTGGTGCCATGTAGTGCTGAGGTTTGCTGTGCCGTGCCAAACTGTGCTGAAGAGAGGCAAGCCCTGCATAGATTATCCATACCAAAGCGTGAGAAACTGCGTCAAATAGTGCTGAGCCATGTCAGGACATGCCAAGCTGTGCCAAGCCAAACCATGCCAAGTGGTGCCATGTATTGGTGAGCTGTGCTGAGGCGTGCCAAACTGAGCTGAAGTGTGCCTAGCCCTGCTGTGTTTAGCCATGCCAAAGCGTGCCAAACTGTGCAACATACTGCTGAGCCATGCCAAGACACGCCAAGCTGTGCCAAGCCAAACCATGCCAAAGCGTGCCATATAGTGCATTGCTGTGCTGACTCGTGCCAAAATGTGATGAAGTGTGACAAGCCCTGCTGTGTTTAGCCATGCCAAAGCGCGCCAAACTGTGCCAAATAGTGCTGAGCCATGCCAAGACACGCCATGCTGTGCAAAGCCAAGCCATGCCAAAGCTTGCTATATATTGTTGAGCTGTGCTGAACCGTTCCAAACTGTGCTGAAGTGTGCCAAGCCCTGCTGTGTTTAGCCATGTCAAAGCGTGCCAAACTGTGCCAAACTGTGCTGAGCCATGCCAAGACATGCCAAGCTGTGCCAAGCCCTACCATGGCAAGTCGTGTCATGTAGTGCTGAGCTGTGCTGTGGCGTGCCAAACTGAGCTGAAGTGTGCCAAACCCTGCTGTGTTTAGCCATGTCAAAGCTTGCCAAACTGTGCCAAACTGTGCTGAGCCATGCCAAGACACGCCAAGCTGTGCCAAGCTAAACCATGCCAAGTGTTGCCATGTAGTGCTGTGCTGTGCTGAGGCATGCCAAACAGACCTGAAGTGTTCCGAGCCCTGCCGTGTTTAGCGATGCCAAAGCGTGCCAAACTGTGCAACATACTGATGAGCCATGCCAAGACACGCCAAGCTGTGCCAAGCCAAACCTTGCCAATAGGTGCCATATAATGCCTAGCTGTGCTGAACCGTGCCAAACTGTGCTGAAGTGTGCCAAGCCCTGCTGTGTTAAGTCATGCCCAAGTGTGCTAAACAGTGCCAAACTTGCTGAGCCATGCCAAGACACGCCGAACTGTTCCAAGCCAAACCATGCCAAGTGGTGCCATGTAGTGCTGAGCTGTGCTGAGCCGTGCAAAACTGTGCTGAAGTGTGCCAAGCCCAGCTGTGTTTAGCCATGCCAAAGCGTGCCAAACTGTGCAAACTAGTGCTGAGCCATGCCAAGACACGCCAAGCTGGGCCAAACCAAACCTTGCCAATAGTTGCCATATAGTGCCTAGCTGTGCTTAACCGTGACAAACTGTGCTGAAGTGTCAGAAGCCCTGCTGTGTTTAGCCATGCCAATGCGTGCCAAACTGTTCCACATAGTGCTAAGCCATGCCAAGACACGCCAAGCTGTGCCAAGCCAAGCCATGCCAAGTGGTGCCTCATACCATGTTCTAGGCTGTGCTAAACCGTGCCAAACTCTGCTGAAGTGTGCCTAGACCTGTCGTGTTTATCCATGCCAAAGCATGCCAAAATCTGCGAAACTGTGCTGAGCCATGCCAAGACACGCCAAGCTGTGCCAAGCCTAACCATGCCAAGTGATGCCATGTATTGGTGAGCTGTGCTTAACCGTGCCAAACTGTGCTGAAGAGTCAGAAGCCCTGCTGTGTTTAGCCATGCCAAAGCGTGCCAAACTGTGCTGAAGTGTGCCACGCCCTGCTGTGTTTAGCCATGCCAAAGCGTGCCAAACTGTGCCAAATAGTGCCAAACTCTCCTGAGCCATGCCAAGACATGCCAAGCTGTGCCAAGGCAAACCATACCAAGCGATGCCATGTATTGATGTGCTGTGCTGAACCGTGCGAAACTTTGCCAAATTGTCATAAGCCCTGCTTTGTATAGTCATGCCAAGGCGAGCCAATCTGTGCCAAACTGTCCTGAGCCATGCCAAGACAGTCCAAGCTGTGCCAAGCCAAACCATGTCATGTGGTGCCTCATACCATGTTCTGGGCTTTGCTGAACCGTGCCAAACTGTGCTGAAGTGTGCCAAGCCCTGCTGTGTTTAGCCATGCCAAAGCGTGCCAAAATGAGCCAAATAGTGCTGAGCCATGCCAAGACATGCCAAGCTGTGCCAAGCCAAACCATGCGAAGTGATGCCATGTACTGGTGAGCTGTGCTGAGTTGTGCCAAACTGTGCTGAAGTGTGCCAAGCCCAACCGTGTTTAGAGATGTGAAAGCGTGCCAAACTGTGCCACATAGTGCTGAGCCATTCGAGGACACACCATGCTGTGCCAAGCTAAGCCATGCCAAGTGGTGCCACATACCATGTTCGGAGCTGTGCTGAGCCGTGCCAAACTGTGCTGAAGTGTGCCATGCCCTGTTGTTTATAGCCATTCCAAAGCATGCCAAACTGTGCCAAATAGTGCTGAGCCATGCCAAGACATGCCAAGCTGTGCCAAGCCAAACCATGCCAAGTGGTGCCATGTAGTGCTCAGCTGTGCTGAGGCGTGCCAAACTGTGCTGAAGTGTGCCAAGCCCTGCTGTGTATATCCATGCCAAAGCATGCCAAAATGTGCCACATATTGCTGAGGCATGCCAAGACACGCCAAGCTGTGCCAAGCCAAACCATGCCAAGTGGTGCCGCATACCATGTTCGGAGCTTTGTTGAGCCGTACCAAACTGTGCTGAACTGTGCCAAGCCCTGCTGTGTTTAGCCATGCCAAAGCGTGCCAAACTGTGCAAACTAGTGCTGAGCCATGCCAAGACACGCCAAGCTGTGCCCGGCCAAACCATGTCAAGTGGTGTTATGTAGAGCTGAGCAGAGCTGAGCCGTGCCAAACTGTGCTGAAGTGTGCCAAGCCCTGCCGAGTTTATCCATGTCAAAGCGTGCCAAACTGTGCCACCCTGCGCTGAGCCATGCCAAGACACACCAAGCTGTGCCAAGACAAACCATGCAAAGTGGTGCCTCATTCCATGTTCTGGGCTGTGCTTAGTCGTTCAAAACTGTGCTGAAGTGTGCCAATCCTTACGTCTTTAGCCATGGCAACCTGTGCTGAGCCATGGCAAACTGTGCTGAGCCATGCCAAGACATGCCAAGCTGTGCCAAACCAAACCACGCCAAGTGGTGCCATGTAATGACTAGCTGTACTCAGCCGTGCAAAACTGTGCTGAAGTGTAATAAGCCCTGCCGTGTTTAGCCATGCCAAAGCGTGCCAAACTGTGCCAAATATTGCTGAGCCATGCCAAGACACGCCAAGCTGTGCCAAGCCAAACCATGCCAAGTGGTGTCACATGCCAAGTGCTGAGCTATACTGATCCGTGCCAAACTGTGCTGAAGTGTGCCAAGCCCTGCCGTGTTTAGCCATGTCATAACATGCCAAACTGTGCCGAATTGTGCTAAGCCATGTCAAGACACGCCAAGCAGTGCCAAGCCAAAGCATGCCAAGTGGTGCCACATGCCAAGTGCTGACATGTGTTGAGCCGTGCCTAACTGTGTTGAACTGTGCCAAGCCCTGTCGTGTTTAGTGATACCAAAGCATTCCAAACTGTGCCATACTGTGCTGAACCATGTCAGGACACGACAAGCTGTGCCAAGCCAAACCATGCCAAGTGGTGCCATGTAGTGACTAGTTGTGCTGAGTGGTGCCAATCTGTGCTGAACTGTGCCTAAACCTGCTATGTATAGCCATGCCAAAGCGTGCCAAACTGTGCCAAATCATGCTGTGCCATGCCAAGACATGCCAAGCTGTGCCATGCCAAAGCATGCCAAGTGATGCCATTTATTGTTGATCTGTGCTGATGCGTGCCAAACTGTGCTGAAGTGTGCCAAGCCCTGCCATGTTTAGCCATGCCAAAGCGTGCCAAACTGTGCCAAATTGTGCTGTGCCGTGTCAACACACGCCAAGCTTTGCCAAGCCAAACCATGCCAGGTGGTGCAACGTAGTGCTGAGTGGTTCTGAGGCTTGCCACACTGTGCTGAACTGTGCCAAGCCCTGCCGTGTTTAGCTATGCCTGAGCATGCCAAACTATGCCAAATAGTACTGAGCCATGCCAACACACTCCAATTTTGTTCTGAATTATTCTTAAATGTGCTGAGCCATGCCATACTCTGCCAAGCCATGCCTAAATTTGTTGAGTCATATCAGAATGTTCCCAGCTGTGGTGAGCTGTGCTATGCTGTGCCTAACTGTGCAATGCCGTGCTGAATCTGGCTGTTCTGAGCTGTGGAAATCTGTGCCAAACTGTTCCAAACTGTGCCGAGCTGAGCCATATCTAACCATGGTGTGCCAAAGCACTGGAATGCAGGAGGAACTGTGCTGAGTTGTGCCGTGCCAAACCTTTCCAAAGTACATGGAGCCATGCTGTGTCTTGTGAAGCCATGCTGCGCCAAACCATGCCAAATCATGCTGAGCCAAGTCGAGCCATGATAAGATGTATGGAGGCAACACGAGCCGAACCGTGCCGTACCGTGCTGTGCTGAGCTGAGCTGAGTCATGCCGAACCGTGTGGAGCTGAGCTGAGCCATGACCTGCCAAAACATGACGCTCTGAAGCATACCGAGCAAAGCCATGCCGAGATCGGGCAGAGCCGTGCATCACACAGGGGCAGCACATCCCCATGCACGGCCCGCTATGACCCGTTACGACTCGGCACGGCACGGCACGGCACGGTTCGGCAGTTTTGGCACTGCTCGGCTCGGCACGGTTCCGCAGCGTTGTGCCGTGACTGTCACGGTTCAGCACGACTCTGTCAGCCCTGCGCGGCTCAGCTCGCACGGCGAGGTCCCCCCCGCGCATCACGGCGCAGCGCAGCGCAACGCGGCTCCGGCACAGCCGCACTGAGCCCGCCCCGCCGCAGCCCGGCCCGGCTCGGCCCGGCCCGCGCCGCGCCCCGCCCGTCCCCGTGAGCCCGAGCGCCCGTGTGCCCGTCACCGAGCCAGGTCGGGCAGCGCGGCGGGAACGGGGCGGTGCGGGGCCGGGGGCGGCGGTGCGGGGCGGGGCGGCCCTCAAGGGCGCGGGGATGCGCGGGGCGGGCGGGAGCCGGGCCGGGGTGAAGCCGCGCGGCCTCTCCCCGCAGAGCCGCCATGGAGGTGTTCATGAAGGGCTTGTCCAAGGCCAAGGAGGGGGTGGTCGCCGCCGCCGAGAAGACCAAGCAGGGGGTGGCTGAGGCCGCCGAGAAGACCAAGGAAGGGGTCCTCTATGTCGGTAAGGGCCGGCCCGGCCTGCCTGTCCTCCCCCTCCCGTCCTTGCATCCTCCCGCATTTGCCCTTGCATCCTCCCGCCCATCCCCCTGCTGTCCCCACCTGTCCCCGTACCCTCGGTTCCCTCCTCCCCCCGTCCCCGGCGGCGCCCGGGGGGGCTCCGTCCGCAGCGCT
This sequence comes from Callipepla californica brunnescens, assembly GCA_023055505.1. NCBI lineage: Eukaryota > Metazoa > Chordata > Aves > Galliformes > Odontophoridae > Callipepla > Callipepla californica. Next base: position 10,662,183 of record JALIRH010000014.1, read on the forward strand.
CTGCCAGATGGGGGGGGGGGTTGGGCACAGGAGTGGGACCCCGCGGGTGGGACCCCCGCGGCTCTTCGCCGCTGATGCTCCGGGACACGAGCGGAGCCGCCGCGGGGCTGCGGCGATGCTCGGACACTTCCCCCCGGGTGCTTCGTTGGGATGCGCTGAGCTGTGCCCGGGTGGCAGAGGAAATGCCAGGGATCCGTTTGTCCCTCTCGGGAGAATCCGTGCCCCGGAGTACGCGCGGGTGAATGGTGCAGCCGGGCTGCGGCTTCGGGCTGCTCGGGGCTCGGTGCTGCCCCATCCCGCCGGGCGAGAGGTGGAGCGGTGCCGAGCGAAGCGTTGCCCCGGGAGGGGGTCCCGGAGCGCCCCGAGCCCCATCTCGCAGCGGAGCCGTCCGCACCTCCGGGCTGCCCCGTGCAGCAGCACGGTCCCCACCCCGCAGGAGGGTCCCGCCGGCACCCGGCTCCCTGCCCGAGCGGACTGCGGGGAACCGGGGGCTGCTCAGCGCAGGGCTGTCTGACCCCGGGCTCTCTCTGTTTCTACCCTCAGGGAGCAAAACCCAAGGCGTAGTGCAAGGCGTCACCTCAGGTACGGTCCTTTCTGCCCCCGGGAGCGCGGCCGCGTTAACGGGGTCGGGGCTGTGCGAGGGGCTGATGTCACCCGGCTAAAGACACTTACATAACGGGGCCCGCAACACGGGATTTGCGGCGCCGCCCGCACTCCGTGCCCAGCTGCAGAGCCGCGGCCCCGGGCACGGAGAGGAGGGGTGAAGGGGGGGGGGGGGGTAGAGAGGCTGGTCCTGCCCCTGCCTCGCCATCACCCCCCCCCCCCCCACCCCCGACCCCTCTCCCTGGCGCTGGGGGGCACTGACACGCACCCCCGGCTCTCGCAGTGGCCGAGAAGGCGAAGGAGCAAGCGTCCCAGCTGGGAGAAGCGGCGTTCTCGGGCGCCGGCAACATCGCGGCGGCCACGGGGCTGGTGAAGAAGGAGGAGTTCCCCGCGGACCTGAAGGTGATCGCCCCATCCCCGCACAGCGCTGCACCGCACCGCCGGCAGCCGGGGCTCTGCCCCAACGGAGCGCTCCCAGGGCCGGGGTGGTGCGGGACACGGAACGGGGGGTCCCCCGCGTGGCGGCTGCGTGCGTGGCTGCTGCGGACGTGTGCGTGTGTGTGCTCCCGCATGGCGGCGCGGGGCCGGCGGGGCGGCATCGCCGCGATGCGCTGCGAGGTGACCTGACAGCTGCGGGAGAGCTGGGGCGGGAGGGGCGGCGGGTTCTGCTCGCTTCCAGCTTAGCCCAGAATAGCAGCAGCTGAAGAAATGAGGCCACGGCACGCACCGCCGCCGCGAGGGGGGGACCGGCCGCCCTCCTCCAGCCGCTCTGCCCGGCCCCGGGGAGGGGTTACCCGCCCCGCCCCGCCCCGCCTGGGATGCGGGATGCTCGAGTGGGGCTCGAGGCGCAAGCACGCGTCTCCTGCCTCGGGCTGAGCATTGCGGGGATGCGCACTTCTGCAGTCGCTTTCCCGTCTCTTTCCAGCTCGGTGTGCTGCTGTGAGCACTGGGTGCTCTGCCAGCACCCCCACCTCGGCCCGGTATCGCTCTGTCCTGGCTCTATCCCACCCTGCGTGGGCATGTGGCTGGTCTCTGCCAGGTCCCGCGGGTAACCCCTCCCTGAGAGGGTGACATTTTGGGGGTGCGTGCGTGGAACTGATCACCCGCTTCGCTCGCAGGCTGAGGAGGTGGCCCAGGAGGCAGTGGAGGAGCCACTGGTTGAGCCGCTGCTGGAGCCGGAAGGGGAGAGCTACGAGGAGTCCCCACAGGTGAGGGGTCAGGGTGGCACTGCAGGGGACGCGGGCAGTGCTCAGCACCCCGCTGGCATCACTGCTGGGAGCAGAGCCTGCCAGCTCCCCAGCACTCAGAGCAGGGAACCTGGAGGTCAGGCAGGTGTGGTGCTGGGGGGCACGGGGCTGTCATCTCATCTCATCTCATCTGGACTCTCTCACTGCTTTTTCTTTTCCCATCCCACAGGAGGAATACCAGGAATACGAGCCAGAGGCATAATGGAGCCCTGTCCTTGCCTCTTCCACCAGCAGCACAACGAACCGCCGGTAGCCCCCTGCTCCTCCCCAGCCACCCCCGGCCAGTGCCCGCATGCTGGGGAGGAGCAGGGCTGCCCCTGCCCCGTTCGCTCACGAGTTCTTCCTCCAGTTCCGTTCCAAGGGACCATGTCCATGTCTCCGTACCGTGTCTAGCAGTGAGAACCCGCTGTGTCCAAGCCCTGCAACCCCAGCATGTGCCCAAGCCGTGGGCACTGCCCGCAGGGGCTGGTGTGTGTGTGTGTGCGTGTGTGTGTGCGTGTGTGTGTGTGTGTGTGTGGGGCCCGGGCTTACAGCTCTGTCTCCCTCCCAGCGCCGTAAGCCCCGGCTGCGTCCCAGTGTGTCTGTGTGTGTACAAAGCATGTTTACCTGCGCGTGGGCTGCTGTACATTTTGCTTGCATGCTTGTCCCTGTGGTTCTGCTCTGGTCATCGTGGAACTGAGTTGTTTTTTTTTTTTTATATATATATCTATCTCTATCTATGGGTGGACGGGTCTTTTGCCTTTGTGAGCCCTCGGCGTCCAAGCCCGCTCCCCAGCCCCATGGGTGGTGACGGTGCCCGCGCCCTCCCCGAGGTCCCGTAGTGCCGACGCTGTGTTGTGACGTGGCATGGATATCCCCCCGCCCTCGTTGCTGGATGTGCAATACGAGTGCAGCTGCCAGTGACACAGCTGCCACCGTGTCCATGAATAAAGCCAACTCTTGTCTGTAGCCCCCTGGTGCTGGTTGTGGGGTGCCTTGTTCTGTCCCCCGATTTGGTGGTGGGGGCAGTTTTGGGGGGAGTAAGGGTGTGGGGCAGGCTGTGAGAGGTCGTCGTGGAGACCAAACTCTCCTGTCTGCTTGCTGCTGTTAGGGCACGGGCAGCACGCTCTGGCTGAGCTGGGACACAGGGAATGTCCATGTGCCACCTGTCTGTGTGCTGGCTGAAGAGCTTTGTGTCTGCACGTGAAAGGAGGTGACCCTTTGGGACCAGGGACCCTGTGGCAGGAGAAGGATGGGCACAGTCCTGGCCTCGAGCACTGTGTCCCTCCCAGCTCTGCCCCTGCTGTTGCCAGCAGACACAGGCTGTGCTAGCAAAAGGGGGCTCAGGCACTGAGCTCATGCTTCTTCCTGCAGGCTCACACCAGCCCATAGCAGCAGGATATGCTGCTGTTTGTGAAGTGTCTCCTAAAAATGTGCCCTGATCTTTGTGCTAGAAACACAGAACAAAAGGGAACCTCTCTTCTGCCATCTCTACCTTCCTATGCTGCCCTGCTCCCCTCGGGGCACTGGGACATGGCTGTGGTGTGACCATCGTGAGGGCAGGTGGCTGCCACACACTGCAGTACTGCCCCAAACAGCAGGGCATCCCCCCACCCAGGGGATGATCCGTGTTCCTACAGCTCCCATGGGGCAGGGCCCTAACCCAGACTGGGTCCCCAGCCAGCCAGCCTGCAGTCCCTGGCTGCAGCACAGAGTGTGGAGAGGTTGGGCTGTGTCCCCCACCTGTACTGCCTTGCCAACTTTGCTGGTGAAGTGAAGCTTGCAGCAGTCAGCACGGACACACAACAGGTTTGCTGATGCCTGCAAATCCCTGCTCTGGCTCTGCTCCCTGTGTCTGCACCAGCTGCAGCAGCACCTGCAGCACCCACCAGGCATTGCTGGACACATTATTAAATGGTCTGAGACAGGGCTTTCCCTAATGCTGTCAGGGCTGGCTCTGCGAGTAGAGCCTGGAAGCGCAGCTTTTGGGCTGGAAGTGGATGTGGGCAGCAGCCAAAAGCGTGACAGGCTCTGCAGGTTGGTGTGGGACCACCATGGTAGGATCACTTACAGCCACAGTCCTGGAACTCAGGGAATGGGATGATTGGGATCTTCTCTCTGCCTTTACCAAACCACTGCTCAGGGCTGTGCTGCACTGACTGCAGGAGGCAGTAGCTGGACTGCTGCTTGAGGGTGAGGCAGCCATAGGTAAGCTATTCAGGTTCTTCAGCCACTCGAAGAAGGATACAGTCACCCAGCCTGCATTCACACAGATGTCCTGCCACAGCAGTACACACTCTAGATTTGCTGGTTAGAATAACCCTGAGATCTGGGGATTGATCTGGGGGCTCTCCTCCTCTGTCTTGGGCCACGCCTGACCTCAAGGACAGTCCTGAAGTTGCTGGGAAAGCTGAATCCTAGAACTGCAGTGTTTCCATTCAGACACCAGCAGCTGTAATGCTCCATGAGAAGTGACATGGTTTGTTGCTGGCCCATCGACAGCTGCAGGACATACTGATGATGGCTCAAGCCCTGTGGTCTGCCACTGCCTGCAGAAGGAAAACTGGGAGGGGTACAGAAGGGAAAACAGCAAGCTGAGCTCCTAGGATTCACTCAGGAGCTGGAACAAGTTGGGAAACAACTGAGACAGCACCATTAATGTCACCTGATGTCAGAGCCTGGCAGAACCAGGCTGGATCCACATCAGGGCAGGTGACAACACCCTGTGGCCCTAAGAGCCATCAGCCTGCTATCCCCCTGTGTGCTTCGGGATGGACGTATTGGATGACAAGTATATATCTTTGCAGGAATATGTCATGTTCTTCTGGTGTAGTGAGGCTGTCGGCAGCTTCAACAATAATCTGAGAGCTCAAGCGGAGCAGACAGGAACAGAAGAAACAAAAGTAAAAACCTGCTGCCATTATCCTCCCACCAGGCCACTCCTAGTGGTTAGGGTCTGAGTGCTTGCCTCCTCACCAGAGCTGCTGGGGGCCAGCAGATGCTCAAACCTCATATTTTGCACAGAATGATTCATGGCTCAGGCTGCAAAAGACCTTGGCTGTGACAGAGGCCCAGGTTCCAGCATGTCCTGTCCCTTGAGTTCCCTAGAGCTCCCAGCAAAGGGTGGAAGCTTGCTTCTGTAGCAGTTCCCTGCTTTGCTCACTCTTATCTGCAGCCTCCAATTTTCAGTGTCAGCCAACACTGTGGCACCCAATACCTCCAAGGATATCGCGTTCTCCATCCTAAGGGGAGGATCTGGTAAAAGAAAGACTGAGGATGCCAGAAGAGCCAGCCAGGGTCACTCAGTGTTCCTTGCTCCTGTCAGCAAAGGGAAAGGCTTGGGCTTTCCTCTTCCCCTCAGTTATGTGACCTGCCACCTCTGCCTCGCTTTCTGTCCCTCTGGCATAGTGTGTGAGTTGTCAGTGAAGTGATAATACCTTGCTGGGTTGTGGAGTGCCCAAAGTGAAGTGGTAGCTGGGCTGCTGTCACTTGCACACAGCAGTGCAGGTTGCCAGGTGACACTGGGCCTGCTGTGAGCACATGGCACAGGCAGTCTGCACCTTTGCTTGCACCAACCACCACCCTGCTCTGAGAAAACGGGCTGGGCTCAACTCACCTTCTCTCAGCCTTCTAGTTCCGTGGGGTTGATCCCATTGGGGTTGTAAATGGCTTAATCTGTTTCCACAACACAGTTAGAGCGGGCTCCAAACTGGCGCAGGTACAGTGTGTGCACCCCCACATTGCCAAAGCCCTGCAACCAAGAGCAGGCATGGCTCTGGGGAGAGGGAAGTCATGGGGACAAGCACTGAAAACTGACCTTCTGGTGACAGACCCCTCCCCAAGAGCTTCAACTGTGAAATAGAAGTAGGAGCCCTGATCTAGCAGCCCCTGGTGAATGTTTTGGCAACTTACAGGGTTGTGAAAAGCAGAACCTGTGGGACAGGGGCTTCCAGTTCAGCCTGTTTTCATCACCTCCAGAACTCCTGGATGTGATGTTCCAAAGCACAGCACACTGTTCAGCTTCCGAGAGCTGATCTCAATGGGAAACAGATGCAGTGAGATACACAGCCCATTGTGCAGCACCTGGGCACAATCTGAGCAACCCTGCAGCACCTCATGGTGATGGGTGCTGCAGCACCAGCATGAACAAGGGCCATAGGGATAGCATGGTTCTTGTTATAAGAACAGATGGTTTTGTACTGTCTGCCCCAAAGCGCTTGCTAGCTTGCTGCAGTTCATAAAAGCAGCGCTGTTTCCTAAGACAGAAAGACCTCCAAACAAGCAAAATTTTACACACAAGTAGCCAAGGACTTCATCTTTCTCATCCTCTGCCACATCGGCCATCAGGGGGATGCAGGGGAAGGGCAGGAATGAGAAAGGCAGGATGGCAGGCAGCAGCTCTGGGTGCAGGCTCAGACAAAGCCTCCTTCCCCACAGCAGGGAGCTGTGATGAGGAGCGAGTGTTCAGAGGAGAGCACCTCACCACCACGCAGCCCAGCTCCAGGGTGCTGGACTCAGACGAGACTTTAACTTCGTGGCTTTCATTTTTTTTCCCACCTCCAAAGAGCAGTGAGCTCAGCGGGATATGCAGTCAGCCAAGCTGCGGGCAGCACTGGTGGCCAGCAGCAAGCGTTAAGGGCAGCAGTGGCAGAGAGCAGCAGCTGCTAGAGTTGCGGCGGGGGGAAGCACTTCCCCGCACCGGCTGCAGGGAAGGGAAGGCCCTTCCTGGAAGCAGAGGGGAAGAGGCAGGGCTGGCCCTCTGAGCTCCCAGCCAGCTGCCTGCAGGTAGCACCTGCCTGAGCACTCACGGGCACCCCAAGAGATGGGGGCTGCACCCACAGTCAGGAGCACCGCAGTGGGTGATGTGATGTGGAGGTGCCAGCCCTCTCCAGCCGGTCTGGCAGTGCACAGTGTCCTACCACCTGCTGGTGCACACGCCAGTGTCAGTCACAGCTTCCATTTCATGAGTGTTTTTGTACAGGATGGCTATAGTGAAATGTTGGAAATGTCTGCGTGTCTGTACAGTGTGAACTGTTATGCACCCCTGAACCTCTGTGTGCATCATATCTGAAATGTTGCTCACAGAACTGCCAGCTGCTACGAGCTCAAAACTTTACAGAGGTTTTATCTGTAGGAATATCTGATATGCAAACAGGGGATGGGCCAGCTCTGAGGACCTGGTGCTCAACAGCTCGCCAGCAGTGAGACCCCAGCATGTGCACAGCGGGATACTAAAGGCAGAGAAGTGTGCTTCTGGAGCAGGAGACAGGATGATAGAGGATCATCTCAAAGTGCAACCACCAGCATGGGTCAGTGCCCCCTGGTATGGATCCCCTCCCAGGGGGGTAGGAAAAGGCTCAACCTCCCAGGGTGAGGGGAGATTCAGGATGATGTTTAGACAGTGCTGCAGCTCAGCTGCTCTCAGCTGCAGGAGCTGAGGCTGCAAGTTCTCAGGGACCAACACATCAGTCCCAGGTCCTGTGGAAGCGGAAAATCTGTCAAATCCTGTTCTTGCAATTCAACTACTTTGTTCCAGCCCACGGCATGCATACAGCCAGCAGGTTTCCACAGGCTGACCATGTTCTCAGGCACACAAAAGAGTGTGCATCCAACGCCTGGTGCTGCCCATACATCAGGATGCTCCCAGCTTCCATCAGGTGTAAGCATCTTTGGTTTTGCAGGGTTTTTGCCATATACTTTCTCAATTTTGAAGTAAACAACAGAATGTAAAGATTTATTGCCTTGTGACTGGCACCTGCTGAGATCTCTATCTCACGTGAAAGTTGGAGAAACATTCCTTCCTCCTCGCAACTGTGAGTGCCAGCAGGAATCGAGGACAGTAGCCAGCCCGGGCTCTGCCCAACAGCACCAACAGCACAGCCTGGGCCAGCTATTGTTTGCTTGGTGCTGCAGGAGGCTCTCCATGCTCCAGATTCACAACTGAGCTAGAGAAAAGTGGTGAAGTGACAGCAGAGCAGCAGGGCAGTGACCAGTGCTGACAGGCAGTGCCTGGGCAGTGGTCCCTGTGCCCTGCCCAGCCAGGCAGCTGCTGTCTGCTCCCCTGCCTGCAAGCCACTCACTTCTTACGTGATGGGGACAAAATCACTCTCACTTATAAATCCCTTTTTGTCCATTTCTGCAGTAAAACGCCTCTTTGTTTTCTCCAGCTCACGTTCTTTTTAGTGCAATAACACAAAAACACAGTTGTGACTACAGGCCCCGAGGTACAGAACCCTTCCCTGTCCATATGCAGCACACCCTAATGCCTGCAGGGAGTTAATTCGCAGCAGCTGAGAACCCTTGCTGTAGCAACAAAGAGATGTGTGAACTCCTAGTCCCTCTGCCCCCTCCCCTCCCAGCCCCTCTCTGATTTGCACCTTCCCCCGGCACAGCAGGCAGCACAGGAGCATCTCTTTCAGCATGTGTATGCCCGCATGCACTGAACCATAAATCAGAGTTCACCACCCCTCTCCCCCACCCCGAGCTGCTTTTCACAGTCGCTGGGTGAGTGTTACTCACCACAAGCGTCTTCCCCCCGCTTGTCAGAGTGCATCACTGTGACACACGGAGAGGAAAGGCTGTGCAAATGGAGCATGAGTTATGGGCCGTCAGCAGGGGAAGGAGGGGGTGAACTCACGGAGTGTTTCCTGGGATGGGTCCTCACATCCCCCATGGCACCACCAGAAGGAACATCTGGAGAAGACCTGGTGAGGCGCACGGATCCCCCTGCCACACACAGCTCCCTCCTAATGCCGTGCGACCTGCACGGAGCAGATCCGGAGCCAGGGCAGGATGCGGGCCCTGAGCCTGTCACAACCACCAGCAGGCAGAGCCGAATCCATGACAACACAGAGCCTGGATGTGAGAAGCACAATGCCTGCCGCTCCCTGGTGAACGCGAGCGTCCCGCAGCCCGGTGCTGCATTCTGCAGCCGCAGCAAGCCTTGCCCTCACACATCTGTGCCCAAAGGAACATCCTGCGCTTCCAGAGCTCTTCTGATTTTCAAAGCTCCTAACAAGCTTTCTGACTCACTGTACCACAACCCCATCCCGTGCCCAAGCTGCCGCGCTCTGCGTTCCTCTTGTACTTCCCCGCTACGGCACATTTGTATGTCATTAATGCAGCCGGGGCTTTTAACTTCGTCGGCACCGATTGAACTGCTGAAACGAACCCCTGGGAAAACAGAGAGAAGAAAGGCAGAGTGCCTGCCTTCCACAGCCGGCGCAGAGGAGACGGAGGAGAGGCTTTGAATCTTCTGAAGCAGCAGCATCTCACAATAGGCAATCAGAAAGCACTGAGCCGGGCTCATTCCTACAGACGTGGGAAGCAATTTCCCACCAACCAGCCATCCCGCGGGCACGGGGCTGCTCCAGGGAGCTCTGATGACAGCACAGCACCCAGGCAGGGGACGGGGCTGAGCCCCCTCCGAGCAGCAATACTGCTGCAGGGCAGGGTCAGTGCGTGAGACGCTCTCAGGGAGCATGTGGTGCTTAGGGTAGGGAGACAGAGGAATGTAGGGATGCGCTGACAGCCGCAGGGGCTGAGGGGGCAGCAGCAATACCGGGCAGCAGCAATAATACCGGGCAGCAGCAATACCAGGCAGCAGCAATAGCAGCACTGCAGCTGCCATAGCCCCTGCACTGCCCCACGGCCCTCAGCCCTGATTGGCTGAGCCGTGGCGGGATGGCCACCAGAGGGCGCCGAGTGGAGTGCTTGCAAGGCTTTCCTGATTGGTCGCAGCGGGGGAAAGGGGGTGGGGTCTGTGGTGGGTGGAGCCAATCAGGGTGGGGCGACTTGGGGGTGCGGGGAGGAGTGGGGGTCGCAGGGCCACGTGCGTGGTGCAGTGCGTGGGGTCGGGGCCGTGCGGGGCCATGCAGGGCCGTGCTCCCAGACCGCCCGCTGGCCCCACGCAGGCGCCTGCAGCTCTGCAGCCCTGATCCGGGTCCTGCCTGCGAGCCCCAGGGCCTGGGAGCGCCTCCATCAGTTTGTGTGCAGGCCGGGTGCTATGGGCGCGTTGTTGCATTCACGTGTCGCTGCCCGTGTGCGTGGGAGGCAGGGCCGCGTTGCACAGGGAGGGGGCTGCCATGCTACCTGCGCCCGCAGCCCCCTCCCCGCAGGGAGGATGCGCTTTTCAGGCAGCTGCCTGGCTTCCTCGCGAGCCGGGAGCGCGGGAGTGTGTTGCCAAGGCAATGGGGACCATCTTACTCATCCTCCTCGCTATTGTTATCCTGCCAGCCCGGAGGTGCCCGGGTGGGGAGAGGAGGAGGAGGAGGCAGCTGGCCGGGGAGGAAGGCTGGCTGCAGGGAGGGGAGGAAATGCATGTCCCCCCCATATCACCATCCCATGGGGACAGGAGATGCTGATGGGTGAGGGGAGAGCGGGGTGCAGGAAAAGGGAAGGTAGGGTGCGATCCGGCAAAGTCCTGTGCAGGGGGACAGGGGGATGGGAGAGGCATGGTCCCCTCCTCTGCCGGGACCTGAGACTACCCCCGGTGTCCCTTGTGGCTCTGTGCCCCCTTGGCCCCGTGATCCCCTGTGGGGCAGTGTGGGATGTAAACTCACAGCTACGTGGGATGTAAACCGACAGCTGCATCAGGCAGGCTGTGCCTCACCTCAGCTCTGCTGCATGGAGGGAAATGGGACGGAGAGCACAGAGCTGGGACCAGCGCAGGGCACGGGGCACAGCCCGGTGGTGTGACCGTGCAAACGCCTGGCAGCTGCGAGCGCTGCTTTTGCATCGTGTGTGACAGCCGACACGAGGTGCTGTGAGCTCGGGGGTCCAGGAACGGGGTCTGTGCTCTGCAGCACTGCGTGCCCACGTGTGTCACTGCTCACGCGTGTGCCACCCTGGCTTGGCAGGGCGCCTGGTGGTGGTGTGGGGGTGCCCCGGGGTTGCAAGGCTGCACTCTTTATTTTGATATTCTTCCTCCCTATTTTTAGCATTCGGGGTTTTGTTCCAGCCTCGCTGTTTACTGGAAGGAGCATTTCCACCGCCAACCTCCCCTGTCTCCAGGCAACCAGGTGTGCCAGCTCCCACCGCGCTGGCGCCGACATCGGACCACCCTATAGATCTATAGGGCTGGGGGGGGGGGGTTAACGTTAACCTCAAGGCAGAGGAACTCTATCTCAGGGTTAACGTTAACCCTCCCGGCCCCAGCCTCACAGCCCCATCTGCTGCAGGGACCTGTTGCACCACCCTCTCCAAAGCAGTCCCAGTGTCACCCATGGGTGCCGGGATGGATGAGAAGCGGCCAGACCGGCACATGGCTGCAGGACGCACCGTGCTGCCTGTTCCTCCCTCGCTCCCCACAGCCGTGTAGGGACCACCAAGCTGGACACACAGCCGCGTGGGGCTCCACGCTGGTGCCCTCCACCACCCCGTTGCGCGGTGACACGCGGAGGGCTCACCGCGTGTCCCCATGCGTGGGGCAGTGCCACCACCAGCGCGGCATCCCAGCAGCAGGGCAGTGCCGGCCGTGCTGGGGGGCAGGCGGGGCCTGGGGGGGCTGTGAGCCCCGAGGCGATGCTCGCGGGCCGCCTTCCCCCCCGCAGCGCGAGCGGGAGTGCGTGGGAAGGAGTTAGACAAAGCCTGAGCCCGGGAGCAGAGGCAGCGCTGCCGGGAGGGAGACGGGGACGTTCTCCCCTCCCCATCCTCCCCCCCGGGCGAGGGTTGAGCAGAAGCCCTCCTCGTCCCCTCCGCGGCGGCAGAGGGGACCCGCACGTCCCCGTCCCTCGGGCTGGCAGCCGCGGGGTGCCGCGGGCAGCGCCGGTGGCCCCGCGGTGATGCCCGGTGGGGAAGTGGATCTCTCCGTCACCAGGTAGGAAGGGGACGGGCTCCGTATCGCTGTCACCCCCACCCAAGGGACGGCACCTTGGGGCTCGTGCCAAGGGGTCGAGGGGCCCCCGGCCACGTGCCCCCTCCGTACCCAGGCGTAGGACGTCCCGGGGTGCCCGTGCGGGGCAGCAGCCCTACCGCACCCGGGGGCTGTGTCTGGGGTCCCACGGGGAGGGGATCTCGCGGCCGGGAGATGGATGGGGGTGAGGTCCCCGGACGGTGGGGTCTCCGGGTTGGGGACAGTGCCGGGGCGACGATGCCGGATTCCACCCCCCCCCCCTTAAACAACCTGGTCCCCAACACCGGAGCGGGAGGTGCCGGTGCGGGGCGCGGACCGGGGGTGCCGCTGCGGGGGGAGCGGCCTGGGGCACGGTACCGCCCCCGCCGCCGCCGCCGCCCCACGCATGCTCCGCCACCGCCACCGCGCCGGAGCGGAGCGGAGCGGGACGGGACCGGGCTGGAGCCGCCGCCGCCGTAGGTAACCGCGGCCCCGGGGCGCGCACGTGGCGGGGCTCCTCCGCTCCTTCCCGGAGCCCCGGGGGGCATCACCGGGACGGGAGCGGCCGCCGCCTCCCACCCTCCGGGGCTGCGGCGGGGGCGGCTTTGTTCGCGGCTCGGCCGGGGCGTGCCCACGCGTGTCCACGAGCGTGTGTGCCCGGAGCCATGTGCTGTCGACTGCGTGCCCGTGCCTGCAGGCGGGAGTGTGTGTGTGTGTGTGTGTGTGTGTGTGTGTGTGTGTGTGTGTGTGTGCGTGCCTGCGGGTGCGCACACGCGTGTTCGTGTTTCCTCGCGTGCACATACGTGTGCTCTGGGGTGGATGCTCGTAGGGTGGCTTTGGGATGGCTGGCAGCCGCGCGGCGCCGGGGAGAGGTCTCATGGGTGGAACTGGGGAGTTCCGTGGGGAGAAAGGCACAGGGGGCTGGGGAATCGTTTGAAGTCGATTGTGTGACACAGGCTTGTGTCCCCCGCGCCACGTGGTCACGTGCGGGTGTGGGTGCTCTGTGCGGGGCAAGGGTGCACAGTGCCCAGCTCGTACCCCCTGCCCTGCCTGGCAGAGCCTCCAGTGCGCTGTGCAGCCCTTGGCCCCTCTGCTCACTGCTGCCCGCAGGCCAGTGGGTGCCCTGGGCTGGGTACCTGCATGTGTGGCTCTGATGGGCACTCTGTGCTGAGCACCCCCAGGGCTCTACAGGGCACCACAGGATGCTCTGCAACTGCTCTCCCTCCCTCTGCAGGGTCCCCAGGCCACGGCCCCGTGACCCCAGCAACCAGAGAAGCCCCTGAATCCCACTCGTGGCTCGGTAGCACCAGGGGACAGCTATTTTTGTGGTAGGTGGCTGACACTGTCCTTCCTTTCCTGAGATGGGCACTGTGCTGGGGCACTATGGGCACAGCCGGACCTGTTGTCACCTGTGGCGTGGCAAGAAGCGGTTGGTGTCTGATGATGCCCAGCTCACTGCCCTGTCACCTCTCTTGCAGGACTAGCATGGGAAAAGCCTTCCCTGGGCATGGGCAGCACTAGGGAGCCCGAGGCCCTGCAGCTGCTGAGCCAAGAGGCCAAGGACGCCTGTGAGTCCGGTGCCAGCTCCTCGGGCTGCCCTCCAGTGAGTGAGTGCTTGCCCAGCTCTGGCTGCACCCTGGGCAGCCGTGCAATGAGGACCTGCTGCGTGGCCGAGCCCGAGGCCCTGGGCACTGTGGAGAAGGTGCCAGCACCAGCAGGACCGGGGAGCTGCGGGGCACCCGGTGGCACTGCCCCTGCCTGCGGTCCTATGGAGCCAGGGGGCACCCAGAAGGAGAAGACCACCCCCGTGCCCCCCCTGCCTGAGCCTTGCCTCAAGGCACCCAGCAAGGATGCGGGCAGCGCGCCGGCTCCAGCTAAGCATGTGGCATTCCTAGAGCCGTCAGTAGGAGCTGAGCTGCCCTCCCTGATGCCAAACCAGGAGCAGCCCCAGGGTGGCACAGGGGACACCGAGAACCCCGAGCAGCCCCAGGGAGATGGGAAGCAGGGCAGAGCCGACGGGAGCACCGAGAGTACCCAGCAGCCCCGGACTGCCAAGCTGCTCTGCGGGTCCTACTCGTTTGAGGTGACTCCCCCGCAGGATGCCGGCGTGCAGGACATGGGGACGCAAGTGGACAGCCGCGCATCCCTGGTGTCGGTGGCATTGAGCCCCATGAGCCCCCCAGGTGGAGCTGCTGCCTTCACTTTCCCTAAGAGAGAGCTGGGCTCTGCCCCACGCCCGGAGCCTTCCAAGAAGGATGCGGAGATGCAGGTGTCCATGCCTGTGGAGACGCGCTCTGTGGCCACCGGGCCCATGACACCGGTGGCCAAGTCCCCACAGGCCTCGTACCCTGAGGTGCACGTGAAGGGGGTGGTGGAGGAGGCTCCAGAGCCCATCCGGGAGGTGAGCTGGGATGAGAAGGGGATGACGTGGGAGGTGTACGGGGCCTCCATGGAGGTGGAGGTGCTGGGTATGGCCATCCAGAAGCACCTGGAGAAGCAGATTGAGGAGCACGGGCGGCAGGCGGTGGCCACCCCACAGAGCACTCGTGCCAGCTCCGTCAAAGGGGCTCCCCGCAAAGGCGAGCCCAAGAGGCAGCCCAGTGTCTTTCGGGCTCTGCTGCAAAATGTCCGGCGACCGCGGTGCTGCTCCCGTGCCGGCCCCGCCATGGAGTGAGCTGCTGCCCACCCCGGTGTGATGGAGGGGACACGGGGAAGTGTCCCTGCCCTGCGTCCCGAGACACCCACTGCCCGCGTGCAGCGCTCTGGGCGGATGGTGATGGAGCACTGCAGGTGGGGATGGGGCGTCTCCTCTGCTGGGGTTCCCCCCAGCCCTGGGACATGAGATGGGTGCCACCTCTCTGTGCAAGGAGCAGGAGCCTGGCTGTGGCTCAGAGCTGGGCTTGTGGGCAGCATCAGTGCCACCAGCCTCTGGCTGCCCACCAGACTCCTGTTCTTGCCACATCGGCATCATGTCCCGCTGCCATGGGGACTGTGGGGCCGGAGCACATCTGCTCGGGGCCGTCAGCTGCTTGTCCCTGTCACTGCAGCTGGAGGCACTTGGGGAGGTTGTCCCCTGGTCCCCAGCCCTCCCTGGGTGCAGTCGAAGCACGGGGAACGTCCTTGTCCCGGCTCTGTGAGCAGCATGCAGAGCCCCCGGGCTGTGTCTGTGGGTCCCCCAGCCTTGCTCGCTGCTCCCCCTGGGGCCGTGCCAGCTGCAAATTGCTGCCACTTTTTACCGCTGGGATTTTGCAGGGAAGGGAGGGAGGGAGGGGGGCTTTTCTTGAACTGTGTTTGCATTTTTGGAGCTTTTTAAGAGACACTTAACAGCCATCAGCCACCTCCTCCCCAGCAGCCTGCGGGGCCGCAGCTCTTTCAAAACATGGTCCCTATATCCCTGCCCTGCTGGGCAGCACCAGGAGCAAAGTCGGTGTGCCGGGGGGGGATGAGCACCCCACTGCCAACAGCACCTCGGTGTCAGCGCCAAACTGTGGGACCCCACGCCTCACCCCCCCACTCCAGCCTGACCCAGTGCACAGGAGTGGCCCCACAGAGCCCCAGGAGCACCTGAGCTGCAGGAGACTGCAAAAATTGGGGTGCTGAGGAGCCCCATGGCCCACCAGCCCACTCCGGCACTACGGCTTCATTCCCGACTTTCTTTGTTTTCCTCTTTGTTTGTTTTTTGGGGGGTGGGGGGAGGAAGGGGGTGCGAGAACTACACTTGTCCATTTGGATGTTGGGTAATAAAAGGTTGCAGAAAGCTCTCTGTGGGGATGTGCGGGTGACAGCAGGGCAGCACAGAGCCCCTCCATCCTGAGCTCAACCCTCTGCCTCCTCCCGGGAGGGGGCACCCCGTGGGGCCAGCACTGAGGGGCTGGTGGCCGTGGGACACTGTCACCATGTGAGAAGGGTTTATTGCTATCACTGAACACGACACTGCCAGAGCAGCTGCCCGAGTCCCGCTCCGGCCCCTCTGCTGCTCATAGGTCAGTGGTGTTGAAGGCACTGTTGTCGAAGGCCATTTTTTGGGGCTGTTTCATGTTCAGGGCGGCTGCCAGCACCTCATCCTCAGTGGAGTCTGTGGGATGTGGGCTCTCTCTCTGGGAGAGAGCGCAGTCAGAGGGGTGGGGACAGGGACATCCCATACGTCCCCAGAGACGGAGAGAAAGGGACGCGAGGGTCCAGCGGTCTAGGCACCACAGCGGAATGGGGCTGGGCAGAGGGGAGTGGGATGCTTTGCTGCCTAGCTTGGCCTTGAAGTTGCCCTCTTTGGGTGAATCCACCTTGTTTTCATCCAGGGAATTGATGCTGCAGAAAGGGAAGGGTTAAGAGGTGGTAGCAGCATGGGGACATGGGGTGGCGGCCCTATGGCCTTTGGGGCTGCCGCTGGAGCTCACCTCGCCAGCGAGCTGGTTTCCTCATGGAAGCCCAGGTCATGGGATGGGTCCAGTGAGAGGTTCAGCATGGGGTTGGCCCTGGCCAAAGGAGGGTGGCAGTGAGTGACCGTCCCTGTGGGGTCAGCCGTGTGGGAGCAACGTTGGGACATGTACAGGGAGCCCATGCTCACCTCTCAGCATTGTACTTGTTGGTGCCAGGGATGCCTGCTCCCTGCACCACAGCTGGGCTCAGCGTCGTGGCTGCTTTGAGAGCCTTCATCGCACTCAGCTTCCTCTTGTAGCTGCGGGGATGGCAATGGTGAGTGGGGATGTGGGGACAAGGGGTGTATGGGGACACAGAGTGGGTGCGTGGTACCTCCTGGTGGTCAGCACCAAGGCCAGGGTCATGATGAGGATGAAGAGGACCAGGAACGCTGCCAGCCCCGCGATGACGCCGATCATCTCCTTCTCCTTGCTGGGCTCTGTCACTTCAGCGGGGCCCTAGTACACAGTGGGGCTGAGGGCACTGTGTAGGCATGAGGACCCCCAGGAACCATCTGGGGCTGGTGCCCTCCCTCTGCACCCCTTGCCCAGCCCCACTCACGATGACGGCCAGGCCCAGGTTCACCAGGTTGGCCAGGACCAGCGGGTCGCCCTGGATGAGCCTGCCAAGGGAAGTGAAGCAGGATGAGCAATGGGGTGGGCAGCAGTGCTGGCACACAGCTCCCTCCCCAGCACCCACAGGCTCAGCTGGTTGACGTCCAATGCTGTGCCATTGCTGTAGACGAAGTACACCTCCATCACTGACTTGGGTGTCACCCTGCAGGGACAGGAGGAGGGGGTGAGCAGGTTGTGGGGCATGGTGTCCTCCCCAAGGCCAATGCCACTGCAGCACCCCTGCTCACCGAGTCGCACGGCTGTCATCGTACCTCCGGATAGCTACCACATGGACCCCCGCTTTAGTGGCACTGGTCAGGGCCCTGCAATGGGGTTATGGGTGAGGTGTGTGCATGGGGAGCAGCAGGACCCACAGCCCCAGCCCCTACCAGGCCCCCGTACAATTCGATGCTTTTCAAATTGCTCTGCACTTCTTCCACTGTTGTCACAAACTGCAGGTGAATGCGGTAGCTCTGGTCCACTGTGAAGATCTGTGTGGGGATAGTGGAGTGAGAGGGACTGAGCAGGGCACGGGGCATTTCCTGAGGGGATGGGGTGACACTCACATTGAGAGTAGTCTGTGCCGTGTGCTGCGGTTCCGTGCTGTCCTGAGCCTCCACAGTCACCTGGTACCGCCCCTTCAGCGAGCTGTCCAGGTTGCTGGCCACCCTGGAGGGACAGGAACGTCAGCATCCCATGGGGCTGTGTCCTCCAACAGCCTCATCCTCCCAGTAGGCTCAGGTCCCTGTGATGGGGACCGAAGAGCTGGGGATGCCCTCCCTCCATCCCTTGTCTGTGCCCCTGGCAGATGGCAGAGGAGCAGAACTGGGCTTGGCCCACACCACACAACCCCCAGCTCAGCCCAGCCCCATGGCATTACTGGATGCTCCCGGTGTAGGTGTTCTGCTCAGCTGTGGTCACCATCTTGAAGAGGTTCTCAAAGGGCCGCTTGACCCCATCTTCCTCCACAAGCACTGTGCTGATGAGGGAGAAAACGATGACTCCTCCCAGCCCTGAGTCAGCATCCGTGGCCTGTGGAGACCAAGCATGTCAGCAGCACAGGTGGGCAGGGATGGGTGAACCCAGCCCCCCAGGAGCATGCACAGCTCCTCACCTTTACAGTAGCCACTTGGTGGTCCACAGGAGAGATTTCAGGGATAATCACTGTGGGGACAGAGTGCAGTTGTAGTGCTGTGCAGCCAAGTGTGCTGCAGATCCTGTGCTCTGCACACCCCATGGCTCAGCAGCACAGATGCAGCCCTCGTGCCTCTCTTCATGGGGAGCAGCAGGTTGTCCCAGCCCAGACCCAGCACTGCTCACAGCCCTCTGCTGCCTGGGAAGCTGGACAGAGCCATGCAGCAAAGAGCAGCTCATGGATGCTGTATCCTAAGCCCCTCTGCTCACCGAAGGTGCTGGAGACAGGCAGAAAGATCGGCGCGTTGTCATTAATGTCTGTGATCCAGATCTTCAGGGTTCCTGCCAAAGCCACAAACACAGAGCACTGGTCAGCCCTGCTCTGCGTTCTCTGGGAGCCACACTGTCTGTGACAGGGACCAAAGAGCTGGGGACATCCTCCCTCCATCCCAAAGAGGCCCTCCCCTGGGGAAGCAGGAGCTCCAGGTCCCATGTTCCTCCCTGCCCTGCTCATGGTGGACACAGGGTGCGGGTTCTGCCTGTACCGTTCCGGCTGTACTGGCTGCCTTTCTGGGTGTAGAGGTCTTCAACCCGTATGGTCAGCTGGACCATGTCACACAGCTCGTAGTCAATGTCCAAGCTGTTGGCCAGCACCGAGCCGTTGGGCAGCAGCACAAACCAGTCCCAGCACACCTCCCCAGCGCTGATGTCACCCTTATAACAGGCGACCGCCAGCTCCTCGAAAACCAGCGAGTGGTTGGTGTCCAGGTCAGTGGCGACCACGGTGTGGACCAGGCCCAGCTGCGTGCCGTTCTCGCTCACTCTCACGTCTTCCAGCGAGGATGTCAGGATGGTGGGCGGCTCGTCGTTGACATCGAGGATGCTGACCAGCACTGGGACGCTGGCGGCATTCCCTGCATTGAGTGCGGCCGTGTTCTCTGCCAGCACTACCAAGGAGAAGAACTTCTCCTGCATGGTGTCATAGTCTATGGATATGTCAGGGTCGAGGGAGAGCCGCCCGCTGTATCTGCCCAGCCCCAGGCGGGATGAGCTGATCAGGAAGTTGCTGGAGCCGGTGCTCCTCTCCAGCTGGAAGGAGATGCGGGAGTTGATCTCTGTCCGGTCAGCGTCCGTGGCCGTGACGTTCCCCACAAAGGACCCTGCAAGTGTAACAGACTGTCAGTGTTTGTCTGTCTGACCACAGGCACTGTTTGCCCTGCAGCCTGGCCACCCTCCTCATACCTTCAGAGCTTTCAAAGATGGAGAACTCATAGGACTGTTGGAGGAACACGGGCATGTTGTCATTCACATCCTGCAGGAGATGATAGCCCGTGAGTGTCACCGTGCTGGATATAGGGGTCTGGCATTGGGCAGGGGACAGGAGCACAGACACCTGCTCCGTGCTCCAACTGTGGCACATGGGGACACGGTGCCACCTCTGCACCTGGTCCGCTTGTGCCCAGCACTCACCGCCACAGTGATGGTGACGTTCACCATCGTGCTTTGCTGCGGCACTCCGTGGTCGTACACCTCCACCGTCACCACCATCTGCCCCTCCTCATTGTCCACAGCCTCACGGTCCAGTGGCTCATTGCTGTGCATATCTCCCGTGTTCTGATCAATGGTAAAGTTGTCGCTGTACAGCCCTGGCACGATCTTGTAGCCCAGGGCGCTGTTGGGGGTGCCTTCCTCATCATTGTCGATGGCCTGGAAAGAGAACACCAGAGGGTGGAACGGGGTTGTCTGCAGCTCAGGACAAACCTTGACTGCTTTCCTCGTGGTGCTCACCCTGATCTGTGTGCTGGCGTTCTGCCCCTCTTCCACAGAGATGAAATAGGAGCCGATGATGGTGGGCGCATTGTCGTTCTCATCCAGCACAGTGATCTCCAGCTGCGTGATGCCCACTCTGTTACCCCCATCCTTGGCTTGCAGGTTGGCGTAGTACATAGAGCGCATCTCACGGTCCAGGAGAGATCCATTCCTCACCAGCACCGCCCCGCTTGTGGCATTCACCATGAAGATTTCCTGACTGCAGCACACACAGACCCATCACTGGGGCACCAGCCCGGGGCAGGCAGCACCCGCAGCCCCCCAGCAGCTGTACCCCACTTACACGCTCTCCGTGACCAGCTGGTAGGTGATCTGGCCGCCAGCACCACTATCTGGATCATAGGCCTAAAAAGAGAGCAGGAAACATCGGGAGAATCTGCTTCAGTGATGAATGTGAGGTGCTGGGTGTGGGCAGTGAGCACCCCAAAAGGTGACTCCAAGGGTCACACCGGTGTGACTGCCCAGGGGACATGAGCTGCACCCTGCTCTGACCGTGATGTTGGTGGCGATGACGGTGCCGTCAGGGCTGTTCTCCTTCACGCTCAGGCTGTACGTGCTCTGTGGGAACTCAGGGGTGTGATCATTGGTGTCGATGAGGTCAATGGTCACGGTGGCTGTGGAGCAGCAGTCTGTTGGGTTCCCTGTGTCGTTAGCAATGAGCTGTGGGGTTAAGGGACAGTGTCTTGCATGGGTTCCCAAGTAGAGAGAGCTGTCCCATCTGGCCCAGCTCCTCTAAACCAAACAAGTTTTTGAGGCAAAGCCATGCTCTGCCCTTGTCCTTGCAGGGGAAAGGTTGTGTCCCCAGGCATGCAGGGAGCAGGGACCCACCTGCACCACCATGACATGGGTTATCTCATAATCCACAGCAAACGGGTCTTGCACGAGGATCTGCACCTCCCCTGTGCCTGCGATTCTCGTGGGGGAGACAGTGAAGGCGCTGGCACTTGCACCCTGCAGGTACAGCTCGAAAGTGCTGTTGATGCCCTGTTGGGGAGATGGACATGGGGTGAGGGTGGTGGAGCAGTGGGACAGCAGCACAGCCCCAGGGCTGGGCTCCCACCTTGTCTGGGTCACGTGCGACAATGTTGAGGTTGGACACAGGCACTCTGGAGGAGGAGTGCTCGACAATGCTCCCTGTGAAGTTGCTCTGGGTGTGGATGAAATCGCAGTTGGAGAGGGAGCATTGGTAGAACTGAGGCTTGTTGTCATTGACATCAGTCACCAACACTGTGACCAGCGTGGTGGCCTGGGCCACGTTGCCATAGATGTCCAGGTTTTTCTCACGTGCCTGTGCAGGGGGAGGAGCAGGTCAGGCCATGCAGGGTGAGGAAATGAATGGGGGTCTCATGCTGTCCCACTCACCCTGACTTCCAGCAGCACCTCCTCGCTCGGGAGCTGCTCCCGGTCCAGCAGCTGGCTGACGGTGATGGTGCCCGTTGTGGCGTTGATGGCAAAGGGGACACTGGCATCTAGGGGAGAGCAGGGACCAGATTCAGCCATGGGGAGGGCTGCTGGCTGCTGGAGCCCAATTGCAATCCCCTGAGTGCCCACCCCACCCTGTGCCCCCTCGCTCACTGATGAAGCTGTAGGAGATCTCATCGTTCACTCCTGTATCTCTGTCCATGGCGGTGACGGTCAGCACTGTGGTGCCCTGTGGGGACACAGCCATCAGGGCACAGCCCGGGAACACCTCCAGCCCCACAGCAGTGGGTTGGGATACTCACCAGTGGGCAGCCCTCGGGCACAGAGCCAGAGTAGGGCTCGTTGAGGAACCGTGGGTCCAGGTTGGGCACATCGGTGATGGTGATGGACAGGTAAGTGGTGCTGTTCTGGACGACCGTCTCCCCACGCAGTGGCCCTCCACCATCCTGGGGGCACAGCACCTGTCAGTCCCATGTCACCCTTCCCCAACACTCCACAGCCCACTGCCCCCACCTGGGCAAGATTTCCCCCACCTGGGCAAGGATCTTCAGCTGGAAGAAGGTGTTCATGGTGTAGTCCAGCGAGCCATTCAGCACCACGCTTCCATTGGACAGGATGTAAAAGAGCTGGTGGTTCTTCGTGGTGTCTGGGATCACCTGGGGAGGGGACATCGCCCCATGTCACCAGACCTGGCCCATGGGGAACCCCCCAGCACACAGAACTGCTGTGCTCACCTCCTGGATGCTGTAGCTGACTCTGGCAGCAGTCCCAGTGTCAGAGTCGTTGGCAAACACGGTGTAGATGATGCTGCCCACTGTCGTATTCTGGGTGCACAAACAGGCGGTGGTGGCATTGCACGGGATGGCAGTGTTAGGGTGCTGAGCCTGGCCCCTCCCAACCCTACCTGGGACCCAGGGCTCCTCAAGAGCAAGGGATCCACTCCACTAAGTGCCTCAGCCACACTCCCTGTCTGTACCCTGAGTCAGCCTTGCCCTGTGCCAGGCTGAGCAGCCCCACGGGCCCCTCCCTGGTGAGGGCAGAGTCCCAGCAAGCACCGGCCCCGCTGACACTGATAAGTCTGCCAGGAATACCGTCACCGCACACCGCAACCACACACCCAGGCACAGTGTCACTGCATGCTGTCACCACACATCATTACTGCCTGTTGTCACCAGGCACACCCATGCCACGGGAAACAGCAGCCCATGGAGTGCCAGGTCCCAGGGAGGTACCTCAAGGACAGAGGTATCATAGGGCAGGTTCTGGAAGACCGGCGCGTTGTCATTACAGTCCTCCACAATGATGGTCAAGCGCTTGGTGACCTATGGGATGAGGTTGGGTGAGAGACAAGGAGCCAGCCAGCATTGCCCCCTAGGCAAAACCCCATTGAGCATCATCACCAGCCCCACTGAGTGCCTGCTGCACTCCCTGTCCTGAGCACTCACCGCTTCATTAATCTCGTCAGACACCGCGACTAAGATGGTGAGCCTGGCCTGGGACTGGGGAGATAAAACAGGGCTTGGTCAGGGCACAGAGAGCTCAGAATGATTCTGAGGGCTCTGCCATCCATCCCCGTGGTCCCAGTCCCTGCCCTCACCTCGCGGTCCAGCAGGTTCCTCAGTGTCACAACACCTGTCTCTGCATCAGCAACAGTGAAGTAGAAGGAATCTGTCCCAGAGATGCTGTAGGTGAGCTTATCCCCGTCCATGTCAAAAGCCGTCAGCTGGAAAGCAACCTCGCCTGGGAACAAGGGCAGTGTCAGCCCCAGGTTCTGTCCCCACCCCCCTCAGCCTCCCCACGGCCGCCCCTCACCTATCTGCAGGTCCTCGCTCACGTACACGATGGTCATGTTGAAGAAGGGAGCTGTGTTGCCCGAAGCTGCAGGGAGAGCGTGAGCTGAGCGCAGGGGAACAAATCTCCCACTCCTCACCCTCCCCTGTGGTGCTTTTCCCACCGCCCAACCCACAGTGCCCTTTTTGGAGCTCTTAGGTGCTCCCAGGGAAATGGGATGGGGCTGAAAGCATCCCTGATGCTTCCCTGCAACCCAGGCCCGCACCAAGCAAAGTTCTCACCTGCTGCGACGAGGAAGGGAAGCAGCAGCAGCGGGTGCCATGCCATCCTGCCCAGAGCCTGTGGCACACAGAAGAGAAACTGGGGAAGAAGAGAAAAGTGAGCCCAAACACTGCACCCACTGGGAGAGCCTGGGGTGAGACTGTGGTCCACAGGGGAATCGGTCCCCTGGGGACACGGTGGGGAGACAAGGGTTGGTCTGTAGGTTCTGGTGACCGCAGGGGTTTTTGGGGATCCCAGGACCTGCTCCTGGGCACGACTGGAGACTGCGTCACTCTGGATCACCCCAAACCCCACTTGGAGCCCCAGAGTGAGCTGTGACACCCTACAGCATCCCCCTCTCTTATAACACAGCCCACGGGCAGCCCCACAGCTCACCCCCTCCAGCAGATGTTCCCCCGCCCCAAGCCCAGACCGCAGTGCCCGTGGTGGGACCATGGCCGTGCGGGTATCCCTTACCTGCAGCCGCCTCGCTGGGATGCTGCCGGCAGTTACACTGCGCTCGCACCCTGACACCACCACAGAACTTTGACTCCTGAGGTAAACAAGATCATCAATGATTAACTGCAATTAAGGGGTGAGAAACTGCTTTCCCTTCTCCTCCCTGTTTCCCGTCACCCAGCCCGGTGCCTCCTCCCCAGCTCCAGCCCCTCATGCTGGGGACCATCCCTGTGGATCATCCACCCCAAACCGCTCCCTGAGGACTCTGTCTGTGGGGCTGCAGGGGGACCCCAAACTCGGGGGACTGGGGAGGGGCTGGGGAACTGCCTGGCATCCCCTGGGCTGGGGACAGCAGGGTCTCACCAGGACACAGGTGGGCACCGACCCAGTGGAGCTGCTGCTGGGGCCCTGCGCATCCCCTGCTGTGAAGTTCCCTCCCCTGGGGGGCCCGGAGAGCTCAGCTCTGCCTCCCTGACCTATTTCGGCCCCGCTGGGGACAAGGGTGGATTGTGTGGCTCTGCTCATGCAGAAGAGGACTGGGATATGAGCGTGGGGGTGGGCACAGACACAGCCTGTTCAGGCACTGCAGGACCTCCTGCCTGGCCCCCTTCATCCAGATGTACCAGGGAGGACATGAGGGGTCTGGGTTCCCACACAGCTCTGCACACCCCAGGATGCCCAGCCTGCTCCAAGGCCCTGCTCCACTCCACGCCAAGGGCCAGGACAGGGGTGAAATTCTCGAGGGTTGTTCCAGAATAGCCCCTAGTGCTGTAGGGATGCTCTGTCTCGGATCCCTGGAACCCCTCAGGGCTGGTGTAGGACAACCCACTGCAAAACCTCCAGGACTGTCCCAGACATCCCCAAACCTTCCAAGGGTTGGCCTGGGGCGTCCTCAGCACCTCCATCCCCACCCCCATCTAAGTCCCCATCCTATTCCCAACTCCATCTCTGTCTCCATCCCCGTTCCCGTTTCCATCTCCATCCCTCTCCCCATCCCCACCTCCGTTCAGCTCCCCATCTCTCTCAGGGCTCCCATCGCTGTTCCCGTCCCCGTCCCCACCCACCATCCCGTCCCCGCCCCTCTCCCCGTCCCCGTTCCGCGCCGTGCGCCGCCGCTCGGAGCATTACGGCGCGCTCCGCGTTTCGGCCGCGCCGCTCTTGGGCGCAGTACGGCGCTGGGACGGGAGCGGACGCGCCCACATCGGCGCTGCGCGGGGGGGCGGCCGGTTCCATCGGGGCGGGAGCGCGGGGGCGCCACGAGGCGGGGCCGAGGCCGGAGCGCGAGCGGCACCGGGACGGACACCGAGCCCGGCGGGCCCGGCCGCCGCGCCATGCGAGCGGGCTGAGCCCGGAGCGCGGCCGGGGCAGGCACCGAGCGGCCCGCGAGCGGCGTCTCCGGTAGGTGCGGGGCGCGGTGCTGGGCCCGGAGCCGGCGGGGGGCGGCGGAGCGGGGCAGGGCCGCGGCGGTGCGCCGGGGGTGGGGGGAGGGGGCGCGGCCCCGGTACCGCGAGGGCGTTCCGGCCGGGCCGAGCCCCGCGGCGTGGAAGCGGGGCCGCCCTCGGGGCTCCTCGAGCCGGGCCGGGCTCTGTGCTCCGGGAGCGCCCCGTCCGTATCGCCCGACCCCGAGCGGAGCGGGGGCAGCGGCCGAACTGCCGAGGAGGTGGCGAGCGGGGACGGGGTCCGGAGCGCGGCCCCGCGCGTGGGGCGGCGGTGCCTGGCAGCCCCCGACCGCGGGGCCGAGGCGGTGCGGGGAGGAGGGCACGGCCGCGAGCCGAGCTCCGTGGGAGCGCTGCGGGGAGCCGGGCCGTGCGGGCGGCCGAAGCGGGCCGGGCACCGCCGGGGCGTCCGCAGCCGTGAGCCGCCCCGCTGCGTTCCGGCAGCGCCCAGGCGTGTGCCCGGCCGCGAGCTCTGCGCGGCCCCGCTCCCGGTGCCGCCGCCTGGAGCCGCTTCGGCTCCGGCCCAGGGCGCCGCATCCCTGGGGTGCTCGGCTCCCGCGGTCCCGTGCCGTGCGTGGGGTGAGGCCGGAGCCCCGGGAGCAGCAGCGGGAGGAGGAGGAGGAGCAGCGGCCGCGGCGGCTGTCGAGGGGAGCAGGCTGCTGCCTGATGTCACTGCGGTGCATGGTGGGTAATTATGCACGTTGCAATGAAAATAATAAGGCCGGCTCCAGAGCGGCGTCTAAAAATACTGCTAATGCGGAGTGCCTGCTGGGTGCCTTTGTTTGTCACCTTTGGGTGTTTGCTTTGAGGCAGCCGGGCGGTGGGAGCCGAGCTCTGCTCCGCCGACCTCGGGTGACGGTGAGCTGCGGCCCTGCACGTCCCTGTGCTCGGATGAGGGGACCCCTGCAGCCTGCGGGGACAGCATCCTTCGCCCCAGTGTGCGGGGTGGGAGGCGGGTGCTGTCCGTGAGGCTCCGGCTGAGGTGCCTCCATCTGCCGGCAGCCAGCAGCTCCCTGCTGTGCCCACGGGAGTGGCTCGTGGGGCGGCTGAGCCATCTGGAGCCCTGGCTGCTCTGGCCGTGGCCCGGCACGCTGATGGGGGGGAGAGCTGGGGGGACGGGAAGGGCAGGAAATGATGAGCTGAGCGCTCAGCTCCCGGCACTCGGTTTCTTCTGCTTCTTGAGGAGAGGTGAGAGCAGCTGCCACTTCTCTCTGGCTGCTGGAGCTGGGCCTTGTCCCACTTGGCCCTTAGCGAGAGGAGTGGTGCTGCCCACGAGGTTGCCTTGCCTTTGGGGTTAGGGCCGCGTTTGTGTGGCCTCTGCTGGTTGTCCCCGTGCTGGAAGGGGCTGTGCCACACGCTTGGTCTGGCCCCTGGAAGCAGCGTTCCCGCCCCTACCTGATGCACTGCACAGCTCCCGCTCGGCGAGTGCAGAACAAAGAGCAGGGAGAGGAGACTTTGCAAATCCCCATTGATTTGCACAGTGGAAGCTGCTCGCTGTGTGTGTCTGCCTGCCTGGGACCGGGGCTCTGCGGGGGGAATTGATCAAGCTGTAAAACCCAGAGCCAGCTAATGAAATAGGGACTATGGATTTTTATTTTAAATGCCAGAGAGTTTAGGGGAGATTTAATTATCCTTGGTTTATGGACCTGTTAGAAGAATGAACAGCCAGGCAGGTAGGGCCTCGGCTTTGGCTCGTGGCATTGCATCCAGGTGTGTGCTGTTGGCGAAATCCTGTATCAAAGCCATAGGAAGAAGAGCGGGATAGGGTGAGGTCCCACTGATCCTGTCAAGTGTCCCCTCATCCCTGCGTGAGCGTCCCTGGGGCAGGAGCACACTGACGCCGCAGAGTGGTGGTGTGGCAGGGTGGGCTCCTGGCGTGAACCAGGACTCTGTGTGCCCCAGGCATGGCACAGGCACACCCTCGGGCATCGGGGGGTCCCAGAGCCACGTGCTGACTGTTCCATCAGGCCACGGGCACTGAGCTCCTGCTGAAGCCTCTGTACCTGTGCGGAGCGTGTGGGGTTTGTAAATGAGCGCTGCAGAGCGCTGGGATTTGCTGGGCTTAGATGTGTGTCCGACACGAGCGGTAACGCTGTCACTACAGCCACTCCTACCGTGTGCATCCACTTCGCAGTCACGTGAGCGTGGCCGCGGGCACGGCTGGGCAGCCTGCGCTGGCTGTCGGCAGCACAGCGCGGATGGTTTTGATGCTGTTGGGTTTTCATCCCCGAAGCGAACAGCCGGCACACGGCATCTTCCCACCGTCCCGTGGCTCCCTGCTCAGGGCCAGCGGTGGAATTGTGGTTCGTCACCTGCCTTGGCTGTCGGATTTGCTCAACCAGGTGTCCTAGAGCAAGGTGCTCCCTGCTTGGCTGTGTGCAAGGTGAGAGTGAGGAGAGCACTGCCCACAGTGCACACCGCAGGAGCCTTGTTTTCCAGCTGTGGCCTCGCCAGTGGCAGGGACAAAGCCCTGGACTTCTCTTGGCTACCCCAAAAAGCAGTGTGCAGAGAGCGCGCGCACACACACACACACACACACACACAGAGCAGAGCAGAGCTGTTCTGCGTGCAGGGAACCTCCTGCTCAGAGCTGAGCCTGCCTCGAGGTGACCGCAGGCTCCAGCACCTCGCGCTGTGGCTCCAGGAAGGGGCTTGGCTGTGGTTCTTCCTCCCCTGGCCAGGCAGTGCGGAGCCCGCTTCCCTCCAGCAGCTTTGCCTTTTCCCTGCTGTGCCAGTGTGGCTCCCCAGCCGCGTTTGCTTTTTGATCCGAGTGCCTGAGTTGCTTTTCTCTGTGTGCCTGCGCTTTGGGCGAGCGGTGAACAATAAAAATCTGCCGGCGAGAGCTGTAGCAGAGGTCAGCCAGCTCCTGTGCCCCAGGCTGCTCTGTTGTCACTGCACAGTCGCGCTTTGTGCACAGGGGCTGTCAGCTTGGAAATCGTGGTGGGGATTTTTTTCCCTTTTAAAACTATCCCCAGGCACTGGTGCGGGGTTTTCTGTGAGTGATGTACTGGGGAGGTACGGCAGCAAACTTCCTTTGGGCTGAAGGCGGTGGTCAGTGCCTGTTTCAGCGCATCTTGAAAGCAGACCCCTGGCAGATTTCAAATCAAGGACAAAAAAGGGCAA
The DNA here is from genome assembly GCA_023055505.1 of Callipepla californica brunnescens. Classification (NCBI taxonomy): domain Eukaryota; kingdom Metazoa; phylum Chordata; class Aves; order Galliformes; family Odontophoridae; genus Callipepla; species Callipepla californica. The sequence goes on from JALIRH010000014.1 coordinate 10,690,330, forward strand.
ACAGTGGCTGCAGATTGTGAATTTCTCTGAGCTCCTTTCTGAAAATGACCGTTGCAGGTTGTCGGTGTCCCCGCAGGCTTCTGAAAATGCAAAACAAAGCACCCAACCCAACTTCCTGACTGTCACCCGCGCATTCGGGAGGTGCTCTGTGTTGCTGAATTGCTCGCTGCCATCCACCGGCTCCTGGCTCTGCCCGTGTCCTTTAGCCAGGCGCTGCCGCCAGCAGCAGAAGGGCAGCGGGAGCGGTCCGGCCTGCGTCCAGCAGCGAAGCAGCAGGGAGCTGTCTGGAGGCTGCCCCTTGGCGCAGGGTATGCAGTGTGCAGGCCGGGCGGGATGCTGGTGGGGGATGCTGGCTGTACCCCCGCTCCCTCGGGTGGCTCCAGCCTGAGGGAGGTGGGGTCTCTGCTTTGAGGCAGAGCTGTATGAATGGAGAGTAAATATGCGAAGGGCAAAGCTGAGGGGAGTCTTGAAGCATTGTGCCCTGTGAAGGGAAGGAGTGGCAGGGCCTGGAGGCTGCCCAGGTGGCAGGGTTTGGCACGAATGTGGAAGTGCTGGCTCTTCTCCCCCCACCCCCCGCCCATGCGCAGCTGAACTGTGGGACTGCCTGTGGCAGGATGAAAGGAGATGGAGGTGAGCGTGGTTCACGGTGCTTGTGGCCATGGGAGGGGGCCACCGCAAGCTGCTGAACGCCTTCTGACAGCTGCTCGGGCTGGAGCACCCCTCGGGCAGCGCCGGGGCTGGATGCTGCTGTGCTACAGAGGTACCTGAGCTGCTGCACCACAGCTCTCTGGTCACGCTGCTTGGGTCGTGCAGCTGTTTCTAGGGCAAACGAAGAAAGGTGGAGATATGTCTGCAGATTCCTGTCCTGAGGAAATGAAGGCTTGTGCAAGCTTACTGTTTATTTGCGAGTCTTCCCTCTGCTTTGAACTTGCTGGCTGGTTTCAGTTAAGATCAGCAGTGCAGCAGCTATCTCAAAGGTCTGGGGAGGAAGAGGCTGCTAGTCCTCCCTCTGCACTGCAGCTCAGCCTTGCTATTAGACATCAGAGAATCCACGTGGGAGAGAGATCGACAGGAAACTGGGTGTTATCAGTTCCGCTGCCTGTGCAGCTCCTCGCTCCTCATGTCAGCGTCTCCGTGCGTGTGGCTGGAGGCGTTTGATGGGAGTGCTGGCAGCCCGGGGGTGTGAGTGGGTGGTGTGCGATCGCGGCGAAGGCGTCCTTGCCTCCCCTGCCAGCGAACTCAGCTCCACCAAGGTGTGCAAAGCGGGGAGGGAGCTCCTCTCCCCAGCAGGGAAGCACCTCACCATGCAGCAGCTGCTGATGTTGGGGTGTCCCACGTCATCTGGTCTCGGTCGGGTTGTGGATAGTGTGGCAATACTCCTGCTGCCCCTGCCTGAAGGCTGGGAGCTCCTTGGTGCTTGGTACCAGTTGTCCTTGCTTGTTTGCAGACGGCGAGGAGGGGAGGATTTTGGGCCTCTTCTACACTCGGTGGAGAGGCCGGGGAGAGCGTGTCTGGAAGCCAGTGGCCTGCTGAGTGTCAAGGGGAAGCTGGGGGAGAGCCTGCCTCCAGTGGGAGTCTTCCTCATATCACTCCAATCACCCCAGCTAATCCTGTGACAGACCTGACCTATTTATGGGGCCAGGGAGGTGGCACGTCTGTAGCAGCAGATGGTGTCACAAAGAGCCTGGGCTCGAGCAGGCTCCTGTTGTGCTGACCTCTGGCTCTCGTGACGGAGAGGGTGGGCTGTGGTGTGCCTGAATTCATCCTGTGCAGTTCTTTGTGATGAGAGCTGGGCACGTGCAGCCTTCACAGGTAGGGAGCTTCACTGGAGGTGTCACTGGGCTCAGTGGCTGGAGTGAGTGTCACTGGTGGAGGGGAGATGTGTGGGCTCAGGAGCCCTTGTCCTGGCGCAGAAGCCCTGGTTATAATGCTGCCTCACTTGGCCTCCTTGGTGCACTCCTCCAGGCGTAGGCCTGCATCAGGATGCCATCACACTGGTGGTTGACAGCGGCCTTTTACATGGCGGCAGAGACCTGGAGCAGCACGATGTATTGGTGGCTGTGTACTGCCGTGTCCCCAACACAGCACGGGGCAGGTGTGAGCTGAGCCACCTCCATGTGTCCTGCCCTTGCAGGGGCTGCCTGGGCAGCCATGCAGTGTGCCACAGGACCCATCCGGCCTGGCCAGGCACAGAGCACGAGCAGCTCTTGCCAGAGAGTCACGTTCCATCAACTGCTTCTCCTGCCGTTGTCCTGGGGACGTTGATAGCTGCTGACCACGAGGGAGCTGGTGCTACTGGAACGAACCAGGAGGGAGTATCTGTACAGATATCTGTCATCCGGGCCTCTGTGTGCTGTTTGTGCTGTGCCCAGGATCAGGCTGTGTCCTGGCCACCTTGTAAAAATGCATTGCTGTCTCTGCCGGTAAACAGTGGCAAGTTCAAAGTGCAGAGTGCCATCTCCCTCTTCTTCCCTCTGGTCCTTGGAAGTCAGTAGTGGATGCTGAAGGTGATCGTCAGCCCTTTGGCTGTCCCTTCCTGGGGTGCCTGTCTGAACAGAGTCTGACCCCTGTCACAGGTGTGCCCGTGCCAGGGCATGGGAGCTAGGGCAGTGGGCTCTGTCCTGGGGAAGGCTTGAGGCTGCTGGAGCTCCTTATGTGCTGATGTTCCAGGGTCTGGGTGAGGAGGTGAGGGCAGGTGAAGCGGCCTTGAGAGGAGCCTGGAGGGAGCAGAGCGCAGCCGCTCGTGGAGGCAATGAGCCTAACCGAATTGTTAAACCATCGCCGCGGCTCTGAGGTTTTCTTTTAAAAGGGGCGATGTTACAAATTAATTAGCTCCCTTTCGGTTGTTAGCGCTTTAAAGCCCAGCTGTCAGGGGAGGGCTGTTGTACAGGCATGACATCAGGGCTGTCAGCTGGCTCGCTCCCATACCTGGCGGGCGCTCGGCCATGGAGGCGGTGCCGCTGCCCGGCTCGGGCCGTGCTGCCCGCGGGGCCGCGCGCGGTGCCGGGCGCTCGCGGTGCCCCGGGCGTTGTCCCCGGAGGTCGGTGCTCGTTTAGCTCGGGGAGCGGAGCGTTCCCGGGAGCTCACCGCTCTGCGGGGCTCCGCGAGCGAAGCGGGCGCGGATGCCGCGTGCGCCGCGGCGTGCCCGGCGGGTGCCGCCCTGAACGGGACTCGGGCGGTTCTCCGTTGCCGGGGGCCGAGCTCCGGCGCCCGCCTTCACGCTTCGCAGCGGGGCACGGCGCGGGGGCCGGGACGAGGCCTCGGGTAAGGATGGTGCCGGGCCGCGGGGCAGCCCCTGTCCGGGCCCCGTTGCTAAGGGCCCCCGCTCCGTGGAGACCGTTGCTAGGACACCGCCCCCTCCCGCGCGGTGAGTGCGGGGCGGGGGATGGGGGGGGAGGGGGCGCTGCCCCGCGTGGCGGCCCAGCCCCGCGCCTCCAAGATGGCGGCGGAGCGTGACACGCCTGGTCACGTGGGCCGCGCGCGCGCCGCGCCGCCCGCTCGCTCTCCCCCCCCCCCCCCCTTCTCCCCTCCTGCCGGGCGCGCGCGCCCCCGGGGCCTCCGAGTGTTGTGCCTCGGCCCGGTGCGTGCCGCCGCGCCTTAAAGGGGCCGCACCCCGCGCCCGCACCTCGGCGGCGGCGGCCCCGGCCCGGCCCGCCCCGCTCCGCGGATAACAAAGAGGCACCGGAAACGGCGGCGGCGGCGGCGGGGAGGGGGCAGGCCGGGAGGGAGGCGGGAGGGAGGGAGGGAAGGGGGTGGTGGGGGGGGGGGGGGGGGGGTTGGGGGGGCAGGCCCGGGCCCGGCGTCGGCGAACAAAGAGCGGCGGGAGGAGGCGGGGGCGCCGCAGCGGCTCCCGGAGCGCGGCCCCGGCCGGCGGCACAGGTAGGTCCGGAGGGCGGGGGGAGCGGCTCCGGGAGCGGGGCGGGGGCGGGTGCCGCCCCCCGACAGCCACCCCCCCCCCCCGCACCCACCCCCATCTCCGGCGGGGACACCTGCCCCGGGGCGGCGCGGCGGGGCCCGGGGCCGCCTTTGTTATTGCTTTTGTTTGGCGCCGAGCACATGGCCCCGGAGCGGCCGCTCTTAAAGCCACAGCTCCGCTGAGCCCCGGCCCGCGCCGGGAGGGCTGCGCGCTCCGTGGGCCGTGCCCCGCTGCGAGGATCCGTGCGTGGGGGCCGCGGACATCGGGGTCGGGGAGGTGGGGTGGGGGGGGGGGTGGGGGGCGCGGAGCGGAGGGCGGCAATTCCCGCGGCCCCGGGGCCGTGCCGTGACCCTGCTCACGCGTGGGGACGCGGGGCCGTGCGGGCGGCGGTTCCCGGCAGATGGCACCGCTAACTTTGTTCCGTGCCCCGACGGCCGCCGTGCCTCGGCCGCGCGTGTCCGCCCCCGCGGGGTCCCGGCTATTGCTGCGGCCTCGAGGTGCTGACCCCAGGGGGTCGCGCAGGGCCTGGGCGCCGTGGGTGTGCGTGGGGTAAACTGGGAGGTGGCAGGTGGGGACACTGGGGGGACCCCGGAGCGCTGAGGACAGCGCACAGCCCTGCACCCCGCCGTGTGGAGCGCAGCTGCTCCGGGGGCTCCTGCTGTGGCTTCTTTATTTTTTCCCAAGAGAGATTTGCCTTCAGCTTCAGAACCAGCATCCCGAGTTGGAGGAGGCACTCGGCAGTGTCAGGCTGTCACGCTGATGTGACACGGCCATTTGTCCTTCTGGGGACACCCCCAGCCTCCTGCCGGGCTGCTGCTGTGCTCAGCCTGTACCCACATGCTCAGTGCGTGGAGCAGGAGGAAGGGCTGAAGTGGGCTCTGTGCTGGGAAGCGGCCACCAGCTGCGTTTGGGGAGACGGCGTTGAGGCCAGAGCTGCTCGTGTTGGAAGTGGTGCCTTTGTGGTGCTGCAGGGACACGGAGGGCTGTGGAGCTGGGGAATGAGCAGCCCCAGGTGTGGGGACCTTTAGGGAGCAGTGGCACTTTGCTGCGTGGCAGTGACATGGGGACTCCAGTCCAGCTGTGTGCAGGGGGCAGTGCCCTGCTGGCAGCTCCAGAGGGTGCAGAGCAGACACACAGAGGCTCTGCATAACAGAGCACCCGCAGAGCAGCACCAAACCCCACTTGGCTGAGGACACAATGGGAGTGCCCAGTCCCATCAGCAGCCTGGGACAGTGCTGCAGCCACCAGCTTGCAGCTTGCTTTTCTCTTTGCCAAAAACACGTCCTTCTGTCTCACTCAGTGTCTGTATCTTGCATAGGGGGGTCACACAGCAGAGGGATGGTGCCCGGCTACCTGATGGGGGTTGGGCTTTGCTGTCTCCAGCCCCAGGAGCGTTGCTGGGCCTGGGGCTGTGTGCCATGGGCAGTGGGCTGGGCCATACTGAGGTCACACAGCACAGCATGTCTTGGGCTAAGGCAGCTGCACACCTTCCCCGTCTCCCCTGTCCCATATCAGGGAGGATTTGGGGCTCGTGTCCATGCGTCACCCTGAGGACTTAAGAGACCATGACACGCTGTTGTTCTCCCAGGATCCAAGGTGCTGGTGTCTCGCCCTGCCTGGAGCCTGAGGTCCCGCGTGCTCATCCGCCTCCCGACGTCACCAATGCGACCATGGGAACTGGCAGTGAATAGGCGGCCTCCCTCTGCCCCTTTTAACCAACGCCGTTTCTCAGGGGGACCCTGCAGCAGCCCTGACCACCTCCGGCGAAGGTATGGAGCAGCACAGACCCCCAGTGGCTGTTGAGCCTGTCTCTGGGGACACACTGTGGGTTCTGCGGCGTGCTGGGGCAGCCACCAGCCCCTGGGGGAGCTCAGGGTGGGAAGTGAGGCCGGGGTTGGGGGGGAGATCTTGTGTTGAGGTCACGGGGTGGCACACACAAAGCAAGTGGAGCTGGAGCTTGGCAGCCAGACGAGGAGCCCAGCCCTGAGCATTGCACTGCTGTGCGCTGACCCTGCCTGGGGGTCACTCCCGCTCTGTTTCTCTCCCGTGGTGGCCCCGCAGCCCCCCTGCCAGGCGTCAGTGGGGACGACGCGACCGACCTCTGGCGACCCTGCTGGGCCAGGATGAGACCCAACTGCACCCTGCCTTCCCCCAGCAGCCGCACATCCCTGTAGATGAGCCCCGCGCCTACGCTCTCCCCAGCACACCGCCACGAATGCTGCACCCGGCCGCTCACCCGCCCCACCAGAACCCATTCATGGTGGATCTTCATGACCAGGTAGGTGCTGCGGGAGCAGCCCTGCTGCTGAGTGACGCTGCACCCGTACCGTGGTGTCCAGAGCCAGCTTTAGAACAGGGACCTGCGGTATGTCCTGTGGTGGGTGGTGGTGGGGTTGGAGCACACATCACCCTGAGTTTTGGTCACAAAATGAGGTCCAAAACTCCCATGGAGCCCAGCAGAATGCTGGCTGTGTCACAGTGCTGGGTTCTTGGTGCCCTGCTGCTGCCCCTCCAGGATGGGGACAGCCCAGCTGGCACTCTGTCCTCTGCCTACATCCTCTGTGTCTTGTTCCCAGGTGCACCAGGGACCTGTCCCTCTCTCCTACACGGTCACCACCGTCACAACGCAAGGCTTCCCCATCCACACCAGCCAGCACATCCCTGGGTGCAGCACCCAGCAGCTCCCAGCATGCTCAGTGATGTTCAGTGGACAGCACTACCCGCTCTGCTGCCTCCCGCCCCCGGTGAGTCACAGTGGGGACTATGGGTTGCCCAGAGGCTGCGTGGATGCCAACCCAGAGCACAGGGGCTGGGGGCTTGGGGACCATTTGATGCTCTGGGGTGGGCAGAGGTGCCCCTGACCCACATTTCTCTCCAAACCCTGCAGCTGATCCAGGCATGCGCCATGCAACAGCTCCCAGTTTCCTACCAGACGTTCCCCCCCATCATCTCCAGCGACCATTACATCCTACACCCGCCCCCGCCGCCAGTGCCCCCCCACCAGCCGCCCCACATGGCTCCCCTGGGGCAGTTCGTGCCTCTCCAAGCCCAGCACCCGCGCATGGTGAGTTGGGGTAGGGCTGGGGAGATGTTGGTGCTGCACAGCCGGGCACGGGGCCCTTGAACAGAGAGTGGGGTCTTTGTGCAGCCCCCAGGGTGGGGTGCACAGGGTGCAATACTGTGCTGATGCCAGGGGATGAAATCTGGGATGCCCTTTCCGGCCTAACAGTTTCCCCCGCAGCCTCTGCAGAGGATAGACAATGATGTGGACCTGCGAGGGGAGCAGCACCCCATCGCCGGCTTCACATACCCCCCGTCCCACCATGCTCCCACGCTCTCCCCCTCCGTGCCGCTGCATTACCTCCCCCACGACCCGCTGCACCAAGAGCTGCCATTTGGCGTGGTAAGTCTCCGTCTCGGTGCCGGGGGATGCCGGAGCTGTGGGCACGGCCCTGAGCCCTCGTTTCTCCCTACAGCCATACCCCCACATGATGCCCCGGCGGCTGAACACCCAGCGGTACCGGCTGCAGCAGGCGCTGCCCCCTCCACCACCTCCTCCGCCGCCCCCTCCGTACTACCCGAGCTTCCTGCCCTATTTCCTGTGAGTACTGGGGTACGGGGGGGTGCGTGGGGTGGCACGGTGCCTCTGTCTGCACCGAGGCACCCACACGGAGCTCCCTGTCCTCCCCCCCCTCGCAGCTCTATGCTTCCCGTGTCGCCGACGGCTGTGGGGCCCACGATCAGCCTGGACCTGGACGTGGACGATGTGGAGATGGAGAACTACGAGGTGCGTGGCTCCGCTGCCCCTGTGGGGTGACCTCGGCGTTCTGGGGTGGCTCCACCGGGGCTGAGCCGTCCGTGTCTCCCCGCAGGCATTACTGAACCTGGCTGAGCGGCTGGGGGAGGCCAAGCCCCGGGGGCTCACCAAAGCTGACATCGAGCACCTCCCGTCGTACCGCTTCAACCCTGAGAGCCACCAGTCCGAGCAGACCCTGTGAGCGCACCGCGGGTGCTGGGGCGCGGGGGCCGTGGGGTTGGGTCGGGGCCGTGCTCATGGCTGTCCTCTCTCCAGGTGCGTCGTGTGCTTCAGCGACTTCGAGGCCCGGCAGCTGCTCCGCGTCCTGCCCTGCAACCACGAGTTCCACGCCAAGTGTGTCGACAAATGGTTAAAGGTGGGTGGGTAGGGCTGTGGATGCCACAGTGGGTTTCGGTCACCGCAGGACCCTCTGTTCACCTCCCCTCTCCTCTCCCCCCCTCGCAGGCGAACCGCACGTGCCCCATCTGCCGGGCGGATGCGTCCGAGGTGCAGCGGGAGGCGGACTGAGGCCGGCGGGCACTGTGCCGCACAATTGGTTAGAGGATGAGGACGTCGGGCCAGGGGCCGCTGCCAGGGCCTGGCCGTGCGCTTACCCCCCGTCCCCTGAGCCTCTCCTCGGATGTGGTGAGCGCTGAGCAGCCCGGGCTGCGGCCAGCCCTCCTCCTCCGCCGTGGCACGGACCCGCCGCGCTCCGGGGCCCACATGGTGTTGTGCTGGTGGCGGGCGGCGCGGCCGTGTCCTCCGCACTCCAAAGACGCTGTCGTCGTCGCTCCATCACTTTCCAGGTCTTTGTACTCCGCTAGGGTTTATTCCCTCCCCTTTCCCCGCCCCCCCCCGTCCTTTTCCCACACGTTTCTCCATTTTTTGTTTGTTTGTTTTGGTTTTTTAGGGTCGGTTTTTTCTGTTTGTTCTTTTTTTTATTATTTCTCTCTCTCTCTCTCTCTCTCCCGTTTCCTTTTCCGTCGCGTTTCTTTGGTTCTGTGGTCGTTCTTCCCCTCGGCGGTGGGAGGAGAGCGGAGGGCTCGGGGCCGCAGAGAGGGGCCGAGGTGGGGCCGCTCCCCACCGCTCCGTGTCCTTCCCGGGCGGGAGGACGGCCCCGGCCCCAATCCCCGCTCACTCGGGGCCCGGCCCGGCCCGGCCCGGCGGAGAGCTCCGCGTGGCGGCCCCGTTTGCCCCCGTGGTGCGGGCCGGGCGCTGCCGTGACCTCGCGCTGGGTTTACCCCGGCGCCGTGGGGGGGGGGAGGGGGGGGAGGGGGGGGGGGGTGTCGGGGCCTCGCGGTGCCGGCTATCACGGCGCTGCGGCCTGGGGCATTTTGCATGATTAATTAGCGAGGAGGAGGAGGAGGAGGAGGAGGAGGAGGGGGGACGGGAAGGAGGGGAGTGCCCTCCCCGCGTTGCTGACGCCTGGGAGCCTCCGCGCGCGGCCGCCGGCCCTATGTAAATGTTCACAAATATGCATGCATGTCTGACCAGCTTGGAACGTGGTCTTGGCTACGTCTAGCCGGCTGTGGGGTGAGGGGGGTGGGGAGAGGGGGTTTTTGTGCTCAGCTGATACTGCCATGCACTGTACTGCACATGTCCGCAACGCCACAGCAGGACCGTGAGGCTTTCAGGGCCGTCCCCGCGGCGGCGTGTGCAAGGGGCCGCTCCCCGCGGGGCGGGGCGGGGCGGGGCTGTGCCCCGCGGTAACGGCTGGCGGCCGCGGGAGGAGTGGGCTGCGCCCGGCGGCGGGAGGGGAGGGAAGGGGGGAGGGAGGGGGCGGGGCGATCTGCGCCCAGCCAATCGGGCGCGGGAGGGGCGGCGGGCGGCGCGTCGCGATTGGTCGGCTCCGCTTCGCCTCAGCTCCTCGGCCGCCCGCCATGTCTGCGGTCGAGGCCCGCGGCTCGGCGCTCCGCGCACCGCTGGGCTCGGTGCCCCCCTGCGCGGGACCGCGGCCCCTCCCCGCCTCCCCCGGCCCCGTCCCTCGCTCAGTGACAGATAACCAAAGGAGTCCCCGTGCCGCGCGGCGGCCTCGAGCCCCCTCGCTCCCCCCCACGTCCCCTCGCGGTGCCCAGGGAGCCAGGAAAGCCTTACGGTCCTTTGACGGCGACTCGAAAGCTCACAGCTCGTGTGCTGCAGAATTTATTCCGATGAGCAGCTAACAAGTATCATTTAAAAAAAAAAAAAAAAAAACTACAAAAAAAATCCAAAAAAAGAAAAAAAAAAGAAAAAAATACTAAAAAAAAAAACCTACAAAAAAAAAAACAAAAACCAACCAATTATTTAGGGTGTTTGTGATTGCTGACTGCGCTGTAGATACCACTGTTTACCAATGATTTCCTGTGGTGGGATAGTGGACTGTTTACTGTTCTATATACCAGTCCTGGGCACCCGCCCGGTGCGAGGACGTGTGTTCTGTGTTAGAAAGTTTTTATATATATATATATATATATATATATAAATATATATATATAATTTTTTTTGCTCTGTTACTTGCACATTTTACAGTTACCTCATTTTTCCCATGTATGTATTTGAAAAAAGGCTAATATATAGAAAAAAAAAAAAAAAAAGAGGTTCTTAAAGCTCTAAAAGTGTTTGGTTTTTTTTTCCATTCCATTGGAATCATATTGGTTTTGTAGCATTTAACATAACTAGTATGTTGTATTATATATATGTGTATTATACTGATTGAAATTTTTAACAGATTTGTACTTTTTTTAAAATGAAAGTTGCTAGTTCTGCTTGACCAAGTAGTGCAATCATTATTTTTTTTAATGTTGTGGCTGATTTTGAGAGGGATATTCACTAATAAATGTATGATGTATACCAAGGCGCTGCGCCCGGCTCCTGTCGTGCTGAGGGCGGCGGGGCCGGGCGGGCTGCGGGGCTGCGGCACGAGGAGGAGGCCCCGCGGGGTACGGGGGTTTGGCAGCCCAGGGCCCCACGGCCACGAAGGGAACAGTGCTCCTGGAGGAGGAAGGGCTCTCGCTGTTGAAGAGGAAGCAGGGTGCGCTCTTTGGAAGAGGAGGAGTGAAGTAAGCGTCATCTTGTCCCCTGCGTGCTTCATAGATGGCACCAAGCGAAATGCCACAGCCACCCATCCCAAAGCGAATGGGAGAAGCTCTGGGGGAGGGAAGGAAGAGGCCGCGCTCCCTCTCCCCGTGGCCAGCAGCTCTGCCAGCACAAAGCCTTGCAAGTAGCAGGCTTACCCCTTCCCCCCCCATCATCCCCATCTCCAGGCTCTCCTTACTCCCCTCTCCCTTGATCAGGGACACCCTGCCCCAGCAAACACTGGAAGCTCCCCCTTCCCCTCAGCCCTGGACATGGATGCTGCAAGCAGGCAGCTCCGCAGCAATACCCCCCCCCATGTTGTACACGCATTTCTCTTCAGCACTTCTTGCTGGCACAATATAACCGATGAATGAAGAGGTGGCCTCAAACCCCGGCCAGAAGCCAGGCAAACGCACAGTGCTGTGAGCTGCAGCCATACAGCCACAGCAGGAGTTCCCTCCACCGTGCTCCGTTTCAGCTGGGCAGCACCACGGTGCGTGGGGTAAGCAGAAAGCATGGGCACAGACATGCTAGAGGCAGAGTTTATTACACTACGCAGGCTAAGAATCCTGGGCAAGGTCCCACACAGGTAAGAATCGAACCAGCTCTTTATCAAAAAGTTAATACTATTGTCAACCCCATTCTCCTTTGGTCATTACAAAGCAAGAGAAATATTAAAAGAAAAGTATTTATACAGAGAGGGAAGCTGAAGAAATTCTGTCCAGCCCTTTCCCAAACCCCACTCCCAGCACGTTCAGGTGCCTGGTCTTCTGGCTGGCAGGAGCAGCAGAGTATCGAATCCTCACAAGATATCAGGTTGTCGGGGTTTTATTATTATTGTCATCAATAAAAGCAATAATTACCAAGAGCTGCCATTCCTGATCCTCCCCCGGGAGGGGAGAGGGGCAACACCAGATCCCCGCCCTCTCTGCCCTCCGAGTGCAGGGGATGGCTGTGTACATGGGTGTGTGAGGACGTGCACACACTTCCTCTCGCCAGCGTGCACACACAGCACAGCTGGCACAGGCCTTGTGGTCTCTGATCCCTCATTCATACGCAGTCTTTAAAAAAAAATATCGTATTATAATAATAATAATATGAATTTCTCTTCCAATTTGTGTCTTCTGGAAAAATGTCAATCGTCCGTGAGGTCCTGCACAAAGAGGACTTCCGTGTGGCTCAGTCCGGCCTCCTGCAGCGTGGGGGGGTTGGGCCACTCCTCTGTGGGGAGGCAGGGCAGGACGCGGCGAGGGAAGTTGGCTTCGATCTGGAACTTTTCAGGGCTTTCTTTCAGGGAGAACAGGAAGTCATGGATTACCTGGGAAAGAAGCACAGAAATAAGTGGCAGCCGGGGAAGCGATGACACAGGCAGAGTGCATCCCTGGTATCTCACAGGGGAGGGGTTAAGTTGCAAATCCGCACCATCAGCATTGCAGACGCAACACAGCCGTTGTCTCAGCATGCATGAAACTGGACCTGTCACAGAACACCATCTCTGGCTCTTCCAATACCCCTTATTTAACAAGGAGCAACAAGAGTCTCAGCTTCTCAGGAGCAGGGTACATTTGTTCCACCTTTCTCTATAATCTTTCCCTTCCAAACTGAAGAGACCAGGCCCAGAGATGCCCTCCCTACCCAGAAACAACTCTAAGCAAAGGTCAACGGGGCCAAAGCTTTGCTGAGCCACCTCCCAACCCAATCCACAGAGACAAGCCTGCCAGCTCTGCCCCAAGCTCACCGTCAGTGACTGCGTGAAGTGGAATCGCCGCTCCACTCTGGAATCGTTAGGCAGCTTGAAAATGATCTTAACGCTCTCTGGGTCATCGGGATGTGGCTCAGGAGGAAGGCATTCTGACTTCCGTTCCTTCTCCTCCTGCAGCGTCTGCAAGGTGCAAAGTAAGGAAGGAGGATGAGCAAAGGGTGTGCACCGAGCACAGCTTGTCCCTTGCAGCACAGCTGCTCCAGGAGGCTTGGAGGACACACAAGCCCCAAACAAGGCTACTAACCCCAATCTGACAGGAAAATCCTACTGCAGGCACTGCTCCCACACCCTGGGAGCACCCAAAAGAGCACGTCAGCCTCTCCAGCAGTCAGTTTGCTCTCACCTGTCGCCGTCTCTCCTCTGCTAGTTTTTGCTGCTGCACTTCCTCCTCCTTTTTCTTCTTTCTCTCCCGTTCCTCCTTCTTCTTACGTTCTTTTTCCTGGTCTGCACGCAAGGATGCCAAATAAGCCTCATCCTGCTGCTGCCTCAGTACTTGGGTTTGGTTCCTCTCTTCCCTACAAATGCGAGCAGGAAGTGGTCAGGGCCAGCAGTTGAAGGCAAAGCGGGCTGAGGGCACAGCCCCAACTCTATCAAGAGCACACACACACCAGGTAATAATTCACTTAGAGTGCACAGTACCATGAACTCCTACAAGGCAAGCTGAGTCTCTGCACTCCCTGGCACACACTCTTCCCCTAGGTTGAGATTAACTGAACACAAGGACTTGTCACCCACTGCAGTCTGGCAGAACAGACATACAACATAAGCAGTGACTACAATTTCAGCATCACACGTTACACTCCCTATGGTTTTATCTCCATCAGATAACTCCTTGTTCATTTTAGAAGCCAGGAGCATGAAAAAGTGTTGAGAACCCCCCCAGAAAGGGGCAGACAGGAAGCCATAAGGTGACATCCTACAAATGAGAGTCTGCAAACACCTACGGAGTTATCAGGGACAGGAGCTCACGTTAGCAAGGCACCAGCAGCAATGCAGCAAACTCTGTTAGAATTCAGGACAGCCAGCCTAGGCAGCACCACTCAGAAGTTGGCTGTGAGCACCAGCTCTCCTCCCAACTCCTTCCCTCCTGCTCGGCTTCTGCTGGCTATTTCCAACCTCTACCTGCAGCTCCAGCACACTACGGGTTTGCTCCAGCTGCAGAAAACAGAACAGTCAGCCTCACCTCTCGTAGCGGGCCTGCATGGGCAACACATCAAACTCCCCGGCTATAGGGTCTCCTGAATTTATAGACCAGTGCTCCCACTGGGAAGAGATCATGGGCTGTGTGTTACAGAACAGGAGACACTGACCTACGTGTCTACACACAGCATCTGGAGGGAGGAAGGAGGCAGAGCAGAGCCTGCCTCTGTAAGATCTGCACTACTGGAGCTCGGGTCCCGTCATACCTTTCCAGGCGTTCAGACACCAGGTACGTCTGGTTGGCATCCATGATGAACATCAGTTGATTAATAAGGTCATCAGCCTGGATGAGGCCTTCTAGCCGCCCAACCACAGTCATCCTGCGATCTTTCAGCATGATCACAGCCAGGAACGGATATGTGTTCTCCCGCAGAGCCTGGGAAACTGGAAGACAGGTCCAGTCATCATCCCTTTCAAAAGGAGCAGCACGGGGTACAGCACAATATTTTCATCACCAGCAGCCTAGGAGAACGGCTTCCAGAACCACTATCTCTTCCAAAGCAGAAAAAGCCACACGTTTCCTTTTGTCAACTGAAACCTGATACATCAGCAGAACAAGGTGGTGGTGTGGAGCATAGACAAGGGGGGTAAAACAACCGAAAGACTGCAACCACCACCACCAAAACAACAAGCTTTCGAGTTCTAAAAAGTTTCTCAACTGTAAGTAAGAAACAGATTGCTCTGAATGGACGTTCAGAATGAGACAAGAAGCTCTGGGTTTAAACTGAAGGAAGAAAGACACGGGGAAGCACTTGCTGTTGTTAAGAATGGCTACGATCTGGAGAATGCTGTAATGGGAAGTGTTCGTTGTAGAGGTTTCAGAACAAAATCATCTCTGCCAGAGACAGATCGTCCTGAGGCAGAGGATGAGCAGGTTAGATGAAAACTGAAAAACCCCCTATGACTAATGTCATGCAAACCTTCCCTACAGCCCAGCACCACCTCCTCAGAATATGCAGAGCACGTCACACAGCTTAGAGCCATCATCACTGATGGAGCCTTCCAAACCATGTCTGAGCAACCCACCGCAGCCCCTCCTATCCCAGCCTTCTGGACTGGGGCTCTGAAGTACTGCAGCCACGAAACAGCAGTAAGAATGCCTGCTTAGGAAGCCAGGCTTTCAAGGAGTCAACAGCTGATAGCAAAAGTATGAAGAAAGGAATAACACGTTTAGCAGCAGAACTCCCAGCCTCTTACCACGAACCAGGAGGGGTCAGAACAAACACAGGAGGCACAAACAGAACTTTGGGAAAAGGCTCAGTTTGCTTTAAGACCCTACTGTAAATGCTGGCAGGCCAGGAACCAACAAACCTGGAAAGATGGACTTAAAGACCTCACTGTGGACTTCTGAGGAGTTGGAAAGACTGGGCGTGGAATGAAGATGATTGTCTCAGAAAGGGAAAGAATGTACCCAACAAGTCACTCCTGGCCTAAGGCACCATCTGAACCAGCATTAGGAGCACTGCTAGTTAGATACTTATTCCTGCACTTGGTTTAATGCTGGGCACACACCCACCAACTCTCATTAACAACCACTGAGAGCAGCTTAAACATCTGCAGATAAATACATGCAACCAGGACTGCCCAGAAACACATGGAACAGCTTCAGTTAAGAGTAGTAGGTATTTCCCTGCAATCAAACAGGCCCTGTGAGATACCACACAAAGACCACTGGGTAGCTTCCCATGCAGGCTTGTGATGGTCTCATCTTCTTGCACTGAAACCAACTAAACATTTCAAACATGTAAATCTGTCAAAGAGCATTTGACTTGTCTCAGAGACCAAAGGGGATAGGTAAAGCCTAGGAGGAACACACTCACCTCTGTATCCCTCTGGTTTATTGGTTGAGCAAGCCCAGAAGAGCATTCTAGTGTTTATGAGGGCAACCACCTCAGGTACGCACAGCGTATTGCTAGGGGATGAGAAGAGATTAGGTGAGTACATTTGCATTTAAGGTCCAAGGACAACAGTTTGGAAAACTCTCCTACCTACCGGCAGAATTCATCTGTGTCTTGGTGGTCATCTCCATGAAGATAAACCAACAGGAAGCGCAGCTCCCGCTTGGCATCATTCAGTGCCTTGGCATAAAAGCAGAGAAGGTAACGTTACAGGGTCTCCAGGGAAAGCAGCACCCACAAGACTTGTTTGAAACAAGTCAGCAACATTCACCTGGGTCATTACTCGCCACTAACCGGTTTAACGAAGCGTCAAATGGAAGATGAACATACCAGACTTCCCAACTCAACCCTCATTTAAGAGGACTGTAACTATGTTCTTCCACATTCCTTTCAGGATGTGGCTTTGGAGAAGACTGAACTTGCAGCCAGGTACACAGCTGTGCAAGCTGACAGCCCTAACCACCCCCACCAGGCTCACCCGGAGCAAACAGCCCTCCTCCATAGCTCAGACTCGCAGCAGGTAAGGCTGAGCTTCCCACCATGGCCTATACAGGATGCAGTCATCACTCCACATCAAATGAAAATGTTACACTTAACAAAGAGTCCAACTCAATAATGCTGTGGGTCCCAACAAGACAAACTCAGTGACAAAACTTCTTGCATATACAGTGCCTGGATTCCACCCACCCAGGAGCATTTCTTAACAAGGCCACACAATAAGTGTACAATAGACTCATTGTTTCACTGGCATTCAGTTTTGGTAGCCTAACCATTTCATGGTTATTTCAGTTTGGATTCCAGGCAAGACAGAGGGGCCTAGAAGAGCTGTGGAGGCAGCAAAGCTCCATCACTGTGCAGCATGGAGCAGACAGACACCACATTCTTCCTTGGCACTCAGGAAGCAGCGCTGATCCAACTGCCTGCTGGAGTGCTCAGCAGGAGGCTCTTCTCTTGGCCAGGCTGAGAGAAGCTGCAGAAGAGGCAGCACCCACGGGGACATCCTTTGTTGTTTTCTTTCCCCTTAAACAGAGAGCACTACCAGCCCAGATCTAGCATTTGGAACTCTCACCTCGCATTATTTCTTGAGTGGCTCCCTCTTTCAATATTGAGGCCTTGCACCAAGTTCTGGACTTACACTATGATACAAGCCTAGGCAGTCAGTCCCAATTTGGTGAACAGAAGGACAGCCTCTGGCACACCACATCAGTTTACAAAAACAAAGACAGGATGACAAAGAATAGCTGTTGGCTACAGAGCCATACAGACGGTCGAGGAACAGTCAGAGCAGCTCTGCTTTCCAACTTTGCAGGCTTGGCACATTATCAAGCCTGGCAGATGCTGGTTTTCTAATACACTTGTTCACTAGCTCTCCCAGTACCCTGTTGAAGAGTTTGGAGACAAAACACTGGACTTTGAAAAGGAGTTTTGCCATGTAGGCTGTGATACCACGCAGTAAAACCCCCACTCTTCATCTCCCCTGTGTCTACACACTGACATTTAACACTGACCTGACTGTAAGTTCCCTGGTAGAAGACAGGGTGTATCCTCCCATACTTCTCCTCAAACATATGAATAAATGAAATAATGTCACCCACTGGGTCAGTAACCCGACTACGAGGATCAGGACGTATAAAACGCAGAGCAAACCTAGGAAGGAAGCAAAGGACACTGGAAATTCAGCTCATTGACGTTCTGAAAAACAGGTTTTCTTTTCCGCAAACAATCACTGGCATTCATAAGAAGAAAAAACATCACATTGTTGAGCATTTATAATTAAAATTCAGATTGCACCACCTGCTCCAAAATGACACCACTGCAACAGAAAAGCCCCAGTCAAATATCTCGTTGCAGACATCAGCAAGTGTCTGATTTCTTGGGTGATTAGCAGTTTTAACTTCCTCTAAAGCATCAGGCACAATCCACACCAACAGTGTAAGGTTCGAGGTATTTATTTGAAGGTGAACTGCTAGAAGCAACCCAGTTTTTTTCCAGATCACATTGAAAACTGCACTTTTGCTATTCCAAGACCAACAGCTCCAGAGCACAAGAGCTGTGAAAGAGAATACTACACTAGGAGCACAGTGAAGTGAGGCTGAAAAAGCCTGACTGCACCACAAGTACCACTCTTGTTTAGTTTTTAAATAAGTCTCTAGAAGTTATACTGAACTTTCCCTTTTTTTCTATTGATTCTACAGGGAGGTAAGATGAACTAGTTGCAAAGTCATAAACAGCTACAGACATCAGAGGAGAAACCCAGCTGTGCTCAGTTTTGGTTTCACTAAATAACAGAGACCAGCACAGGTTAACCTGGAGCCCAGCCCAGCAGGACAGAGCTTCTGTTTCCCTTCTGCACTCAAACTGTAAAGCTGCATGGAGCTGAAATTCCACGTACATATTTTACTTTCTGAGCTACAAAGTGCTCGTTTTTTCTGCAGCACCTGCCAGCTTAGGTACTTAACAAGACCTCATATAAAGTCAGATGAGCAAACAAACGGAAATGCTGATCTGTCATCAGAGTGCAGAAGATCCAAGTGACGGAGGTACAGCCAAATCTAAGTGTGCCTTGATGCAATCGCTACATGAGTCAGCACAAAACATGCTTACCTAAATATATCAAGTAATGTGTAATAGGTAAATCGGAATGGAAGCATTATGAAGTAGTAACCCCATCCTAACAGGCCCTGAAATTACAAAAAGAAAAAAGAATTAGAACAGTCTCCAACCCAACACTGAATCAGTAGAAACAATACACACACCAGGATCAAGCACACACACAGAGAATAGAGGCTCAAACCACCACAAAAAACAACAAAACAACAGCAACACTTCATGGCTTTGGAGAAGTCAAAATTTAAGTGATTAATATGGTTTACCAAGAACCCAGTGTAACACTTCTGAAAACTCGTGTGACTGCACTAAACAATAGTTTTACACTCAGCTGTTTTCTTAACTGTACAGTGATTAATAGCAGAGTCCTAGAACGGCACATGCAATGTATTCATTACACACAAATGCTTCAATTCTCAAGTTTCCAGTTATTTGCTTAAGGGGTCTGAAAAGAAAGATCACCACTGCCATCAAGAAGATATAATTCTTCGCCCCAATGAAACTTATCAGCAACGAAGAGATTCTGTGACACAAGAAAGGCTGTCTCATTGTGAATTACACAACAGAGAAAATGGCCACAGAAATAAGAGGCTAAAGGAATTGCTCTACATTTTGTTTTGAGAAGAAAAAATACTCAGAAAGGAGGTAACAGCTTGCAAAGAAAACAATTCCTTTCCCTATTTGCATGTCCTGTTGTTCACAGAGTAAACAAAGAAACAAGACAAAAATCCACTGAAAGATAACTTGCCCTTGGCTGTGGCCTTGAAACAACATAGCTGTAGATCCTGTGGTCTGCTGTATTGACCTGCAACGGCCGAGATGGGGGTGGGTTAAAGACACTTGGGACACCTTCTTGCTCATTTAATCGGTCCTGTACAGCTGCCTGTAAGACAAGAAAGAGCAAAGAAACATTTCAGACAATTAAGGGTACAGAACATAAACATATTTTGGATACCTACAATAAATAACATTTACCCACAGACCCAGTGCACTCTGTAAGAGTAACTAAGTACAAACTGGAAACAACAGTACTCCCTTCTTTGTGGAAATCCTTCTCCATCACAGCCTATACGTGCACACTACAGAGAAGGACACAGCATCAGACAAGTGACTGCAGCTCTAAGAACTCTGCTCTATAGTTTTAAAACTGACTGGCTAGCAGCATCAATATTGTTATAGCAGCTTATCTGTGTAAATTCAGGGGCAAACAGATTAGGAGTTACTGTAAGGAAGCCTGTGCCCACTCCAAAGGTCACGTGAAGCAGTACCTCTATGTTCCAGTTGTGCTGCTCCAGCGTGTGACGACATTGGTCCATGGACTCTATGCCAGTCAAGTCCTAAAGAAGGAGAATAAAAGCAACTGAGTGCCAGGGAAGCTGTGTTTTTGTTTTATAAACAGTTATTTGCTACGCAGGAGCACAAACACGGTACCACAACACATGAAGAAGAGCAATGATCTTAAAAAGTACTGCAGAGTACTGTAATGAATTCAATAGAGTTCTCATAATATAAGGCAGCCATTTAAATACAACAATTTCTCCAACAAGGTCATTATTGTTAAGAATCTGTGGAGTTCTCTTGTCATTCCATGTTCTCACCTAGTGGGCTTCTCTCCAGACACCTCTATGCTCATTAATTCACCTCCAGACAGTTGGTGTAACATGAAAGAGGAGGGGGTGCCTCCCACGGCAGCACAGGAACTGAACAAAGAGAAGAGCAGGTTGCTTTCCCAGGGGTGCCCACCCAGCTGGGCTGCTACACGCTGGGGCAGTGAGGCCTCTGCCCTCCTGAGCTGCTGTGAATGATGCTGCACATGAGCTGTGCCTGTCCTTGCCTGCCACCTCCACGCAGGGCTCAGTGCAGAGCTTCTGCTAATCTGCGCCTCGCAGGAATCTGACAAGGAGCAGAACTTCTGCTCCCTGTGCCTGTCCTACAGCACAGCTCTTCTGCAGGATGCAGCTGGTGATGACCGTGAACACAGGGCAGTAATTCAATGTACATCCTCATGCTGAACTTCTACTGTATCTTGCACTCCAACTCACTGTTAGCATTCCCTTTCACTTCTGTTTGTCATTTGCCTGATTTCTTGCTTCACCTTCAAGCCTCTGAAGCCATCTCGACAAGCTGACCATTTGAGAACGCACTGAATCAGGATTTGCTGGAGAAGGACAGTTTATACACTCCCACTGTCTCTTCCATTCAAGCATTCCACACCAAGTGACACTATGGACAAGTGCTCTATTCAGTGTCTGAGCTCAGCTGTAACTTTCAAGCATGTCCTGGCTACTTTCTCATCACGTCTGAGCAGATCTCTACCTTATCCCCAGCTACAGGGCAGAAGTCATTCTGCTGGGCAGATTCATGCTGTCCGAAGCATTACTGGGGTTAACTGTGTATCTGCAGTTGCTAGGAAAGCACTTCAAGTCACTGCAGTGCCATATATTTATGAAACTAATACTTACATTGCAAGGTTTTCCAGAGGAAAGCTACACAGTGAATGTCACTGACAAAATGAAGTTCCATGCATGTGGCTGTTGCTGCCAGAATGCTATTTGTTTTTATGTCAGCTTCATCATTTTGTAGTTTAAGTACCTTTAAAGACGTGCTTCACTTTAGCTTTTTTCAGATAATGCTCAGAATTAGGGTGAGAACTCCTGCTCTAGAAAGGACATCTTGGAAGACATGGGATTATTTGATTCAATATCGATACCCGATTATTTGATTCAATAATGGAGTCACAGTGTGTGCATTTCAAAGACTTTGCAGACTTCTGATCACCATTCCTTAACGCTCCTGAAACTCTGCTATGCTTACAGAGTTCAGGTGACTCACAATGTCATCCACATCTGTGTGTCTGTCAGGATCATCTCTGGGCAGTATTAACAGGGCTTCCTTTTTACAGGATGCAAAATGTAGTAGCAGTTTTTGGCCAGAAAACAGCACCAAAATAACAGTAATCACCAAATGTTTAATGAACACAAGCATTGCAGCACCAGACCTACTGAGCTTCCCAGAGACTTACACGAGGCAAACATCAGCCCTTCCCAGCCGTTGCTACAGCACCTGCCACGCTGATGGGCTGACCTCACAAGCTCCTAAAATGGCACAACTCCACACAGGTGCAGCTACACTTCTTCCTTAGCACCTTAATACGTACGCTCTCAACATGAAACAGAAGCGACAAAGCCACCCAAATACCGCTCTTCTGATCAGCAAAGCCACACCACAAAACACTGCAGGGCAGGAGCAAGAAGCCCTCTGTGTAAAGGCAACTAACAGCTCAACACCTTCTGGAACGTTACTTTGATCTGCCCCGTGAGACAGAAGGATGCTCAGGATGCTCTGGAAGATGTGGGCTGTTCAGAACAACTTGCACTCTCTACAAGAGCAGCAGAAGACAGTTCAACTGCCAGTTCACCCAGAGCTCGCTGGCAGATACAGATACTGGTCATCCACACTTAGCCACTGTTAACTGCTTTCTCCTCAGTACCTCCTACATTACTGCAGACACAGATGAGAAACTCCAATCAACATTTCCTGTGCCACTTGTGGCATTTCTGGTGGATCTTGAGGCTATTCTGCAAACTCTTATTCACACAGGGAATAAACAAGCACGTATTCAGTATCATTCATTAGGAGAATAAGCTATCTGTGTATCAGTCACTGATAGCTTCCTCCTCATTGCTGGTCTCTCATTAGCTCCTTCCTTCAAAGACAAAAAAAGATACAGTATCCTGTAGTTAAAAATAAAGTGAATCCCATTGAACTAGTGCTCTCCTACAGAAACCTCCATGCAATGTACGTCCAAGCACAGGACAAAGGATAATGATGACATCTAAAAGATAAAACACCGCATCAACAGATGTCAGGACAGTTCAGCATTACCTTCTCAAACACCCCCCAGAGCAGAGCACCATCCCAAAACACACCGCAGCTGCTGCTGGATATCGTTATTTGTATCTCGCCTTTGAGTCACTGCTCAGAAGCCCAAAAGCTCCTAAATCCTGAAGCAGTGAAAAGTGCAATTCCACACTTCAAAGACCAAAGGAATATCCCCGGGTGGACAAAGGTTGTATGCTGGACTTACGAAATCGCTCCCCCTGCAGAAATGCTCCTGTGTTGAAATATCACAGAGCAGATGCAGACCCACAGACTCTAACTGGCACTGCTCTCAATTCCCAGCCCCGTGAGATTCCTATTTCTCCAACAGTAAGGATTATCTGACTTCAAGCTGCAAAAAAAGCCTTTAGCAAGAGAGTTTCTCTGCATACTGTAGCAAATGCACTTAGGAAAGTTTTGCTCAATACACAATGCTGCACTGAGTGTAAAGACACCTGGAGTGTCTCATTTGAACAGGAGGTTTTCCTATTTTCCCCAGCTGAAGTTTGAGACTGCATCGTGAGCACTAACTTCTTCCTTCACAAACAACACTCCATTACTTTAGATTAGCACAAGTACAAAAGCCATCAGCCCAAATGTAACGGGCACAGATCAATAACACGATCCTGCAAATGCTGCTCCACTGTTCCCTCTGCCTCCCAAACAGAACCACAGCTTTCTGAAACAGCTCACATGAAGTTTCTCTCTACTGATGTCAAGGCTGTCACGTCTTGACAGATGAAAACTAAGATGCTTTTATTTGTTTTTATTAGCCAAGAATTCTCCAGCAAATGGGAGGCCCAAAGTAAGCAAGCATGCTTTGTGGCTTATATTTCATGCTTATCCCCACCATTGCTCCACAGAAGCATGCTGGTTTTTCTAAACACACCAGCAGCCTACACCAGCTTTATCTGCAGGAAGATAGCTGCCACTGACAGCTCTGTCAGTACAAGTATTTATACGTGCACTACCAAAACACACCATGTAAACATCACTAGAGTTAATGCAAATTGTACAATTATCTATTTAAACTGTACAGCAACCCAGCTGACTCAGGCCAGAAGCAGGCATTTGTTTCTCTACCTTGGAAGCAGGAATTTCCAGCACAAGGGCAGAAAGTGAAGGACAATGGTATCTTCAACCAGAGCACCTGTTTATTGGGTGAATGACAGTCAGCAGCTCTTTCTCCACACTCTTTTTGCCTCTTAACTGTAACACTACTGAGGGCCTCCCACTACTGCTTTCCTCATCTTTGTCACCCCACTCCCTTCTCTCCTAGTTTCTTCTGCTTTATTTATGTGGTTGTGGCACACCTTCTGCGAAAGTACAAAGCTCTGCCACCACAGAACACTGAAAATATTGCAACAGTGAATTACAAGCACAGCGCTCCCTCAGACAGCTCCTCACTTTCTTGAGAGTGGTAATCCCTGAAAGGTTTATGAGCTAACAGCAGTAGTGCTGTGCAGCAATAGCAGCAAGCAAATGACTTTTAGCAAGACAAAGCCATCCTCCCCAGTCAGTAGGTGCTACTTAATACACAGTCTAGATAAAGAAAAAGTTCCACCAGAGAAGTCAGCCATTGCGCAGCCCCAGGGAAAAGCTAAGCCTGCACACCCTGGGAGGAGGAGCAACAGGATGCTGGCGTTGAAGCCCTCTGGACTACATCTCTCACACCAGGCTCACGCAGCTTGGTAACAGCCAATTTTCTCCCTTTTCTCCCCTTTGCTGACTGTCTCCCCCTCTTCAAACCAGGGCACAACAGTAAGTTTGGCTTCCTCCCAAGTCCTCAGTCTGCTCTCCATGGTAATACCAGGTAGGGAGAGGAAATGCACTGGATTCTTTCGTTTCACAGCTGCCCACAGGGCTTTGAAAATAGCAACAGGGAAACTGATGAGTGCAGCTGGTCCTATCCATCCAGATTCAGCAGGTTAAGCACTGCTAAGCCTTACTGCAAAAGCTTCCCTCCACCTCCTTTTGCTTATATATGGGAAGAACAAGGCAACAGCTTAAGCTCATACACTTACCAAGGAAACAGTAACACCAGGAAAGCAACTGTTGATATTCTTACCTGTAAATTAGGATTGTCCAACATGCTAAATTTGGGGCAAGTGCTTAGACAGAATATCTGTATTAAAAAAAAGTCAATCAAAGCTAAGGTAATAGGAAAACACTGCAGTATATTATTTCAGGAGGTTGTTCGATCCGCACAGCTCTGAGATAGAGGTTGGGAAACTGTTGGGAACAACGAGGAGCATTTGCACACAGCTCAGCCAAGGAAAACAGGACTGGATGCCTCCAAGGGCCCTTTAACCCACAGGTACCAATTGAGATACTAACTTCAAGAAAACAGGACAGAAAAAAATATATTTATAAAAGCTGCAGTCCACGTAACACTATATAATGCCTTATAATTCAGAAACAAACCCAAGGCACCTGGAAGTAATTTTCCACTAGCCAACAACAAACAGGGAAACTACTTTCCCTCTGAGCAGATGTAAGTATTCCAGCTTTGGAGCAGTTTTCTCTCCAGCGAGCACATCCACAGGTTGCCTCTTTTGGGCCCCCTGCAAGCCAGAGGTTAAGCGACCAGCCCACGTAGTGCAGCAAGCAGTGAGCTCACATCACTGCAATCCCCAGGGGGTTCCCCAGCAGACATTACCACACCGAGTTTGGTACAGCTTTCTGAGAAGCTGGACTCCATACAAACTCTCAGGGTAAGTGAGCACGCCAAGAAGGACTTGCTACTCAACACTAACAAGAAAGGGACGTTTTCAGACCACCTTATTGAAACGGCCAGGGCTTACCGGGGAGTTTTCCCCGCACGGAGGCAGTGGGTTTGCTCAGCATTCATTTCCTGCCTCGCCAACGAGCGCTGACCAAACACCACTGCTAACGAAGCACTCGGGGCACAGCCCTCAGCGAAGCCCAGAACTAGCAGAGTAGAGGGACCCACGATCCCCAGAGGATCCCCACGGGAGCCCCGCAGCGGGCACCCCCACCCTCGCCGGGGCCACGAACGCGGGGTACTGCCCTCTCGCCCCTAACCCAGGCTGGGCCCGGCACCCCCGTACCGCCGGACTCTCTCCGGGCGGGGCCCGCCTAAGCCCCCAGCCCCGGAGCAGGCCGGCAGGAGCCCGGCGGAGGCGGGGCAGGCCCGTACCCTCCGCACAGCACCTGGAATTGCAGCAGCTTCTCGGTCTGCTCCGCCGTCAGCTCCCGCTCCTCAGGCGCCGCCATTTTCCTCCGCCTCTGACCCGCCGCTCCGTCACTCCGGAAGTGACGCCGCCCACTCGCACTTCCGCTCGGCTGAGCAGCCGGCCGCCGCTCGCCTGCCGTGACCGGAAACACACGAGCACGTTCCGGAGATAGCCGAAGCGCTCTCGGACCTCTCCGGAAATGCCCGAACCCCCCCAGTCACAGGGACCGCGCGCTTCACCCCCTCCCTATTGGCACACGAAGAGCTCCGAAGGAGCCGTTCGGCTATTTCCGAGAACGGCAGCAGCCTGTGGCTGCAGGCCTAGGCTGACACGCGGTACGGAGCCCCCAGCAGCACCGTGCGGGGCCGCCGGCGCTCCCCGGGCCGGTTCTCCCCGGGCCGGTTCTCCCCGGTCCCCTGTCCGCGGGCGGTGGCCCCACCCAAAATGGCGGAGGCGGAGCCCCCACTAAGATGGCGGCCACCGGCGGCCCGTGCCGCGGGGCCCCGAGCGTGCGGAGCCGAGCGGGCGCCTGGCGGGGCCCCGTGGCCTCGGCCGGCCCGGAGCCCGGGGGCTACGGCGGTACCCCAGCTCCCACGGCCCGAGGAGAGGCCGCTGAGAGGGACGGGCAGGGGAAGGGGGAGGAGGGAAGCGGGGCCGCCCCTCCGTGATGTCAGCTCCGCCGCCCCGCCCGCCGCCGCCGCAGTGACAGCTCCGCCCGGGCCGAGCCGAACCGAGCGGGCGGGCCATGGCCGACGACTTCGGCTTCTTCTCCTCATCCGAGGGCGCCGGCACCGAGGAGGACCCGGCTGCCGCCTTCCTGGCCCAGCAGGAAAGCGAGATCGCGGGCATCGAGAACGACGAAGGCTTCGGGCCGACCGACGGCGACTCGGCCTCCGCCCCCGCAGGGCAGGCGGCCCCGCTGGAACCGGGTGAGCGCATCGAGCACCGGGCGGGGCCTCCTCCGTGGGCACGGGGTGTGAAGGAGGGCTGTGCCCCCGGGCTGCGCCCTGTGCCGTTCCCCCGAGGGTGGGGGGGGGTCCTTCTGATCTTGGAAGTTCCTCCGAGGGAAGGGGTCCCTCCGGGCTGCCCCTCAGGTGTCTTTGGGGTTCCCCGTGGGATGCATTGGCACCCCTGGTGTGTTATGGGGTCCCCGTCTGTGCTGGTTCAGCGATGCACTTGCAATGAGCAAACAGAAATCCCCTGTGGGCTAGATCCCAGCAGGGGCTCTCTGGGGTCTGTGCTTGGTCCCAGGACCATTGGGGTTCCTGGAATCTCAGGATGTGGGGTAATTCCTGAGCCTGGATTTACTGGCTACGGGACAGTTCTTCCTCAGGCTGGTTTACATGGGTCAGACAGAGCCCCCATATCTCTGCCTCAGTGCCCTCTGCTAGGGCATCACGAGGGACATCAAGGTGGGATGCAAGCATCCGTGTACAGCTGGGTGGCCCCTACACCACACTTACGGACAGGAGAGCACTTTGGGGTGCAAAATGGAAAGCTTTTCCATTGTGAACATCATAGTCCTAGGCCCATCAAGTGGAAGGCATTAATCTTTGTCTCAGGCCTCCGTTTGAGCCCCAGCCCTGCCTTCAAGGGGCAATAATAGATAACAGGAGCTCAGGAGCTCTGTTATCCACATGGGTGGGGGGACACCACTGTCACAGTCCTCTTGCTTCTGCCTGCAGTGCAGGCAGGCCCCCAGGGCCTCTTTGACCTGGCTGTGGAATGGTGGTTTTTACCACTCTACTTACAGAGCTGCAGAGTCAGATCTGGACCCAGAGAGTTGCTGACAGCCACAGTGCTAAAATGCAGTCAGGCAGGCTGGGGCTGGATGTACTTGGAGCTGCAGGGTGAGCACCTGGGGAACAGTGCTACCTTTAGGTACTCCAAAGCTGTGCTATGGCTGCATGTGCCTGTGGCCAGATGGTCAGCAGAAGCACTGTGGTCAAGCGTGGTTGTCACTGGGGAAACCTCAAGGCCTGGAGTTTGCCTTCATCAAAGCCTCTTCCCACTTCCTGAAGGGAGGCTGTGGTAAGGAGGGGGTCAGCCTCTTCTCCCAGGTAACTAATGACAGGATGAGAGGGAATGGCCACAAGTTGTGCCGGGGAAGATTTAGATTAGACTTGAGGAAAAATTTTTTCTCTGAGAGAGTGGTCAGGCACTGGAATGGCCTGCCTAGGGAGGTGGTTGAGGCACCGTCCCTAGCGCTGTTCAAGAAGCGTTTAGATGAGGTGCTGAGGGATTTGATTTAGTAGCTTGGTGGGTAGGGATGGTGGTGTGAGGATGGTTGGACTAGATGATCTTGTAGGTCCTTTCCAACCTAATGTATCTATGAATCTATGAATCTATGAATCTCTTTACTCAGCAGCATAGGGCCACGTGCAAGGCATCAGTATGCAGCTCTTGGGTCTGAGAGGGAGAAGGAGTGTGCTGTGGTGCTGCTGAGAGCTTTGTCCCTTACAATGCTGAATTCCTGTCACAGGCATAGAGCAGCTCTGCCTCTGCTGGGCACTTGGCTGACAGCTTCTGGGTCACTCATCTGTGTGCTGAGGGAGGCAGCTGCTGCCTTTTGCAGAGCTGAGCTTGGTCGAGTTGTTTTCTTACAATCGGAGCATAGTGCCCAATCCTGTGCCTGGAGGAGTTTCCTTAATCTTCAGATAAGATTTAAAAAATAAAAAAAATAATAAAAAAAGGACAGTGAAAACACTGTAAAGACATAAAGTGCCCTGGAAGTTTTGTCTGGGAAAGAGGTGCTGGCTGAAATCCCTTCAAGGACAGGAAACCACAAGCTGGCCCTGATCCTGCTTCAGGAATGGCAGCAGACTCCACACATTCCCTGCAGTAGCAGCTCAGGGAGGATTTGTTGGGTTAATGGCTCCGGACAGCAGTGCAGCACACTGTCCTCTTCCCATCACTATCTTGGACAGGCTGTGTCAGGCAAGGGGGATTTGGGATCCTGCTAGGAGTAGGCAGGGCCAAGGAAGCTGGAAAGGTGTCCTCTGGATACTGAAACCTTGCTAGCCCTAACTTGAGCTCTAGCACACAGCTCTGCTGGTATCCATTGCTTGGACCAGCATAGGATCTTTAGTCTGGGACCCATATATGTGAGTCTGTTGTGGATTGGTGTGTTGGGTTGGAGATGGCACATCTATATCCCCGTGCAACTGGCTTATTTCTGTCTCATGAATCCCAGCTCCTCTGGGATCATTTCAGCTGACAGTTGTGTTTCTCTTCCTTATTTTTCTAGCTGGTTTCCAGAATGGAGGAGCCACTGTCAATGGAGATGTTTTTCAGGTGAGAGCTCAGGCCCATGTTCTGGCCCAGTGGTACCAAGAGGGGTTAGGTGGGTGTGGGGCCAACATGCATCTGCTCTGCTCTTGGGATTGCTTGTGCTCTCCAGCTCCAGAAAAGCTATGGTGCTCCTTGAGAAGTTTGGGTCTTGTGGTGGGTTCCTGAGTCCTCTGTTCTCAGTCATGCTGGAAAGAGATTTGGTCCTTCTGCCCATGGCCCAGGGTTTGGAGTTAGAAGCTTTGAGGCTGGCTGAAGTGTGCTGGTTCAAATCCTTCCCCAAATCTGTTTTTAGGTGGCCTGTACTCTGAAGGAGTGCCTGGGCCCTACAAGAAGATGGTAGACCCTCTGTTCTCCACAAATCTTGTATTTTTTTTCCTGCCTGGAAAGCTGCTGGAGGCCCTCAGGGGTGTTTGGTATCATTTTCTGAGAGTCCAGATCCAGGACAGGAATTCCAGGGGCACTTACTCTGCTAACACATAACTATGGTCTAGCTACTAAGTCCAGCAGCATCTCCCATTAAACTTGCTTTCCCCATGGCTGAGGGTGTTTTGGGGGGTGGGACCTGCCAGGATCTCATTTCCCTCTGGGACCCTGAAGCCAAACTGTTCAGGGTACAGGAGAAGCTGTGCTAGATCCTGACAGGTCCCCTGTGCATTGCCTGTGCCTAGTCTATGATAATCACATCAGAGATGGGATAGACTTAATTAGATTGGGGATCTTGGAGGAGAGGAGAGCCGTAATCCCCTTGTTTAGCTCTATGTCAGTCTGAGCATCCCAGCCAGCAGAAGGGTTTAGGAAAGGTACTGATATGGCACAGAGTGTGATGCTGGGCCTGCTGGGAGCTGCACAGCTTGGAGGTCCACAGAAGGTTCCTGCCTGTGGGCTGGTGCCAGAGAGTTGTGCTCTCACGGGCTCAGCCTCACCCGGGCTCTTTCTGTCTGTTGTGGCTCAGTCTATGATGACACTCATTTTTGGGGCTGGGAGTTGGGACAGCAGCTTGAGCAGTACTTTGGGGCACTGAAAAGTGTCCTGGGCTGTCACCAGTCCTACATATCTTGGCTTGTCTTGGCGCTGGGAGCCTGGAGTCCTGTTATGCCTTGTCAGCCCATTGAGAATGCTGGGCAGTGTTGTGTGAGGAGCTGATGCTGATGGGGAGGTGCTTGCATCCTGCAGGAGTCCAACGGCCCCACGGATGCCTATGCAGCCATAGCCAAGGCTGATCGGCTGACCCAGGAACCTGAGAGCATCCGCAAATGGAGGGAGGAGCAGAAGAAGCGCCTGGAGGAGCTGGGTGAGACCCAAGGCTGTGTGTGGCTGTGCTGGTTGCCCCACAGAACGTGGTGGTTGCAGTCCTTGGGATCCTTTCCCTGGTGATGACCCTGCTGCACCCAAGATGTGCCTTTTACCTCATGTGTGGGTGCCCCCAGCAAAGATCTGTCCCTGGAAGCAGGGCTGGGGACAAGTCTAGGGTGTGCCCAGCAGGCCCAGTGGGTGCCAGTCTGTCTAACAGGGTCTGTCTCACCCTGGCCTTAGATGCAGCATCGAAGGTGACTGAGCAGGAATGGCGTGAGAAGGCCAAAAAGGACCTGGAGGAGTGGAACCTGCGTCAGAATGAGCAGATGGAAAAGAACCGAGCAAACAACAGGTATGCTGGGATCAGCACAGCCTCTAGGGCTGAGACTGGCAGGGCTCAGTGGGAGAAGCTGTGCAGCCAGATGTGCCTTCCTGTAGTAACCTGGGAGCTCTGTCTCCACAGCGGGCCCAGCCTTGCAGAGACAGGGCTTTGCTGGGCCCCAGCACTCCAGGCAGCTCTGGTGGCCGTTCAGAACTGCCCTGGTCCCAGCTGAAGTCTGGGTAAACACAGCAGAATTTGAGGATTTGAGCCCCTGCGTGGGCCTCACTCAGAGGCAGGGTTGGGATGCTATGCAGTCTTGTTGTTGCTGGCAGGTTTTTCTGGTGCCCTGAGTGCCATGATGAGTGGATAACACTATGTGGGAGGATGCTAACCCCCTCTCTGTTTCTTTCTTTCTAACCCTCTGCCTGCCTGTCTGCTCTGCGTTCTCTCTCTGTCTGTGCCTCGGGGCTAGGATCGCTGACAAAGCCTTTTACCAGCAGCCGGACGCCGATGTGATTGGCTATGTGTATGTGCGTCTTACAGACCATATCCTGCCCTGCACGGTCTGGGGGTCCTGGCCCCAGCACTTCGGCTGCCCAGTCAAGGGAAGGGGGGATGCTGGGGGGGGTAACTGGGCCCTGGTGAGTTTCCAGGGGGATAATGCTTCAGCTGAGCATTTCCAATTGCTTAGGTAGCAAGCAGAGCCCTTGAATTGCCCCCAGGAGGAGCTGGTTGAAGAGATAAAGCTGTGGAGTTTAGGGCCTTTCAGGGACTGTCCTAGGGGTGGAGAAGTCTTGAGAGCAGGCAGACACTCCAGTGTCCCTGGACGAACGATGTGTTGGGTGAGTGCAGACAGCAGCAGCCTTGAGTATCCCGGGTCTGTGAGTCCTAGAGGATGCTGAGTTCATTGTCTGGAACAATGAGACAGGAAATGGGGACACAATGGGTTCCCAGAGGGGAGGGTGTCATTGGAAGGAGCTCTGTCAGTGACAATCCTCAACATCTCTGCAGGGCCTCGGAGGAAGCATTCCTGAAGGAGTCCAAGGAGGAAACCCCAGGCTCCGAGTGGGAGAAGGTAGCCCAGCTCTGCGACTTCAACCCCAAGAGCAGCAAGCAAAGCAAGGATGTCTCGCGGATGCGCTCGGTGCTCATCTCCCTCAAACAGACACCCCTGTCCCGCTAGCTGCTGCCTGGCACAGCCAGGAGTGCAGCAGGGCAAGGCCAGGAAGGCTGGCTTCACAGGGTGAGCCCACACAAGGGGCCTGTGCCCTGCCTGCCCTCTGCTCCCTGGTGCGCACTTTGGCTGTGCTCACGTCAATGGTTGTAACTCTCCCCATGGTTTTCCTTTGCTTAAAAGGTGCATTGGTCTCTTTTTACACTTATTTATTACTGTGGCATTTCCCTGGGAAGCAACACTGGGTGGCAGAGCTGAGTTAGCAGAGGAGCCTCCAGCCAGAGTCACAACCAGCGGCCTGGCAGTGTGAGAGGGAGAACACCTCCTACTCAGTGTCCTCCATCTCATCCAGGACTGCGCTCAGAGCAAACCTGCAC
The DNA here is from genome assembly GCA_023055505.1 of Callipepla californica brunnescens. Lineage (NCBI taxonomy): Eukaryota > Metazoa > Chordata > Aves > Galliformes > Odontophoridae > Callipepla > Callipepla californica. The sequence continues at coordinate 10,722,096 of JALIRH010000014.1, forward strand.
TCAGAGCAATCTTGGCCACCTCCTGCCTGTGGCATGACAGCCCTTTGTCTGGGATTGGGTCCCAACCCTGGGGTGGAGATACTGGGGGGGCACCTTGGTTCCCCTCTGCCCTCCTGTGGGGTTTAGAGCAGAGCTGGCTGTAGGGCTGGGGCTCAAGAACAGCCTAGACTCATCTCCACAACACAAGGTCCCACAGGGCGTACGGCAGCAGCATAATGCCACAGGGCTGGTAGGGACAGAGGGATGTGAGTGTGGGCACTCTACCTGGCCACTCATGCCAAAAAGATGGCAGTTGCAGTGTCGATATCCTGTCCTGTGGGACTGCTCTTGGCAGACAGCTCAGTGGTGCAGGGTGCTGAGAACAGGCCACAGGACAAGCATGCAGGATGCTTCTTGTCCCTCCCACAAGGCCACTGGCTGTTGGGAAGATGGAGTGCCAGGCTTTGGGGGCCCTCGGCTCTGTTCTGTGCCTTCCCCTACTTTGAGAGAGAAAGCAGGAGGCTGTGTGGCTGCAGGGAAGCACATAGCAAGGTCCAGCTGCTGTGGGATAAGTCAAACCTCCATCTTCCCTAACCCAGAAGCAGTTAACAGGATTAGGCAGAGGTTTGGTGATACGGATTTGCTGTCCTGTAGAACAAATCACGCATCTGTCTACAGTTGGACAGCTGCTCTGTGGCTTCAGTCTGGCCCAGGTGCCACTGTATTTGCATGTCAAAGGCAGCATGGCAAGATGCTCGACCTGCTCCCTGCCCCATCAGGTGCACTTTCCAGCTCAAACACCTGCTTTCTTTCCTCGCTTGGCAGGACTGGCACCAGCCCCTCTGGCTTTGAGCCCCAGCCCTGGAAACCTGCAAAACTGGACAGCTGAAGGGGGGTTGATGGGTCTGCTTACACCTTGCAGCAGAGCAGCTAGCTGTGAGCTCGTGCCCCATGTCTGGCCCATTGTGGACTGGGGAAGGGCTTGCAGCAACAGCCTGAGGGGACATGGAGCAGAGTGCGTAAACTATTTGTCAGAGCCTTGCTGCAGAGCCCTGGTCTATGAGTAAATTGAGTACACAGAGCTCTCCTGCAGCTCCACAAATCAAGGTGGTCTGCCCTCTTGCTGCAGTCCTGGAGGGATGACCTGGCACCTGTAGTCCTGGGACACGGGCACAGCAGTGGCACTGCAGTTGCCTGACAGGCCTGGAGAATGCTGTCATCTTTGGTAGTGGGCTGGAAAAGGGAATTGGTGTGTAAGAATAACTGCTTGTGCTGGGATTGTGCCCCCTTGTCTGTAGGGCTTGCCACTCCTCTGTGTCCCTGCACCGCAGCACATATAGGCATCTCTGCTGTGGTGCAGGGTGGACCCAGGGATCTGGCTGCCTGCATCTGCCTTTCTCTGCAGAGCAGCTGGAAGAGCCTCTGGCTGCCCCCTGGGCCTGTGGACCTAGCAAGTAGCCAAGCTCTGCAGTCCCCTGGCTGCTGTGCTCCCTGTGTCAGGCAGTGCATTTTGGGGAGCAGTGCCCACTGCTGTTCTACATCCCTTTGGCTTTGGTATATGTGACCGTTCAAATCACCTGTTACAATAAACCAACATCTCCAACCTGATCCCACAAGGCGCTGTTGTCTTTATCCTTCAGCGGGTGCACTTAGGAGAACTCACAGCTGCAAGGCCAGCAGAAAGGACAACACTGTAGAACCGTATCCTACAGAAATAACAGGAATGAGGGGGAAGGGCTGCAGGGTTTGCTCCAAGCTGCGACGAGCATCAGCACAAGAGGGCAGCTGCTCTGCTCTGACCACAGGCACCTGTGCTTACCCAGATATGCTGAGCAGAGCTGGGAAAGCTGCTCCTGAGCCTCCTGCGCAACAGCAGCCATCCAAGCAGCTCCCTGTCCCGTGGGGGAACTCCTGTCTTCTGCTTGCAAGGACTGCCAGCGGGCTAAACTCACAAATCAGCACAGCAGCTCCTCCACACTCAGCCAGGCTGGAAGTGTCAGCTAAGCAGCAGAGCTTCAGTGAAAGATGAGCAGCTAATGAAGTGGAGAGCAGCCCGGACACGTTCCACTAAGTGTGGGTTCCCTTGGTGCTGGGATACAGTGCAAGCTGTGGGACTCAGAGCCACATGTGAAGATGTTTGCCGTGATGAGGGAAACACTGATCCTCCTGGGAATGGGATCTTGCAGAGCAGTTGGTTCCAGCTCGTGTAATGCAGCAAGTTGTGCACAACTGAGCTCTCAGCAAAAGCAGCAGGAACAGCAGTGCTTCCCAGAGAACACACTCCCTGTCTGGGAACACAAGCTCCCACACTGTTTCCACAGGGTGTTGCGCCTCGTGTCCTAACCCAGCTCTGAGGCAGCAGCGCCCACTCCCACTCCTCCCACGCTGCTGCCTCTCCTGGCTCCTCAGTGCTCTGCAATCCCCTATCAGTCAGCATCTCGCTGCAATTCGCTGTTACTCACCGGTTGCAGCGGGATGGATTGTGCCTTCTCCCAAACAACTCATGCGCTGATTATGAACTCTGCCCTTCCTGGATCAAACCACAAACAGAGCCGTTCCTTCCCACCCAAGCAGAACATTTCTCAACTGCTTTTACATGTCCTGACCAAAGCCACACCTCGGTGCAGAGAGCAACCAAGCGACAAAGGAGCCCGTTCCAGCAGATGGTGACAGCTCGGGCAGACACAGGAGCTCCCAGGGAATCAAACACCACGGCCCAATCGTGAGGTTAACAACAGAGCTATATTTAGCCACATTTCAACGCTATGTGACACGCAGCATCTCGGGTGCCGGCTCCAACGCACCATCCTCCAGCCGTGCTCAGCTCCGGGCCTTGAGGGCTGTGACCACCATGCCGCCCAGCATAGCCGCCAGGGTGAAGCCCTGGGCCACGACCCGAGCCCGCATCATCAGCTGCGAGTGCCGCGTGTTGCCCCTCTTGAAGCTGATGAGGCCGTAGGTCAGCACGCCCAGGGTGCAGAGGCAGCCTGCGGGGCACAGACACGCACAGATGAGCCCGCCCCCTCCCACAGCCCCCCAAAGCCCCGCGCGGAGCGCGGCCCACCCCCGGCTGCCGGAGCTCAGCGCCCGGCCGGGCCCTCACCGAGGGGCACCAGCGGGTTCTCGCGCGTCTTCCGCACGAACTTATCCGCGAAGCCCTCCTCGCGGAACGCCGGCAGCGCGCCGGGCTCGAAGGGCGGCGGAGGCCCGGCCGCCATGGCTGCGCCCGCGGGGACGGCGAACGGCGCGGCCCTCCCCGCCCGCCGTAGGCCGGCCGGCCGTGGCGCCACGTGACCCCGCCGCGGTGCGCGCCGGGAGCTGTAGTTCGCGCCGCAGAGCGGCTCCGCGGCGGCGCGCGCACTCCGGACTCCGCTTCCCGTGGTGCCCCGCGGCGCGGCGCGGCGGCAGCGTGGGGCGGCCATGCCGAAGGCCAAGGGGAAGAACCGGCGGCAGAAGTTCGCTTACGGCGTCAACCGCAAGCGGCTGTACCGCAACGCCCGGCGCAAGGCCGCGCCGCGCATCGAGTGGTGAGAGCCGGCGAGGGGGGGGGGAGGGGGCGCGCACCGCGCGGGGCGCTGAGCGCAGCCTCGAGCCGTGCGCGTCCCCGCGCAGCTCGCACATCCGCCATGCGTGGGACGCGACCAAGTCCGTGGCGCAGAACCTGGCCGAGATGGGCCTGGCCGGGGACCCCAACAGGGCCGTCCCCATCGGCAAGAGGCGGCTGCAGGTGAGCTTTCTTTAAGGCGTGGGGGTGCGCTGGTCTGCGGGCTGTTCAGAAGTGCAGGAGGCCCTCAACCAAACGCCCCTTTCTCGAAGTGCTTTTTCTCTCGCTCGATGCAGAGCATGGAGACGGACAGCGATGGACAGCAGCAGGAGAAGACGCTCGTGCGGAAGCCCTACGTCCTGAGCGGTCAGTGCTGCGCTGTGAGCGTCCTGCCGTGCTGCTGTCAGCGTGCGGGGCTCCTGGCGGTGTGCTGAGGAGATCGGGCAGGGAGAGCTGTTAGTTCTCGTACAAACCTCGATGCAGGTGTTTTAGGGCTTGTGAGTGTGTACAGCGGGTTCCCAGCCATGCTGGAGCTGAGCTGGAATCGGAAGAGCTGCTCCTTCCCAGCCTGTCCTGTCTCATGACTCTCCTTTCCCTCCTTCGCTGCCTTTGTCCTGCTGCCCCAGTGGGCCTCCTGTCACTCTGAAACTCACTGATGTTTCACACCAGTGGAACAAGAACCTGAGGCTGCCTTGCTCTGAGTACTGTAGCAGTGCTTTAGCAGCTCTGCATGCTCACACACCACAGCACGGGCAGCAGCAGCTCCGCTCCTTTCTCACGCTGTGAGCTGCAGAGCTGGGTACTTGCAGCATTCATTCATTTTCCTCACTGTCTCATTCATTTTCCTGCTTGGTTGTGCCGGGCAGCAGTGCAGCATGCAGGCATGGAGCTGTGCCACAGAAACTGTGCACAGAACCTGCAGGACTGGCAGGGGCTCAACCCAGGGAGGTGTTGCATCCCTCCCTCCCCTGCCTACCTGCATCACAGTGCCTCTGCCCTTTGCCTAGAGATGGAATTTGAGGCCAGTCTTCCTGAGAAGAAGTCAAATACGCTCTCAAAAGACCTCATTGACTATGTGCGGTACATGATACAGAACCATGGGGAGAACTACAAGGTAAGCACTGGATGCCTCAAAGCAAGGAACAGCTCACTCTTGGCTGTTCTGCACAGGGGGAGTTGCCACACGTCCCTGCCCTGGATCCTGTTTTGCTGTTAGCTGATTGCTACAGGGAAGCAGTGCTTTGAACTTCAGCCAGAAGCTGGCAGGCACTGGCTGCAGCCTGCCTGGAGCATGGCTGTGCAGATCTGTGTTTGCTGTTTCTCTGATGACGTATTCTCCCCTTTGTCACAGGAAATGGCTCGTGATGAAAAGAACTATTACCAGGACACTCCCAAACAGATCAAGAGTAAGATCAACGTGTACAAGAATTTCTATCCTGAGGAGTACAGGGATTTTGTTGCATCACTCAAGCAGGAGAAGATGGATGTGCAGTGACTGCCCCTTTTTGTCCTCTGGTTTGCCTGCAAGTGCAGGCTTGATGCTACCTTTTCTGAACCAAGGCAGGTGACTGAGCTATGCAAAGCTTCTGGTGATGGAGGAAGGGCCTTCATTAGACAGAGTCATAACCAGGCATGAAAGACTCCTGGCTGAGGCTTGTGGCATGTGGACTGAATGTGCCATGCCACTCCTTTTTTTCTGAGTGCAAGCCAGTGCTTTTTCTACCTTGTTAAAATAAATTACTGTTTCATGCTGGTGGGAATGTTTTGCCTGTGGGCCTCCATTCCTGCTAGAACTCCTGGCACTGACATGTAGTACACAGGCAGCAGATGAGCATTACCCCCTGGGCTGTGGGCTGGGGACTGGGGGGGTAGGCAGTGCCTTTACCGATTCCCTGTAAGCAGCAGGGCCACTTCTCACAAAGCAACCCCCTTGCTTCCAGCTCCGGGAACCTGGGCTGGTGGCCCCTTCACTGCAAGGAACCAAAGGACAGAGATAAAACTTCAGCATTTATTCACAAGAGGAAGGAGCAGTTTGTATAAAGGGTTTCATAACAGGCCAGCTAGCATGTATTTCCTTTCCTCACATGCTCCCCAGTTTCCCTTGTCGGTTTCCCAGCGCCCAGAGCTGTGTCCTGATGCAGCAGCCTTTCCACCTGCAGACATGGCTTTCTGTGGCTCTTGAGACAAGGATAGAACAGGCAGCAGAGCAAACAGCACACTTGTATCCCCTGTTCAGTACGAAGCAGGGGAAGCAGAGCAAGGTGCCTGGTACCTTTCATTTCTACTCAACAGGCTTCTAAATACTTAAAATACTCCCCCTGCTTGTGGAGGGGCAAGCTGTGCTGAGCCCTGGTGAGGGGCTCCTGCCCGTGGCTGTGCACCAGGCCAGCCTGGGCTTCAGGGCAGCGTCATGTGGCTTGGCGTGCTTGTCAGGAAGGAGAACTCACGTGGCCTTCATCTGCAGGAAACCTGAGAGCTCTGCTTCAGGCACAGGGGCTGCTTCTTCCCCTGGATCCTGGGCAAGCACTGCGGGCTGATCTCTTCCAGTGTGAACAGGGAGGGGGCTGCATCAGCCACATCAGCTCCAGGGAGCCCTGAAGATGTGGGATGTCAGGGGCATCACAAATCCAGACCCCACTGCCATCACAGCAGGGAAAGCTCTGGCTTTCCAGGTGCTTCCTCGTGGCTGCCACACTGCTCTGTGCCTCCTGCCCACTTTGTTGGCTTCCACCCCAACAGCAAGGAAGCTGGGTTCAGTCCTGTTTGTTCAATACTGTGTGGGGCTGCCACGTAAGGTGCAGGGCCCTGCCCTGTGCTGCTGCTGCCCTGAACTGGGGGACGCATCTGCCCTCTCCCTGTGGCAGAGAGCAGAGCCCGCTGCTCACATCCCAATGTGCAGCCGTGTCAGCCCAACCCCAAACCTCACAGGGTGCAGTCCCAGCTCCAGCAGCTCCCTCCATCCCAGTGGGAGCCTGTCTGCTCCTGGCTGGGCTCAGGACTGGGACAGCAGGGTGACCAGCAGGCTCTTCACATGCAGGACACTGGTGGCTGTGTTCAGACTAGCCCAGGTCGCACTAGTGGGCAGGAGGAAGACCTCCCGCTGCCCACTGAGTGAGTGCAGGGCCAGCTCCTCCCGCAGCTCCTCCGTGCTCAGGGCATCACCCTTATCCTGTGGGCAGAGAGGAGGTGGATGGGGAGGGTGGCATGGCCACGAGCCCATGGGCAGGGAGCAGCACGGTGTCTGCTGAGCCGGTTGCAGGCTGGCAGGAACCCATCCGGCCATGCAGCCCTAACAGGGATTGCTTGCTCTTACAGCAGAACTGCTGCTTTACAACTGAATGGGAAACAGCAGCAGGCATGCACTTGGCCGCCTGCCTGGGCAATGGATTTCCCCTTTGGGTTTCTGCACGCTGCTCTCCTCAAACTTATTTGCTGGGGCAAGAGGAGCAGCACCCACACTTGGATAATGTCTGGAGGATGTGGGCACTGAGAGCACAGGTTTCACAAAAGCTGGGGGATTTGGGACGTAAGGATTTGCCCTTGAGGCCCCAGGGAGGGGTGGTTTGGCTGCAGTCAGCGCTGGGAGGCACCCACCTGCTTGTTGGCCAGCACCACCAGCGGCAGCCGGGGCTCCTCAGCCAGCAGTGCGTGCAGCTCCTGGCGTGCTGTCAGCAGGCGTGACCTGTCCACCGAGTCCACCACGAACACCAGCACGTGGGCATCGCTCAGGTAGAGCGGCCAATACTCCCGCAGGTTGGAGCTGCCGCCCACTGCGGGAGATGGGCAGCGTCAGTGCCAGCGTGGGGGAACGCGGGTCTGCTGCGTCCCCATGGGGAAAAGAGGAGCCTTACCTTCCAGCAGGTCCATCTCCAGCCCCTCAACACGCAGCTGGGCAGAATTGAAGCCCAGTGTGGGTGGGATGTGCGTTCTGGCCTTCTGGCTGCAGATGTAGTGCAGGACGCTGCTCTTCCCTGCGCCGTCCAGTCCCAGCACCACCACCTGCTTCAACATCTCCTGCGGGCAGCGGGACAGCGCGGGGCTGCTTGGGGGCCAGACTGAAGCAAAAACCCCACACCTCCTTCCCCAAACTGATGGATTCTGGACACCAAGTCCCCTCGCTCTGCAGGAAGGGCTGCGGGGGGGTCCCACTGATACCCCCCTTCTCCAGCTGAGCGGGCTCGGGGAGGACTTCAGATCCAGCAGCCTCAGCACCACGGGGAATGGGCCCCCACCCCCTGCCCCTTCCTCATCCCGGTGGGGATCCCAGCGAGGGGCAGCCCCGCGCTGTGCCCTCGGGCCGAGGCGGGCTGTGGGGTGGTGGAGCCCCTTACCGCGCTGCCAGGCGGCTCTCGCTCCCGCAGCTCCCGCAGCTCCCGTTCCCACCAGCCGTCCCAGGTGCCCGCGGGCTCGGTGCCGCGGAAGTAGAGCTTCAAAGCGATGAAGAGCAGAGAACCCAACACCACCACGGCGGCCACCAGGGCCAGCGTCAGGTTGCGGAGGACGCCGTTGGGAGCCATGCGGTACCGGTACCGGCAGAGTGCGAGGCGAACAGATGTGCGGGCAGATGTGCCCGCCCCCGGCGTCACCGCCGCGCTTAAAGGGACCGCTCCGAGCGCGGGGGGTGGAGAGGGACGGACAGAGGGAGGGGGCAGGGCGGGCGGGTCCTTGAAGGGAGGTTAGAAGTAGGAGGGGAAGGGGAACTGACTGTTTACACTGTGCACTAGTTACAGCGATAGGACGAGGGGGAATGGCTTTAAGCTGAAAGAGGAGAGACTTAGGTGAGGCTTTAGGAAGAAATGCGTTACTCAGAGGTTGTGCGTTCCCCGTCCCTGGACGTGCCCAAGGACAGGTGGGACGGTCCGCACAGCCCGAGCAGCCAGCCCGCCGCGGGGTGGGCACGTTCCTGCCCAGCCGTTCCGTGACTCCACGGGGAGGAGGGGGGAGGCAGTGGGGGGCACTGATAGGAGCGGGCAGGGCGACGGAGCTGCGGTGCCCACGATGCCCGCGGCTGGGCACGCCCATTGCTCCTGTACCCCGGGCTGGGGCTGCCCCACACCACACAGCCTTCCATCCATCACACCACACAGCCTTCCATCACACCACACAGCCTTCCATCCATCACACCACACAGCCTTCCTTCCATCACACCACACAGCCTTCCATCCATCACACCACACAGCCTTCCTTCCATCACACCACACAGCCTTCCATCACACCACACAGCCTTCCTTCCATCACACCACACAGCCTTCCTTCCATCACACCACACAGCCTTCCTTCCATCACACCACACAGCCTTCCATCCACCACACCACACAGCCTTCCATCCACCACACCACACAGCCTTCCATCCATCACACCACACAGCCTTCCTTCCATCACACCACACAGCCTTCCTTCCACCACACCACACAGCCTTCCATCGCACCACACAGCCTTCCATCCATCACACCACACAGCCTTCCATCCACCACACAGCCTTCAGCGCGGGTCAGGCTCAGCCGAGGCCCCTCGTCCCCTCAGCCCCGCCCTCACCTCTTCCCACGCCTCCCCGCCCGGACTACACCTCCCGGCATGCCCCGCGCGCGCCGCTAATCTCGCGAGACCGGCCGCCTATAAAAGCTCTCCCGCGAGGCTCGGGGCGGCCCCACTCGCGCTCGTCCGCGGGCCGTGTGATGGCGGCCGGCCCCGCGCCTCCCGCCGGGCCACGCACCGCAGCGCCGCCATGAGCGCCCGGCACACGGACGGCCCCGGTAAGGCCCTCCCCGCGCGGCGGCGGCGGCGAACCGGGCCGGGCCCGGGCGCCGCGCTGAGCTGAGCGCTGCCGGCATCTCTGTTCGCAGCGCCGGAGCGGCGCGGCGGGGCCCTGCCCGGCAGGATGTCGCTGCCGCTGGGCGTGCCGCGCAGGGCCTTCAGCTACGACGACGCCCTGGAGGACACGGCGCCCATGACGCCGCCGCCCGCAGACCTGTGTGCCAGCGTCCTGTGGAAGCGGCCCGTCATCCCCGAGCGCAAGTACCGGGAGCTCGCGGAGGTACGCGCGGCCGGGGCGAGTCGGGGTGCGCCGGGTGCCCTCAGTGCCGGGGGAGGTGGCGACTGGAGAACGCTTTAACCGGGTGCGGTTAAGCCGGAGCGAGCGGCTCTGGGGATACTTGGAAGTGTTGGGTGTAGCTCTTGTGTTATAGGATCTTGAGCGCTGTTGAACAGAAGCGGAGCAGCAGTGCGTCTCTTTGAGCTTAACCTGTACTTTACGCTTCGTTTGCGGTCTTTCTTGTGGAAGAAGCCCAGAGATTGTGGCTTGGCACAAAAAGCGAATGGGAACAGTAACCCCTGTGTTAGGAGGAGGCAGGCTGTGCCAGCAGGCTTCCAGTTTGCTGGCACTCACTGCTTCATTGCTGGGATCTCAGCGTCAGCAGTGCAGCAATGAGTGTTGGATGCATTCAGTACGCAACCGAGAACATAAGGAACGTGCAAGCTGAAGAAATTAAAAGCTGACCACCACACCCCAATGTGTATGACTGCTGCATATGTACAGGTGCTTCTGTGCCCTGTGTAGGACTGTTCTTGCCCAGCTGACCTTGCAGCCCAATTTGCAGTTGTGTGGATGGGAGTAGATATGTTCTGGTTTTTCTGTTGAACGTTCTTGTACTGAATGTGGTGAGTTGCTGGCTCTGAGCTCAGTGTGTTGGATGTCAGTCACTTGCTGCTTGCTAAGAATAACATTCAGGCTTTAAGCATTCCAGGGCTATGGCAAGAACAGCATGAGGACTTTTTCTGTAGGACAAAGGGTAGCAGCTTGCCCTGGTGTTTCATTTAAGCACTTGTCAATGCATCATGACAAAGAGCTGTGGTAGTTTCTGATCTGAAATTATGCCCTGCTTCTTCCTGCACAGGTTGAGGAAGGGGATGCTAACACGAATGCACCTGCTGTAACTCCTTCATCTTCCGCCGAAACTGTGAATAAGGTACCTGTGGTGAAAGCTAAGGCCACTCATGTCATCATGAACTCCCTCATTACAAGTAAGAGCTCTCTGTTCTGTGGTGTGGTGACTAATGGGATGTGGGCACATGAGTGGTCTGTCACTGCCCTGAGGTAGCTGCCAGACCTCCTGGCAGTTTGTGGATTCGTACTGCCTCTGATCTCAAAGTGTGCAAGGCTTGTACAAGGAAGTGAGGAACTAAAGAGTAGGCTGTGTTTGCAGCCTCTGTATTGCCAGTTGCTATGAGCTGGGTGATGAGGGGGGAGTGCAGGGAACACTCAGTGCTGATAGGGTGCTGCAGTTCACACTGCCTTCTGCTGGAGCCTGGTGCTGCAGCTGCTGTGTTTGCTTATTAACTTGCTGTTTCTGACTGATGGTAGAGCTCTGCAGCTTGCTGAGGTGGTGTGGGCAGCTCATGTACAGAGGCAGTGGAGCACTTGGTGGTGTTTCTGGTAATGGCAGCAGGTGTCTTGCTAACACTAATGCTTTAAAAACAAACCTCATAAATCATGAAGGTTTCAAGTCCAATTGGGTCAGTTGTGTTTACAGAGAGTACTTTCTCATTTGCAGTGAGGGGAATTAATCATGTATTACTCTGTGCCTGCTGTCTCTTTTAACATCTGGGGTTATTTTTTTCCTATTATCTGTGCTTCGAAGGACTCCTAGGCATGTTAGGTCAGCATTTTGAAGTACGTTTGCACTTGTGCTTGTTTTTGCCTTGGCTAGAGATTAACCAACAAATTAGAAAATAACACCAAGAATAGGGACTTCCTGCTGGGAAACAGCTTCTGTTCCAGTCCAATGGCACTGTGCTAATCTAGAGAAAAGCATTAGCCTAAAAATATTCCTGTGCAGTAGGAAGTCAGGTACTCCAAGCTGTTAACAAACTGTAAATAAATAGGCAAATACCCTCTAGGTTTCTCATATACAATGCGTGATCCCTGAGAATAACTTTAACATAGAAGTCTTCTCTTTTAAAGAGGACTTTGAGCTTCTTTTCAGTTGCTTTGTTTTTAGATCTTGTGAGTAAATTTCCCATGCTAGCAGAAAGGTGCTCATTTTTCAAGAGCTGAAGCTATGTCAGCATGCTGGCTGCTGACTGTGCTTGGCTGAAGTAGCTTTGTTTCACCTAACCCAGCATTGCTGCGGGAATCTTTACCACCTGCTCTCCAAATCTGTGTCAGATGAGTGTAGGCAGTATTTCAGAAGATGTGGCTTTTTTTCTTTGTAAAAAAAGAAATCTGGGAGGGCACTTAAAATATTTGCTATATTGGGGTCTCCCAGATTTAGGAAGTTGTAATTAGCAGTGATGTAGCTTGTTGAACAAAGTGAGTTTAATTACTGATGATGCACTTTGTAATACCTCCTCTGATCTGGGACAAATGACTGCTTATCTGAGTCACTTGGCCCTGTGACTCAGGATAGCTTTCCCACCAGAATGACTCTAGCTTCATCTTGCTGCCTCTGTCCTCTTGCTCTGATATATCGGTGTGAATGATGAAATGTCTCTTGGTCACTTCAGTTGCCTTTGTTACATCTGTCTGTGGGGGTTCTTCTCTGTGCATGTGTGCTCTTGTTGATTCCAGAGCAGACTCAGGAGAGCATCCAGCGCTTTGAGCAGCAGGCAGGCCTGAGGGATGCTGGCTACACTCCCCACAAAGGCCTCACCACAGAGGAGACCAAGTACCACCGGGTGGCTGAGGCAGTCCACGTAAGACTTCTTTAGCTTTGGCTTTTTCTGTAGGCTGTGTAGTAGCTCCACGCCTGCCTGGTGGCATCACATTTGCAGCGTGTTGCTAGAGCTCTGCTTAAATTGCTTACTCTGGAAGCTTTTAGTTTATTGTATAGAGATAACCTCTTAAATCTTAAAGTTGGCATTAGGCTTTATAGTTTTGAAGCTTCTGGAAGCTGCAGTAACATCAGGTTGCCCCAGTTTTCCAGTTGGTGACATCCCTATACAGAATGCAGTTCTTGCTGTGCCTTTTAATGGTGCCCTGCATTAGTTCAGTGAACTGTTTTGTCTCAGTGTTGTCTCCCTAGGGATGGCTTACACAAATGCTGGCCTTCTGGACTTTGAGGGCAGATTTTGGCATCAAGTGTCTCTGCAAGCATCTGTCTCTATTGTAATTCTGTTTAAGAACTGGAAGAGATTTTCTTTTTAACAGAGAGTGACTTGTAAGTTATTCTATGCATTTTTCTTCCATGAAAATGCGATTTAGGGCATAGCTGTTAAAGTGTGAAGCAGTCACAGATCTCACTGTGCTGAGCACCACTAATCTGAGGGTAGAGCAGAGAAGGCCTTTGACATCAAAAATAAATGTGTTTGTTTTGAGAATTCTAAAGGTCCTTTGCATAGCTTCCACATTGAAGCTTATTCTGATAGTCTAGGAGCTGCCTTCATCTCTTCCTCTGCTTCTTTCCTTCAGTGTTTAAGATGCAATCTGATGTTTGTAGTGGTGAAGGAGTGAATAGTCTGGACTTAAAGTTCTGTTCACTGTTGCTTGAATGATGCCAAGCCTCATTTGACTCCTGTAATGAATCCAGGAATTCCCAGTGTGCTTGGACAGTGATGTTGCAGCTCTGGACTTCTATTTTGACTTCAGTCTGAACTAATTTTGAAGTACAGCTTTAAAATAAGTACTGTTCTACTGAGGTTGTCTATTCCTTGAAACAAGGCAGAGCTGGAGTACTTGTAAACCACGCATTTCAAGTGTGGAAACTGGAAAACAAAACTGAACTTTCATCTAACTGGAATTAAGATGAATGTGTTTGATGAACACGTTTCTTCTGAGCTCAGTCACCCACAGTAATTGTGCAGTTGGAGTTCAGCAGTGAGCCATCCAAGTGTGTTGCTGCAAGGTCAAAGTTTCAATAACAGCGCTGATGAATTGCGTTAGTGTGGCTTGGAGGGCTGCAGGAAATGTTCAGAGAAGGTGCTTGTGTCGTCAGTGTTTGAAATGTAACTGCCCTTCAAGTGACTCCTCTGAAGTTCAGTTTGTACCATCTGAATGAGTCGTAATAGCCTAGCTCACGTGCACCCATTTCATGATATTTTTTTCACTGAATGTGCTCTTCAAACACAGTTGAACTTAGTGTTCTGAGAGCAGTGCTTTCATCTCCTTTTGTGGGTCACTTCTCAGGGTCTAGTACTCCTAGACTTCTGTACCAGGCCTGGTCTCCATTACAGAGCTTCTGGGACTGACAGCTCTTGCTCTAGACAAGGGGTTGCAGTGACACTGAGACTTGTCACCGTGCATTGTGCTGCTGTTGATGAGAGACTCTGAACTGCAGAGTGAGTCATGTTATCTTACTCTAGCTTGGAGTATGTTTTGAGCATAGTGGACTTCTGAAATGCTTGTATGTGGCTGGGAGGGAAGCTTAATACTATGTGCAGGAACTGCAGTACTGTGTGTAGCTTGAGGTGAGATAACACTTAAATATCATCTGTGATATAAAAAGTTGCTCATTTTTTGACAGTAGAACTACCTGTGTTCCTTTTGCCCTGTGCTTAAGATCTGCTCCTTGTTTCTTTTGCCTCTCTTAACAGAAACTGAAAATGCAGAGCGGAGAAATGACAAAAGATGACAAACAGACATCTTCTGCTCAGTCCACTCCAAGCAGCACTCCCCACTCCTCTCCCAAGTATAAAAACAGGTACACTGTTCCTGGCAGATCACTTCCTCTGCTTTCCTGAAGGCTATTGAGGTGGGAGTGAGGGACTGTCCAAGGGGTGAGGTTAATGGAATTGCTGTGTATTGGTATTATCAGTGAATGTATTAAAAGCTCATGGAACTTAACATGCATATTTTCTTCCTGGTTGGTAGTAAATCTGTTTAACTTCATTCTGGTAACTACATATAAATATCCTGGCACACCGAGGCCAACTGAAGTATTTATCCTCTTTATACATTTCAGTGATGATTATTTTTTTCTCTAGGGGTTGGTTTAGTCAGGGATCCTCTGCTTCTATCACTGCCCCAGACTTTGCTGCCATGGAAGCTGGTGGGGACAGATTGCCACATGAGAGGTGGAGTTTTTTTGGACCCAAAGCCATCCAGAAATCTACCAATGATCCAGGTATGTCCTCTGAAGTCTGCCTGGGGAAAACTGTTCAAGAGCAAAACTGCTAGCTGTTTCTATTCAGCTTGGGAATGTGTGGTGTTCATATCAGGACCTGTGCCAAGAGCAGAGTGTGGAGGTAACAGCTTTTTTGCTTGTCTGCTTTCTTGGCTGCCTGGTGGAACCAGAACTGGAAGTGTCACTCCTAGATGGGGAGTAGGTTTTAGATGACATGAGGTTGTTTGGCACTTTGTAGACTTCCAGCAGATCTGGATGTCAGTGGTAAAGTGCTCTGTACTGATGGGAGTAGAAAAATGACTTGGCTAGTTTTCCTAGCACTTAACTGTGATTTTTTTTATTTTTTTTTTTTTCCCTCAGGAGGATTTACCATCCAATCTTACAAGGGCGCTCAGAAGCCATCCCCAATGGAGCTGATGCGTGCTCAGGCTACTAGAATGACAGAGGATCCAGTCACCTTCAAGCCACCCAAAATGGACATTCCAGTCACAGAAGGGAGGAAACAATCTTCACATTCCCATAATATCAAACCTCGGGATCTGAACGTGCTCACTCCAACTGGGTTCTAGAAAGAGTGGCTCTGGTGTCTTTAGTGGGCTACAGGATATCTTAGGCTCTGCTTTCCTGACCCATTGTGCTGCAGTAAAATAGGAGTATCTCCCTTCTAGCTCTTCATCTCAGAAAAGGAAACAAACTGTGACTGCCCTAAAGTCAGACCTGAATCTTGGAAAAACTCTTGCACTTGTACTAAACCAATCTAAACCATCTTCTCTGCTGTATTGCACCAGTCCTGTGTGCTAGATGGCACAAGGAGATGTGCTTCCCACTACCCCGTGCTGCAGTAAAACCTTGAACTGTGTTTTGTGGTAGAGGAATGCGTGTAGTGTGTAACAGGCTGGCTTGTCTACCTGTAGTCTGTCTTGTCATGCTCAGTGCTGAAGTACCCTCAGGAGGACCATGATTCCTTCTGACATTTACAGAACACCGACAGAAAATGGTGAGAATAAGCAAGGACAGAAAACTGGACCATTAAATGCCAGGGGGAAAGCTACTCTACAACGTGATAGATCTGCTTTAAAGGTGTAGCTCACCTAGTACTTGTTCCTGGTTTAATTTCAGAAGAGTGGAGCACTGTCTGTTCTAAGATGCTCTTGTTAGAAGGGCAGGGAGCAGAATCTAATGGGACTTTGCAGTAGTAAGGAAGAATTGTTGCTCTTCCATTTTTAGAGGAACCTGAAGACTTGGAATGACCAGAGTTGGTGTGGCTTGAATCATGCAGTCTTTATGTGCAAAATGACTGTCCTGGCTTGTCCTAGGCAACAGGTGTACAACAGTTTTGGCACTCTGGCTTGATTGGGTTTTTTTTCTAGCATCTTGTGTGAACCATGTGTAGAAGTATTAGACATCAGAGGCACTCCTCAATACAGCTTTTTGTTTCGTTTCATCAGCATTAAGTAGATTTTGCAGGGCTGGGGGAAGGCAGAGTGGAAGATCAAGACTAACCATTCCTTCATGCTGTAGCACAGTGATAGGTGTTTTTTTTTGGCCTAATCAAAATCAGATACTGCAATTAACACTTCATGACTAATGGAAGGACCTCCTCGCTACCATCCAGTCCCCTGTGCACTGTAGGCAGTGTTGCTGTGTGATAGTTACCTGTCCTGTGGCAACCAGACATCCTCTTGTCACCATGACTGTGTTGCAGGGTGCCCTCAGCAGAAGAAGGTGTTCTGTAGTGGTGAGGGTGGCACCCTCGTTAGAAGCTTTTCTGTTACATGGACCTCTCACAGAGTTGGCTTCAGGTAACAGTTATGCCTTGGAGTTTCTGCCTGCTCCAGTTACCATCCACAAGGGTGAGGCAAGGTTGGCTCACTTGGATAACTGCTGTGCCCTCGGAAGGAGCTTATTTCATGGCTATACTTCATCATCAGCTTCAACAACACTGCCAGATACTGAACACCTCCCACCCAACTGCGCAGTTATTGTCACCAGTCATTTGCACCTTGGGAATCAATCTCTTATTTGATATTAATTTATTGCCTGTGTCATGTCTTTAATGTGTATGATTTTTTTGTTTGTTTGTTACAAGAAAATAAAATCCTGGTGAACTGAGCTCTTTGTTTATTAGCGTTGCTAATGCATGTGTGGAAGAAATCTGAGCATCTGTGCAGTATCTACCAGGCTGCTTGCTACTGGCCTTCAGGTGTGGGGTCAAGGCCCAGCCCTGTAATACTACAGCAGTATGCACTGTGGTAGAAAACTTGCCGTGTGAATCTCCCTTTTGGCTGGGGGGCTAAGTTTAAGCCTGCATTCAGTCCTGGTTTTGGCTTTTTTTTTGCTGATGAAACAGCATGGAATCCTGGTATTTTCCTGAGCTATTCAGATGACTGTGGTGTGTGTACCTCCACCGTGGAGGTGGGCAGAGTGTGGGAACCAGGCTGGTATTTGCAGCTCTTGGTTGTGTCTGTTGTTCGGGTGCTGCTGTGGCACTCAGAGCATACATCCCTCTGGGGCTGGATATCGATGTAATGTTTTTCTGGGAGCGTTTGCTGTGCTGAAAGTAGTAGAATATTTCTTTGAAAACCTAGATTCTCTTGTATCGTCTGTTGCTGTAGGTCTTAGTAACGCAGATTGACCTCATTGTTAAGTTGCAAAGGCTGTGGTTAAAAGGTGGTCTCTGTGTGATGTTCTTTGTTGATCTTGCTTGAATTTTTGTCCTGGGATCTCACCACTGGTACTTCTAGGAAGCAGCTTCTGTTCTAGCCTAAAGGCAGGAATCTTCTAGTGGAAGAGAAAAACTGGAAGATGCATCAAAATGAGTATGTCAAGCAGGAAAAACAGCTTTCTAAAGCAAGGGATGTTTGGAGTTTGCTCTGTTGGAAACTCTTCTGGCCCATTACTTCAAACACAGCCTCACCTCTCCTTGGATAAGAGTGAGATTATGTAGAGCAGATCTCCTGTTTGCACATCTGGTGTTTGGAGAGAGGCTTCCTAAGGAGCAAGGAGTGAACTTGTGCCCAAGGTCATGGCTGGCTCTAAGTTTCAAAGCTTTGGGCTGAGGCTGGGGTGCAAAGCCAGCACCAGGTCTGTGGTGTATTCACTTCTCCTAGCAGGACTACTGTATTTCTGGCTGTGACTGCAGCTCCATGCTCCTGGACTATGGTCTCTGAGGGCTCTTAATCCTGCTTTCTGGAGCATGCACTGCAAAATGGCTGAGCTGCCATGGGTTGCCAAGCACAGGGGCGGATCAAAGGGTGGTGTGCAGGTACAGAAGTCTTTCTCCCTTCTGCAGGCTGTCTACACCTGTTACTGATGAACTCGGGCCCTTCTGTGAAAGTACCCAACAGCTCTCTGACCTCAGCTGTGACTCATACTGGAGCTGGTGGCTTTGGATTTGCATTTGGTACTCATCCTGATAAGTACTTGACTGCACTGCAGACACTTGTTACGGTTTTATGATTTTTGTTATATTATTGATATTCCACATCATAACATCATGTAGTGCATTGGGAGTTAAAGAGTTAATGACAACACTACAGTGTGTTCTGGAAGGAATGCAGCCCTTCGGATGGGTGCTGCTTGCCTGGTCCCCTCTCGACATGGCTAAGGTACCTTGCTTGAAGTCACATAGGTGCATTTGATTTGGAACAGGAAGGCTCATCCTTGAGGACCAACCAGTATGTCTTAGGAAGGCTCATCCTTGAGGACCAACCAGTATGTCTTAGAGATCTTGGCACTGTGAATCTTCTCTCTGCACCCCACACCCGAGTGTTTGAAAAGACTTACCAACTTTCCCTGAGTCCTGAACCAATATCTTTGGCATTGTGCTCACTGAGTAAACTTTATGGCTGCTCTAGTCTAATGCCATTCCAAGGTACAGCAGCAGAGCTTTGTGTCTTTTGGGCAGGACACCAAGATGGAAGGGTCTCCATAAATAATTTATCTTTTCAAGATACACAAAGTGCTT
This sequence comes from Callipepla californica brunnescens, assembly GCA_023055505.1. Classification (NCBI taxonomy): domain Eukaryota; kingdom Metazoa; phylum Chordata; class Aves; order Galliformes; family Odontophoridae; genus Callipepla; species Callipepla californica. Next base: position 10,740,643 of record JALIRH010000014.1, read on the forward strand.
TGTAAAACTGCAGGGTGAGCAGAGTTTGGATACAAATTGAGACTACAAAATGGAGATGACACCTGAATCGGCAGCATGAGAAAGTTAAAATTCATAGCTTTGTGCTTTCTGCCACAGCAGCTGGCTCTGTCAGGTAGCTATGACAACAAGAAACAACTGTTTCAGCGTGTGCACTTTCTCCTTGATCTGCACAGGGAAGGGCTGCTCCAGGACCTGCTGCATTCGGCTCAGGAAGTCCTTTATCTTCAGGTGAACGTCCAGCTGGCTGATGTTGTCATCATCTTGGAGTTTGGGCTTGGCTTTCTGAATGATTAAGTCCATCCGGTCAGTGAGTGAGCTCCGTAAGTGCTCTGCAAGAGGAAATGCTGTTGGGGGGAGGTGGCACAATGGGCTGACCTGTTAAGGGTCAGGCTGCAGAATCCCTTAGGCAGCACTGTGCTGTGGTGAAGAGCAGCTGGGAACTGCAAATTCTTTTATGGCTAGCCTTGATATTTCTGCCTGGCACTGAGTCCTCGCGGAGCTCAGTCTGCACACAGCGCCTGAGAAACCTCGAGGGAGCAGGGCTGTATGGATCCTATTCTAAACCAGTGTGTGTGCAACTTAGTTGCACTCTGCTGCCACTCTGCAGTGCTGGGGTTTATGCTGCAGGATGTAAGCAATTCTTGGCAGTTAAACGTGGCAAAGCGGGTTGTGCACTCTGCATGACGCGTTATCATTTCCTTGCTCTGACTGCAGAGAGTAGTTATGAGGAAGAATGGAAACACATCGTCTTTCTAAGACTTTGTGGCTGTGAGATCAAGAGTGATGAGATGAGGAAGTATTCCCTGGGCTGCTCATTTGCAGCTACTTCATGAGATCGTGTTTGTTAAGGCCAGAACAGGCTACTTACCTGCTACTACACTGTGGTAACTCAGCAGCAGCAAACTCAAGTACTGCAGCAGCTCGTCCCATTTTTGCCACGTAGCTACTTCATCCTACAACAACAGATTGTATTTGGTTATTAGGAGAGGTTTCCTCAAGAGAATACCACTCAAGGGAGGAGGATGGCTGGATACCTGGTACTGCAGCAGCACAGAGGAGTGGCCTAGAAAATAGAGGATCTTGGACAGAGACAAGGGTAGGTTTGTGGGCACATCACAACTGTGCTGGAACATCATCTCCAGCAGTTTGCAGCGCAGCAGGTTACTCTCCATGGTGTTTAAGAGGGCTTCCCTGCAAGACAAAAAAGTTAATCCAGTGGAGACAGCTCAGCCTGACAAGGAACAACTGCTTCAGTGTGTTCCTGGTGTCCTGCTGATGCTGACCTGGTGCGAGGGTGGGGTGACAGCAGTGTCTGACTGCAGTACAGTGAACCAGATGTGACAGAAACCTCTGTTTTGCAGCTCAAATATGAGCATGTTTACAATCTCTAGACCTGACCTGTTGCAAATTGAGGTTGGTGCAGTCTGTGAAACAGCCTTAGCTGCTTTGCTTGACCCTGCCCAGCATCCTGTGCAGAAATTATCCACTCCTGCTGACTCAGGGGGCATAGCCAAGCAAGTGTGAAGTGGTATCAGCTACCAAAGATCTAGGAGAACTGTTCTGGAATGAGCAACAGCTTGGTTAAAGTTAGTTGGGCTTGATTAGGTCAGTTTGTGCTCAGAGAAAGTTTTGCTAAAAATATCTGAAAAAGTTTCTTGCTGGGATTGGCAAACATGAGCTTGGAACACCTGGGGGTCTGGTGGTCTCATGTCTATGCAGATCCAGTCAGGCTGTGTGTGTTGTCTTTAGATACTATGCTTCTTACCAGTGCAAACAAAGGCACATCCAAGTACTGCTGTAGGAAGTGGTTTGTGAGTATTTCTGTATTTCTTGTTGGGAATTAGTGATGTGTGTGCTAGCACTTGACTGTGCTGACGTGGATTACTGCTTTTTAGCCCCTCTTTGCAGTTCTGAAGTGAGAGAACTGGTTGTTCTCAGCATTTCACTGGCTGGGTATAGTGCCTAGGGATCAGCTGGGATGATGGGATCTCTCAGTCCTACAGCTGTTTTCATACTAGCTGGGTCAAAAGCAAGGCTGTCTTTCCATGCTCTATACTTCCTCATGCATCCAGAAATAGGGAGTAAGACTATTGCTCAGAAAGGAGGTGCTGCTTTGCACATTTCTTACCTTTGGCTCCTCACAGGAATATTCAGTATAAATGGGAATATTACATCTGCGATCTTACAGGAGCTGCAGTTGGGAGATCTGTCCACTTCCACTGCAAATGACAGCATCCGCTGGAGGAGGAGCACTGCCCTAGGTTAGAAAAAGTCAGTGTGTGAAAGAATACCCAGTGGTTCACAGAGTTAAACACTGGAGGTAGCATCCAGTTCAGCCTTGTGCCTTACAGTGAAGGACATCAAGGAAGGTAGCAGGTTACATTTGGTTTGCTTCCTACAAAGCCCTCTGGTGTCTCTTAAGAGCACATTAAATCTGATGCTCTTGGAAGCAGAGCCAATTTCCACATGGACATTAGGGAGGTCTCAGTGGTTGCACTGGGTGTTGGTGGGGCAGCCTGGGCCGTGTGCTCGTTTAAGAGGAAGGCACTTAGTGAACCAGCTTCCTGCCAGACAAAGAAGTCTCTTGTTCCCCAAGGCTTTACCTGCCCTAGAGGAAAATGTCAGGAAAGCTGACCACAGGTACAACCTGCCTTCCTTGATAAGGTAGAGACAGAGGATGGACTTGCTTCTCTTTGACCTGGACCCCATGTTACCTCAGCAGGGAGCTAGGACTTGTGGGACTTACTTCTGGGTGAAGAATGTTGGTGGAGTCAGCTCTGCTTGGTCAGTGCTGGCTGGCTGTGCTGCAGATGAGCTATGTTCAGCTTCTGCTTCTGCTGACAAGCGTATAATTTCTTGTGTGGGCTCCTGCAGCTGGAACAATCTGGTTCCTGTCACTACTGCAACCAACCATTCAACCACCTCCCTGGGACAGAAACAGAAATGTTAGATGGGCCTGGCTTTGCTGTGTTCTGATCTCAGCTCCACTTGGAGTTTGAAGAAGGACCCTGAGGATGAAGGATATATCCTGACTGGACAGCCTTTTCCTTTTTTTTTTTTTTTTTTTTTTTTTTTATTTAAAAGTCTGCTTGTGGATGAAAATGCCCTTGCATCATTTCTGGTTGTTTATGGTCATAAACCTGTTCCTTTTCTTTGCCCTCTACACTTTGTTTCCAAGCTTGTTTCTTGAAAAGTCTGAACTGGAGTCTCAGCAAACACTCCATAAGCTTCTGTCTCTCTGCAGCTGATTACAGGAGGGGAGGATGCATCCCTTACTTGACATTGCTGAAGCATGTGTCACAGGAAAGCACTTTCTTGGTTATTGACTTCTGCAGCAGGCGCAGCCTCAGGTTTTGCTGGAAGTCATCCTCCAGGGTCTGCACCACATACTGCAGGAACAGGAGTCGTCCAGGGAGCTTTTCCTGAGGGCAGACAGAGATGGTGTGAGTCTGATGGAGCTGCAGGGTTGAAGAGCACCAGGGAAGGTGGCTTTTTGGGAATGGGGTGATGTATGTGACTGAGAAATAGAGCATCTGGTTCACTGGGAGGGCTGAATGGCTCCAGGAATGCCCCAGGGACATGGCTGGGGCTGTTTTACTTGGGCTCCTCACATATTGCTCCAGTTCAAAATGCTGCTGTCTGCTGCTGTGTTTTCTTCAGATGTGTGAACCTGCCTGTGGCTGCACAGCATGTTAAAGATAAAAACACTTGCTGCTTCCAGCTGCAACAGAACTACACACTGGACTGAGCTGTTGTGCAGCAGACCAAGGCCAGGTGATGCTATGGGGCAAGGCTGAGTCTGTGGCACCACGTACTGGGTGATCCCTGCCCACAGTGACAATGTGCAGTGCTGAGTACCTGGTTCTCCATGGTGCATTTCAGCAGCGTCCAGTCCCATCCTACTGTGGTGGTGGTGGCTGGATGGAGCCTGCAAGGACAGCACCATCTATTTGTGCTGAACTGCCCCAGCGTCTGCCTTGAGGACATGCAGCCCCCACCCCAAGCCCTCCCACCTCTGCTTGCTGCCTTCCCCTTTTCAGCTTTGCCCTCTCCCTTTCTCCTCTCCTGACCATATTTTTGGAAGCACCTGATGGGCTGCACTCTACAAAGAGCACTTGGACACCTGTGGCCTCATGAAACATTCTGCTTGACTGCAGCACAGCAAAGGCAGCAGAGAGCTGCTCCAGCCCCTACTGCAGCCCAGAGGAGGCCAGAGGATCATCATGCATTACAGGGACACTTATTCTCTGTTCTCTGGTGAGGCCTACACAGGGTAACGCTGTGCATACTGGGCACCTAGCCAGCCCCAGGGCATGGTGGCAAAGGGGACACGTACATTTGGATCTTCATCAGCAGTGTGTAGGTGTTCTGAAGGATCTCCTCCTGGTGGGAGTTCAACAGGATGCGTCTGATGAGATAGGAGATGACTTCACTGGGGGGGCGGTGCTGGCAGGAGGTGAAGTCGCTCAGGAAATGCAGGGTTCCCTCTGGGAAGTTCTCCTCCATGGTGGTGCGTACCATGCTCATCTTACTGCTGGGGATGAGCTTGGTTCTCTGCTGTGTGCAAGGCAAGGCAATGGGTGAAAGCCAGCTCCCCATGGTACAGAGGAGCTAGCTGTGATGTGAGGCCCACCATTAAGAGAACTGCAATAACCAGAGATCCCAATGGCCTGGCAAAACTTCCCCCAACAGGGAAAGTGGAGCAGAGGCAGCCCCTGCTCAATTGTTCTGAGTGGACCTGGCTGGGCAGTAGCTGCTCTGAACCCGTTTACCTGTGGTGTCTCCCTGTCAGATGCTGCATTGAGAAGGAAGAGGTGCTGGATTCCGCTCCTCCTGAAACAGCGCAGCTTGTTTAGCCAGACCATGCTGTCGGCCTTAGTCCTGGCTGAGGTCACACGTTGGATTGCTTCTTGTGAGCCACTTGCTTCCAGAAAAATCCCTTTGTCCTTCCCTGGGCTCTCAGGGATGCTGGCTGGGGCAGGGCTCAGCCTTGGGGGGAGCTCCCTTAGCTGGAACGTAGGGGGAGTCCTCTCTGTGCCATGTGTGCTGCCACTGCTGTTCGGGATGGAGGGGGAGAACAGCTCTTGGTCCAGCTGGGTGCTGCCTGGGGAGCTTGAGTCACTACTATACGTGGAGGTGCTGCGGCTTGGCTCTGGGCTGCAGGAGGAGCTGCAGTGGCTGGGGGCAGGAGAGAAACTGCTCTCATTCTTCACTTTTCCTATTGTGTCCGTGGCAGCACCGGGCTGTGTGGGAAAGCCATGCAAGGGAGCTGCAGGGCTCAGCCCTGCACTCGCGTCCACTTCTTGCTTAGTGCTGAAGCAAAGCTGGGGAGGGAATGCATGTACGGTGGGGGAAGCAGACACCTGGTCCTGGACGGTACAGTCTGCAGCCGGGGTAGGGCTGCAGCTATCCTCCTCTGTCAGGTCAATGATGGGGATGTAGCTCCATGGCAGTGACTCTGAGTTTGTGTCCTCCTGGGTGAGATCGATGATCTCCTGTGGGGACAAAAGGGTCAGTGATGTCAGCAACGACGGCACCTGTGCGCCTCAGTCCTCTCCTGCCAGGTACCTCTGCTACAGAGGCACCGTCCCGCCCTGCTCACCAGGAGAGCCCCGGCGACCAGGGAACGCGAAGAGAAACCTGGCCAGGGGCTGGGGCGGTCCCCTGGGCAGAGCCCAGCCCTCGCTCCTCTCCTCAGCCTCCCCGGGACACACGCGCAGGGCCCGGCACTACCTTCACGTCCATGGCACCGCGGCACAGCTAGGACGCCAAGGAAGCTTTCCTAAAGATCCGCAACAAAATCACCTCCCATCCATTTCTCCCGCCCGAGACCTTCCGCCTTCCCTCGGGAGGGACCCACGCGTCCGACGCGTCTCCTCGGTACCGGGCACCAACCGCCGCGGAACCCAATACGTCGGGGCGGGCGGGACCGCGGCACGGAGCCGAGCAGCGGGGGCAGACTCACCGCGAGGGGCGGCGGGGGGGAGCGGCCGCTCTCCGAGCCCGAATCGCTGACGAGGACGGGCCCGTCCGACATGTCCCCCGCCGCGCCGCGGCGGCGGAAGCTGCGTCAGGGCCGCGGGGCGGAGCGGGGCGGGCGGCGGCGGCGCGGCGGGGCGGGCATGGCGCTGTCGCCCTACGTGCAGGCCATGCAGGAGCTGTTCCGCGCCAACACGCGCAGCCGCGAGTTCCCGGCGCACGGCGCCAAGGTGCACTCGGTGGCGTGGAGCTGCTGCGGCCGCCGCCTCGCCTCCGGATCCTTCGATAAGACCGCCAGCGTCTTCCTGCTCGAGAAGGACCGGCTGGTGAGCGGCAGCGGGCCGGGAGCTGCGCGCGGGGCTGCGGGATGCGCCGGGAGGGGCGGGGGGGAAGAGGGGGGTGGCGGCGTGCCGCTGGACGGCGGAATGGTTGCGCTGGAAAGGACCTTTAAGCCCCCACAGCCCCCTCGGCCGAGCTGCCCGCAGCCCCATCCGCGGCCTTGGGCGCCTCCAGGGGTGGGAGCACGGCTCTCCTCTTTCTCCAGGTAAAAGAGAACAACTACCGTGGTCACGGTGACAGCGTGGATCAGCTGTGCTGGCACCCCAGCAACCCCGACCTCTTCGTCACCGCGTCCGGGGACAAAACCATCCGCATCTGGGACGTCCGCACCACCAAGTGCATCGCCACCGTCAACACCAAAGGTGGGTCCCTGCGTGGTAGGGGTTACAGCCCTCCCGTTGGTACCGCTGATCGAGGGATCTTTGCGTCCTGCTTTTAGTTTTGTATCGCACTCATGCTGCTTCAGCTGCAGGGCTGCCTTGTGCTGCTGTCGGGACTGGAGGCACTGCTGAGCTGCGCTGTTGCCTGCTGAAGGGTCGTGGGAATGGGTGTGGAGTCTGTGGGCAAGGAGGCTGGAGGCTGGGAAGGTGTGCTTACAGAGGGAGACGTGGTAGAAGTCCAAGTTTACGTGGATTCATAAAGCAGCCATTCAAATTAATAGGTTGACTAACCCAGCTGCCATCTCTGGCCTAAGAAATCTCTGTCTTCCAACTGTCAGGGGTGGGAGTGGGGTTGTAAGGTGGTGTATCTGCAGCATACCTTGGTCCTCCCCTTGTTTGCATGTGCGTACTGTTGGCTGTTGTGTTTTCTGGGTACTGAAGACTGCTGTGTTAAAAGGGTCTTTTAATTTGACCTTGCTTGGTGTTTGCTGTGCCTAAAATGGAAAGGATAGCGATGCAGTCGTATTAGCTTGAAGCTACAGTTCTAAGTTTAATTCTCAGCGCAGAGTTTGAGTGTTAATTGCAGACCTGGCAGTTCTTCCCACCTGGGAGTGATTCAGAGTTAGTGGCCTCGGATCAGAAAGAAAAGCCTCCTGCCTCCTGGACACACTGTGGCTCTTGCAGACTGCTGGGTGGAAACAGGACCTGCTGCTTTTCTGTCCCTCTAGGGGAGAACATCAACATCTGTTGGAGCCCTGATGGACAGACCATTGCCGTGGGGAACAAGGATGACGTTGTCACCTTCATTGATGCAAAGACACATCGCTCCAAAGCAGAGGAACAGTTCAAGTTCGAGGTGAATGAGATCTCCTGGAACAATGATAACAACATGTTCTTCCTCACTAACGGGAATGGCTGCATCAACATCCTCAGGTGGGTGTCTGTGGCAGCTGGTAGGTAGAGTACCAAGGCTGGCTGCCCTGATGCATCGCTGTTAGCTGAGGCAGTTTGCAAACCCCTCTGCTGCTTTTGGGGAACCAGAGTCCTACATCCCAGTGATTCCCAGTCACTGTGATGGGAGCAAACTTGCCTGGAAGGAAGTTGCTCCAGTTCTGGGCTGGGCTTTCTGTGTGTGACTGTGGTGCTTTTCACTCAACACTTGAAGTTTCCAACAGCGTCACCCTGCACTGTTGTTTCACACCCAGTCCTGCCGTGTCTCTCACCTGCCCTGCTTGCACCCGGGCCCTATCCTTCTCTCACTGCTTCCTGCCCTCTCCCTTCATCTCCGCAGCTACCCAGAGCTGAAACCCATTCAGTCCATCAATGCCCATCCTTCAAACTGCATCTGCATCAAGTTCGATCCCATGGGGAAGTACTTTGCTACGGGCAGCGCTGATGCTCTAGTCAGCCTCTGGGATGTGGATGAACTGGTGTGTGTGAGGTGCTTCTCCAGGTACGTAGTGCTGTCCCAGAGCTGTTTGCTCCTCTCTCTGGTGGCTGTCTGGGGGGTTGCTTAATGTCTGCTTTGCTGTGCTGCTGCAGGCTTGACTGGCCTGTGCGGACGCTGAGCTTTAGCCACGATGGGAAGATGCTGGCATCGGCGTCGGAGGATCACTTCATTGACATTGCAGAGGTGGAGACAGGTAATGGTTTAATTTTGGGGAACAGCAAAGAGGGAATCTGATATGCTGGTGATACGGAGATATGCTGGTGCAGCTGGGAGGGCACTGGAAGAGGCGGTTTACTCACAAAGAGCTTGGCTGTGTGCAGCAGAGCACCGAGAGGGGGAGCCTCTGCCTCATCAGACTGCTGTAGTTATGTGTGTCATGTGTATGCCTTGTCACCAGGCGATTAAAAGGCGCTGAAGCAGCGTTTGTTCCTCCTCTGCCCTGCGTGGGAGGGAGGAGGCAGGTGTTGAGCTCTGCTGTGTGCTACAGGTCAGCCTGCAGTGGAGGGCTGGAGGCTCTCCAGGCTGATGTGGGCCCTTTTCTGTGCAGGAGAGAAGCTCTGGGAGGTGCAGTGTGAGTCCCCTACCTTCACAGTGGCCTGGCACCCGAAGAGGCCTCTGCTGGCCTTCGCCTGTGACGACAAAGATGGCAAATACGACAGCAGCCGAGAAGCAGGCACTGTCAAGCTCTTCGGGCTCCCCAATGACTCCTAATGAAACTGCAGCAGGGCAGGGCACCAGGGCACACAACACTTCCCCACGCTCGGAGATGGGAGAGTGCTTAGTTAGCATAGGATGGGGTAAGGATGTCGGTCCTGTCCTTACCTGCTTGGCAGTGCCGTCACCTTTGTCTCAGCTCCACGTGTGCTGCTCTCGGAAGCATTTGTAAAAAGCAGCTCATGTGGTGGTGAGGTTGGGGGGTGCCAGCAGGGCCCCCACACCATCTCAGGGCTGCCTCGTTGCTGGGGCGTGGAAGGTCTGTTCCAAAGGCACATGGCCAAAGAAAATCATGGAATGCAATTGCTGAATGGGTCTCCTGAGGTGGGAGTGCTGCTCTAGGGCAGCAGCGTGGGAGCCCCCAGCAGCAACGAGCTTTGTGATTGTCCCTTCTGTCCGCCCCACGGCCCGGTGGCGAGGGCAGCCCTGGAGCACAGCCTGCCCCTTCCCTGTGCAGAGCATCAGAGGGGCAGCATGGGGAGGGTGGTGGGGGGATGTGAGCTGGAGGATGTTCCCCTGGCTGTGGCTTTTTTTTTTTTTTTTTTTTTTGTATTTGTGGTTGTTTTTATAATTTTGATAAATCCTCTTCCATAATGACGGTGCCTGCAGCTGCTGTGGGGGCGGCGAGGAGATGAGTGGGGAAAGGAGCGTGGGGCCGAGCCACGGCTCGCGTTGCCAGCCCTGCGTGGCCGTGGGTGGGCCCCGCTGGCTGGGGTCTGCGTGCAGGGCTCGTCCCCTGCTCGTGTCGCCCCACCAGAGGGCGCTGCGTCCCCACTCTGGGGACAAAGAGCTGAAGGGACGCTGCTCGGATGGGGACAGCCACGCGCAGCTGTCCCCATCCCAAAACCCAGCCCTGCCCTTCCTGCTCCAGCTGGCGGCACCCACACGAGTGGAGCGGGGCAGTGGAGGCAGCAGAAGACGCCTGCCTGGCCCACGGCCGCTGGCTCAAGGCTGAGCTGTCCCCCTGTCCCTTTGTCCCCTCGCTCCCAGGGGAGCGGAGCCGGTCCCTTCCCCGCCGTGTGCTGGGTCACGTCGCAGGCGGTCACTGGAGAGGAGGTGCTGGCGCAGTCTGCCTGCGATGGAGACCTTGCCCGCACGATCTCTATCATTTCCTAGCCTAATATTTCCTTCTGACAGAGGCTTTTCCAGGTGACTGCACTGCTGATGCCGCCTGGGTAACAGCTGAGCTTTTTGCTGTTAAATGATGGCAAATCAGTTGAAGCTGAGGCTGGCTGCAGGCAGAGCCCTCCAGAGCTGTGCTGCATCAGGATTGCAGTGCCAGGGGCCCTGCTTGGCTGAGGGATGCGAGGCACCCCTTGTCCAGTGTGTACCCTTGGCTTCTGCCCCTGTTCTTGGGGGAACGGGGATTGAGGTGCCTCCAGCTTAAGCCGCAGAAGGCTGTGCCCAGAACAAGTGCCCTTGCACCTCATGGGCGTCTCCAGTTATTGTGGAGGGAGTCCCAGAGCCATAGGGAAGGGCCCCCCCTTCCATACCCGTGGGTCTGTGGGATAGGCTGCAGAACCCTTCTGCCCTGTTCCCAGCTTCATTGAGGGCACTGAGGAGCAGGAGGCAGCTGGGCTGAGGGCAGCACTGAGGACTATAGGGACTTTCCCTTCAGCTGTGGCCTGGCTTCTGGGTGCCGTGCAGGGTGAGGATGAACCCTGTGCCCTCTGGTAGCGTGCTGAGTGTCTCAGCCCTGTGGGGAGACAGAGGGATGAAGGAGGTGACGGGGAAGTAAGGGCTGAGAGAAGGCCGGAGCAATGTACAAATCCCTTTATTTTATTAGTTTGTCAAAGACTAGTTCGAGCAGGATGGTCACAGCATGACTGCAAAGCCCCGAGCTGCCCTCTGCCTCCCTGGAAAGGCTGGGCTGAATGGCTGGGGGCTGTGGCGGAGGAAGCATGGGGATAGAGGGAACAGGAGCACAGTACGGCAAGGACCGGGCCGGGGCGATGGCGTGCCCCCCATTGGGGCGCAATCAGCAGCTCCTGGGACAAACCCAGGCTGCTCTGCCCAGGGGACCTGTGTGCCCAGCGCCGGGGGGGGGGCAGCCCGGGACAGGCTCTGCAGCCCTCAGCCCCGTACTGGGTTTATTGCAACCTGGGGGCACGGGGCTCTCGGCTCAGTGCTGCGGGCAGCCCCGGGGACTGAGGGGACTTTGGGGTTTGAGGCGTGAGCAGCGGACACGAGGACGCATGGAGCAACGGGGCACACCCTGGCACACAGACACTAATGCGAGAACGGGGGCCAGCGGGGCCGAGACACGGACGAGCGAGCGGTGGGGACGGCGGGGATGGGGCGGGGGGACGAGGCAGGGGGAGCCCTGCCCCGCACGCGCCTTTATACACGGTCGGCGGAGCGCGGCGCCTGCTCCTCCCGGTGCTGAAGTATTGCAGTCTAACTGATATGGCTTTAACTATGGGGCCAGAGATGCGGGAAAGGGGGTCCCCTCCAACCCCCCGATGCTGGAGCACACCGGGCAGCCCCGGGGGACCCCCGTGCCCGGGGATCAGGGATGGGGGAGCTGCGGGGCAGGGCGCCTGGCTTTGTGCTTTGGGCTTGGCCCGGGGCGGGATGGGGCTGGGGATGGCAGTGCTGGGGACGAGGGCAGGCACACGGAGGCCTGCCCGGGCCCCCTGGCAGGTGGGTGAGAGGAGGGGGGGGTGTGGGCAGAAGGGCAGGGCTGGGGGCACAGGGAGCTGCCCCAGGGTCTGGTGGGGCCTGGGGTGCCCCCAGCCCGCTGCCAGGTTACATCAGTGCATTTGGTCCCGGTTCGCCCTGTCCGGCCAGGGACGCTCCCCTTTGGCACGGCGTGGTCGGGGGGTCCTGCCTGGATGGCATGGGATGGTTTGGTCTGGTTGAGGGATCGGGGTGGGGGGGAGGGGGGCAGGAGATGGAGAGGGGGTGCAGGGAACCCCCTGGGGCCAAGGGAACTGATGGAGGGGAGGGAGGAAGGAGGGCGCCCGTGCCCCAGCACCCCATGGCAGGGTCGGTGGTGCTGTTACTTCTTGAACATATCCTGCAGCGGGCCGGGCAGGTACTTGAGCACGGTGTCCAGGATGCTCTCCTCCTCCTCTTCCTCCTCGTCCCCGCAGCCCGCTGGGATGGCTTTCTTGGGGCGCGTCAGGCTGCCCTCACACGGCTGCTCCAGCGCCGCTTTCTCCTCTGCCTCCTTCTCCTCCTTTTTCTTCAGCCCATACTGTGGGAACACAGGCCCTGAGTGGGGCGGGCAGCGTGCAGTGCCCACGCTGTACCTCACACCTGTCACCTCTTGCTCCCGTCCCCCCCCAGCAGCGTGGGGAGCTGCGTGCCCACCTTGTCACGGATCTGCTGTCGGACTTTCTCCCGCTCAGCCTCCATGCGGGCGTGCTTGGCTTTCCGCTCCTCCTCCTGCTGGCGCAGCGCTTCCTGCCTCTCCTCCTCCTTCTTCTGCGCATCGGGGTCCTTCTCCTCCTCACCCCCCAGCATCTTCCCCATGTCCTTGGTGGCCCCTGCATAGCACAATACTCTCAGCCCAGTGCCCAGGGGGCCGCAGCTCCCACAAAGCCAAGCTGGGCAGAGAGCCAGCCTGCAAGTACAGCCCGGGGTCCCCTTGTCCCCTGTGCCACCCGTGCCACAGCTGGGTGCGTCTGGGCTCTGGGTGCTGCAGGGATGGGGAGTGCTGCGGGCTGCCAGCACTGCCCTATTTCAACGTCAGTCTGGGGGAAACGCTGGCAGCACCGGCACTGGCACCCAGGGGACCTGCTGGGGAATCCCACAGCACTGGGAGAGCCGGGATTCCCCTGCCGGGTGCTGCCGGCACCACCAATGAGAGCCCTGGAGGGCTCTGGCAGCCGCTCGTTCCCCCGCGGTGGCTCTCCCCAACTCCACGCTGGGTGTGCTGTCACCCCGCAGCGTTGCTCCCGGGGGAGACAGGCGTTCCCCACTCACCACCCAGCGCTTGCTTCATAACGAAGTCCATGGTGCCGGTGTGTGCGTGCGGCTATGCCACTGCCCAGCGCTCATCCACTGCCGTCCGGACTCTTCGACCAGGGCCACCTGGACACAGAGAGAGGGACACGGTCGGGGATGCCAAGCCCGGGGTCCCCACTGCCCTGGCACACAGGGACTTGGCTTCAGGTGGATTTCCCAGCTTGGTGCTGCCTGCAGCAGCGTGGCACGGGTGTGGGAGCACCGAGTGCCACCATTGTGCCACCACCACGTCCCGCTGCACGGTGGGGGCAGACCCAGCCTGGGGAGCACAATGTGACCCTGTGTGTGTGTGTTGCAGAGCTCGGGCTCTGCGGGTGGGTGGAGAAGAGGCTGCCGGTGGGCTGCGACTGTTTTTCGGGGTTGCAGGCATGTACGTGTGTGTGTGTGTGCTCCGTGCACGTCTGCGCAGCTGTGCAGCTGTGTGTGCTCCGGAGGTGCATTCGCAGGGCTGTGTTTGTGTACAGATTTGCGGGGCCAAAGCTGCGTGTACCCACACTGTGTGGGGTTTGCGGGCTGCTTTCAAGCGAGTTTGTGGGTTCGCAGGCTTGTGTGTGTGTGTGCAGCTGTGCCGGTTGTGTTTGCACACCGGTGGGCTGCATGCTGTGTGTGTGTGCAGCACGGGGGTGTGTGTGCGCACCGCTTTGCAGCCTGTGCTGTGGGGGTGTTGCAGGCTGCTGGCACGCCGCGTGTGTGCGGGTGGGATTGCGGGCTGCGTGTGCATGTAGGAGTGCTCTGTGTGTGTGTGTGTGTGCGCGCACCCTGCGTGCCCTGTGCGTGGGCTGTGCTGGTGCTGTGTGTGCACTTTGCAGTGTGCGTGTGCCCGGTGGGTGCCGCAGCCCCACGGATCTACCCCGCTTCCCCGGGACTCCCGGTGATGGGGAGAGTCCCTCCCGCTGGGGTTGGGGGTTGGGGGGGTGAGGGATGGGGAAGTTTGTTGCTCCCTGCGCTCGGAGTTGGGGGGGGGGGATGTGCGTAGGGGACACACCGAGGACGCGGGGACAGAAGGGGTATATGGAAAACGGGGAGGAACGGGACACGCATGCCACGGGATGGGGAGCGCGGGGGCACACGGACACGGAGGACGCAGAGAAGGGGACGCGCGGCATGCGGGGAACACCGCGGGTGCGGGAGCCCGGGGACACGGAGGACACGGGACATGGGGAGGACGCGCCGCGGCCGCAGGGAACGCGGCACCGCCGGGGGACCGCGAGACCCCCCCCCCTCTTTCTCGACCCCCCCCCCTCCCCCTCCCGCCCACTCCTCCCCCGGTGAATGCGGCGCGCCCCGCCCGGTGCCGCAGCGGCGGCGCTGTCCCTTCAGCACCGGCACTCACCGGCTCCGCCGCCGCTCTCGGCCGCCGCCGCTCCGCCCGCCCCGCCCCGCCGCGCCCCGCCCCCCGCCCGCCCCCCGCCGCACGCGTGGGCCCGCCCGGAGCGACACCCCCAGCTCCCTCCGCACCCGGCCCCGGAAAGGGGGGAAAGAAAGGGATGCGGACCCCCGCGGTCCCCATAGCGGGACACGGCCGGGGAAACGCTGCCCCCGCCGGGACCCCCCCGCTCCCGCAGCGATGGGGTGGGGGGGGCCGCCCCCAGGCGTGAGTTAATGCTTCACCTCCGCAATCCGTGAGCAAAGCAAGGCGCTCCGCAGCCCCCAGCCCTCCCTGCACCCCGCACCCAGACGGGGTGGCCCCTCCAGCACCGAAAACCTGAGTTTCCATTCCCCCTGCCGGGCCTGAATGACCCCACCGTGACTAATTGCAGAGATGGGGGGAATTCTCAGAGTCCCTGATCCATCGCTCTGGCCCCAGCTCTCCCCGTGGCCACGCAGAGCCCCCAGCCCCGCATTTGTGGCAGTGACCCCCAGGAGACGCTGGGGTTGCACAGTGACCTTGTGGCCCTTCCCCATGGCTGGGGCAGAGCTCAGGGTGCAGAGGTGCCAGGGCCATGCGCACATCCCACCACCCTGCAGAGCCAACGCCTCATCCATCCAGCCCTGAGTTATCGGGAAGGGAACGAGCTCCTTGCAGATCAGCGGGACTCTGAGCCTGGCTGTGGGGACAGCTGGCAGCGAGGCGAGGCCCCACAACCCTGCAGGGATGCTGGTGGCCATAGCCCCTCTGTGGGGCACGCAGCACTGGGGGAACCCCCACATCCATCCTGCTGCCGCCGCACACAGCATCCGCAGCGCAGCCCTGGCACGGGGAAAGCACTCCAGCACACATCCCTCCTGCTCAGCGCTCCGCGAGCCCTCCGCCTCTTCCCACGCTGACCCAACCGCTCTGTTTTCCTCCACCGCGGATTAAATGCCCCCAGCCTCAGTGCCTAACCCTGCCGGGAGAGCCGGGACGGGCCTTGCTCTGTCCGTCCGTGTGTCTGTCCTGCAGCACCCAGCTCTGCTCTCTGACGTCAGCGCTCCCGGCAGCCGGGCGGTGGGCGGGCGGCACCGCTCCTATTGTATTAAAAATAATACAGCGGAGCACAAATTCATTACAGATAAGTGTGACAGCCAGGAGGAATTAACGAGCCCGTCTCTCAGCGCCTGACAAACGCCTCCTTTTGTTCCTGGGATGGGTCCTCGAGTCTTTCAATCTTTGGAGATGCTTCGGCTCATTGAGCGCGTCCTCCCCCAGTGAGCCCGGGGTCTGGTCCCAGTCGCAGCTCTGGGACTGCCCCTCGGCACTGTGAAGCCATCGGGTTATTATTTATCCTCCCCCCCGCCCCCATCTCTGCAGAAAATAGCGCTTGGCCCTCCACGTCGCACCGAGGGATTAAAAGTGGTTAACTCCATTTGCAAAGGCTTTGTTACGTCGGTTTTCCCCCGGCTGCAGCGCGCAGCGTGCCGGCTCCGAGGCTTTTATCAGGTTGTCTTCTGGAGGTAATTGGGTTTTTCAGGAGCCTGTTTAAAATTCGTAACTCGGCCTCTTAAACAAAACAAAAACAGCGGCGGGGAACGGGGGAGAGGCGGCACAAAGCAGCGGCAGCTGCAGCTCTGCAGAGTGGTCCCGGCCCCCTCGGGGCTGACACCTGGCAGGGATGGGGACAGGGATGGGGACAGGGATGGGGACAGGGCCACGTGTGCTGCAGCATCGGGTTGGAGCTGACCCTCGTAGTGCGGTGGCACAGCGTGGCTGGGGTGCACACAGGGCAGGGACAGCCCTGTCACCTCGGTGTTGACACACAGAGGGGATCACGGGGTCACCGCCACGCCGTGCTCCTGTTCCCTGCATCCCGGCTACCGACCCATCAGCATCAATATCGCAGAGCTGGCTACATCGCTATCGCAGCCCCTCGGCACTGCTATCACAGGTCACCCAGGGGAGCATGGGGTTCCCCCAGCCCAGCCCTGCCTGCTGCCGGGTGCTCCAGGTGCCACGGGTTCCATGCCACGGGGCACAGCGTGAGCTGCAATCGAGCGGAGGGGAGATGCTGCAGCAGATGGTTGGCGGGGCCGGATCGCGGCACCGCACGCAATGAGGGACGCGCATGTCCCCCGGGGGCCGTGTGCAGGAGCTGTGCGTGCACTGGTGCTGGCTGCAGGCTGGGGTAGCAT
Organism: Callipepla californica brunnescens; assembly: GCA_023055505.1. NCBI lineage: Eukaryota > Metazoa > Chordata > Aves > Galliformes > Odontophoridae > Callipepla > Callipepla californica. Next base: position 10,757,047 of record JALIRH010000014.1, read on the forward strand.
CAGCCAAAGGAGCTGGGGGTGAGGAGGGAAACAAAGCAGCAGCCTCCAGCTGCTCCCAGCACAGTGTTTCAGGGGTCCCTCAGAGGGAGCACAGCTCCCAGGCTGCTCTGCCCTCCTGAGCCGCCCTGGAAGGCAGTCCGTGCAAGAGTGATGCGAGGGATGGATGTCCCCTGCACTTGAGCTCTGCTTGCCGTCCTTCCCGGGGCTGACGGTCACCACAGCCCCATGGCTCTGTGGCCCTGCCCGCGTCAGGATCACCAGCACCCTCCTGGCCATGCACTGCAGCAGCAGCTCCCGGAGCACTGTGCGGCCGCTGCCTCTGTGCAGTGCATCGTTAAGCAGCGGCACTGCAGCCCCTCGCTGCTCATCCTGCACGGGCTGCATGGAAGTGGGCTGGGGGAGCGGCTGCCGCTCACTGCAGTCTGGCAGCAGGTTTTGCCTTGCTGCTTTCTGACCAGCGGGGCTGTTCACCCGACCCCTTCCCACCCCACGCTGAATTCCACCTCCGCTATACAGCCTCTGTGCATTCATCCTCAGTGCTGCACCCGCACCGCTTTCCCCGGTACGCAGAGCATTCACATCCCGAGCACAGTGTTATAAAGGCACACTTGCACCACGTCCGCCCCATCAATATTTATGGCAGGCACGCACGCCGCACAGCTCTGCAGGGGCTGGCATGGAGCTGGGCGCAGTGCACCCAGCACTGTGTGGGCAGCAGATAAAAGCCCCCACGCAGCCTGTATCCCCCCCCCATCGCTCCCTGCCCCAGCAATTGCCTTTAGGGGAGCAGCCATCCCACGCAAACCCCTGATCTACTGTACCCAAGGCCCTGGCAGGAGACATCCAGAGCCAATGCTGATGGTGGAAGTGGCCAGGGCTGCGCAGAGAGCGGATGCTCAGCGCTCCTCCAGCCCCTCTCCCGGGCTCTGTGCTGGGGTGGGAGCAGGGCACATGCCAAGGATGGTGAGCTCTTTCCCTCCTGGGAAGGCTGCCCCACCAGGGGGGAGCTCTGGGGGCTGAGGTGCCCCACAGAACCAGGGACACCTTGACCTCTGACGGTAGCAGATGGCCGCACGCTTGGGGGGGCTCGGCGGCAGCGGGAGGGACATCTGGGTGGCTGCAGCCTGGTGGGAGCAGGATGAGCCCACGCTGGGAGCACCGGGATTGTGAGTCCCTGTGCTGAGGGGGGCTAGGAGGGATGCTGCCACCTCCCCCAGCTGATGCCGCCCCCAGCCCGCCTGCGCGCGGGGTTTCCGCTGCGGTGTGACGCCGGATGGGCACGGCGCTGCTCCAAGAGATGCTGGGGCTGTGGCCAGAAAACCATTCTTGGCTGCTGCCAGTGGGGTTTGGCTCGTACCTTGCCCATCTGGGGGCTTTCAAAGGCAGGGAAAGAAAAAAAAAAAGTGAAAAAAGGAAAAACGAACCGAGAAAACCTGTCCCCGTGTCCCTGCACCACCTGCAACACCACCTGCAACATCACTGCCAGGTCCATGCCTCACGTCCACCCAAACTGAGCCCCGCCAGAGCCAGAGCTGGAGCCTACCTTGGTGTGTGCAGTGTCCGTGGGCTTCAGCACGTAACGAGGGGCTGCCGGAGGCGGGTGGGCATCGCAGGAGGGCGGGCCTGCGGAGACACCGACAGCAAAAGGGTCAGTGAGGGGGGACCACCCCTCTAACGCACAGTGTGCTGGGGCAGAGGGCAAAAGGACAGTTTACTGCACCCCCCCCAGATGCCAAGCTCTGAGGATGGACTAACAGATCCACCCAGGGGGGCAGGGAGGTGGCAGCCATCGGGAGGAGGCAGCGTGGGGTCTGTGGTCCTCTCGGACCAAGGACACGGCTGCTGCTGGCCGAGCTGCAGACAGACACCCGGCAGTTCGGATGCCTTCATTAATTATTGAGAGGGCTCTCAACTCTTGGAGGGTTTTAAAAATTCGCATTAACTCTGCATTCCTCAGCTTTCAAGCAATGAATTTCTTCTTCAGAGGACATAATGGTGAGTTAAAGTGAGCGGGCATACAAAGCTCCCAACAAAGGCTGCAGTCTGAGAAATCCTCCTCCGGGAGCCCAACTTCAGAAAGCTTCTGCCTGGGGTTCTCCTCATCCCTTTGCTGAATATCCTTGGAGTCCCCCCATTGTGCTCAGGAGCCCCAGGGGATGCTCCTGGGGATGGGGCTGTGCAGAGACCTGGGCATCATCTCCAAGCGATCTGTCCCCGTGGTGCCACCCTGGTGTGTGCCATGAGCACGACATGGGCTGTGGGATGCAGGGAGTAGGTTCCTGTGGATGTCACAACACAGAGCCACCTCCTGTCCTGCACCCGGGGCAGGGGGGCTGGGCAAATTGTAAATAAATGGCCCAAGGGTGAAGGGAGGGGACAGATTCAGGGAGAAACTGCTGGTTTGGGGACACCAAGGTGGGTTTGGGGACACAGTGATGGGTTGGGGGGTTCAGTGCTGAGTCTGGGCACGCAGCGGGTGGGAAGACAGCCCTTCACACGCCATTGGGACCTGCGTGGAGACTCCTGAAAAGCGGCTGCGTCCCTGGGAAGCACGGCACTGAGCGCTCAGCCTGGGAAGGGCTCGGCGGCAGCGTGAAGGTGACCTTTGCTGGGGACAAGTGCTGCCTCCTGCGGGATGTGGGAAGCGTCGGAGCCGGGTGGGACAGGCTGCAGAGTGCCAAGGCTGGGGACAGCTGGGTTTTGGGGCAGGTCAGTGCCAGGGAGAGGGGCTGTGCCGGGACAGGATCAGTCCCTGCTGTGCCGGCTGTGTTCTGCAGTGCACATCAGCGGCCGTTCTCTGCTGAAGCTCCGGAGCATGGTCAGAGCTGGGAACTGTTTGCATGGGGATGTGGGGAGATAGAGCGCCGGGTGGAGGTATTAGGGGCTATGCTGGCTGGGTCACCACAGGATATTGATTTTGGGGCCAGATCAACACAGCTGTTATTTATTTATTTTATTTTTTTCTGCCTTTGCAATGAGCAGAGCCGGTCAGGATCACAGAGCTGCACCTCACCTGGACAGATGGGGACAGGCAGCAGCTCCCGCTGTCCATGTGTGTGTCTGTCTGTCCAGGAAGTCAGACGCCAACCACAGGCAAGGCAGAGTTGAGGTAAAGGGGAGGAGGATGGGACCGTGCCAGGACAGCCCTGGCTTGGGGCTGCAGTGTACTCAGAGCTGGTGGGGCTGCTTTTACCCAGCAGAGTGTATGGCAGCATTACGCAGCACCCAGGGCAGATGTAATGCTGGAGATCAGACCACCTCCTGCTCATGGCAGCCCGAGGTCACAGCCAGTCTTGCCCAGCCCTTGGGATGCTAGAAGGCAGCTTGGGGATGGGGAGAAGTAGGATGCATGGGATGGGGCCAAAGGAAAAGCTCGGTGACCTGCTCGGGGCTGAAGGCAGCATCAGGCCCAGGCACTGTGTATTGAGGTGGGAAGGCACAAAGCCTCTGCACTTTGTGGAAATGCCTTCACAGCAGACACGGGGTAACATTGCCCTCCCTGCCAGCAGGGACACAGAGGGCTGCGTCTGAGTCAGACCTCTGGCACCCAAAATCTCATGTCTGTGAGCCAGGGCAGGGGAGAGTGCCACTGCTGCGGGGCTGTGGTGATGGGTGATGTGATGGGTGATTCCGAGCATTGGATGACTATTTTTGCAGGAGGTGGTAGCAACAGTTGGGCAGGAATGGGGCTGGTGGCAGGAGTGGGCATCTGCAGCACAGAGAGAGGGCAGTGACTCCTGGGGAGTGCAACCTGGGCCATGTGGCACAGCCCAGAAGGCCCAGAGGAGTGTGTGGCAGGAGCTTCCTCAGCGCCAGGGCAGGTGGAGGGGAAAGCTCCTGGGATGGGCGAGCAGAGCACTCACGTGAGAGCGCGGCTGTTTACTCTGGCTGAGCAGCCTGATTGCTCTCTATAAATACACCCGGCGAGTAAACACCAGGGAGGGAGCAGGAGCATTTAAACTCATGGTTGATGCTGGCAGAAGAACAAACGGGAAGGTCTGGCCAGGAGCACACGGAGCTCCTGTGGCTGGCTGTGCAGTCCTGTGCCTGGACAGCCTCGAGGACAGCCGGGTCCCCTCGGTGGGGATGGCACTGCGTCACCTGCTGCTGGTCTGTTGGGGCACCAGGTGCCCAGCAGTGGGTTCTCTGCAGACAGACAGCGATACCGACCTCTGCTGGGGCTCAGCTCATGTGCTAAAATCATGATGGGAAACTCAGCGCAGGTCCCCATAGGGCTCCTGATGAGCGGCACCGGGCCTGGCGGGCTCTGCCTGCCAGTAGGCAGTGCCGAAACCCAGGGATGAGCCAAGGTGCGAACTGCAGCCATCCTCCAGCGCTGAGAGGCGTTAATCGCTCTGCCTGGTTGGGGTCATTTCAATACTAATGTTCTCACGCAAGGCAATCGAAGAAGCAAACACTCAGCCCACAGCCAAGGGACATTTTTCTGTGCCAGTTTATCTCGCCTGAGCTCTCACATCTTCCCCAGCTTTGCAGAGAAGCCCTGTGCCACCAGCCCTGTTTGGAGCGAAGGCGCCAGCCCTGCTTTGCTGCTCTGAATCACCACGCCGGTGCCTGGGGCAGCAGCTGCCCGGTCAATGCTCCCACTATGTGGGTGACACTGCCACCGCATGCAGCCAGGCCTGGGTCACGGTGGCCACCTACCCTATGTGCTGCCGGGGACACCGCAGGGAGAGGGGATGGAGCCCGGGATGTTGGGACCCCCGGAGGGATGGTGCGGCGGGATGGCACTCCGGGAGCATGCCACGGGGATGGGCCAAGAGGGGTTGGTATAGCGGAGGGGGGCAGAATGGAGGGGGAACTGGTGATGAGCGGGCACGGGAAGAGCCCGGCAGGGCACCAGGAGCTGCCCCCGGCAGAGCTGCGAGGAGCATCCTCGGGAACGAGCAGCGGAGGGACCAGGTGGCCTCTCCTTGCCCGCGGCCCCGCTCCGCAGCCCTCCCTCCGCAGTACCGCCCTGGGGGGTGACACCCCGGCGGTGACAGCCCTTCCCCTTCCCCTACCACACGCACCGCACCCGCGGCCCCTACCCAGGTTTGCGGGGGGGGGGGGGGGGCACCCGGAGGGAGCAGCGCTCAGCCTGCATCTTGCATCCGCATCCCGCACTCCGCATCCCACACCTCGCATCCCGCTTCCCGCATGCCGCAGCCCCGCGGCCGCCGCCCCGTTACATAAGCCGGCGGCCCCGGGAGGCTCGGCGGGCCGGTCCCCGTGCCCGAACCGCCCGCCGGGCCCCGGCCCCCCCCCCCCTCCCCGAGCTCTGCGGCACGGCGGGCCCGCCCCTGGCCACGGCCCCGCTCCCGGCCCCGCACCCACCTGGTTCAGCGCGGCGCGGTGCGGTGCGGTGCGGTGCGGCTCCGGTCCGCCCCGTCCGCCCCCGGCGTAGGGAAGAAGAAACCGCCGCCGGAAGGGAGGCGGGAGCCCTTAGCGGTACGGGGGGGCCCGGTGCTGGCTCCCCCTCCGCCGCACGGCCTCCCGGGCGGGGCCGGCTCCGTGCCCGCCTCCGGCCCGCCCCGTGCCCCCGGCGGCAGCCCCCTCTCCCTGCTATTCCCCCCCCGGTACCCGGTAATTGCTCCCGGTACCGAGGAATAGCCCCAGCAATTGCCGCCCTGTGTACAGTCATCCCCCCCCAAGCGCTGCCCACCCCTCCTTCCCTCCCATTACTCGCCCATGCGCGTGGTGCCCATTAATCCCCCCCAGCAGCCACCATCATTTACCCCTCGTGCCCCTCAGTAACCCCAGATCCTGTCCTTGATCCCCACCAGTTCTACCCAGTATCTGCCCATCCCTCCTGATCTCCCCCTCCTACAGCAATTTCCCACTCAGCATCTACTCCCAACCAAGTCCCAACACTTTGCTCCCCCAGACTCAGGGTGTCCATCTCCCACACATCATGGGGACAAAGCCCATCGCTGTCCACGAGGTCATGTGGATGCCACCTGGGACATGGGGTCCTCTGGGCCGTTGGGTGCTGGGTCCACCACCACAGCAGATGAAGTGCTGTGGGATCTCCAAAACCCGAGGCTGGATGAACGGGGTGAGTGCAGGGTTTGGGGACCAGGACCCTCATCTTTGTCTCTGCAATAGCTTCAGCCATCAGCACTGCCGATTTCCCTCTGCAAAATGGGTTCCCAACCTCTCTGCCCTGCAAGGGGCACAGGATGGACACGCTTTAACGCAGCACGGCCCTGTGGGAGTCTGATGCTCACGTTTCTCTTTCCATGGCATCCTTCAGCCCTGGGCACGGCAGCGTGGGGTCAGCCAGCCCCACTGCCTTGCGTGCCACGCTGCTCGTCGCACCGCTGCCGCTTGTCATGGCCTTCATGCAGGGATGGTGCGGGCTGGAGCTGCTGATGAATAAATCAATCCCCCCCGGTGCTGAGGCTGCAAAATGCGGCTGCAAACAGAGGAGCAGCACTTGGGCCGCGGGCCCGACGGCCGGGGAGGTACAGCTGCAAATCCCCCACGCAGGCGCAGCATCCCGAGCAGCTGAGTGGGCAGCTCTGATTGCTTTGGTGCCATGATTTATTTATCGCCTCGCTCCGTCTGCGGGTCCGCACGCTCTGCCCCACATTCTGCCCTGATGCTCCTGCCTGCAGAGGGGAGCGGTGGTGGGAAGAAGGACTGCGGGTGCTTTGGGTCCCTCTGCTTTGTCACCGTGCCGTGCTGCCATTGTCAGCCTGCTCTCACCCAGCTGCCACCTCTGAGCCAAGGAGCCTGCACCCCTCTGTGTGAGCAGAAGGACAGCGCTGCGCCGCTGACCTTTCCCCAGCTCTGAGAGCACTTTAAGGCTCAGCCAGGCTCCCGCTGCTTCCCCTGCGCCGTGCCAAGAGCAGCAGCATCCCGTGCCCTGCGCTGACGTGAGGACAGGAGGAGGTGCTGGGACACCTCCATGTCACCCCACAGCCACACAGCCACACTCTCTGCTGGTGGCTCTGGCTTGCCTTTGTCCATCACCTCCAGCTGCCTGCACCGGAGGAGATGGAGCTGCAGGGTGCATTCTGCTGCCGCGCTGCTCATAAATAAACCCCGGTAATGAGTTGGGCTCTGGTGGATGGGCAGGTGGGGTAATAATCCCCCGATTAAGTGGACGAGGAAGGCAGTTAAGTGCAGAAAAACCACAAATAAACAATAATAAGAATAATTCAGGAGCAGGGAGGAGCTGGCAGCTGAGTCCCTTCGCCTTTCCCGGGCAGCACATAGGGCCAGGAGCACTCTGGGAAGTGTAGTTCTGCCTTCCCTGCCGACATCCTCTGCTGGCAGGACAGAAATCTCAGCTTTTCTCTCCATTCTCCCCTTCATTCCCAGTCTGGGTGTCCCATGGATGCCAAGGCAGCTGCCTTAGGAATGGAGAGTGGGAGGGGAACTGTGCTCCAGTTGGGTACCCCTGTGCATGGAGCCGAACACAGGGCCCCCTGGGAGCATCACTGCTCTCCTTCTCCTTGGGATGGAAACACGGGCTGCACGGCACAAGCTGCACCCTGCAGGGCTGTGCTTGCTGCTGGCAGAGTGCAGCCTTCGTTCCCATGCCCCAGGCAGAGGCAGAACACCCGGTGAGCCCAAGCACCTCTCCAGCATTATCGATTGTGGCTGCACGCCGCGTGTGTGTGCCTGATGCTGAGCTCGCAGGGCAATCAATAGTCGTTTCTCTTCTCAGCCTTCACTCTGCTAATGGGAACAGCTGCCCTTACCACTCCGTGCCCACTTCATCCTCACGGTTCAGGTGCTGGGGCGGCTGCACTTAGCTGTAAGCAAACACTCTGGAGCGAAGGTCCTGGAGCTGCAGGAAACGTGCTCCTGAGGGAAGGTGCCACCGTCGGTTCGTGTGGGGCAGGAGGGATTCTCAGCCCCAGGGGGCAATGCTCTGCCGTGCGTTCTGCAGCAGAGGGAGGGGGATTCAAGGCACAGGCACCATAATCCCCATGTGAAACGTGAGTAAAGAAGCTGTTGGAGTATTCTCTCCTGGGGCTGGGAGCATGCAGCCGGGCCCTTACAGGGAGAGGCGAGGCAGATCCATCAGCACTCCCTCTGGGCAGATGAGCCGTGGCAGTCACACGGCATCACAGAGCGGTGCCAGGGAGGAGGCTGTGCGTCCTGGCACTGGATCCAGCCCCGTGGTACCAGGTTCTGGTGCTGCTGTGATCCGCTTTCAGAAAGTGGGTGAGGAGATGCTGCCCTTCATGGCATGCAGCAGAAGATCGATGTGTTTTTGAAACCAAACTCCGAGTTTTTACCCTGAGACAACGCGGGTGCCTGCTCCGAATGCTAAGCAGCTCCTTGGGAGGACGTCCCCCAGCACAAAAGGCAGTGCGGTGCTCAGTCCCCTCCCTCAGCCCATGCTGGGAGAGCCACAAGCGGCACCATGCACCTAGGAAGCCCTGCAGGGCCTCCTGCCCAGTGAATGGAAGTGATTTTCACCTTCTTTCATCTGCAAAACCACCCGTGAGAGCAGAGAACAGCTCCTCAGCTGCAGAGAGGGGCTGCACGCTCACAGCAGGCGACCCTGCTCAGCTCAGTGCGGGGACAGGAGGGAGCTGGCACACAGTGCTGCTCCGTACCACCGTGTGGGAACGTGCCACGAGGGCAGAAGTCACCGAGACCGATGGTGGCTCCTTGAGAACCGCAGTAATCTCATTCTGGGAGCAAATCACATTCCCAGCAGCCAAGGACATGTTAGGTCTTAATAAAAATGGTAATTCCCAGCAGATTGATTTGGGAGCAGGGAGAGCGCTGGTTGCTTCCCGGTGCTGCTGCCCGCGGGGTAGGAGGTGGTGCTGGGGATGATGGGCAGCAGTGTGGCATAGCACTGGATTTTGGGGGTTGGGGGTTGGTACAGCTGTCAAGGAGCTCCCACTCCTCAAATCCCACAGGACCCGGCCGCTGTACCCTGCTCTGACATGCACCCAAGCGGCCCCAAGGCTGTTTGTTTGCAGTTTCCTAGGAGAGAAATCACGTTTAAAAAAAAAAAACCAACGTATTAATCGCACACCTGAAAACAAGATCTGTCTGCTCAAGTGCACATCGGGGATAAATGGTGTGCTCCAAATTAGACAATTTACAGCTTGGGTAAGTAATGAGAAAACCCATCCTGGCGTGAAAGCAAAGCGGGAGTGACCTTGGCTCAGGGCTCCCTCCCTGCATCCTGAGCCCACATCTCTTCCTCCTCACCTCCCTCGCTGCTCACTCAGAGCCCCACATCAGCTCTGCTCAGCCGGTCGGGGTGGTCCAGCAGGGATTTGGGGTGAATTTTGGCTTCTTTAGAGCAGTGAGCTCCCTTGGGAGCAGGTCTCAGCCCAGGGATGGCGGAGAGGAGGAGCAGAAGGGAGTGGGACAGATGGAGTGGAGAAGGGAGGGAAGGGACCCCAGCACAGAGGGACACCCCGCTGTGCCCCAGCCCCCCCCCCCCCCCGGCCCATGCTGGCCCTGCAGTCCTCTGCCGTGCGGTGCGTGGGAGGGCTGGCAAGGAGCAGGCAGTTCTCCAAGCTTTCCGGCAAGAAGAAAATCATTTCTTTCCCTTGTTTTTCTGAGTAGGGCGTCCCAGTGCGTTCTGTGATCAAGGGGATTTAAAGGGGCTGAGCCCTGGCACCAGTGCCCCAGGCTGGGGCAGCAAGGATGGTTGGGGGTGGGTGGATCTGTGCCACAAAACTGAGCTCTGCTCTGCACATGGGCTGTGGGTCTGTGCAGCACCCACAGGAACCTTGGGATCCCCTCCATCCCACACCCCTGAGCCTCAGCTGAGCAGCTGAGATGTGACTGTGCTGGTGTGGGACCAGCCTCCCCTCAGCACCATTCCCACCTCTGCTGGGAGCCGCCTCAGAAACCAGCCAGCTAATGATGTGTGATGCAGCAGATGGGGGCCCTCACGCTCTATGGATTAAGCATGTGGATGGGTGTATGGCACCGCGGGGCCTCTTGGCCTCCCCCCTTCCACCCCCACCACCCCTACGACACTTGGACCGGGGCGTCTGAGCGAGGACGAAGGGTGGGCAGATGGGATGCTCTGGGTTGTGTGGGGTTGCAGCGCAGCACCATAGGTTTTGAAAGCTGCTGTGAGTCCTCAAATCGCAGACCTGGGCCGTCCAGAGGGGATGCTCTGCATTAGCCCACTGCAGGAGTCCTGCAGCCCCTCCAGAACTGCAGAGTCCCCCCTTCTCAACATGGGAAGGAAACTCCCTCCACCTGCAGAAATGTTCCCTCTGTCCCCGCCGCTGCGGCGCAGTGCAGAGCCGTTATCTCCAGTGCCTGGGAGCAGGGAACGGATTAATATTCATCACCAGGGAGCGGAGCATATGGAATATGAATAATGCTAATTGTGCCTGTATAGATTTAGCGTAAGAAGCTTCCATGCATTAAGGAGGGAGGGAATTAGCCCTTCTCCAAAGCGTTACGGGTTCATCTGCGGCGAAGGAACACCCGCCCGCCTGCAGATCTCAGGAAGGGATGGGGATGAAACTTCTGTCCCACGCCAAGTGCAGGGCTGAGGGATGTGTGGGTGGGCGCACACCCCTGCACAGCACGACTGATGGAACAAAGTCGGTCACTGCAGATGCAGAGGAGGGAAGGAGCTGCCTGCAGCTGTGGAGCCCTGCTGCCATCTGTGGGCTGCTGCTGCCGGACCCCCACCCACCCACCCTGCGGCTCTCAGCCGGGTTCCCTTCGTGCCCCCCCTTGGGGTCGGCAGAGTGCTGTGCACCCCTGGGGCTCTCAGCTGCTCCCTGTACAAAGCAGAGCACAGCGTGGCCGGAGCTGGAGCGGTTGCAGCTAATGAGGCACTGGGGGTGAAAGGACTCCGTTTCCTCACCATCCATCCCTCCTGCCCGCCGGGGACGGTGCTCTGTGCTGTTTAATCGAATCAGCTCATGGCAGCCCGGCAGCTTTAATAAGGTCAAGAGGAGAAGGCTGATGTGTGCAGCCCGGCAGCAGGGTGGGTGCTGCAGGGATGGGGACAAGCACGTCCCTGCAGCGTCACCATGGGCTGTCACCCTGAGCCTCCCTTTGTGCCAAGCAGGGGCCTGGGGGGCATGGGGGTCCCAGGAGCCCAGAGCTGCCCACAGAACTTCTGCAGCCCCAGGATAGGAGATACCTGAGTGCAGCTTGTCCCCGGGATGTGGCTGGTGTCTGCAGCGTCACAGGGAAGTTGGGAATCACTGCCTGCACCTCTTCTGGGCCACCAGTTGCTGTCTTCCCATCCTTGACCACTGTCATTTCTCTCCCTTCTCTTCAGCATCACTGAGAACACGGGATTCTTCCTCCTGCACTTTGATCTCTCCAATTTTCAGCTCATTCTGGCTGCCTTATAGGCACTAATCCCTCTGCAGGCATCGGAGAGAATCCACCTACACTTCATGCAGCAATCACTTAAGTCTTATTGTGTAAATAAAATCTCAAACACGAAATCCTTAATCCTTGATGGCTGAGCCTCCGATACCCACTCCTCCGTGTCCTGCCTGACAGAGGGTGGAAGAGGGGGAAGGCCATGGCCACGCTCACTCATACCCTTGCCCTCAGCCTGGATTGAGTATCCATGGATGCTTTTAACCCTGGGCTTTTCCTCTCTCCCTGCTGGTCTGATCCCCTCCCCACTCAGTTGCATTTGTTCAAGCTCAGGAGGGGATCAAGCCGGGTGACATTTGGAGTCGGGGAATATTTCAAATGCAAATTTCCCCTTGATAGATCGCGGAATTTGTTCCCTCTTATGAAGGGAACCTCTGGGGAGAGCTGAGCAAGGCGGCCGGCCCGTGCTGAACGCAGACCTCCGCCGGAGGGGGAGGGAAATCACTGCCTCCCACTCCTGCCGCCTTTCTCTCCCCCATCCCCACGCTCCTGGGCCAACACTTGTGAGATAACCGTCATTGTCACCAGGAGCAGGAGGCGGCTGAATTTCCCCCAACCACAGCTGGAGAGCAGCGAGGTAAGGGCTGTGGGGTCGGCAGGGAAACCTGCTGCTTTCTGGGTGCCAGGCAGGGAGGGGGGAATCACGGCGGCTGTTTCCGTAAGCCCAGAATTGATGTTTCCTTCCCCGGCGATCGGGGTGCTGCTGATATATTACTGTCTCTCTCTCCCAGCTCTGAAATTAAAGCTTTCACCACTTTTCTCACTGCAGTGTGTGTGTGTGAGAGAGAGATTTACACTTTGCTTTCCCTTTCGGAAATGGAGTGTGATTTTCCAGTGGCTGCAGACGTGGGGCCTGTCCTGATGCACTGGGGTGGGCTGGGGTGGAAGGAGCCCCTGCCTGCCCCTGGGGGCTGCTAATTTCCCCCTGAATAGGCAAACTCGAGCATCTCTAGGGAAAAAAAAATAAATATGATCTCTGCCAACTCCATCCAGAATGCAACATGCAGAGCACGTCTGGTTTTGGGGATGGAAGGGTTTGGGGGGAGGGGGCAGCGATGCACAAAGCAGCCTGGATGCAGCAGGGAGCATCCCTCAGGGGGGGAAACTTGCAGCTGTGGGGAATTTCTGGAGCTGTGCACGGGTTAAAGGCACCCAGCGCACGGGGGCTGCAGCACAATGCTGGCCCCTGGCCTGCCCAGCAACAGTTTCACCAATGGGGAGAATAGTGATAGAGAGGAGTTCAGCGCTTTGCGTGCAGTGCGATATCTCTGGAGCTTTCTCTGAGCCCCTGCACCGCAGGCGTGGGGTAGACTTGGGGCTCACCGCAAACAAAGATGCTCGGAGGAATAACCGGAACCTCATAAATAAATGCCAGGAGAGGAGGAAAAGGGATTTGAATTTCAACTTTGATGCATAATGTGCTTTCTTTCGAAAAGCAGCCTTCTTGGCAGGGACCAGGCAACTTCCCACTAAATCTCCTGGAGGAGCGCGTTGCCAGCCGCAGAGATAAAACCTCAATGAAACACCAGCGTGTTACTAAACTCTCCGCTCCCTCCCCAGCACTGTGTGCCCCTCACACCTGCGTGGGCCCTGGGGGTGCTTGGGATACTGCACCCCCATCTGAGCCGGGAGCCAAGGGGGGAAACCAGCCTCTTAATGAAGGGCTTAATCACCCAGTAAAGAGCAGTGCACTTAGCTCAACCTTGAAGCAGGCTGAGCGAGTGGAGCAGGCACACAGCCCTCGGGAGGGACGGCGGAGGGGGGCCTAGGGGACCTTTTTCCTTTTGAGCTATTTGTAGATCTATAAACGGCGAGAACAAAACCCCGCAGCTCCATCGGAACGCCTGTCCCCGTTGTCCCTGAGGTGTCCCCATGTGCCCTTGCTGCCATCCCCTGTGTGAGTCCCATCCTCCTGCTCACAGAGGGCTCCCTGATGACCACTAAAACCAGGGTGGGGGGGCTGCTGGCCCGGGCATGTGGGCTTCATAGGGTCCCCCCTCCCTCTGAAGCTGTGTGGTGGGCACAGTGGTGTGATGGAGTTGTGCAAAGAGCCTGCCTCTCCTCCAGGAATGGGGACAAATGACCCAAATACAGCCTAGGGTCGGCACAGCACAGGGACGTGCAGGAGATGGGGATCATTTGCTGCTCTGCAGTGTGATGTTTGCAGGGAAAGGGAGCCCTGTGCGGTGGGCTTTGCTGCTGCCACGGAGGAGGGGACACTGTGAGCTGCTGAAGGAGAAGGATTTCTCTGGCTTGGCTTGTTTTGCTGCAGAAAGGCGGTTTCAATGCCGAGGGTAAGGGAAATGAGACAGAAAAACGCCTCCCATTAAGCAACAAGGATGGAGAGCCCTGCAGATTGTGCTGCTGCAGGGGCTGTGGGCGCTGGGTTTGCATCCACCCGTCCTCTCACCAGTGCCACAGGGAGTGGTGGCACACGCACCATGTGCCGTGTCCCACTCCATCACTGCCCCGCAGACACAGGCAGCACCGCTGTGCCCTCATGTCACTCTGCCTCTGTGGTGTCACCCTGCATGGATTCAGTGTTTGCCAGAGGCGCTCCGTCCTCCTGTTTTGCTGGGTCAGTGCTGGGCAGTTGGTGTGGGGATGGTGGCCCTGTGTGCTGCCGGGGTCTGCCCTGGGCTTCCAGGGACAGCTGTGCCACCCCCACTGAAGATGTGGAGTGTCAGTGGCGGACACATCTCTGTCGTGCAGCAGTGGTGCCATCTTGGTGCCTGGGGACACCAAACCCCTGGGACTTGGGCTAAGGGCGGACTTCTGGGAGATCCTTTGGGGTGGGAGATGATATGGGACTTTGGGGACTGCTGGCACAGGGTACCCTGTGGGGTAGGGGATGACCCGAATGGGGACATGTTTCTGTCCTACTTGTGCCCTCTAGTGGCTCTGTCCCCTCTCCAGACCCACGGCCGCATGCCCCGCGGTCCCATGGCACAGAGACCCAGGACCTCAGAGTCAGAACTGCTTGGTGGGTGACCCCAAATGCATTTAATTGTAAAAAAAAAAAAACAAATCTTGGGATTTCTAAAACAAAGTTTCTTTCTCTCTCTCTCTTTTTTTTTGGTCTGCTTGGGGCTGCTAGCTACCTCTCCATCTCCTCTGTGTTTAATCACACAAGAGCCCCCCAAAAAAACCAACATTATTTTTTCTTCTTTGACTGATGTTTCTCTTTTATCTAAAAGAAATAAAACACTCTTTTGCTTCGCTCTTGGGAGGGGGACACCACGGAGTGCCCTGCAGCAGGTTCTGCATCCCCTCCCCACACACCTGTCTGTGCTTTTGGGCCCTACCCCGAGCTGTGGCTGCACCCCCACAGTGCCCAAAGGATGGAGGTGTCCCTGCACACTTGGCTAGCAGGGAGATATTCCTATCTGAGAAAACAGATGTTGCTGAGGAGCTTTCTAAGCAGTTTCTCCTCCCTCTCAGAATTGCTGCTTGGAGAAAGAATTTAATCCCCTTTTGTTGCACACATAGGGGAGAACAAAACCAAATGCCACCTGGAGAAATTTCCTGCTGCTTTTCCACGGGGTTTGGCACTAGGATCTGGATGAGCTGTCACTGCGGTGGATGGGATCAGAGGGTGACAGGTGCTGGCATCTGGAGACAGGCACAACACAAACCCATCCCCGTGGCACTGCACCAGGGCTCTGCTGGCGTGGTGAGGGGCTGCAGGGCTGCAGCCACGCAGCTGTTCTGCATTTTGGATTTCTCCCCCTTCCAGCCTCGTTAGTACTGAAATTAAAAACAAGTGCTTGCAAGTTGGTGGCTGTTCTCCAGGACCCTAATTAGTAAATCTCTTCATCCCCCCAGGGCTGCAATCTAATAATAATAAAAAAGAAAACACACGCCAACCCCAAACAAGCCCCAAACCTTGTTTGATGGATCGGGAGTGCTACCGAAACAGTCGGGAGCGGCTCTTCCTGCTTAGTATGGTAATTAAACACTTCAATTGCAATTATTTTTGCAATTAGATCAGTCTCTAATTGTTATCATAGGTGGCAGAGCTTTGGGTGGGGCACGTTTGTCAGATCTTCCTGAGCTGGGGGGATGGGGGAAGGTTGGATGCCACGGGTATTTCTGGCCCGGCCCGGGCTGGGGGGGGCTCAGGGACAGCGAGGGGCTGGGAGCTGCAAGCAGGGGGAGCTCCGAGCCCGTAACGCTGCCCGGCCCGGGGGGGCTGGAGCTGCCCTGCTGCTCCTGCTGCATCCCGGCCCCGGGAGCGGTGCGGTCGGCCCCCGGGAGGGGCTGCGGTTCCCTGGGGTTGTGCTGTGTGTGAGCCCGGCGGAGGGTAGGGTTTGGGGGGGGGTGGGGGTTCTTCTCGGGCAGAGAGAGCCTGGAGAAATCCGTCGTGCTGCTCTGCCTCAGTGTTAAACAGGATTTCGTATGGCTGAGTTCTGCCCAAGCTCGCTCACAGACATCCTGTTTTTGCAGTCTTGACGTTGGGCTGCTGCGGGTGACAGCAGCCTGGGGACAGACCCACTGCTCGGTGGGTCCGGGTCCTTTCTCCTTGTGGTGGGGCTGAGGGCGTGAAGCCCACGTGGAGAGCAGGAGGTTGGCCCAGACTCCCCGATGTGGGGCTCCTCTTTGCCCCGTGAGGATGCTGCAGGACGTGTGTTGCAATCGTGGCTGTCAATAGCCCTGTGCTACCCCACCCCATCTGAGGGATGGATGTGTCTGTTCGACGTGGCACCAAGGGATGTAGTGCTGTCCTGGGTTGGGCTGACTGGCATCTTGAGGCTGTGGCTGCAGCTCCTTTTCCCTGCTGTGCCTGAACCCCAGACCTGCTGGGGTACACCCTTGCTCTCAACCCACTGATGTGGGGCTCAGTGCTGGAGGTGCCATGGCCCCGACTGTCGGTTCTGTGCTCCTGGGAAGAAATGTGGGCAGGCAGAGGTCTTTCCAGCATCGCCAGGGGAGAGAGTAACTGCCATGTACCAGAGCAGGGATCCTACAGGGGAACAGAAAGAGCATTCAAAAGATGCACAGTGTGCGGGTAGTTCCCCCGCTCCATGTCCCTCTCCCCGTGGCCCAAGGGGTGCTGCATTTAAGACCTGCTGTGGCTGGGAAGGTCCGTGGTGCGATGCTGTGAGGATGCTCTCAGCAGAGTGCAGATTTGTGCTGAGATCTGCTGGGGGACAGAGCTCAGCAGTGTCACCCAGAGCTCATCCTCTGACGCTCCCTCAGAGGAGCTGTACATTGCTTTGTGGCTTTCTCTGCTCGCTCTTCCCCTCTCTGTGGGCCAGTAGCAGCAGCTGGGTTGTCACATCTGCAAGTAACTGAGTCAGAGTTACACTTGTGGGTGTGCTGGGGTAAGTGGTGCTCTGATTCTGAGCACTCCCTCTTTTGCAGGTGGGTGCTGCAGGGCTTTGCTTGGCTCCTGCTGTGGCACGTTCAGATGGGTCCTCACATGAGGTGATGTTTCCTGTCCTCACCTCCATGTCACAGAGAGGAAATCTGTGGCCGCAGCAGGACCTCAGATCTGCAAACCTCTGCTTAGATTGACTGTGCTTTGCTGTGCCGATTAGATTAGCAATCTCTTGGGGGAGGTTGGCATCTTGTCTGCTTTGTGGAAACTAAATGTTGTTCAGAAGATAAGTGTATCACAGAGGGAAAGCATGAAGAGAGCAACTGGAATTGGCTTCCCCTCTGTCCTGCTGGCTAGGATGCTTGAGCCACCC
The DNA here is from genome assembly GCA_023055505.1 of Callipepla californica brunnescens. Taxonomy (NCBI): domain Eukaryota; kingdom Metazoa; phylum Chordata; class Aves; order Galliformes; family Odontophoridae; genus Callipepla; species Callipepla californica. The sequence goes on from JALIRH010000014.1 coordinate 10,774,092, forward strand.
ACTGATTGGGGTCAGGGTGGTCGTAATTTATTCCCAGGGAGCAGCCCCCATGCTGTGCCCTCCCCATGCTGTCACCTCCATATGTCACACCCAGGGACTCACACCCCAGTGGGGCCCCATACATGGGGCTGTCAGCACGCCCTTGGCAGGGATGTGTTCCTCTAGCCTGCAGCTTGTGGGTGACCTCATTTTTCACCCCCAGGGCACAATCAATACTGGAGAGCCCCTGTTATCAGCATACAGTGTTTGAGAAAGAGAGTGTGTGGAGGTTGGGATGACCTTGCCCAGCCCTTGCAGAGGAGGGCTGCATGCTGGCAAACGGCCACATCCTTTTGCCCAGTGCTGCTGGGCACAGGGGAGATGTGTGGTGTCAGTCTCCCCACCTGGGAGCCTGGTCAGGTGGTGACGTGTGGCACTGATATAGGCTTGCAAGAAAAAAGCATGCTGGAAAGCTGCTATCTGGCACAGCTGTCTGAGCAGTGTACAGTAGCAGCTCCCAGCAGGGACAAGAGGAGCTGGCACTGTCTTCCAGGGCATCATGAAGAAGTTTTGTGTCCACGCACCTCAAGAACAGCTGGGGAATGAGAAGAGACAGTTCTGGGCGCTTCCCCTGGCTTTGGAGAGCAAACGCTCCTGGAGGGAGGATGTACCTCTGGTGCCATTGCTCCCCACACTGCTGACTTTTGGGATGGGGTGGCTGGACCCAGAAAAATGAAATCAATGTTCCCATTCATTAAATGCAGCAGCACCCTGAAACCCCAGCCCCATACTCACCTTGCAGCCCTCACCTCTTCTCTCAGGTTTCTCCCCGAGGGAAGTCCAGTTGTGTCCTTTCAGCCTTGCAGGGTGCTGGAAAAGGGCAGCTGGGAGATGGCTGAGGCTCACGGGAAAGCTCCATCACTGGAAAGGGTGAAATTGCACACGGAGATGTAAAGAGAAAGGGGGAGGAGAGGGGTCAGTGCCAGAGTGGGTGAGCCTGGGGGCTTTGTGCTGCATGAACCAGTTGCTGTCTGTATGGAGCTGAGCCCACGGGAAGGAACAGGATGTGGTGGCTGGGACAGGTCCCTTCCCACAGGAGTTGCCCTCTTTGCTTTCAATTACTACTTTTTCAGTGAGTTCTTTCACTGTTTAATGTGTGGCAGGGGGCGAGGAGTTGCTGCCTCACATTGCAGCCCTGCATGCTCCCTGCTACTCATGGAAATGCTGTCTGTGTCACTATAGCTGTGATGCATGTTTTTTCCATAAAAGTGATGGAGCTGACCTCTGTTCCTGTTCTTGACATCTCCCGAGACCACTCATGTTCCTCCAGTATTTCTACTAATGTTTTCTGGTCTTTCCCCTGTGCTTCATAACAGGAAAAAACACAAAGGGCAGTATTTCAAAATACTTTCCCCTGAACAACCCTGTGGGGCTGCCCTGGGCAGAGCTCTGCTGGGCTCCAGTCATATTTGGAGGGAGACATGGGTCTGTGAGTGATTTGTGCTGCTCTGTTCTGTTAATGTGAGTGGGGGAAAGGGACTGGGTCTCTCTCAGCTTAGGGTGATGCTGGCTGTTGGGGTTTGGGTGTTGCCTATGTGGTCCTGGGGGGGCTCAGGCACCTCGTGTGTGTACCCCTAATGGGGAAGTGGGAGAGGCCCACACCAATCTTGGTGCATCATTTCCAGGCAAGTGAGTAGGCAGATAAGACAGGGAAAGTAAAACCAATAACTCAGCCTTCCGCCCTCATGTTGACTTTTATCTGATCACAAGTAGAAACCACAGCAGTGATGCTGGCTTGTATGGGAAAGAGCTCTCTGGATTTAGAAAGGTCAAGAAATATCTGTCCTTGGGTCTTCCCCTCTGTTTCCTGCAGTGCACAATATGTGTAGCACTGCCTTCAGCCTCTTCCCTCCAATATTCTGCTTCATTTGGGCACAAGTCCAGAGGAGAAAGATTTACTTCTCCTGCTGGAAGGAGGTAGGAGATGCTCACCTTATTATGGGTCTCATTCAGATGCACTCAAGTGTTAGCAAGGAACCAAACCTGCCCCAGTGACTGAGCCCCAGCACCTGCTCCAGTCTGTTGCTGGGCCATCCCCCAGGACTCTCTGCCCTCCCCAGGGTATGAGCTGTAATGCTGTGCAGGAACCAGCTGCAGTTTTGCATTGCACAGAGGATTTAGTTAACAAATAAAATCCCACAGGGTGCTCCACAGGAGCAGCATAGGTCTCCTTCCAGCTCTATCTGTGTATGGAGAAGCATTTTTACTGTACCAGGCAAGTACCTGAGTGTGATGATGCAGGCTGAGCCTTTCAGGCCGTTCTGCCCTCTGCTTCACCTCCCTGCTTTCTCCTTCCTTCACACTGTTTTGGGGACAGCACCAAAGGCACGTGCTGCAGGGAGGGAAGGAACAGCTTATCGGTGGGATGGAAAGTTTCTGGGCTATCGGGGGGTTATCAGCTACCGCTGCATAGAGGCTAGATTAAGGTCTGGGAGCAGCAGTTCACATCATGGCACAGCACGTGTCTGTGCTCTCCTTATGCTCAGGTGGGCAAAGGAGGTGCAGGCTGACCCCATGGGATGTGGGTGTCTGGGTGTATAGCTTGCATCCCGTCCATCCTCCCCATCATCATACCCCTTCCAGGGACCTGCCCCCTGTTGGTGCTCAGGGTACTTCTGCAGGGGGATTTCTGTCTCTGTGTGTGGCCATTTGTGTTCCTAGAAATTTTGCCAACCTAATTTTAGCTATTTTTGCTCCAGAGATGGGAATGGAACTTGCTGTTGGCTGAGCTCACTGCTGAAGCAGGCTGAGAATGGCAGTGCTGGGTGCCTGAGCTGGGCCTATGCCTGCAGAGCTGGGATAGGGACTGGCAGTGTGACTGTGGGGAAGCTCTTACCTCTGCAGGGCTCCGTGTGCCAGCAAGGTGCCCTTCCCATTCCTCATCTCCAGCTTCAGGTGTCTCTCCTCCTGCCCATTCAGGCTCTCCCTGCAGCTCCTGCCCCGGGACTGACCCTTCTGTAGGGAGCTCTTGAGGTCCCCTGTCCTCCAGCAGAGCAGCAAGTGCTGGTATGCCACCCGAAAATCTCTGTTGAACGTCCCATAGAGGATGGGGTTCAGTGCTGAGTTGGCATAGCCCAGCCAGAGGACGATGGACATGGGTGTGCCTTTCACACCACTGTCCCCCCACACCCCTCGGTACGTGAACACTGTGAAATACGGGAACCAGCAGACGATGAAGGCTCCCATCACCACTGCCAGCGTCACAGTGGCTTTGTGCTCCTTCACCATGGGTGGCATGGGGCTGTTGCTGCTGCAGCACCACGTGTGGTTTATCCTCTTGGCTTGCTCCCTCGCTATCTTGAATATCCGGTAGTAGGTGATGCACATGATGACCAGAGGGATGTAGAAGGTGAGCAAGGAGTCCACCAGCCCGTACACAGGATTCACTTCCAGCTGGCACTCCCTGGTGCAGTTGGGTGTTGTGTTTTGGACTGCTGTCCCGTTGGTATTCCACCCCAGGTGGATGGGGAGGAAGGAGACCATCAGGGAAACTGCCCAAATAACCACCAAGCCCACGGCCACGCGGGATGGGGTGACGAGCTGCCGGTAGCGCAGCGGCGTGGTGACGGCAAAGTAGCGGTCCAGGCTGATAATGAAGAGGTTGAGGATGGAGGCCGTGCACAGCATGACATCCAGGCTGAGATAGATGTTGCACAGCGTGCTGCCGAAGGGCCACTCGCTGGTGAGCTCATAGAAGGCGGAGAAGGGCAGCACCAGCAGGGCCAGCAGCAGGTCGGCGATGGCCAACGAGACGATGATGCAGTTGGTCAGGCTGCGGAGCCGGCGGTCCAGGGTGACGGCCAGGCACACTACTATGTTACCGCAGAGAGTGAACACAATAAGCAGGGCCAGGCAGGCCCCAACCAGCAGCTGAAGGGGTGAGTCCATGGTTTTTGAAGGGTTTGTGAGGTTGCTACATGGATCCATAGTGAGGTTGCATGGGTAGAGTGGTTTTGCTCTCAGTGGTTCTATTGATGCTCGGTGTGAGCCTCCACCAGGCAGCCCTAGAGTTTCTTCCAAATCAATCTTGGGCCTATGATGGTGATCACAGCAGAGTCCCCTTCACACATTCAGCCTTGACTGCTGAGCATGATGTGGCTTAGGAATGATATGGCCATGCAACTTCTTTGTGCGACATGGTCCATCTGGGACTGGAGCTGATCCCTTTGGCACTGCTGGTGGGTGTCAGCTGCTCCCTTCTCTCCTGCAAAGCCCAGCAGGGTCAGATGCTACAGGATCAGGTCCCATGGGGTCTGATTCCTGATTCCTGCCTTGCTGTGTGTTCTTGGGTCAGAAATGGTGGCCAACAGTACTCAGCAAGGACAGAGCTCCTCTACCCCAGGACAGCCTGCAAAGAGAGCACCAGGTCAGCACCATAGTGGGCAACAGTCCCTTGGGCAGCCCCTCCCCTCCAGAAAAGGGGCATTTTCACCCCCTGAGTGCCCTGGCTCATTTAGACCTGAACTGGAGAGTTCTTTGGCAACTGGGGACAGCAGACTGTGCTGGCTGCCTCTCACCTTGGGGCGTGTGGTGTATAGGTGGTTCCAGAGGAAAGGAGTTCCTAGAGGCTTATGATTAAATAAAAAGGGCTGGATTGAAATGAGAAAAGAGCTTTCCAGAGAGAGCAGTGCACTCCATTTATCCAATCTAGAAAAATTAATCAGCGCTGAGGCTTCACAGCTCTACTTCTTCAACTTTGTGCCTGTAATGGCACTTTGAGCAGTCCTTTGCCTTGTTCTGGTCCCTGCTGTTAGCAGCTACATGGTTCAACCAGCCCAAGGAGCTGATCTCCCATTGCTCAGAGGCTTCTGCTGCCCTGGGCCCTGAGCAGAGCAAGGCTGAGACAGGCACTGCATGCTCTGAAGGGAATGGGGAGTGATGAATGAAATCAAGACGTGGGGGCACCCCACATTGTGGTGCTGGGGTGAGGGTTACAGGGATGTGGCAGAGTGGCTCCTTGCCTCCTGCCACAGCATGGGCTCTTGCCATGGAAAGCTCTTTGTTTGTGCACAAAAGGAGTGTGGCACAAGCTGAGCACTGCCTGCCTGCTGATGGCAGCCAGGAGAACAGGTTGTTCTCGGAGAAGGGTATTTCCAAGTGAAAAGGATGTTTTTTCCCATTGCTCCTAACGCGCTGGAAATGGCAGGATAAATTATAGGGGGAGTAGCAGGCTTAGAAAAATGCAGTGGGTGGATCACAGCCTCCCGTGCTGCTGCTCTGCCACCCACCAACAGCCGCTCCTGTGCCAGCTCACGTGGGCTTGGCCGGGGCTGTGCTCATAGCCCAGCACTGCTGCAGGGCAGGGGCTCTGCTGCCCTCCTGATGCCCGGATTTGCAGCAAGGAACCTTGTCGTGCTGCCCATGTCCAGTAGTGCTGGGTGAGACTCTCCTGGCAGGGTCTGCTCCTTCCTCTGTATTCAAAGCCCCCATGCAGGCAGTGCTGCAGGGCAGCTGATCCTGCAGGCTGGGTCAGAGGAGTTCTGCTTCTTCCATTAGCTGAGGGTGAGGAGCAGGACCTCTGTATTTCTTGGTCAGGGAGTAGGAACAGTTCCAAGTGTGATATGGAGCTGCTATCCATGGGGATGGAGCAACCATCTCTGCTGAGTTGCCAGGAGCCTTTGTCCCTCCACGTGACGGGGCAGGACTCATGGGGTTGGATGCGGCGTGCTACACCTCAGGCTGGTTCCAGGCACAGTGCTTGCAAAGGCAAAATCTGAACTCTAAACTGCCCCTTATTCCATATTGCCTCATGGAAAATTTCCCCAGGTGGTGGCTGCTGGCACACAGCTCTGCAGGAGGAGCAGCACTGCGTGGTAACACACTCTGGCCTGGACCTGTTTTTGGTCAAAACCCTCTCCCCAGACAGCAGAGAGCTGAGCAGTGTGATGCTGTTGGGTCGCCCCATAGTTCTTTTCCCAGCAGTATGAGGCTCTGACAAACTGTCGTTGCTGTGAGAGCTGGTCAAGTGGCAGCTGTCTTCCCACAGACACAGTGGGGTTCCCTAAGAGCCACATACTTCCATGCTTCTTTCACTAATTGGGGGTAGCAACCTTTGCTGTTGTCCCCAAGTGTGTGAACTCGGGACAGCCCGTTTGGTTTCTGTTGAATTTTGGCAGCTTTGTTTCACCTCCTGTAGCACTGAAGTCCCTTGTCTGGTTCAACAGTTCCCCTAAGATTCTCACCAGAACATTTTCTTAGAGAATTTCCATGCTCTGAATCAAGACCATTAATGAAAGCCATTAAACAAAAAATCTGCCTCTAGTCTGATCTTTAAGGAACTCTAATTGCCTCGAGTGCATTAGCTTCTCCTAACGCATCACACTACCCTCTTCCCCATCAGCCTCTCCTTTAACCTTGCAGTTCCTGCAGTAATTCCTGCCTTCTCCCACCTGAATGGATGTTTTCTGTTCTGAAGAAGCCCACAGACATTTGGTCAGCTTTGTTCCCACTTAAAATGCTGATTATCTCCTCTAGGGTGGGGGCTGTGATATGGGAAATTTCTCATTCATTCCTCTCTTTTTCCTCCTCCCTTTTAGGATTTTAGCATCCTTTCCTCTGGCATTGTACATTTGGGCACTTTGAACACTTTTGCATGGAGATGAATGGGATGTTGCACCTGGTTCTGCAGTGCCAGTAATGTTTGCTGCTCTCCATTTGTGAATTCCCTCTTCTGGCTTAATAGGTTTGTGGCAAATTTATTAAAAGCAGATGGGCAGGAGAGAGCACTTGGCATGTCCCTGGACATGGCAATGGGTTTGGGGAACGTTTCCAGGTCCCCACACCTAAGAGGCCTCCATTTCCTGCGTTAGTATGGTGCAAGGTGCTGAGTTCATGTCACTTAGGAGCAAAGCCGATTTCCTGACCCCACAGAGCTCCCGGCAAAGTGCTGTGGCTTTTTCCAAAAACTGTGCTCAAGTGCTTAATCAAGAGATTAAACAAGTGGCTTCATTCAGAGGTGCTTGTGACAGCACTGTGCAGAAGGGAGGGGATTTCTGCTGCCCCTGAAGAGGATGTTTGAGGTTTGGTGGTGGGGGGAGCAGGCAGGGCTTGGGGGTGTGTGGTCCCCAGCAAAGGGCTGTTCCCATCTGGTGCTGTGAGCGTGCCCCAGCAGCAGTTGCTGCCCATGGGGTAAGCAGAGGGGCTGGAAGGCAGGTGTGAGCAGGATCTCCGTGTATTGGAGTGTTTAGGATAGTCTTGAATGCAGGCAGCCCAAAGAGTGATGCAGAAATAGGCAGAGTGCCTCCAGCATTTCAAAAGTTTGCTCTTCGGTGACTGCATGAGAGGTGAAACTGAAAACAGAAGTGCTGGGCTGGGAGATATGCTTTTAGGTGCACAAGTCACAGCAGAGAAGGTTGGATTCAGCTTCCTGCACAAAGCTGGGTTGGGGCACAGCATCCCTCTGACCTGGGGGCTACACCCCGTCCTGTGCCGGGGTAGCAGTCCCGGGGAGCAGAGCAGAGCAGCTGGGGCAGGGCTGGTGTGCTCAGAGGGAGAGCTCGGGGCTAAAAGTTAACTTAGGAGCAAACCTCGTGGGGATGCTGCTGGGGAGAGGTGCTTTGCTCCTACGAGTGCCGAGGGGGTGCAGTGCTGTGCCCCCTCTCCAACCCTGCTGTTCTCCCTCTGTCCGCCCCCACCAGAAGAAGCCCCCACGCTGCGCTCTGCTCCGGGCAGGGCATGAAACACAGAGCGGGGCACGCTCCCACCCACCGACTCCTCTGAGCTCTCGCTTAGCAATCCCTTTAGCAGTGCAACAACCAGAAGGAACAAAAAAGTCAGGCAAAAGCTTTACCTGGGAGCGGTGCCGGCGCTCTGCAGCCCTGCAGCAGGTGGGAGCCCCGCGTGTCCCCGTCGCGCGTGGATCACCGTGTGCCGGAGCAGCCCTTGTGCGAGCGGCGGCCGCCCGCTCCCTCCCTCCTCCCCTCCCTTCTCTTTGCCCACCAATACGCAGGCAGAGCGCTGACTGCGCCGTGAGTCACGGCACCGGTGGGTGGGATCACAGCCCTGAAGCACCCGCTCCAAATCGAAATGCTGAAAGGAGCCGGGCACGCGGCGTGCCGGGCTGCCCCGAGCCGTGCCCGCACCCCGAGCAGCTCTATGCTGCCTGCAGGGGCTTCCCCAGGGGCGTCCGTGCTGCTGCTCTCGGTGCAGACCCGGCTTTGCCATTGGCTTTGCCACGACGTGCCCGAAGCTCGGGCATCACAGGGGCTGGGAGGATGTGGGGAGCATCGAGGCTCTTTGGTTGTACGAGGAAAAGAGAAGCAAAAAGGGGCAGAAAGCTGCAGCCCCGCTGTTGGGGTGCAGATGTGTTCCTTTTGCAGCTCGAGGTGACAGGAGAGGCCCATGCTGCTGGGTGTGCCCCAGGCTGGTGGCAGGGGTGCCCTGGGCTGAGAGTGACCCGGGACCGCACCGAGCTGTGTAGGAAGTGTCCCCTGTATGCACAGCGTTGCAGGGAGCCAGGCCAAGTGATGAACAGCAGGGTGGCCCTTTTTGCTTCTGGTGTCTTTCATCTGTGGGTTTCCATGAATACTAACTGCTGGGCGAGCTGTGCGGGGAGCTGCTCCCCCTTTCTGCTCTCCCCATGGTGCTGGGCTGTCTGTGAGCTCCGTGCTGTGGGGGAAGTGATGCAGACCATTTCCATGCCTCCCCAGTGAGCAACCAGGGGCTGATGTGTCATGCTGATCCCTGGGCTCCCCATGCTAGATGGAACTGTTCTGTGATCGCCCAGTGGACCAAACATCCCAGCCAAGCAGACACCCCAGCAGTCCTGGTGCACGCAGCAGAACGGCCTCTATGTGTTTTTGTCCACAGACACAAACTCATCTCTGTATTTCACAAGCTGGGGATCTGCTGGAGCTTCAGAGTGTTAGTGCTGGCCAACAGCAAGGTGGGAGTGCTCCTGCAAAACAAGGCTCAAATCTGCTCAGGAATGTTCACTAGCTGAAGTCGCTGAGGTGTTGACTCCTTCTGCCCCTTGGCTTTGCTTGAGGAGGAGGGAACTTTTGGTCTGGAATCTGTGTCAGGATGGAAAGTGTTTTGTAGGAATGCAGAGCTCTGGTTATGGGGGCAGAACTCCCTGCAATCCCTTTGTCCTAATCTGTCCCAACTTAATGTTCTTGCTGTGTAGGAGCAGGAAAACCCCACAGGCTCAGAGCTGAGCGTGTTTTGTCTTCCCTCGGGTAGCCCTCAGGGTTCAGAGCCCTGTGAGGATCCACCAGCCCCATGGGCTGCATATGGGGAGATGGGAGCTGGTGGCTGAGCCACTGCTGTATCACTGCTGGCACCAGGGCTTGCCAGAGAAACTCATGGGCTGGGTCATTCCACATGGGCAGGCATCCTGTGCGTCTCTAACGAGCAGTTTATTAAAGGCCAAGGCAATGCTGGGAACTGGGTGTTGGGAAATTGCAAGTGAATTCAGGGAAAGTCTGGGACTCCAGGAATAGAAGTGTGAGGTTTAGCGAACACAGGGGCTGTGATGGGGAGTTGTGCCTGGGGGTTAGTGGGGCAGTGCAGGGCTGGGGGTCCTGCTGGGCTCCAGCTGGCCAGGTTGGCCAGCGCTGTGCAGATGGGACTTGCAATAGGCTGCTTCCTCTATGGGTGGGAGAGATCGGTGGCTCACTCCAATCATCAGGACACGCAGTACAAGATGAGAATCTCCCAGATGTGTTCAAGTGGTTATATATATTTGCGGTCCTGCTAGTGCTTGCTGTTCCAGGAATATCTTTGCTATACAAAGACCAAAGGAGAAAAGGTTGCTCAAGCCTTTCCCACTTTCCCAGATGCTGCAGTGCTGATCCCAGTCAGACCCAGCAGGATCCCATCTGCTGTGCTGCAGTGTCAGACTGGAGGCACAGCCTGTGCCATATTTCTGTACATTCTCATAGTGCATGGAGAGGATGTTGAAGATTTATTTCCAGTTTGCCAATCTATTTGTGTTACACAAAGCTCTCCAGGCTCTAACAAGGACTGGAGGGTGCTGGATTGCTGGTATTAAACATCCTGCAGCTGGCTAAGGGCTATGTGTTTTGCACTGATTGAGGCAGGTCCTCAATCCGAGTGCAGCTGCTCATAGATGATCTCTGGGGCAGGCACCTACTGGGGTGGCCAAAGCCAACTGTGATCTTGGTGGAGGCTGTGGAGCTCCGTGGATGAACTGGCCTGGGAGATGTGACCCCAGAGGAAGGCCTGTAGGGTTTCTGTAGGAGCAGGCACTGCATCCTGCATCTCTTTCTAGTTTTGCAACAGCCAAGTGTGGCAGCAACCTCCCTACCCCTGAGAGAAAAAGCAGCCAAGGGCTTAGTCTGCAAAAATGAAGATTAATTTAAATTTACTCACTGTGAGAGTCACATGCTGGAAGGAATTTCTTAAGGAAGTTGGGGTTAGATATGTTCCCAAGGGCAGCCTGGAGCTCAGCACCTGGCACTGCCCTCACACTGCGCTCATGTGAGAACAGCTTGGGGCAAGGGTCCCACTGCCTGGGTGGGGTCACTAAGGGGGAGTGAAGGCTGAGGGACAGCTCAGGGGATGCTGCTGTGACAGTGCCAGGCAGGTGGGTCAGAGCCATCGCACTGTGTAGGAAGGGGACAGTGAAGGCCCGCAGGAAGCACATAAGCAAATATATATACTTTTTCCCTTACACAGCCTGGAATGAGGCCAAAAACCTAGGGCTGGAATCTCTCTCCAGACAATTAATTATTGTGGAGAGACAATTTGTTAAGCAAGAGAGGCTTTTAATTTGCAAGAGCTCATCTATTCTTATTGTATCTTTTAAGTTGAAGGAAGCGGAGTTGATCAAAATAGGCTGGGAATAGAAGATTTTAATTTAGAGGCTATGTTCAATGTGCTGACAAAAATAAGGAACGGCATGCTCAGAAGAGCACCCAAAACCCGGCTGGAGCCTGCAGGGAGTGCAGGAACAATTCAGATCATTAGGAATATGCTTGAAAAATCTTTTAGTGAAACTCAGCTGGTCTTGCTCAGAAAAGGACCGTCCTCGGATTTGTGGGGTGAGCCCTTACCTTTCCTTTGCACAGAATCAAGCTATAGCACAAAGTATATGGCAGCTCTGTAGTGTGAGGTGATGGTGAAGGAGGGTGGGACAGGTTGTGGGTGCCCCATTCCTGGAGGTGCCCAACGCCATGGATGGCCCTGGGCAGCCTGAAGTGGCTGCCAGCCCGAGGCAGAGGTCGGGGCTGGGGGAGCATTGAGGTCACTTCAACCTTATCGTGATTCTATGATTCCAGGAGGGATGAGGTGGCTCTTCAAAGCCATCTGCCTGGTGTCCTTCTTGCACTTGTTCTTTGGAAGTAGCTATGTTTAGAAACCTTTGTGAAGTCGCACAGTGCCGCTTTTCAAAGAAAAATGGTTCTTTTTTTTTTTTTTCATTTTTTTTTTATTTTTGCTTTGAAACAGCTTATTTAGGAATGTACGCTTGTTACTTGAGCAGTAAGTTAGGCTGGGGGTGGACGTGATAGCCCCATCCTCTGGATGCGTCACCTACAAACATCCCAACCCCTTGTCGCAATTCAGTGGGAGTTTTGGTAACTCCATGCACAGAAGTCATTTCTTGTCTAGTTTAAGTGCCGCATGAAATAGCCACTAACTGGAAATGAGATGCTGCTCTGTCTCTCCAAAATGAGCATCGTGCCCTCAGGCTATGGGTCCGTGGGAAGGAGCCTTGCTGCAGAGGTTGCACAGTGGCTGGAGGAGGGGAGCCAGCCCCTGGGCAGTTCAATTGGAAACAGAATCAACTGTTAAAAAAAATAATAATCTGTAATGAAGTGAAGGCAAAAGGGAAAGAGGGTAGAAATTGAATTAGAGCTGTGCTGGTTCCAGCAGTCCTCTGCGGCCCCTTTCTGGCTGGAGGGATTTGGGGCGCTGGGGCTGTTCCTGTTGTGATGCAGGAGGGGGAGGAATTCAAGGGTAAATCAGACCAGATCAGCAAAGCACTGCTGAGCTGTGCAGCCAGAGCCCATCAGCAGTGGGGGCTGTGTGCTAATGGCAGGGCACCGTTCTGTTGCAGATGAGGCATGTTGCAGGTGCGACTTTCTGCTCAGCAGAGATGGGGATTTTCCTAGAAATACTGAGAAACCAGACGGCAACTCAATTGCTGCAGTTCTGGGAAGGAGAAGTAGCACTCACACGTACGCCAAAGGCGTCATTCATGACAACCTGCCCCATGCCATGACCCACAGCCAGAGCTTGCTGCCCTCTGACTCAGGATCCTGGAGGACGTGACACTTCCCACTTCTACCTCCTCTTGTCTTCTCATGCCCTCTGCACACCTACAGGACAATAGAAATAGCGTGCTTTTGTTTTGGATTGTGCTCAGCCTAACTTTAATTCATGCCCCATCCTTTCTGTAGAGCATCTCTTTTTCTTCTTTCCTTCTTTTCCTCTGATGTGTATGGCTAAAACTTCTCTTGCTATTTTTCTTCACATCCTCTGCAAGAGCCAATTCAGCCTGACCTCTGCCAGTTTCCCTTTATGCTTTGGGCGTTTCAAGACATGGGTTAGGCTGCCCTTTTTTCTTTGCAGCACAATCTCTTCACCCCTTTCCTTATCAGCTCTCTCCATCTCTTCATGTAGCTGTTTCCTTGGCCAGCATAAAAGCCTTTCCGAAGCTTGAAATACACATCTCAAAGATCAGGCATGTCCAGCCCTTGAGACTCCCTGAGAATGGCAAGCACTGCCATCGAACCAACCTGATGTGCTGGTTTCACAAAAACAAGGTCACATATCCTACTAGTTTTATGGTGTTGTTGCTCTCTATTTTATATCTTTTAATTAAAAAAAAAAGAAAATTGTCACTTGTATATATGAACTATATTGTATGTTTTACGAGGGCTGCTGTGAAAATAATACCTCCTATTTTACCATGCTGGCCCATGACATCAAAGGCAGAGATGGTGAGATGGCAGTGGAGGCTCGATGGATGAAGCAAAGGTGCATCACTGAATTCCTCCATGTGGAAAAAATTAAGTTTTGTCCTGCTGTTACATGGGAAGGGGACACAGAAGGAAGCACCACCTGCCCCTTCTCTTGCTGCTTGCTTTCCAAGCAGGGTGAGCAGCACAAAAATCAGCCATGGCCATGCTGAAGGGCAAGTAGAGAGCATGGGAGCTGTGTGGGATTTGAGGCATGTGGATCCCAGTAGAATCGTTAAAGAAGGAATGGTAACACAAGGCTAAAGGCAGCTGGAGAGCACTGTTTTCTTTGGCCACATGTAAAACAGCAAAAGAAAATGAAAAATGAAGAAAAAAGAAGAAGAAAAAGCAAGACCAAAGCCCAGAGATTCTGTTCAAACACTAGTGAAGTTTTGGACAACTCAGCCCTGGGATTTGGAACTGTGTTCTACCCAGTTCATTAGTGGGTTGCTAATTAGTGAGGACAGCTTCCTGTTAATGCCCAGAGAGCACCAGGTCCCCTCTAAAAGCCCAAAGGCTGGGCTGGAAGTGTGCCTGGGAGCAGCAGTGAGGCTGCAGTGTCCTGTACTGCAGTGAGAACCACGGGTCCAGCTGCAAGAGGAAACTTTTATCCTTTGGCCTCCAGTGTTGGGGCAGGCTGTGGGCCTCCATCACCCAGAGGAACAGGGCTCAGGCTGAGGGGGCTCAGCTCCTTTGCAGCCCTCCTCCTTCCTCGCCCAGCTTCCACGGACAGATGTGACTGCTGCCTCCACAATGCAATAGCCCTGCCGTTGCTCTTGCTCTGCAGGGAGGACTGACATCCTTTGGCAGCTCCAGGTCTGCAGCCAGAGCCCAGCCGTGATGCTGAGGGTGCTCTGACGGTGAAGGAATGCTGGAGCAGACATTGCTGGAATGCCGTGGGGTGGGAGATGTGCTCCATCTGCTCAGGACTAGCAGAGACATTCACAGACCCAGCAAAAAGGAGTCCTTCACTTTGCTGCCAACACAACTTGTTTTTCCAAGGCGTAAATGTTGCCAGAAATCCATGGAGTCAAGACCTGGCATTTCTCTACTTCTAAAGAAAACTCACCCCAGTTTGCTTTCATCCAGTGAAAAGAGCTCTTGTCTCTGAGAATAAAATCAGAAAGCGATCAACCTCTGCTTTCCTCTCTCATTTAGTAACAATAAACAGGATCACCTTGCAGGGCCTGGCAGCCTGGCTGTGCTCCTGGCTGCACGCAGAAATCTCATCCATGCTTGCAGGATGTTTTAAGCATCTTTCCAACCTGATGATCCTTTTCTGGTGCCTTAGGCACTGCAAGTAGCACGCCAAGCTCGCCACCGCGGCTCAGCAGCATGCTCATGTGGAAAATCCCTGGGTAATTTACCCAGAGTGGGATCCTCTGATTTGCTGACATCTCTCATAAACAGAGGCAAACATGAAAGGAATGAAAGCAGAGGCGCTAATTTGGAAACTCATTTAGCCTAAATCCACACAGAAGTGGTAACGGTCAGCAGGGAGCCCCAGTGATAAATAGTAGTTGTTGAATTCCTGAATTGGCTGTAAATTGGCATGAAGGAGTGGCATCCCCTGCACGAGGCACAGCTCAGTGAGTTACTCTGCACTACATCCTCTCCAGGTGAACACAGAGGTAGCTCGGGCTCTGTGTGTGTTCAGAAGAATGGCAGCGGCTTCTCTTCCCATGGGTAAGGGGTGTGATTTATAACAGCCACTTGTTTGTTTTGAAATGTCTCTTCTGTATGATAAATACCCTGGAAACGTTGTCCTGTGACTCCAGAGAGATTAGCCCCATTGGAGCCTTTGGCTGCAGCTTTTGGCTGCACATCCTTTGAAAGGCACGACAAGCTGTTTAAGAAACATGTCATGTTAGGCAAACTGTTTGCAGGCTGAAGCCATCCAACAGCAGTGAGTGATGAGTGCTTCATGCACCAAAAAACGTAAATCTTCCCTTAATCCTGCCTGCCCTGAGGCCAGCTTGTCCCTAGCCACTCCAGGGCTCAGTGCTGTGTCCCCTGAGTGCGTGTCATCCCAACTGCCAGGCAGCGGTCGCTGCTCTGTGTGCACAGAGAAGTGCAGATGGGCAATGGGCCTCTGTGGGACCCGCACTGAGAACCACAGCGTGGTTTCCTGCTACAGAGTTGGGAGCAAAACTCCCTCTTGGCTGCAGCCTCTGGCTCTCAGAAAACTGACAGCAGCCTGAAGCCATCAGCTCAAAGCAAGTCAGTGACCCAAAAGCTGGAAATGGGGACACAGCTCATAGTGATGGATGTTCTGACTGCGAGGTCCACTTCCTCTCCCATGCAGGGTCCATCCCTCCCCAACCTAGGCTTGGCTTCTATAAATTCAAAACAAGCTCAGGGATGGCCACAAGAGCTGTGATCCTAGCCAACGTGACCTTTCCAAGCCTGTCTCTTCCTTGAATTGGGACTGGAGCACATCTTTGCAAGCCAGAAGGCTGATGTCAGGATTGCTGCATTCAGCAATGTTGGGGACGGCTAATAAACACTACTAAAAGCTTGCTAATAGGTTTAATTAGGCTGCAGCTGATGCTTCATAAGTGGTTCTCTTTCCTCCTCCACCCCTTCCTTGCAGCTATTTCCTGGTGGAGCTCAGGAAGGTGAGGTGCATTAATGCTTCTTGGGGAGATGCAGCTGTTAAATTGCATTTTTTTTGGTGGCTTTTACTTTTTGAAGGGGGTCTCTTGAGGCATCTATTTGCTGGTGCCTGGGCTGGTCGAGGTGCAGATGGGATGTTCACCTTGCAGAACGGGAGCGAGCATACCACGGGGGTTTGATAAATCAGAGGTAGAATGAAAACGCAGCTTTGAAGAGCGATTTACCTTTGTTGCTGTGACCCTTCCTGGCTGTGAGAATCAGCAAGCTGTGTCCTTCAAGTCATGTAATCTTTGCCTCACCTTGGATGAAAGAAACCGTGATAAAGGGGTTTGAAGAAGGAGTTCACCTTAATGTGAAAACCCTCTTGTTGCTGTAATTATTTTCCTTTTTTTTTCCCCCTCCTCTTTCCTCCCCTTTTTTAACCTTGAGGGTTCCCTGCAAGAGCAGGGGCTTGAACATTGAGGTGTGAAGCTGCCTTGTGGCACACAAGGATTTTAGGATCCTGGCCATGAGGGAGCAGGACTATGCAGGTCCTCCGAGCCCATCACCACCCACCACCACCCACCACCTTTCATGCCCATCACCCCAGCACAGAAGCTGTAGGTCCCCAAACACACCCCCAGCAGTCCCTGACTCAGTGCTGCATTTCTCATCCAGATGCTCCACTTACAGATGCTGGCTTCCTTCTATGTGTGAGCATGCCTGAGCTGTAGGACACCGTGGGCTTCTGCTGCAGCGTTGTGGGGAGTGCTGTTCACCACATCGCAGAGCGAGGTGGGTTGTGGAACCTTCATGGCAACTGAGGCTGCAAAGCCGTGGGGTGCTGCTCTTTGGCTCAAGGGTCCAAATCCTGGCTGTTTTCTCCTATGCTTTTGAGTATGGTTCTTAGAATGTGTCTGAGCAGCTTGCTGTGCAGCCTCCCTCCACGGGGATGGATGAGCTGATTTTGAAGGCATCTTTACTTGAATCCCCCACAGAAATAAAACCAAACATACTTTGGAAAAACACTCATGCAGATGAGTTGGAAGTGGCTCTTGCGTAGTGCTGGCATTGTGTACAGGCAGATGTCCCCAGCTTCTGTGGCCTTAAAAGTAAGAAAACACAGCGACAGCATAAGTAGATCTTTCCTTCTTACAGAGATGAAAGCAAGGAGCAGGCTGGATTGTTGTGGCAGCGGTGGCTTTTTGAGTGATGCTCTCATAGAAACCTCTTAGGGGAAAAAAAAAACAGGAAAATAAATACGAACATCTGCTGGGAAAAGAAATAAGCACTGGGCAGTGAATGCAGAACCTGTGAGTGGCTTGGGCTGAGGGGTTGTATTTCCCCATGGATGATGTCTAGGTGGGAAGTGCATGTACACCATGAGCTGTATCTGTGTGCACGGGGGCAGGCAGTTGTGGCTCAGTGCAGGGCTCTTTCCACACCGTTAGGCTGCTGTGAGAGCACTTCATTGCTTCAGCTTCGGCCATCCTTGGGATGGCAGTGATCTCAAGTGGTGTGCATGTTTCTCAAGGTCGAAGCAAGGTTTGCAAAGAGGAGGAGGAGGTCCGCCATCCATTTGGGAAGAGAACCAACCAGATCCAGGACTAGCATGGGAAAAGCTCTTTTCCACAAACACAGGGCTAGAAGCATTAAGGTTACCTGAGTTCTGAAAGAAATCTGAATTTATCACTTACAGTATTTGGGACTCAAGGGAAACACATTCCTTGAAATCTGACTATAGACCAGGCGCATTTTTTTTTTCCTGGTGACAGTGCTGCTGATCTCATCCATCTGAGTGCTCAAAGTTCCTGGAATCACTTCCTGACTGCTCAGGGATGGCTGTGCTGCAGCCAAAGTCATATCAAATATAGCCCATAAGGTATCTGATGCCTGAAAGAGACGGGATTTACTTGGGAGCTTCTGGAGGGCTTCCTGTGCTTCTGGGAGCTGTGCTGCCCAGAGAGGCTGCAAGGAGACATGGAACTCGCTGTGGGTTTGCTCCATCCCAGCCCCTACCCATTCTGGCGATGAGTACGTGGTGCTGGCAGCAGTGTTTCAGCAGCTGCTTCCTGAGGGCTGGGATGTGGGGACTTTGTGAGATTTGTTTCCTGGGAGCATGCAGGGGTCTAAAACACCCCAGCGTGTGGCTGCTGTGAAACTAAGAAGGTGCCCAGTGCTATGTGAGGCTGGAGAAACAAATGCTTCCTTTGTTATTTTGCACCAAACAATCTATTGGGAGCATGGCTGATAGAATTGCTGTACTGACTGTGGGTGAGAAAAAATACAGATCAAAGCCAGCAAGTTGGTACATAAAAAAGATGGAAATTTTTAGTGTGAATATCAGGGGAAAAAAAGGAGTCCTAGGTGTGCTGGAAGCATACGCTGGCTCCTGAGATCTGGACCTGTGCTGCTGGCAAAAGCAGAGCTATTGGTGTGCTTGAATACTAGTGGATGTATGGGTGTCCTGGTTCCTTCTGCCCTGATTTTGCAGGACTGAAATTTTTAACAAGTCACCCAGGGAAATAACGGAGTCCCCATCCCTGGAGGTGTCCAAGAAACATGGAGATGTAGCACTGGGGGACATGGTTAGTTGGCATGGTGGGGATGAGGTGATGGTTGGACCAGAAGATCTTGGAGATTTTTTCCAACCTGAATGATTCTGTGATTCTATCTTCTGCCTTACAGAATTTGGGTTTTGATGGCTTTAGAAATTGTCCTACATCTGATTCCTCACATAGCAGAGAGGTCCCAGGGAGCTCCAGCCTTCCTATTTGGTCTGCAATGTAAGCCATAGAGTGGGAAACACTGTGCTTGGAGTTCCTCAATACCTGCCTACGTGTACAGTGCAGTGTCCTGGGGTGTACAGAAACAGCAGCTGAGGACTGTGTTGTGGCCGGGTGGTGAAGAGCACCTCTTGGTAGGAGGTCAGGGATGTCAGCACATTTGATAGGAAAAGGGCAGGAAATGTCCCAACTCAGAAATTACTAGGAAACTGTGGAAAAGGAAATCCTGAACACTCCTGGTTGACTCAGAGGAACTGCTTATATTAAAAGAGATGGAATCAGAATATTCCCGACTGGAAGGAACTCATGAAGGTCATTGAGTCCATCTTTTAATTTAGGGTTGGTGAAATGTAACAGAACAATTCTGAAATGGACAAATGATGGGGGAACTCCATTTTTATAAACAAACTGTCAGTGAAGAAAAAAACATAAATCTCACGAGGAAAAAAATCCACCAGACTTGAAGCATTTCCATAGAAAAATTCCATTTCACCAGACAACATTTCCTGGAGAGAGGGGTGTGGGGGGGAAACTCCTGGGCAGGGGTGTGCAAAGCAGGCAGAAGGACTTGGGGATGGAGATGCCTTCATTGCTGTGTCAACTGAATAGATATAAGAAACTTTTTTGTTTGTTTGTTTGTTTTGCATCCTGAAAACTTGCCATGCCTTTTTTTGTTGTCAGCTGCATCCTGGGGATTGGAAACTGCCAGAGCCTGGCAGCAGGCAGACACGGCAGCACGGATGGGTTTTCAACTATTATTCAAATGTCACCTTGTCAAAATCCCTTTGAACATTTTGCTTCACTGCCCGGACCCTGTGCTCATGGGAAGGCTGCACGTATCCCAAGCTGCTCTGAGCTGGGTCTGGCATTAGAGGCGATGCACGCTGTGCCTGGCACCAGCCAAGCCTGTCTGATTATTCAGAGGAGAAACGGACAGCAGCGCTGAGTGGTAGTTATTAAAGCAGACACCTGTGGATCCCACAGTGTGCCCGAGCTCTGCAAGCCCACACAGGTTTGCACAGTGCCTCGTACCAGCAGGCAACGTGGTGTCGTATCTCGGGTTTGGACAACATAATTATCAGCACACCGCACCTTCCTGCCTCGGTGCAATGTGCTGCCAGGATTGCATTAGAAAAAAAGAGAAGAGGGGAAATTTAAAAAAAAAAAAAGAAGAAAAAAAAAAGAAAAAAGAAAAAAAGTCACGTTTCCAGTGTACAGACAGTAATGGGGATGTTTGTATGGCAGTTGTGACTGGTGTAATCTCGGTTGTTACGCACTTCTAAGTGGGATTTGAAACAGTCAAAGATGCCAAAACAAATGTCAGTGAGATGGATGGTCTATTAGGTGCAGCTCATTTGAGTTGCTCATTGCAGGGAGGATTCTACCTGTTCTGTGATGAAGTGGCAGTGCTGCATGAGAAGAGAAGGGTGTGCTCAGCTTTTGGTCCCAGCCTGGGCTGCCACTGTTCCCCAGTGAGAGGACACGCGGCTGCTGGGACAGTTGCCCCAGCAAAGCAGACTGACAGTGTCGGGACACAGATATCTTCCATGCAAATGCCACGTGCCTGCTTGCTCCTTCTGGGAACAGAAGGCACTTTCTTGTCTCCAGCTATGGCCTTTGCACATGTGACATTCGACAGAGGAAGCCCTAATTGCATAAACTAATGACTTGCAGAGCATGTGCTCTCCCAAGGCTATCTGCTAATAGCTGGTGTTTGTCAGTGAAGGGGAGACAAGCCTAGCTAGTTTCAGGGCCAGCTGGTTTATATGCTTTTGCTAAGTCAGTTTGCTGCTGGTAGAGCTCTAATTGACTCAACTGTGTTCTGGGAACCTCTGCTGTGTTGGGCAGCGGCCTCTGTACAACCACCCCTTGCCCGTGCTCCCATTGCTCTGCTGGAGGGGTTTTCTCTCACGCTCTTTCTGCTGGTTTTACTTCTTACCCTTAATTACTTAATTCCTAAAGAGAAAAGAACCAGAACGAGAAACTTGAATGGAGAGATAGATGAAGAGCTCCTTTTGTAATGGAGATCGTTGGGAATTAATTTGATGTCCTCGCCTTGGTGCAGACCAGACTTCATTAAGGCATTTGCACAACTCCTGGCAGCTAAGCGTGCGGTGGAATAATTTCGGTCTCCCGACAGATTGAATTGGTATCTGCCTTTGGGTTTGGCTGGTCTCATTTCGGAAGTGTTTGTGTTGCTTGCCGCTGCACAGAAGGGACTCTTTGTACTCTTTTGCATAACAAAGCGGCGCGCTCCTTAGCAGGGCATGCAGCGGCAAGGCGGCTGCGGAGGCAGCGGGTCCCTGCTAAGGGTTTGCTGAATAGGTGGAGGAGAAGGAAAGCAACGGGACAGTGCTCACGGCTGTGAAAACTGCATCCGAGCTTGGCCCCTAGCTTTCTCTCATAAAAAGAAAAAAAAAAAAAAAAAGATCTTGAAACTAGTGCCGAGGGGATGGAGTTTCGTGGGTTATGCTGTGCTGAGCACACAGTGCTCCCCAAGGATCCTCATCTACCTTGCATGCACAGCTGTGTGGCATGCAGACCTGCTAGTTTTGTCTCCAGAGCAGCCCAATATGTTACCATGGCATGACTGGGACTGGCTGACCCAGGAGAACGTGTGCTGATGCCTGGGCTCCCTGGGGAGCACCTGGCTGAGAACCGTGCCAACATGTGACTTAATGCTGTTCCCATTAGGAACGGTGGGAGCCTGCTGGGCTGTGTGAGAGCAGCCATTGAGAAGAAACACTTCCAGGAATTCAGCTCCTTGGTGTCTCTTGAGTGGGTAATGTGCACACGGTGAATCTGCTGAAATCAGCCTGCTGTGGTTTTTTGGGGATGGCTACCTGCTGAAATGGCACTGCAGGAAGAGCTGCTCCAGCTCTGCTAGGTGTAGCGAACAGTGCACAGGTCGTGACATGTGTTGTGGCTGCCTGGAGAAGTTGTGGGTGTCCCATCCCTGGAGGTACCCGAGGCCAGTTTGGATGGGCCCTGGGCAGCCACCCTGCAGCAGAGAGTTGGAACTTGGTAATCCTTGAGGTCCCTTATAAACCAAGCCGTTCTGTGTCTGTGGGGTGGAAGTGATGGACCCAAGGTGCTGCAGGAAGGTCACTTGGGCTGGGAGTGAGCTGCAGTTGTTGCCTTTTGGCTCTGTTGGGGAGTGTGGACAGCTCGCTCCAGCATGTGTGAGTGCCGCAGGGCTTGCCATGGCACTATTCTCACTTACATGCACATAATTATATGTAGCAACTTCTTTGAAATAGTTCAAGGCAATGTAATGACTGTAATTAGGCTGCCACATGGTACAAAAAAAGAAAAAAAGAACCCCAAACACAGAGCACGTTGAGCCAGGGTGAGAGTAAAGTTTAGAAAACCTGAGCATGTCCTTGCAGAGGTGGCCAAGAACTGGCTCGCTGTTTCAAGGAGTTGTAACTCACAGCGTGCAGGGCTGTGGATGTCCTCTCCTGCTGTCCCCCATCTCTGAAGCCTCCGTGGGTACTGCTATAACCCAGACGCTGACCTCTTGAGTTGGAATTTCTCTACAGAGTAGATTTGTCTAAAAGTAACAGCAAAATACACAGTCCTGCAGTGGCATTAGTCTCTGCACAGGGGGAGGCAACCATTGTCTCTGCACGAGCAAAGCTCCTGCCTGCTGGGGAGCAGTGATGACCCCAGCTCTGCCCCACCACCACCTGGGGACTGGAGCTGCAGGAGGCTGATGGCTATTGACAAAGAGCTGAATTCCCCTCCTGTGGGACCTGCATGGAAACACCAGGGTTAGAGAATCCTTACGTAAACAGGCCAGCACTGGAGGGAGGGGACATATGCATTCTGGAAAATAATGACTGAAATGTCAGGCATTCATTTAGTCAGTCCTGATGTTGACAGCTGAGCCCATTAATAGCATTCTTGATCAAAAAAAGCCAAAGGCAAATCTGATTCATAAATATCCCAGTTGTTCTTTGTGACCTAGTTTTAAGATTCTTAAGGGAGGTGGGGGGAGGAAAGTTCAGAAAATATTTACAAATACTAGAAATGAAGGCTTATATTGCAGCTGGTGACTACTCAGACCTGAAGCAAAGCACCGAAAGCAACTGGAGCACAGGAGGGTGAGCAGAGACCTGGCAGAGATGTTGTCTGTTAGTGGAGATGTGTGCTGATAGAGCTGACAGGGCCAGGAGTCACCAGGGCTCACTGTGAAGCTTTGGGAGCCCTGTGGGCTTTTGGGATGTGAAAGGAGCAGTTGTGAGCGAAAACAAAGTTTGATGGAGTTTGGGAGCTGTAAAGGTGAAATGGTTGGTGTGGTGCCTCAGCGAAGCAGAAATGCCAAAGAACCGCTCTGAGTAATGCATGGCACTTCCAGGTCAAAGACCTCCTATGAGAATGCCAATGGCAATGGCTCGATGGAGCCAGCCCCAAGAATCAGCAACAGTTTTCAGGTTTGGATTAGGCTAAGAGCAGTAGGGAGGGAGAGAAAATCCAACCTAGAAGGAGAAAACGGAAAGAAATGAAACTTTACTGAAGACTGAGGTAAAACAGGAAGTGTGTGAAGCTCTTCAAATGTGTGAAAAGCTACTACAAAGAGGGAGAAAATGCTTCCTCCTCTCTCTCATGGTCAGGCGAAGATGTCATGAATATAAGCCAAACCAGAAAGATGCAGATGCAGGGAAATGGTTTTTTGGTACAGTAGAAATTCCATTACTGGAAGCCTTTGAAAAGAAACAAAAATTACATACTGCAGTTGGCTATGCTGTAATATCCGTAGGTTCCTTCAAGCTTTATTGTCTACTAGTGCATCAATTTATGGCTATTACCACAACATTAGAGAAATGGGGTGGCTGTTGATAGTGTTTTGGAAGGATTCAGTGCCAGAATTACAGTGAGATGTGGTCAGGGCCAGCAGTGGGGCTGAAATGCCAAGGTGACGACAGTCCGACAGACTTGCTGGACATGGTGTTGACCAAGACCTCCAGTTGAGGTTGCCAGGCCCTCTTTTCCACCATCAACACCTCCCAGGCTGCCTGAACGGAGGTCAGAGAGAGTAGGTGGGAGGATGGCAGTTGCTCATGTCATTCACATCATTGCGTGTCTCTCGTGTCTGTGGTGCCCCAGGGAAATGTGCAGCCACGTTCTCCTGGTGGAGGACGTATTGTGCTGGAAGCGTGGTACTTGCCCAGGTGGGCCTTTGGGGCTAGAACAGCCATTCTGATGTCCTCATTTAAATTGCATTGATTTTCTAAAGAATTATGTCTCCCTTGACAGTCTAGAAATAAAACCTCTTGCTCTGACTGGCACAACAGCCTCATGATTTCTATATATTGACGAAGTGGATTCACACTGTCTTAACACGGGCAAGCTATTCTTCAGCACGCTCGATCAGAGAAAGAGAAAATTACATTTACACACCTCCTGCCGCTCTCCTTACGTTTCCCATCCTGCCTTTCCAGGGGCAGGTGTTGCTGTGAGCTCCCACCTGCAGCCTGCCCAGCGAAGATGCACAGGATTGAGTTTTCACAGGAATATCTCCTCCCGATGTGGGCAGCGCCCAATTAGACATGGTGCCAAAGTATGAGTTTGCAGGGATATTTTTAGTCACCCTCTGAGGTTACTTTCCGCCTCTTGGCTGAAGTGAAACTGTTTGTGAGGCGGCTCTCTGCATCCCAGACTGGTTTCTGGCTCATTTCTCAGGGTCAGGGAGTCAAGGAGCTTCTGGGAGGACTCTTCAAACTTAAATGCTTTCAGCAACAGCAGAGAGGGAGTGTGAAGGCTGTTCCATGGAAGCTGATGTATCATGGTAGGCTGGTGGGGCCATCTGAGCATTGTGCTGAAATGGTGTTCTTCTCCAGCTTCCACTTTGCTGGCCATTATATGGCTTGAACATGCTGTTATGTGTATGTGTGTTGGGGTTTCAGATGAGGAAGCCTTCAGAGATCTCAGGATGACAATCCTGCTGTTTCCAGCATGTGTAATCCCTGAAGACCTAGTTCAGGAGCTTGTTCCTGTGCTTGCATTTTGGTGTGTCATTCAGGCAGTGTTTTCATAGAACTGTTAAGGGTGGGAAGACCACCAAGATTATCTAGTTCAAACATCAACCCATGATCGTAACCACCATAGACAATGTCACTCAGTGCCACATATACACTTTTCTTGAGCACCTCCAGCAGCAGTGACTCCCCTACTTCCCTGGGCAGCCTCTTCCTATACCTTCACTGCTCTTTCCAAGAAGAAAATTTCCTAATATCAAACTTGTCTGAACGTCCCCTGGTCTGACTTAAGGCCATTACCTCTCATCTTATGGACTGGGTTTTCCAGGAGCAGGTGAGAACTACAGACATAGATGAGACCCAAGAACCTGAAAGCCCTATGCTCTGCCACACCAGGGAGGTGCACCACACCCAAAGTCCCCAGTGATGGGGATTTGTTAGCATGGGAAACTTCCGCTGTCAGGACCGCTTACGGCAGGAGACCTTGCTCTCATGAGCTTTATTTCTGAGAGTGACAGCTCAGCTATGCGGCTCTAAATATATGTTCCCTGGTCCTGATGTCCTATTTAGGTCAAAGCCTGTGCTTTGCCTTCAAGAGAGCTGGAGAGCATAGACTTACCATTGTGGATAATTAGCTGCCTGTGAGGCAGGAGTTATCTTTAAAAGGAGTTGAGTTGGGGTGGCAAGCTTGTGCCAGAAGTGGGGCTGGATAATGCTTGTTTGCTTCTCTGTATACAGACGTGAATGACTTTTCCTAATAGCTTTTGGGGAAGCAGTAAATGGATAGCTGCTCTGCTTTGCCAGCGCTGGGGGCTGTTTATCAATCCAGAGTAAGAAGGAGCAGCAGAAACAATGGGACACTTGCTATGACTGAGACACATTATCTTTAATCTTTCTAATAGTCTTTCCAAGGAAAGACCTTGCCCTTGAACTCTGTCGTAGTTTACCTGCTGTGCTCATCTTGTTTGTGCTGCAGCTGCAGAGCTCAGGCACGTTGATGGCTGCTGCTGAGCACCAGAAATGCTGAGCAGTGGCTGTGGAATAGGGTGGTAGGGTTGAGGTCTGCAGCCAGAGGGGAGCTGCTTGTGCAGCTGTCCTACTCCATGGCTGCAACATCCCCAAGCTGCCTGAGCACCAGGGTGCTCAGAAAATGCCTTCAGCCCAATAGGAACTGCAGTGAAGCTGTGGCTATGTTTAGTGTTTGACCGGGACAGAAGCTGCTGGTTCTAGCACACTTTACATCAGGCTTTTGTGTCATCTTGCTGCTGCTTGTCCTCTGCCTTCCAGCCAGCACCTGGCCCTTGGCATCCTATCCATGGGCTTCGGGGCATTGAAGGCACTGACCAAAAAACAACGCTGTTTTGAAGGACTCCCACCTCAGCATCAAGCCCTGATGGAGTTTTGTTTAAACCAAAATTGGAATGTGGGCTGGAGGTGGTCCCTCCTGGGAGCCTGCCACCATTGTGCAGAGCAGCCCTTGGCCTTCTGTTACTTCCTGTTAATCTCGAGCCCGATATGGATCTTGCTGTGAAATGGATGTGACTGACGTTTAGCAGAAATCCCAGCTCTTGTCAGAACAGTGTCTGGGGAGATGCAATGCTGCTCAGCCATCCGGCCAACCCTATTTTGCAAGCTCGGGCAGCACCTCACTTTGTCAGTAAATGCTCTTGACTAATCCTGGGTGATGGTTCCCAGAAGAAGCATGAGCAGGAAAAATGTTTTCCTCAGCATCAGTTGGCCTCAGCACAACCTTGCTAGTGTTGTCTGGGTGGAAGGAACCCATCTGGACCACTAAGCTGGGTTTGGCCACAGTGCAAATTCCAGGAGCAGTGAGTGAGCAACATGGGGCCCAGGCTTCTCTCCTGCTCCCCACAGCTCTCAGGTAAATGCTGTGCTCTGTTCCTCACGATGCACCAGAATTAGAAATAACCCAGCTGTGGGAGGTACGCTTCCAGTATCCCCTTTGAGCAAAGGCATCGATGCAATTTAGTGCATTTGGGGCTTCCTCCTTCAGTGCATTAATTTTACATAGGTGCAAAGTGAGCCGTTTTTCATCCCTCTCTTGACCGCAGACTTGCTGGCAGACCTGGGAAGAAGTGCTGTGCTGTCCCCCCCATCCCCAGCTGCATCTGTCATTTCAAGTGAGTGCTGGATCTTTCTCAGCCTGATCACGTATTGCTTTTTTTTTTTTTTTTTTCTTTAAATGCATCAGCCACTTCTTCAAGGAAGAGAACGCAGAAGAACATAAAGAGAACTTAAGCAGATGTTTCTAACCAAACTGACTTTCAGGATTTGCTAAGAACAAAGCGTTTGATTTGCTCGAAAGACAACTAGACATCTGTTCGAGGGCTATGATTCGCAGGGAACGCCAAGATGCTCCAGCACATAACAAACCCTGCTCAGATGCGCCGGTACCCCGCTCCCGGGGCCGGATCCCCGCCGTGCTGTGCCGGTTCACCCGTGCCCGCTCCCGGGGCTGCCCCGGCCTCCAGCTGCGGCCCCGGCCCGGCTCCGCGGAGCAACAGCGGCCTCCAGTGCCCAAACCTCCTCCCTCCGCATCTCGGCCCCGTCCTCGCAGCGGCTCCGGCACATGGGGTGTCAGCCTGGGGGGAGCGGCGGGGTACAAAAAGCCTTTTTTCTTTCTTTCTTCTCTTTTTCTTTTCTTCCTCCTCCTCCTCCCCCCCCCCCTCCCCCCCCTTTTTTTTTTTCCTTTTTCTTTTTTTCCCTTTTTCCCTCTTAACCTGATTTTTTTTTCTCGGGCACTGCGTGGCTGTGGCCCTCAGGGACAGAGATCCACAGCGCTGTATGGAGAAGGCACATCTGCCACCACCGAGGGGACCCTGTCGAACCTCTCGTCCTGGCAGAGCCCTGGTGTGAGGGCTTTGATGCCTTGCTTTTAGCTAATGCCACTGCAAGTTGGGAGGATGCTTAAGATGTCTACAGGAAGTTTAGGAAAACAGGATTCTTGGTGCAATAAGGAGACTCCTTGGTAAAACATAAGTCCTCCTTGGGAACATCCTGGACTTTCCTCTGGGGCTCCATCAGTGGATATTACCAAACCCCTATATTTTTCAGGGAGGTATTCTGAGTGTTGGGGAAAGGGTGTGTTATGTATGTGAGAAATCCCAGCACGAGTCTTCACCATGCTTCCAGTTTATTAGGAGTTTGCAGACGTGAGGGTCACCTTCATGCCATCTTCTCTATCACAGCTGTGCCTTTAATTCCAAGCAGAGCTGGAACGTGGAGAGGGCTCTTGGCACTTCCCCCTGTTCTTTATGCGCACCTTAGTGTGTCTTTGCCTGGAAGAGAGGTTAAAAGTGCTAGAGGATGCCTTCACGTCCCTGACACAAAGAGCCTGGCTTGGAAAGCAAGGAAAGAAGTGAAAATTTTGCTTAATTCTTCCTTTAAGCATTACATTTAAGTAAGCCCACATACTCTTGTCAGGGAATTTGGGTTTACCGTGGGCATAGGTTAATATTAATCAACCAATAAGCAGGAGAGCTGGCGCTCCCCAGTGTCTCCTGGCGGAACAATTCACCTCTTTGCTGCAGGGCTGATGTTAGTCACCTCCAACGCCTGTCTGGCTGGAGATGATGAAGGTTACGACTTTGTGTCAGCTTTTGCAGACGAATGCCTGCCACTGTGCCTTGCTTGGGTTGGTCCCACTCCCAGCTTTCCATGTAACTGCTTCATAGGGAAAATATTTTTGGCGCCCCTTGCTTTCCCCCCCGTGTCCATGGAGGTCCCCATCCCCTGAAAGCTGTGCTCTGCACCTAGGGGATGCAGAGCCTTTGACGTTGCACTCCACCCTGCTCACATGGCTTCCAAGCCTTCCTCACTCTCCTGGTTCCTGGCCAAGGCCCTAACGATGTTGTGTCTGACGAACCTCCCACCCCCATCTGCTGCACAATGCAGCCGGCAGCTGGTGCTGGGCTGCTGGCTTCCAGCACGGTCATTATGGCCGCGCCGTGTCATTAACTGCGGTGCCTTCGTTTGGAGATCCTGCTCGGCACCTCTCTGCCCTATTGCATTTTCTTTAAGCGTAAAAGAGCAGAATACAGGGCTGGAGCCTGGGTTAATGAAGGACAGGGGCCAGCCAGACCAATGGTTCTCATCCACTCCGTTCATCCAAGGACTGGAATCTGAGCTCCTGTTGGAGATGTCTCCACTGATGGCAGATGAGTGTGGTTGCCCCAAACCCAGAGTCCACCGGGGAAAGTCAGTGCGAAGCTCCCTTAACCCTGCAGACTGCAGCACCTGCTTATGGAACAGACTCACTCTTCCCAGCAGAGATTTTCAAGTACTTAATAGCATTGAATTGGAAGTAATTCCTTCACTTGTCTGCCATGGAGCACTTGCAATATAGAAATATACTCAGAATTACCTAGGGCCCAAGCTAGATGAAATGAATCAAGCCTTGCCAGACACTTTGCTGGCTTTTGGTCCCGGCCTACTGCAATCTGGCACCAGCACAGATTAAATAAAGGCTTATTCTTAAAAATATCCACAGCAAATTGTAACCTTTCAGATGCAGAGAAGACGGAAAGCAGAGCTCAGCTGTAAACTGCTGGTGTGAAAAGCGGAGCGTTTCCTCCACCCGAGCAAACGCTTCTCTGCCTGCATGTGAAATCCGGGCAGGCTTTGCAGGTTTTGCCATTTGTCTGAGCTTCTGGACAGCCTCCAGCGCAGCCTGAGCCACGGCACAGCTCGGCAACTGCAGGTGTGGGGCGAAGTTGGCCATTTGATCGCAGTGTGTGGGCAGATGGGGTGCTGCGAGGCACAGCCCGCGGCCCTATTTCACAGCCGGAGCCCACATGCTCTGAGCAGCCTCGGCAGGAGGCCAGATGTGTGCCAGATGTGCTGGGCTCGCTGCCCACACTCCACCCAGCTGCATGCAAACAGCTTGCTGTCTAGGAAATCCCGGTGTCATCATCTGTGTAGTATTTAGGCTCAGAGGAGGCCTAGATACTCACATATTCTGAAGGCACAGCAAGCACTCGTTGCCATACAGGACATCGTCTGTGCCACAGATAGGGTCAAAGTTCTTTGTACAACCTTTCCTTATGTCATAATTGCCACACGCTGCCTGGAGACAGAAAAGAGAATATCAAACATGCTTTCACTTTACCTAAGATGCTCTGCATTCCCAGCAGTGTGCATGTTTTGTATGCCCTGGTAACCCATCCCAGCTTGCTTAGCACTCTGCTATGAGCTGACAGGAACCATGTCATCATCCCTTGGCAGCTGAACCCCACCTGGCACTCCTGCACACCCGTGGAAGTGCCAACACTGAGCAAGTGTCCATGGGCAGTGTCTGATCATGTTATCCTCAGTGTTTATTTTCTATGGACACAAGATAAACTTGCCCTCACACTTAAAAGCTGAAGAGTAATGGGAGCTTTGATCCTCTCTCAGCAGGTAACAATGAAGTTCAGCTCTTTGTTAACAGTTTTCCTCAAGTGAGTGTGGGAAAATGCAGTGAAAAGCCAGTACCATCCCTGGGGTTTGGCTGTGGCACAGCAGGTGGAAGGAGGTTCACAGGCACCAGTGTACTCCCAGCCCAGTAACTCATGTTACTTCACCGTATATAGCAAGAGTGAAACCCCCATGCACGGATTAGTGCTCTCTCCCCAAAGTTGGCCATACCCTCTCGCTACACAGAAACAGGAACCTTCACCTCTGTTCCTTGGCCATCAGCGCTGTCAGGCTCAGCATTCCCTAGAGAAAGCGTGGAAAGAGGAGACACCTTAGCACCTTGCTGCACTCAGATTGGCTTCTAGGGGTCCCAACAAAAATACTTCTGCCTGAGGACTGTGTGTCTTCACTCTGACAGCTTTGCCTTTTCAAAGGCCCTGTGAATAATTCTCTCCCTTGGGTCTCTCCCATTTTGCTTCTTTCCCTCAGCAGAAAGAGGAGTATGGTGCAATTCCTTCCAAGGCCAGCTGTGTGCCCTGTGACTTTCCATGATGTTTTTTTCCAGCTGCCAGGGAACAAAGGTGGCGTTTGTTATCTCTTATAACATGTTCATGGGTAAATGAGAAACTCCTGACAGTGCTGGACTGCTCCTGGAGTAAATCCAGGGTGAATTTTTCAGGTATCAGTGGTTTTAAACCACAAGGAAACAGAGCAAAAGGCAACGTGGGCTCTACCAGAAGGAGAAATGGTCGACCTTGAGGTCTCACACCAAAGCTGGTGGGAGCAAGCTGCGACTTTGTCAGGCTTTCCCATGGAGAAGCTGGCCCTGAGCTGATGGCTGCAATGCTGTGGATGGAATATGTGGTGGGTTTGTTTTGAAAAACAGCCTGAATCTGTCTGGCAGAAAGCAGTACTGGGAAAATGGTTTTGGGATGCCTATAGATCCAGAAGTCATCTACATGGAGCATTTAGCCTAGATCTACATCACTCATTGGTGTGGCCCAATAACAGTGGTTCTGTAGGATAAAGTGGTTTGTTGCTGAGGATCTGGTAGTCACACTGTTCTGCGCTTCAGGGGTCTTACTCTGAATGAGCACCAGTCCAGACCCAGGAGCTGTGGCTCTGTATGTGCTTAGTTCATCTAGAAGAGGCCATGCTTTGTGCTCAAACTGCTCTGCAATGGCAACTGCAGCACAGAAAATAGAATGATGGACTTGCTTCAGAAGCACTGGGAATGAACTTGCTAATGCAGCAATCCCTGGTGAGCGGGACCTGGAGAGCAGCAACAACTCATGTTCTCATCCCTCTGCACCATATGGGATTTTGAAAACACAGTTGGCTTAAACATTGACTTTGGAAACCAGAGCTGCATTTTCCCTTCTATAGATTTGTTTCCTGTCTTCTTGGCTTTGGTTCTTTAAAACTAGAATAGCACCTATTTATTTTAAAAGAATTGCACCGTCCTAGAAATCACCAGCTCCCACCAAATTCTGTCCCCACAGGAACAGTGTCAGCCCCTCAGCTTTGCTTACTGTGGAAGCCGGGCACCTTTAAAACTTGCTCTCTAGGCTTGCTCACAGACCACGGCTTTAGTGCCCATTGCGTACTGCAGCACTCTCTGGGGAGCACTGCTGCTCCCTGCCCAGCAGCAAGGCCACACACAGCTGGCCTGTTCCCAGGCTTGCCTTCCCACGCAGCAGGCTTGGAGCTGGAGCAGGGAGAGGAAATGGCTCCTGAGTGAAATGTTACACTTACCTTGCATGAAGCAGATTGCTAGGAAGAGGAGCAGGAAAATAGCACTTGCTTTCATGGTTAAGGTGATGCTCGACTGGAGACAGTAAAGAGGGATCAGGATGCTGCTCTGGATCACTGAGATGCCATCTCCCAGCCTCCTGTGCTGGGACCTTTATACTTTCCCATTGCTGGCACCACCCTCCATGGCCAGCTCCACCCTGCAGTGTCATGATGACAACATTGAAAGTACCGGGACAATGCCAGGTGGCAAATGGCACAAGGATTAGAGCCTACCAGTGCCAATGGCAGTCATGATCCTTATCAAGAACAAGAGCTGGAGTCACATATCGTGCATGGGTCTGCAGGGAAGAAACGACATTGTACAAGAGCCAGGCTGGAGAAATGGTCAGGAGAGCGAGGGAACGCCTGCATGAGGCGGACTGCCCTTGCCATGAATGTGCAGATTTGATGAACAGCCCTGCCACTGCCACTCGCAGGGCTTGGGGCTGTCACAGTACCGCGTCCTGCCTGGACAGATGGAGGCAGCAGCAGGAACCGCTGCTGGAGGGCAGAGGCCCTGTATGTGCCTCAGGCTTCCTGCGGCTGCATGTGTAGAGCTGAGATTGTGCCTGCCCCTCTCTCTGGTTGCAGGCTGAGCTGTGCTGGCCGGGTCGGGTCCTGCTCCCTGCCCCTTTCCCTGGCTGCAGGCTGTAGTGAGCCCTGGGGATCTCCTGCATTTACTCCTGCAATGGTGTGCTGCAGAGAGCGGATCAGTCCCTTGGGTATTAGAAGGATTAATTAATGTTTCTAAAGCACTTTGATATCTCAGCCATAAATCACTGGAGAAGTGCAAAGCAAATTATTACTAATGGGGGCTTATGACTCAAAGACAGATTTTTAATTAGCTGAACAAAAAAAGTCAATGCCAAGAGCAATTCAAGGAGCTGTTTGTGAGACAGAAATCTCAGCTCAGGCAGCTGCCCTGCTGTCCAAGGGAGACCCCAGTCCAAAAGCAGCCCTGAGGGATGCTTCACTTGACAAAAATGTCCCCTGTGAGATTGCTTATGCAGGGATGGAGTCTTCTGTTCTCACTTAGATTTCCCTCTACTCCCCCTAGGACATTGTGCTGAAAGAACTGCCCTTGGTGGCATCTTACATTTCATTAATGGATTACTTAAAGCTGATGTGGAGTGTAACACCCTCAGCTGCTGTGAGCAGCCAGGCTGGGTGCTCAGTGGATCACTGAGAGCAGGCGGTAGCCATTTGGGTGCCTGGGATAAAATATTACACTCTGAGGATTGAGGTATGTCCGTTTGTTAGAGCTGAAAGACATTCATTTCAGTCCAGCATCGTCCCTATTGTTCCTCCAGTGAATCAGGCAGTGCCAATAGGTGCTTTGGTGTCACTTCCCTAAGCTGGAAAAAGACTTAGCAAGGGTGTTTATGGTTATGGCAGGCCAACTGGGGATACAATTTTCCTCTTCAGTCTTTAACATATGTAAATAGAGCAGTGCTGAAAAGAGTGTCTCTGATTATCCTTGTTTGGGATGTGCCCACTCGTGGTAAAACATGCTTGCACATTTTCCAGTTTAGAGAATCTCACTCTAGTCAGGAAATGTGATAGTTCTGATTGTCCAGAAACAGAAATGTCTTTCCTTGGATTCCTTGGAAACATCCAGGCACATCTCCAAACTTGAGTTTGGTGGGTAAATCCTCCGTGTTTACAAAAGCTGATCTGCAGATAGGAACTGTTGGTTCCTGGAACACTGCAGGTATGTGTGATGCTGTGGTTTTCATCTTTCCTCCCTCTGCAAGCCACAGGCATTGAAGCAGGGACCAGCTGCCTTCTGGACACTTCTCATCCTCTGATTGCTTAGGCTCATGTTGGATTTGCAGTGTCTTAACTTCATATTAATGACTCTTCCCAGAGCTGTTTAAAAGATTAAATATTTTACTACTGAAATGTGTAGAAAAAACTCCACATCATGCAAGACAATGAGCTGAACTTGGTTATTCCACAACAAATGGAGCCAAACCAACCATTTTAAGGGCAGCTGCCTCTGCCAAAATGAGAGCATCGTGGTCTGCTAACGCTGCTGTACTCAAGCACGAGATTTTTAATGCAGTTTTTCTGTTAGCAATTGCCCTTCTTTCCCAAACGCCTCTACTGACACCTGTATGTTTGTGAGATGCCTTCAAAATGTGGGATTTCAGGGCTCGCCTGATTGACATGTATTCTACATCTCTCCAGAAAATCAAACAGAAATGCTTGAGGCTGATTTGAGCGGGGAGGGATGAAAAAGAGCTGTTAACTGCTATGGCGCTAGGTGCTCCTGGTAGAGGGAGCAGGGAGATGTCTTCAGCAGTGTGGGCTTTCTCAGGATGTGTCACCTTGTCAGAGCAGCGTGTTCCTCCAAACACATCAGCTGGAGGAGTAGAGAAAAATGAGTCAGGCACGCAGTGTTTCTTGCTGAGCACAGCCCCCAGAGTGGGGAAATGGGGAGGACAGGCAAGCTTCAAGCAGGGGCCGGAGCAGGGCAGTCACCATGTTGGGTGCTGGCTGTTATACGCAGTGTGGGACAGAGAACCTCTGCAAACCCTGCTGCTGTATTGTCCAGACTTCCAGAACAAGGTAGAGACAGCTAGGGAAGGGGTGATGGACACGCTGGGCCATCCAGTCTACTTCTGGGTGGATCAGCAGGAAGAGGTCATCCTCCTTCTGTGGGTGGCAGCACCTTTTGGCCAAATGAGAGCACTTTCAAGTTGTATATATATAGATATATTTAGCAGTGTAATGTTGCAAATGAATGAAAATTTACTTTGAAGGGGAACAAAAAATTTGGGAGCCCACCTACCACCCTGGGTAGGTGGCCCATCCATCCTGGAGGAGCACTTGTTGCACCAGGGCTGGAAATTGCTTGTTTGTGAAGGTTTGAGAGAAAAACCACCAGTGCCCCGGGGGAACTGCAACAGAGCCATGAGTCGAAAGCATTTAAAGATCACAAACCAGGTCCAGATGATTATGAATCACAGCTTAGAAACCGCAAATGGTTTTTAAGCCCCTTGAAAATAAAGGCATTTATCAACAGACTCGTTCAGGGTGGTTCACATTTTCCAGCCTTCCTCTGAAGCTGAGAGAGGGAATGGGCTGAAGCAAAAGCAGAGCTGCTCTTGCAGTACTGTACCTGGGAACAGGGTGGTAAAGGGTGACGATGGCAGAACTTGATGTGGGATGAATGGAGACTGGAGAAATGCTGCTGCAGATGGGAACCCAGGAGGTGTTGTTACATGAGGCACTTCCCAAGATGGCCAAACCTCTCATGGGTCCAGTTCGCTAAAGCTCTGTTATCTGACTGGTTTGCCAAGCATGGAGCTTGTTGATGTACCTGAAATCTTGTCTATTGTATCCATGATGGGTTTGGAAGCAGCTGGTGCAGACAGGGCATGTGTCTTGTGGCGTGCCCATGGAGGGGAGGAGAACATGATGTCCAGGGAGAAGTCTGGAAGATGCCTGGAGGAAAAGTGAGGGTGTGGCTGGTTACCTCTGGGCTCTGGGGAAAAAATAGATCACTTTTCATCAGCAAGGTGAGGGCTAGCTGCTGGGAAGTGATCAGCAGCTCTTGTATCCTGAGGATGATGCTCAGTTATGACTTTTCCTGGAAAAAAACAAACAAACAAAACCAAATATAATAACCAACATCATATTTTGGCTCATTTTTTAATCCATAGTGATTCTGTCTTAGATTCTTTGCCATTAAAGCTCAGAAGACTATTTTGTTGCTCTGATATTGAGCATTCTGACAGTTTGGGAAGCGGGATTCTGTGACTGGCTGGTGTGAAAATATTGCTTATTTTCTCCAGCTGTAGGAGATTCTTTGGAGCCCAGAACAGTATATCAGTTTGTTCTCTCCTCTTTCCTGAATTGAAATGCTGTTCCTGGGGCCTCTGGTTTCAGGGGAGAAGGCTGAACATAGCCACAGGCAAGAATTAGCAAACAATCATTTCTACTTTTACCGAAGCTTCTGTTTGTTAACATTCTACAAGGGCAGTGCAGCCATGATAACGACCTTTGGAAATCTGCAGGCATCGGCGGTTTTGCCTGAGGATGAGTATTGCTGACAACACTGTCTGAAAACAAAGGCATCACATAAATCATAGCTTGGGCTGTTCAGAAGAGGCTGTGCCTGAATGCCAATCAAATGCTTCCTGAGGAGGATGAATGTGCTGGGGACAGGCAGTGTGTTTGTGAGGATTACTGGGCTGAAATTGCCTGGGCTGCAGTTGCACCAACTCCATGGGATGGTGGCAAGCCCCCAGCCCAGCTCCTGGCGCATTTGCCCATGCTCTCCCACTGCTGCCGTGACACCAAACCACTCTCAGTCCCCAGAACCTTTCCCCTCAGCTGCTGTGGCTTTACTGAGTGAAGGCATGTGGCTGGAGGAACACCTCTCCTGGTCTCAGCAGTGGCCTCAGGGCACTGTTTTTTGCGGAGGTGGTCCCTGCTCATCCTGGCAGTGGTCCTGGGCAAAGAGCAGCACTCATTTCTTGTGCCCCTCTGCTCGGCTCCTGCCCCATGGGCAGTGGGAGCATGTGAGGTCAGAGCCTCAGCAACTGCAGCACAGAGTTCTGCTTTTCTCACTTTCCTTGGCAATTCTGAAGTAATGGCATCATTTTCCCACTCTCACAGAACATGCCAAAAGCAAAGAATTCCTTTTTAAAATTGCTTTTTTATTAAACCCTTTCTGCCTCCTGCCTCCACAGAAAACTGCCCCTGTGGCTGCCGGGGAAGTCCAGGGCAGAGTGATTAAGCACTGTGGTCAGTAATTGGACGAACGTGGTTTTCAATCTCCTCCAGCAAAGGACTCCACTTTTCTCTGAACTAAGAGCAGTCTCCCTGCCCACTGCTTCCTTCTCGCTGCTGAAGAAGATAGGAGGGTTTGGCACCTTCCTCTGAGGGTCACAGAATCTTGGAGGATGATCTGGTCTGATCTGACCCTGGGGACTAATCCAACCCAGGACCATATCCAGGGCTGGATCTTGCTCAATGGTGGGTGAAGAACTGGTCGGGTCATGGAGAAAAGATGGAACCAGAGCCCTCCAGGAGCTGTGCAGCAAAAGGACACATGGTGATGGAGTCAAATTGCAAGAAGGGTCATCTCAACCCAACTCCCCATCTTTGGCGAGGCTTATAACCCAACTGAAGGAGGCAATGCTTTCCATGGAATGTTTCAAAATGTAGCAGACAAACAAAGCTGTCCCCGCTGTGGTCCTCAGCTAAGCCAATGTTCCCAAGTCCAGGAGCTTTTTTGGGCTGCTCTCAGTGGAGGTCTGAAATGCAGAACATTTTCACTTTTTTTTACATTTATTCTTAATTTCATGAAAACATTATGTCCAAGGTTTTGTTGAGTTCTTAGTCTCCTTTCCATCACTCTGGAATCCAACCGATAAACAAATGAACAAAAAATTGCAAATGGCTTTCATCACAGCCTCAGAAATATTTGTTATTTCTAGTTACTCCTGTGGGTTCCATTGGCAGAGCTCACAGATATTGCTCCCCAGCCCAGGACTCGGGAAAACATGATTGTACTTCTGATCTCCATGAAATATGGGACTCAAAGAGGCCGAAGCCCTTAGGCCTATCTCATTGCACTTTTGGATGATTAGAGAGGCCAAGATTTTCTAGCAGAGAGCTCTCAGCCCCTTAGAAATAAGGGAAAAAATAGCTATTAAAAAATAGAAAGATCCAGAAAGGAGGAGAGAAGTAATTCAGACTATGAAATGAGGCTTTCATTTCTGGCACTATTTCTTCTCATTATCCACGGAGAGATTTTACAATGAGAAGAACAGTTTTTCTGCAGTCTGATAGAAATGAAATTTTTGGAGGAAAAGGAAGAAGTGGATGTGGGTTTGAGCTTGGTGGTACTGTTTTGGTTGCTGGACTCTGATCTTGAACATGTGAAAAAAGGAAGAGGAGACCTTGGCAGAGGTTGGAAATTCTGCTTCTGTTTTCAGAGTCAGCTTTTCCTCGAAACCTCACTGCTATGAAGCACCATGAGACACATGGCGTGTTATTTCAGGAGTTCATTTATAAATTTGGATTGAATTCATGACGAGCTCTTACCCTGCCAGCATCTAGTGCTATCTCAGGTTGCTGTAGCGGCAATAAATCTGCATTTATCATCGTATTGATTGTTCCTATCTGCTATCTGGTGAGGGTAAGCAATGCTCCCGGATCCCTTCAGTGCCACACGCAGGAGTGAAACCTCCCCAAAGCTGATAAACGCTACTTAAACACTGATAAACCTCAGCAACCTGCTGTTGACCCTTGGGTTGGGCTGAGGTTAGATAAGGCCCAATTAATGCTTGCTGCACTTCTTAATGACTGCTCAAGCTCGAAGACAGAAGCTGAAAGCTGAAGGCAGTTGAAATGAGGACATCGTGGTGCCCTGGGCCTTTGCTGATGGCTTTTGTTTATTGTCCCTCCAAATGTGTGCTTAGTTTGGAGAGCCATGAGGCCGAGTTAGGGGTCCAAGCTGGCAGTGGGAGGACATGGCTATGGGGTGCTGGGGTTTGAGAGAAGCCTGGCCATGAAAGCAGTGCCGCTGCTCGGTGTGCTTTCAGCTTTGGTCAACGGCCTTGATTAAAGAAGGATTTTGTCTTTGATTTAGGCAGCCTTTGAACATAGTGCCTAAACATTTCCTTTCAATCAAGGGTTTCCCTTTGATTTCTGCATGTAGTCAGCTCCCTGTGTCCCTTGGTGAGCTTTCCACTTGAATCACTTCCCTAATAAATGTGACATTATTTTTGATGCCCGGTACGTTTTCGGCCCGTCAGTGGAAGCACCGTCATCAGCCCATCAGGGGCATGCAGAGCACTCCTTTTGCTCTGGTAGAAGAGATGAAATAATCCACTGCTGAACTTTCTTTTCCAAGCAGCTTTTAACTTGTTTTTTTTTTCCTCTGCATGAAGAGGAGGCTGCCAAAGCCTGTGGCTTCTGCCTGCAGGATGCTTTCCCTTCTTATACTTATTTATCTCTGCCAGGATCCTCTTTTCTTAATTTCTTCCTGTTTTGTGAGCTTCTGGAGGCCCCTAGCTCATAGCTTCGTGGTTCCCTTAGCAAGGAACTTGGTTTTCCAAGTGTTTATCTGGGATAACCCTGAGAGTTGTGCTCTGCTCTTCTGATGAAGCTGAACAGAGCTGTCCCTGAGCATCCAGAGTGTCACCTGGAGGGACCTGGACACTACAGACAGGGGGTTTGGAGCAGGAGGGATTGTGCATAGCTGTCCATATCCCTAAACCTAATCAGC
This sequence comes from Callipepla californica brunnescens, assembly GCA_023055505.1. Classification (NCBI taxonomy): domain Eukaryota; kingdom Metazoa; phylum Chordata; class Aves; order Galliformes; family Odontophoridae; genus Callipepla; species Callipepla californica. Next base: position 10,812,871 of record JALIRH010000014.1, read on the forward strand.
TCTGCTGCTGCTTGGAGAACCCTTTCCAATCAGATCCAATCTCTGCAGTTTCCTTGATCCCAGAACTTCAGCTTCCAGCCTTCCAGAGCCCTGGGATTTTTATGGACAAAGAACAAAGATGCTCAGATGGTAATTGAAGCCTCTACAGAAACATGGCCAGAAGTGTAAGTCATCAGTAATTACCAAAGCTGAGTATGCTTTGCCATGCTATACTGCCATGAACTGGAACCAACACTAGAAACATAGAAACATAGAGAACATAGAAAGCCAGAAGTGGGCTGGAGGGGTAATGTCCTGGGAGAGACCTCTGGGTCCTTCTAGTCCTAGGCAACCCCGTGCTTTCATTGCTTTCAAGCTCTTCCATTCTTTTAGTATATAAATAATGGAGCTGGGGACAAGTTGGAGCTCCACAGCTTACCACAAGCCCCTGTGGGCTCAGTGTGCCAGGCATACAATACATCACTCTTTTACCTCCCTGTTCTCAAGCTCCAGCACTGCAAAAGCAGCTCTGCTTTTGCTTCAGCTTTTCCTCTCTCAGCTTCAGAAGGATGGAAAATGTGTACCACCCCAAATGAGTCTGTTGTAAATGCCATTATTTTGAAGAGACTTAAGAACTGTTTGTGGTTTCTAAGCCATGATTCATGATCATCTGGGCCTGGTTTCTGATCTTTGAGTGCTTTTGACTGGTGTTTGCCACAGTTTCCCTAGGGTGCTGCTTGAGCATGTCGCTGCTTGACTCTCTGGACTTCAAAACATCAACAAAAGTAAACCCCACCTCTCTTGCAAGGACACCCTGGCTGGTCGATCACTAGCATTACCCACTGGCTATCTTCCCACCATCATTTCCATTTTGCTCAATGTATGTCGGTTGCACTCAGCACCTCACCCTTACCCAGTCTGAATGCAGGATTGCTCCCAGCCCAGCTCCTTCTTCCTGCCGCTGGCGAGCAGGCATCATATGGGCTATAACACATGGTATGTCATGCCATGCTGTCCAACAACCTCGGTGCTTGCAAGGCAGTGTGTCCCTAGACTTCAGATGTGGTGAGCCACTGCCACAAGGCAGCATCACCTCATGTCACAGCTGTGTCCTTTCCTTTGTAGGATGGGATGTTTGGGCTCTGTGAGCACCAAGGTCATGCATTCATCAAGCAAGAGCCATCCTGCATCAGTGCAAAGCCACAGGAGGGACTGAGACAAGACGTGGAAGATGCATTGTCTGCAAGTGGTATGAGGAGAACAGGCTGCCCAGGGAGGTGGTGGAGTTACCATTCCTGGAGGTGTTCAAGAAATGTGGAGATATGGCACTGAGGGACATGGTTAGTGGGCATGGAGGTGATAGATTGAAGATTGGATCTCAGAGGTCTTTTCCAGCCTTAATGATTCTATGATTCTCCTTGCACTGATGAGAGCGTCCCTCTGGATGTTGAATCACATCACCACTGGGGCATCAGTGTCCTCCCCCTGCCATGGACCTGGGAGCATCCAGCTCCACATGTATGAAGCTTCCCCTTGGGAGGACAAATTCAACTGGGATCCCTGGCTCCAGCTACATGGGATGGGATGGGATGGGATGGGATGGGATGGGATGGGATGGGATGGGATGGGATGGGATGGGATGGGATGGGATGGGGTGGGTGGCCAAAAGGAGTGCTGTCAGGAAGGCTTCTCGCTGCTCAGGGTGCAGGTCACGTTTTCACTCGATGTGGAGGAAGCTGAAATAATAGATCTGGTTGGTGCCTTCTCCCATGCCTGAAGGAGAACAGCTGCTCCACACTGTTAGCATTAAAAGCCCTCAATTAGGATGAATGCTGAGGGACAGCACAGGGAGCCTGAAATAGCCAAAATAACTACTGTGAGGTGCTGTGACAAGGGGTAGCACCCCGTCCTGCCCAGAGATGGACCCCTCATCAGGCTGTCAGGAGGTAGTCCTGTAGACAATGTATAATAAAGGGAATTTGGCTTCACATTCAAATGCTCTGCTCTATTTTCCCATAGGTGCTATGAAAATGTCTTTCCTTCTTCTTCTTCTTTTTTTTTTTTTTTAAGTACACAGAGACAACCAATTTTTCACCTTGGAAATAAAAAGCCTCTGACATCACCTGCTGCTTATCTCACTGCAGTGACACGTTGTTTCTTTCCAAGCCTAAAGAGCACAACCCTGACTCCAATTGCAGCTTAATTGCTATCAATCCTGTTAATTGAATTGGTCTCTCCTGTGACACTTAGCACTGACTGAAGGAGAGAAACAGAAAAGGAAAAAAAACGGTGAAATCTGGGGAATGAGCTCAGCTGGGTTAAGGGATGTGGCTGCTGAGAGATACAGAAGCACATGGCACCCTGAGCTGGGCAGGTAATGGGAAGAAATAGCTCCTGGGCTTTGCGGAGTCTATGGGCTTCATGCTAGGTCTGAAATTAAGATGAATTCCAGATACTGATGAGATTTGGGTTTATGGGGACTGCCTGTGCACTGGTTGTGTAGAGCTGCTGTGGATCTCTAGCAGTACTTTCAGTTTCAAAACCAAACGTTCTGGGGAGCAGAAAAGGTGATTTTTGAGGAGGTGGTTCTCTCCAGGTGGACCACTTGCAGATGGTTCTCCTGTTGGAGGTGTGCCTGCAGCTGCCTGTGCTCACAGCCAGGATGGTTCTCAGTGTGTGCCAGGTCTTGGGGGAGCCCTGCTGTGCTGGCATCTGTGCCTGCCCATGGCTCCCATAGTGCAAGGAGCAGCATGACCTCTTTACAAACAGGTTGCTCTGTGCCTTTTTTGTGCTTGGAGTGTATCCTAAGAGAATAGGAGTCAGAGATCCCTGGCTCCTAGCTTTATGCCCTCTGCATGTTCCCAGAGCTGCTGAGTATCGCTGGGCTGTGAAGCAGGCAGTGGGGTGTGTTTGGGGGAGTGCTGCCAAATAACAGCACGGGAAGATCTTGTAGCAAAGATCATGTAAGCTTAAACTGGAGATGTGAGGTGAGTCAGAGGTTTAATTTAATAAGTTCTAAAATTAGAACAGAGTCTCTGTATGGGGAAGGCAGGGCAGGAGGAGGAAGATTTAGGGGTGTGCTCATCAGTGTGAGCTGAGGAGTATAGGCTGGAGCTGTTTATGTAGACTGATAGTGGTGTCCTGTGGGCCTTAATATATTTAATAAGCATGTTTTGAGCACAAATTAGTATGCACAGCTCGGTATTGCCATTTGCTGTATGACTTAGGCTAGTCAATTAATTTCTGTTTTTGCTTCCCTTGTGAACGATGCTTTCTTGCCTTTTGTCTTTCCTCTCTTTATAGTTTCTGCAGAAAAGAATATTGCCTTTCAGTATGTGCATATTATCTAGTACCTGACACAATGGCAGTGGGGCTTGTAGTGACTGCTTCAGTGTAAATAATCAGCAGTAATGGTAGTTCATACACAGAGAATGTGACAACACTTATTTCTTGAGAATTTCTCTTTTTGTAAATCAGCTCAAGTATCCTAGTGAATCTTTTGGCTTCTTTCATTTCTGAAAGCCAGTGTTGATGTATTTTGGTCAAGGAATGAGGTAAGATGTGACCTAAGGATCTTATTGGCCCATCAGGAAAAAAAAGCGAGTTTGGGAATGGCTTAGGAAATGTATCTTTTGGAGGGACCATATCTAACTGAGGGGAGAGTATGTTGAAGGTTAAGAAGTTTGGGATTTAGGATCCACCAACATTAAGAAACCACTGATAGTGAATGCCAAGTTCCATCCCATTCCCTGAGGACACTGGAGCTGCCTGGAGATTTGATTCGGCTTTGGGCCACTCTGCAAATGATGCCTTTGGGGATCACAGGGAGCTTGTGAGGATTTTGCACTGTTGTAGGCTCAAGTCAAACCTAATGACTATTATCAAAGATATTTTGGATGTTTGGGTACAATGAACATTTGTGATATCCAAGTATGTGATCTAATCAAGGATGAGTAAGTAGAGTGGGTTTCTCTTCTCTTGTTCCCAAGGTGTTCTTGAGGAAAATTAAGGGGTAACACTGGTTGGTTTTCACATGGTGATGCTGCCTAGAACCTGACGGCTTACGAGGTGCAAATGACAGCAGTAGCTTTGATGGAGCATGCAGAGCAGGGGTATGGCAGGGACAGACTCCCAGTCCTGGGCTGCAAACACTGCAGCCGTCCTGCCAGGAGGGCTGGGACACGGTGTCAGCAGGTGGCACTGTGTACTGCACCTCGGGGCGCTCCTGCGAGACCTGGGGAGCTCTGGTGCAGATGTGTCACCCCTGCGGAGGTGGGCAAATGGGGCTGTGAGTTGTTACTGTGACTTCAGGTCTGCGCTCAGTGATAAATTCGAGGCACATTATGTGTAGTGGTGTTCTAACAAGTTTTTCAGAGTGGTTCTTGACACTAAGCGTTCCCTTGGGATGGTATTGTATCTGTAATAGAAAAAAGGTTTCTACCCCAGTTTCCTCTAAGAACTGCAGTTAGAAAATTGTTTCATCAGCCTGCAATTCTCCTGCTGCTTCAGTGAGATACTGGAATAATTTAGGGTATTGATCTATCGCTGCTTTAAGGCTGTTCCTTTCCATCCAAAAGATTTTGGGATCCCTACATCTTCAGAGGGTTTCATGAGTAATTTGAGACCTTAGGATGAATGGTAATGGATAACTGTCTGCGGTCAGCACTGGGCTATTGGAAACAATGAGAAAAATGAACCGATGCTTCCTTGTAAGCCCTGCAATTGTGCATTCTCACTGCTGCCAGAGTGGCAGAGGAGCTGGAGTCCTGCTCCAGGTCAGCGGTGTTGCAAAACAGTGACTTTCACTAGTGTGCTGCGGGGAGCGCTGGGGATGGAGATTGCTGCTGGAGGGAAAGACTGCTGGGAGCAGCTCTCAGCCCTGCCTGCACCGAAGGCACTGAGTGGGAGCACTGCTCTGGTAAATCCTGAATGTGAAAACACACCTGGGTGTCCATGCAAGGAAGCATAGGAGCACTGGTTGTCCTTGCATGGAACTTCTGCCCCCACACCTGATGGGTGATGGAGTGCTGGCCATGCTAAGGATTTCCCAGAGGCATCAACACAGAAATGCTCATTTCAGCAATGGATTTTTTTTTTTGGCTGCTGACACCTTAGAGGTATGTGGTGGATGTGGGTGCTGCTTGCTTATTGCATCTTGACTGATGTAGAAGATGGCTCCGAGGGGGAGTGCTGCTCGTGGTGGCACACATCCCACCCTCAGAGGGCTGCCACTGTGATGTGTACTACTTTCCTGCAGTCTCTCAGGTGGAAGCTGGCTGCCACTGCAGAGCCCTTACCAGTAATTGCAAGGGTTGTGAGGTCCCCTAAGCCAAGCTCTGCCTGACTTGGAGAAAATCATTTGGGAGGAAATGAACGCAGAATGAGCTGGGATATTCTGCCCCAATTCTTAGCAAATTCTATGCACTGCCAATAGCTCATGTCATGCTTTGTCAGTGTATGTAGCTTCAGTTATATCAATTGGCCTATGCTTTCTATTACAAAATGCAACATTTTTCATCAGCCTGCTAAACACTCTTATTTTGTGCACACCCTTGGCTTGCCAGCTGGTTCTGTGCTCTCTGAAGCTCTGTGCTGCGCATCTTGGATCACTTTCCTTTCAAGTCATTGACTGATGATGAACAAAGCGTGCTCAAGAAGCCAGCTCATACGTGGCATGGAGAAAAACAAAGGTGCTCAGTGACAGCCCTGCTTAGCCAGCTGTGATTGTGCTGCAACACTTCTGCCAGCCCAGGTGCACACATTCATGCCATGGCCAGGTGCTGGGAGCTGAGCAAAAGCACAGGGAGCCAGCTGGAGTGTCCTTGTGACAGGCACAAAACTCTCCTCCCAGATGGGGAAATGGATAAAAATAAAGATGCTCACCTCCCTCTGAGGGTGGTGAGAGGATTAATTGGTTAATGTTTGTGAAGTCCTTTGAAGTTGAAATAGGGCAGATGAGTGCTAACCAAGATTGCAAAAGCTGAATGTGTCATGTGGAGGTAAAGGCTGTGCTGAGAAGGCATTGTGAGCATTAAACCTTCTGTTGTTCAGATGTCAGGTGCTTCCCATGTTCAAATGCAGTCAAACACAGGGATTAGAGGGATTTGAGAGTGGCAATTGCAACAGAGACCTTTCCCTTCCCATTAAGCACCTGGCTGACCTGGCTAGCAGGGCTAGGCTGTGGTGTCACAGCCCCATTTCAAGGGACAGCCTGGCTCTGGATATGGTGGTGACAGCACCATGCTTGGACCAGGGCTGCGTGGGCACAAAGGGGCGGCACGTTTTGTGATGAGTGAAATGGAGTTCCGGGTTCATTGCAGGGGAAACTGAAGATGGAGTGGGGCAGGGGTTGAGCAACGTGGGCTCCCTCCCCGGGGAGGAGCGTGAGAATCAGTGCACCTGGAGCAAGAATGTGTTTGGTGGCCTGAGTAAGCCCTGGCGGGTGCGGGTGGAGATGCTGGAGTGCTTAGCCTGGGTGTGTGCCACCCACTGGTGCTTGCTCAACTGGCTGCAGGAGGAAGCGGAATGTTTGCTTGGGCTGAGCCTGGCCAGGAGCTCCAGGCACAGTGGGATATCCAGTTCCCAGGTGGTGTGGCTGGGGCTCTGGTTTGGAGGCAGAGCCCTCCTGTGTTGCTTGTGCCTGCTCTTGGAGGTGAGCTGTCTGCATGCTACATGTGGTGTGGCATCATATACACAGAGCATCTGTGCTGCAAGAAGTGGGATCAAAGAATGCTTCCTCCTTTGTAGGTGACTGGAGAAGATAGGGCAAGACTTCACCTCCCAGGGTGGGAGCAGAGATAGAAGCCAGCATCAGAGCTAGCTGTTGGCACCTGTGCTGTCCCAAGTGAGATCAAAGACTCAAGACCTTTCTTGTGAAAAGATGTGAAAAATGTGGCCATGGGGCAGCATTCATCTGCTGTTGCTTGTGGACTCTGTTGTGGCTCGTGGTGCTCAGTACTCATGGATTTGTTTCTTCATGAAATAGGGAGAACTAGAGATGGTTCAGGCCTCTGAGAAGGGTTTGGGTAGCAAATGTGGAGCCAGGATGGGGCAGTGAGCTAGACTTCAGACTGGGATCTGCTCAGAGCTGTGCCTGGCTTCTGGGTGGGTTCTTCCTGGTTTCAGCAGGAGAGTTTGTCTTAGACTCTCTTGGGATACTCCTTCTCTGTGCTTCATAGAGCATCTTTCCTGGTTCTGAGGGCAGCAGATGAGGATAGACTGGTGCTGGGATGAGTGAAATTTTGGAACTCCAGCAGTTACTGGGGACAAATCGAGGGAGAACCAGACCTACAGGCACCTGGCCTCGAGGCAGCCTGGAACTGAGCTGCAGCCCTTCATCAATTGTCAGTATCTGGGCAATGAGGCCTTCCTGGAGTGGGCTGGGTTCTGGCAAGCAGATCAAAGGGGTTTGCGTGGGAGAAGCTCAGCAGCCTCCTGGGAAGGAGCAGCCAGTCTGTGCAGTAAGGCTGGGTGGCCAGGTCGGGCTGGAAGGAGGGTGCAGGCATCTTTCACTTTCATTAGCTTCTCCTGCAAACCCAAGCCAAGGGATGGCATGACAGCTGGCACCAGGTTCTTGCAGGGCACGTGCTGCCAGAGCAGGTGGGACCACTCCAACTGAATGCATCCCATGAATGGGATGTGTGCACTGCTTGGCGGGTGCCGTGCCTACTTTGCACCGCTCCTCCCCCTCCGGGGATCTAGCTGTTGCTACAGACTGTCATCCAAATGCCTCTAAATGCAGGAGAGCCTAGGGACCTGTTTTACAAGGGTCAAACAGATGTAAATAGCTTTTCTATGAAGATTTCTGCTCCACTTCCCTCATCCCAAAGGCTGTAGCAGCCTCGGAGGAGGCTTCTTTTTGCGTTGGTTACTGTACCCAGCTGAGGACTCAGCCCACACAGCCAGTTTTGGGCTCTCCAAGGTTTCTTCAAAGAATCAGCCAAATGTTGTTTGTTTTATGGACACCCTCATAATGCAGATGGATTTCCCAAGGAAAAACTGAAGTGTTGGTGGGGGTGTGAGGGGGGGGATAAGGGGGACTGAGGAGCTCTTCATCTGAGTTGACTCATGCTTGGTGCTTTGGATGGGTTTGTTATTCATCGGGTACCCATTACTGCCTGGGGCCCGCTTAACTCCAAGATTTTTCCTTAAACCACATCACTGCAGTGCTGCTGAGTGATCGTTTGCTGTTGCCATTAGTGCCTTCACTGTAAAGCTCTGGGAGGAGGCAGGAAAACTCCTCTCAGCAGGAAAACTGTAGTATCAAGAGAAATGACATGCAGATGTGGTGGTCTCATGTTGTGAGTCTTTGTTATTCTCTGCTCGCAGCAGTAGCTATAGCAGGAGAGTTTAAAGTTTTGCCTACAGGTCTTGTCCTATGTGCTAGTTGGATGGGGGATGACTGAAAGAGTAAAGCTCACCTGGTTTAAAACTGGTTAGCTGTGAAATGACAGCTGTGTTTTGCACTGCTGTTGTCTTCTGTGAATAAGTGTGTGCACATACGTGTGGGCACAGCGTGCTCTTCCCATCCCCCAGAGACCCATCTTTGCTGGAGATCGGGGTGCTGATGACAGCAATGCCACCAAGTTATGCTGCTATGAAACCTCCTTAGAGAGGAACACCAGAATTTCTTCTTGGGCTTGACTTTTAGGGCCAGCAGATCCCAAAGGAAGGCCAAGCGAGATAGGTCTGGGAGAAGCATATCTGTGGGATGATGCTTAGGGAGGGTGGGCAGGCAGGCAAAGGAAGAAGTTTATAGCTTCTGGGAAGTTGTGGCAGCTAATCAGCTAATGTACACCTGAAATATTAGTATTATGCTTTCTGGGCTGGAGATACCCATCACTGAAATCTCCTTGTTACAAAAACCTTGCCTAGTAAAGAGGGATAAAATCATCCCTACTGTAGCAGGGTGAAATAGCTGTTCCATGCAAGCCCTCTCTCACCTCTTGGGCTGCTATTGTCACCTCAGCTGTGTGAAATTGGGGAGATGGTGGAGGATAGCTACATGAATCCAAGGCTTAGCTCCAGGGAAGGTGAAGCAAGCACTCATGGCCAATGACAAATCTTGGCTTTCTTCATGGTTCAGCTGATAAAGCAAAGATCCTACTCTCACATCAGCATCTCCAGGCTATTGGAAAAATCACTCAATGTAAAGAGTTGGCTGAGTGGTTCTGTAAATAGCAGATATTCCCTAATGGCAGTGCAGCAGCTGGGGCTCTGGGTGGGATTTAAGTCAGAGGTGGGAAGCTGATGAGATAGCGCCTCACCAACCAGCTGTTACTGTGGGAGGGACAGCCTTATATCAAAGCTAGGTCCTAAAACAGACATCAGTGTAATAAGGTACTTCAAAACCGTGCTTGTGGGGGAAGAACATGGGCTGGGACATAGTCTGCTGACAAGGAACAGGTTGCTTATTTTCTTGTCACTAATTTTCTTGTATCCTCTGCTTGCTGAGCGTGCCCTGTCATTTACAGCACAAATGACCCAATTTGAATGGACGAGTTGCATCTTTAAGCTGTGCTGATGAAAGATGGCACAAGAATCTCAGACTGTGCAGAGGATCTTTTCACTTAGGTTCACTTTATGGGGGAAATGCTGAGGCTAGAAATAAGAAACAAAACTCACAATAAAGAAGACAAGTTCACTGGATGTCCTGAAGTTATCCTGGCATCTGGAGAGCTGCGCTTTGTTCAGAGCAGGGACACTGACTTTCCCACATATCTTTGGCTTCCTCTTTGTATTTCTATGCTTTTGAGAGCTGTCTTTAGTCTTGCTTATTAATTCTGTTTGCTGCAGTGGTGCCACGGGGAGCCTCTGCCATTGGTGTGAAGAGATTTCAGTCTAATTTGAAACAAGATGGAACAAGGGAACATATTCTGGAGTGGGAGGCAGAGGGTGTAATGAGATCCCAGGTCTGATAGCCTGTGTATTGCACAGCGTGGTATGTTTGAGTGCTTTGTTTGCAAACCTTGGGTGCTTCTTTGTAAGTTTTAGGGAATGGCTTCAACACGAAGGTCAAGAGTAATACACAGGGAGGAACAGTGTTTTGGTTCCAACTGGCCCCGATCTATTAATTTGCCCTTATTTTTGGAGATGAAGTTCCAGAGAGGGTGATTTTTCAGAACTGGGGCACAAAGAGTTCAAGGGTGATGTCTGTAGGATGAGCTGCCAAGGCTGCCAGTGTTGCTGAAGTAGGGCAGTACAGTGCAAAATTAAACAGGAGTAGCCAAGGCAAGAGGCCGTAGCTCTGGGAAAATGCAAAGGTGAGGAGAGCAACGTGTTGGTTTTAAAGGGAACACAGGGAGTTATTAAAGGAAGGATGAAGGATAAGCAAGGATGGAGCTTATCAGCTGCTTTTAAAATGTAGGACGTGGGAAAACCGGGGGAAAAGTGTTGGCATGCATCCCAGGCTGCACTGACTTATTTTTAAACAAGGAATCTATCATTGAGATGCAAGGACTTGGAGCAGCTGTTCTCTGTGCAGGGATGTGAAAGTCCTTGGGCATCCTGGGAGCAAAGAGAGGAAAGAGCCACTTTCACTCCTTGTTCCTAAGCAGTAAAAGTTGATGAGCCCCTCCCTGTCTGAAGAGAAGAGCCAAGTATTTCCTTTTGATTTGTTCCTTTTTAAATTAGCTTCCCTCTGCCCTTGCAGCTTGTTCTGGTTCAAAATGTCTGTGGTTACCATAGTGCTGGGGATTTGGCAATGTAGCTCTGACTCAAAGGGTTTGACCTTGAGCCTTCAGCTCAAGGCAGCTGGCCAGCAAAAGGGACCTCGTTATCTCAGAGTCAGGAGGAAGGGCTGTTTCTGGAGCTGTGCTGCACTCTGAGAAAGGTGTTCTTGGTCTCTCCTTTCCACCTGTAAAGCAGGTAGAATGGAGAGCAAAGAGTTCTTGTGCAGAGGATGCAGCACCTCCCAGCGGACAGTGCCCAGTGCAGATTGGACAGCCTCTGGGGTTGGATTGGCGCATCTCCTTTCAACCTTGGCATCAGACAGTGGCTGGAGCTCTGGTGGAAGCAGAGCAAGTGGCACTGAGCCCCAGCTGTGGGCTCTGCCCTGATTCTCAGTACTGGTCCAGCAGCATCCCATGTGGCTCAGCTCTCCCAGGCACCAGGCAAAGGGATTATTTCTACAGTACATAAAAAGGACTGCAGGGTTTGGCATCTGCTTTGAGGCTCTTGCTGCCAGGCTTAGTAAAGAGGCTTAAGAATGCTCAAACCAGGGAAATTAATCTGCTGCATCTCTCGTCAAAAATAATAGTGAGTGGGCTTCAAAGGAGGAGGAAAATCTTTGTTTTGTAGCTTGTGCCTGGTCTCACTGATTCTCAACCATTTTGCACTGGTGGAAGAGTGGGGAAAATAAATAGCAACTGATCTGTCTAGGAATAGGGCTGTCAGGTGGGTGGGTCACCTCTAGCACTGTCCAGGGGAGGCTTCCAGGGACTGGGGGCATCTGTCCTCACCTGGGCTGCTGCTGTGGGCTGCCAAGGGGCAGGGCACCTGTGCTGCTCTCACGCGGCTGCCCAAGGGGCATTTCATGGAGCAATCATGATAATTAGTGAGCACAAGTTTTTCCACGTACCAAACATTGTTAAGGGCAGTCATTCAGCCCCATGTTTGTTATTGCAGTGAGTGTTGGGCAGGAGTGTCCTGGGAATTTGTCATATCCCAAGGAGGGGGGAGAGTCCATCAAAGTGTCCCTGACTTGCTGATGTTGGCTTACCACCCTGAAACAAAGGACTGATGAAATAGCATTAGCCAAGCTGGTCACTAATGAGGACAGAACATCTGGAGCCAAGTTTTGTTTATACCTCTTTGTTTTGTCATTGTTAGGGAGACAGAAGAGGAAGTGTCACTCAGCATGTAAATCATGACATTGAAACAAAAGGCTGACATCTGGGTGTGATTCTGGATTTCATGTGCTAGGAATCTCCTGAGGTTTAAGCCCAAAATTTTAGCCTGAGATGTTGGTTGTCATCTCTGTTTTCAGAAGGTTTAGTGTCACTTCAGGACAGGAACCCAAGGAGCAGACCCAATTCCAGGTCTTGGGGCATGCCAGCTTTGGCCTGGAGAAGATCATCTCCTTGGGACAGCATTACCCACACTTGGTGCTGGCTCTTACCATGGTCACTTGTGGCTGCTGAGAGGAATAAACAGGGCAAGCACAGTGCAGTTCCTCCTGTGATAAAGCTTCCTGTGGCTTTGGGGATTCACCAGCCAGAGGCTGCATCTCCATCATCATGTTTAATAGGCACTGATGGACCAGTCCATGAATTTAATTGGCTTTAGCCTCCCTTGATGTGTTTGGCATCCACAACATCCTGGGGCGATATGTTCTGCAAGGCAATTAGGTTCTATGGAAAGGGAAGAAAAAAACCTAACACACAAAAAACTTCTTTTTGTTCAAACCTACTGTATGGTAATTTCCGCTTGCAAAATTTGATTTGAGTACTGTGAGTAATCTTAAAAATCTGTTTTCTCTGGGCACTCCTGACTTTAGTAGTCATACCCATGCCCTCTTTGCAGCCTGACATTCATTTGTGACCTTACGATGTCTCCACGATACAGCCCTCAACACTAATCAACTGAACACGATAGAGCTGTAATGTGCAGGTAGACAATAAATAGCTATTTTTCTCCATCTACATTTTTTTAAGGCTGAAATTAATCTGCCATTTTCTTGTCCAGCAGCTGTGTCACAAGTGACTTCTGTTTTTCTCTCAGATGAGTTGAAGCTTTGAACTCCTCTGAATCATTCAATTTGTTCCTTTGCTAATCTCCTTTTACAAGTAATTTATTATAACTTGAGCTGCAGAGATTCCTGTTGGGTCTCGCCTTTGCTGTGACAGCTGACCTCTTACTACTGTTTTTTTAATCATTCTTTTTTAAGCTGAAGATTTTCCTTTACTTCTTACCTTAATTTCCATAGGAGCTTAGAGGACAGATCTCAGTATTGTCCTATTGGAAGTAAAAGCTCATTATATCAAGCAGTGCTACTTCTTGTCCACTGCTGCTGGAACTCTACTGGGTGGTAAGACAGGACTTCCACCTGCCAAACCTGACATGAGTCCTCCCTGGTCTGTTCTTTCTTTCTGTCCTTACTCCATTACTCTAAATAAGCTTTCCTCAATCCAGAGCCCAAATCCAGAGCTGACTTGAAAAAAAAACTTGCTCAGAATATTTTCAGTGTATTTTTCTTTGTGTGAGTGGAAGGTTTTGCCAGCACTTTGACTTAGCCCTGCCTTACTGCTGGTTGTCCCATTTTATGTGATGCACACCAACTTTTCTGAAGTTTTTTCTCTTAGGAGATACATGTTCAATGATTTCTTCAAATGGTCTTCCTGCCTCTCAGGTGTGCTTTTTCCCTACTGGCTTCTCCTGCAGCTGTCTTTGATCAAGTGTCTGTGTTTTTTAGCAGCTCCTTCTTTTCAAGTTAAACTTCGAGAAGCAAGTTTATGAAATTTCTTCTTCAAGACTGTTGGTTTTAAGTTTATCACCAGTGGCTCTTTGCATTTTAAAGTTCAACCCACTGATGTTCCTGGGTGCTGCTCAGGGCATACTGAGGGGGAATGGCTTTCTGCTTCAGAGGTCACTAATGGCTGCTGCAGAAGCGGTAGCTTCTCATCTTACATTCAGACACCTTTCCATCCTGTCATTTATCACGTGTATGGGGAGATGGAGATCTTCCGTTGTTTGTGCTTGTATCCTGAGATTTTCATCGCAGCCTCGTTTACCTTCCTTAGATTTGCCCTGTTCTGGATGGATGAGGTAACACTAATGTTATAATACCTGGGCACAGGACTTTTAATCCTAGGAATTCTGTGGCACTTAATACAGTTAGTTTGGTTGTGCTCTTTGATCAGCTCTCCTTAATGTATAGCTCTGCTCCTCCACCTGCCCAGCCTATTCCCATTCCTGTATAATTTGTTGCCGCTCATTACCATGTCCCAGTGCTTATCTGCCTTCCACCTGACTTCCAAGGTGTTGGTTATGTTAATGGCCCCATTTGAAACCAGGGCACTGGCATTCACTCATCTCTCTTTCAGACCCTTGGCACTGGGATAGAAGTGTGTACGTGGTGTTGTCTCATTCTGTTCTCTCTCTGCATGCCTGAGAGAGATGTTGTCTGCTGGGACTGCAGTCTGCTGTATCTTCCCTGACTGTTCTTGGCAACTCTCCTATCCCTTTATTCAAGGATACAAAATTTTCATGACTTCTCCACTGGAGATTGCATTTCCCCAAACCACATGTCTTGTCAAACTCTTGGCTTTCCTGCAGTATTTAGTTTAAAAGACCTTCTTTATATGCCAGAAGCTTTGATCCATTTTCACTTGGATTTAGTGCTTAGATCTTTACTGTGTGATCTCTACCTATTCAAGCCTGTTCTCAAGGCCTAATTTTCTGACCTCTGCAATACCTCTGGGTTTTCAACAGGACACTGAAGGGAACGCTTCTGAGAATTGGTCCTGGTCTCTAGCCTGCCAGCCACCAGCTAAATTTTGCCTTCAGTTTGTTCTCCTCCTCCATCCTGTGTTGGTGGTGACCATGTGGACCACACCATGAGTTCATCCCAGCTCACTGGGTAGGGGGCAGTCCAGATGTGAGACCACCCTCTTAGCATTTAGCAGGGAAGTGATGTTCTGTTGCTCAGCTGTTTCTATTGCAATTGCTTTTCTCCTCCTATTCACTGAATTCCCCATCTTCAGAGGGATATACTTAGCATGACAGAATGCATCTCACTACTCCAGCAGTTTTGGAAGAACGCTGAGTTCTCCATGGTGCCCTTGGGAGTGTCACTGTTGCATCTCTGGTCCCAGCAAGCCTCCAGTTTGGATGTTCTTGCTGCAGGGCATGGAACTTTGTGTTAAAGGTCCTTCATAATTTAGCAAAAATGATCTGTGTGTCCTGCCTGTGTCTAGCCTTAGCATACCTGCATCAAGTCCAGCAGCACTACCCCCCAGCCTGGATCCTCTGCTCAGCTCTCGTGATACTCTTCTGAGGGACTGAAGAGAATGACTGTCTGAAAAAGGTTCTCAGAAATCCTCTATACAGGGCTAGATGGAATAAATTATTTACACGAGCAGTTTCATAATCAGATGTGAGTTCTTAGACCTTTTTTCTTTGGTAAGGTTTTGGCACTCTCCTCAACATTGCTGCACTTTGAGGGGTTCAGTAAACACCCAGCATGAAGGTATAGGGATGCTTTTCACCCCTGGGTGGGAAAAAACAACACAGATGACAACCCTTTGTCCTGTTGCTTAGAGGTAAAATGAATCCATGCTAAGAATTGGGCAGTTCCTCTATATCAGAGTCTCATTATCTCATATAAGGTTGAAGAGTACCCCAAAACAATGCAAGCATTAGTTCTGAATGCTGTTTGTGTGCTACTAATTTGCTCTGTAAGCTATGTTTCAAACTGGGATATTATGACTTTGTGTGTACTGTAGAGTATAGAATGAGAATGATGAAGAACATTTTATTTGCTCTGAAAGTATTTTACTCCCATCAAGTTTTCCTTCCCCCCCCAGAACTGACATGCTGGGAAATAGTGGGTGCAAATACCATTATCAACACTGCTATAGCCATGATGCAGTGTGTACCTGTTTAGTTAGGAGAAAATATCATGACAAAAATTTCCCAGGTCTCTAACTAAATGAGACTTATTTGTTTATTAATTAAATCTTCACCCTGAAGATATGCTAATTATCTTAGATGTCAGTCTAATCTCTAGGAGAGCATCTTCAAAAGCATGTGGAAAAAAGCCTGGGGCATGTGGATATGGTGCTTCCCTATTTTGTTTCATGCTTTACCTTGAAAACAAATAATAAATTCTATTTAACTGCTTGGTTTTATGAGCCTGGTGATGGGATGTAGCCCTTAGGTTAGAGTGGGAGTTAAACCAGTTAATCAGTCAGAGAAGAGCAGTTAACCAGCCAGAGATTTGCTAGGAGTTGATTCTTGTTTCAACTGGGACAATGTTTTTCCAACCATTTCTTTCAGCTTGGTGGATTTCTATAGACCTCTCCAGGAAAGGTGAAATCCCTTCAGAAAGTTCCCCTCTAGTTCTGCTGTTGTGCAGCTGATGGGAACTACTCTTGTGCTTTCACAAACTCTGTGCTGGTAGTCTGTTGACTAATGGATTTTAGGCAGAAAGCCAGTGGATGAAATTGCACTGGCAAAATATTTAGACTAGATTGGAAATTTGCTGGTGATGCAGAATGCCTGGGACTGCTGCTCTTCTGCGCAAACCCAGCACTGTTGAATGGAAACCCTTAGTTTCCAGCCTGACTTTGTCTAGTTGCAGCTTCTAGTCTTTGGATCCTTTATTCCTCTGTCTGACTGAGGAGCCCATTAGCTATGGCAGGACAATCAGACTCTCTGTAATTGATCTAGTGATGTGGTTACTAGTGACGACAGGTAGATGAACTTGATGACCCAGGAGCTCTGTGCACTTCTGTGCTCCATGCAGGTAGTGCATAGTTAATGCGAGAGTGAATCACAGGTGTATCTGTCCTACATCTTTGGAAGCGGGCTCTGTGGCATCTCCAATAAAGAGATTAACAAGGCACAGTGTGTTCCCTAAAGTCAGTGCATTAGGCAAAAGAGCCCATGGGGCCAACTATGGAGGGTAATGAGTGCAAGAGTATAGTCTTTGGACAAAGATAGCTGTATGCTGCATGTGGTACTTTCAATCTGTACCAAAAATGGTTGGATGCACTTTATGGAGATGCAGTAATTTGCACAAGGGTGAACCTCTGCAGCAGCTGGATGGTGTGCCAGGGCTGTAGAAGGACAAGAAGAAGCAGAAACTAGGCAAACGTAACAGATTTGGAGGGAAGGAAAGGAGAAGGGCTACAAATACAGTAGTCTAACCTTGTTCCAAAGAGAGATTTATCAAAGTGAAGGGGGAATTCCTGAAGAAGCAGCTCAGTCTGATTCCTATTTCAGTTCTGCAGTGGAGATGTCTCCCTTTTGGTCACTCTGTGTATGAAGTGTAGTCAGGTATGTATGGGGGGACGTACTCCTGTGTGACATACTCTGTTCCATGCCCTGTTACCACAGAAAGTGCAAATGCAATGTCTATATAAAACTGTGCAAGGCCTTTGACATGGTCCTGCACCACATCTTTGTCTTTAAATTGAAGAAAGAAGGATGTGAAGGCTGGATAAGGAATTGGTTGGACAGTTGCAGCCAGAGGACTGTGGGCAATGGTTCTGTGTCCAGGTAGAAGACTGTCATGAGTGGTGTCCCCTGGGGGTTTTTCTTGGGATTGGTGTTCTTCATTTGCAGTTTGCTGATGACAATAAGATGAGTAATGCAAGATAAAAGAAAGGGATGCCATTTAAGGAACCTGGACAGGCTTGAAAAGTGGAATCCCGTGGAACTTATGAGGCCCAACAAAGGCAAGTGCAAGGTGTTGCAGTTAGGTTGGTGTAATCCAAGATATAAATACAGGCTGGGAGAGAACTCATTGAGAGCAGTCGTGAGGAGAAGGATCTAGGGGGGGGGGGGGGTTGGTGCACAAAAAGCTGGACATGAGCCAGCAGCATGCACTTGCAGCCCAGAAGACCAAAAGGAACCTGGACTGCATCAGCTGAGGAGTGGCAGTGGGATGGGAGGGTGTTGGCCCCATCTGGAACACTGTGTCTAGGCCTGGGGCTCCCAGCACAAGATGATGCAGAGCTGTTGGAGTGGATCCAGAGGAGGCTACAAAGATGCTCAGAGGTCTGGAGCATATCTGCTGTGAAGGGAAGCTGAAGGAGCTGGGCCTTTCTAGCTTGGAGAGCTCTGGGATTCCTCACTGTAGCAGTCTAATACTTGAGGGAAGTTGATAAGCAGAAGGGAGAATGACTTTTTATGTGGTGAAGTACCAGCCTGATCCCGGGGAGGGCAACTGCCCATGGAGGAGTGTTGGAAGCAGATGATCTTTAAGATCCCTTCCAATCTAAGCCTATGGTTAGGTTTTTCAGATGGTAAATGAAGGCAAACACAAGCCCAACCCTGGAAGGGACCACAGGCCCCGATATTCAAGCAGTCTACCACGAAAGACAGCGTTATTGATCTTGCATTATTCTGGTCAAGCACTTTGAGTATGTTGAGCTAAGACATTGTATGTTTTAGAATAAAAGTGAGCATCCGTGGAAGTTTGACTCCCTTGTCAGATAATGCCCATGTGAAGTACCAGGCACTGCCTGGCAGAAGAAGAGAAAAGGGCTAGGTCATATTCCCGATGTTCCTAGAAAACCTTGAAATTATATTGATTTGGGTCTTTCCATGGGGTTGTTTTAGCTCTGAGAAGCTGTTGGTGTTTGCCACTTGCTGCTCCCAGTAGCTAATTTGTTAATCACTGCTGGTGAACTTACTACTTTCCAATGCTGTAATTAGGTGTTCGTTAACTTATCTGCTCCACCACCAGACTGGTGACCTGGTTGTGCTGGGATGCTTATTAAACTGAATGTGGGTACACAGGCTAGAGTGTTGTGTGGAATGATGTTATTAAACACAAGCAAAAAGCCACAGGTAGTTAAAGGTAATCAGGTAAACCTCAGGGCTTTCCGTGGTGACTGCATTCCTGCTGCAGGTATAACAGAACTGCGTGTGGATGAGTGCAGGAATGGTTTATAACAGTACTCAGGGAAAGTGGTTGGGTCAAATGTGTGCTGAGCTGCCATGAAGGTGCAAGTTGACAGAAGGACACTAGGGATATTTTCCAGTACTTGGGAGAATGCTTCAGATTGTCAAATAAGATAGAAGGAGAAAAAAAAAACCAAACCAAAAAACCCCCGACAAAAGTGAATGGCCCACAAACATTTTAGTCAAGTTTTTTCTCTTCTTCCAGAAGAAAAGCTGAAAAAAAGAACAGGGCTGTCATGGCAATTGATCATGTCCGCTGGAGGAGTCCTGGAGATGCTGAGAGGTGCCCTTTAGTGCAGCAGATCACCAATTGGTGTGATGAGCATTCCTGCTGGGAGGTGTGGTCTGTGCATTGGGAAGCCCAGAGGTAATCAGCTCAGGGCAGGACATGGAGTGTGCCCTGGGCATGGTGTGCCCTCGGTTTCTGGCACATGGACAAGGGCTTGATGGGATGTCTTGTCAGCCTTTGTGCAGCTCAAAGCAGGACTAGAGCAAGCTCTTTACTCAGCACGAGTGGGACTGCTGGTGACCAGCCAGAAGGTATTGTATAGACAAGTCCTGGTTCACAGACTTGAAAGAAAGCTTTGCTGTGGGATTCAAATGTCAGTATTGTGTTTTTCGTGTGTGGGTAGCTGGAATTGGTCATAGTGCCCTAGTACTGTTGCCAGAAAGAGCCTGTTAAACACTCCTACCAGAAAATAGAGATTATTAGCTTAATAGCAATCAAATTAGCTAGGAACCAGGTATACAGTTGTAAGGAGTTGGACTGCAAACTCACTCTGGTCTGGAGTAGAGGAGAAGACTCCAGGGCTATGCTTGGGGTATACATGTGAAACTCAAGTTGTGGCGTATGAGTAGATAGCTGAGAAGTGAGGACTGTAGATAGAAAGTTTCTTTATGTGTTATATCTGACATGGTTCTTAAAAATCCTGGTTCATTTTGGTGATTCCTCTCCACACTGAAGCATCACGGACTGGGCCATTAGCTTTAAGAAGACTGAACTCCTTAGCAACCAGATATGATTGAAGCTAATGATGCTACTTAACAACGTGCCTCTCTTTCCAGATGTGTCTAAACCTTTTTGCAAAGGAACAAATCACTTTTTACCCAGGTACTGCCACAGCAAACAGGGGAAATGTTGTAATGTCTGAAATTTAACAGTTATGAGTTTCTCAGGCTTTTCCACCACAAGTGAATTGTGTGCTCTTACCTAAACCTGGGGAACATAGAATGGAAACTGTCATACAGATGTATTTAATTTTCAGTTGTGGTTACATTTTTAGTGAAAAAATTATTAGTTTTCTATGCAGAACTTTCCAACAGTTCCAGTCGCAAACCACAGCATCAGATAATGAGTCACATGAAAAGCTCAGGTGGAAAGTCAATAGTGACATATACGTGCAGAAATGCTTTATTCTCAATTACTCTATGTGGCACTGAAATGGGGGTTTTTCCCACAGCTTTCCCCAGAGGAACAGCTAACACTGTGATGGATCACGTGTGTGGCTAAAGGTACTTGCCATCGGGCTGGCAGTGGGATATGGTGGAGATCTGAGTTTCATGGTGCAATTAGCTGAGTAGGGTGTGGTGATATTATAATCTGAGAGCAACCAACACCCATGTGGGGCATGTTTTAGCCTCCTGCTCTTACTGCATTGATGGGTACTGGTGCTTGGGCCACCAACGCCCTGCGGCCAATTCCAACTTTATAGTGCCTTTGCCACTAATAAAACATAAATAACAACTGCTCAGAGAAAAAAAACAGTGTGTTCTTGCCCCTCCTTGTTCAGGTAGAGATGGCTGGTGAGGAGGGTGGCATGTGGTAGAGCCTTGCTGGAAGGCAGGTTGTTGGTACCCCTCACTGTAGCAGCACTTATAGGGTCCAGCTGGTGGCATGAGATAGGGCAGCCTTATTCAAATGGGTCATTTTGCATTGTGTAATCCTTTGTGTGCTATGCCTGTGGGCTCACCACTGCTCTTCTCAGTGTCCACAGGAAACTAATCTCAGGACAGATTTTTCATCCTTTGTTGAAATTCTGCTGTTTCAGCAGCCCAGTGACAGTCATTGTCTTCTATTTCCATGTGTGAGTTGAAGCCAGACTCAGAAACATTCTACTTTGTCTCCGAACAATGGGGCTGTGATTTTTGCATGACGATTCCAGCTTGCAGCCGGTGTGCCATGCTCTGCTTCTAACCGTGGCCCATGACTGGTGCTCAGTAGAAGCTAGAAAATACCCACAATGAATCTAGGCAGTTATGCAACTCTGCACATGAAGTAGAATTCCTTTCTAACCCCTGCAGGCGATCAGTTTACGCCCTGAATGATGAGATTTTGATTACCCTTATCTAAGCTACGAATACTGTTAACGGCCATGAAATCAGCTAGCTCTGGTAGGGCCCATCAAAGCACGGATCTTGGTGGCCTTCTGAGCCTGCAAGTCCTTTTCAGCTCAGTGGGATGTCATGGTGCTTTGCCGTGGGAAATCCCATCACTGTGCAGATGTTATTTGCTGAGGTCTTGAAGATCAAAACCCAACCACCTCCAGCACAGCAGATTTTAATGAGCAAATACCGCCCTGGAAAGCGTTGACATTGGGATCGGCAGGCTGCTTCCTCTGAGTTGGTGGGAAGAGCTTGTTGCTTCGATGCAGTGACTGGTTCCAGCATCCTGTTGCCCCAGCCCCACATGGTATTGGTTATAGCTTGGGGAGCAGCTTTGCTCTCCCATTGAGCACACTTCCCAGGGCAGCTCCATTCTTCTGTGAACAAAAGCTGTTGAGCTGCAGGGACACTCCTGGCGGGAAGGTGGGACCTTTCCCTAGGCCAGACTGGGGCTGCTGCATGAAACAAGACTGGGTGGTGTGCTGGATGCTCAGACACATCTTTCCTTTGTTTTTCTGTCCTACACATTGCATCCAAAAAAGAGCGTAAGAAAAAAAGTCCAACCCAAGCCAGAGTTCCTTCTAGTCTCCATTCTGGAGGGAGGGAGGAACAGAATAGCAAGTAGGTTTTCAAGGCTAGCAGAGATCAATAAGACTGGTCAGTCCAGTGTGCTGTGCAAATCAGACCACAGATCGTACTAGTGATTCCTGTACTGACCCTGCCTGAGAGATAGCATTGTTATTGTGACTTGTGGGAGGATCTCTCACACCACTGGGATGAATGCCAGTATAAGACCAAGGATGAAGAGACCAAAATAGGTGTGACCCAGAGGATAATGTGGCCTTCTGCATCTTAATATACCCACCTGTGAAATGCAAATAATAACAGGGGAACCTTGTAGGGATCATTAGTGCTTTGAAGATGGCATGCGTTACATGCTATTCCTGTGATCTTCCGAAGTTGGCCTCGTCCCTGCCTTTCAGATGTGCACCACTCGTGGTTGCTCACTTCCTGATTCACTTCCCCCTCCTCCCTAGCTTCTTAAAGCTAAGTCAGCAGCGCCAAAGGCCTGTCCAGAACAGTCAGCACCATGCTGTGGTGGCTCACAGCCTGGGAAGGGTTGCAAAGGCAAGGCAAGGCTGTGCTCTTGTTCTAGCACAGGGTGCTGGACTTTGTTGTGACTGTACTGCAGATGTGACAAGGAGATCTGCTGTCTGTGTCACCAACATTTCATGCTGGAGTTTGTGCAACTGACATGTAATGCAGTCCGTAATCTGTAATTGATTTTATTTTTTATTTTTGTGTGTATGTGTGGTTTTAGAGTTAATCAAACATTTTTGGCAGGAAGGGGCACATGGTGATAGGGAAGGGTGTGACCCATGAGACACTGGGTCCAGAGAAGGATGAGTCCATGCTTAGTCCAAGCATAGTTAGATGCTTTTTGTGTGTAGGGATATAGAAAACATGTTGAAATTAAATTTCTCCACATCCTGTCCTTTTAAGCAGTGAGTCTTGGCAGATTCTTTTTGGTGAAGCTCTGTGCACATTTCTGAAACTTCTTGCTGCCACTCTATGTGCTCTAGGATGCACAGGATTTATTGTACAACTGAAATTCTCAGAGGCTGATGAAATTGAGAAACTTCCATAGTTCTGGCTTCCGGTATTTTGCTCTACTTTGAGAACTGGCAGAGAGGGAGTAGTGCCCCAGGATGCTGAGAGTTAATACAACAGCTGCTGCATTTGCAGCAATGCAGCCAGGTGGCGTGCAGAGTCAGCTGCTGGGATGCTGAGTTGAGCTGCATACCCAGCACAAGAGTTGGAAATGAGCAGCCACTTGGGAAAGGCACTTCAGTGGATCAGTACGGTGAAGCTTCATTTTGGGCTCAGGAAGTTTGTCCTGGCAGAAGGGAGAGGATTGTGATAGAGACCTTGAGTAACTGCGGTGTTGGTGGGATTTCAGGACGACCAGGACTTGCTTCTGTGGAGATCTGGGCAAGGCTTGAATGAGACCTGCTGTAGCAGTAGGTAGGAACAGGGCAGTTCTGAGGCACGTGGCTGTTGAGGTCTGGAAGCTCAGACACATTTCCATTAGCTTGAGGTTGACTGGCTTGTTGGCTGACCACTTCCTGGGTTTTGGATGTAGAAGTGGGTGCAAGCCAAAGCATGTTGTCTAGTGTTTTAAATTTTGTTCTTGTGTTGGATGTGTGCAGATCTGATGCCTCCCAAACTGAGCTGAAGAGATGGGTGAGACTTGTGTCTCTCGTAGCATGGGGTATGTGCATAACTGGGTATCTCTGGGGGGAGGAAGCCATCCTAATGTGGTGATTGACAGCAGAAATATGTTCTCTAAGGCTCTAAGCAAGGCATCTAGGTGCACAGATTAGGGATGGGCAACATGCAGAGTTGTAGCCCAGAATGCTGTTCTAGCTTGCAGCGTTACATGTGACAGCACAATGCTCTACCCTTGACTTTCTCTAATTGAGAGCTGCAGATGAGCCCAAAGCAGCTGCAAGGAACCTCTTGTTCTGAATCTAAAGCGTTAACAATGCTGAGAGGCTGATTAAGAACGGGAAAGTATCTTTGGAGTCCTTGGGCTTTGAAATACCTTGCTCTGGAGGTGCAGTTCATATAACACTGCTACAGCTGAGAGTTCTGGACTCTGGTTTGGCTGGAAAGCAAAATATAATCTGCTCTACATTTGGTTTGTTAAATATGCCGAACAGCTATGTCTCTTCTCTTTTAGCCCTGAGGGTTTCTGGCTTGAGAGAGAGACGGAGGGCTGGAAAAGAGAAGTTTCAATATTTCAGATAAATAAGTGTCAAGTGCCGGTGTGGATACAGCCCCTCTGAGAGGGGAAAAGAGATGGTAGGGAGGTAAAAAGCATGCAAATTAGGACAGAAAAGGACAGCTCTGATGGGAATAATGTGTGGTTTTATTAAAAATGTTAGTTTCCCTACTTGCATTATTTCTCATTGGACGTGAAGTTCATTTCCCTGGAACAGAAGCAGGGTGGTGGGAGCTGGTCTCACAGGGTGTCTGAACAGGTGGGAATTGGTGATGGAGGAGTGGTGATGGAGCTGGAGCCGCTTGACAGAGAGTCCTGGGACCATCGAGGCTTTGCAGCCTGTGGTGAGGTGAGTTTGACTGGGGCTCAGCAGAAGGGGTGATAAACCCTGGTCCCTGCAGGTGAGCAGGGCTGGCGGTGTGCAGGCATGTGTTGCTTTTTCAGTCTGGTCTAAGGACTCAGGAATGGCATTGGGTAAAGTCTCCTTTACTCACCGAGAGCCATGATAATGGTGCTAAAGCCACAGCACCGATTGCAGGGATGTGGGGTTTCCAGGGCAAAAAAAGAGGTAAGCTTTATGACTGTAAGAGGGACAGTCCTGGGAGAAATCCCAAAGTAAGGGATTAAACACTACTTTGTTCTTATTAGGGCTCATTTTGCTCCTCAGTAGTGTTTGGAGATTTGAGCATTATTCTGGGGTGAGAATGGGACTACACAACTCACACTCTTGGGCATGGAGCACTCCCCCAGAGCTGCCAGGGGTGGAGGCTGGCACCCTGCTGGCCAGGAACTAGCAAGGCAGAGAATTTAAACAGTTATGCTGCCAGGAAGCTTTCCCTCAACTATAATATCTCCAGGTGATGCAGAACCCTATCGGGTTTCCATCTCACGAGAGTCTGCCTAAATTTCATCTTACACAGCTTTCCCCCCTAATCCCCCTGCATTTTCACAGTTCCTCCTCTATGATTATTTTTATACCATCTCCCATTTTTTCTAACTGGGAATGTAAGAAAGCGGATCTAGTGAGAGCTGATCTACCTGGTATGGCATCAGTTAGAAGCTCTTTTCTCAGCTTCAATTCTAGAAGAAAAGTAAGGAACCAAAATGTCTTTGCAGCACCTCTTGCTCCCAGCTGCTTTCCCCAGTGGCACTGCACTCTTCAGCTTTAAGTCAAGATTACCAAGATGCAGTGGCAAATTCATTGCTAAAGCATTAGGATCATCTCTCCAACAGCAGATCTGATCTCCTGATGCAAAGTCCTAAGGAAATGAATGGGCTGGCTGGATCCCAGAGCAGGATTGAGTCCATACTGTGTAAATCCATCAATGAAGTGCATAATGCAAGGTTTAACTCACTCTTGCTGTCATTCCTCTTTATTCTACTTGGGTTTCTTCTTGCAATTCAAGTACACCGGAGCAAATTCTTCAAACTCTATGGCTTTGTAGGATTCTCCCTGTCCTCTTGCATCACGTTTTGTACTACTGATTTGCTTTTAGGAGGTTGTATTTAGAAAGAAAATCCATCTCTTCTTTGGGGATTTTATTTTGGTTTTGGAACTTCTCATGTTGGTGTGGGTTTGAATGGTGGACAGGGTGCAGGGGGTGGGAGGGTGGCAATGAGATGCAGCAATCATGGGGTTGTTCCAAGGCCAGGACCTGGATCTCTTCCACCTTTCTTGACTACTTCCATTCTCCTTGTGCTACCAGGGGCAGGATTTGCTCTTGCTTGGTCAGTCCCCATGATATTTCCCTCAGGAGCAGGGTGGTCAGCCAGTTGTCTTAAATCAATGCATTGTTTTACTTCCTTTGAAGAACAGAGCTTTTAGTGGAGCGGATGATCTTAAAAACAAAACCTGTCTGAAGGTGCACCTCCCCTACCACTCTGTGACTGATTCATGGGAAGACACCTCAGTAACCAAGAATGCCTTTTGTTTTTGTTCTCCAAGTAGGATTCTATGCACTTTTAAACTGCCATACATTATTGGCTTCTTCCATTGTAGTTCTTTTTTTTCAATGTCTCCCAAAGATTTACTGAGACATACCATATCAGGTTAGTTGTCTTTTCTTCCTTTTGTCCTCCCCTCTAATTCCATGCCTGAATATGCTTACAGAAACTATGTCATGATTCAAGTCAACACACAACTTGTTAGATCTTCTATTAACCATCTGTAAGACCTCAGGCAATCTTCTTTTACAAATTCGCCACTGTGAATCTGCATGTGATCTAATTTTTTGAGTTGAAAAGAAATGTTAGGGATGACCACACATCAAATTTCTACTCACTTGGCATTGGCTTCAGTTTTAAACACTGGCAAATATTCTGATTTGGGAAATGTGGCAGCAATTTATTATGAGGATTTATATTTGAGCTGAGCTGTGTTGGTGCCTCTGGCCAAATGCATATGTAATGCAAAAGTATATTTTCTGCCTTCTTCAAATGGTGCTGACCTGCCTCTCCTGTGCAGCCTCTGCCTGCTTGCCCATGCTCAAGACTCTTGTGGCTCCGGTCTGCTGGGCTGCCATTTATCCACATCCTTCAAACCTTTTAAATGACTTTTCTCTCACATTTCTGCTATTTTTCCTAGATAACAGGGCACCTATCTTCTTCCCATGTAAGTCACATTCTGAAACTTTGACATCATCTTTATTCTCTAGCATCCACTGAGAATGCCTGTCCCATGGAACAACAACCTCTGTATTTCATCATTTCTTTGGGAGAGGCCTAAGCAGGGCTGCTTGGTCTTCCAAATGCCATGTGGGCTGAGAGAAGGTTTTTCACTGAAAGAACTGCTCTTTACTCTGAAGTTAACTGGGAGAGGCAGGGAAGAGGTGAGGGTTCTGCAATAAGGTTTTCTATGTGAACTGTAAGAGCAAGTTTGAAATCTTTGAACAAGACCCCCAGCCTGATGCTTTTCAAGCTTGTCTGAATGCTTACTACTTAGGGTCAAACAGGGTTGCTTGGATATAAACAGTCTGACTTCCAGACTGTCTACTGTCTTTCCATTGTCTACTGGGACAAAATAATTAAACAAAACTTTTTTGTTTCTTTTTGAAATATGAAATGGTATTAGTGGTATGCCAGAGTGACAACCCAGTCTTACAACCCATTCCAAATATGGGAAGAATTCCCTTGTCTGTGTGTAAGGGAAAATGAAACAATCAGTTTGTAATTTTTTTACCTTGACAAAATGCAGGGAGTGACTCAAATATGTCCCATCCTTATGGAAATTAATTGTGTTAATGGGATGATTAGAATTTAAAGCTACTGTCATCAAACTGGTTTTTGTGGCTAATGATGGTACTTGGGAAGATTATGTCATAATGAAGGCGGAGAACCTGGTCATCTATATATACGTGATCTGACCTGAGCCTTTTCTTTGGGTCTCATTGAGCAATGTGCTCATAGAGTCAACGTAGGCAAACAGCTGCCACCCTCACTATGAAAATAGAAGGTGCTTCGGTGGTCCTTGCTCTGGCTTTTTTCTGCTGTTTCTCAGGTTAGTAACCTCTGATGCTCTCTGTGCTGAAATCTGGGACTGCTACAGCACTTAAAGACAGTAAGAGAGGATTAGAGAGCCCTTACTATTTAAAATGAGCAGTGATGTAACCAGAAGACCATTTTTTACTGTATTACTCGTGGGACTTATTTTATCTAACACATTTTTTGATAATGTTTTTTTCTTTTGCATGTGACAGTGGTGAACTTCCTCCATATTCAAGTGCAAGTATCTATATTTAGTGGAGTTAACAGTTAAAAAAACAAAACAAAAAAAACCAACAAATCAAAAGAAACCGAACAAACCTAAAACTAAACCTCCCAACTGTTTATGTGGAAGAATAAAAGCTTCCAGCCAGACTGAATTTTTGCATAAAGGTCTAATTTTGAACAAAAGTATACTACACCTTCTGGTGAGTTCAGAAAAAGATGGGAATTTCTTGTCAATTTCCTTCTTAGTGAATGCATTTTCACGTGGCTGCAGTTACGAAACTTGAACAGGAGCTCGGACTTGATGCAATGGTCTTTCACTTTAATATTTATATTTAAAAAGAGGATTTCTTGATATTTCCCTGTGATGCCATAGATGGTACAAGAGAAAAGGATGAAACGTGTACTATACATGCTCTAAGTGGTTTAGTAGAAAGGAACAGATATCAGCCACTCATCCATTGAGTCATTATTTCTGTAATTTGTATGAAGTACTGCGAATGGAATGGGCCTAGAAAAGGAATTTGAAGCTCTGGACAAATAATATTATGGGCTGGCTTTGGTATCCCATTTTAAGGCAGAGATGAAGGCTCATATTTGGATGAGGTTGATACTGCTACCATTGCAGAAGAGTAGAACAATAAACAATTATTAAACCAACCTTGAAATTGGGATTTTGACTGAGGAAAGTGATACATTAAAGGAGAGCGCAAAGACGCAAACAAGAAAAAAAATGTGATTTTGCATTTGAATGACAAAAAAACAGCAGTGTTCTAGAAAGTCCCTAATGCCTAGTCCTCTCTGTCAATGTACAATAATGTATTGGATTAGCTTTTATCTAGAGGTATTTGGATGGATTAGGAAACTGCATCAAATATTTTAATTAAATGCTTTTGATTTAAAACTTTCTTTCAAAGACTTTGTATGGTTTCATTGTTGTTTATTTTCTGCTGCAGATGTTGCCAGCCAAGCTTCAATTAAGGCGAGTCCAACCGTTTCTATTCTGTCTTTCCTTTCATTTTACCAACTACACTGCTTAATGCATGCTCTAAGCAAAGTTATACAGATGAATTATACTGAAAGATCATAATGCTTTTCCTGTGGCTGAAAAAGGGGAGTGACTTTTTGTCTTTAGAGACAATGCACATGTAGTCAGCAGTGGCTCTAGCTGTGTGTTTGGTGTGTGATGCTGGGCAAACATCCGAACTGCTGTGAGATGGGCTGAGGTTAGAAATGCTGTATCTCTAATGATATTTCAAAAAAGTGCTTGTGATCTAGCAGAAACCCCCATTTCTGATAACTTCTGAGTTTGGTAATTATAATAATTAAGCCAAATCCTTTGAGACTCAGAAAAATGATTTGATTCAATGGCTGAAAAGTCAGCTTCGTTCACGTTTTAATCAAATAAGCTTCTCTCTCCTCAGTGAAGAAAACATAGTAGCCAAAAATAACTAAATGCTTCATTAATTCTCTCCAGCCTGCATTTCCAGTTCCCCTGCAGAAGAGGCAATTGACTGATGCAGCATCAGACATTATTGCTCCTGTCCCTGAGGAGTGCGCTTTTGTGGTTCATCCCTTGCACCCAAATCACTCCTCAGTTGCTCCACTCTGGCCAATTTCTTTCACGTCCTGCTGGCACTTCTAGGGCTGTATTTTATGCTCTTGAATATAACATAGAGTCCTCCCCTGCAGCGGGTAGCAATTTGCAGCTGTATGCAAATTAAGTGCCTATTCCTTTTCTCATGAATAATGGCCCTTGCAATGGGTTCTGAACTTTCTTCTCGCCTTGAGAGCAATGAGTGCAGCAAGGGGTGGGGGAGAGGAGTTCAGCATCCCCACACAAACAAATGTGGACTAACTGTTTGCAGGACCTCGATGGCCTCCGGGAGAGCCCTCCGCTGACCAGCCTGCTCCGTGCATTTCAGAACGAGTGCATGAAAATCTGGTCCCTCCTTCGCAGCGGGAAGTTCTCCTGTCACACCAACAGGCAGCCCATCAGGGGACCTGATGGCAGGAGGGACCTCAACAAGTGCCTGATGTGCCAGCGGCTGCTGTGAGTATTGGCCCCTCGGAGCCCTGGACCAGACAGTTTTCAGTTGTCCAACAAATGGGTGGACCCAGCAGTTCTTTGTTTCTGTGGAGGATGTTGAATAGGATGGGAACAACTGGATGCTAGGCAGTGAGAAATGATGGCAAAATGCCACCAGTGAGGAGATGCTGAATGCCCTGAGCATGTCTCATGGGGCTGGAGTCCCGGTCTGTCCCACTGTGTTGCATAACGAGGAGGTGGGGTTGGCAGGGCTGCTTTTAATCACTGGTAATTTTGGCTTTACGTCCGAGCGCTGCACGCCACTCTGTTGCTCATGTCTCCCTTTCTTGCAGGGAAAGATACTCAAGAAACAAAGGGAGTGGTGAAGAAGTGAACAGGAATGTGAACTCTGGAGAGGTGAGGTGAAGCATCACCACTCAGCAGGCCAGCAGCAGGGTGATGCTGTGGGGTGGCCCCTTTGCCTTCTGGCCTGTTCCCTGCCTGCATCTTGGGGAAAACCAGCTTGGCCAATGTACGTGGGTCTAATGATGCTTGGGGCAGAGCAGCTGGAGCAGCAGCTTGTTTTGTGCTGTCTACCAGAGTAAAAGAGACCTGAACTCTGTCCACCTGGACCCAGAATCAGGCAATTACTGACAAAATACCTATAGTCTGTGTTTGGCCAGAGCATAGGCTAAGGAAGATGCCTTCTGTTTATAAAGCACACTGTTGGCATCTGGCAAGTAATTAGCGATGGCGCAGGAGAGCCGTGACTAGGGCTGGGTGTGGGACAGGCTGGCTCTAATTGTGCCCTGTTTATCTTGTTGATGCACATGGCTGGTTTCTTTCACCCACAGCTGTTTCTCTAGACAACATACCTTTATGGAGTGGGACATGTCCTTTCCAGTCTTGAGTTTTCATTCTGTATTGGAGTGAGCTAGTTTCCATCAGATAACATTGGCTGCAGTGATTTATTCTTTTACGCCTCCTGGTTAAGCAGGATAACTTTCTGGCTCTGCTGTGACCAGACAATTTAAATGATTTATAAAGCATGGCTGTTTTAAGGGAAATCTTTTTTAAACATCTGACTTGACAATGTGTTGTCCTAAAGGCAGAAGGATTGTTCCAGGGTGTCAGGCAGAGACCTGCCCTGGATTTCATTGTTCAGCCACCCTTTCAGTGTGGCTTTTGGCAAGGAATTTTCTGGACTTGATTTCCTTAGCTGTAGAGCTGGGATAAGCTATCAAACCATCTCCTCCACACACTGTGAGTGGGAGAAAAAACCTTAAAAGTGTTGCGTAAAGGAACTTAAAGAATCACATGTAGCATGTGTGCTACTGATGCCCCAGACCTGTTTGTGGGTCCTGAAGTTCATAGGAAGACTGCTCAGAAGAGACAGAAATGCTTAGGAAGGTTTTTAAAAAAGTCTTGTGATGTTAACGCACAATGTCATGTTGTGCAGAAGGTAAAAATACTCCCTCCCATCTCTGCATACCTGGAAGCTTCAGGTATGGAAGGGATTTTTGTTTGCAGCCTCTTTGCTGCCCTCTGCTTCTCGCTCAGCAGTTTGGGAAAACTACATCTTAATTCAAAACTAAGCAAGAAAGTGTTGCTTTTATAGTTAGAGTAGAATCTAAGTTCTTCAGGCAGCCTGTTGTGTCTCCTCTATTAGAAATAAAACTCCCCCGGATCAGAAGATAAATGTGCTCAGCTAAGAACACAGATTTATTTGCTTTACATTGCGTGCTATGGCTTAAGAAAAACACATCAGGCAAACAATTTATGGCTTGCCACTGAGTTATGCCTCAAGGAAACACAACTGTTAGAGATGTAATTGATTGGGCGGTGACGCTTTGTGGATTCATGGGAGATGCATCTTGGTCGGCGTGTCTGTGTGAAACCACATTTCTGGTGCTGCTGCAGGATGAGTGCCGGGAGTTCCGGGATCTGTTCAAGAACGGGAAGCTTTCCTGCACCAGAGAGAATGATCCTGTCCGGGATTCCTCAGGGAAGCAGCACAGCAATAAGTGCATCATGTGTGCAGAGAAGTTGTGAGTAGAGAAAACTGCTCTTTGTTACTGAGAGCAGCCACAGGGCTGGGGTGGGCTCACCCCTCCTGCAGGGAAGACCCTGGCTCCTGGAGCAATGCTTTCTTCACGTTCTCATCCTTCTTCTCTTTCAGCAAACGGGAGAATGAGCAGAAGGCAACTTCTACCAGAGGAAAGCAAAAGGTGAGATTTAAGTATTGGGTCAATATACAAGTGTATAGGAATTTTTTACCCATACTCAATTAGCTTTGCCCGTGCTTTGGAGATCCACCTGGCTTTCCCTGCCTGTTTCTTGTTGGTGGTCTTTCAAGCCCTGAGTGAACAGTTTGTCGGAATGTTGCAGTCTATCCCACTGACCTCAGTAACACAGGTACAAACCCCATCACAATAAGAAGCTGAGCTGCACTGCCCTGACATCTGGCATGAGGGTGGAAAAGGCACTGCTGCTGAGAGTGCTAATGAGGCTGAAAAGAAAATCTGGGTGAAAAGCTTTAAATGTGAGCTCTGAGATGCTCAAAAGTTCATTATGTCGTGGGAGGAGAGTTCAGCCCTGTGCAGTCCCTAGGGTGGCTCGGTTTTAGCTTTCCCTGATTGGAAACCTCACTCTCATGACGCAGCTGCTGTGCCCTTGTGCACTGATGCTTTCCTGGTGAGAGCAATTCAGTAAGGGAAAAAAAAAAGCACTAAGTAATGCTTGCCATTTCTGTCTTGCTAGGAACTGGTACGGTCCCCTTAAGCCTCATTCTTGGGGATAATCCTGTTTCAGTGCTTTTCCTAATGACAGTGGCACAAAAAAAAAAAAAAAGGAAACGTTAATGAAACTTGCTGATGGCAAAGCTGGGAGGGAGGATCAGCAGATCACTCAGGACTAATTGGATAGCACTGAGGCCTGGAGTAATAGAAACAAGATAAAATGTAATAACAGAGAGTGCAAGATCACACAGGCAGTGATTAACGAGAAATCCTGCTCATCAATTAGAAATGACAAAGGATAAGAAAGCTGTGCATTTATTAGTGGGTCACGGATGCGGCAGGCCTGAGAAGGAGGCAACAGCACATCTCAGCAAGGTTTGTGCAGCAGAGGTCGCCTGGGAACAAATCCCCAGAAATACTGCTTTGAAGGGAGAGGGTTTGAGAGACGGTGTAAGGGAGAAGCAGCTCTGCCAGAGCAGGTCTGGGGTTCATGTGCGACTTAGCTCATTGTCAGGCTGTGTCCCTGCTCCCCACAGCCAGTGTGCCACTGGGACGGTGTGGGTAAGAAGTAATGGTTAAATAGGATCTGGTTATGCACCTCCTGTATATGCTGTTTGGAATTGGCTGTTGCAGGGCCTTGAGTAGCTGACTTAGTGGAGACTTAGAAGCATGTTTGCATAGTGCCGTCATGCTTTAAATGTTGCTGCTTGGTCCTCGAAATGCTGTTGGTTGTGGGGGGTACTACTTGCTTCCAACCTGAAGATTTCTGAATCACAACCTGGGAAACAGCTGTAACAGTGTATTAAGGGTGGTGGGAGAAGTGGGAGGGACCCCATTACCTTATCAGCCACATTGTGGGGATGCTTTGGCTAGCCCCACGTGGAGCGTGACTATTAGACCATGGCAGAGAACTCCCCGCACGTGCTGTGCAGGCAGGGGCACAGTTGCTCCTCTGACTCACTCTGTTTGCAGCCATGAGGCTGTGCCACACACCCTCTTCTCTCACTCACAGCCAGGCTCTCCTGTGGTGCGTTTGTGAAGTTTGTGACAGCCAGAGGGACAAGGCAGGGTGCCCTAACTGCTGCTCCTTCTGCAGGATGACTGCAGCGAGTACCGTTCCCAGTTTGAGGCTGGTGGGCGGCTGTCCTGCACACGGGAGAACGATCCTGTCCGGGACTCCTCTGGCAAGCAGCATACCAACAAGTGCCTCATGTGTGCCGAGAAGCTGTGAGTACAGTCCCTGGCAATAGCAAAAAGGGAAACCTCACGCTGCGAAACTGCGGCTTCTGCCTGTGTGGCTGCCCCTGGGGGAGTCCCAAATCACAGTGGCCCCCCAGGAGCTGCTCCTGCAGTAGGGATGTGGCTGTTGCCCCTCTTCCCACCTCCTCCTAACCTGTTAGGGAGCAGAGGAGAAGCAGGGTTGATAGAAAGCAGCCCTTTTCTTGGGGCCGCTCCCAAGGAGTTTCCCACGCATGTACTTTGCCTTCCAGATGCTCTCTCTCTACTCCCATAGAGCATATGCAGAAGCAACCCTGATATGAAAACAGCCACCTGGAGCCGGGATGTAGCGTACAGTGGGAATGGTGAGGAGAAGGGAGAAGGCTTAGGGGTGGGAATTAGGCACAGGGCCACCAGGGATGGGGAGGCTGTTTCCTAACAGCATGATGCTGGCTTGCAGGGCAATCCCAGGTCCTGGCAGCATTTGCACTGCCATAGTGCTCTCTTCTTTCTCCTCTCTCCTTTTTCCAGCAAAAAAGAAGCTCAAAGAGGAGGTCAGTCCGGTGGAACTGCCCAGCGCACCAAGCAGTCCACTGCACAGTGTGCAAACCAGGTGAGACTGAGCTCGGGGCCTCACCAAGCTTGGGAAAGGGGTTGGTGGGTCTGCAGACCCTGGTGGCCGAGGCCTGACTGTGGTCCTGGTGTGTGGGGTGCTGGAGTCTGCTGGTGATAGTGGAGAGCCAGGCTGCATTGCAGGCTCTGCTAGTTCATGGGATGGGTTTGTGTATAGGCTTACGTAGTGGTCAGTTTTGGACTCCTGTATGGATCAAGCCTCAGAACTGCTTCTCCAGGAGGAGCTTCATGGTTCCTAGGGTCTGGGGAAAGGAGATAAAAGGTCAGGAGCTGCTTTAACATTGTTGCTTCACTGCTTGGTTGTCAAACACACCATCCTACCCACTTTGCAGAAGAGCTGCAGTGGCTCAGGGGTACAGAAGGGTGTGAATGAGAGACGGCCATTCTCCACGAACAGAGGGTGAGTACAGAAGCACTGGGATCCCAGCCTGCCCCCACAAGTCCCGGGGTCTTGACACCGAGAAGAAACACATAGAATAGGGCATATACAACCCTCTCTTCTATTTGAAGGCATTCTTGCTTCCCCTGCACACAAAGCACTGCTGGCTTCTGTGCTCAAAATCCCTCCCTAGTCTTGCCCCCTGAATCCCGTCTCCTGGCAGGCACACACCTGTCTTGTTGCCTGGCCCATCTCATCCTCATCTGCTGACTTGAGGCAGTGCTGGGTGCACCATGTGCTGTCAGGGCACTGAGCAACTCCCCTGGGTTTTTAGGGCTGCCAGGCTCCAGCAGGGCTCAGCTGCTGTGTTATCAAAGCATTGAGGAACTCTTAATCTTTCTCCTTTTTGCTGGGTGCAGCCCATTCATCTGTCCCCAGCCAGCACTGCTAGCATTCAGAGTGCAAATCTGACCACCCTGAGAGCTCAAAGGTCCTATTGCAGGGAGTGCCTCCATCCTATGGCAAGCCAAGTGCCCTGTTGGAAAACAAGGTGCAGAATAATGGCAATGCACCATAGTGCAGTTTAATTCCACCCTGGGGTGATGATGATGTGGCTGAGTGGGTCTGCACACATCAAGGGCTGTGCCATGAGCTCTGTGCTTTCTCTCCCTGCCAGCCCACAAGGAAACTTGGCTCAGGACTGCAGCCCGGCACCTGGCCGCCAGGGACAGAGTGGAGGCACCAACACGTACCAGCCGGTATGCCCAGCTCCCACGGGTCAGGCACAGCCTTTCCCAGCAGCTGCCCCAGTTTCTATTGTCAACCTAAAGCCTCACACTGGGACCTGTATCCTTGGAAGGGTTTAAGTGGGTGGTAGAGTCAATACCTTGCTGCTGTCCCCTGGCATCAAAGAGAAGTGAGGCTGGATGTGTCCGCGTGGGAGTCTCTGAAGCCAGTGCTGCTGCTGTAAAGTACATCAGGAAGGGGGGAGCGTCCTCCAGGGGGTGATGGTGGTGTCCCTTCCTGAGTGCTGAGATGTTTGGTCAGTGACCATGGCCAGAGTAGAGTGCTGAGGCTGACTGGGGGGATGAGGGCAAAGCTGTCAAGAGTCTGAGAAGGAGTACTGGAGGAGGAGACACTGAGCAGTAGATAACTACTGTGTGTGGAATCATGTGGGAGGGAGAAGGGGGTGTGTGTTCTCTCCATTTCCACAAAAAGAAAACTCATTATTTTCAACAAAGCTGAAGTAGAAATTATGAAACTAATAGGAGAAAATAAGTTACTATAAAAAGGATGACTAACCTGTGGATCTTGCTGTCACAGGGTGTTGCCAAGAGCTACAATGATTAAAAAAAATGACTTGCCACTTATAGTCCATACAGCAATTTAGGTAACATTTTGGAAGGGATAGGAAATGCCTTTCTGTGGGGCTGGAGGGACCTGACCGCGAGCTGCCTCAACTCTCTCTGAAGTCTCTGTCACTGACTGCTCTTAGAAAAATGATATTAGAATAGAAAAACCTGGGAGGAGGTTCAGGTACGGCAGTTTTAATGCATTCCAGAGGAAGCATTAGGCATAATAATGCCAGTGTGCTTCAGGGCTTAGTGGTATTTCCTGGTAGCTCTGGCGAAGGAGTAGATGTTGATCAGCCTGACTGATGAGGGGTGATTCAGAGGGTAAAGCTGCCCCTCACCTCGCTCCAGGGACACTCATGGGTTTTGTCCCAGGGCGATGCTGTCCCCAGAGCTGAAGGAGGGGTGGCAGTCACTGCGAGGAGTGTGGGACTGCCGGTGTGGAGGTGGTTGCACACACGTGGGCGATGCCGTGGGCAGCGGTGTCTGGTGCGTGGGAAGGCATCTGGCAGGGAATTGCAAAGGTCAGCGCTGTCTTTCTTCACGTCATAGTTAATTACCCAGATGAGGGAGGAAGCGGCACATTAATGAAATTAGCAAGTGATGTTTAAGCAGAGGGTGTTACTGCAGCACTCTGTGCCCCTGAACCCCCTGTGTTCCCCGATAGAAACCTTTCTTTCTCCATGGTCCTTTCCACCTGCTGACCCCAGCAAAGCAAAGCTTTGTGCTGAATGGTCTTTCTCTAGGTGGGGCAGGAGGAGAGACATCCTGCCTGAAGCTCTTCTCCAATTGCACCATTTGCAGTCATTGCAATACCTTTTATAGGACCTGAAGGAGGGGATGGGAATTCGTCTCTGTCTTTTTTTTTTCATCCTCCATTGCAGAGGTGGGCAGTGAGGCTGAGGGAGAGCAGGCTATAGGATCTCTGACCTCTGCTATCTGAAACTTGCCATGACTTTACAGACACCTGTGCCAGTGTGCTTGCAGGGTAACAATCTAATCATGAGGAGTCTTGTTGCTCCTCCTCTGAGCTCCTTCTAGCTGTGCCACGTCTGCTTTATAGGAAAATCTGTGCCTTGATGCTCCTGCTGTCGTGCTCGAAAGAAATGAGAGGGCATGCTTAATTAGTCAGAGCTATTCATACATGTTTGCATCTCTTCATTCCGCGGGTGTCAAGTCGTGCTGCGTGTCGCACTGCCCTTGGGCGGCTGGACTCGATTGTCGAGGTTTTCCCTTCATTTCTGCCAAGAGTCTTGTAGAAGCAGCAGACATAAAAGCCTCAATAAAGAAGCAGGGACAGGTAGCAGAAGTTTCCTGTGTTCTCATAGATTTGCAAGGAGAAGTAAATGTGCCCTGGACCGAGATATCAAGGTGGATCAGATGAGTGGTCTGTGCCTGGCAGTGGGGTTGGGGTTTTGTCCCCAAATCGTGGTCCAACAGGAGGTGTTACCTCTTTGCTGAAGGTGTGGTGGACCTGCTGCAGGATAGAAGGGCTCCGGGCAAAGCCTGGTTTGTGAGCACTTCAAGTTGTGCATAGGAGGGTCTTGCAAGAAAACCAGCACCAAATGTGATTTCTTTCTCTCTTCAGCTGGACTGTGATCGAATTCTACATGGGGTAAAGGGTGGAAGGATTTTCTGCAGCGATTCCTCACAACCCGTCTGTGGCACTGATGGGAAAACATACAAAAATGAATGTGACTTGTGTTCAGCTGCCATGTGAGTAGGCGGAGAGATTTCAGTAATACAGGGCCATCCACTGTTCCCGAGTGTCTTTTGCAGCACAGTGTTTGTTTTGATGTATCATGACTCACTATCAAGTGTGTCCTTGGTGCCTCGCTGTTAAGCAAACATAGATCAAATGTCTGAGATTAATCTGATGACAGCTAATTAAGATACACAACTTTCCAGAGTCCCTTATTCCCTTTCTGCCCAATCATAAGATTGTTTGGGGAGTAATAAATGCCATCAAATTGGAAGTAGCATCAAAGCTTTAAGGAGCCCACAGAGGACCATCGTGACAGTGTCAGAGAGCTGTAGCACTGGAAGTGAATAAGCAATGTCTTGTGCTCCCTTTGCAGGAGAGCATCAGTCTACATCACGGTAAATTATCGAGGTGAATGCCGAAAGACTGTCCCTGAAATGGTAAGTGCCTCACTCCTGTGGCATCCCATTTCTTGCTCTGGGTGTGTGCTGGAGACCCAGCCTGGATCCCTGTTTGTGTTGGGACCATCAGAGCCCTGTTAGAGGGGTGCTTGTGATCCACATGTGTAAATACACTTCAGACTTGGATTTAAGGCATTCTGAGCCATAATCCCCATGTTTTATCTCGGCTGTATGGTAGGAGAGTGACAAGTCTGGGAAAACACGTGGCTTTTCTCCTGGGATTTTGGTGAGGCCAAAAAAGACTGGAATTGAATAAACCATAAGAGCCTAATTTCCCAAATGATGTCCAGGGAGTTGGTTGGAAAGGAAAAATATTCATTATGTGGTATTCTTTTGGGAAAGGTCTTGAATCTTGTGTGGTTCTCCTATAGTAGATGAGTCAAAGATTTGTCAGTGGTGCTTTGTCTTTCCACTTGTGGCAGCTCAGTAGCCTTCAGAGCTTTGGTTTGGAGCCAGGGTCTCCTAGTTTGTGTGTCTTGGGTGTATGGGACTGACCTCAGAGTTGGCATGGACTGTTGGGAAACTGAATAGTCATCCCTAGGGAAACTCTGACATTTGCTCCCATTCCAAACCTGGAGTGAATCAAAACATCAAATCAGCCAAATGGAGAAGTTGTGCAAGTTCTTTTTCTTTTTTTCTTTTTTTAATTTAAAATGAGAGATTTGGCTTCTGAATATGAATATGTTGGCAGTGTTTGCAGGTAAAACAGTATTGTCTATTAAAAAGCTTTAGAGCAAAATAGCTATCACAGGGCTTTTACTCAGTGCCAGGATGCCCACTGATCCCCCCAGAACATTAGAAAGAAGACATCCCCATTCCTCTTCCTCTCCTCTGTGAAGTACCAGGGTGCTCTCAATGCTGTTTAAAGCAGAAAAAATAGTGTAGAGAAAAATATTTCTGCTTATGATCATACTGGAGATCTTTGTGTCTTGTCCTGTGGTGTGATGTAGCCATTGCTGGTTCATGTACACTGGGAGTGGAGACACTACAAAAACCTGTTGGTGGCTGTGCTGACACTGCCAGAGACAGGCAAGATGGGTATACCGTGGTAACTGAAAACCAGAGTGAATTCCCTCAGAATTGTGCCTGGGCTGGGATTCCTCACCATTTTGTGTTTTACCAAGATGTTACAGCTCTTGAGTCTTTGCAGTTAGAGGAATATGTCATACACTAAAAGTCAGACAATTTGTAGCTATTCCAAGGAGAGCTGGAAGCAATTAAAGAGAAAGTGATAAGGTTTTTCCACTGGGGAAAATCCCCCCACAAAAACACCCCTCCAAACAAAGACTTATTATTTCTTTCTTTATGTATATTGTGTCACTTGAAGAATCAGATTGGAAATTTATGGAAGCCCATTTCCTTAGCAAACCTCTTGTGTCCATCAGAGACTTCTCTTTTTTTCTCAGTTGGAAGCTTATGAACAATGTACTGATGAGTGTTATTTTCCACCACTGAAATTCATGCTAACATTCAGCTTAATGCATCCTTCTGAGGGCCCAGGCACTCACTGTTTGGAGGAGATTGCAGTGCCTTTGGCGTCGGAAATGGTTCTAGAGTGTTGCAGTATGCAGAACGAGAAAGCAAAGACCCAAAGACTTCAGTCTTGGAGAAAGATAAGATACTGCTGCCCCAAAATGTAGTTTGTCCTTGAGTTGTGTTCTGAAATTAGTCACGTTAGTGCTGTGTTGCCTGACAAAATCTGTGTCCAAGTTCAGAGCCTGCAACCATTCCTGCTAGCAAACCTCCTCCTGGAGTTCATGGCAGCCCTCCCTGACGGTGGCCGGATTGCCATCAGGGAGGGACAGCTGTAGGAAGGGACAGGAGAAGCGTGGTTGGAGAGAGATCTGACATTAAAGGGTGCATCTGGACAGCGTGCACTGATGTGGTGGAAAACCTTCCTGCAGAGAGCCCTGGGGCTGGCGGGCAGCCGGGCCCCTGCTGCCTATGTGAGGTCTGTGCCATAAACAGCCTCCTCTGATCCTGTTCCGCTTTACTGAGGATGAATGTATCTGAGTCCAGGGTTCAGGTTTTTATTTTTAACAAGGCAGCTGGCCACTGTGTCCTTCATGCTGTGGGATATATCTGTATTAATGGTGGGTTTTTCCAGAATGTTTCATTTTGAATGCTGTATTTTTTTTTTTTTTTTTGCAGTTTCTCTTTTTGTTCAGATGCTTTTTCACAGATCTCCCATGTAATAGATACTAGTCTGTCCATGTTAGTTAACAGATCAGGGAAAAAAAGGGATATCCAGTTTCTACTTTTTAATCTGTTTTCTAAAGAACAGAGAATTCCCAGATTTCTAAGGGGCAAGGCCATTTTCTTACAGTTCTTTTTATCACGCCTTTTTTAAGAATGTAGAAGAAGGGGAGAAGAAAAGAAATAAATTAAAAAAGAAAAAAGGGATGTTTTCCAGCTAGACATTGGTTTTAGAAGGCACGTAGCTCCAGGCTGAGATTTGTCTGTTTTCTGAGGCTGGTAGTGACCCATCCACTGCCCTGGTGCCACTCTTCATCACAGCTGGTTCCTGTGGCCACTGAGCTGTCCAAAGGGGCTGTCATGTAGGTTCTAATGCTCTGCCAGTGTAACAGTGGTTGTGCTTGTGGGTGGACTTTTATGTTGCTCTTTTTTTCCAGAAATAATGGAGTTCAGACTGCCAGCAAATACCAGGGATCAGCTGTGACCAAAGGTACAGTGATGCGTTGATTTGCTCGTACTTAGACAACTTGTCCACGTTTCACAAGGGTTTGGGTGTCAGACCTTGTCTGGGCAGGCTGCAGGGTATGTCTGGGGCAAAGGGCTGTGGAACACACCCTTCCCTATTGCCACAGCAATAGAACGAGTTGTGTGTCTTTTGCAGAAGCAGCAGGGTGAAGGAAAGTCCCTGCTGAGGGGGCTGAGCCCATTGGGTACGCAAATTTCATGAGGATTTCCTCATCTATACAGGGGTGTAGCCCTCAGTTATCTCTGCAGGGGGGAGAGGATGCCAGCAGAGCAGGGTACTGCAGTCCCCTATCACAAAGAGGTTGAGCTGACCTGAAGCATCCCAGCTTTGAACTTTCCTTGTGGTTCTTCTATGTCACTTGCCTTTTGGAACTATAGTAGTAAACTGTCTGTCCCCTGTTTCTCTAGGACAAGTAGAGGAAGATCTGATGTCAAGCATCAAGGGTGCTGCTGAGTTCCCAGTGCTGTTGGATTCACCTTCATCTCCTTCTGCAGCCAATGGGCCTGTCCTCGCTCAGGTGGAGGGTGAAGGGCTGTGGGAACCCAGTGGTGGCTTCCCACGCTGGCCCCACGCATATTGTAGTCTCTGCTCGGCTCGGGCTCCGCCGCCTCGCTGTGTCTTAGCATGTTTCTACAATAAAGATAACTCCACAGCGTCCTGTCGCTTTTCTTCACTGAGCCTCATGGGAGGGACGTGTGAGTCCCCGGTCCGGCTGCTCGCCACGTATACCTAGAGCACTAAGCAACAATCCCAAGTGAAGATGTCAGACAGAGAAGAAGAATGTGGTCTGGGTTCTGTCAGCAGGGTCCAGCATCGGGTTCTCTGACTCGCTGTAGGGCCTTGGGTGTATCTCTTTGTCTCCCTTCAGCCCTTTTCTCTTGCCTGTAAAAACAGACATTAAAGGATGCTTACCTACCTCAGAGGGTTGTTCAGAGATTTTAATTGGTTTGCATTAGAAAGCCCAGGGATGGAATTCTGTTCCTATGCACCAAATCTGGTGTGCAGGCAGTTTAACTGTTGCAGTCATGGCCTCTTCCAGCCAATACCTGATGGGCCGCGCGTATTTCCTGTTCTTTCGTTTATAGCTGTTACTGAAAGCAAATATGTTCTTATTTGTATAAACTTTATTGCAGGACATTTCCAGAAGACCTTGAGTGAACATACAGTGTTTGAGTCCACTTTAGCTATGACCTGATCTGTAAATACGCTCTCTTGTAGATAAGGCTGGAGTGACTTTCAGATTTCGGCAGGTTTTCACTCAGTGCCAATTAATTTGGCTCCCTCCACAGATATCGATTTTTTTCTTTTTTCAATTAAGTTATCGAGATCTTTTTTTTTCTTAATGCGGCTAATGAAAATCGATTTTTACTCTCATAAAGTACTTCCGCATGTAGCACGTATATCTGTCTATGACTTGATTATCAGCAGGCTCTGACACAAGGTTAATATTTTCTGTGCTGGTTTTTAACGTGTGCAAACATTATGGTTTAGAAATATGTTATCGCCACTTATTTCTACGTGGAAAATCCCACCTCACAGTTATGCATGGCAGAAGTCATGTGTTTGATCCAATTTAGCTGTTTCTAGGGATGCGAGATTCCTCTGCCTTTGAGCGGGTGAATCCTTGAATGTTATTTATACATTCTGAGAGGGATGAATATCAGACAGTAAAGACGTTCACTAATGATGCCTGCTCACTGATTCCAGCTAAAATCGTGTGCAGGGACCTCTACGTGGCTTTATAAAAGCAGTACGCAATTTGAGGCTTAAAATAAGCTCTTGCAAATGAAAATCAGCGCGCTTGAGAGCGCCATTATAACTTGTAGTGATTTCAAGCATTTAGATTTTGAAATAATCGCCCATAAAACCGTCATTAATTGTGCTCCAAAGCCAATGAACTGATGAGGAGGGTGTCCTAGTAGCCTCATCTGCTGGATTTGAGCACCTTCTGAATTTCTCCCGCTACCAGCAGAAATTATCATCCTCAGAAATCATAGCTGGTGATAAGGGTTTATTAATCAGATTACAAAACTGCTAAGAAGGCACATGACAGTGACTTGATAAAGCTGCCTGTGCTGCTGTTTGTGAGCCTACTGTAGGTAGCAATGCTAACTCCTTCCTTTTAGCAGTATACCTGCTCCTTCCTGCCATCCTTCCTTCCTTTTGTAGAGCCTCCTTTT
This sequence comes from Callipepla californica brunnescens, assembly GCA_023055505.1. NCBI lineage: Eukaryota > Metazoa > Chordata > Aves > Galliformes > Odontophoridae > Callipepla > Callipepla californica. Next base: position 10,855,766 of record JALIRH010000014.1, read on the forward strand.
TCAGTTTGATCTGGTGGCTTGCAGGTGATGTCTGCCCCTAGCAGTGCTCTACGCAGCTGACCTCCAGGTAAGGCTCCGTGTGAGTGATGCAATGTGTTATTTCCATGGGGTTCCAAAGGAAGAGGAAACAAAAAGCTCAAGAGGTGTTGCAAATATATTATCCTGTCTTCTCTTCTGCTCTTGGTTACACTTTGTGGTGCCCTTTAACATTGTAAAGAGACCACAGCATTCCTCTATGAACCTGGAAATGTACCAGCACTCTGGGAAGTCTTCAGTTTGCTGTAAATTGCACTTTATTAGAGGTGTTTCTCCTGCCAAGACCCACCGGCCCCATGCGGTTCAGTGTTTTCTAAGGCTTTGCAGGACTGGTGTTATGAACTGGCAGCCTCCAGGCCTCTCACAAATCTCCTGCTTTTCACAGCATTTCTTCAAGTTCTCCCAAGCATAGCTGGGTTTTGGGCTCAACTGCTCCCTGCAGGGGCCTTGTGCCTCCTGCTTTTTTGCATAAAAGGTGTCAGGTACTTATGCAATCCTTAGGGGCATGCAAATGCTGCTCTGGTTGTATACCGAGGACTGTTGACTCTGGCAGAACCCTTTGCAGACCTTGTACTCCCTTGTTGTTTCCCAATCCCTGCAGCCTAGCAGCTCTGCTCACCAGCTCCCACGGCCAACACAGCAGCAGTCTGTGCATGGTGGCAGGGCGATGTGGAAAGGGATGATTGTATGAAAGTGTGATGCTGTGGTACTGCCTCTGCAGGAGCCTCATGCTATTTGTGTAGGAGGACCCTATATGTCTGCTGCAGAGCTGTCTTGTGGCTGTCCATGCGTCCCTGTGATGCTGAATCCTACCAAGCAACCTCTGCACTTGGATCCCTGAGCGTTTCAGCTTTATCTACCTGGATTATCACCGATTCAGTTCTATGGCCATCTGAGTTATACCAGGGACTGATGAACAGGCTTCTATGTCTGCTCCGTGGGGCTCCTATTAATACCTTTTGGTACATTTCTCCTGCCCTGCAAGAGTCTCTCTGGAATACAGAGCTCTTCTCCAAGACTTGGGACCTGCCCTACTCCCAGCCCTCTGCAGGAAACTTCTTGCTAACCAGCCCTTCAACCAGGACTGCAGTATGCAGTGAAGAGCTGGGAGAGGTCTGCGACTCTCTTCCCAGCATGAAGCTATGAGCACTCCTTTTGAGCAGGCCACTAAAAGAAGTAAGATGTCAATACAACCAACTGCAAGATACAAAGCCACATGAAAATTCACAGTTCACCTTGATGCTGAAGGGCCCAAAAAAGAACACCGTAGTGTTAGCACAGATGCACTGCTGGCAAAGTGAAAATGAGCGAAGAGAAAGAGACGGATGGACAGCTGATGGAAAAAGCTCTTCCTAATTGTTCCACAGAGCAGCCGGCTCACCTGCAGGGCTGCAGCATGAGGCTTCTTGTGCTTAATGCAGAGACCCAAAGACCAAAGCTGTTTGTCTCAGCAGACACAGCTACAGTTGCAGCAGTATTTTCTAGATGTCTGTTCCTTCCCTAGATTACTGACAGGTGTTTGCTGTTCCGTCCCTTTAATCTGTATCCTATAGCAAATATTCCTTGAATTTAATAACTTAGCTGGAAGACAATTGCTGTGATCTTGATAGAACACGCTGAGTCAATCTATTTTAGCTGCAGATTTGGTTTGCAAATAATGTCTCCTTGCCGATAAGACTCAGGTGTCATCTTTGTGGACATTGGCAGGAATTTGCTTGACCGTGACAGGTTTTACAGAGTCTGGCAATTAAGCTGTCAAGACACATTTTCCTCTGCCAGGAAGCATTAATTGATGATAGCCTTGGCTGCAATTGGCACAGGGTGATGGATATTGTAATCAGGATGAATAGAGGTCCTTGTAGTTGAGCGCTACGTTGGTCCAAAGGTTTTGAGTCCTTGACACTTGGTGATACTGAGATAAGGAATAAGGCAGGAGATATCAGGGCTGAGTATCAGACACTGCATATGAACAGAGACCTCTACCATCGCTAGACGTCAACATAACTGGAAATGTTGGTATCTGGGGAGATTTTAACTTTGTGAATTTGTACTGCAAAGTACTAATATTAGCAGAGCTACTGGATGTGAGAGCAAATAGAGTTTTCCATTAAGTAATCCCAAAAATCCTGTTATTATGGGTTTGCTTTTCAAGTGCAAGGGGTGTTGGAGATGTACTTCCCTTAGAAAATAAAACTGATATGATTCAACCTGAGCTCGCTCTGTTTAAATCACACAAAAAGTAGATCTGCAAATAGGGATTTTGATTAGTGGGTACAGAATATGAAAGATTACAACTTGGAAAAAATAGGATTCTGATTGAGAAAACTGTTTTGTTGTGGCCAACCCTTATAGTTTACAAAAACTGACTTAAAGGAGAAAAACACATTTTAGAACCCATCCAAGCTATGCCACTTTAGTACTGGGCAAACCTTTGGGAGATGTTAGAAGAAAACTAAAGCCATGAAGTATAAAGGAATGATTAATGTGCACAGTAAACTTGCTGGAAGGTAATCATGCATGGGCTAATATCAATCTTTACAAAGTTGGCTGACTTCCTAGATAAAGGAAGTACAGTAGATCTCATCTACCCAGGCAACAAAAACATTTGACCTGTTGCCCTGTGGGGTGGTGTCACTTCGGCTTGGTGAGGTGGGTCAGGATGAGGTTACAGGGGTTGTGGAAGTGTACCACAGAAGGGGCAGGTGGGGTGTCCATGGGAGTTACCACTGAGAAGACAAAAATGTGGATTTGAGGACCAAACTTCCTTGCATTAATACAGGACAAGCTGACATGCAGCTATCTGCTCTCCTGTGTTTTTTTTTTTTAAACAGCAGAAGAGCAGGATTTCTCCCACAGGGAATGAGGCGACCTTCTAGGTTGTGATTGCCTGGGCTCAAACAGAGATGAAATGCAGTGATGAGGAGCACAAAACCGTGTTCTGAGGTTAAATAATGAGGGTTTCGGCTGTTGGCTAAGACCTCAGTTAAACCTGCAGAGGAGGAGGAAGACCCAATTGCATGTAGCCAGCCACAGGGTGAATGAGAGCTGCAGTGTGCTGGGGCAGACCCCAGAGCAGAGGGGCCGTGGCACGTTCCTCACTCCCTTGTTCCCCTCAAGCCACACAAAAGGCCCCTTCCTGGCAATTGTGCCCATGTCAATCATTAGCTAGAAACCTAGAGCTGGGTAAATACGTTTTGGATTCCTGTCTTGGTGACAGATTGGGTGTTACATCACAAGGTGGGTCCATTTGATATGACAGCATGCTATATATTCCTGCTCCTACCTGTGCCCTTCCTCCCCCACTCTGAGAGCAAGCGAGCTGTGAGGGCACCGAGACGCACTGCCATGAGGATGGCTGGGCAGCTTCTAAAGGTGGTTCTGGCCCTCTGCTGCTTTGCAGGTAAGTGCTTCCTGCTACACTGCATAAATGGCTCTAGCTAGACCAGAGGATGTACTATCAGCAGGAGTGTTCAGGTGTTGTAATGTGAAAGAGAGCCTTGTTCCATGAAGGAACATTTTCTTCTGAGAGCATAGCAAAAAATTTAGACTGAGAGATCCAGAACCTCGTACACACAACTGTTTTCATCGTGGTTTATAGGAGCAAACTGCTGAGGGAGCAGTGCTGGTACAGGGCAGGAGCCTGCACATGGAAGCACTGAGTATATGGGAAAGCAAAGCTATGTGAATTGGCATCTGTGTCCATGTAAGCAGTACAGACACTGTATTTTGTATCATCCAAACATTTTCTGCACTGTTCCTTGTAACTGAGAAGTTTGTTGTGGGAAGGACAATGCTAGTGGTCAACAGTCACTGAAACATGTAAGTCTGAGCTCTTGCAAGTCAAATACGAAGTCTGGCAGAAGAGTTTAAACTCAGTGCAGGCTTGAAAATACATACATTGCTTCCCCGTAGCATCTTAGGAACTGGGTAACTCATGTCACCTCCTACTGAAAGTGCAGCGCAACTTCATTTAATAACTTCTGATTCATTTTATGGATGTTCATCACTGGCGTAACATGAAATTGCATTTTCCTAAACCCAATGAACCAGTCAACAACAGTCACTAAATGTAATTGTTTCATTCACTTATATAAACATATATACACCTTGCATATGTCATCTCTGCATGTTAATAATAAGTATTTGTTTTCTGTCTCTGCTTTTCTTTCAGGTATCACCTTTGGAATTGAGGTGAGTTACAGGTTTTTTCCATTTATTCTTTTCTATTCCAGGCTTCTGGTAAAGTAGAAACAGTATGTAATTACCTGATGAACAGGCGGGTTAATCTAATGAAAGCCTTGTTGCTCAAATAATACTTGCCAGTGCATGATTGAATGATATTGCCAAGTCACGAAAAAGTAAAACACACCCCACTTATACTATTTTCTGTTCATGAAATAAAATGAAGAAAGAATTGTACAATCCTATTATATTAACTTTTGGATATAATTGAGTTAGTCCAAGTCAAGGGGCAGCAGTTACCTCCTCAAGAGGAAAGCTGTCTTAAGATGATAAGCTCAAAAGCATCAAAGACCATGATTCTGGTATATTTTTCTATACAGTAAGACCTACAGTTCCGTGTTCTTGCCTATACCCATATCAAAGCGAGGAGAACAGCAGGGTCTGTGCGGTGCATTTGTCTGCAGGTTCTTCCCACGCAGTTATGAGATTCCTGCAAATCACCAGAGACTGCAGCATGATTGGAAACGATCAGATTTTGAGTTGAGCTGCTGCGAAGTATGGCCAGACTCCCAATTACCAGCTACCTTCTTTAGGCACTGTCTCACCCACAGCTCTCCTTCCTTCATGTCCTTCCTCCCCCAGACCCCCACAGGAAAGTATGATCAGAAGAAGACTCTCACCTCCTGACTGCCTGAGCAGATTCCAAATGATACCTCAGGTGTTTGTCCTGTCTGGAGCTGTGGGTGGCAGGAGTTGCCAGGCTGTCCTTCATTGTTGGAGCCAGCCCTGACATTGTGCTGCTTTCACAGGTTGATTGCAGCCTGTATGCCAGTGGCATCGGCAAGGATGGAACAAGCTGGGTAGCCTGCCCGAGGGACTTGAAGCCTGTCTGTGGCACAGATGGCTCCACATACAGCAATGAGTGTGGGATCTGCCTCTACAACAGGTGAGCTTTGTGGAAGCACAATGGGAGCTGCAGGGCAGGTGAGGGCCAAAATGTGGGCAGCGTGGAGGAGTATGTGAGTTAGCACCTGGGTGCTGACCTCCAGCCTGGGGGTGGTGGCTGCTCCCTGCAGTCTGTGACATGGGTCTGCTTTCTTCCAGGGAGCACGGGGCAAATATAGAGAAGGAACACGATGGAGAGTGCAGGCCAAAGCACATTGCGGTAAGTCCAACAGTAAGAAAAAGTCTTGCTCCATTGGTGCCCATAAAGACTTAACTTTATTTCATAGAAGCAAAGAACAGCTTAGGTTGGAAGGGACCTTAAAGATCATCAGACTCTAACCCCCCTGCTGGCTGCCCCCCACCAGATCAAGCTGCCCAGGGCTCCAATCAAATCAATTGGGCATCTCCAGGGATGGAGCACCCACAGCTCTCTGGTCAGCCTGTTACTCATTCACTTACTTATTTCCCATTCCTGCTATTTTTACAGATTGATTGCACTCGGTACCAACGAGTTGTAAGAGATGGTAACGTCTTGGTAGCCTGCCCAAGGATTCTGAAACCAGTCTGTGGCTCAGATAGCTCCACTTATGAGAACGAATGTGGAATTTGTGCCTATAATGCGTAAGTCTCTTCTGTAGAGAGTCCTTCTGGGTAACGAGAGATAGCTCAGTCTCTTGGAAACACTGTAAAACAGTAGTCTTTCTTAGGGTAGTTGTGTCTGTGGGACTCTTTGAAGCTGGCTACTTGTGATTCTCCAGCCAGCTGCAGGTTTCTCCCCAGTTCCCAGTCTGTGCTCATGAAGGGAATCATGAAAAAGCCAGAGGACATCCCACAGCAGAGGCATGAATAGATCAAAGTGTCTCTGAGTGCCTTGTGATATGGAAATACTATGCATCTTCTGCTCACAAGCGGTTGCTACCAGCTGTGGGCTGCATCCAGACCACTCAGCAGTTCCTTACATGATGAGTGGGACCTTGCTTTCTTGCCCCCAGCACCTGGAGTTATTCTCAAGGCTTCCTAACCAAAACAACACTTTCTTCCAGAGAACATCACACCAACATTTCCAAACTGCACGATGGAGAATGCAGACTGGAGATTGGCTCAGTAAGTACAGTAGAAATAAAAACTCATCTCACAGGGCTGTTAATGGAGAGAATCCCATTGATTTCCTTTAGAAAATGTATGACGGCATGACAGGACTGGCAAGGGGTCCTGCTCCATGCTCCTGGTTCCTGCCTGGTGAGGATGGCTTTTGAAACAAAGCGACAAAGGAAGAGGCCCAAGATTTCCCTTGCATTGTGCTGTGCAGATTGGCAGGTTTCTCTCTGGAGATGACAAGCATTTCCACCCTTTGTAACAAGCATTCAAAATTCCAGTGCTGGTAGCTTTGTTAGAGATATAGTGAGATGCATAAGAGCACCGAGCATACATATTTATAGGGTTTAGCTTCTTGTATATTTATACTGGGGTAAGAGTCCAGTGCCTCAGAAAGAAAAGCTTATATATTTCAGCACAAAAATTCTGAGATGTAGGAAGTCCGTTCTCCAACAGACAGATAACTATTCCTCCTTTATCACTTCAACTCCCATGCTTAACTGCAGGGAATCTGAATTATTAAGTTATTGCAGCACTGGAGAAGTAAGGAGAAAGCCAACACAAACTGAAATGATATTAATAAGATTTCCAAATATTTCACACCTAATTCAAGACTGTTGTGCTGATGAGAAGGGGACAGAAAGTTTTGTATGTGTTCCTTTGCCTGAAGGTTTCATTCTCTAAGGAAGGTGCTTTTGCTTGACTCCTAGAGAACTCCTTGAGAATTAGGATAGTATCCTGAAAGCCTATTTCTGATAGACAATTTAGTTTAAGCATAGCGGGGCTTTGTCCTGTCACAAAAACTATGAAGCCTTATACCAATACCTAATACCAATAAAGGTATTGTGTTGATTTTTCCTGTATAGCAAGAGCTCTGGGTGGGCTTATTCTCCTCATTTCGGCAGGTTGACTGCAGCAAGTACCCGACCACAGTCTCTAAGGATGGCAGAACACTGGTAGCTTGTCCGAGGATCCTGAGTCCGGTTTGTGGCACAGATGGTTTCACCTACGACAACGAATGCAGGATCTGTGCCCACAATGCGTAAGTGCTGCACATGTCCTACTCCTTCCAAGTAACCAGCAACACTTTGCCATGCTGGGAACCTTCCTTCTACATTGCTGCTTATACCTATTTCTTCAAGTTGCTTAAAAACTGGATTTTTTGTTTTGTTTTGTTAGTTTTTATTGAGTTGCTTTTTTTTTTTTCCTGATACCTTCTTCGTGATTACAAGACGAAATCTGTAAGAGTCAGAACACAGCTCCTTGGATTAGTCTGATTAGTCTGTGGGCTGGGCAGTGACTGAGCACAGAAAGGATTAGTTCAGAATATTGCTTTAAATAACATGAGAAGACGTGATGAGCTTGTTAACGAGCAGAGTAATGTAACCATACCAATACAGTCATGCAGAGAGACTGAAGACAAAGTTTATTAGATACCTGCTTTAGGCTACATCTGGTTCATTCTGCATGCAAGTGTAACCAAGAGTTTAAGCATCTATTTACTCAAATTTACCTCCCTCTTTCAGAGAGGAGGGCACCCATGTCAGCAAGAAGCACTACGGAAAATGCAGGCAGGAGATTCCTGATGTGAGTATACAACATAAGGTATATTACTTCCTTTGCCTCTTCCCACTGAACCTCCACACCCCCCCAAAAGAGAGCTGGCTGAAAGCCTGGCTCTCGCCACATGTCCTTTAGGATGTGCCAGTGTGTATCCAACATAAAAACAGTGTGGAAGTTGGTCAGGGAGAACTTAGGTCTTCCTTTAAGGATGACTTCTAAATGCATTGCCAGCAAAGTCCTTTACTATATTGTTTGCTTTTTTTGTTTGTTTGTTTGATTCTATAGTGCAAAATGAAAAGGAGATGATAGATCTTCAGCTTTTCTGGCATATCTTGCAAACAGTTTGAGTAGGTTGTGACCCCTTTGGATCAGAAGTGAAGCTCAGTGGCATTTGGGATTGACTGAGCTGTTTGCCCTGGTGATTTGGCATCTCATAGATTATACAGTATCACGTAACTCCTCCTGGGCATGAGAGAGTTTCTGCAGAGCTGACTCAGGCTGGCTTTGAGAGAACTGAAGTGTAGCACCAGTGTTGTTTCAGCATCCCAGCATAAAAGACACGGAGAGCAGCAGGAGGCAATGCTAGGATTTGTCTTTGAGAACACGGACATTTCCAGGGCTGACATTCCTGCTTTTTGCAGATTGACTGTGATCAATACCCAACAAGAAGAATCAATGGTAGCAAACCCCTGGTGCGCTGCCCAAGGATCCTGCTCCCAGTCTGTGGCACAGATGGATTTACTTATGACAACGAGTGTGGCATTTGTGCCCATAACGTGTAAGTATTGAGGATAGGACTAGCTTTTGGAGTGACTAGCTGTGTTAGTACTTCAGCTGTGTTAGTACTCAGGCTTTTTCCCCCTTTTTTTCCTTTTATTTTAATTTCTTTTTTTTTCGTACCAGCATGTCTTTGTGTCTTTACATCCCCTTCTGTTCCTCTTTCGACCTCCTGAAGCTCTGTCACCTTGCTTTCCTTTCCTGAGGTGCTCCTCAGGGAGCTGTGGGAGAGCCAGCTAACAGCTGAGCATCCTATGAGGGCTGTGGCATTTGGGCAGAGGATAAAGAGGATGAGTCTGCTATGAGTAGACCTGAGAATTCTGTTACTGCTTAGGATCATGGTCCCTAATGACAGCCTCTTCCTTTCAGACAACATGGAACTGAAGTTAAGAAAAGCCATGATGGAAGATGCAAGGAGAAGAGCACACCAGTAAGTGTGAATAGAGGTCAGATGAGCACTATCTCCTGCTGTTCAGGCTCCAGGAGGAGCTGGTGTATGCTCTTCGTGGGCACAATGGCTGCTAACCAGGGTCTGTGCGTTCAGGCAACAGAGAAGGGGAATGGGGCCTGGACTCTGGTAACAAAGCGTCCCAATACTGCAGATCTCTGGAGGGAAACCACCAGAGGCAAACCAAGACAGTGCTGCCCATTTTAGCACAGCAGGAGAGGAAGAGCTGTGTTTGATGCCTGTGTACTCATTCAGTGCTAGGATTCCCATTGCAGCAGACAGGTTAAAAAATCTTCATACCGTAGTCAGCCAAGAAAAGTCTGCACTCAGGTATGCATGCAGAAATAGCTTTATAAACATGCACGGTAAGAATATGTGCTGATAATATCTCAGCACATTCATTCTGCTTATGCAGAGCAGCTCTAAAACACTGAAAATAACTTGGTGCATCCCAAGGGAATGCTGTATCTTTTCTATAGTAAAGACACACAGTCACAATGCTATCTTTGCTTAATTTGCTCTTGGACTGTGTGGGAAATATGGGTAATAAGAGATACTGCACTGGGGAAGGTATGCAAAATGACTGTGAAGTGTCAGAAGCTTAGCTAGTCAGAAGCTTAGCCAGTGCCATCAGTAGGTACTTGCTTATTTATCCTCAAATATTGGGACTATTTTTAAACATTGTAAAGATTTTTGCAACAGAAGCTGGTGGAACAGTTTCTTGTTGCTGTTTTGAAAACGCTGAAAGAAAATCCAAGGCTTAGTTAGGTCAGGCGTGACCTAATGTCAAACTCCTTATATCAGATTCCTTTGAATAATGCTTGTTTTTGCACAGATGCTAAATAAGGAAAATTATCTTTCTGGTCTGCTGTTCCTTTGCATTCCCTTTGTTAGCAAGCAATACAAAACCCGGCTACGATTAATTCATTTATAACTGAAGACTAAACTGAATTCAACCCATATTTTCTTCTGGCTCGAGAAGCAGTCTGTCTCCCAGCAGCTGACACAGCGTCATTACTGTTTCTCCCCAGCTTGACTGCACCCAATACCTGAGAGATACCAACAATGGTGAAGCCATCACCGCCTGCCCCTTCATCCTGCAGGAAATCTGTGGCACTGACGGTGTCACCTACAGCAACGACTGCTCTCTGTGTGCCCACAACATGTAAGCCCTGCAGGTCACCCACTCACCCATCACTCTGGCTGCTTGTCGAGCTTTGTCAGCTCCATTTTCTCTCTCTTCCAGCGAATTAGGAACCAGTGTTGCCAAAAAGCATGATGGGAGGTGCACAGAGGAAGTTCCTGAGGTAAGTGATTGCTGAGGAAAATAAGAGCTTGAGGTGGTGCTTACTGCCTAACTGGTACAGTGCTGGTTGGTTTTGGTGGGGCTGGGTCGTGTCCTCCTGCTGCCCTCCTTCCTGCGGGTGAACATCAACCCTGGCAGCAGGAACACTGTGCATTTTCTGCATGCAGACAGGGAAAGAAAGAGAAGAGGACAGGTGAGGAATGAGTTACGAGACAGGTAGCATCAATGATTTAAGGCGTTACTGGAAGAAACCTCTCTCCCACAGCAGTCTGTCACACATGCCACGGGAGTGTAGCAGTCTGTTCTGGCAAGATGGGAAAGGGACACAGATCATCCCCGGGTACCTGGTGCCTTCTGGATAACTGTGCTGTGCAAAAGGATGTTCTGCAAAGATTAGAAAACTACCTGCATTTTCAATGCTTATATCTAATGTACCAGGGGATTCAAACCCCTTTCTCTTTCTATTGTAAATGCAATATAATGTAATGTATACCAACAATGAATCTTGTAAAAGTACCAGATAAACTATATTTGGCCAGCTCTAAACTATTTACACTCACTGGGGAATAGAAAAACAAAGCCATCTCATTATCATGTGTTTGAAAGAGTCAGTGTCGTGAGTCAGATATTTCATTTCTATACAAAAACAGACTACAAAATGTCATTGCTTTGTTTCCTGGGTATGCTCTGTGCTCAGACCAAGAGAGATGCATAAATCAGTGGGGAAGAGCTCACACTGGAGAAACTGGGATTGCTAAAACTCAAGGCCAGTTCTTCAGATGGCATAAATCATTCTGAACTGCTGTCAGTCCTTCTGGCTGATTGCAACATGCAGAACCAGCCCCTTGCAACAAAAGGCATGTCAGCACATTTCCTCAATTCTTGGGTGGGCCATGACTCTCTCCTTGGTCACACTGAGGTTCTCTTGCAGGAAGTGCATAAATCACGCCAGTTTGATTTGCAGATTATTTATGAGATGCATTTTGCAGTGTCGCAGTGGTTCAGCAAGCTCTAAGGGCATCATGATAAATGCAGAGCTGAATGAGTGATACGCACCTTCAAGCTTTGATTCAGTCTTCTCCAGCATAAGGCTGCGACAGAAAATTGATAGTTTTCAATGAAGAATGAGTCAATACATAACCGTAATCCATCCTGTGTCAGATCTCAAAAGGCAGAGGCGTAAACAGGGGGTTTGTGTCTGAGCACCCTTATGCAGAGCATTTGCTGTCTTTGTTTCCCAGCTTGACTGCAGCAAGTACCGCACTTCCACGTTGAAGGATGGCAGGCAGCTGATGGCTTGCACCATGATCTACAGTCCTGTCTGTGCTACTAACGGTGTCACCTATGCCAGTGAATGCACACTGTGCGCTCACAATCTGTAAGTACTCATCCTTCTCCAGGGAAGCCCACTGTGGCTGTGATTGGACATGTTGTTGAGTGCTGAAGAACACGCGAGGGCTCTGTCCGAAATTTCGTGTTGGGTGGGTCCTGTCGGTCTGTTGCCTGGTTGGTGTTTGAGATGGGCATTTAACAAGGCCCACTGCCCCCAGAGACCCAGAAAAGGATTCACTGGCTGGGAAAGCACTATTCTGAAGGACATATCCATAGTCCTTAATGGTGTGTTCTTGCTAATGCTCCTCAGCTAATTTATCTGAAATTATCCTGTGTACCATGTGGGAGAGAGGTTGTGCTCTTATACCACAGTTGAAAATGGGAAGAATTTTTGCTAATGTCCACCTCTCCCTCCTCCAGGGAACACCGGACCAATCTTGGCAAGAGAAAGAATGGAAGATGTGAAGAGGATATAACAAAAGTGAGTGGGAAAGGATGGGAATAAAGAGCAAGATCTGATGTCTGTTGCAGTCATGGGGGACTGTTCCCTACTCCGCATCAAAAACTGGGGAGTGGTGTGCAGCCCTGGAGAGGTCCCTTGGGAGTATCACACTGGTCATAGAACAGCTGTCATCCATCCCGTGGGAAAAGACATGGCAGTGAACAGGAATAGTATGAGATCACATCCTTCACCAGGAGGAACTGAGTTGGTTATTGCCATGATTTTCCAGATAGTTTCACTCTTTCTGCTGGGGGATTACTGTTTGCTTCCAGGCAGAGCCTCATGTCTTCCTTGTATGTGCAGGAACATTGCCGTGGGATCGAGCAAGTTTCTCCCATCTGCACCATGGAATACATTCCCCACTGTGGCTCTGATGGCAAGACATACAGCAACAGATGTCTTTTCTGCAACGCATACCTGTAAGTACAGGAGTGAAACCTTTACTGTAGCTCCCATAAAAACAAGGTTGAATTTGTAAGGTTTTTTTTTTACTAACTCCTTATGGCTTTGTGCTGGACATTTCTGATGCACCATGACTTGTGCAAGGAGGTGGGTTTTTTTTACCTTCTAGGAGAAAATGCAAAGTACCCACTTCTGTCAATCACTATGTGGCTAACTGTTTTATTTAACTTCAAAGACATGTTGCTAATTTTCACCAGCATCCAGTCTGTCCCAAAGCTCATCAGGGTATGGGGAAAGTACTCCACCAAACTAGCTGGAGCATTTCAAATGTGTGAAACCTGTCATCTTTCCTTTGATGTTCATAATGAAAGGAAGTAGTCGGCTTTTTGAGACTGTTCTTTATCTTCTGTCAACATTATCAATATTTGGGCTAGTAAGGAGAGGGCACAAAATCTATTCTGTGTCTAATCCTTTCTTCTCTTTTCACCAGGGAGAGCAATAGGACTCTCCAACTCATGAGTATGAGGGAATGTTAACTCTGCACCGGAGTCCACCATGGGAAACAATCTGCTTTGCACATGAGTCTCCATGGGCTGATGTTCTCCAACAGTTTTCCTTCAGCTTGTCCTGTCTCCTAAGTTCTCATAACACCTTTCGGTGAATAAACTCACTTGGCAACATTTATCTGTCTTACTTTAGTGTCACTTTTCATACCTTTTCCCCTTTCTCCTCCTCAACATGGTACACAGTGGTGCAAACTGATTCTTCTATCGATGTTCTGCTCTGACAACCAACGTGGGTAAAGTTCTTCCTACCATGCATCCATGTTGTTTTCTCTTCAGAAAGGGGCCTGGGCTCCCATTGGAGCTCACGGTCATGCTGGCAGGATTAGTTTCTCCCAAGTCTTGGTATGACCTGAGCATGGGCTCCCTCTTTGTAGTCAGTGCAGGGAGACATTAGCCTCAAGAACAAGGTCCATCCCATCCACAGGGCAGTTCCCAAGATGAGGTGGATGGTCTGCTCTCACAAAGAGAGTTTTCTTGCATTTGGCTAGAAAGGGAAACCCACTGCCTACCTGTGAAGGTGGGTGACTTGGGGATCATCCTCCAGCTTCCGCCAGTGTAGGTACAGCCACCACCTCAAGCTCCACACCAGTCCCCCCGGCACGTCCTCCCTCCTTCAATGTCCCATTGTGGTTTACCAGAGAAACACAATTATTTGGACCAGTTTGGAAAGTCACTTGCTGAATTGTGAGGCTAGATTAATAGGCAGAAGGCAAATGTTCCCAACTTGGAGATACTGCTGGTATTGTATCAGGGAACAGGGCCATAGCACCTCCACACTATTAGATTCTGGTTGGCGTGTACTTTTCAAGATGATTTGTAACAAACAATGGTCTATTGTGCTTTTCTTGAGTCTGTGTCCTAATGTAAACGTTCCTTTGGTTTATATAACCTTCTTGCCATTAGCTGTTCAGGTCTTTTTGTAGAACACTGGCTGCTTTAATCCAGTTTAGCTGTTGCTTGATTATTCTTAGGGATAAGATCTGAATAAACTTTTTGTGGCTTTTGCTTGGGCTTAGCTCCCATGTTGGCTTTTGCAGTCTTTTCAGTAAAGCTATCGATTCTACTCAATGACATTAACTGGGCACAGCCGTGCCAAATCCTCCTTTGTGGAATACACTGTCTGATGATACCAAAGGCAAACATGAATTAAAAGGGTTCACAAAGTTGAGAAGTCTGGGCAGTTCAGGGAGAAGGCCGAAGTGGCCATCAGACACGGTTTCCATGCAGTATTTGCCAGTAGATTTCGTATAGATGTACAAAATGGAATAAACCACCACAAATGGGAAAAGCCTAGTACTAAAATTAAGTATTCACCCAGGCTCAAGGAGTGATTTGTGAAGCAATATCACTCTATGAAAGTAGTACGGCAGCCAATTTTTCATGGACAGAGCATTTTTTTCTCTGCTGCAGTATTGTTTTTCAGCTGAGCAGGGTTGCTTACCAAGGGTTTGGGGGCTGAATGATTTCTCTTTGTATCATGTTGGTGAAGAAGCAATGGTGAGGGAAAGATGAGCACGTTCAAGAGGAAACACTGCATTTTGATGGCTTGGGAGAGAGGCAGAACAACACTGGGTCTATAGTGTCACAGAGAGTTCTGAAGGATGGTTTTATAGAACAGTTGACTTGGCTGGATGCTGGTTTGGCTGTGGATGGATGGATGGATGGATGGACGGATGGAGATTTCTGTGCAGGGGAGTGCTAGGAGATCATCACCTGAGCTCAGAGCTTGACAATCTGCAGATATATCCAGTAACCTTCTTCAGGATGACAGTGCTGGGGACTTTTGTACTGTTTATCCTGCTGCTCATTGCACCCTGGGTGCACAGTGCTGGTTTTCTTACTCACCTGGGTCAAAAATCTGAGCAGTTTCAAATTGGCCAGGTTGTCCTCAAGGAGCATGTCAAGATAAGGATGTTTATATTTTAACTTGGAAAGAGCCATTAGAGGATCAGTTATAAGGGCAGGGGTTTAGCAATCTTCAGAGAACTCTTATTTTTTACACTCTCAGGAACAAAGAGTTGCAGGTGCAGAGCCATATACTCTGGCAAGGATGCAGTGAAGGAAAACGTCCTGACTTTCTGGTATATGTGCAATGTCAGGCACCTAACATTTCCTGCTGAAGCACAGCAGCTCCAGCTCCATGCAGTGCTCACAGCTGGTGCAGCCCTTGGCTCCGGGGACTGAGCAATGCTGGGACTCATGGAATTCTGTCTTTCACACTGATAATGGTCCAACCTCTGGAATTGGTACCCAAGGCCAGGTTGGCTGGGGCCCCGAGCAGCCTGATCTGGTGGAGAGTAATCAGTCCATGTCTGGAGTTGGAGCCTGATGATCTTTAAGGTCCCTTCCAATCTAAGCTATTCTATGATCCTAGGAATCATGACTTGTGAATGTGTATTGCAGAAGCAATATTTTAAAGTTATAAATGTTTTCTCCCCTTCCTTGTTTGTCAAAGTTATCTTGATAGCCTTATCAATGCTTTTGGAGTCTCCAGTCATTTTTCTTACAACAAAAAGAGGAGGAAGAATGAAGGGAATCGTTTAATTTCTTGATTGAATAGCAGGATTCAGAAAACGGTACGTAATGTTGTCTGACTGTATTGAGCTGTAAGGTTTTTCATCATTTATCAGTGTTGTACGTATCAGCACATTTCTATCTGATGTAAAAAAAAATCCTTATCATCTACAGTCTCTGTACCTAAACATCACTCAGACTCTTTACCAAAAGAGCTGTAGGTTTCAAAACTATGTCTGCTGATAATTTGCCTTGTTTTAGCTCTTCTTCCATATGTTGCATTTGTGAGAGGTGCGTGGATGGGCCTAAACTCTCAGTTGCTGAGCTTGATGGGTGCTTAAGAACCATGTGCTGATTTCTGAAACTGTTTTCCTTTCACTAGAATGTTTCAGTGGCATTGTTTTTATAACTATATATTCCTCAGATAAATGAAATTCCACGATAATTATGCAAACTCATTGCATCTGTTGCACAGGTCTCTAACTGCTAGTAAAGGAAATAGTTCGGGGATAATAAAAACATTCCCTCAGACGTCTATATTTAAAGGAATATAATCCTGGTACCCACCCACTTCATCCCTCATTATGTTCACACTCAGAAACATTCACTCTCTTGTTGTTATCATTTGATAGCGTTTTATTTGGTTCTTTGCCACGCTCTGGGCTCCGGCTGCACGCGCTGCACTGATCAGCATGTAGATGTGAGTAAAGCAGCAGTGGGAGGGGGCTGCGTCCCAGCTGGCAGCAGCCTCAAAGCCGAGAGGGGCCCCCGGATTTCCTCCAGCTGAGGTGTAGCCCTACAAGCTCACACGTGCTGCGAGTCAGCAAACAAAGGGAGTCCACACGGTGTGTTTCTTGTCATATAGTTTTCATTCCTACAACTTTACTTTCCTTCACCCTCAGAATGATGACTGTTTGGAAATGGGTGGCTTTCAGGCTCTTTTTCCCTCTTCCCTGTAAGGCTCAGACATGGGCCATCACTGAGGATGGCATCGGGGCCCCCTGGGCCAGATCTGTGGCACAGACGGTTCCACTTACAAGGATGTGGGACCTGTGCCTGTAATGTGCCATTCCGATATAAGGAAAGCGCCTTCTGAGTGCCAGCCCCTTCAGTCCCCAGCCCCTCCCTGTGCTGCTCCAATTCATCTTCCTTTCCTCCTGCTCCACTTGCTGTTCGTGTTCAAGGGGAAATCATAAAGATTTAGACAAAATAGCTGGAGTGGAAACCCAGATGACGCAGCTTGTTCAGCTGTCATAGGTTTGTCATTGCTATAGGTCTCTAACAGAGATGCCAACACCACTTCACTGTCGGTAGTTAACTCGGGTGAACTCTCCTTCACTCACATCATTTGGGGGTATCATTTACAGTCCCAACATCCATCATCCTCTGGGAAAATGGGCGCACTGGATCTCTAATGGAAGACTTTCCCTCTTTCAGAGCATGTGGGACGTGCAGTGACAAGAAACATGGAGGGGCTGAGCAGCAGCACTACCCCCAGGGAGCAGGAACGGGTGCCTGCACTCCCATTGCCATCGGTGGCAGCATCCCAAATGATGTCAGCGGATGCTGAGCAGGCAGCGGACGAATGGACAGAAGCGATGCGTATACCTTCTGTTGACATTTTATTTGGCAGCGATTTAATGCTAGCTTCATAATGCTGCTATTCTCCACAGGCTGCATTCAAATGCACAAAGGGAAGAGTGGCAAAAAGATGCAAAATCCGAGACAAGCAGCATTTCTTTGTGCAAACAACCTTCTCCAACAGCACCAGAAGAGCACAGCATAACCTTTTTCGAGACCAGAAAAGGAAATTCACAAAGCCTCTGTGGATACCAGCGCGTTCAGCTCTCCTGACAGCAGATTTTTTGTCAGGTTGCAAATGGGGTATGATGCCAGGAGGTGCAGGGACCGTATGATCATATACAGCACAGCAGTCATCGCGCATGTATTAATATATTAAGTGAGTAACAGTGTTTCTTTGCCAAAGCAATAGTTCAGAGATGAGTCCTGCTGCGTACCTCTATCTGATAACTATAACTTAGAAATAGTAAAATCTTGTCCTTCAGCCATGTGCTCCTCTCTGTCAGCACCAGTGCTGCTTCTCCTGCACCCAGCTGCAAGGAATCAGCCCGTGATCTCATTAACACTCAGCTCTGAAGGACAAATTAGATTGTTCCACTTTCTTTTGTTGTTAATAACGAAGGAACAATTGTTCAGTGGTTAAGGACCTAATTGTCAGCTACAGAAACCCTCACCATCCATATCCTTCTGTTCCAACAAACTGTCCAGCCTATAGCACTGTGATGCATGCTACCTCTCACTCCATCCTTCTCTTTCCCACCAGGGAGAGCTGTGTGTTTTCACTGTCTGCCACTCTGAACAATATGAAACTGCTAACGCACCGTCTCCCTTGGAAAGAAAATCCCCTTGATGCTTTTTTATTTACAATATCCTTCTTAAAAAGCAAACCATTGTTCACTGCAAATCCAGTGCTTCCCACTTTTCCTTCCACAAATGAAAACAGACCGCTTCATTTGTCTTCTTTTAAGAGCTGTTTTCCAGGTGAATTTTGGCCAGCATGCTGGCTGAGATCCAGGAGCACACTTCAGCTTTCTGCTCTCGTTGCTCCTGTTCTGCATTGCCCCTTTCTGGGGTTTTCAAGAAGGATAAAACTTTGCATGGGGATGCAATAGTGCCCCTTTTCTCGGGTGGATCTGGGTCACTGTGGCACTCTGGAAGCCATTGCTGTGTACTGCTGGTTGCTCCCTCTCTTCTGTGTTTTGTGCAGGGGGACACGTTCACATAATGGGGCTGATCCTGAAGTCTGGAGTCTAAGGCTTTGTCTGCGTGCTCAGGGAAACCCTTCCTTTGCTACATAAAGCCCAGATAGGACTCAGAAGAATACTTATTCCAGCCCTCCTCTTCCTCTGGTCTGCAGCACCTCTCGTTTGCAGCCAGTCCTCAAAATGCACAAACTCGGTGTGTTCCTCACCAAGTGGAGGGAGATGTAAACAGCAAAGGTTAATCACTTCCTTGTCAAAAACACTTTGTGGTCCATAGATGTTTCTGTCAATCTTACAAAACAGAACCGAGGGCAGCGAGCACTGAAGGCATGTTGCCACACTGAATTAATGAGACTTGGCAGCTATCTGTGCAGAGATGATCCCAGTGCTTCATGGGAGGCTGTAACCCATCTCCCCATCGCCTTCACACTGTGTCCTGTTCTGGAACCCTGAGCTGTAGGATGCAGCCACCTCTAGATCAAGGGATTTTTCCAGAGGCTTTTTGGGTTCATCTTTGCTGCTCAGTAGTGTCTATCGATTACTCATCCCAACCATACTGAACAGGTTTCTGCCAGCCCTGCTTGTTCGTCAGTAAACATTTCTTCATTTTGCCTATAAGCTTCTCTTGTCAGCACCACTTTGGGCAACTTGAGTGGCTGCCTGGAACCCGAGGGGCACGGCCACCACCTCCCTGCTGCTGCTGGACGGTGGGATGCCTGCCCAGAGCTGGAGCACAGAGCGAGGTGAGGAGTGAAGGTTTGACCTCAGAGCTGCGAAGATCTGGTCCAGGCTGCAGCACTCTGCTGAAGGGTCACTATTGGCAGATGATTTTCTTTAGTGCACACCGCTTCCCTATAGCTCCTCACAGCTGATGCTCCTCTGAGGAGGTGTGGGGAGTAGGAAGGCTGGGCTGCACCAGAGGAGAGGCTTGGGAGCCAGTGGGAGGTAATTACATGCTCAAATCTGAATAGTTTTGTGGGATTTTTTTGGCTTGTTTCTAAACAATGGTTGCAACGTGCTCTTTTTGGTATGCAGATCGTTTCTGGCCATTACCTGTAGAAATGTGCTGGAAGCCCTTTGTATCTCTCACTGTGGCCCTTCAGCAAAAGCTGTGGGAAATCTCTGGGGCTGCTTTCCTCAGTCGTGGAGAAATCTTATGTTCCTTCTTTAACAAAAATCATCTGTAGGAGAGAGAGCACTGTACAAGCATTGCACACATAAAACAGTTCAGCCTGAAAGGGCTCTCTGGAGGTTTCCAGCCCAACTTCTGCTTGAAGCAGGGCCAGGTTCAAAGGCGGCTCAGGATGCTCAGGTCCTTCCTCAATCAACCATGTTTCTATACCACCAATGGAGGAAATTCACAGCCAGTCTGCTTCTTCTGTCACTCATGGAGAGGTTTATTTACATATATTCAGATAGAACTCCATCCTTTAGCTCAGTCTCCCTTATAACCCCACAAGGGAGCTGCAGGTCCCCATACTCTCCCGTTCTCTGGGGTGAAGGCCATGTTTCCCAGCCCCCCTTGCCTGCCCTGTGCCCTGAGCAGCCTGCTGGCCTCTGCTGGACTTGTGCCCATATGTCAATGCCTGTCCTTGCAGTGGGGCCCGGAACATTTAATTCATCACTGAAGTAACGTGGAACTATGTCAGCTTCCCCTGCAGGGTACAAAGTTCTGCGCAGGGTCCTTTCAGTTCATGAAAACCTTCACTGGTGTTACCTGAATCACATTCTATTTAATAAGTTCATAAACTCATGGATATGTTTTCTTAGAGATACGTTTTAATCCTATCAGTGATTTTTATTTGCTTTATGTCTTACTTCAAACAGCGCCTTAGGGCAGGAGGTGAGGGACGGATCTGTTGTTGGCTCTGCAGTGATTTCTCCAGGCATACGGCTCGGGTCACACAGTGGTCACTCTATGGCCAGCAGAAAGACAAAGATGGAAACTGTGTTAAGCAGTTGCATCAAGCAGGCATTTTGGAGTGATTTGAGGTAATTTCATGAAAGAACTACAACTAATTATTGTTGTTTTCCCCTTTTACAACAGAAGTTTTAGTCAAAATAATGTGACAAAACCCAGGAATGTTTGGAAAAAGAGTAGTGAAATGTTTTGTAATTCATTTGTCAGTGTGTTACCTGCTAAGAAAAATGCCCTACCTTCAGTATGGAGTCTTGCAGAGAATACGACATCAATATTCGTTTAGGGGAAAACACCACCACCAGAAACTGTAAAGGAAAATGTAAACCAAGAAATTCCTTGGGTAAGTGAAGGAGGATATTGTATACTGGCCAAATCCTGCTCCAGTCTCAGCCTTCTGACCCTCTGCAGTTCAGGACCATGAAACGTGGCATTGTAAGACGTGACCCTGCCTTTGCTTACTCACAGATCTCTGCCCTCATGCTGACTTCTGCACACAGGAGGATTTCCCTTTAGCCAAACAACGATTAGCCATATGCTGCACCTGACTTCGAGGATTAAGAGTTTGTAATTAAGTGGATTGCAGCAGGAGATCAGTGGCTGGGTTGCAGATGAAATCCGTTCTTGGGGTAGCTAAGGGCTGAGCGATCTGTTCTACAGCAGGAGACAAAAGCTGTGGGTTTTGCCATGCTGCTCACAGGAACAGGGCCAGCTGGGGCTGGAGGAGGTTATGCTGGGACTCTGCTCCCTGCGCTGAGAACAGAGTGATTTCTGGGTGCTGTTCCTGTGGCTGGCACTGAGCAGCTCAAGGGGGACAGTTGTTGCCCAGGCAGTGCCAAAACTCATGTTCAACACAGAAAGATGGACGTGGACCTCCCTGCTGCTGTGCACCCATGAGCTTATAAAGGCAATGAGTGCCCGGTGCAGCAGGAGCCATAGTGCACTCCTTTCTGAAATATTCATGCATGTTCCCTTAACTTATAGAAACAAACACAGCAGAAAAATTATTTGAATGCCTCCCCCTGAAGGAAACCCATATTTCCATGTAGAAATGTAACCTATATACTCACAGCCATGCTGCATCCTTCAGAACATGACAGTGCTTGGCTCTCATGGCAAAATACTACAGGTATTCTTGCCATGTCAGACCTGGCAAAGGAATTGTGGTAAGAAATTTAGGTTAAAGGCATGGCTGCAAAACTACTCATACCAAAACAGCAGAGCTCCAGACCTCCTCCTAGGAAAGAGCCACTTGGAGAGGGATGGTGTGAAGGCTGGAGGTGAGAGACAGAGCCTGTCCCAGTTTTCCTGTCTGTATTTTCTGAAATGTCTGCAGGGGGAAGGACAACTGTACTTTCAGGCATAGCCAGTGCCTTAATGTAAATAAGTTCCCCGAACTTCAGTGTCGTTTGTTCTTAAGATGCTTTGGCAGAACACTTTGAGTCAATTCATTTAACTGTGACTAGGTCTGTAAATAAGGGCTCCCTACTGATAAGGTTCAAGTGACATTTTTAGTGGTATTTGACAGGATTTACCTTGCTTTCAAGTCTTCTACCAAGCTCTTCTATACATAGGCAGTGAAACCGCCAAGAAACCCTTTCTTTTATCAAACTAGTGCTAAATACCATTAGCTTCATTGGTTAGATACGGTGCTGCCAGCCTCTGCTGGCAGCAGTTAATCAGTTCTGCTGGTGGCAAAGGCTCCCTGGCCTGCGCTCTTATCTTGTGGTGAATATCCAAGAATGTAGAACTGCATGGAGAGCAGAGCTGCAGGCATGATAGTCCCAAGCTTCTGCCTTAGCTTTTCCCTACTGGGAGATGTGGATGCAGAAATGAGTGAAGAACCTGTCCCTTACTCCCCTCAGCGTTTTGTGCTATTTAGGGTTCTACCCAAGTCCTCAAGAGGTTTCTTTTGTCCAAAATGCTGTTTGCTTGGTTTTGACTGCTGAGAGCATGTGACACTTGTCTCAAGCTATTAACCAAGTGTCCAGCCAAAATCAATTGCCTGGGAGACGCAGACCATTACCTGGAGGTCAGGACCTCAATAAATATTACCAGCCTCATTGTGCCGCTGACAGATTCAGTTGGCTGTCCTGTGTTCCAGTTGAACAGTTCAGGTGCTGCGTTTGTATATATTTGCAGGCAGACTCGGGGGGACCATCTCAGGAGCAGAGTGCCTGCAGCCGCCTGCAGACCCAGGCAGTACCTCACCATGGCCGTGGCACGCGTCTTTGTGCTGTTCTCTTTTGCGCTTTGTGGCTTCCTCCCAGGTGAGTAACTCCCAGAGTGCTGCAGAGGCTTTGCGCCTGGCAGTCCTGGCTCTCCTTAGCAGAATAAGGTAGTGACCATCAGACAGAGATTCCCCTGCAAGGAGCCTGCAAAGGCTGCCTGGGTGCTCTGGCATTAAATGGATCACTGTTGTACTGGCTGCTGGGTTCTGTATTCCCAGCACACTTCTTGCACCTTCAGCACTGTTACACTGTTTGCATTTGTTGCACAGTCACTGAGAATGGATAAATGCTTGAAACGAGGCCATAACGAGGTGGTCAGACCTCCAGGAACTAGTCAGGAAAATACTGTCACCGCACAAGCAAGCTCTGTGCAGGAACCTGGCAGATTTCCTGCAATGCTTTTGCTGCTAATGGAGAAACAAGAGATGCAAACAAGCCAGGATCTGATGTTCTCCTTCTGTATTTACATCTCATGAAATTACCAAGTCAAAGACAAGCGTGGTTTATTTCTTACACTCAGCTTCTTTAAAATGTATATCCCTGACAACAGATGCTGTGTATGTTTGCTTATCCTGTATATGACTATTTGCATTTGCATTTATCTGTATTGACTCAGGTTTCTTTTCAGATATGTGATAGATGTTTTCTAGGGACAAAACGGATGTGTAAATAGATAAGGAAGGAAAAAATATTCATTTTTCAATTAGTAAATCTACCTATCTCTTAACTTTTCATTTTTTTATTTTTTTAAGAGCAGAGCTATTCAAGAACACGTTTCATCAGTCAGCAATAAGAGACTAAATTATGCTTATCAACGCCAAAAAAATCATAATGGTTTACTTAGTTCAAGAGTTGAATCAGTGGAAATCACTCAGTTTTGTTCTCTGTGGAGTTTCACATGTAAATTTCAGCTAGCTGAGGTCTCATTGATCTCACTGGCTTTGTTTCACACTGTTGTCCCTTTTTTTCCCCTCCAGATGCTGCCTTTGGGGTTGAGGTGAGTAAGAGAGTTCTTTCTGTCCTCCTTTTTTCTTTTCTCATTTTTTTTCCCTGTCTTAATTAGTATCACCATGATCAGATCCCACAGTGCAAAATGTTAAATTATGCAGTTCCGAGCTCTACATCTATGCTGCGTGTAATGAATGTAGCAGTGATACAAAATTGCTGGATGAATTAATTTCTGACCAACCCTGATCTGGTCTAAGCTTTTAGGTGGTCATATAGTCTATGAAATACTATGATGGTTTGGGTTGGAAGGGACCTTTAAGATCATCTAGTTCCAACCCCCTTGCTGTAGGCACTAGATCAGGTTACTCAAAGCCCCATCCATATGATCAGCTCTAGACTGATGGCAATAGATTATAGCAAAAAAAAAAAACCTACCCCAAAGCAACCTACTGAAAGAAGAAAATATTGTGAGGCACTCCAGCTTCCAAACCCCAGGGTGTTAGACTTATTCTTTTGAATGAACATGTTTGTGTGCTGAGAATGAATGAGTAACAATGGAAGAACACTGGAGGGGCCATCTCTCAGGCTTTGCAAAATGGTGTTCAGGGGCTGTGATAGATCCCTAGATCCCTGCTGGTGAATAGCTGTAACCACACTGCCCAATCCTCCCCCACTGCAAGGAGATGAGACTGGGTCTGATCACTGTCCCATTGAAAATGAGAGATAACTATAAGTTGCTACTTCGTGCTGTTGCTGTGTTTTCCTTTGACAGGTGGACTGCAGTAGGTTTCCCAACACTACAAACGAGGAAGGCAAAGATGTATTGGTCTGCACCAAAGAGCTCCAGCCCATCTGTGGTACCGATGGAGTCACTTACAGCAACGAGTGCTTGCTGTGTTACTACAACATGTGTGTACTGCAAAGAGAGCTCATCCTGCAAGCAAGCAGTTGTGCTTAGGGCTCATGGCAGCACCCCTTTCCAACAAACTGTGATCTGTCACATGTCACTTATGTCAACTCTTTCAGAGCAGACTTGAGTATCACTGCATGACACTCCGTTGCCTAGACATCACTTTGGTTACTGTGTCTTTTTTGTTGATGTAATTTATTCAGCTTTTTCTCCTCCATCTCAGGGATGAGGCAGATGACAGCCCTTAGGGCAAATTTCATCCCAGCAAAAAGGAGTAAAAGGATGGAGAGATGCTCCAGTCTGGATGGTCCAAAACAGTCCTTAAGATCTCAGGGTCTTTAAATCCCTGCCAACCACTTATTGCTCGCTTGCTGGGCAGCATGGCACTACCCTCTCCAATACAAATATAATATATATACACAAAGATGACTTAGCAAGACTCAGGCTCATTGCATTAGGTACATATTACCAGTAATAAGAAGTCTTTGATGAGCTTCCTAATGTCTGTTTTCCCTCTCTAGAGAATATGGAACCAACATCAGCAAAGAGCATGATGGAGAATGCACAGAAGCTGTTCCTGTAAGTGAAACCAAGTCCATCCTTTGTGCAGCCAAAGCTGCTTATTGACTTGTCCAATAAATAATTTAAATGCTGAATAAGAGGGCATGTGGGATGTCAGAATCTTGTATTGATCATCTTTCATCCCAATAGCACCAAAAAAAAAAAAAAGCATTTTTTCCTGCTGAGATGGCATCCTAGGAAGCCCAACACACGCACTCCTCTGGTCTACATGGTCACTGTAAGCCCTCACTAGCACTTTGCTGTGTGCTCCTTCCACAGGTTGACTGCAGTAGGTATCCCAACACGACAAGTGAGGAAGGCAAAGTGCTGATCCCCTGCAACAGGGACTTCAACCCTGTCTGTGGTAGTGATGGGGTCACCTACGAAAATGAGTGTCTGCTGTGTGCCCACAATGTGTAAGTACTGTGCAGAGCTCCCTTGGCAGGAATGGGTCCTGTGCTCCTGGCAGCCACTCTTCTGAACACTGGAATTTCCCATGAGGCTTTTCTGTATGGCTCTTGTACTCTGTCCCTCCTCTCATTGATAACCAGATGTTGTTTTCCTTTCTGATTAGAAAAAGAACTGTGCTTTTGATCTTGAGAGAGAAGTGGAAAGCTGGGTGTGGACTTAAGAGAAGCGCTCTGTCCTGTGTTATCTAAGTTAAAAAGGTCTGTGTGGCACGTTACCTTGCAGAGGACTGCAGTGACTCCCTGGTCCACCCATATTGCCACACAGCTTAGCTCCTAGACCATGACAACCTGTCACTTCTCATCCTTTGCTTCATGCAATACTACAGCAGTATGGTACATAGCATCACCTCCCACAACCACCTGATTTGTTGAACCAGGGTGTCAGAAAGCAATAGTATCTGACTTCAGGACCATCAGATACCATCCTACATCCAGGGGAGACCTCAGTACTCCAAGTCCCATGAAGTATCAGAGAGTTTGGAACCAGGTGATCTTTGAGGTCATTTCCAATCCAAGACATTATATTATTCTATGAATGCCAGGGAGGCAGGGGTACTTACAGGCCTGATATCTTGAGCAGAGTGGGCATAACACAGGCTGGACATCTGCAGCCCATCAGCACTGTGGGGATGTGGAGTTCAGCACTGCAAGATGTGGGCACAGCACCCTAACATGGATTTTTTTTCCTTTCAGAGAGCAAGGGACCAGCGTTGGCAAGAAGCATGATGGTGGATGTAGGAAGGAATTCGCTGCAGTGAGTGTGAGTTGCACAGCAAAGCAGGTTCTGGTCCCACTGATGTCAAGGGAAACATGGCCAGCATCAGTAGTAGCCTCAGGAGCATCACTTGTGCTTCAGCACAGAGAAGATTTAACTTTCTGCACACGTAATACACGTTATCCACAGTAATGTCAGGAAGGGAAGAGGATGACTGCACAGGAAAGGATCAGTAAAAGACCAGGAGCAGAAATAATCCATGAGGGCAGAACTGAGAATGGTTTTAGGCAGTCAGACCAATGGGCCATCAAACCCACGATGATTTGATGTGGAGTCCACTCTCACAGCGTTCATAAGAACTGAGTAGGTGGGAGTAAGAGCAGGGAGAGTGTGTACGGGTCTTCCCAAGCACTCTTCCACACTGCAGTTACACAACTCAGCCAGGTGTGATCTCTGTGTTATCAGTAAGCCTCCGTGGGTGTCACTCCCATGGAATTCTCCTGCCTCTTTCTGGACCTGTATATATGGTGGTGGTTGTTTTTTCTTTTTTCTGTCTCTCTCCCTCTCTCTCTTTTTTTTTCCTTTTACTACAATGTCCCTCAGCAAACATTGCACTCATTTCACAAAGAAATCCCATTCTCCAAGTACCCAGATAAGTGCTGATTTTTGTTTAAAGCCTGTGAGAGAGATGCTGGACCATAACAAAGGTATGAGTGCTGCCTCTCCTCCAGACACCAATGTTTTTTTCCATTTAATTTCCTGAACAGGTCAGAAACACGGTGCAACGTGATCGTAAGCACAGCACGTTCACGGAGTGAGCTGCTGCTGCAGCTCAGAAATGCAGCAGTCAGGTTGTGATATGCATCTCTTACACAGGAAATTATGCTCTATTTTTATATTATTAAATCTAGCATGGGAGAAAGGACATCCAGTTTATATCAGATCGTGCAAGGAAGTTAATTATTTTTAGTTAGATCATTATCGTCGGCACTGCAGCTGTAGCTAGGGAGGGGAGGAAGCTCTTCAGCTATGAACTCCTTCATATCCTTCACATTTGAATTGTGTTTTTGCAGGTTGACTGCAGTGAATACCCTAAGCCTGCCTGCACGTTGGAATACAGACCTCTCTGTGGCTCCGACAACAAAACATATGCCAACAAGTGCAACTTCTGCAATGCAGTCGTGTACGTACAGCCCTGGTTGCATTCACGTTGTCGGCTGCCTCCTACAGGCACCAGCTTGTACAGTTCCGGCTTTTGTTGCTGATTGCTGACCAGGATTTGGGAGCAAGAAAAGAACACCAGGCATCATGCCAGCCATTCAGTTTTTTTCATCAGTGCACGTCTGGTTTGTTAGGATGGATGTTTTGAACATCATTAACCGTAAGGGAAGCTTTCCTTGCTGCAAAGAAAACCTAATTTGGGGTTTCATAATATTTCCCCAAAAATATTTTTCAGAAGAGGTTAAACGATTTCATTCACCTCTTAATAATCAGGTAGTAACCGAGTCTCCCAGTTCTTGAGCTCTGGGCAGGATCCCATCTCCTGCCTTCTGTAGGACAGAGCACAGCAGGCAGGGCTCTGCAGCTCTATGTCTAACCCGCTTCTTCCTGTTGTCTCTTTCAGGGAAAGCAACGGGACTCTCACTTTAAGCCATTTTGGAAAATGCTGAATATCAGTGCTGAGAGAATTCACCACAGGATCCCCACTGGCAAATCCCAGCAAGAGGTCTCACCTCGGTTCATCTCACACTCTGGGGAGCTCAGCTCACTCCTGATTTTCTTTCTCAATAAACTAAATCAGCAACACTACTTTGTCTTGTTTAATGCTCTGTCTCATGCAATGTTTTCTTCTGATTTGTTGGATGGTGATACCAGACTCAATATGTTCCATGCTCATGGCTCTGGGGGATAACAAGAACAACATCTTGCTCCCATCCCTGTCATAAAAGGCAGAAAATTAAATACAGATGCATAAACCTCGGCTGTGTGACTTTGCGCATAAATGATAGTCAGCCTCCATTAGTGTTCAGACCCTTTTAGACAGCTGAAATACTGCTCCGAACTGCTGATGCTGGCTGAGCTCTCCTTTGGTACATGTGGTGCACTTTCTCTGTGCAGCATTGGCAAAGAAAGCAGCTCAGGGCACGGTGGCGGCCAAAGCCAGGGCCAATCCCATGGCCTACTCGCATGGTCGGTACCCATGGGCATAGCTGCTAGGGAGGTGAATGTTTTTAAAACATGTAAGAGTTTGTGTCCTCCAAATGGCATTGCAAGTTTTTTCTCCTCTTGGAGTTGTCCTTTAACGACCTCCAAGTGTTTTAAGATGAATGCCCTCCTAGGCCTGGTTCTGCTCTTACCTACTTGTCTTTTCAGATAATAGTCCTTGCCAGCCCAAGTATCTGAGCAGCATTTTGCAACCCAGGGACGAAGTATCTCTCGTCTTTTGAGAGTGTGACCTCGGTCATTGGCGCATTGTCCGTGAAATTTATTTTGCTTTTGTCTTTTGTTGGTGTAGTGAACTGATGTTTTCTTGATCCACATGAGAGGAACTTTAATAAAAGTTATAAAAAATAATGCCTCCCTTAAGCATTTATTTTCCTTGATGGGATGAAGTCATTCAAAACAAGGATGCTTTGGCTGTAAAACAAAGGATTTAAGCTGAGATGGGCAGATGGATGAAGCAGTGATTTCCAGTTTGGATTGAACTTTTCTGGGATCCAGGCTGTGGGCCTCATATCATTCTGTCATCATGAGGCTATCAGTCTGCTGCTGCAAATCTAACCCACAATGCTAATGGCTTTTAGGGAAAATAGCAATTGTTAGTTCTTTGCAAATGCCCATAAAACTTCTTCCATCACTTGCTCAGCTCCAGAACTCTCTTCAGCCTCTGATTCCTCCTGTCTTGCTCACTTTCCCAGTTCAGAGTTTTCCTAGATTTACTACTACTTGATGATGCATTATTGATAAGACGAGGGAAAATGGTTACACAATAGATGAGAGGAGATTTAGACAGGATATAAGGAAGAAGTTCTTTACGATGAGGGTGAAGAGTCACTGGCACAGGTTGCCCAGAGAGGTGGTGGTGCCCCATCCCTGGAGACAGCCAAGGTCAGGCTGGAGGGGCTCTGAGCACTGACGGAGCTGTGGGTGCCCCTGTCCATTGCAGGGGGTTGGACCAGATGGGCTTTAAAGGTCCCTTCCAACTCAAATGCTTCAGCAATTCTGTGATTCTATTGGGATGAAGCATGACAATTAAGACTTTCCACTCTGGAAGCCATTCATTTCAGCTCAACAGCATTTTGCCAGCAACACCGAGAAAGCACTGCATATAAATTAGCCCTGATAACATGCACATGGAGGAAATCCAGCAGCATTCTCTCTTCAGGTTTGTACAGTTGCCCTTTTGCCCACAGGAATTTTCCATGGTCCTTCAGAACGCACCTGTCACACACTTCACTGGAAATAATGAAGCCAAGGGCGTACTTCACATATTTAAACCTGCGATGGCTGTTGATAAAGAAGCATTCTTTGTGGCTTACCTGTGTAAGTGCCATCAAGATTTACAACTCTGACACCAGAGCAGAAACGCTGGTTATTTCAGAGTAAGGGTGGATAAACCAATCACGAATGTACACAGCCACGCACGCACAGATCAGGTAGCCCTCCAGGGGCAGAAAGGCTGCATTCCATGAGCACCATGCACTTCTGCCCTTTGCTGCTGCCCAGGTGAGTGGCTGCGCTCCTGCTCCATGCTTTGTCGAGTGCTGGCTGTAAAAACACAACAAACATCCTCAGACTGGAAAGAGCTGTGTTCTACAAGGACTTATTTACTCCTAGAGAGATGGTGTTGAAAAGACTTGACATCAAAGACTATCACTTATGGGGTAATATTTTAGCAACAGAACTGAGTGGGTAAGAACAACTGTGGGAACAGCTCCGCGCTCGGTGCTAGTTTATGCATAATGAAAGCAGTGACATGTACGTGGTACCACCCGGCGACTCCGACATCCACTATTGAACCTCTGAAACACTGCAGAATCACAAATTATTTTACTGAATGGAAGAGAACGTTTCTTGCAGTCATCCTGAACTGAGATGCAGTTGGAGAGCCTGAGCGGTTGTAGCAGCGTTAGGGGAGTTACACCTCGCTGAGTCCTCCTGTTATTTCAGTGCTATTGTGGAGCTGCACGCAGGAGCTGCCACCAGTCCCTGCCAGCTCTGCGGCCCTGCTTCCCCAATAACTTGCTTATCTCTGAGTACCTGTCCTTGTTCATCCTGTGAATCACGGAAAATTGCTTTCTCTTCTTCTCTTTCATTTCGCACATCCTTCTCCACCCGGGCTGTAACCCTCCTGAGAAAAAATGTAGTGCAGAATCAATGTTGTAAACACTCAGCGTGGCACAAAATTTTGCCTGAAATTCCTTTTGTCTGAGAGTCATACACTGAATTGAAAGTTGTTTATTCAGGACATGCACTCGTGGATTTTAACACTAACGGGGGAGATGAATTGCATTTGTGCCACACTTCCTATTCCGTTCTTATTTTTTTTTCCAGATCCCACAGCACTGAAGGTAAGGGACAGATCTTTCAATTTTTTTCTCCATCATTTCTTTCCTGAAAGCAGTTTCTGTATAAATCATTACTAATCGCATTGTGATCGAGCGTTTGAAAACCCTGAGTCATCCCATGGCCTGAACAATATTTGCTACAGATATTACCAAGTGAAATGGCCATTTTCATCTGATAGTTTGAAATAAATAAAGAAATAAACAGTGCAGCATTCAGTTGGTGTCCAAGATATTGTCACGGTTACTGCGGCAGCATTTAAGCTATTTACATGGGATTTGCATCACTGGAGGCTGAAAGGGCACTGCAGGAATGTACCATGCTATTCCTGCCCCGTCCTTAAGATCTTCTCTGACATCCTCTGATGGTCAGCGCCGGGGAAAGCCCAGGGCTGGGGGGTTCTCCTGGCACTGCCCTGCTGATAGATCTGCTGCTGAAGGTATTTTTGTGCACACAAGGCTGCGTCGATCCACAGGGTGACTGCAGTGCCTGCGCCGTACCCCGCAATTTCTGCTCTCGAGAGTACATCCCACACTGCGGGTCTGATGGCATAACATATGCCAACAAATGTTTATTCTGCAATGTATTTAGGGATGTATGAAAATAAATCTCTTCACCAACTAAGTGGTGAACTTGAACTGTCTTATCAACCTTGGGGAGTGGTTGGAGATATAAGGTTGTTTTGTTTTGTGTTTTCCTCTTCTCCTACTAGCAAGAGTAATATATATATATATTTAACTGGGAGAGCTTACCAGGAATTCCTCTTTCAGGTATAAAGAAGTAACATTTAGCAGAGATCTTCATTTCCACATTAGGTAATTTACTGAAGAGCTCGCTTCCAGCAAATACAGTCTATTTCCTACAGCCTATTTGTTCTTCTTTTAAATTAAGTCTTTATCATGTCTTTGAATGTTAGTAATAGGAGGAAATAGCTGGAATAGCTTTCAGAATGTTCTGTTTTGGTTAAGTTCCTCTGTGATGTATCCTTAAGCAGAGGGAGAGATGCACAGCAGAAGTGCTGAGGTTCTATCTCTGAGGTCTGAGTCCTTTCTCTGCAGAACTCAGTGGGCTCTTCCCTTGCTGTGCCCTCTGCAGTGCTCACATCACACCCCACCAGGTTCCAGCTCAGACAGGAGGACTCTCCCTGGCTGTGTTTGCTATAGCTGCCCTATATGTTGCCCTGAAGCCTCATCCCAAACTTTGAGAGTTCCTGATACAGCCTGAAGCTATGCTCAATGAAAAAACCTTCAGTATTTAGGTCTTTTTTTCTTTTTGTTTCTTTTTTTTTTTTTTTAAGGTGCTGTGTGATTGCATCACTGCAACAGTCCTGGGGTGTGGGTATTAATGGGTAAACTACAGGGAGGGAGAATGGATTGTCTGATTTACGAAGAAATCAACCCCTCCAGAAGGCCATGAGTGTCTGTCTGCCTTCTTCCAGATTTCCAAAAGAAAACCAGTGCTAAGGATGAGACCCAGATCAGTGCTCAGGGCATCTTGTGCAGCCACTGTCTGACTCCTTAGCAGCTCAAAAGAAAGTGGTGGTAGGTCCCTATGGGTCAGGGAAGACTTTCTGCAAGCACCTCATCTGCCTCCCAAAGCAGATGATGAATGCTTTCCCTCCTGGGCTGCACCAACAGAAGGGTGACAGCAGGGTGATGAGGTGACTGTCCCCATCTGCTCTGCTGTCATGGGGATGCACATACAGTGCTGCATCTTGGCCTGGGATCTGGTGGGGTGCAGCCAGCCCAAGGTAGGTGTTGGGGTAAATGAGCTTTAAGGTCCCTTCCAATCCAAGCCATTTGATGATTCCACAACTCTCAGATTTGCCTGCCTGCCTGCATCTGAGCTCATGGTTCTCGCTGGGGGTGGGATACGGTACACTACGTGATGCTCAGAGGACCGCACGCAGGAGCTGCCGCAGCCGTTTATCACCTCACCCACCACTTAGCTGCTGCTTGTAGTTAATTACGTCAGCTGTCGCTTGTAGAGGATCCTTTGAGATTCTTGGGCCTCTGGAAATCTTGGCTGATGAAAGGAAGGGCTCAGAGTCATAGCGTTAATTTATTATTCATTAACAGCAAAGTGCCAGCAGTGCGGCGTGCCGTACGGGCTGCGGGCTCACAGTCAAATAGTTAATGATCTTAAGTGACAATGTGTCACTTTGCAGAGAGCAGAGAGAGCAGCTCTCCGAAGGGAGACAGCTTCCTTCCAATTCTGCAACCATTCAGTGCCAAGCCCCTCTGTGGGATACGAGTGAAGATGAGGAGGGCAATGAGGAAGAGGAGGGCCTCAAGGAACCTTGCTGTCTTGGAGACGAGTGATGATCACACTTGCTCTCAGGGTCCCAGCAGTCTTCAGAGGGCATCTTGCAGGGACCATGATCACTGAACAGCAAAACCCAGGTCACAGAGTGGAAAATGTGAGCAGAGATGGAACAGATCTCCCATCCTGCCATGGAGCTGCTCTGCTGAGGAGGTGGCAGAGGGCAGCGTGTGACCCCAGCATTACTCCCACCCCTGCACCAGGCCCAGCTCTGCAGGATGGTGAGGAGGACAAGGCTCTGTCACAACCATCACTGAAAATTATTATTTTGTTGTTGTTGCTGCTCAATAAAATCCTGACACAACAACACAATATCCTCTCATCATTACTAATTTAACTCTCCCTCCAGGAAATTCCAGGCAGGAAACATTTTCTGCCTACCGAGGTGCTTTATGGCACAGTTCTTTAGAGGTACCTCAGCACTTTGTGTCATTATCTGGTGTCTGTGAATTTAGGAAATGCCATTCAATTACCCCACAAACTGATTAACGCGTTGCACACAGTTGTTTTTTTCTGCTCCATTTTATAACAGTTTTTCTGTTTTATGCACTGCTCTACTTGTTGCTGGCCAGAACACACCTCGGGCCAGTCTAGACCTTGCTCTTGATGCAGCTTTTCCCCAGGGCTTCATCAGCATAAGTAGTTTGTCAGTGCGGGGAAAAATAAAATTATGCTTTAAAATAAAACCACCTGGAGATGCTGTTTTGAGGTCTGGCTGTGTCACAGCTATTGCAGTGATGGAGCTGAGGGATTGGGATGCACTGGGCCAGATCCTCAGCGCTTTGCTATAAGCCAAATAATTCCAGACACCCTTCTTCCCTGAGATATCATCTGT
Organism: Callipepla californica brunnescens; assembly: GCA_023055505.1. Taxonomy (NCBI): domain Eukaryota; kingdom Metazoa; phylum Chordata; class Aves; order Galliformes; family Odontophoridae; genus Callipepla; species Callipepla californica. The sequence goes on from JALIRH010000014.1 coordinate 10,889,693, forward strand.
GCTTAAGCAGCAGGAGATATGCAGGCAGCAATCAGATAGCTGAGCTGCAAGGAGAAATATCATAAGAGTGCGGCTTAGAGCAGGGGCTTTACTGGCTGTAAATTGAATTCCCATCCTCATAGGAGATCCAGTCCTGCCCCCGTGTGTATCGCTCCGGTAACAACAGTCTGTTTTGCTCCATCTTGCAGTGGGTCCAGAAGAAGGGGAAAGGAAAAGCGTCGCGTGTTCGTCCCTGCGGCAGCACAGCCTGTAAAGCATGGGAAATTAATGGAAATCTTTTTTAGGTCATGGTAGATTATGGATTTCTTTGAGATAAAGAATCTCAAGAGCAGAGGAACAAATTCTCAGAAAATAGCACTGATATGAGATGGCATAATGCTAAACTGGGGAGAATTTCCAAGGTTACTGGAAATTTATTGAAGCACAAGGGAATGCATCGTGTGACTGCCCGTGTTTTCCCATTCACGTGGCTAGAACCTGCTTGAATACGATTACCATCTCGGAACTTGAAACAGCAGAAGGAGCTTTATTTGGCCTTTTCTATGGATCTTACATCTGCAGAGAAAAAGGCTAGAAATAATCCTACACTCAAACTCACTTTTGAACCAACATCACAAAACTCCAGCAACATGCAGGGATTTGGGCAGGTACGTTCATCTTCCTCTTCCCATGTGCAATGTGTATGGCATTTCCTGAAGCTCACTCCTCCAAATGCATTGAGACAGTTGTTTTTCATTCTTCCTAATGCCTGCGTCAACCCATCTGCTGATCAGCAATTATTTCTATCCCATTCCCTGCTGTTTCTTATTAATCAAGCTCTTTATGCAATCCCATGTAACACTTCACCCAGCTGCCCTGCCCTAACTGCTACCAATTATCTCATCCTATTTTATAGACCCTGTAGCAAGGCTCAGTCCTTTCCCCTGGTGCAGGGCTGGCTCCCTAGGCCTGCAGAGGATCAGAGGTCTCCCAGAGGGAGCTTGTTCATGAAGGATAGGTGCTGGCCACGCAGGGGGATAACACCAATCTCTAGAGTGTACCAAAGCTTTGAGAAAACAAGATGGAGTTCAGCCTGGGAGGACAGAGAGAAGAAGCACACCTTTTGAGGTCTGAGGCTGTCAGACCTGGGTGTGGGGTCGCAGGGGTGAATAGGGGGTAGGTTGTGCTCCTCTAGCACTGCTGCTTCTGTAGTGAGGCTCTCTGTCCAGTGAAGCTGTGTGTGCCACATCCCCGGAGGTGCCCAAGGCCAGGTTGGCTGGGACCCTGGGCAACCTGAGCTGGTGAGTGGTGGGTGAGTCAACCCACAGCATGGGCTGGAACTGGGTGGGTTTTAAATTCCTCTCCAATCTAAGCCATTCCATGATCTCTGTTGATGGCTGGTGCAAGTTCTGAGGAAGCTTCATTTTCAGTTCAGGCATTCTTGTCCCTGGGGAAAAATCAATATTAATGCTTCAGTGATTACTGCTTGCCTTCCAAATATGCTACTGATCAGTTCGAGAAATCTGACAGTCACGTCGCTCAGGATGCTAAGAATACAACAGAAACAGCTTTGAAAGGAACCCTTCAACTCTTGATATTTGTGAATGAGCTCCAAAGAACATTACTCATTTATTTTTCAGGAAAATGATTTCATTGACATGAACAGGCCAAAGCCTACAAGCTCTATTTTGTGACTGCAGCTCCTTACACTTTCAGCTGCATTTTTATGATTTATGTTCACATGCTAAGACTTGAACATCTCCTAGGATAATGAGAAAAATAGTTCTGATTTCCGATTTAAAATGTAGACTGCCTTTAAGCCACGTGTGGATCAAGCTTCTTCTAAAGCACAAATGTGTTCCATCCCTCACTCCTTTTCATTACGATCTTCAATCAAAAATGAGTTCGTTGTGATAATTGTTCTGCCATGTATCTGTGACAAGTGTTGAACCACTTAGTGAAGCCTCTGTTCTTCACTCAGCTGGAAGATACGTTTTAAGGAATGTGGCTCTCTAAATTTATTGTCATGTGATAGAAGGGGGATGTGTGGACTCGCCTTCTGTTTGCTGTGGCTGCAATGGTTTTATGCATTACTTGAGTCTTAAGCAAGCCCTTTTCATCTGCACAGAACATCTCCTGCTTGCCACTAAGATGAAACAAGATTTAAGGTTTGCTATTCTCATTGTTTCTTAATCGGGTTCACGTTGATTGCCAACAGATGAATAATTCGTCCTTCTACGTGGACATGTCTCTTATGCTTCTGAAGTCTTAGGTAACGCTTTTCTGTTGTGATGACTGTTTTTATCCTTCTTCGTGAAAAGTCACGTGCACCAGAAAAAAACAAGAGAGGCTGAGGAGAGATTCACTGTGCCCTCAGCATCTTCAAAAGATGCTGTTGCCTGCCAAGCCCCAGACTTTACCTCTGTAAAAGCAGAGGATGTCCAATTCTGCCGTAACATAAAAGTCTCCTGGAGCCCAAACTTGGTGTAGCGTGTGTAATATAGCGTGCACAAGCTCAAACACTTCCATCAAATTAGCTTTTTTGCTTTGCCAACTTCCATATGTAATTTCACAACATCAAGTATTGAGACAGTGCTGTTGTTTGGGCAGCATAAATCACTCATTGTACAGCAGGGCGCCTTTCTTAACAAGCTGGGTGTAGTTTTGTCTAATTCTGCTGGGCATCTCTCTAACAAACAAGTACTCTTTAGGGCTCAACTCAATAATCAATACATTTTTTTTAGCTTACAGAGCAAATAATTACTTTATCTGATGACTACATAAGGTTGGGGAAATGTATGTATAAAGTCTGGGGAGTGAAGGCAGAGAAACATCTCTGCTGACCTCAAGAGCAACAGATCTGCAAGTAGCAGGCTGCACAGCCATCTCTGCCATGGAGGCAACAGGAGCTGCTGCCCTCCTTGGATTAGTGCTTCTCAGCTCCTTTTGTGGTAAGTTGTTTTTCTTACATTCTCTGCTTATATCTCTACTCCTACTGAACTAAATGTGGTTCAGGATGCCTTTATAATCCTAAAAGAGAGCTCAGCCTACTGGAGAAGTGATGGTTTGGTAAAACATGAGCTCCCTTTCTAATGAACTCTATCCTTGTGCAAATATTTATGTAATTCTAGCAGGATGCCTCTGTCTGACATTAACTTATTATCCTCAGTAAGCCTCATAGTGCTGCAAAAGGAGAAAATTTATACCTTATTTCTTCCTTAGTGAGTCAAAGTTTATATTTTCACCGATAATTGATTTTTTTTTTAATCATAGGGTATAATTTGCTTATTTGAACTGGATAAAATGTTTAGGAAACAAGTAATTCCCAGTAATAAAAAATATATATGTGAAGGCTCTGCAGGGAAATTGATAACTCTAGAGGGATTTTAATTAAGGACCCTATAACATTTTTTTTTATCATCTCTGTTTTTTCTAGATGTTGTTTCTGGTCAGCAGTGGGTGAGTAGTAGATCTTCAGCATCATTTAGTTGTGGTTTCAATGAACGAATGAATAATTCATACTCACACCATATCCTAAGGGAGTCTTAAGGGAAAAGCAAAGAAAATAAAATAAGAAAGGAAGAAGAAAATGGGCCCCCAGGAATTTTATGTCATTTTCCCCCAGCAAATGAGAAAACATCTTTGTCAGAGAAAGATAACATACCACACTGGTGATAAAAGTTGGCAATTAATAATGCAGAGTGGGAGCTGGCGTGGCGCAGCGTGCCAGCAGAAAATCTGCACAGCTTTTCACTAACTGCCTCAATATCTCCCCTGCCTGATTCCCTGAGGACCGATCATTTTTGTCAGTCGTGCGTGTCTGCAGTGCCAAAAGCCTCAGTAGAGAAACTGTGCTCATGCATACTGTAAGGAACACTGTAATTTGCTCCCACTTCTCCAATGACAGAAAATAAAATGACCACCTGCAGCATGGCTATGCATGGAAAACACGATGGACATGGGCAGATCTTTCCTTCCCCTTCAGAACTGTCCCACTTGTGCTTCTCCCAGGCCTCCTGTGATGTGTACCGGCTGTCAGGCAGCAGGAACCTCGCCTGTCCCAGGATCTTCCAGCCCGTCTGTGGCACCGATAACGTCACCTACCCCAACGAGTGCTCGCTCTGCAGGCAAATGCTGTGAGTACGGGATTACCCTGTTACCCATAATGATGGCACAGGTGGCAGACAAAAGCCTTTTGAATTGTGAGTAATCGCGGGTGGATTCAATTTTTCCTGTTTCTGTCTTCCCAGCGTGCAGGCTGTGTCTCTTCCTCGTCAAAACTCCTGAGTTTGATTAATTAGTGGGGCTTGGACCAGGGAGGCTTGATGAGTGAGGTGACTCTATGGCACCACCACGTTAACCCTTCCTTTCCTTCTCTCCTAGCCGGAGCAGGGCGGTTTACAAGAAGCACGATGGGAGGTGCGTGAAGGTACGGTCCCAGCTCAGACACTCAGACACGGTCAGAATCCCTTCCTAGCACTAATTATGCATTTAAAACATACAGCTCCAAACCCATCAGACATGTGAGAGAAAGGAAGAATTTAACATCTTCAAGATATTTATGTATATATATTAATTTCATTTTAAACAATGCAAATTTGATTCAACAGTGAGTTTTGAGACATTATCTTGTGTAGCGCAGCTGACTTAAAAACAGAATCTTTTGATTTCAGTAATGCTTCGGTGTTGTCGAAATAGTTCCCTTTAGACTTAGAAGTTTGTTGAAATTAAGAAATTCCCTGGGGAAGTCTGGATTTTGACTAAATCACAATTTCGTAACAGAAAGAAAGGATTCCATCAGAACACGTACCCCGAGGTTTGTTTATCAATACATGGAGCTACCATGAAGTGGAGAAGTGTCTCTATTTTTAGATTAGAGAGATAATGTAAAGAAACGCTCCGGCTGTGCAATTTAACATAATGCTACAATTTTCACTTCAGTACACTCAGAGTAATAGCAGGAACACCAAGGTGAGCGTCAGCTCCATTTTCAAGGGAAGCAGACATTTCACAGCAGCAGTTGCTGCCCTGTAGGGCATGTTAGGCACAGATCCTGCATGGTGGAATTTGGGGTGGAAAGCCCCAAGGTGACACCAACAAAACCCATTTCATGACAGGAAGAACCCAACCTCTACAGGATCCTGCTGGGCTCATGTCCTCAAAGGCAGAATTTCACTTGCCTGTGCTCCCTTGGCCATACAGCTGTACTCACTGCGAGCCCGGGGAGATGGGAGGTATCTCTCACACCATGCACCGTTACACAGGGCTGTTGTTCTGTGGCTGTTTCAGGTTGATTGCACTGGCTACATGAGAGCAACCGGTGGGCTGGGGACAGCCTGCAGCCAGCAGTACAGCCCACTCTATGCCACCAATGGGGTCATCTACAGCAACAAGTGCACCTTCTGCTCAGCAGTGGCGTGAGTGGCGGGTCACAGGTTGGGTGTTGGGATCTGAGTGCTGGTGTTTGGAGCATATTGAGACTCCTGGAGTGGCTGTGCTGTGCTGGTTCATTCTCAACTTGCTTTCTTCCCCAAGGAATGGAGAGGACATAGATCTGCTCGCTGTAAAATACCCCGAGGTAAAGCTCAAAAGTCTGCACTGTGAACTGTTGTCATAATACATTATACAGCACAAACTCAATGAGTCAGAACTATGTAATAGTAATGTCTGCACCGTGCTGGTGTATGTGTCCTGGAAAAAGGATTTGAGGAAAATAGCTCAAGTATGCCAGGGTCAGGAGATGCTGAACAAAACCCCTGACTCCAGTGTCCGCCTCACCTGCACAGCTCCTGAATGGGGTTGAAGCTGAGAGCACTGTTCAGGTGGTGGCTGTGTCAGAGGTGCTCACTGCTCCTGGGGAGTGTGGGGCTCGTGCAGATCAACTGTCATTACTTGGGTGGGAGGGCTTCTTACTATGCCATTTGTGACACTGAGAGTAGATTTTTCCCTCTGATGTCTCACTTTGTGCTCTGCTGGGCAACTGCATTAGGATTTGCAGAGTTGCTAGAACAACAGAGGCCTGCACCTGAAAAAAATGTTATTATGCTTTGCCGTATCATAAACATAAAGCACTCATGTAGGAAAATACAGCAAACAAAGACTTCTCAATGTGTTGTTGCTCCATTACCTACAGATTGACTGCAGTGAATTCAAGAGTACCAGTGTCTATTGCACTGCCGAGTACATGCCCCTTTGTGGCTCTGACGGTGTAACGTATGGGAACAAATGCTACTTCTGCATTGCGGTTTTGTAAGTACTGTGCTCCCCACACAGTCATGAATCCACTGCTGTTCCAGAGAGCAAAGGGAGAAGCTGCCAGGGAGCCCTTGTGCTCCTGTTATGCCCTTGGTAAATCTGTCCCTATGCCTAACATGATCCCATTGCTCCCTCTGCTGTGTCCTCCTCTAGCACTGTAGATCACAAACACAGGTGAGTATTCTCCCCTCACCGCTAAATTCACATTCTCATTCGTGGGCTCATAGCACTCCAGATCCATACCTCTGAGAGTAATTTGAATGGTAACTGTAGGAGGAGTATCCAAAATTACAGGGTTTGTCCCAAATCTCTTTAATGTGACAAAATGTGTAACCTGGGGAATCGGGAGAGAGGTAACTGGGACAGCATGGGGCATTGTCTTGTCCATGTGAAGTCAGCAGTAGCACCATCAGGGCTATAAAACCACCTTCTATGTTGATGATTTGGGCCTCCACCTTTCTCTGCAGGAGGAGTCACGGATCTCTGTCTCTCCGGCACCGTGGAGAATGCTGAGTGCTGGAGCATAACCTTTACCCCCATCTTTCACTTCCAAAGCCTGCAATTCCAACACGCTCTTCCCTGCTCCCTGTTGTACATTGCTTTCTGCCTTGACCCATCAGTAAATCAAAGCCAGCAATTCTCTTTGCCATGGACTGGTGTGGTTTTTTATTTATCGTTATTATTATTTTTTTCCAGGGCAGAGGTAAAAGTCTTCAGGCTTTTAGGCACTTATCTGTCAGGCAGGAGAAGTTTTGAAATAAACCACAATAAAGACTAAAGTGCAACGCCCATCACACAAAAGCCTAAGCCCTCACGAAAGTGCGTCACCCTATTCCAAACCATCCGAAGAGGAAACATGTTGCTATAAAATACTGCTGCTCTCCTTGATTCTGTCTCACAGCACATGAATGGATTTGTTTTTTGGGTCAGGATGTGGCTTTATAGAAGCATGGAGCCTTGGAGGAAGCAGTCCTTTTGGGACTCCTGGCATGGAGGAAACATGGCTTTGATACACCTGGGCAATACGCAAGTCTGGCAGTGTGTTATAAGGAGGCTTATGGCAAAGGGAGGAGACTATCTCATAGGGAAGAAAATTAGGAACTGTTGTTTCCTTGAAGGGCGTGTCCCTTGAGAGTGTGGTGATCAGCAGAAAATTGCAGCAAGCTGGGCAAGGCTGTAATGAGCCTAATGAGGACCAGGGGAGAAACTAGACTGAGCTCTGGCTTCTTGGAGAAGATAGTTGAGAAGTTGCACTTGGAATATTTGAGGCAGAGGAAAGAGTAAGGACTCTTCAGGAAAAGGTTTGGGATTCTTCAGGCCAAGAAAAGAAAGGACAGAAGGTGTGCTTGGTAGCTCCAAGGGGATTTCTATCTGGAATACGAGGTGATGTGTGGATGATGCATGTGAGCATTCATGATGATGTGCCATCTCTTTTGGTGAGTCAAGGAGTGAGTATGCAAACAACAGCCGAAAAGTCCCAAGTGCCTCTGCTCATGCCACCTTCCCCTTCCTTTCTCCACCTCCCATTCCCTCGTTACGTAGGAAGACATTCAGCTGTTCAGGCTGATATTGAGGACAAAATCTGTGACTTCCAAGATTTTCTCTGGCTTTATTTCCTGAAATAGGCTGCATCTTGACCTAGAAATCTTATAGGTGTTTCCCTCCAGAAGATGAGAAGCTGCCCTTTAATAGTGTGTCAGAGCAGTGCTCCCTCCCAGGAAGAGGGATGAAACTGAAATGTTTATTCCATTAGTGCAGGCAGTATAATCTACAGTGTGCCTCTGTGTCTGCTGGTGAGAAAAGACATACTGGAGAGCCATGAGGGTGTTCCCTGCTAATCTGCCTGTAAGGGAAAAGAGTAGCCAAGAAATAGGGTGAGCTGCTACTGAATGTGAGCAGGTACCTGTGAAGGACTCAGCTCAGTAATGTCCTGTCAGACAGCAGGTTTGTTGAATTAACACAGAGCAGTAGAGTTTTGGTCAGAGCAGGAAGGTGTCTTCAACAGCACGATCCTGTGGTAGACCTCTTCCACACTGTGTTGGAGCAGCCTGGTACCTGTTCAGGAGCAAAAAAGGCTTTGGAAAAGCTCAAAGAAGGGCTGATGTCTCATAGGGAAAGTGAGGGCAAATGGCAAGTGCAGGGCATATGGCTGTACAGACAAAAACTCTTCAGAAAATAGGAAAGGTTTTTATCAAGTAAGCCTAGAGGTTGGCCCAGAGCAGGTAAACACTTGGCTCAGCAGAAATGAGGCTCTGCCATATCCATTCCACTGTAAGACAAATCTCAGGTGCCTTTTTCTTGTCCAGTCCTGTTCCATTCCCAATTTTCTCAGAAATTAGAGGGACAGAACTTCCCCACCTACAGCAGCAAGTGGCCCACTTCATAGGTTATAAGCAGCGCAAAGAGGAGTGATAAAGATAATCACCACTTTGCTAATTTAGTCTCTTCCTCTCAGCCTGCAAAGGACTGGTCCCTGTGGTTTTCTAAGGCTTTTCCCAGTCAGCTATGCTGTTGCAAATGAAATGTTTGGATAGTTAAAGAGCTGAGGTATTAGTGCTGGCGTGGTGAACAGTGTCTGGAGCTAGAAATGGCAAACAAGGAGTTCTGCAAGCGGCAGAACTGAGCCAGATTTTGAATGGCGTTACAGCTGCTCGACTTGTAAATTATACGAGAGGCTGTGTTGTGAGCTCACCCTAATAGACATCTGAGAACTCACCTGTCAATCGCGGTTACTCTGCTATGTGGGTTTTATGGTGTCTAGTGAGCTGCAAACTCTAATGCTCTCCCAGGTGTAGGGCAGTCATGGCATTGCTCTCCTCCAGAAACTTTCACTTGCTAGCTGAGGAAGTTTGGGAAATCCTCGGTTGCTAGAAAAATGTATTAAAGTGCTTTCTTTGTTTGTTTGTTTTCCATTCTGGTGTGAAATTTTGTTGGAATCACAGAATCATAGAGGTTGAAACTCTGGAAATCATCGAGTGCAACCCCTTGCTAAAGGAGGCTCCATACAGTAGGCTGCAGTTACAAAATTTGCTGGGGAAACGAACACGATGATCTATCTATAGAGAGTGTTCCCGTAATACTTGTTTCCTTAGGAAAGCATGCTGAAATGTTAAAGCCTGTTCCCATCTGAGCAGATATTTTGCAAGTGGTGCAGCTAAATGCTACTACGGTGGAGAGATGGTTGGAGATGGGTTGATGGTTGGATGATCTTAGTGGTCTTTTCCAACATTAATGATTCAATGATTCTCTACTCTTTGCACGGAATCAGCTGGTAATAGAGTGAGAGTCTCCTGATTCCCCACCAAATTCCTTTAATTGACTCTTGCTGTGGAAGCAAAGCCCTGGGATATGTTAGCAAATGTGAAAAGCTGGAAAACACTGACAGCTATAGATTAAATAGTTCAGGGAGGAGGGGCAGCCATCCTATGTGGGACTCTGCACACGGCTATGAGAGCATCAGTGCGCTTCTCCACCCCAACCCAACAAATTTAGAAGCATCCTCAAAAATAGCCAGGGAACAACGCATAATCGGTTTCACAGACAACACATTCTCATGCTGTGATTTATTTCGTAATGTCTGGTGAGTGTCATCACGCCGTGCTCAAAGCCTTGGAGATGGCATTCAGCGAGGACCCAGAGAATGAAAATTACCAGCTTCCCCGATGAATCACCACTTTGAAAATTCACCCTTGTGAGAATCCTGTGACTATTTAGGAAAAAAAACAACACACAGATATTACAGGCCCAAGTCTATCACTCATGTAATTAGCCCTTTCTAGGTTTGATGTGGACAGGGCGGCATTCCTAAAGCACCATAAACATGGCCGGGACCAATGATGACTCTAGAAGCGAAGTGGAGAAGTTCTCACAATTAAGGTGAGGAATGAGGACAGCAGCGGATAGGTACATAAATACACAGGGGCAGGGCCATGAGCACACTGTGGGCTTGTGGCTGAGACAACACTTCCCAAACTGGTCGCTTGCTGGGGACTAAAGGAGCAGCATGAAGGCAACAGGCACCTCGGTGCTCCTCAGCCTGCTGCTGCTGCTGTCCTTCTTCTCCGGTAAGTTATATTTCTGTAGCCTAGAAAGAAAGTTTATGACAAGAGCAACTTCAGAGAGCCTTGATCACCGGATGACGGGCTTGAAGATAAAGCTGAGCAAGTAGAAAATATCTGTGGGACTTGCTTGCTCGTGTCACATATTTCCATTCCTCTTGTGCCTCCGCAGTGAATAACACTGTGGAGGTGTCACTGGGAGACAGAATGAGCAAATTGTAAGCAGCTCGTTCAGCAAACGTACCAAAGCAGAGTGTAATTATGAGTTTTGGTAGAAATGTTTGCTGGAGAGTTTTGCTGAACCAGTTAGAGAAGAAACTCATACCTCAGGGTCATCAGCTCCTGTTTTGATCCTAAGCACTTGGTAGTTGGTGTTTTCCTCGGAGACGTGGCAGCATAATTAGATGAAAGTTTCAGCTTCCAAATATGTTGCAGAGGAAAGCTTGAAAATTAAATTCGCATGTCCTCAAGGAGCCAGAACAAAGAGGGCAAATTGAAAGGATCCAGCGTTTATTTATCTCGAGGTTTACACATCTCTCAGTTGATGTGGGGAGGCTGACTGATGGTTCTGGGATGTGTAGGGCATGTCGGTGTTATCAATTGCTCGTGTCCAGCTGATCCAAATGTGGAAGTGTTGTGGTGGCCATTATTGAAGACTGCAGACCAAGAATTATTTATACTTGTTTTTTTGTGAATAATTTGAATAAAGAATTCACTTGAGAAAATTGCAGGCTGTGCGTGGAGAAAAGAGGTGAATTACTTCATACACATCATTAATTATGAAATATTCATCTGTCTTTAATTGAGTCTTAATTGGGACTGGGTTCTGTCGGAGCACTAAAGCTTCTTTCCAAGGCCAGGCAGAATAGCAGCAAACTCTGTGATCTCAAATAAAATAAACAGATGCCAAGAGGCATTCTCACAAAGTCTTGTGTAGCTACATGTAATATTTATAAAAATTATCTAATGAGCTATTTTGTAAATAATATGCAGATAGCCCTAATGGTGACTTCCCCATGCAGCCTGGCTGAGGACATGACAGATACACCACTGGCAAGGATCAAACACTGAAAGGCATCACAGAAGGCAGAAGCTGGGTGGGGGTGACGTATTCTGGTCCCACTGAGTGTGATGCTGCAGTGCTCCCAGCCTGCACCCCAACCACCAGGGATGCCCCATGGCAATGTGCCCCAGCTCCTGCAGAGCTGTGTGCAGCTCGCTCCATGTCCCAGACACTGCAGGATCCATCCTGTGGCTGTGACCTGGCCCCCATGCAAAGTTTGCAGGCAGTAAATAACAAAGAGGATGGACTGACTGTCTCCAAGCCCAGAGTCTGTGCCTGCAGCAGGTATTCTTGCTCTGTCGCTGCCTGGCACTGCCTGTTCTGCCCCAGATCACACCAGGCTGTCCCTTTCTATCTCATTCAGATCAGGTTGTTCCCAGAGCCTCAGGGCTGTGCCGTGCTGTGGGTGGCTGTGATGCTGACTGCAGGGTCTCTTTCTCCATCTCCCGTGTGTGTTTTTGTTACCCTACTGTCCAGTTTTGTAATTCAGAGGTGTGAGAGCCTAAAAGCTGTAAGACTCAGTGAAGCTTTAAAATCTCTGCTGAGAGAGGCTCAGCTCCGACATAGCTTCTGCTTCCCTGGCGGTGGCTGCCTGCCAGGGAGATGGGTTTATGTGTCTGCGGTGCAGTTAGCAGCTGAATGACTGATTACATGGTATTTTAGTAACATTTTTCAAATAGCAAAATACTGAAAAGCAATTCCGATAATGTATTTCCTACCCCTCCTCCACTGCAGAGAATGGCAGAGGAGGGAAAACCTGGTGAGTATTGTGTTGTGGTTTGCTAAGGGATTTGTGACTTCGGTTCAGTTCTCTCAGAAAATAATGCTAATATGTATAAAATCTTTGTTTGTTTGTTTGTTTCAATTCTAGATGTAGCAGCTCAAGACATTGAAGAGGTTAGTGCAGCTTTTCTGCTTTCTGAATCTGCATTTTCTCCTGGCTCTAGAAGAATGCTTTTCTAAATGCTCTTGGGTTTTGCTGGGAGCAGATGGGTCCTGCCAAGGTGCCCCAATGTGTTGGGATGCTCACCCAGTACAGGGGTGATATCTATGGCCACAATAGTGAGCACATGAGGGATGGACAGCTGGTTTGGCACATGCTCCCCATGGCTCCATCCAGGCTGAACGCACAGGGCTGTGTTTGCTTCACCGCTTCTTCTTCTTTGCTCCTCCACAAAACGAATGTGATATCAGGAATGATTTACTCCTTCAAACTAAATCCACAACCGGGGCTTGTTCAAAGAACAAACGCCTGTTCACTTTGTAGAATCAGAGGATCATTAAGATTGGAGAGACCACTCAGGTCATGGAGTTCAACCACCCTGTGCCAAGGGTGTGGGTGAGGCTGTGCCTCACTGCTGCCTTAGGCCTCTAGGAGGGAAAAGGATAACATTAGCGATCTTGTTTCCTGTTTGGAAAACGAAACCTGATGGCTTATTGCTGTTATTATTCTTAATTTCTTATGCAGATCTGCAAAGAGTTTTTAAACAGGAGCGTGTTCTGCACGAGGGAGTCCAACCCTCACTGTGGCACGGATGGTGTGACGTACGGCAACAAGTGTGCCTTCTGCAAGGCCGTGCTGTAAGTTGGGGCAGCAGGATACAGACCCACGCAGAGATGGTCCACTTCCAGCCCCATGCTGCTGCTCCCCTTGCACAGAGCAGTCCCTGGCCATAGAATTGTAGAAATAGAGAGTGGTCGAGGTTGGAAAACACCACTGAGTTCATCTAGTTCAAATGTCAACTCCTCACCACCATGCTCAGGAGTATTTCAGCTTGATACCGATTCATTTCTAGGCTTAGTGTGATGGCTATAAGCCATACAGAGATGGCCCAGGGCCTGGGAGACCATTGTACCTCCCTATACCTTCTGCATGGGCTAAATTGATGCACTTTTCCCTCTGTATGCCACAGGCTGAAGCTCTCCCTCTCACACCTCTGGATGCTGAAATGTCTGGAGGAATGCAGGATTATGCATGCCAAGTCATTAGTGGAAAGTCATAGAGTCATAGAATCATAGGATCATTTGAGTTGGAAGGGACCTTTAAAGGTCATGTGATCTGACACCCCTGCAATGAACAGGGAAAGTGCTGAAATGAAATTCTGAATTGATATAGTGGAAAAGTACACAGAATCTCAGAGGAAGGACTGGAGTTTCTCCTCTCCTGTCTCCTTTAAAGGAGATGTAATAGGAGCCAGCACCTCTGAACTGAAAAGGCCTGCAAAACATTGATTTATCCTTGTCAGTCCTGCACTCTGAAGGCTGCCTTATCCTAAGGGAAATTAGAGAAGAGCAAGGAGAGGGAAAGATGGCTTGATGCTCCCTGTGAGGCACCAGAGTCAGGCAAATGATTGTATTCAGAGAGACAAGCTCCCTGTCCCAGCTGCTGTCTCTGTGCTGATTGCCATACATTGCTTTGTTTCCATACTGCTCCTTTTACAGGAGGAGTGGAGGGAAGATACGATTGAAGCACATGGGGAAGTGCTGAACCTGGCACCTGAACACCTAGCACTGATCCTCGTCGGTCACAGGCGCAGGAGCCTGGGAGTGGCAGCAGCTGTCCTTGTCTCTGCCATCTCTTCTCAATAAAATAAAACTCAGAACAACTTTTTGGCTTGATTCCTTTCTCCATAACACCTGGAAAAGCCTTCCACGCAGCTGTGCTAGCAGCTAAAGTGTTTACTGCACTGTGCTTTTACATCATCATCTTAGAATCATAGAATTCCTACTGGGAGGCACCATGCTGCCTGAGCAAGAGCAATGATTCCCACAGCTCCATCCTCCCTGCCACTGCCACAGCTTTTCCATCCCATCCCATCCCATCCCATCCCATCCCATCCCATCCCATCCCATCCCATCCCATCCCATCCCATCCCATCCCATCCCATCCCATCCATCCTTCTGACACACGGCTACCCAGCTAGACTGTCCTATGGGTGAGTGACAGTGTGCAACTTTGCCCCTCAGCAGCCTCCCAGATGTGTCCCTCTCACTGAGGCATCAGAAGCAGAGAGCTGTGAGTGATGTGGCAGTGTGTGCCTCATCTGCTTGGAAACCCTGAAGCAAATAGGATGAGCCCAAGCAGTGTTGCTGCATTTAAGCCTGTGCTGGGAATATGGCAGGGATGGTTGGCTTTAGGCAGAAATACAAAGACTTTGCTTTCCTTCTTTGTCCTAAGCGAGGTCTTTGTCTCAGAGACTGTAAACTTATGAGCATTAGTTTACTGCTGCACACAAACTTGATTTCTTTCTTTAGTTTTCTCACTGGTGCTCTCTCTTTCCTTTAGGCTGGCTAGAAAATCCTTCTTTGTGCCAAGAAGAGAAAATGAAGTCTATAGTCTCTCCCCATTCACTGTACAAAATATACACAGGGAAATGCTTGTGGCATCCCCTCGTTAAAACGTTGGCAGCACATCAATGGGACTCTACTCACTTAATGTTAAACACTTAAGTTTCAAAGGGAGCTTAGATTTTATCTTGAGGTCAGCCAACTCATTTTGCAAACACCTATATGCTGAGTATCTCAGCTCCTGGATGGTGTTTGGACAGAGCTGAGTGTTTGCCTGTGGTGCCATGGTGCAGGCTTTGAAGTGAATAAGAACATTATATTTTGAGGCCAAGGAGAGCATTTGTTTTGTTCCAAATTCAGATGTTTCTTTAGTAAACACAACAACAAGACATCCTGAACACAGATAAGACTGAGGGGAGGAAAGTGCACCTCCTACACAAGGACAGCTGGCCACAAAGGACCCCACAGGGTTGTGGGAGGGCTGTTCTCATCCCTTCTACTGCCTGGAGCAGTGCATACCTTTTCCTACTGGAGTTTCCCTGTGAGCCAAGTTGTGGCTCTGGACTAGTGCTGTGTCTCAATACAGTTTTTCAGATGGAAAGAGACATTTTAATGAGAGATGGGATATAGGACACATTTGTTTGCCTGAGATGGCTCTTGGTGACTCCAGAAGCCTCACAGCATATCCCCATGCCTAATCCTTTTTAATCTGGAGGTTGAAATAACAAGAACAGAACACAAGAGAACAGAAGCAGTGAGACTTCTCTGTTTTATAATCAGCCTGCATTTTGCTTTTTTCAGTGCAAGCAGCAAATAGAACCAACTCTGTACCCCTCCAGACCCAACCACCATCCCCAGCACCACTGTGTCAGGCTGGAGAAGGGTGGCCCTGCCCCTCCTTGCTGGTATCAGTACTGACCATAACCAGAGCAATCCTTGGACCCATGAAAACCTCCCAGTGCCCCAGGAGCTGGCTCGTGGTCGCGGCCATCTCACTTTCCTCCAGCAACTGTTCCCCTTAACAAGAATACAAGTGCCTGGAGCAGGAGCAGGCACTGCAGAAGATGAGCTTGGACAAGGACTGGTAATGTGGAGATCTATGGTGTTGTGCAATGCAGATGACATTACCTACGTGCAAAGCCGATCTCAGCAATCACCCAACAACTCATAACTGCAATCATGGAACACAATTGCATCTGGAAGTACAAAAGCACAATGATACCAGGAAGCTTTGGTTAATGGCACAGCCGTGCAGTTTGGAGCAACTTTTCAAGGTGGGGGAGAGCCCTTACAGGGAGTGTGGTGTGAGTGCCCCTATGGCTGTTCCCAGCCCCCAGCCCAGGGTAGTAGGGGTTGCTTGGATGTAACCCTCTGGCCTAGATGGAGGAGACTCCTTGGGGAGTACATGTCATTGTCTGGGCTGAGCTCACAGCTGTGTCTAGCCGCAGTCCTGGGCACATACTGAACCAGAAACCAAGCGTTCAGCTGGTATTTTTCCTTTAATTTCCTTCCTCCACATTTTAAGTTGTGGGGATTTTTTTTTTAATCTGTTTCTTGGTGTTTTTTCTTTTTCTTTTTCTTTCTTTTTTTTTGGCAGCTCTGAAAGATGAGTGAGTCATGAAACACTCGAGATGTCTCTTCTATTAGATAACAGAGCATCACTGCAGCTCTTCCTCTCCCTAGGGAGGGAGTTTCTTGGACCAAGGGCCAAGGCTGGGTGGGAGCTGCCCCAGCATCGTGGTGGCTGTGCCTGCACCTGACACAGCCCCTCTGCAGTGAAATAAGGGAAGAATTACATCACTGCATGACTGCTCTCACTGAACAAAAGGTGATAGCTCAGCAACAGCTGAGCACTCTGACAAAGAGGAAGGAGCACCTCCATGCCTCTATCACAAGTTCTGCTCTGCTGGTGATGCAGCTGACACCATGGTATGCCCTGACTCCTGGCCCATTTAACTGCTGTGCACCAGTGTCTCCTCCCCAGCATAGCTCCATGTCCCTGTCACAACTCACTGGAATCCTTCATCCTACTTCTTTCCTTGACATTCACAGCTCTTGAAAAAGCTTTTCGAACCACTGCAGGACAATGTGGGATAATGGTTTCTGCTGTAGGGTTCCCAGCTGAGCAGGGAGCTCAGCACTCAGTGGCTGTTCCAGTTCCCACAAGGTTGGGACAGATTAGAAGGGACTTTGGAAGAGTATCTACTGAGGATGGAGCAGATTGCTCAGAGCTTTGTCCCATCCAGTCTTGAAAACAACCAAGGGTGAAGAACACGCAGTCTCCATGGGCTGCCTGTCCCAGAGTATGACTGCCATCACAGGGAAGACATTTTGCCTTGCCTCCATTCTGAACTTCTTTCCTTTCAACTGCCTTGTCTCCCAGCCATGCATCACTGGGGAGCCCAGCTCTGCCTACTTGGGAACCCCCTTGCAGGGCCATGGCATCCCCTTGAAGTGTCCAACTCACCACCCAGCCCACCTCCCTCAGCAAGTGCTCCAGCCTTCAGCTCCCATTTTTCATTGTCTTTCTATCACTGGATATGGTTGGGAAGGCAGAGCTATGGGGCTAAGGGAAATAATTGCTCAGGATACAGTTGGGAGAACTCTATTGCAAGGCACTGAAAAGATATAAAAAGTGACATTTGCAGGGAACTGTGGAAGGATATCTGTATGTGTTGGGTCCTTTAAGGATTAGAGAACAGCTGAGCTTTGGGATGAGAGGGATCCCAGGTGCTGTGAATCAGCCAACAGATCCCTCCACCAATCGCTGGTGGTGGAGTTAAATAAGGGCCCAATGGAAGCACTGGGATTGTGGTGTTTTTGTTTGTTTGTTTTGTTTTCTGGCTTTCTTTTCTTTTGCAGACTTCAGAGTGAGGAGAAGGTAAGGGTGTTGTGTTTTGGAATGGCAGTGTAAGAGGTTGTTGGTGTTTTCTTCTCCCCAGGATAAGTAGTGTGGTGTAGGAATGTCTCACAGGAGTAGCTGCACTAATTAGCACTGTTGGTTTTAGTGTCCTACAATGCTGCTACAAAAGTGCTGGAGCAGGCTTATAGTGATGTGTATGTGTTCCCACAATACATAAAGGGAGAACAGGGAAAAGTGATGTAAGGTGTATGCCCTGAGAAAGGCAGGTGTCATTTAAAAAAGCACTTGCTTTACAGCTCTGGTGATATGATGTTTTGAGGGACATCTTTGTCTTTGTGACACTCAGAACCTATGGGGGTCAGAGCTTCAATAAGTTCAGCTCCAGGGGTTTCTGGTGGGAGCAGGGACAGAGCCTCAATCTGGACCTGAAAGGCAAGGCTGTAACTGAGTTTCTTTGGGCCTGGAGTGCAGCCCTGAACAACCTGGGGTGGGCCCTAAGGAGCAGTGTTAGTGCTGCAGCAGGGCTGGTCCATGCACCCAGGGTGTAGGTGCTGCATAATGCTTAGTGCATAGCGCTTCTGAGCTGAGATCGCTCCGTTAATTGGGAGTGACTAGAGATGCTGGTGGTGCGGGAAGGGCTCTGACTCTCTTCCCAAAGAGCTCTGTGCCCTCCTCTGTAGTGTAACCTGCAGTAAAGACATCAGCTACGCTCTGCCCTGCAAAGACAGGCAGCTCTGTCACCCTCCTTCTCTAGACGTACCCTGGTCCTTACGCAAGCAGGTGCTCCAAGCTTTTGGGGACAACATCTCAAGAAGGAGCTGGAAGGGACTTGCACAGCTCTCCCGAGCTGGGGCAGCGCAGCGCAGGGCGCATCCCGCAGGAGCCGGCTGTGCCACCGGCACTCCGCTCGTTCCCGGCTATGGGGCTCCCCCTGCTGACCGCCGGGCTCGTTGGGACAGCCCGGGGCCGCTGCTGCCCCTCGCCGGTGCTTTTCGGGACCGCCCGCAGCTCCTGCAGGCGGATGGGGCAGCTCGGGGCGGCAGGCAGTGAGCAGCAAGGCGCTGCTCGTCCCGCGGCTCTGCTTCGGTAGTCGCTCTTTGCTTGGCAGCTCCTCGGTGGCTGTAGCCCGGCGTCACGCGGGGCTCGGTGCCGGTGCTCGTCCCCGTGGCGGCGGAGGGACAGCCACTTGGGTGCAGCGCTTGTCCTGTGCCGAGCACAGGGCTTCTGCCCAACCCTTGTTAAAGTATTAATCAAGGGAGCTTTGTGAGAGATCAGCTCCTGCTAGAAACTCAACCCTTAGCGCTCCCCTTCCCCTGCCTGGTGCGTTAATAATCTAACTTGGTGCTGGTCTGGCATGACTTGAGGTTGGTTTTTGTTTTATTTTGTTTTTCCAAGATGCCACTGACTTTTCCTTCCATAGTTTCTGGAAGCGTGTCCTGTACTTTGACTGAGCCATGCTCTGTGGGTCCATAATTGTCTATGTTGCCCATACAATCCCTTAAAGGATACATACATTAATCTCACAAGATCATCTTGCTGCTTTCATCTGCTGCTGTGAGCTCCCCCAGCACCGTGCTGTGTGAGCTGCAGGGTGAGGCCAGGCACTTCTCCTGACTCTGCTCTTCTCTGACCCCAGAGCCGTTCAGTTGGGATCCTGACACTGTGCAGATGCTCCAGGACCAGCACCAAGCCCTAGTGCTCCCAGCACTGGCATTCAGCTCTTCTTTCTACCCCTCTGAGAGCAACGAGTGGCTCTGCATCAGCAATGTAAGTCGTATGGGGTGGGTATCTTGGAGCATCTGGGAGTTTTATACCAGATACAGTTGTCTTCATGCTGTCAGTTTGCTGTTGTCAGTGTAATAATTGATGAGTTCGGATTTAGCAGTTGCAGGAGTATTGTGCAGATGCTCTGTGAGCTCTGTTCCATAAACCCATGCACTGTAGTTTACTGGTAATGGAGCTACACCTACCTACACGTGGTCCCTTCCCATCTTTTCTGAAGGAAAACATCTGTTCAGGGTGGTGTTAGGTATTTTTCAGTGAACCAACCAAACCAATCATATCAGATTAAGTGAAAAAATATTACACTTAAGGTTACTTGAATTCTTAAAATGTAAGTCTGTTTGAAAGTGGGCATGCACTTTCAAAATCAAGCATTTTTGCTTCCATTTAAGTAAGTCAGGATTCTCAGTAGTTTGCCTGTTTTCTTCCAGCTGCAATTGAAATGAAGCGATTTAGTAGCTCTGAATGTGTTTGTCCCAACTCATTTACTGCTCACTGGTGCTGTTCAGATTGAGTTTCAAACCCACTTTTCTCTGCAGCTCAGAATTAGATACAGATTCTTTTGTTTTTAACATTACTCTTTCTTATAGAAAAAGGCATTTCTATGCAGCTGTTCTGTCTAGACACATCTGCAAGGGACTAAACAGATTTAAAGAGTGCTGTCACTGTCTCATTTTCATCTCCAATCTGTTATACTCTTTTTGTGAAGTGCTCATGTTGGTCCCAATTCAAACAACATCCATCACTAGGACAGCAGAGGGACTCAGCAGTCCCACTGGCATCAGCTACACCAGGGGCATGTGCTTGAGATTCCTCTTGTGCCTGCCTCCAGAGCTGGTGCTTGCAGTGTGTGCTGCTCACAAATGTTGCATACCCAGATACGTGAAGAAATGTGGACTGAGTATAGAGAGCAGGGTAAGGACTTAGTAAGTGTTGTGAAATGCAATACTAGAGCCAGCTCAGTTTCCCATAGGAAGCGTCACATCTTACATATTTATTACTATTTGTTAAACACACACTTTCCACACTATGACCCAGACAAGAGCAGAACACGTGAGAAACAGACTTAGATGCTTGCCAAAGGAGCTACTAGCTTGCAACACGTCAATAATGCACAACATAAATCAAAGTACTCTGACAGTGCCACGACACTGCCTCCTGCAGAGCATTCAGAGCCTGCTATGCCAAACACACAGCTGTAAGAAGTGAGGGGACCCCTGACATGATGACAAAGAAAGAGCTGCTCTTTTTTAATCTGAATACACGGACACCTTGGTAAGAGGTGCCCTGTGAGCAGAGTGGATGTGCAATTCCAGCCCAACAGCTGACAGGAAAAAGTAACTTTCAATCAAGTGTTAATGATGCACTTTGCTGTGCTGTGCCCACCACTCCAACCATAGTGCTAGAAGCGTTATGCAATTTGAGAACAAGTTCCCTTTGATTTGTGGTCATTATTTCCTAACAGTGAATGGATTGGTGGGGACACTGTTTGCCAAGAGAGACGTGGGAATTAATGATGTGGCATTGTATGAGTCTGTGAGGCAAGGGAATGTGCTGAGTTCTGCACAGACCTCTGAGAACTAAATGAACATCTGAGTGCTCACAGAATCAAAAGCATCAAAGAATCACCAGAGATGTGCACATTTCATAAATAAGCATGAGTAATGAAGTCCAGGGATGTATGAGACAGCTCATCAGTGTATAAATAGTTTGGAATTCTGTTGTAGAATGCTATTGGAAAAGGACTGATGTGGTGAGGATGGTGGGGTTGGGGCCTCTTATGTGTATCAGGGATCTAAAGAGGATTGGGGATTGTAGTGGAAGGGATCTGGAGTGGACAGTACAGCTGGGCTGTGGGAAATGAGGGTGTGAAGTAGACAGTGTGGTCTGGAGCTGGGGAGTCAAATGATGCTGTAAGCCACAGTGGGCATTTCTCACTGAACCAAACAGGAATAGTTCATCTCTAGCTATGAGACAGTTCTTCCAGACCTTGAGGCATTTAGGTTGCCTTATGTTTAAAACTAAATGTCTTGATTAGTAAGTGGCCTTTTTAAAGTGTGGTTAGCAGTGTAGTGCTCTGCAACTTATGTTTGTCACAAGATACCACTAAATATAACCTGTGTAAGAAGCTGATGATGTTTGGAAGGTGTCTTCTACACAGAAGATGAGTATTTTTCTCTTCTAGTCCTGTACTTTCTTCTTCAGTGTCACATTTTCCACCCAAATCTTTCTCCATCAATCCATCAGCCTCTTAATTTGGGTGCAGTGGTTGCCCACACTCATCCTGAGTAGCACCCAACATGACTGCTGCATTGTCAATATTGAAATGTTGGAGGATTCTGCGCTGTTGCACTTCTTCATCCACAGCTTCTGGTTTTAAATAGCCTTAATGCTTCTCCTTGCCCTCTGAAACCATTTTTGCCTGGGTTTCATCTTACTGGAAGGGAGGAAGTATTCAATGCTCTTCACATCAGTCATAAATACATGCCGAATAGACAGAGTGGAAAATAGTCTTAAACCTTTTGGCATCCATTTGCTGTCAGTCACATGTCAAGTCAGGAATAAAAATTGGCAAGTAGCTGTAAATTTCACAGTCATGCAGCAGGATTTGTGGAGCTGAATTTGCAGCTCAGTTCTTGGCTTCAGCTGTCACTGTGTACCTCTGGTGATGAGCATTCATGCCACCGTGAGGTATTAGAGTTGTCAGATATCCAGAGCTTACAGAAATAACTTCATTTCCAAATGGACTGTCTCTTTTGGTATGAATAATCAGACAGAACACCATACAAAATACTTGACATGTACTGGGAGTTCAGTACAATCTGACACATGAAAATATTTGGGATATTTCTGACTGGTCTATTTATTGCTCCTCCAGAGTTCCACAGAACAGTAAACAGAACTCTATCATTAAGCTGCATCTTTCCTCTCAGGTTATTTTAATCCTATTGTGTTTAAAAGTTGGTGAAAACAGTTGATCAAATACTTCTCAGAGATGCTGGTATCTCTGATTGTATCCGATATAATCTAAAAGGGAACTGAACATCGAGGGGGTGCAGGGCAGTGATAGCCATTCCCAAGGTTCATCCATGCTTTGGAAACACAAATAGGTCAAACTGCCTTCTCTGTCAAAACAGAGAAGCAATGTCAGGATGGCTGTTTTCCTCTGACCCCACGAGAAATGACAACCTTATCTGGGGGCTAATTGGTAAAGTATTCATTTTCCTTAGCAGCTATTGTAAATGTTGGTGGTTTGGCACAAAATCAGACTATGTTCTGTAACATAAGCGAGGCCTGGAGAAGTCCTGGCATATGAATGTGAGAGCTGAATTCCTTTCTGATCTTGCTGATAGCACCTGCCTCCACTCCAACCACTGGCAACAAATTGCTGGGGATCACTACCTGCCACTCTTATAATGGCTTTCGGTCACTTCAGTTCATGTGAGCAAGGCCTTGCTCTGGTGTTGTGGCAATTGGCGACTGTCAGTTTAGCACCTGACTCGTGCACAGCTTTATGCTTTCATATACTTGATCTCTTAGCCAAGGAAAACTGCAGCGTTTTCAAGAGAGAGCCAGTGAAGCACACAGGCTTCTATTCAAAACCATTTGAATTGCAGGGCCTATCTTCAAACACAAAATACGATAGAGGAAACAATACCAGTCATAAAAACCATGATGGCTTGTCAGTAACAGTCATGAGTTGCATCGTGTGCAGACTGTTCTCATGTATTCCAGATCAGCTCCTGAGATAGGTGAAAGGGGAGTGCGCATCTGTTTCAGGGTACTAAGCACTTCAGGATTCTGGGATGAAATCCTGGTGTTACTCAAAAAATGGAGTTTCTTTTTTCAAGTTCCACGTATGAAGCAAAAGAAGGGAGGACCACTTCTTCGCTCTGCAACTTCTGTTTGTGCACTGCCTTTGAACAAACAGATGTGAGTGCATGTTTAAACACGTCCCCTTGGCTCTGTCTGCCTGACACAGCCTGTTCTAGAGGTGGTTAATGCACCACACTTTGACATTCTTTAGATGAAATTTATTGTAGTGCTTTCTGTACCAATCCTGTGGAAGTTCACAGTTCAAACCTCAGAGAGTAATATTCAAAGAACAATGGCTGCTCCGGAAGTAATGCCTCCTATTTTACTACACTGGCCCATAAGGTGAGAGGTGAGTGTTGATAGTACGGCAGTAGAGGTTGAACCTTTCCACCATTATTCTGTTACATTCTGTTGCTGTGTGACAGATGGCAGCAGAAGGGTGGTCTGACACAATGGTGTCTGACATGGAAGCGTGAAGGAAGCAAAAGTGTGTCACTGAGCTCCTCTGTGTGGGGGAAAAAATGGCACCCACTGACATTCAGTGTCGCTTGCTCAACGCTTGCAGTGGATGTAGCACAGTGAGACACTGGGTGGTGTGTGCTTCAGCAGTGGTGCTACCATATCATGAAATGAAGAGCATCTCTATCAGGTCAGCTGTACAAATTGGTGGATTATGACCACATAATCATGTATGGAGCTGAATAGTGGCTTCAGTGCATTGGAAATGATGCTGGCAACACTGGAATATAATGAAATTTGCTCAAGCTGGGAAACAACAGGAACAGAGAGCAGTGCATGTGAGTTTGTCAGGACCTATTGAACCAGTATGAGGCTGAGTTTTCTGGATCACATCATGACCAGAAACAAGACGTGGTGTCACTACTACAAGCCAGAGTCTAAGCTGCAATCCATAGACAAGCAACATGTGAATTTTCCATTGAATAAGAAGTTCAAGATGCACCCTTCAGTGAGTAAAGTGCCTTGCATTGTATTTTGGGACAGGAAAGAAGTGTTTTTTCTAGATTTTTATGGAATGCAGGCAAACCATCAACCTTGACTGATAAAGCATGATGCTGACTAAGCTGAAGGCTTGAACTTCTAGAGTCAGACCAGAGAAGAAGACAACCTTTCTCTTGCAGCATGATAGCACCAGGCCCCATACCAGCCTGAAGGCCATAGAGCATATTGGCTGGACTGTCCTACTATGCCCATTGTATAGACATCTTCTGACTTTCATCTGTTTTGGCTGATGAAAGATGGACTGCATGGGCAGTGTTCTTGTAGCAACAACATTGTTATATCAGCTGTGAAACAGTGGGTCTCTGGTGGTACAGATTTTAATGTGTGGTATGCAGGCTCTGGTTTGTTGCTGGTGAAGATCTATACCTAATGCTTCTGTAGATGAGAATTTGCTCCATCAAGTAGTGTTACTGTACTCTATTTAGCTGTTGTAGTCCCTTGGAAACAAATGGGAGGCATTACTTTCAGAGCAACCCACATACAGAAGTGAGTCAGCCTTTCAGTTCAGAAATCAGCTCTAGGAGACAAAACTTCAGAAATTCACCTTCCATGCTTGCCAAAAAAGACTTTTATGCATTGGGTTCCAGGTTTACTAGCTTAAAACACAGCTTGAGTTGGCACTAAACCACAAAGAGCAGCAGATAAGAAACTGTATATTTTCTGACAGGTCATTGAGCCGGAGCCTAACGTGCTCATCTTAACAGCTCATTTGTGTCTGCTGTCCTGACATTCTGACATTTGCTGTCAAGGTTCCTTTCCCATGCAGCTACACGCTTTGCCATTCAATACCAGGGCACTAATCTGCAGTGGCACTTACTGGTCTCTTATTTAACATCTGATACAAAATCCATGTCTCTGGATCCTGAACAAACACCCCAAAACCCTCAAAATGAAGATTAGCAACCGATTCTCTATAATGCAAAACAAATATGTAAGGCAGCACAGGACACGAATTTATGAAAAAGGTATTTATTATTTACACAACTGCTATAGTTCCTTAAGAACAATATATACTATTTTTATTTGAAAGGGTCAGCCTTCTTTCAAATACATGAACTGCAATATGCACGAGTGTTGGTAATGCCAAACAGCAGTCACATCACACTTCTATAGTGCAGGCAGAAGCAGCGCAAGTAAATGATGTTTTAAGAACAGTATGGCTGGACATTGTATTTAAACACAGTGTTTGCACTTTGACAGGACTGAGCTAGAGGAGAACAAGGGTTTTGTTCATGCTTTGTTAGGAATGTGACTTTCCCATCTGAGGTCTAAACCCTTTATCTGATGTATGAGGATTTTTCAGGCAGACTGCTTTTCAGTTACCAGGAAGGAGTGGGATTACCTCCCTCAAACTTCAGTCTTCTGTTTTCCAGTAAACACTGCTTTATAGTATGGGTTCACACACTGGGATAAACTGCCCACAGAGGTGGTACCTTCCCATCTTACTGTCCTGCACAGAGAAACACTGACATACTAATACATACCAAACTTAGACAACTTGTAATTTATAAATTTAAATACTGGACTGGGTGAGGGAGACTGTTTCTAAAGATGGAGGGAATAGAGGGCTTATACAATTCATACACTGTCAAAATTGGCTCCTTACTCAGCTTTTTTGGTCTAAATTTTTTTTTTTCTTCTAGTTTCAGAATGGTTTTGGTCTTTAATGGTTATGGTTGTACTTCAGCAGAAAAAGAGAGGAAAATATCTGTAGTAACACTGTAGAACTGAACGTAACAAAAAGTAACCGACTTGTTTCTCCCACTTTGAGCTTATTGCTGTGTTCTTTAGGAGAAAACAAACAAAAAAACCCACCATGAAACAGAACAACTAAAAATAACCCACAACCATCCAACTGGAAGACCAAGTATAGCAGTCATTCTGGCATTGTATCCAGTGTCCAGCACTATTGTACTCTAGTGTATAAGCGAGGAAAAGTCCAATGATCTTAGTTAAGTTCCCTTTGATTTAGTGCCAAACAACTTTGTTGCTGTTATTGTCCTTGTTTCTTTGAAAGATACCTGAAAGAAGCAAAAACAGTTTCACACAAAATAACCAAAAATCAGACTGCAATAAATACTACTTTTGATTTTATCTGATTTCAGGTTCTTTCCATTCCATGATAGGTTATCTTGGAATGACTCAACATTTTTAGTAAAACTGTATAAGGTTTTAAGCAAAAGAGGGGAAGGGAGTTAAAATATATTAAATTCTCTGAGGCTGAAAATTGTTATCAGTTGAAAAGTAGTTATTATAACCCTGAGACTGACACATTAGATATGGGATTCTTTCAAATAAGTTCAAGACTTTAGGGGACAGCTATCAAGTACAACCTGAAAAGAACATTTCTCCACTCCCCCCTTTCAAGAATTTGAGTTACTCTAAAAATGCTTGCTGCCTGATCTCACAGCCCTCTTACCACTACAGATGGAACAATTCCGCTATGTGGTGCACTGAAGATTTCGCAAATGCCCTAAAATATCTGAGTAATTAACTATCTCTCTGAAGCATGCACTGAATTCCAGGGCTTTTAAAATCTTGCATTTGACTTTTTGGTCTAAATTGAAATGATATCAAGTTTGCAATGCTGTTCTTTTAAGCACTGAATGAGTGTTTTTCCAACAGCATGTCGTACATGCTCTTTTTTTATGTGTATTGAAGATCCAGGCTAATGCATAAAATCAAACATGTAACCTTACCTGAACGCTTCAGCTGATCATTCTGTAGAAAGAATTAGGATGATAGCTGGTGCTTTAAGTATTTGGAGGACTTGGATTCCTAACACTTATGTTTCAGTGCTGGTAAATACTTTAGTACCACACACTTGGATAGTGCCTGAGAGCTACCCTAACAACCCAGACCTCGGGAGTAACCTCTAGAAGAGCTGCCTTGCAGCAATGGAGATGAGATCTGAACAGACAGCCTAACTTTGTAGGAGTGGGGAAAAAGGAAATTTACAAGGATCAGGTTTCTTCAGATTTATTTTTCCCTTTAAGAAGCATAACTGCTTCAGTGATCCTGAACTCTGAAGTAGTACAAAAAAGGAGGTTTACTCTGTCAAAAGCCCTGGCTTCCTAGGGAGGCAGCCTAAGCACTGCAGGCTTTTTAAAATCCTACTCAAACTAAATGATATTTGTAGCTTGAATAAGTCATGTCAAGGTTCACCAGCTCAGCTGTTACTGGTCTTTCTACAGATGACATTAAGCAAAACAAAGTGGGGTCAGGAACAGAAAGAAAGATTTTTGACTTTGTTCTTACCTTTCCCAATGTTTATGATTCAGCTCCAAGAAGTCATCTAATTTTGCTATTTCTTTGAGGTATTGAGTGAGCTTTAGAAGCTCCTTGTCTTTGTCCCGATTTAAATGTGCTTTCATAAAAGGCCTTATCTATTACAAAAAAAAAAGTGGTTATCATCATTTGCTCCAAGTGAGAACAATGCTTACAATTCTATAACGTTTTCCACCTAGTCAAAATATATTGTCAGTACTATGTCAAATTTTAACTTCTTTTAGGTAAGAGGAAGAAAAAAACTTCCATTAGCAGTCACCTTCTATTTGTCTCTTTATTGATGCAATCTGGATTTCAGAGTTTTTGTCTTGCATGCTCACCAGGAAGAAATTTGTTCTGTCAGTCTTGTGTTTCTTCAAGCCTTCCCCTCTCAGTCAGACTGAATGATAAATTGATCTGCGATGGACTGTCATATTTTCTACCATGATTTCATAGATATTTTTGCAGGAAAAATGAGAGGGTTTCAGCTGTGCTACGAGCTGTGTGGCACCCCTGGAACCAGATGCTTTTTTTTTTTTCAACAAAACACATCTGACTGCAGTCGTAGCTTCTGTGACGATCGATGTCAAAAGTAAAGCTTGTCTGACAACTGCTTTAAGCTTGGAATACATTATACTTGTGCCTTGTTTTAGTCATTCAAGGTTCTGCAGCTCTGTTAATAACATTTTGACAAACGCCTTTTGAAATCTGAACTAGAGGGAGCTCTCTGGCTAATCCACTCCCAGCACCATCTTTGGTGTTCCTGATTCTCTTAATTTTGTACAGTTTTGATTAATGCCATCCTGATAGGTGACAACTGCCATCTTCCTCAAATCAAGGCTGCTTTCAAAGAAACACGATCTTAGGTTTCTGTTTTTGCATTTGTTTTAAAGAAATTTGCAGAGATTCTTTTAGTATGTATTTTTGCACCTCAGAATTTAAGTTGTATTCTTATTCAGAGCCAGCACTGATGATTACAAGTTTTGGAGCAGGAACTAGTTGACAGAAATGAAATATTTGCTGTTCTGCAGTCAAAATGGCCCCAGGTATTAATTGCTACTGGGGAACAAAATGATTGCTATCAAGTTGACATGCTAACACAAGGTACAACAGCTTGTTATTTGATTTGTTTTCTGAACATAACCGCTCTTAAAGATTCAACATCACATTTTAATGTTCCCTGTCAACAATATCCACATTGATTGTAGTTTGCAGATACAGTGTAAGCAGAAATAACAGTTTCAGTGATTTGGAAGTCTCTTAAAGCTCATTTAGGGAATCAAGGCTTATTTTAAACTACAATTAGGGAACTGCTAGTCCAAACAATGGACATCTAAATGAAAAAAATGCAACAAAGTATGCATCTTTGCTGGTTAAGAATAGCCTTACTTTAATATACAGCATGAAGTACTACTTAAATTATATATATATAAAAAAGTAATATATAAAATTTCCAGTTAACATTACCTTGAGTCCGTTTTGTGGATTCATTAGGAAGTTTCGGCCGATATCATCAAACATAATTGTATTTTTTTTGCTGTAATATTCTGAAAATTTTCCCCAGATAACACCAAGAGGCTTCACCTGCAAAAATAATGCATAAAAAGAACCTTGGCAAACCAGATCATATGCAGTAGATGAAAATAACAGTCTATAGGAATTTAAGTCCAAACTCAAATGGACTGAAAAAGTATCACGTAGTTGGGTTTTAATAAGAGATGTAAAGAGATCTAAACCAAACCTTCTTTGGTATTAAATTTTCTCAATAATTGTTGAGAAAAAATAGTCGTTATTGGATTTAAAGCAGTGTTGTCCATATGAACTATTTGAAGCATTAAACTGTAGAGGATTTCTGTAAGAAACAAAAAGACTGCACCTCAGATATTGCTAGTTTTCTTGCATGAAAACTTCAGCACAACCTTACTGTTAAATATTTCAACCCAGTATAATAACACATAATCTGAATGTAGAAAATCATGAAGAAAAAACTGTACTTACATCTATTAGTCCCCTTCGAGGAGTGTGCACTGTAATCATGGCAGCACTGTCCAACATAAAGGTTATCTTGTAGTTTGCATTAGTGCTCACTCCAAGCTCCTGCATCACAATGAATAATTGTTAAAGCTTCAGATGATAACAGTTTTACTGCAGTACAGCTGGAACCACGATTGTAACACATTGTCAGAGGGTGAGCTGATGAGGATGAGCAGAGGTGTATTAAAAATGGGCATGCTGTTTATTTTTCTATCCAATGAGAACCAAACAACTACCAAGAGGAAAAAAGAGTGACAGGAATTTACTTTTGTAGTGTTTACTACAGATATTTAACATCTGATATCAGCATAAAAACTACAACAACTTTGCAGAAGAGGCAAAATACAGAGAGCTGTTGTCATACCTTCATCCACAGTCTGTGTCTCAATATTTGTACTTATAAAAACAACTGTGTATGTCCTGCTCTTTGTTTTTTACAGTAAGCTGTAACCAATCTCAGCCAATCAAAGGCATAACAGCAGTTCATTGTTACCTTTTCCTCAACACATGTTCTAGATGGTGGACGTTGATAATAAATGTCTCAATTTGTACTTGAAGGATTTGATCACTCTTGAAGCAAAGCAAAAATGATCTGTTTTAGAAGAAAAACCCCTTGGACTAGTTGACTGGGCATAATTTTCACTTCAAATCTTTCTCAGAATTGAGAAGTAATAGTAAAATCTACTACATGACATAGACGCTGCTGCCTTAATTTCTGATGTATGTGACAATAATGTGCTAAGCTACATAATGTGGAGAAAATATCCACTGTAACAGTTGTCTTGAGGATCTATAGCCACATTTAACTGATTGCTTTTACATGGAAAAGTGAACTGTACAAATGAAAAGTGCCACATACTGGGGTTAATGTACTCTTACACTGAAAAACAGCTGTTCTCCTTCATCTGAATTCTGGGCGTAAATACATGGAGAATAAGAGACTAAACATAGTTATCTGACACTTTTTTAATACTGTTTCTGGTTCGTATTTTAAAATAAACCCTTCAGTGCAAGTACTGCTGGGATCACTGCTCCCAGACAAAAAGTGATAACTTGTAGATGTGCATCAGTTTAAAGAGAAGCAACAGTTGTGGTCCAGTGTAAGGAATCTCAACGTAGCAGTAAGCATGGGGAGGTTGTGAATCTCTAGTATGAAAGGGCTGAAAAGGTGGACAGTGCAGGGTAAACAGCCCAGTTTAGAACAGTGGTTTTCTGCTAGATTTAATCCTAATGCTACAACAGATTCTGCAGCAAAACAAAGGTTTTTCCCTTAAGCAGTAAATCCCACATGCAAGATGTGGAATTTGTACACATATTACAGATAAGAAGCAAAGCATGGTTAATGATTAGCTTTCTGGTTCATCACACTTGCACTTACCTCTGTCTGTTACAATGGTTTTGATACAGCCAGAGAGTTAAGGGCATAGTAACAACCACAATCTCTTTCAAGAATGTTTGAGCCACAAACTCATTCTAGCTCAAACTCATAGTTTTGTACTTCAGAACTGTAGTTACAGTATCTTTACTGATTAAAATAAACTTGATTCATAGACAAAGAATAAACAAAGATGGCATAGTGGTACAGAAGTACAGTGTTTGCAAGACTCGGTACCAATTTTAATTATGCTCATCCCCGTTCAGAGTTCTGATTAAAGGTTCTCATTTCTTAGATCATTCTGAAGGATTTTTGCTTAAAATAATCACTGCGAATCATTGTTTTGAAGTAGACAATACTTAATTATTTGCTGTTACAGCCTGAAAAAAGTCTATGAAAAAAAAAGGTGAGATAAAGTTTAAATTTGGAATTGTGAAACAAGCTTTGATTTATAAACAAAAACAACCCACAAACCAAACATACAGCACATCTTAGTAAGCTCATTAGGTTTACAGCTAAGCCTGGCTGTAAATATGTTTACCACAAGGTCAGCTGTGCAAAACAGGCCAGTTGCCCAATTTAGGTATGGAAGAAGCCAGGACTGAAAGAAGAGCTTTTGCAGATGTTTAAGTAAAGCAGAGGAAGAAACCAAATCACACAGCTGCAAGAGGTACAAGATGAATGTGAAAAGTTTTCTCTTGATAACCTATTCCAGCATGCCACATCTGTCCACTCCCTTAAAAAACTGTGTTCTGCTTAAGATTAGAACTCTATAATTAGAGCTAAGATGAAAGCAACAGTGAAGGCTAATGTGACTAAGTTTCAGCAAGTACCGACTTGTGCTTAGCTCTGCTAAATTTAGTACCTACTGCTTTGATAGTTTGTGTGGAGTTCTAAAATTAGATTTTATCTAGTTTTGTATCAAAGGTATTTTGAAGTGACTATGAAGATTTACAAAACTTGGATTTTGATTAATACAGTCTCCTCAGTTGCTAAATCTCTCTACAACGCTGAACATAAACCCAACTATATGCTAGATCAGAAACAGATTACACCTTTTCAGAACAACTTACTTTCATTTTAGCTTCAATCCACTTCATATTAGTAGCAGCTAAAACAGAAGGGACAAACCAAAGAATTATTTTTCAATATTCATTGATGGTTTAAAAAAAAAAAAAGAGCAAAAAACTGTTTACGCGTGAATTAGTTTTACAGACTTTCAGAAGGACCCTTCCTTGTCACAGCTTTCAGGGTTCACTGCTCTAATGACAGTCTGCCTCCATGGAATTTTATTTCAGTTTTGAGAAGATTAACTTTCAAATGAAAACTAGATTAAGCACTGCATGTGTTTAAAAACATTTTCTAGATCAGCTGTTACTCAGCTACAGTCCTGGGGGCAATGGAAGAGGCTATATCTGTTTTGAGGAACTGCATTGTCTTTATAGCATTTTCTCCTGAAAGCAATGATAAGACCTCATAAGTCCTGGAAAGGACACAGTGTCAACACTGCTGCTGACCTAAGAATATGTGGAAACACTGTTTCAGACTATGAAAGCTAAGTTTTGTAAAACAAGTTTAAACTCTGTATTGGCTCCAGCTGTTGGACAGGAAGTGAAACTGTGCTGAAGCAAAGCATCAGTCATCCCTATAGACATGAGAGTTTGGTCCAGGTCCAGTTTTTTATTGCTATGGGTTATTGTCTAGACTGAAATTATTTGTAGAGCTGAGCTACCAAGCATTGTTTGAATGCTGATTTTACAATGGTGTTATTTCAAGCATTTGTTTGTACAAAGTGACATTTAGTAAACGGATATTGAGCCTTATACTGTTATTAGGTCCATTCATAACAGCAACATTTCTGGTGACTACGTTACAGCTGCACATTCATGTACTGCTTTACATCTCGTGATTCACATTAAAAAGTGATATAAAGACCTCCCATTTGGAGTCTCTGCTCCAAATGATAGTTTATAATGAAATCTTAGTACTGAGTACAGAAACTTACACCAAATTACAATATCATAATCCTCATAGGCAGATGTCAGGAACTCATGAAGGTATGGCCTCATCAGTTCTACCCCAGTTTCAGCACAAGATCTGTGGTCTAAAAAGAAAATGAGAGTGAAGAAATTTATTGTAGAATTTAAGGTGTTAAGTATGACTTTGCTGTCTACCCACAGTCCTGAAATGTCTCACACAAGAAGTACTGGAGAACTTTGAAATTAGGGAAGAACTTACAATAGGGCACCATTCCTACTTTAAGCGTGAAAAGAAGAGGTATTTATGTTGATCTTTACAGGAATTTGAGTGCTTAGCTGTGGGTCTGAATATCTTTAAAGAGTCTAAAGAGTCAAGCCAATTAATTCATCTGTCCATCTTAACAAATTTCTAACAGCTCAGATATTGAACAGATTCTTGCAAACCTTGGCTAGCTAACCTTGTGAACGTATACCAAGCTTATTTCAAACTTGTAAATATTGCCTGTTCCAATTAGAAAACTGCTGTTAAATTCTGCTAGAAGGAGACAAGTAAATAAAACTGTAAATTGTAATAGGCTGAATTTTCATCTCAGATAGTAAAGAAATGTCATGCAAAAGGAAATTACAGAAAAGGAAAAAAGGTAAGCTGATACGTAGTGTCAACTGATACGTAGTCAAACTGCCATGACACACCTACATCCCAGAAAATGAAGTCATTCTCAGAAAAACAGTCAGAGTTTTCAGGTAAAACATGGTTTTGTACATGTTTAATGATCTGGAAATTCAATCTGAAGCTATTCTCCCAGCCCTAAAAGAGGAATCAATTGGGTACAGAGATCATTATTTTACAACAGTATCTTGTCCTGCCATCATCACGCCCAAGATACAAACTGCTCAAGAGAAAAGTTCTTTGGATGAAATGGTAAGCTACTTTTTGCATCATCTTGGAGAAAGTAAATAGTTGCTGCACTAAAATCAACAATATGCAACATTTACAAATCCCAATGCTTCGTAAAATATGAGCAGGAGACCTCAAAATGTTACAAAACAGAAGTTACATAATACAACACAAACCAAAATTACTGAAGTACATTTGGAAATCAAACATGAAGAAACATGAACTGGCAAATAAATTACTCTCTTAAACCAAACCCACAAGTTGCATAAAGTCTCACCAAATAGTGTATAATCAACATCTAGCACCAGCAGCTTTTTTCCTTCCCTGGGAGGATTCAGAATTTCCACTTTGTATTCTTTAACTCTGCGAGAAATTTTTAGTAGATTTTCTTCCCTAATATAAGAGTGCAGAAAGTTACAGTTAATTAAAATGCATACTGTACATTCCATAACAGGGCTGCTTTTTAATAGCTAGAGTTCCTCACCTGTTTTCTACTTCCACAACTTCCTCTTCAATATCAAAGTCATTGATGACATCGTCGTTGTCAGGAGGTGGCCCGAGGACATCTTCCTAGTGGAAAAATAATGAAAGATAACTAGGATCACTAAAAGAAAACAGTGCATATCCAGATTCTGTTAGTGTCCATTGCAGACAAAAAAAAAAAAAAAAAAAAAAGAAAATTAACAAAAGTGATTTCACTTTACTAGTAGAAAAAATACTTTAATATAATGCTGATTAAGATTTCAGCAGTCAGTGAGATTATCACAGAGGTAGGTTTATACTTTAAGGCCAAAACAACACAGGATTTTATTGCTATCCAAGTTCTACAGAAAAGTTTACATAAATACCAGAAATCTACAGAAGTACTAATTGTTTGATGATTTAAAACCACAATCAGTAGACATATAATCATTTTTTTCCTATTCTAAAGCTAATAAGCAAGTAAAATACTTACCAAACTCTCTTCACGAGTGCCCATCATCATGATTTTAGTATTTGGTTTTAACTTGAGAGCTCCAAGCTTAACATCATCATCTGCAGGTTTCCCTATAATGCAATCAGAGTTTTGTTTGCTTTTTTATTGTTCTTTTTTGTTTGTTTCTTATTTCATTTTTTCAAACTGAGAGATTTTATGAAACTGTCAGTACATTTCATGCTTAATTGAAATAAGCTACCCATACAATACAAGAGTACTCCAAGCTGCAGCGTCATCCTCCATCCACAAACTTTCTGCTTGTCTGCTAACAACAATTAAAAATGTTTGAGGTACAGCTGCTGCACATCAGCCATTACAAATGACCATATAGCTGTATCAGTAATAAACCATGTAGTGATGTATCAAATTTCTCCACGTGTGCGCATTCAAAAGCCAGATGTTAATACACGTATCCTGACTAAGTTAAGAAAATGCTCTTCTTTATATATCTCATGCACATCCAAAACAAATAATAAATACAAACAGTTACCCTTCATTTTAAGTCCAAGTAATTTCTGGCGCTCTGGTAACACTCCAGTAAGGCCTTTAAGGGATTGCTTCAGATCCAGCACTGTGTCCTCTTCTGACAGTGAGGTTATTGTATACTCCTGTCCACCCCATTTTATTATAAGAGAGAGAGACATCCTTGAAGCATATGTTCAGTAATATTTCCTGGGAAATCTGCTGGAGGGGGGAAATACAATGATCACATAAGCAAGAAATAGGAGTATTGTGTTTTTTTTTTAGAAGACAAACCATACAGTCTAACTGTTTCTACATGTTCATGGTATTGTGCATCAAAGAGCTGTTTGCTTTGCATGCACAGATGATAAATGTTGATAAAATGCTGAAACTAAGAGAGAAAGAGCAGCACGAAAGCTGCGGCTTTGAGTTCTGCTTTGATGTATTCAGCAGTGTCACATTCACTGTTTGCTATAGCACACGTTCACTTGCTGTGCATTCTGTGCAGGTACAGCTTGTTGGCAGCACAACCAGCCCCCATGCAGAGGACTGCAGTGTCAGAGAAGTCAATTTCAAATCTCAGAAATGTCTTTTGCAAGAATTTCACAACTGAACCACTCACTATATAACACATAAATACATAAAAGCAGTTCAGAACCGACAGTTCGTGTGCATCACTGTCTTTCTCTCCTCACTTTCACTAAGGCCTGTGCAATAGCTGCAGTAACACACACCTGGGGTGGTGTCTCGCTGTAACAGTATCAAAGCAGGAGTTTGGAAACAAAGCCAAAATACACACCTACACAGTACAATTATACTGTAAGAAGTGCACTGCACTGAAGCACTGACAAAATAATCATAATTATACTGTAAGAAGTGCACTGCACTGAAGCACTGACAAAATAATCATAATTACAGCTATCTTTAATTTACACCAAATCATTTATGTGAATTACATTCATCAGCTTATTCCCACACTAAAGACAGAAACAAGGCTTTTAGCTTTCTGGAGAAGGAAAAGCATGTCTTCTTCTGTCAAAGTTTGGAGGAGATAATCAATGAACGGGAATGAAAAGGCCGTTTCAAACTGTCAGGGATCCAGAGGAGGCCTCTGTACAACTAATGGTGAGAATGTCCTTAAAAGATTGCTGACCAAAAGTAAAGATAAAAGAGCCACGGAAATAAAAACAAACCAAACCTGAGGGCATCCAGCTTTGAGAAACACACTCTACCAAGAAATCCAAGTCTGGCAATTCTGAAAAGTCAGAATCCGAAAGTCTGACTCCTCATCCTCTCAAGCATCATTCTCAACGGTTACAAAATACTTTCCATCTACGCGATATCCTTCATTAAGAACAATCAAGTAATCACTCAGACATACCCACCAAGCTCAAATCAGATAAGAAATGGAGGAGCAGATACAACCTGCTTGCTGAGGACAATAAAAGCCATTCTTCCTCACTATTTCCTCTAAGTTCCCTGAAAGCAAACTGAATAAAATTTAGAACAAACAATTTTTATTATTTTTTTCAAAAATCTCAAAATATCCCCAAATTGGATAGGGGATAGTATTATCCTGTGAATTAGTATTATTCTGTGAAAGAGGGTGTTAGAAGCACTAAGAGGACCAACTGAGGTTAAGAATGCGTATCAGCAAACAGTGTTGGCTCATTATTCCAAATGACCTTTGTCCATAAACCTCAGACCAAGTTTTCTACGCTTAGAAAGAAGAGTTTGTGGTTTGTTTTCTCATCTGTACCACACACCTGAAGTCATTCTGCAAGCAAATGGATAGAGTAAAAGCTGTAAGGAAATGTCTCAGGCCTCTGTAGAACTGAAAGGGTCCCCCTGAAGCAGAGCATTTATCAGCTGTCAGTCACTGCTGAAGTACAGCTCCGTCAGGATGAAGGTTATCAGAAACACCAAACAGAAAGACCTTTATTCAATGCAAAACAGTGATGGAACTGAGTGCAGCCATTAGAATCAACGTTTACAGGACCACGGATTAAAGACAGAGAGTTGGAAGTAGATGATCTTTCAGGTCCCTTCCAGCCCAAGCCATTCTGTGTGATTCAA
Source organism: Callipepla californica brunnescens (assembly GCA_023055505.1). NCBI lineage: Eukaryota > Metazoa > Chordata > Aves > Galliformes > Odontophoridae > Callipepla > Callipepla californica. Next base: position 10,926,884 of record JALIRH010000014.1, read on the forward strand.
TGAACAGAGAAGACCAAAGAGAAAATCATAGGGATTTTCAAAGTTTCTACTGACTGGACTGGACAGAAGGGGAACCTGAAATGTCCTGAAACTAAGTTTGTTCTAGGTGCTTACTTCGTCAGATAGATGACATTGTCAGAGCCCCGCCAGCCACCAAGAGCCTACAGTTAAAAGGGCACCGTGGCACAAGAGAGAGACAGTACACCTCTCCGTTTCTGGCTATTTCACTGGGCAACGGAAAACGCGGGCATGACAAACGCAACCCACGGGAGGGGAGCGCCGCGCTGCAGCACGGAGCGGGGACGGCCGCGGGTCCCCACTCCGAATCCGGTCCCGTCCGAGCCGTGGTGACACGAGCGCAGCGGAGGCCCCGCGCCGCTGCAGGCCCCGCGTCCCGCGGACGTTCCGGGGCCGGGAGAGCCGCGCTCACCCCGAAGCGCCGCCGCGGCCCCCGCACCACCGGCACGGGAATACCCGGCGCTACCGCGCGCGGACACTTCGCGCCCGGCTCCCCACGGCGACCGCGGCCGCAGCGGCGCTGCCCGCAACCCCCGGCCCCACCCGCGGCAGCGCGATGCGGCCCCTCACCCTGGCAACGGGACCGGCGCCGACCCGCGATCCGCCGCACCGGAAGCGGAAGTGGAGCCCGCCGGAAGCGGAGGGGTGGCGGATGTGCGCCGTTTGTCGCTCGGCGGCGCGCGGTGGCTGAGGCGTGCTGGCCCCGCTCCGCCGGCCCGGGCCGCGCCGGCACCCGGCGCCGAGCTGTGCCAGGGTCAGAGCGGTACAGGAGGACGAGGACGGGTTGTTTTGCTGCTCCTCGTGGCTGCCCAGCGGGTAGTGGTTAATGGAGTCAAGTCCAGCTGGCGTCCCGTCACGAGTGGTGTCCCCCAGGGGTCAGTATTGGGGCCCATACTGTTTAATATCTTTATTGATGACCTGGACGAGGGGATTGAGTGTACCCTCAGTAAGTTTGCGGATGACACCAAGTTGGGAGGATGTGTCGATCTGCCTGAGGGTAGGGAGGCCCTTCAGCGGGATCTGGATAGGCTGGACAGCTGGGCTGAGTTCAATGGGATGAGGTTCAATAAGGCCAAGTGCCGGGTCCTGCACTTTGGCCACAATAACCCCATGCAATGCTATAGGCTTGGGGCAGAATGGCTTGAGGAGTGTATAGAGGAAAAGGACCTGGGGGTGTTGGTTGATGCTCGGCTCAGTATGAGCCGGCAGTGTGCCCAGGTGGCCAAGAAGGCCAATGGCATCCTGGCCTGTATTAGAAATAGTGTGGCCAGCAGGAGCAGGGAGGTGATCATCCCCCTGTACTCAGCTCTTGAGTACTGTGTTCAGTTTTGGGCCCCTCACTACAAGAGAGACATTGAGGCCCTGGAGCGTGTTCAGAGAAGGGCAACAAAACTGGGGAGGGGTCTGGAGCACAAGTCTTATGAGGAGCGGCTGAGGGAGCTGGGATTGTTGAGCCTGGAGAAAAGGAGGCTCAGAGGAGACCTCATCGCACTCTACCACTTCCTGAAGGGAGGCTGTGGTGAGGAGGAGGTCGACCTCTTCTCCCAGGTAACTAATGACAGGATGAGAGGGAATGGCCACAAGTTGTGCCGGGGAAGATTTAGATTAGATCTGAGGAAAAATTTTTTCTCTGAGAGAGTGGTCAGGCACTGGAATGGCCTGCCTACGGAGGTGGTTGAGGCACTGTCCCTAGCGCTGTTCAAGAAGTGTTTAGATGAGGTGCTAAGGGATTTGATTTAGTAGCTTGGTGGGTAGGGATGGTGGTGTGAGGATGGTTGGACTAGATGATCTTGTAGATCCTTTCCAACCTGATAAATCTATGAATCTATGCTGCTCTCCGGTTCTGACTGCAGGCAGGGCTCGTATCCCCCTGCTCGCCGCCACCCGCCTCTTTCTTTCATTAGTAACCATCACAGGAGATGTATTCGCGCCCAGGAGTCCTGGCTCAGAGCCTTTTTAGCTTCTAAGCTGGCTCCTTCAAGGCAGAGTGTGATTTTGCATCCCTTGAATCAGCAGTCCCATCTCCAGAGCTGCTGGGATTCTCAGCACTTGGCTTCAGCTGTAGCCACTTTGTGCCGTTAGTAAGGAACATAGTTTGCACAAAGGTGAGCTTTTGCATATAGGTGTTACACTCGGTAGAAATCGTTTAAAGGAAACTGTTCAACAGTAAAGTTTCTTAGTGAAGCCGAGTGGGAAGGATACAGAGTGCCATTCCTGTTGGCATCTGTGATCAGAATTAAATCTGTAGGTGAGGGAAGGTGAAACTGTTGGTCCTTTCACCCGAGGTCTTGCTCTGTAGAGAGAATTACTTTCTTTTTGTTTGGTGATAGGAAAGGGAAGGGAAAAAGAGAGGTGAGCAGCTGTATGTGTGGCCCTGTGAGAACTGTCCCTAGCATTGTATTGCATTGCAATATATATATATGATATAAACAAAAATAAAGACAGAAGCTGCACAGAAGCCTAATTTGCCACGGTCCTTTTTTTTTTTCCTGTCTGAGAATGAATTTTATGCATTCCCTGCTTGGCTACAAATTTTGAGTTTTGTTCTATATTCATTTTTTAGCATAAGAAGTGCTCTGGTTTCCAGAAAAGCAATACAAGTGGGAGATTACTCTATTGACTGCTCGTGTCAGGTTTAGCTTCTGAGTGCACACAAATCCCTGTAAAACCAGTTAGTGTGTATATATACTACTCACAAAGGGCCTTCTTTTCATGAAAGACAGTTGTCCTCTGCACTGAGGCAGCATGTTGCAGTAATACTGGAAAGCTTCCAAAGTTGCAAGTAGTAATTAAAGTCACACCCTGTCATAAAACTATGCGCCCTGCAGGCATATTTTCAAAATTGAGGCTGTGAAAATGAGACTGCAATGTGATCAGTGCTCTATTTATGATCTTTTTGATACATTCTAATAATTTTCTAATTGGCCTTGGTGAAACTGTCTCTTGGGGAAAAGGCATTAATTGTTTTTCTGTTTGGTTTTGGTTTTATTCCCTGTTTGAGGACTATGAGGAAACTATTAATGTTTCTAAATGATATTTCATTTTGGGTATGATGTTGGTGTTTCAGTATCCTCCTGAAGCCTGAACCAGGAGGACTACCTTGTGCCCAGCACTGCTGAAAAACGCTCTGATCCTGATGGTGTGGCACAGGTAAATACGTTCTTTAACTCAGCTGTGAAAACACATGGTGGTGCTCAATCCTAACATTAATAAGTGCAAAATGTTAAAGGAATTTGACTAAAATATCCATCTAATTGCAATTCAGAGTCCAAACAGCAGCATCTTTGTACTGAAAAGTTTGTTTCGTGGTGGTACTCATTGAGTTTACACTGGTAAATTCTAGCAGAGCATGGAAGAAGGAAAAGCAGTGGGGAATTCTTCAAGAAAATGTCCACTCCCTCAGGTCCTGATGTACCTACCCTATGTCTGGGATGCTCTAGGGTGTAACAAAAGAAATTCCAGAATTTGTTCTAACCAGGCAGTAACAGCTGTGATACCTGAGAATGTCCAGCTCTTCAAGTCTGCACTGTCCAAGTGGTTCCAGTCTAATGCAGGTATGTGCACAAATCTCTGCTGATCCTGACCTCTTAGATGTAATACAGCAGCACTGAACTCTGCCATCACTGTGCCCCAGGAACAAGGACCTGTGAATGTGAGCTTAGATTCTGAGTCACTGTGTGGCTGTGAGCAAAACACGGAGTATTTCCAGTGTTCAGTAACATGATGTGCTTCAGTAGCTGGCAGCTCAGCTGGAGACATGGAAACATCTCTACTTTGAAATGAAACACATTTTCAAATTATCGCTAGTACAGTGAGTGTCTGTCTCGGTTTCCTAATCAGTAAGGTGGAGGTTAGGCTAGTATTTGTATAGGTTCCTCAGTGAGTTTTGTCCAAATTATTTACTTAGTGTTGGCACTGTGAGATGTTATAAATACTAGAGGTTTGTACCCATCTACTGTGTGTTTCTCTGATTTCTGAATGTGGCTGTTATTCTTCTCCCACTATTCAGCCCAATTATTTTTAGTTTATTTACTTAAGTTCTTTGTATTCTAGATTATGCCCCACTGGCAAGGGATCTGGGGAGAGAACTGTGATTCTTTTGTTCTGTGAACAAAAACTGATTCATCACTTTCCTTACATCACCGCTCAGCTCTCTAGCTTTTCAACACAGACATTGGTATGGCTTTCCCTTAGGTAAGTTGTGAATCTCAGCAGCTGTGTATTTGCTGGGACTCAGCTCTCCTCAGTGAGTTGTAAAAATGTGTATGATCATATGAGATGTAATTATCAGAGATACTGCAGAAGAGGTATCCTGAAGAGCAAAAATAAATGTGAAGTTGAGGTACTGGAAGAAGCTGAATTGCTGGAAAGAGCTCTGAAAAGCTGTGAGAATGACAGGGAAAAAGAGAGTTGATTTGAAGCTAAGAGATGGGGAGAGACTTGGGAAATACAGTTACAGACAGTGAAAAGGAGAAATTCTGAGTTAGGGCTAAGGAGTAAGATAGCTGAATCAGGCAGACACACTTGCTATGTCTATGCTCGGAACCAGTAATTCTTTTACTTCCTATGTGTAAGTATGTGTTTCTGCAGGAAATCTTGTCGATTTGTTTCTTTATTTAGTGAATGGGCTAAGATACCACGAGGAGAACACCACCTCTGGGGGCTGGCTGCCGTTGATGTGTTGAGGCACAAAATCGGGTTTCACAGCCAATCTTAATTTTTACATGTAACTATTGTGTGACTGCATTTTACAGTGTGACTTACTGCTTTGTTTTAACATATGTACGCATAAAGATTTCATGAAACCATTTATTGTAAAAGAAGCTTCAAATAAAACTGCCCATGTTATTGTCTGCTGTCCTGCCACGTCAGCACATTTTGCTGCTTTAGAGAGTTCTTATGAGGGGTTTTCTTTGTGAGCAGTTTGAGTGCTGGCAGTTGTCCATCCACATGGACGAGTCAAATTTCCACATTATCTGAACTCTGAGAATGTCTTTTGAAAGCTTTAATGAGATGTCACCAAAGTGGTCCTCCTTAGTCCTCAGCTGCTGCTCACTGCAAGTTTGTAATCCAAACGCCTCTGCTCATAATGAGAGACAAACAATCGTAGAATTCAGTACTTGCTATCACGCAGTGTCAAATGCAGAAAAGGCTTTAAAATTCCAGAGAGTTTTAAAGCAGAAAGTTGTGGTACTTTTTTGAAGACGTGCACCTGGTCTGCTCATTAGAAAAAAAAACCTGTTTTTGTAAAGCAGCACATTTTCAGAATTAAATGATGAGGGATGTTGAAAAGAAAGAAAATGGCATTTGATTTCGTTTTTGCAAACTGAAGTACTTCAGTGATTTACTACCATACTTTCATGATGCATATAATTGTAAAACAGTAATAATTAGATTCTCACTTCTGGAGAAACCTGTTGCTTTATACAACTGTGAATGGTTTTTCTCCATCTGCTACCTGCTGGGTTCATACTCTCTGTGATAAGATGTGGTGTAGTGTTACCAACAAGTGTTAGTGAATAATAGCAGCAAAGTAGTGAGTAGGCTGAGCCGGGCAGAATAATGGGATGGCTGGAGTCTGGTGAAGCCCATTTTCCCTTGTTCTCTGATAACTTTGAACTAAAAGCTTAAAAAACAAAGAAAAAACCTAATTTTAAAAGCATCATTAAAATCTGAAGCATGTGGAAACGTGTATTGATTAGCTGAGCTCCTCTGTGCTGCTGGCTTCTGCTTGGGAAACCTCAGTCAGTGGTGCTGTTTGGTCTCCTTCCTGCTGATGTCTGGGCTGACAAATCAGAGGGAAGTCAGATGCAGTGTTAACGCAGACAGAGCCATCAGAGCGGATGGCAGCACGGAGCCCTGCTGCACTGCTGACACAGGCAGGTTCAACCTGCAGTTTTCTTCTGGTGTTTTGCAAACCCCGTGTATGCAGAGAGAGATCATTTTGCAAAGCGTGGTGCGGACATGCACCCTTATGTTAATATATCTTTTCTTCATAAAGTGCAATACGTTGTGTTGAGGCTGAGTGCTTTTAATACATGTTGATGAATGCTCAGGTTCTCATTAGAGGTGGAAGGAAAAAAGCAATTACCAAGTTGCTTGCCCAGCCTCTGCGAATGACAGGATTTTCCAGTTCAGCGTATTCCCTCATTCCTCACCACAGCAGAGTTTCTCACGTCTGAGACAGCGTGACTTTGTAATTTTTTTAGGTATTAAGGTCAGAAGCTTTACATCTCTGGGTCACTGCCGTTCCTTACCATTTTGGAGAGTGTGCTGGTCCCTGGCCATGCAATCTTTATGTGAATGGGAGATGTTGGAGCGCATCCAGAGGAGGGCAACAGAAATGATCCGCGGAACGGAACACCTCTCCTAAGGACAGGCTGAGAGAGCTGGGGCGTTTCAGCCTGGAGAAGAGAAGGCTCTGAGGTGATGTGATAGCTGCCTTCCAGTATCTAAAGGGAAGCTACAGGAAAGAAGGGAAGGGCTCTTCAGCAGAGTCTGTGGCGACAGAGTAAGGGGAAAAGGCTTCAAGCTCAAAGAGGGTAGATTTAGTTTAGGTAGAAGGAAAAAATCTTTTACAGTGAGGGTGGTGAGGCGCTGGAACAGGTTGCTTAGTGGTGTGGTCGATGCTCTGTCCCTGGGGACTTTCAGGGCGGATGAGGCCCTGGGCAACCCGACCTAGCTGTGGTGTCCCTGCTCATCGCAGGGGAGCTGGACTAGATGGCCCTCAAAGGGCCCTTCCAACTCAGGATTCTGATTCCGCGTTTACGGGACGGGCTACGGGCGCAGGCTGAGTGCACGGACAGAGCCGCCTCCGGAACCGCCTCCTGCTGTTATAAAGGCTCTGAGGTCATCGGGACTTTGCACTGTCCCGAGTCACCTTTAATATTTTAAATAGCTAGAACTACCGAGCCCCGCCCCACAACCCCTCGTTCTTTTCGGGGAACCGAAGGCCGGAGCCGCGCGGTGCGCAGCGCGCCGGGCCGACCCCGCTCGGTGCCGGGGCGGAGCTGCGGGCCGCGCGCACGCGCAGTGCGGGGCGGCGCGCGCGCGCAGGCAGCGGGGCCATGGCCGCCCGTGCGTGGGGCCGAGGGCTGTCGGCGCCCTGAGGCGGCGCGGCGCCGCCATGGTGTCTGAAGGAGCCGCTCTGCCGCCGCCGGGCGCCCGACCGCCGCCGTCGCTGTGAGGCGCAGAGCTCCGTCGCGGGCCCGGGGAGCGGCACCGGCACCGAGAGGAGGGACCCGCGCCAGCCCAGGTGATCCCCTCACACGCGCGCGGCCCCGCTGCCTTCCTCGGGGCCGCGCCGCCCCCGCGGTGCTGTGCGCGCGGCCTGTGTGCGGCGGGCGGGGGCCGCGCCTGGCGCAGCCGTGCGGGCCCACCCGGCACGGCCCGGGGGCTGCGGGGCTGTTCGCGGCCGCCCCCGCCCGGCTCCGGCTCCTCCGGCGGGCACGGGCCCCTCGCGCCGACCCCGGCCGTGTTTCTGTAAAGGGCGAACTCTGCGCTGGCGGACTCCTGGGCTTCCGCAGTCGGCTTTGTGATGGGAACGGTCAGTGCCGCCTGGCTGCCCGGGGGCAGGGCCTGGGGAGGGGGGGAAAAGGTGTTTTTGGTTTATGACGTGTACGCGTCGGTAACCAAGGGAAGCACTAGGTGGGAGACATCGCAGGCAAAAGATGCCTTTTGTTTTGCAGTGAGATGGGGGATTTCGGTAACGTGCCTGACTCACACCCATTACCCATTCGTGATCTCATTCCATTCGGTTTGTAGGTGTTGCTGCCTTTGTCTCCTGCAGTTTTCAGTACGAGAGCTTGTGTTAACTTTTTTTCTGTGCGCTCAGGCCGCAGGGATACCCACTGCTGTGCCTGTGCTGGGTTCTGCGTGTGTGCAGTGCACCCTCAGAATACTTGAGACAGTCACGGGGAAATTATTTTTAATTGCTCTTTGAGATTAAACATACAGAAAGATTGTGTGCTGTTAAGCTGTTGCAGCCCATAACTTCAGTTTACTTGTAAATTTGGTTATTTGTGCTGATTATCTTAAATCACCGACTGGCTGTGCATGATGGACTGTCACTTTCTGTTTCGAGGTGGTTTTCTCATTACTTTTACCAACTGTGGCAGTCAGCTCCAGTTTCTGCGTCTTAATGTCACAAAAGAAATTCGCTTTATTAACCCCTGAACTCGTTAGCATTACGATAGTTCTCTGTGACCACCATTACAGGGAAAGGCCATCAGAAATCTCAGCGACGTAAGATTGCTGTTCAGAACACAGCATTCATTCACCTGCTTTGCAGCAGTCCTAGGAGGAAGCCCTGGCAGTAGAGCAGCCTGATCCCGCAGAGATGCAGGCGGAGCGGTGGAGATGGGCTGGGGAATTCCTTAATTCGGAGAGATGGGAGGAGAGGAGTGCCTCACTTGGGTTTGTGCTTTGGAATCCACAGTGCGGATGCAGAGAGGCTTGTCATGCCCAGAAGACATAAAGGATGGGTGTGCCTTGGAAAGCTCTAAGCCTGCTTAGTGTTTTGCGTCGTGCTCCTTTTTCTCTAAGCTATTTGCTATTCTCGGGTTGGTTTCCTTCCCTTCATGGAAACATGCAGAGATCTGTTTCAGTTCACTGGAAGTCTTCTTTTTTTTTTTTGTAGTTTTGTTCTCCTTCTGAATCAGTTTTCATTTCCAAACACATCAGGGTACGTTTAAGGTGTTTACAGAGTGGACAGTTCCCAGCAGTTTTGCTTTCTGAGTGTGCGTCCATGTCTGGCTCTTCCAGTGTGCTTCAGGCATCCGTGTGTTGGTTTCTCTGTGTTTATTTTAAAGCATTTCCTTGCATTTCGCAGAAGCCTGATTGCTTTGTAATTAGCTGCGTACTTGAAAGGAGCATTCAGAAGTGGGTGCTTCACCTCATGGAGTTTTCCTGGAAAATTTTGTTGGTTGTGTGTCTTGTGCTTAAAAGAGAACTTGAGCTTGAAGGGGGACTTTCCTTTCAGCATTCGTTAGGTCTTGTGTCACACGTCTGTTACCACAGGAAGCAGAGCTGCCTGTTTGACAAGCCTGGAACTGATGCTGCTTTTTTACAGGACTGAAAGGTGCACCAGTAGAAAATGTGTGATATTAGTGTAGGAAAATCTTGAAAGTATTTGCTGCCTTCACTTCTGACAAGCTGGGTAACCAGCTGTTAGCATTGCCAGCTCTAAACATAGTTTACACCTGTACCTGAAGCGCCTCAAAGCTAGAAGAGCAGCTGTGGGGGTTGGTGTGTATTTCATCCTGCCACATAACAGCATCCTGGTACCGTGTTTGGGCTGCAGCTTGTCTGTGGGCTTTGTGAGCTCTGGCTGCTCTCCTGTGCTCCTGCCCAGAGGTGACTGTCACAGGCTGCGTCGTCCCAGTGTTCTTTGTGCAGGTGTCTGGGTGCTCTGTCCTCTGCAGAGGCACTTTGGGACTGCTGCCCAGATTCCCTCAGAATATGCTGATACAAATGTGGTTAGGCAGGCCTGTAGGTGTAGACTTGCAAATATGGCAGTGACGGCAAAAAATCTGCTGAATAACTAGTTAATGAACCAAACCTCAGACAGGCAAGGAACTGTAGAGTCAGAAAGGACCTGAGAGCAGTTTGATTTCTGTTCATTTGAGTTATATGTGTGTATATGGCTTTTTTTTTGCCCTGAATATTTTACTTACAGATATTATTGTTTAATGGTTTCAGTGTAATGGATTAGATCGCTGTGTTTCAGATGCTGAAATCAACTGGGCAAACAGTGTTCTGTGCTCTGAAAAACGAGCTGCCCTTCTTGGTGTGCCTGCACTTGAACTGATAATATTCAGGCAGAGAGCTGATCCTATAGGGATCCACAAAGAAGTATTCCTGCATACCTGGTGGGTTTGTTAACCCTTGTTAACACGTGTCAGTCCCCAGGTTCAGTTCCCTGAGCCTACCTGCTCATTATGAAAACTTGAAAGCACTCTGTGTTTAACAGGCCTCTTATAAATAATACACTTGCTCTATAATTGACTGGAGCTGCTCATAGTGTATGGAAGTACTCCAGAAATAAATCTTTAAAGTAACTTTAACTTCACAGTGCTGAGATATATCCCCATTCCTGAATTGATTTTCTTCTCCCTCATCAAACTTGCTAAAACTAATGGCAGTTGGAGAAGTAGATTTCTTTGTCCTGTACGGTTAACTGTCTCTAGTCGGTTTTGCCTTTAATATGAATGCAAGTTCACTTCTGTCCCCATGAAGAGATGAGGGGCTCAGGTACTGTTTTACACTGTCAGGTTTTTTTCTTATTTTATTATGTATTTTGCTTGAAATGATCACCTTTGGTTGTCTCTGTGTATAAGTGATTGTGTCCTTGGTGAACAGGAATTCAGCAGTTTGTTTGATTTCTAAATGGAGATAACAGTTCTGTAGTCCCATGTAGCTAGCTCTATAGCAATCCATGCTGTTGAACCAGATGGGGAAAAAAATTCTTTATTCTTGTTAACTTCTTACGTAACAAGGTCAAGTATTCTGTTTGTGAACTGGTGCTCTCTATAAACCTTTAAATTGAATGCTAAATACTAAGTGGTTATTACTGAGAATTACTGAACTGGTGAGCTACTAAAACTGTGTATTACTGGAGCTGCTAACCAGATCCTAATGACAGCCTCACAGTACAGATGACCGTGCTTTGCTGCTTTATTAGTATGCTCTGTATGCTCATTGTTTCTGACCTTCTCAGCAGAAATGGTTGAGTGCTGTCCTTGTTAGCCAACACAGAAGTTGGCCTCGTTTAAATTGTACAGGAGCGAGGCGTCTTTTGCTTTCCTTGCTGCTGACGGCACGGGAAGGAGCTGTTCTGATGGATCACTGACTCACGTACTCTCTGGAGTTCTGTGTTTTTTTTGTGTGTTTTTTTTTTCTTCTACAGACACACCAGGAAGTTCTTTGCTACGTGTATTATCTGATAAACCTTTTCAGGCTGTCCCTTCCCTTTCCTTCTCTTTGTTTTCTCTCTCCCAGATAGATGATATAAAGATAGAACTCTCTGAAGTACAGGATCCTTCTGTAGTTCCAATTTCTTCTTATTTTCCTTAGCAGCAGGACAGGCCCTTGGAAGGAAGGGTTCTGAGAAATGAGTATAACATGGCCCACAGGTCTAATTTTAGGGCTTTGTACTGTGACACTGGACCTTCCATAGTTCCAAGATTTTTCCCCTCTTCAAGCTCTGTCCAGCCACCTTTACACTTTAGGAAAGTCAGAGCTTTTCTTGGTGACATCTTTAGCTTCAGTAATTTGGAGTGGAAGCTCATCTACAGATCAAAGCCTGATGGTTAGTGAGTGTATCCAAAATAACCAGTATCGCAGGTGTGAAGAAAGCAAGTTGAAGTTGTTACTTGTTTTGGCTTCTGGTCAGGCTTTCCAGCTGGCTTAGGTCTTAACCCTGTAGGAGGATGAGTACCTAGCTAGCTCACAGATGCTGCACTAAACATTGCAGGATCGAGTCTAGCGTTGAAGTTCTGATTGCAAATGGAATTACTGAATCTTTCTATGATGGTTTTGGTGGCTTCTGGTGGAAGCAGTGGCTGTTTTGCTGAAGGTATTTGAGCAGTTCTTGATTGCAAATATTTCAGTGTATTTCTGTAAGTATTAAGTGTTATGCTTTTCTTAATGTTAGGAGCTCTACTTTGTTCATGTAACTCCGGACCTTCTTGGATAAATGCAGATTTTGTGTCCTCTTGTATTTTCATCAGTATTTTCTGCCTCTGGTGTGATGCTAAAGTATAAGTTAGTGCATTAAAAAAATGGCATCTGTTCAAGCAGCGTAAATCACACCTTCAGATGAAATGGTGAATTCCTGTGCTGTGTCAAAGCCTCAGAAACAGAATTCTGTTAAAGGGAAAATGTGTGTTGTCTTTGAGAGTTGTTTTTTTCAGCTTGCTACTCATTTGTTTTGCCAGTGGAATCAGCAGAGACCAATTTGTGATTGCTTTTTTTGTTGTTTTTTAAATCAGGTGTTGCTGATTTACCATCATCTTTAAAAGTCACCAGGAATAAGTTTTTGGCAACACAGTTATGCCAGATGAAGGAGGGATTTTTAGGTGCTGTGTTGTTGTGGAAACAGTTTTCCAAACATTAATCATTTCTGATGGGAAATTTTTTAACGCTGTTTGTGGTCACATAGTGCAGCTGTGCATGCACTCAGGAGATGAAGTCTGAATTTCTTCCTCAGACTGTTCATTTTCCCATCCTCGTTTGGAGCAGCAGGATGTTTGAAATCATAGGGAAAATATGCTGAGGCACAAACCAGTGGCTTCCCAATCCTATTAAGTCCATTATTTGGCTGTGTTTAAGTGTGACCTATGTTTTCTAGTGTCTGAGCATCCAGCAACTTGTCATCATCATTTATCTGAAGGTTTTAGGGGTTTAATATATTTTTTATAGGTTTGCTTTTACGCCAGTCAAAATAATGCATTGTGAGAGCTGTCTGTGATGTAATGAGCTGAGTGCGATGGACTTTGTTGCTCGTCTGTATTATGTTTTGTTAGAACTTGGCAGCTACTACAACTGAAGCTTTATTTAACGCGTCCACATTTCTAATGAAGTTAATTTTAAAGAGTTTCTTATGAGCACTGGATGCTCTGTCAGGCACTGGCAGAATACGCTGCTGTGTTTCAGTGCTGCCTCATAGTACATAGCCTATCAATTGCAGCGTAAGGTGGTTTTCAAAGTTTCTTTTGCCTTTGTTCTCATGAATAGGGTTAGGATTGTTGTTTGCTTCCTTAGGTAATAGAAATGTCACTCTTTTTGGTTTTCTTACATTCTCAAGCATGTGCATATGGATTTGGAAGGCAGATTTTTTTCAGCTTAATTTGGATGTGCAGAACCCCAGTTAGCTTTCAGTGATGGGAGAAATCAACGCAGTTCTGTATCTGAGTAACTCAGGAAAGTGGGAGCCTCCTCCGTGTGCTGTGGGTTTGGGTGTTGCAGTTGACTGGAAAAGGTTTGGCTGTCCCAGGAGCACAGCTGGGAGTCAGTGCTTGTTGGTTCTTCCTGTGGCTGTGGCAGGGAGCACCTGAAGTCAGCTCCTGCCCACCAAGCCTCCATCTATTTGAAAGCATATCCTAGCAAAAAGCACGAGGCAGCTGGGTTTAATTAATTAATTACTTATAATTAATTTTGTATACCTGGGAAACCTAAGGATTTTGTGGGAAGGGGAAGACAGGACACTCTATATGTCTTCCTGTGAGTTGGCTTTAAGCAGTGCCCGCATGAACAGGACCTGGGATTGCAGCCTGCAGGCTGAACCGCTTTGTTCCCACCAGTGCAGGTTCCAGTTCAGGACTGTACATTTAGCCTCTGCCTTTTGTTCTCACTAACTGCTAAATCCGGGCACTGGTTTTGGTTGTTGGTTCTAAATATTCCTAAGTACTGTGGCAGAACTTCCCCTTGAAAGTCATGATGGGTGATGTTGGTGCCCAACACGACTGTGCTGCTTTGGGGTCAGCAGAGCTGCTGCAGGAGCTCTGGAAAAGGTGCCCATAGTTGTCTGCAAAGGACCAGTGAAAAACACTTTCTGACTTTCTGTGGTATGCCTGGTATGCAGGACGTGACAGCGCATAACTTGAGAAGTGGTGCTGTGGGCTGGGTGATGGCAAGCAGCAGCCCTGTAACCTGTGATCTACTGAGGCAGACCTCAGTTCTGATCCACCCTGACTTGTTGGGCTGAATGAATGTTGTCATCGTGTCACTGTGGCTTCAGGTGTGTGGGAGCAGTTCCTGGTAGCATCTTGTCCCTGGCAGCACAAGCACAGCTTCACATGCTGGTTTTGTATGTGTGTCGCCAGAGAAGTAGGAAATATTTCTGGTTTCTGTATATGAGGAGAACTTCCTTTAGTGTTGTGCTTCTGTGCTGATCTTTCTGTTTCCATGGTGGGGATACAGGTTTTTCAAGTTGTCCCCCTAATAAGAAGAAGGTCCCAATTCCAATTAGTCCAATTGGACCAATTAGTCTCAAACTCAGCTTCTTATAGTGTGCTGTTACTGGTGGGTTTTGTTTGTTTGAATGGCTACTGGTGGATAAATGCTTGCTGGGACCTTGAACACTTTGCTGTACTGCTCCTATGCACTGTGTGTGTGTGACTGATGGCTTACATACACAGCCTGGGGGCAGTGGTGCTTTGGGGGTGGGGGGTTGAGGCAGGACTTTGCTTTTAGGAACAGCTGTTGGTCTCATCTGAAAGCAGTGCACTGGTAGAATGCACAAAGTGATCCTTTTGCTCTTTAAAATGGTTCTCTTGGTGACCGAACAGCCTTTGAGATGCTGTTGTGGACCACTGTATGTGTATGTATTTCTGTTTTGAACAAGAAAGAAGGGTGAATTAAAAAAAAAGAAGGGAAAAAGCCCTTCATTGTCTTGCATCATCCATCTTCTCTGATTGCAACCTGCAAAATTGAATTACCTTCTCATACTCTGGAGAGAGGATATAATCTTTTTTTTTTTTTTTAATACAATTTCTTGCAGTGAATTACATTAGAATAAATAGAATAGTTCTGTTCCTGGTCTTGATCTTCAAAATTGCCTTGAATTCCATAAGCGTATAAAGTCGTAGAGGTTAATGAATGTCCAAAATAATTTTCCAACATCTGAACTTTCTTTCACAAAGCCATTTTATTTTGCATTGAGGAAATGAATCCAAAATGTTTTTAGAAGTTTTAGTTGGTGGTTATTTCATTTGTATTATAGATCTGTATGTAAAGACAGAATAAATCATTGGCACTACTCTGTGACTTCTGTTGCTGTTTGTTTTTTAAAGTTTACCATAGTGTTTATGTGGTACTTTTTACACTGGAGTCCTTTGACTGGACACTTAGACTCTGAATTAGTGCAAATAAGAATAAAGGTTTCTTTGGTGTACACTGACCGTTTTTAGTGTGTCATTAACCTGCCCCCACAGCCCCTGTTTTACAGTACCACTGTGGAAAACTGCTAGCAAATTGACTTACGTATATAGCAAAAATAGAAGCTGTCCTGCCTGGATTTGAATTTAAGTCAGTGGATTCATTCAGTCATTTGTGGCCATACAGGAAGCCCCATTCATATGATCACATAACCTAATAGCAGTTTATTCAGTGAGATTGATTTGATTACTCTTCTGTCTTGTGCTATTTACAGTCTGCTGCCAGTTCACGGAAAGGGAAGAGAATGGCTGCAAAGGAGAAGTTGGAGGCAATATTAAATGTGGCCCTGAGGGTCCCAAGCATCATGCTGTTGGATGTCTTGTATAGATGGGATGTCAGCTCATTCTTCCAGCAGATCCAAAGAAGCAGCCTGCACAACAACCCTCTCTTCCAGTACAAGTACTTGGCCCTTAATATGCATTATGTGGGTAAGTGAATGTGTATTCAGGAGAAAACACTACTGTAGTAAATACTATTTTGCTTGCTTTAAAATTGTGAAGAAATTTATAATAGCATGATAATATATTGATTACAACAAATTGCATGGAAATAAATGTAATCAGCAGCACTGTAATTAATGTAAGGGACTGTTTATGTTAGCAGTAAAGAAATCCCGTCTAGGGTCTTCAGCGTTGTTATTTAGCCTTGATATGTAAATAGAGTAGAATTAATGTCTGGAAACAGTATTGATGCCCTGAGAGAACAGCACAGTAATGCTGGCTGAATCTGGCTGGTAAGAAAGCTTCAGTGAAACGCTGCACGGACAAGAAGTATTATAACTTATATCACTGGTACTAAGGAAGAGTCTAGAGCAAAGGTTGCCTGCTCTGAGCTGTGGCCACAGCACCAGAAAGTTGGCTTTTACTGTTGTGTGGATGTGGCTCTTCAGCTTACAACCTTATGACCTGTATATATGCTCCGAGTCGATTAGAGCGTGTAACAAGTCCTGCGTGGCAGATAAATGGACAAAATTACTAACATGGTTCAAGGAGTTGAGGTTTCAACCTTGCCCTGCAAGCCTAGCTCTGAAATGCTAGAAGTCTGCTTTTAGGAGATGAAAGGATTGCTGCTGTGGGACCTGCTCTCCAGGTGGGTACGTGATTCATCCAGTGAGTGCACATGGGGTTAATTAGGGATCGGATCCAGACTGTTGAGGTTGATAGCCAGTGACAGTCAGCATGAGTGCTGCCTAGCTTTGGGAGAAATGGCTGGCGTATAATTATCCCATTCTGCAGTGTTTCTTCCTTGTAGATGACTTGGAGGATAAAGATATACTGGAGTCAGCTGAAGGAAACGCCCTTCAGTTAAGTTGTTAGAGGACTCTTGTTATTTAATTATTTTATTTTAACGTGGTTTGTTCACCGTTTTAATCCTGACTGCAAAAGAGTGACTTTTAATTTTCAGTCTATTAAATGTCTGTTTGGAAGTTTTATTTGCTGTTATTAAAAACACATGTGGCTTACTTTGTTATTACTCCATTCCACTTGGCTCAGGATACCGATGTGTCTACTTCTACTGTACAAAGCTGGTGTTACTGCTGTCTGGGGTCTTCATGTGTTTGTGGGAGAGAGTACTTGTTTGTTGCTGGTGAAATGACACAGGATTGCGGAGGCATGGGACTGTACCTGGCCTTGTCTTGCTTGGCTTGTTCTGTGTGTGCAGCTTGTACACAGATGAGTACCTTCTAGGAATTAGTTTGTCAGATTAGTTGCTATTACAAAACTAACAGTTGTGCAGTAAGCTATCAAGATATAACTTACAGCTGGCTCACAACATTTTTTTAATAGTCATTTCGTAACATCTTTGCTTAAGTGTGTTAAGGTAGCACCAATAAAAAGCATTATGGAGATGGTAGGTATTACTGCCTCAAAGTGGTTCTTTCTCACCTGGGTGCTATTTGAGTACTGAACCACTGGATTCTGGAGTGCTCCTCCTAGAAGTTAGTGTCTTGGTACACAGTCACTCTGTAGTAATTCTGCTTTTTGCTTTTACAGTATTGAGTGTTTATACTTTTCTTGTTCCAACTTGTAGTTGCTGAGACCAACGAGAGAGAGCTTATAAATCATCCAACAAGTTACTTGTTGTAAAGGATTTTCAGACAATTATCTCTGACAAAGCTTTGCTTGTACTTGATTTAAAAAGCTGATTTGTTTGTTCCATGGTTGTTGGTATTTTTTTCTTAAAGCTACATCAGTGTGAGGCTGGGCTACATCAACTTTCATGTCTACACCACGTTCTCTGTAGATTTAATTGTGTCAGTTTACATAATCTTTGTTAAAACAATCTATGAGAATATATAAAAGGAATTTTTAAAATAAACAAAGTAGTTTTCTACCAGTTTGGGAAATGGAGGTTCTTTGAAGATATGTTGGGGGAAATTAGCTGTTAGCATGCAATGTGAACAACAGTTTGCTGTGGATATCTTTCAGCATGCTTATCTATTTTGTAAAAAATAAAAAATAAATCTTTTGTATTTGCTCTAAGCAAACAGTATCAGCAAATGTGGCAGCAGCTTTGTATTATAAAGTGATTACTGAATTTCTTTAAAGATAAGGTACCATATCACAGAAGTGCTTTTAACAGCTTAGGAGATGAGGGTGTGTCTGATTTGGGTAGATGCTTAAGGAACAGTTTGATTAGAGAACTGTATCAGGGTTAGGAGATTTTACCAGTTTTTAGAGTGAACATTTTCCCAGCACTGAGGACCCAACTGGAGGTTGCCGAGATCATCCCTTTCACTCAAAGTTGGAAAAGCATTTGGTCAGGTGAGGTGATTTGTTATGGTGTGACTCACTTTCCAGATAGCAGTACTGAAAAAGTCATAAAAGCCTCTAGGATGTATTCTGTTTTTTGATGCAGCTTTTCCCTTTCATAGCATTTCATGAAATTTTAAGTTCAACTGCATGAAGTGCAACTATAAATGTGTAAAGAGGTAAATTTCTGCTTAGAATTTTTGGTAATAATCAGATTAATTTAATATAAACAAAAATACTTTGCAATTTTCCTGTAAACTTTGTCTGTCAGGCAGCGCTGTGATTACTGTTCAGGGGTTTAAAAGGTTGCTGTGTGGCCTGCAGTAGTCTTCAGGATACACAGCATGTGATAAGTTGGCAAGCAGCGTGCTGCAGAATCAGTGCTGGTTCCAGTGGTCTGTTGTCAGGTAGAGAGAACTGGAGGTGGGGTGTGGGGGGAAGCTTAGAAAAGGAACCAGCTTTTTGTCCACAACTCTTTTAAAGGTATCATGTGGTTTCATTGGCACTTCAGTAAAATTGTTTTATTTAAGTTAAAGTAGCCTCTTCTCAAGGGTAAGAAGTGCTAGCTAAAATGGCTTGCTACCTCAAACTTGTATGTGATGTAGGCTAGTACACTGCTACGGTCAGACTTCAGTGCTTTCTTCTGTGCTCTAGAGTAGCTCTGAGAGGACAGTCACTTGTATTTCTTTGATGCGTGATGGAAGTGGATGAAACCATGTAATTTCTTCCTCTGAAAGGCAAAGTAATGCTATTTGTTCTAACTCAAGAGTGCTCTGAAATAGAAAGAGTTGTACTTAACCTGTGATCAGTTGAACTTGGAAATAAATCACAGTCATACGAAAGGCACAGAAGTGTGCTAAATACATATTGTTTTCTTAACTAAGAATAAGAGCAGTTTTTTATCTTTAATTGTTTTCTTTGTCATGACAACAGTAACAAAATCTGGGAAACAAACTCAAGAAACCATTTTAAATACTTTGAATAAGTAGAACATGCGTCATCTTCCCCAACCCTGCTTATAATTGCAGTTACTTGAACGTTTTGGTTAATACCTTAATTGTTTGGTCGCATCACTGACCAGGCGTGAACTATGTGTTTGGAATAAAGCCTTCAGAAAAGGGGTTTGGGGCAGGAGAAACCTGAAGGTGCTGCCATCCGATGGTGCAATCTTTTTTGGTCTGCCTACGTTCTTTGAATTCTCCTGCATTCACTGGAAGATTTTTCATTTGCACAGAATTTTTTGTGGTGTCCTTAAACAGGGAAGTTTCAGAGGTCTGATAGAAATGCAATAAAAGTGCCATGGGAAGCTTCAGTTGACACTGAAACAGCAAGCATTTGGCTCATTCCAAAAACAAACTTCCCAAGTTTCCATGGCTAAATGTGCAAATGTTCTTAGTGCATGCAAAGGCGAAGTGCTGCTCGGATCCATCACATCCAGCATCTCTAGGTTTGCTGTCCCATGTCTTCTGTTGCCCTCCTTCCAGAGCCATTTAGATAAAGGGATAGTAACACTCAGCAAATAGCTCTACTATTTTAAAATGTGGCTATTTTAAACTAAGCGCAATTTGATGGCATGAACTTGGTCTTTATTTCTTCTAAAAAAATACTTGCTATATCTTGATATCCTCTTTTTGGATTATACGCTGCAGCTGGCAGATAAAGAAGCGGGTAGAGATCATGCCATAGTCAAAATATAGCATGCTCTTTCTTTTTTTTCCTCTTTCCTACTCCCAGAGACTGCTGGTTTTCATCCTGCTGCCATAGCATCCTAGGCTTTTACTGAGCAGCTTTCAGGTAACTTCCTGTGAAGCTGGTGACTTTTGGCAGTTTGTATCACTTTTTATTATTTTAAAAAGTCAATAGTAGCTTGCTTGAAAGGAGTTTCATAAAATTTCATGAGCTTCAGTTGACGGTTCTATTTGTGAGTACTGCAACTTGGTAATTTATGTTCGTAACTTGGAATACTGTATTTCTATTCTTATGGTTCCACTTCCAGTTGTGTTTTCTTTTGCAGTGTTAGTCAGATTCTCCCTGGTTGTAATTCGTGCCATACTCTGATGAGTATTTGTACAGTATTATAGAAGCAGCCCCTGAATGATGGAGCAGTTGTAGAACCTGAAGTCCATCTTGTTTGCTCTAACATAACTGTACATCTCTGTGAGGAACTCAGTTCTTGGGCTATTTATACTTCAAACACCCAATCTGTTACACATAATAATTCAAGGAACATCTGTTGAAACTGATGGCAGTACCCCAGTAATGAGTAAATTCTTTTGCTGCAATTATTTTCACTGAGATATGCAGATGTTTGTAATGATTTCAGATCTCTGTTTATAGTTGCACTCCTCCATCACTGGGTAAATACTAATTTTCTTGTGCACAAGTAGGTTTAGATGCGTTTTCTCAGCTTAAAACTGATTTTACAACATATTTTCTGAAAAGCAAAAATACCACGTTGGCTCAAAGCACAGAACTTCTCAGAGTGAGCAGCATTTGTCTTCAGCAGCTCTGGGTGAGTGGGAGAGTGAGGAAGCTGAGGATGTACAAGTGCTTTTCTTCTCTCCTGACTCAAAAAAGAAATGGCTGTTGTGGTTCCTTCTGGACTTGAGCCAACCTTCCATCAGTGTGCCCGCAGGAGTTTGGTGACTTCTCCATCATGCCTTACCAACCAGGATGCCTCTAAAGAGGACCTTTTGAAAGCTGTCTGCTTTTGAAATAGACATTTTATCTATATAGACCATGTGTAAAATCTCTGTGTAAATTGTTCTGCTGTGAATGGTTATCCTAAGAATTAGACTCACTGAGGATAAGGGTGTAAGTTGTTATCCTTCGACTACATCAAGTACAGTCTTCCAGAAGTCTGCCTGTATTTGGTGCCTGTATGTTGTGGCCAGGTAATTCTCTGAGTAAAATGAAATGGGGACAGGCAACAGTTAGGCTAAAGTAAACTAGCTGACTTGGTGGTGCACCAATCCTCCGTGGAGCCAGGACAGGCTGCCCTGATGGTATTCTGTGGCTCACAGGATGCTGCTTTGTAGGACGTTGTGAGATGTGCCCTTTATCCTCATAAGGCATGGCTGAGCAGGAAGGTAGGTCCTTCCAAACTAATATTCTGGTTCAATCCAAGCTATTACTTTCTGGTGCTCAGAGATTTGAATTCCTTCCTTTGTGGTATCCAGCATAAGCAGCTGCTTTTCTTCTGAGAGCAGTGTTTCCTTGACAGGCCTTTGCTGAGGCAGTATCCAAGAAATGGTTTGGTTTTATTAGGAGATGTTATGAACTCTTGAATTGGCTTTCATCTGCAGAGTTCTCATTTTTCGACTAAACCTGCAGGAAACTTTGATTAATAACGTGAAGTGGACACAAGGGATCTGTAATCATGCAAATGAGCACTAAAATGATTCATAAAGTGGATGTGTTACGGCTTTGATCATGCTCTGGAAGCCTCTGCTGTATGCAGCTTGCCAGTAAAACTCAGGCACCTGAGTGGGGAAGGAGGTAATGCGGGGTGAAGGAAGCTGGGAAACACATTGGTGAGAAGCAACCAGAGACTGCTGAAAGGCAGCCTGCGAGCTGCTCGTACTGTCACAATGAGCATTGCACAGTGAGGGGTTTTCATCTAGCTGAATCAACACGTTGTAAATGAGGTCATGAGCCAGTTAATGCGTGTGTTCTTGTCTGGCAATGTTTAACTTCGCTTTTCTGTTGAGTTTTTTTCCTTTCTCCAGTGACATCTAAACCAGTCCCATCGTACTGAAAAGGTGGTGGAAGCTCTCTGCTTCCCTTTGCTCCCCAGTAGGTGCCCGGTGGTGGATCTGTCCATTTTTAAGTTTGACCAAATCAGATACTGTTAACCCAAGCCAAAGGTTATCCACCAAGATGGCTGTTTTTCAAGTTGTGAATCCTTGTGTGGGAGAATCTCCCCAAAAGGAATGTCTGTTTTCAGTACCGTGCTTTCTTCTGACAAAGGAGGTGCAAATGAAAACAATGTCATAATTTAGATGAGAAAGCTGCTGTGAGAAATTTAATTCCCTGGTTCTTTGTTTTGAAGTAGGATCTCATTTATGCCATATACTAATTACATCATTCGTCAGAGCAAAAAGAAAGGGAACAGAACAGTGCTGCTGGTATGTCTGAATTTGAGCTCATCTGCCTCCTGTAACGAGCCAGTTTGGTAATGAATTATTTGCTTTCTTTTTTTGGCAAAGACATTGTAGATAAAAATGAGGTTGGTACCACTGTGGGAATAGGGCCTCTGCAGCAAGAATGCAAATACTGCAGTACCAGGCGTGTCAAAATCTTTCTAGTGAAGATTTGAGATGGAGCTGTAAATAGGAGTGAAAAGAAACTACTTTAAATGTCTATCACTCCTTCTTCAAAATGTAACAGAGCAAACAAAGACAATTTCAAAACAAATATTTAAATTCTGGCTCAAACTCATGAGTGCAGCATTCATCTTTACAGCTTCTTCCCAGTGCTGCTTCAGTGTATCTTCATATATTTGAGTTAGTGATCACAGAGAAGAATGAGTTGCAGTCGCTTTTAAAATACTCCTGTGTAACACGGCTGTGCTGCAGTTACTGCCCCGTGAAAAGTCTTCCTAAATTATCCCAGCATCTTTCAAGTTCATAGTCAAGTGGCCTTTCATGTGATTGAATAAGGTAAAGAAGAAGGCAGAGCTTAACTGCAAATAGAGTAAACAGGTATTCTTGGGTTATTTATAGAGTAGAAGAGGAATGAAAGGCTGCATAATAAGCTCCATTTAGTTCTCCTCCACCTGAAGGTGAGTCACGGGCTATGGTGAGAGAGAAAGGTTTGGGGAGGTTTGACTCAGGGCTGGAATGGTGCGTGGCTGTGCCAGACAGACTTTTCCCTGCTGAAGCAATGAAGGGAAGCCATTTCCTTTTACTTAGGTTTTGATAAGGTCTTGCTAAAATACCAGGGATCAAGTCCACCGCTTTCCATCTGGATGTCATGCTGTAGAAACTGGTAGAGCTGTCTCTGCTCATGGAGGGGCAAAAAAGCAGTTTCAGTTTGTTGTGTGTTTTGATGAGAGGAAAATAAAAGTATGTGAGTTTTATGACCAAATGAAAACAAAAGTAATTGAAGAGATCTTGGGTAACTTGAGTGCTACTTCCTATTTTAAGAAATTTGGGGTTAGGTAGTATTTTTTGAAATCTCAAACTCTACTTTCTGTTACAGGTTACATCTTAAGTGTTGTGCTCCTAACTTTACCAAGGCAACACCTTGTTCAGCTTTACCTGTACTTTCTGACTGCACTGCTGCTGTATGCTGGACACCAGATTTCCAGGTAGGAATAAGTGGGTTAATTATGTTAGCTTCATTTGTGAGTTGAAAATATAACTGATACTTTGTTACAGCTTCTGCAAATTGAGGAAGGTCTGGCTTTCTGGAGCTTTTCTTGTGCCAGATACCTAAATGTATCATGCTGTTATTTATCTTAAAAAGTTAATGGCATTAAATGTGCTGTCAACTAGTGCTGGTGTATTTTTGTTGACTTAAGAGGAGTTTTGGGCTGCTTTTCTGCAGGGTGTAATGTCCATTAATCTGAGGAAGGAAAACACTACAGGACTAAATGTGACCTCTGATACAGTAACCCATTACTCAATGGCTCAGTTAGCATGCTTTCAACATCTTACAAGCGAACAGAATGTTACCTTCAAATTCCGGGCACACAGGAGAAGGGAGAAAGTAGTGCTATGGAGGATAGTAAAAGTGAAGTAGTTGTGGAATTTATTTTTAAGAAAGAAAAAACAAAGAAACCAAGGAGAAAAATGTTGGGGTCAAAAGCAGAGCAATAGGCTTACAACTCTGAAAAAGGCAAGGCAAAGTGGATCATCTTCGTTTGTTTGGCTGGAGCTAAATCTGTTGAAAGCCAGTGTGAACTTTCCTACTGACAAAGTGTTAAATTGGAACCAAAGAGAGTGCCCTCACATGAATGTCTTTTACGTGGGAAGTTTTGTAAATATGGACTTAAGCCTGATTTATTTTGATTCTTGCTGATGAGAATCATTTTAAAATGTGTTTTTGATTGATTGAAGTGAAGTAATAGGTTTGTTATTTCTGCATCAGAATTGTTGTACTGAAGCGTTTGCTGGAATATTTGAGCATGCTGCAGCTCCAGGGAAGTGTTCACAGAGGTTTTGTGGTAACTCAGTGTGCGGCTGTGGCAGTTGTCAGAGCTTCAGTTAATGATTTCCTGAATTGATGAGGGTGCAAGAGAAACATTAGATTACTTATTCACTGGGCATGAAGGAAAGAGGATTTTTTTTATCATCCTCATTGGAGTCCTCAGTTTTTACAGATACAGTTTGTGGGTGTTTCTCATAGGGTTAAAGGCTTTCTTGTTAGAAAAAGCAACCTAAACATCATTTAAGGATTTGTATTGAGGTAAGGATACAACTGGTACCAGAAACCCACCAGGTATGGGGCTTTGGTCCAGAACATTTAGAGCTAGAGATCCTTACACCATTCTGGATGGTTGAATTTTTCAAGACAAAGAGAGGTGGTTTGGATTTTCGTTGATGAATATAATACTGACCCTTAATGTGATTTTTTTTTTAAATAGCTTTTTTTTTTCTCCATAGGGTGAATTATAATTGGGATTACGTTTTGAGATTTGGGATTTAAGGGCTTCATTGAAATAGGCTGGATAACTGTTGCTTGGTCTGTTTGGTGCATTTGTACTAAGCTTTCTGTATTTGATGCTTCTGGAGTGTATTAATGAAGACTTTAATTAAATCTTTCATCAACTGCCACAAAAATATGTAATTAAAAGATGTCTGAGATTCAAGTAGTCCAGCTCTATTCCCTGGATATTTAGCAAAGCAAATGTAGCCAGCGCTTCTGAGTGAGCTCACCCGTTCCGTAGAGATAAGACAGACTGGTTTGAAAGGAGGCACAGTACAGGGGAATCTCTGCCACAGCCTTTGTGTAACACGAGGAATGCAACCTGAATTAGGTTTTCAAAAGGATTTCTAAATGCGTTTAGTTTTTATAATGAAACTAGTAAAGTGTAACAACGTGCAGGTACACTCTTGTTGCAGGAGCTAAACCTCTTATTAATGGTGCTATCCAATTACAACTGATGTTTCTATTTAGCAGACTGATCGTGGTGCCACACACAGTAATCATGTGTACAGACTCTTCCTGATTTTTTTGCTAATAAATCTGCTCAGTGTGTGCTGCTTGCACACATTACCAGTTGGGAGGCTATTTAAAACAGATAAAGAGATCCCATATTGAGGCGAGGCCGGTTTGGTTAGTGCACATTTTAGAACAAGACCAGAATCAGCTGGCACTTATGACTCTGCAGCATCCTGGAAATTCTGAGCTGCTGAAAGACTGCAGACTTCAGTGCTGTTTTTCCAGCCCAGAAATAGCTTGTGGTTCAGCTGCAAGACTAGGAATAAGATCTGAATGTTATAGTTAAGCTCTGGTTCAGACTTCAGATCTGTGTGACCTTGACAGAGCACTTCTTGCCGTTTACTTCCTCAGCTCTAAAACCAGGAATTACCTTAAACGTGTAAGAATTGATTAGCTGATGTTTGTGAGCACTTGGACAGTCCATGGCGGCGCTGCATTTATACATCACATGTTAGCCTGGCAGTTTGGGTAGAGATAATTCACCATCTGTTTAAGAAAAAAAAAAAGAAGTCAGCTTCAAAAAAAAAAAAGCAGTCCTGCCACTCTCAACAAAGAAAACATATGTTTCTTTTCTTTTGTATGTAGCTGCATGAATGACTTGCTTAAAAGGGATCACATTTTCCTCCCTCTTGCCCCTGGTTTCAACAGGAAAACTGAGGAAAAGGAATGAAGCAATTGAAAATATTATTTATGCCATGAAATATGAAATCGTTATATTGATTGATGCTATCATTGTGTTCCAGATGTTGAAACTGGCAGAGCTTGGAGAAGATTTGGGATGAAGGTAGTTGGGAAGGGGGGAGGAAAAGGCAGGGAGAGAGCAAGAGGTTGAGTTTTATCTTACCTGTATTCCTAAAATACATTTTTAATTTTCAGAATATCTGTAGATATTCAGAACTTCAGTATGTGTGCATTTGATGTTAACAGCAAAGATTAATCGGTCAAGTAAGTGTCAGCAATATGACTCAGTTAGGTAAAATTATGTCTGTCAAATTACAAAGCATATTTTTAACAACAGAAGACCTTTCATGGCTTTCCATAACAGTTAATGGCTGTATATGAACTGCTGTATCTCTTCACCTTTTTAGAGCAATGCTAATTGTGACAGTCTGTGTAAAAGTCCAGGAGTTTGATGAAATGAGGCTAGGAGTATATCTACAGAACGAAGAACTGGTCATTTCATCTGAGCTTTATTCTTACATTTTAATTTTCTGTAGCAATAATGCAGTTGGAGTCATCGCATTAATGTTTTCTTACAGTGCTTGAGTAAAATGAGCAATTCTCAAATGTATTAAGCTGCAGCTTTTATGTACAGCTTTAATTGATCAAAACAGAGGGCAGGCTCTTGCTCTTCTCAGCATCTTGAGTTGCAGTGCAGCCGTTCCAGGCGTCTTTTGATGGGTGTCTGTGCCGAAAAATCCTGTGTTTGTACTTGTGAGAAGAGAAATATTACTTTTCTTATTCAAACATCGTCTACAAACACTGTTTAAAAAATATAGGAGACCTTAAAACATTGCTTCTCTGTGCTGGTAGGCATGCAGGTCTCTATTAAAGTGAGTTACTTAAAGAACGAAGCCAAGTATGACACCTCTGTGCGAATGACTGAATCAGCCAAGGGCAAGAAATATAGCTTGAAAGGATTTGGGTCATCTCCAGGCATGTTCCTGCTATAAAGGAGATGACTGTAAGTGCAGCTTTGTTGGTGTTTTAGCTAAGTTGTGTAAGGTTTTTCTTGCTACCGTTGGTATTCCGGATGATTTTGTAACCTGTTTCCTGGCAAATGTAGAAAAAGCTAGATGTCTTCACTGCCTTCCTTCAGCAGTTTAGAAATAACCATCGTTTTCGCCTTCAGTTTCAGGATGGAGCATGATATTGCTAATAGAAAAAGCCATCTTCAGCATGTTGCAAATATGTATGAAATCTGTGGTCGTGGTTTTTTCCTCCCTTTGTAACTGATAGATTACCCTGCTCATTTTGTGAATGCTGTGAGATAGTGCTTTCTGCAGATGGAAGTAAATAAAAATACCCAACTTTGTATGTGGATGTTTGAAGACTTTTTCTGTCTACCAAACCAGCCAAACCCTTGTACTTATCTCTGGCTTCAGATCAAGGGACAATGTTGTACCTAGGATGCACTGTTAGCTTCCTTCTCCATCCTCATGTGTTTCTGATTGTAGCTTACAGTCTAAAGAGTCCATACCTACATACCTCGCATGCACTGTGACTGTGATGCTTGAAAAGCTGCACTGAGTAGGCAGTGCTGTCAGCTATGAAGAAGGAGCTTTGAAGTGTTTGTTTTAGTACCTTGAGATTTATGTCTCAAATTCCAGAGACTTTTTTGTAAATGAGAGTGTGAATACCTTAGTTAGGAGCGGTGAACTGATGCTGGAACTGGAGTGTTTTTTCATATTTCTGGAGAGAAGTCAATGCTTCTAGTAGTGTTCCTTTGGGTATTTTTTTCTGCCCTGAAATATGAAGAGCAATTCTTAAATTCGTTGTGATTTCCAGCCTTGCTTGCTGTGCTTTTACTGCGTCTGTTTGCAGTGAGTGTGGCTTCCCTCGCTGATGGAAGGAGCTATGCCATAAGTGAAGCCTCAAGCAGGTTCAGTGCAGGGTCAGGTTGAGTGTGTCTGCCCAGCTTTCCTGGGGCTGGAGCCAGATGGGAGTGCCTGGATGGGGTTGGCAAGGGCTGTGGGGCCACAGGAGCTGGTGGTGTGTAACAGAGGTGCAGCAGCAGCTATGTGGGGAGTGCAGAAGAGAGAGCTGAAGCTGTGGATCCAAAGGGTCACGAGTGTCACCTGCTGTCTCATGGCAGGGGATTAATGAGCCACTGGAGAATTACTGCTGTGCTGTTCCAGGATTATCTTTAGAAAGTGCAAAGTGTTTGCTCTTCGTGCGAAGTTCATGTTTGATTTACTTTGCTGTTACGCAGGTTAGCCCACTTACAGTGGAGCTGATGGATGATTGCCAACAGCAGGAAAAATGCCCACTCCGTAGGATTCTTCTTTCTTTGATTGCCTGAGCTCATCCTCCTTGCCCACCTTATCAGAGAAAAGTTTCAAATGTTCTCTCAGGTTTTCATTTTCTCTTTCTGTATCTTCAGTAGTGCTCCATCAGTTTGAGGGTATCCCGCTGGTCCCCCTCAGCTCCCCAGGATGCAGCTCAGTTTTTAAATCCTGTTGGTTAAAGGGATTATGAGGCAGCCCCATTCCTGACTCTTCCACGGCTGTCACTGTTCCTTCATAGCTAATTTTGAATTCAGCGCAAAGAGATTGTTTGGTGCAAAACCTTTTGATCCTTTAATTGGAAGACCTTTTCACAGGACGCTGGTGGGGGAAAGAAATTGTAATTAGGCAAAAAGAACACTTAATAAGGAAACTTAAAAATGAAATAATGCTTAAGAGGCTTTGTCAGTAAGCAGTTTCAGGCCATGCTGAAGAGCAGCTTGGGCGTCCCAGAGGACTTTTACAGCTGTGACAGTGAGTCTAATTACAGATAATACTGCTGGCGCTGAAGTCGTGCTCCAGTTAGATGCTTCGGTCAGTGAGGCTGCCATAACAGCCATGCTAATATTGCTTTTTAGAATTTACTTAATTGACTGTAACATACACTGAAGTTAAATGTGTGTGGATGAGGAAATTGCATCTTGTCTGATTAGAAGGATCCTAATGCTTTGTGGGTTTGTTTTTTTAGGGATTACGTGAGAAGTGAGTTAGAATCAGGATATGAAGGGCCAATGTATGTGGAGCCTCTCTCGATGAATCGTTTCATGACTGCGTTAGTAGGTAAGTGACTTAAATGTTTGTGATGCTGGAGAGAGTTCTGACTAATTCTCTTCACTGAAACCCGGGCATGTTTTGCTTCTTGTTCTCAAATTTCTCTATCGTGTAGTAGCTGTGAGGCTCATTAATATGCAGGTGTGGAATTCTGTGCATTTCCTACCTGACTCCATATTCCCCTGAATTACCAACACTCCTTCATTTACAGCATTAAGGTATTCTCTAGATGTGTTTGGGGATTTTAAAAATTTAACGGTAGGTTCAAATGCTTTAGGTTTGTAAGGGTCTCCGATTCTGTTATGCTGTTGTAGAGATGCACTCAGTTGCAGTTCATGCTTTTCTGTGGCTTATGAAACTGAAATTAAAAGCATGCTAAAATTTGGTGGAGTTGGAGGAGTGGATGGTGAGTATGTTCTTGTGGGAGCACTTTAAATTCATGCCTGGGACTTCGGGTGAAAACTTCACAGTAAGCAGTTCTTACAGGAAATGATTTACCGTAGTAGGCAGTATAGGAGGTATTCTTAAAAGAAAGCTTTTGAGTTTTGTCTCAGTATCCCTGCCTACCCCTGTGACAGCATCAAAGCATGAGGAATGCAGGGGGAGAGATTCCAGGATCTTGTGTATGCAGTTCACTTCGTAGTGGTTGGTCACTTACTGACAGCATGTAGTTTCTTTCAAAATATAGCACTAATATTCTTTAGTGCTTCTGTGTTTATCAGTTCTATAACTGTGCTTCTTAAATGCAGCATTCTGCCTTGCCGTCTGGTTCAGAATGATTGGATGGTCTTGGATGGAAAGTACTGCAGAAATTTCAGTAGTAACATGTTTGTAATGCTTTTGTATTTGAAGGGGTTGTGCAAGAATTTATCCTGCATCGGATTTATAGATGAGCACTATCATACTCCTACAAAAAAGAAAAAAAACAAGTGAAATAGATCTGTGAATGTGTGCATGGAACTACAGGCTCTTTTTTTTTTTGTTGTTGTTGATTTGTTCAACCTAGTTCCAGGGATATTTCAAATTAAAGCGTTAAGGAGTAACAAGGCAGAACTACATTTAGATTATTTTATTAACGGAAGAGGTGAGTTCTGTTCCCAAAAATCTGAAAGAAATGAAGAATTGGGCTTCTTAAGCTCCTTCTTACCCTCCCCTCCCAAGTGAACTTTGGAAGAGAATAAATTCAGCACTGAGGATGCTGTGCCATACCATTTGCTCTGCAGAGTGGATACTGGAATACACATGTGCCATATGTATTTTAGGAATAAGCCACAGACAAACTCGGAAGAGAAATCTTCCCTAATTCCTTTCACTAGGGTCTATGGTTTTCATCAGATTATTGACAGATTTAGTCAGCCGTGCACTGCTGGCAAAACTCAGCTGCTTTCTGTTTGCTTGCAGCTGCTACTGAAAGATTTAAATGGGTTTACTTCTTACTGTATGTTAGGTCTGCCAGAATATATACGTCTCCTATGTGCCCACATCTTCACTTTTAAATGTGGCATTTGTCCTTGCTTTTAATACTTTTATTGAAGCAACATTGGTATTTTCTGAAGAAAGGAAATATTTTGAGGTTATTTCTTTTTTCTTCCGATTTCTAGGTTTGCTAAACTTACCTTCTTGTCATAGGATACCAAGGTACAGCTAAATCCTTTAGTGTGTTTCAGTGAGGAAATATTTGTAATTAGTACTTGGAATCTCTCTTAGGTACAGTGCAGGGTCCCATGATAAAGCAGAATCCCTCAGAGGTTCACAAAGCAGCAGGCAGGAAGAGGTCAGGAGACATCATGCCATTCAGTACCATTTAGACAGAAACTAAACCAAGAGTCGAACCCATCAGTATCCCATGATGTGTCATTTAGGTTTAATATGGATTAAAAATGAATGACAAAGACAATATTGTTTTTGTCCAGTACTGTTTTTGTTGTACAGGGTGGCAGGCTGCTTATTGTAATTGTTTTTCAGAATTGGCTGTAGCTATACTAGCAAGAATGTGTATGGTCATGTATTTAATGTCCCCATTATTAGTTTTCTGTGTTCTTTTAAAGCCAACTTGAAAGTGTAATTTTAATCTTGATGGCAATTGGTGGTCTTTGGGGAAACTACAGAAGTGGGCTTTGAGATTTGGCAGTGTTTTGTGTTAATATGAAGTCCTGTGTTAAATTTGTTACATACCAAGGTATGTATCCATTGTAAGGTATTTATCCAGTCCATTCTGCTGTATCTCAGGAGCATCCTGTGCCGAACTGCCATCTTCACACCAAAAAGAACGTGCAGGTCACTTGGTCCATTTTTTTTTTTTTAATATGTTTCTTCCAGAGCATTGTGGTGCAGCACTGTTTGCAGAGGCACTCAGACAGGTGCATGGAGAAACAACAAGCCGTGGTCACAACAAAGGGGTTGATGTACCTGGGTCATTAATTTAATCTTTGTTAATGCCTTTACTCACGAGTGCCTTCTCAGTCAGTTCTGTCAGTTTCACAGTCAGTTCTTCCCCCAGGTTGAGCTCAGTCCAATGACTGTTAACTAGGGTTGCCAGTATGCTCTGAAGTGCTGGATGGAAGGATTGAATGCCTTCAGACTGTCTCTTGGATGAGTGTGTCACCTTGTGAGAATGTCAGCTGTGGATGTTACAGAGATGCATGGCTTTGGGAGTAGTGCTTCTGTGAAGACTTGTTTTTGTCTTGGGTCTCATTGCTCAGTAGAGGGAGTATGTACTGACTTCAAGGCATCTTGCTTTTTGCCAAGCAGTTAATGTCATAACCAGGAAATTTGTTAACATCAGCTTTTTAAAATAGGAGATGAAATAGAGAGTTCTCTTCTAAATGTGGTTTGGACAGCTACAGTACCACATGGGCTCACTTACTTACTGCACATTTTCCATTAGCTTACTGCCTGAGAGTCTTCAGCTATATTTAATGTATTTGTGGAGGTTTTGGGAGGGGAGAAGAATGGGCAGGAACTTAAGGCAGTAGATTTCTTTCTCATTGCCTAGCAGAGGAGCCTGTAGTCCTGCAGGAGCGTTCCAGATATTGGATTCATTGTCACTGGCTGTAGTTTTCAGTCCACAGCATCTGAGATTGCAGAGTGCACTGTTCCATTGGATTTGCTGGTCTTAGCAGATAGTTAGAGCATTAACATTTTTTGGTGATTTGATGTGATTTGCAAACTGATTTCTTCAGACTGAAACTGCAAATTGTGTGTGCAGTATCTCACTATTTACAGCCCTACTTGGAAATATGCTATGGTGTGCAACACAGAGAGGCTGTCCTGAACAAAGGGGTGGCTGCTCCAGTTAAAGATGAGAAGTGAGTCCTTGTTACTGAAAGTTCTACTGTCATTTCAGGCCCCTCCTGAGAACTGACTGAATGCAGACGGCAGGAAGGAGACCAGGGCCTCGAGGGAATGTCCACGTGTTTCATTGCTGGTGTACAAATCTCTTTCCCATGACAAGTAACTTCTAATCAGTGTATAACTGAAAAGGTGGGAGAGAGAACGCTCAGTAGAGACAACGAGTATACTCAGCACATTATGCCAGGAGGAAAGCAGGTGTTGCTGTTTCTTCAGATGAGACTAGAATCAGAAGTCCTGTTTTATGACTGGAGAACTCCAAAGTTATCCCAAAGAGCCCTGGACTGTAAAGTGCAATATTGTGGCAGTGTTTTATTTCAGATGATGACACAAACTAGACCCTGAAGAGCATACTGGATGCTGGTGTTTGCATTCCTTGTGTGTGAAGCTGGGTTGTCTTGGTTATTGTGGATCACATGAACCCTCCCAGGCTGACTGTTCCAGGCCCTGAGCATCACAGCACCCTTAAGCAGGGTGGAAGCAGTTGGAAGGGACCTTAAAGATGATCTAGATCCAAACCCCCTGTCGAAGGGTGCTTGGATGAGGACAGTACAAAGGAGGAAAGACTTTAAGTAGTGGAGTTTAGAAATTACATTTGGTTCAAGTTATTTTGAAAGCAGAATTCCTTTTGTAGGTGAGATGTTGGGCAGGATGAAAGAAAACCCATGGTACTCCCATTTCTACTCTCCCAGTTTCTCAGCCTGAGCCATCCAGAAGGGCAGGGTCAGGATGTTTATATGAGCACATGCAGTTTGCTCAGGCCTGGCAATGTTTTGGCCTTGGATTTGCTACTGTGTGCTTTGTGAAGGCCGACTCTTGGTTCCAAACAGGGTTGTGGGATGCAAAGGTTTGTAGAGGTGGCTCCAAAGTATTGCTTAAGCACTTGGGTTTGGCACCATGTGATGTGGCTTCCAGACGTAAGCTGACATAAGTGGTGAACAGGGTTCTGTTTTTAACTAAAGGAAAAAGCTTGTTTCTTACCCATGGTTGTGTATGAGAATTTTTCTTACCTGGAAGATGAGCGTTTGGCTCCGAGCTGCTTCCTCTGAGGTAAAGGGTGCAAGTTCCAGTGACTGTAGTGGGAGAGTTACACTGGAGTGGTCTGCTGTAGAAATAACTGCCTTTCACATCTCTGGAAAAGAAGTGCCTGTGCCCTGCCAACTGGTTAAGAGAATTTAGTTGTTAATTGTCTGTCACTTGGAAGGTTCAACGATAATTCCGAGCAACTGCCCCAGGGCATTATGAAATTATTGAAATCTCAGCTGCTGACCTGGCTGTCTCCCGTTGTTGTTCTTAGCCAGTAATTCCTCTTGACAGTGTAAATATTGTTGCTCTAAAAGCCATTTGGGACCTCTGATTACTTTTTTTTTGTTTTTTAGTAGATCAGGGTGAAATAGTCTTGTAGCTGGGCTTCAGAAATTCTGCAGCTATTCTCAGGTACAGGTTGAGCTGGGGTTGTGGAAACCAGAGGGATGACTTGTCCTGTTATCCTCTGTGTGAGTTATTCCTGGGACTTTGTATTAATTTGAACACGATTCTGCGTGTGCTTTGTGCTAGCATTTTGCTAATCTGCAAAGCGCGCACTTGTAGTTGGAAAATGTTTTGTGACCTAGCAAACAATGCAGAGGAGACTGGTTTCATAACAGGTATGTCCTAGTTAGAGCTGTCATAAAATGCTGGATGTTGATAACTGTGTTATGGAAAGATAACGAATTAAAGTACGTTTTTCCTGAAGGGGATAATCAGCTTGATTATAAAAGACTGTCTCGTTTTCAGGTCAGCTGGTGGTATGCACACTCTGCTCCTGCGTCATGAAAACAAAACAGATCTGGCTCTTCTCTGCTCACATGCTCCCTCTGCTGGCACGGCTCTGCCTGGTCCCGTTGGAAACCATTGTCATCATCAACAAATTTGCCATGATTTTCACTGGTTTGGAAGTTCTCTACTTTCTGGGATCAAATCTTCTGGTGCCCTATAACTTGGCGAAATCTGCATACAGAGAACTTGTCCAGGTAAGACAGGATGAAACAATTTTATTCTCCTGGGCATGAGCATTTTTGCAGGAAAGAAATAATAAATTAAAGTAGTTTGACTGTTTTATGTGCACCTGTTTTTGTGTGTTAGCTCATGTTTTCTTAGTAATCCAAATGCATTCCTATCCATAACATCTTTCTTTAATTTAGGGTAGCTTACAGTTTGTATGGGTGAGCAGTTAAGGCATTAGCTGAATTATACTGCTCCTGGCTAGTTGAGCAGGTTGACTTTGGTTGGATCTTACTTAGTCCTTCCGAAATCCAGGCTTAAAGACAGGACTGTGGTAGGATGGAATTTATCTAGAGCCTTATTAAGTGTGCAAGGTACTCCTCGTGCATTAATTACAGTAGCTGTTCATTTCAGGAAATACCTTTTGTATAAAAAGCATTTGTGATCACAGTAGTGTTTAACTGGGAGTATGAATAAAGCTGATTTTGACTGTGATGTGAAAAGTTTAAAAGTCTAGTATTTTCTTCAGAAAAGCAACATTTCTGAGAGCTCTAACAAGAGTTATCAGAAACAGAGAAGGCTGTGACCCTTCCAGTTGTTAACACTTTGACATCCAGTATATACATCTAATATATATTTGGCTGAGAAACTGTTTTATTAATGCTACAGAAAGATTATGTCTCATGTTATTTGTATCAAAATGTGTGTACATGTGCTTCCATATATCTGTATAAAAAAAATTCGTACTTGTTTAAATTTGACTCATGCATTAGTTCTCCTCTCACCACTTCCTGGAGTTTTTTCAAAGTAAGTCTTTGGTTTTCTGCCTTTTTGCTTCTTTATTCTGGAAGCACCCTAAAAACTAACTTGTTAAGCTCTTTCAAAGCCATCTTTAAAGCTCTTCTTTGCTGTCACACGTCATACACAAACCAAAACTTGGCAGCGTTAGGTGTCTGATGTGCCAGAGTCTCAGCCTGTCAGTGTTGATCATTATTGCCTAATTATTTTGTATGTAATTGGTTTTAGGAGCAAGATTGTCTTTCCTTGCTTTCACAGCACTTAACAAGGTCTGATCTTGTCCTTAACTAGATTGTAGATTTACTGATGAAAACAAGTTCAGGAGCTGACTGGTAAAGCCTCAATATCCATGTTTTCCAGCAGGAATATGAAAATCATGTTTACTGTTTCCTTTAAAAGAGAGAGGCAGAGCAGTACCATTTGGGATATAAACATGCTTCTCTCCTGTTCTGTTTGAAGGCTTGGAACAGGCTAGGACCAACTCCTCTATTTTCTATGTCCACCTGCAAAGATTAGTTTCCTGATGTCAAATTCAAATCTGATGTGGGTTGATGAATGTATCTGTTGTCTTATTAGACACTAAGTGGAAAACACTTAAATGTTACATTAGGGTTTTAGCTGCAGATGAGTTTGGGGGTGGAATACTTGTCTTATTTGCTCAGAATTGTATTCTAAGTGCGGCTGCTATACGGGTCTCCTCATCTTTAGGATGCCCTAACCTTGTGTGGTAGATAGCTGTCAGTGATGCCTTTGTCCTGGTCACTACTGTCACTACTTTGTCACTGCTGTTGTAGGCTGAAATTGATAGCTGTTTTGATACCAGTGGTAAAACCTGGTGAATATTATGATGTGCAGTGCCATGTTTCTTGACTGGAGCACCACAGTGGAGACAGCCCTAACTGGTCAAAGCAGTTTTCTGCCTATGTGTGTAGTTCATCCTGTGTTTGGTGATGTAGTTTAAAAGCAGGTCCAGAAGCATGGCTGTCTGCTTGCAGCAGAAGATACCAGAAATGCATTATGGTTATGGAGCTACATTGTAAGCATGGATGACCCGTCTCCAGCATGATGGAGCACTGTACCAGGAGCTGCACAGGATTGCTTGGCTTGGTGGCAGGCCAAGGGAGTCTTGTGTGGGCAGATGCAGTTCCTTAACAAGTCTGCACAAAGCTAAAAGCAGGAGCTTGGCACTGTGTCCCTGCCAGCACCATACTGCTTGTTCATCAGCCACAGTTCATATGGCAGCAGGTCCCGTGAACCTAAGATCCCTCATGCATGTCATGAAGGACTGAGTAGACAACTCTTTAACATTTTCTTGAAATAACAACTGTTGCATGTGTTTGCTAGATATTACAAATTTTACATCATTGTGGAAAGCAGGTGATGAGGAAATAATCGTTATGAGTGATCTCCTTTTGGCTTTTTAAATTACATATAACTGTGTGAAGTTTCAACTTCCAGGGAGTCACTGCATTGTAACTTAGTTGTTGCAGTCAAAAGATGTAATTGAGCTTCTGAGTCTTCTGAAATAGCTTTTAACCTTGAACTCCAAAACTCTTGGTTGTTTAAGGAGCAGCTAGAAGTTTGGTACCTGTTCTTCTGGACATACTTAAATACAAAATGCCTGAGGTAATTTAGCGTTCCCTTTAAAACAGATCACCAAAGCAGATTTACAGTGCTGAAGTGCTCTGGCTCATATTTCATTATCTAGTGTGTGTGGTGAGTTGGCAGTAGCTGTTGAGTCAGAGCATTGCTCTGACTTGAGCTGGGAAAATGATCAGAGAGGGTGTGTGTGAGCCAGACGTGTGCATCCTTCCCAGGAGAGGGCAGCAGACAGCAGCTCCCAGCCAGTTACCCACAGGAAGGGCATTTCTGGTGGTTTGGTGCACAGTTGGGTATTGCTCCTTACTCAGTAAGACAGTTGATCACACAGTATTCTGTCACTACTGAGTCCAGGCTTTCTCCTTGTCAGGCTGTAGCTTGACCCCGTTTTTTGCTTTGGGGTGGCTAATGCAGTATGAATTGCCCTCGGTTGAACAGCCTTTTGTTATCCAACCATAAATGATGTGAACCAGTAACAACCCGTTTTTCTCTGTTTTGCCCAGGTGGTGGAAGTATATGGTCTGCTGGCTCTGGGGATGTCTCTGTGGAACCAGCTGGTGGTTCCTGTTCTTTTCATGGTGTTCTGGCTGGTCTTATTTGCTCTCCAGATCTATTCCTATTTCAGTACACGGGACCAGCCCGCTTCAAGAGAGAGGCTCCTCTTCCTCTTCCTGACGAGGTAATTAACTAGGCTGTGTGTAGTTGCTTTTATGTTTTGAGTGTGTTCTGAAGCATCTCTTCTAGAAACTAGATAGGTGCACTAGCTTTTTTGCATTGGATACTTCTCCTCACTGCATCGACCAGGTATGCTGCCCCTGCGAAGCTTCAGAGGTGTCAGTTATGTTTAGGACAGACAGTGTTAGTGTAGGACTGTAGGAAAGTTCGTAAAGAAAGCAGAAAATTCCTTTGATGAGGAATGAAAAGAGCGCGCTTCTTACCTTTCCTGTGAAACTGGGAGTGATGTAGATCTGTTCTCACCAGGCTGGAGAGTTCTTGCACACGTATTTGCTGTTGAAGAAAAATTCTGTATATTCCGTTGTCCTTGATGTTCCTCCCAAAATCTTTTCCTTATCTGTATAACTGCTGTGATACAGTGTTTTTGTTTTTGTTACGCTTTGAAGAGTTTAGCTCTTCAGGACAATTTGTAAACTTGTGCTCGATACATAAACATAACAGGCAGAGCTCTTCTGGCTTTTCTGTTGAGCTCTTAAGCTCCTCTGGGACCCTTGAATGGAACATGGTGTGGAAATAAGTTTAAGGAAGATACTGAAATTACTCAAGGAGAAAAAAGATACGGATCGTTAGTCAAAACGGCCAAGATTTTTATTTTCTGATAAGCAAAACTTAGAAGTTCCTCAAATTCTGCAGAAATACCATATTTAAATACTCTGTTTCTCACTGCCTTGACTGGCAGGAACACTTGAAAGCTTTATCAGCCCTGCTCAGGTTAGTAAATAGACAGAATTGCAAGGCTTACCAGAAGCCCTGCAAATAGTGTATGTAAACACTCCGTAATACTCTGTTGTGAATTGCTGTCAAAGAGGATCTCCAGTTCAAGTAGTCATTAAAACAAAGTAAATGTCTCTTGGTTGTGCTTTGCTTATTTTTGAATGATATTCTTCATCAAAGCACTTCTGTCCTTTCAGACTTCTGGACTGGTTCACTCCTCAGTTGGTTCATTAGCGTGACACATTTTTAACCACCATCATTTCTCTCATAAAAGGCTGTCCTGGTGAACAAGCTAAGATCTTTTTATTTTTTTTTAATGAATGGAGGTGTTGATGTGCTGTTACCTGGGGTTGTGTATTTGAGGAGTTCCAGGTGTGTAATCCCTGGCTGACAGCTCTTCATTGAGTGTTGGGACATGCGGTGTTCTGCGCTGTGCTCTCTGTGCTCTGGCAGCTGTGTTTCTTAGGAGCCCAAGTGTACCCTGAGGCTTGGGCTTCTCCAAATAATGCAGTGGCAGGATCAATAAAAGAGCGGCCCTAAGGTAACAGCTGGGAGAGAATGTTCTTCCTTGTCTCGTCTTGCTGCTTCTGACACAGCATTTTGAAAGAAAGCTGTTGCCTGTGGACACTGCTGAAAAAGTCTGGTCATCCAGCAGTGTTTATCACTTTGATACTTGCTTGCACTACTGCAGATTTAAGTGGAAAGTGTCTTAAGTGAATCCATCTGCTTTAACTCCTGAACTCAGCAAACCACCCAGGTGCGCTGGGGCTCAGCTGACTTCTGGCTGTGGCAGGACACAGTGCCACCGTGTGGCACAGCGGTGGAGAAGGAGAGAGCAGTGCAGAACAAACTGCACGGCTCCAACCTGAAAGCTCTGCTGACTGCTGTACTAGCTTTCAGTACTTCCATGAAGCTAGTCCAGTTGTGCTTTCAAAGCAGTTCACACCTTTAAGAGAATGAGGGGAGAGCTTTAAATTAATCATGCTTCTCTTTTTGTCTTTTTTCCTCTCTCTCCTCCCAGTATTGCAGAATGCTGTAGCACTCCCTACTCACTGCTGGGTTTGGTCTTCACAGTCTCCTTTGTTGCTCTGGGAGTTCTGACTCTCTGCAAGTTTTACTTGCAGGGCTACCGAGCATTCATGAATGATCCTGCTATGAACAGGTAAGGGTGTCATTGTGTCTAGGGTCTAAAAAGAGAGAGACAGAAGGAATAAAAACAGAACTGATACAGAGTTGTGGGCTTTTTTGTTTGCCTTATAACTTCAGAGCACTTGGCTATCCTTGACAGGCTTTCTGTACACCAATCTCTACGTACATTGGCAGGATACAGCTTTATTACAGACTTCTTTGGAGATGGTTTATTTCTGTAATGTATTCGGGGCTGTTATGTGGGATTTAAAATTCCACAGTTTGATTATCTTAGTGCCTTCATTAATATGAGTCACTGGAAATTTTTCACTTGCTTGGATAATATAAGCACTTCACATTTACATTTTCTCATTTACCCTGTAGTCATGTGCAAAACATTACTAATCTTAGAGTCTTAAATCACAACACTGTACAGCTTTCCTGTTCAGAACTGTGGGAAATAACCAAAATATAGGAACTGACTTTTCCCTAATGCTCTTATTAACTTCTCTGATATGAGGATGGGATCCTGTGTAAGGATCTATGTTTTTCAGTTATTCCAGCCTTAGCTCAGGACTAAAGTTCAGATAGTATACAGAAGAATGTTTTGCATTTTAAATCCCCAAATATCTATGTGGTAATGGGTATGAACTTGGCTTGCCTGGGAGTATTCCACATGAAAACATCTTCTGGGGAAGCACGCAGTTCTAGGTGGTCTGTACTGATTGCTTCATGTAGGGTGCTGAAATGTGCTGCCTGGAGATGCAAAATGAAGTGTGATTTTCCAAGCCAAAAAGAAATGAAATGGACAGCTGTATTTGGAGAAATTATTTGTTTCCCCCTATGTTCTGTATAGGTACAGAGAGAATAGACTGAAAAAATAATAGCTCATGTACTAATTTTTCTGAACTTGGGGTTGGTGGGGTGATAAATTGGGGATTTTTCACCAGGGCCAAAATGTGGTGTGAGTAAATGTAAAAGGTCCATCAAGTGCTGCAGGAATGATCACTGCTGTCTGCTGGGCTGGGTGCAGCCCCTTGTGCTGCTTCTTCCTAACCCCAGTACTTCATTGTTTCTGAAAACATTCCTGTCTGGTTAAAGCCTGAACAGTTACATCAATATCAGCAAAAAAAAAAAAAAAAAAAAGTGTCAATTGCGTGGTTATAGAAGAAACAACATATTTTCAGGTATCTATAGTTGCATTTTTGAACCAAGAATGACACAGGAGAATGTGGTGGTTCTTTTTCTTGATTGTGTTCTGCAGGGGAATGACCGAAGGAGTCACGCTTCTGATCCTGGCTGTGCAGACAGGTTTGATTGAGCTCCAAGTCGTGCATCGGGCGTTCCTGCTCAGTATTATTCTCTTCATTGTGGTGGCATCCATACTACAGTCCATGCTGGAAATTGCTGATCCCATTGTCCTGGCATTGGGAGCCTCAAGAGACAAGTAAGGACATGTTTCCTAAACTGAAAGTTACCCAGTGCTGGTGTAGGAGATAGTAAATTGGTCGTTAATGGCCTGATTGGCATTTTTAGGAGCTTATAAAGCTATCATGTCTTATTTTTCTGTTTTCAGATTTCTAGCCTAAATTCTCTAGTTTTTCTCTCTCCGTCCTGCTCCTTCATGTGCACACAGTAATGCTTTTCAGCACGTATGC